>CM050166.1:363329049-364739049 GCA_027410445.1 Discoglossus pictus | reverse complement strand
TATTTGATTTGGTTGATGGACTTGTTGGTCCAGTCCATATACATATCCTCAAAGGTACTACTGAGAACTACTCAGGTGACCGATATTTTTGTGGGCCTGTTGGAAAGGTTGCTATAAAGGTCTGACTTGTTAATGGATTTTCTTCAATAAGACACCTTTCCCAAAAAGATCTACGTCAATTTTTGCAGCTGATGTATTTAAAATGCTGGTGAGAACTAATTATGGACTATGTGAGCCTACAAGTCAAATCATCTGCTTGATCTAACAAACCGATTAAAAGGAAAATAGAGAATATTAAGTAGTATATTATCAACTGAAGGGACCACATAGGCTAAATGGGTTAGAGATACTGTTAATGGGTAGACAGAGATTGGATAATAGAGAAGTGATGAGAGGAACAGATAAAACGTCAGTCAGAGAGGTGGCTAAGTCACAGAGTGGAGACATGTCCTGCCCTTTCTGCCCTTCATGTAGCCCAGCATAGAAGGAGAAAACGAACAGTGGAGATACAGAAGACAGGAGTGAGTGATGGGGGGGAGTGAAAATACCAAAGAGAAACCGTTAAATTGGTTGCAATTATATTTACAAATGCGGTTTGTATGCAACTTTCTTGGCTTATGTTATCTATCTGTACGTGGCACATCTACTTTTTCATGGATATGAATATCATATCAATGGGCACAAATAAGTAACATATCAAGTGCAATTCTTTGTTTGATATTAAGTCAGATATAGAGTCCCTGGAAGAAAAACAATATTTACTAGAACAAATCAATAGCACACGGTTTAAAAAATCGAAAACCAGTTTAAAAGTTAAATTATTTTTCTGCAGAGCTGTGTTTATTTAAGATGCAATCCACTAGCATCTAAGAAGAAAACAACTAAAATATATTTAATTCCCAGGTAAGCTAACCTTGAAACTATAACTATGAGAGGGGTTCAAACTAGGACATGATATGTTCCTTGTATCAAACTGGGACAATAAATGTTCTATATAGTTTCATGCAACTTGCATCTTGATTGTGGAGTACAAATAAATGGCTTCATCAATTATATAAGAAAGTGTCAGTTTACCTAGTACCTGTGAATAATACTGTCTCTGAGATTCATCACTTTAACACCGTTTGTATAACCTTTTTTTCATCAAAAAAGTTTGGATTAAAGCAATGTCACTGACAGTTCTGTCACTTTACACTGATTACTCTGCTAGCAGTCTCAAGTGTATTTTGTGTTGCAATCCAAACAGGTCATTTACACTTGAATGTATGTAGTAACTGCCAAACAAAGAGAGCTTCAAAATATATCCAAAAATGTTAGTGTCCAAAAAGGAAAAGATACCAGAAAATCTTGGAAGTTAAGCTAAATAAGTTTTATGTTGTTACATTTTCCATTTCCAAGATATATTTCCATACTACCAGTCATGCTAGCTTTCTATTAGTGTGTAATTTAATTATATTTTCACATGCCAAAAATATTTTGCCTATATTTAAGTGCCTTGGAGAGTTCAGCTACACTTTACTGACAAGGCCCATCAAGGCCAAAATGTATGTCTGGGGTTTGCTGTTTCTCCTGTTCATCATAGAATTGCCTAGTATTTCGGGGCTGGGTTACTCTTTTGAGTGAGACCAGACTGATATACTACTGTTTTTTTCCCTGTGAAGGGCACAAGTGAGCTAAAAGAGGTTGCTCTCAGAGTGAGTAATGTCGGTAAAACTAACCTATTAAGGTTAGTTCATCCTCTCATTAATCATCGCTAACATAGATTTTTGTTTATTAAGTGTTGTCGTTCAAAGCAGTATGAAAGACGAGTTAAAAAAAACAGGACTTGTTTGAGAAAACTGTAAACAAACTAAACATATTAGTAGCTGAGTAAGTCATGAGCATAAACAAACATTTTGCACGGAAAATCAGAATTTTTGGAGACTGTTTACATAGCTACATAATAACTATCAAGTTCCACCTTTTTTCAGGTCTCTTCTGATCTTTGTAATATGTGGATTAATTGTTAATTGATCCAGAGGAGGGCAAATAGAAAATACCCCATTGATTCATTGCCAATTGTCTCAAAAGGGCAACAAATAAAATTAATTCCTGACACCAGATACTGGCAATCGTTTTTTTCCCTGAATCAATACTCCTTCTCTATTTATTAAGGATAACAATGAATGCCCTTTTATTCAAAAATATGTCCATTCCCTTTTTAAAGTTATGTATCAAATCACCATCTCCACAGTTTAATCACCCTTACTGTGAAAAACCCTTTTCTCTTTATGATGAAACCTTTTTGCTTCTAACCTCCTTTGTCAAGTGAACTTTTTGTACCACTTGACAGGAGGACAAAGTCTTATATTAACCCTGAATATATTAATATAAGGTAATCATATCCCCTCCTAGATGCCTTTTTTTCAGTTTAATTTGATTAGTCTTTCTTCATAACTTGAAGCAGCACTGTTATGCAGGTGGTTGTCCAGAAGTACTTCCAAATCCCTTTCGATATCTGATACCCCTACATTTGCTCCATTAAGATTATAAATTGCATGGTGATTTTTTCCTTCCCAAATGCATAACTTTACATTTATTCATATTAAATCTCATCTGCCATATGGATGACCAATTTTCTATTTTTTGTAAATCCCTTTGGAGGGAAAGTACATAATGTTCTGATTTAATTACCTTGCACAACTCTGTGTCATCAGTAAACATGGAAACACTACTTTCCAGTCCCACCTCTAAGTCATTAATAAATATGTTAAAAAGGAGAGGACCTAATACTGAACCCTGAGGAACCCCACTTACCACATTAGTCCAATCTGAGTATGTTCCATTTACCACAATCCTTTGCTTCTTGTCTTTTAGCCAGCTCTTGATCCATGGGCAGATATTTACTGCAATTTCGGTATCCCTTAGTTTGCACAATAGTCTTCCTGTTTATGAACAAATTAGTCTTTATTGCCTTCCAGATTTTAGTCTGAATCGCTTTTCTTATTTGTCAGTGGAAGGATGGGTTGGGGACAGAAGGATTTGTTAAATAACTGAATTTGACAAAAATCCACTTCTGCTGCTCAGGCTTAGAAGCAGGCTACCTGACATCAACGGGTGCAAGCCATGCTCTCTCTACAGAAATATAAACCTTCTCAAACCCAAAAGCTTCACCAATGTATAATACATATGTCCAAGGTCCAAGAGAGACATCAACATTTATTTTCTCCAATTAAAAACTAGCTTTATGATTTTTCCCTGTACACATATTTATATATTTTTTTCATTGTATTGTGTTTCATTGTGCTGTTCAATATTAGACTTCAAAAGAAGGTTCAGGATTGTGATAAATAACATAGTATATCTTCTCATAGAAAAATTCTGTGTTTAATTACAAATTGTACAAACCTAGTATATGTAAAAAGATGTGAATGAAACATTTTCCATTTGTCTAACTTCCCCAGAGAAATATTCACAGCAGAATTCTATTAACTTTATTTTTGGTTAATCAGTCTTTAAAAACATATCTCTGTGTTCAGTAAAATGTATAGAGTAACAAGTAGATTTTGCTTCTTAAATACATACAAGGATCATCTTTATTACAACCAATAATATAAATATAGATTTGAACACAAGGGAGCTTTAAAATAACTCTTCTTTCCAGAAGAAAATGCGAGCTGTGAGGATTGTGACCTGAAGGGAGAGAGAAATGTCACATAATTGATAGAAGGAAAGCTACAATCACAGGCCTATGATCCCTGGTGGAAAAAAAGCCAGGGGATAGCAGGATATGAAAGCAATAAGGATGAAAGGGCTACAATGAGAAGGGTTTGCTGTGAGCACTAAATAAAATGATGGAAAAAGCAAACTGGTCATACATCCCTACCTATAATTAATTCTTATTGTCGCTTATGGACATGTAGCTCACCTATGGAGCAACACAAGAGTGTAACACACCTTTTTCTAAATGAAAAGAGCTCACTATTATTATTTACAGTATATTACCTGCTCCTTCTCTCCTTTAAAAAATTAGAAACACTGATACATGTGATATATATATATATATATATATATATATATATATATATATATATATTGTCGTGGTATTTATAGTAAATGATATTTGAAATAGTCAATTTAACTTATTGTCCGAGTCTAACGTCAATTCATAGGCAAATATCAGCGTTTATTATCAATATCACAATCGAATTCTAAAGTAAATAAAAAGTTCTAAACAGTACTATACGATTTTCAGATGTCAATAACCCAATTAAGTCTACTGCAATATTAATACGATAAAATGTTAATAAAACAAGAAAAACCTTCTAACTTCTTTATCAACAAAATCTTCTAAGGTAATAGAAAATAACAATAAATTACTATTAATCAATATTTCTTATTTTAGCTATTTATAATAAACACGAAAATCAATCTTATTAATATAGTAAATCACAATAATATTGTTGGCAGAATATATGATATACCCCAGTAGATCTATATAACTAATAATGGGGTTATGCTATAATAATAACCATATATTGAATAACAAAAATACTATTGGAACAAAGGAAAATATATCACAATTTGAATAATACCTACAGTAGGTATACTGGTGGCTTCTGTTATACAATTGATTTAGTGGAATAAATCAGATCAATTTATCTATTATATCACAGAAGTTTGAAATTAAATCTATACGTTACCAGATACCAGTATCAACCCAATTCCATGTAGAGTCAGCCTGGATAATCCCAATTAGATTTTTATATGAAAATGAAATATATCAGGAATCAAAAATATGTCCTCTCTTTCTCAATATCTTGCATGTGTGTCCGTCAGCCTCTCTCCCCTTCCTTCCTTTCTCCTTTCCTTTTTTTTTCTTTTTCTCTTTGTCCTAGGCCTATTTTAAATAGCCATTCTTATCTAGATTTCACATTTATCACATCCTGGAATTATTTATTTCACTATTGTGTTAAGTGGGGATACATGAATATCAAATGCACAGTCAAACAAATATTGTCAGTACCAGAGCCCATATGGTGACTTCTCGTCTCCAATTTGAGGTGTTACTATTTCAAGGCATTTGAGGATCAAAAGAATCTAGTATGAATACTAATGACTAGCCTTTTGGTAGTTTCACTGTTTACGTTCTCGTTACAATGTAGACATTTAGTAAAGCTCAGAAAAATGTAATATGTGTATAAATTTAAAAACTCAAAATAAAATGATGATGTGCAATACAGGTATAACATAATACATAGATATGAAAAGCTTAAGATATTTCCAATCCGATGATATCAAACACCATTATGTTTCAGGAATTTCTATATGTGTATTAATTAAAATATTAAGAGGATATATTTAATCAGAAATATATAATTAAAATGGTATATGTATATAAGGAGTATACTCATTTATATATTTAATAGGTAAAAACCCTGACAATATATATATATATATATATATATATATATATATATATATATATATATATACAGTATCTCACAAAAGTGAGTACAACCCTCACATTTTTGTAAATATTTTATTATATATTTTCATGTGACAACACTGAAGAAATGACAATCTGCTACAATGTAAAGTAGTAATTGTACAGCCTGAATAATAGTGTAAATTTGCTGTCCCCTCAAAATAACTCAACACACAGCCATTAATGTCTAAATCATTGGCAACAAAAGTGGGTACACCCCTAAGTGGAAATGTCCAAATTTGGCCCATAATGTAAATATTTTGTGTGGCCACCATTATTTTCCAGCTCTCCCTTAACCCTAATGGGCATGGAGTTCACCAGAGCTTCACAGGTTGCCACTGGAGTCCTCTTCCACTCCTCCATGATGACATCACAGAGCTGGTGGATGTTAGAGACCTTGCACTCCCCCACATTCCATTTGAGGATGCCCCACAGATGCTCAATAGGGTTTAGGTCTGATGACAAGCTTGGCCAGTCCATCACCTTTACCTTCAGATTCTTTAGCAAGGCAGTGGTCATCTTGGAGGTGTGTTTGGGGTCGTTATCATGTTGGAATAATGCCCTGCGACTCAGTCTCAGAAGGGAGGGGATCATGCTCTGCTTCAGTATGTCACAGTACATGTTGGCATTCATGGTTCCCTCAATGAACTGTAGCTCCCCAGTGCCACCAGACCAAACATATATACACATATGTCTATGTGTAAATATGTTTTCTATAATATGTTGTGTTGATTCCCCCTATATATATATATACTGAGGGTTTCATCTCATATCAGTGTTTTTGTGTAATCTGTACCTTATCCATTTATCTGCCATTTAGGGATTATTTTAACTACCTTTCCTCAGTATAGATGTATACTTTTGGTGGTGGGAGTGTCATGGCCTGGGCCTGCATAAGTGCTGGCGGCACTGGGGAGTGCAAGGTCTCCAACATCCCCCAGCTCCATGATGTCATCATGGAGGAGTGGAAGAGGACTCCATTGGCAACCTGTGAACCTCTGGTGAACTCCATGCCCATGAAGGTTAAGGTAGTGCTGGAAAATAATGGTGGCCACACAAAATATTGACACTTTGGGCCCACTTAGGGTGTAATCACTTTTGTTGCCAACGGTTTAGACATTAATGGCTGTGTGTTGAATTATTTTGAGGAGACAGCAAATTTACACTGTTATACAGGCTGTACACATACTGCTTTACATTGTAGCAAAGTATACATATATATATATATATATATATATATATATGTATATATATATATATATATATATATATATATATATATATATATATTTATATATATACAGTATATATATATATATATATTTATATTTATGTATACTGTATGTTAACTGAGTAATGAGAGACAGTTTCCTTATAGGATATTCAGCTGAACAGACAACTATTGTATGGTGGTGTCATTTTCCATTTTATCGTTTTTTCCAGTTTGGACATACTGTTCTTGTGCCTTTGTAATATATTATTTTGGACATAAATATATATTTTTTTATGGACAGAATGTTTTGTGCTCCTCTGTTCTCTGTACCTGGAAAAGCAATTACTAAAACCATTACAATTTGTGCAGAACTAATGAATTGGTGCCTCCCTTATACAAAAAATATTCTGCAAGATTTAAGAAGCAATGCCCACTGGACAGTTATCATCTACTGTGAACTGAAATCAACAGGGTTTACCTAAAATGTATTGTGGACTTTGGAGTGCTTTAGGAATGGTCAAATAAAAGTAATTGGTGTTGTTCTTTCTTTTCTGAAGGCAGTTTGACAACAAATAATAGTAGCCCCAATCACATCATTATACTGCCAACAATAGGCTTTATTTACACTGATCTCAAGACTCCAATCCTGATTGCCCCAATGTCCTGTTTCCATCAGCCTCATTAAATTGGGGCTACGTGTTAGAACATAGCCCGTAACGGTGAAAGTAAATCTTATGGCTATTAAATTATCCCAGTAAACGTCCCCACAGATGACTTGCGGGGTAAGCTGCAGGACAGCCAAAAATGCCTACGGGAAGTGAACGTGGAACATCGCAGCCTGCAAATCCTTTGATCTGTCAAGCCTGTAAATGCTACAAATCCAATCATGCTAATAAATTGCAACAAAGTCACCCACGAGCTAGCCTGTAACACGCATATGGAGCCTAAAGCCCTACGAGTGCTAGAGAGGACTCGCAAGGTGGGTAGAGACAAATACGTAAATGCAAATAAAAACTACTGTACTTTTATTAAAAGGGAAAGTGATGTTAGGTTTTAGAATGAATAGCACAGCATTCTCAAGCTCGCAAATCGGCCTTGAAAAATACTTTATTTCATGTTTAGATTCCGTATTATATTGATCACAGCAATCAATGTGTTAATACGTATACTGCAACTCGCATGCAATAGAATATCATATTTACGTCTTTATGATTATTGCATTTTTGTGGAATGTGGGTCTGATTGCAACTTGTAATTGAAGCATGTAGGACTTTTTAAATCTATCCTCCCCTTTTTCAGTGGTGTAACGCTAATGATCTCTTTTTCCATTGGCTCCGTCTAAACCGTAACTACGGTCTACACTAATTGATTGTCTGCAAGGGCGCAAATCCAACATGCTACAAACGAGCTACGATTTGCGTCTCAAGCCTGTAGCTTACAGCCCATTCTAATTTAATAGTAAAGTAACTAGGCAAAATTTCAAGCCAGCAGCCGTTGTGAGCTTCACAACGTTGTGACTTATGGTCCCCAAATGTATTAGGGCGGTTGCATATATATTAATAGACAAATTATAACCCTACATATTTCAACATAAGTACATTTATTTATAGATACGTGTTTTATGCACATCCATTCTGGTCTAATTCTAAACTTAGCACTGTGGTATCAGAGTTGAAGTGATCCCCCTTGCATGTGGAGAAAACATCAATAAAAGTACAATGGCTTAGAGTGCCAACAAAGGTTAAACTGTATGCATTTCTGTATTTTATACCTTGATAACAAGGGTAATTTATCTATTTGTGGCAGTAAGGTTTGAGTATCTATTAGTATCCATCTACCAGATATGCCTGCTGAGCAATATGTATGTGGACCAAGAAGCCACGGTCAGAAATTAAACAACAAAAAATGGTTCAAGACTGGGTTGTATACTGTTACCTTGTTTATTAAATTTATATGTGGAGTACATCATGTGTGAGGTGAGGCTGGACAAATCCAAAGCCGGAATTAATATTGCTGGAAAAAATATCAACAACCTCAGATATACAGATGATTAATACTCTGATGGTTAAAAGTGAGGAGGAACTAAACGGCCTATTGATGAGGTGTGAAATAAGAGAATGAAAAACCTGACCTACTGCTTAAAGTTAAAAAGACAAAAATCATAGCAATCAGGAATCTCAGTTCCTGGCAAATAAATGGGGAACACGTGGAGGCAGTGACAGATGTTATTCTCCTGGGCTCGAAGATCTCTGCAGATGGTGAATACAGCCATGAAATTAAAAGACATTTGCTTCTGCAGAGGAAAGGAATGGTAAGTGTGAACAAGCTATTAAAAAGCAAATATATTACATTATCAACAAAGGTGCACATAGTTAGAACTATGGTATTCTCAGTAGTAACAAACAGATGTGAGAACTAGACCATAAAGAAGGCTTAAGATAATAGAATCACCATCTGAATTGTGGTGTTATGAAAGACTGCTTAGAGTCCCTGAACGGCAGAATGAAAACATTTATTAATATATTATAGTGTGCTGCCAGCTGATTTTTATATTAAATATGTTTACTTCAAGGCTTCTATTAAAATAGAAATCAGCCAGTGAATAAATATAATATGATAATAAAACTAAAGAAAATTTCAACACAGCAAATTTGCCATTAATTACAATTATGAGAATTCCTACTTCCAGTCCTTTAATTGTTCATGTAGCTGCTTTAAGGTAGCAGTAGTAAAGAAAAATTCTTAGGGAATACTGAAACTATTGTTTTAAATATATAACATGCACCAACATGGTTATCGCTCCAGATATACAAATATACTTGGAAAGATAGTTAATTGAATACAGTGAAAGCCACAAAGGGGGTGTATGTCAGTTTGTTTGCCTGTATGTCTGTTGCTGCATTAGAGTCATTATTGGCCCCAGAGAACCGAGCCATTGAGTCTGACAAGGGTCAACAAATTAATATTTTCTACTTGGTTTAAATGACAACCGAAATAATTACAGCCTTTATTTTTAACTATTAAATTCAATTTTGCTTTAATCATGATGAACATTTCGTCTTTGTCCTTAAAAGGATTAGAAACCTGGGGGGAGTCATGTGAACAGGGGGTTCAGATAAGACCTGTATTCAGCTCTGTTACAAAATCCTCTCCCCATAGAGTGTCTTACCATTTTACACTCTTTAAATTTCTTGAACCTAAAATGGGACAAATATAACGTAAGATCTAAACCCTTCCCATTGATATCAATTTTCCAATACAAAGTGCTTCCACTAGGTCTACCTCTGGTCTGTAAAGATACAAAAATGTATATAAAGAAGAAATAACAGTAGATGCACACATTCATTTTTCTGATACATGCAAATAGTTTGCTCAAGATCAGAGAATTAGAAAAACAGGTATACAACCACAGATGTTAAATACCTATGTAATGATTACAGAAACCATAATCAGTTCATCTCTACATGCTACAATGTATTACAATACAACATACAACCACTCAAAGTCCCTGCGGCGAGGTGGCTCTTCAGAGCCCACTTCTCCTTTCCAAAAACATTCTTGTGAGGGTTAAACACAAACAGACTTTAGTCCCAAGATGTTTTAATAAAAGTCAGTGTTACAGAAATAGAGAGATAACCCATAGCTGAGCGCAGTCGAAGAGAGTTTGACTTGGTTAGGAATAGGGTTTAGAATATTCAAAAGCTATTGTGGAAGGGTAAGGGACAAGGAGTTAAGAGTTACCATAAGGAGTAGTTTTCCCCACTCCTCGCCAGTTGAGAGCAGGTTAAGCAAGAGGAATTTTCATCCTAGTGCATATTATCTCAACTACTGTTGTGCCTTTAAGAATGGCATCTCCCTTAGTTGATGGATTGATTGCACAGAGCAGGGCTGAAGCACTGATCCATGGACCAGCATGGCTTTCTTCACTTTTACCTAGTGGGCTTCTTCCCAGTTCTATAGTTAATGCTGCCTCTCTGACCCACGCTTCTTTAACCCCTCTCGCGTTCTCTCAAGGTTGAGCACTAACCTGAGGGTCCTACCAGGACCAAGCACTCGCTATTGGGTGGCTCAGAAGAGAATACCTGAAGCTGTGAGGCCTGCAGCAGTGCAGAGGCCTTCTTGGTGCAAAAAATGGATCTGGCCGGGCTGATCACTCCGCCGCCGGCTGAACAAATGAGGACATGATCAGCTACAAGGGACATGGAGGTAGTTTCTCCTGTAGATAAGGCATTGATCACCAGTCTTCAGAGGTCTGATAGGCTCTATGGGGGCAAAGAAGGCATACTAAGAAGTGGGAGAGAATGAGTAGGAGCAGGTCCTTCCTCTAAGGGACAAAAAGAAGTCCCAAATGATCAAATGGGAGGGGTAGGGAGAATTGAGATCTGGGATAAAAGTCTGAGGATAGGGAAAGGCATGGCACCTGAGGCCTGGGATGAAGTGCCAGGGAAAGAGGCACAGCAATGGCTGATGATTCTAATGATGCCTCAGAGGGAGGCACAGCTCAGGCTACAAAAATAAGCAACGCTGGGAAAAGAAGTAAGGAGGGTAAAAATGCTGGGGATATAGTCCTGGAACATCACACATACTGCAGGAAAGGTAACTCAGGAGGCAACATATACAGGAGCATTGGAGGCTGGGACTCAGAGAAAAAGGCAACAGACAAAGAAATAGATAATCAGGTTCCTATGACAGAGAGGGGAGGAGGAAGAATTAGTAAGAAGAAAAAGAAGACTGCAGCAATTAAAGTATTATAGCCCCTACAGTAGCATGACATGAAGCACCTGCAGGAAAAAGATTTATACACAAAGCCTGGGAACTTAGCTTCTGTGGCAACTGTACTGCAAGTACAAAATAGCTGGAGCAAAAGGAGAAGTGATGATGACGAGGAGGGATGGAGCAGGACTAGGTTATTCCCTTCCACACAGCCAGCTAGGATAAAGGGCTACTTATTCCAATCTAGATGTATTTTGACTAAATATAAAATGGCTTTTATGACTACTTAGTTGCATGCATCCTGTGTCATAGAGATATAAATTGCTTTGAAGAAAAAAAACATTAGTAAATCTATAACAAAATAATTTATTTTTAGATAGAATTGGGTCTGACTGGGAAAATAGTTATGTATTTTTTTCTCTTTAGTAAATTACAGTGGTAACAAGTGAAATTTCCGGGGATAGTACTGATTCAGTAAAAGAGCAAAAATCTGATATGATGCTGGTAGCAGACATAGCTCGGTCTAAACCATCGCTTTGTTGGTGCCAATAGGGATAGGGATGAATGTCCCATTGGAGATGAAGGAAAATATTTGGAAGAGAGCATTTATTGAGCTCTTATCTCTCCTTCCACTTGATAATTATTTTAAAGTTAAAGAGAAGAAAAAGGATAAGATGAAGAAAGAGGAGGAGCAGAGAAAGAGGAGATATAGAAAGATCCCCAAGATTTTTGCAAACTGGCTTGAAGTTTTGATGGCCATAGCCAAGAGGTTCCCTGAGCTATTATCTTGATGAGGATGGCCTGTGGGTGTACAACAAGCACCTTAGGCTGATTATGGCAGTCACAGAGTACATGAGGTGGTATGAAAGAAATGTAGGCAACTGGATGAAAATTGTGACACCTCTGTGGTACGGGGGGTCCTTTCAAGTGTCTTTTACAAAAGGACCTGTTGCCATGGCTGCATCAGGGCTAGGTAGAAAAGGACACTGATTTCTATACAACAAAAGCATTTGTCCTGTGGGGAGCATTGTGCAGGTCCAAGCATGAATGATCTGAATGTAGGAACCAACATCCAGTGCTCAGGTGCTTTAAAAAAATAGAGCTGTGGCTGCTAAGGGGGGTAATGCAGATTCAGCTAGCAAGGATCATTCCCTATCTAAAAATGTATGCTAGGAGAAAGAACTGTCTGAATTATTAGTTTCTGTTTTTAGTTGAAATTTTAAAATCCCTTTTAAAGGTGTGCCAACTCACCATTACACGGGTAACCTTTGCACAGGCAATTCCCATCCATAGCGTGAAAGTAGCTTACCAAAAAGTTTATTTTAGCCAAGATGGCAGCCCACCAATACCTGAGTTATGGATCTCTTTGGTAGGTATAATTCCCCAAAAAGTGCCAAAAAAACTACGGTATTGAAAAGTGACCTTTATGTGACTTGATCAAGCAATTACATTGGTCAGATCGGCAGGTAGGTGAGCCCTTAATGGCAAAGGTCAACAAGACTCTGCCTTTAGTCTATTGCTGGTGCATCCAAGATGTCACCACTTGCTAGGTTGTCACCTTGATATTAGTTATTTTAGTGACCTCTGTTTACCTATGAAATGCTCAATATACTGCTCTTATTTTAAAACCTTTAGTTCTTTTGTGCAATAGGTGGAAAAGTTTAAATCAGGATTTAAGTCCATAGTTCATTGCTTTGACAACTTCCTGTTCACAGGCCCACATACATCTACAACTTGTCATGATCTGATGGGGTTTTCAAAGGAGTTTGATATCCCAATAATGGATAATAAAATAGAGGGGCCCTCCACGACCCTGACCATTCTTGGTATCACTACAGATTCAGAAAAAATGTAATGCTGCTTACTAGACTATAAATTGAGGTATTTGTGGGATACTATATCAATTACAATGATCCAAAAAAGGTCCAGCTGAGGGAACTGCAATCCTTGCTGGGAAAATTTAACTTTGCTTGTAAAATCATCCCAATGAGGTGGATTTTTTCAATGCGATTGTCATTGGCAATAGCGGGAGTAAAGTTAAATCACCATGACATCAGGTGACAACAGCCTTGAAGAAAGACCTTATGGTTTAGATGTCGATTTTAGAATAATTTAATAGGAAATCATTATTTCAGGAGGCAATGGTGTGCGGCTAAATGGCCTGAATCTTTTGGGTGGAATGGGGCTTACTAAAGAATCTGACACTGTTAGAACTAATTGTAGCTCTGTTCATATAGGGAGATGCTTTAAGGGATCAGCATGTGCTTTAAGGGATCAGCATGTAGTCTTCCATTGTGACAATTTGGTTGTTGTTGTGGCCATTAACAATCTTACTGCTCATTAATTGCCAGTGGTTAGTTTATTACGTCAACTTGTGCTGCAATGTTTGAAAGATAATAATTTGTGCAGGATGGTACACATCCCAGGTTGTCAGAATGTAATTGCAAATGATCTCTCTCAATTTCAGTGGCAACAATTTTGGGAGCCGGCTTTAAAGGAGAGCGCATTGAGCCTACCATGTTCAGACCTATTATAGGAGTGGGTTTTAAAGCCATGACCCTTTCATAAAAAGCTTATTTTATGCTACTTCTACTACTAAAAAGTTTGATGGGTCTTAAAGGTTTTTAAAGATTTTGTGGTAAAAGACCTAGCCGCGGTTAAAGTCTGTGACTATTTTGTGTTGCACTTTCAAGAAAGGGATACACCCCTATCAATGATTAAAAGGCACATGGTGGCTTTAGCATTTTTTATTTAAATGGGAAGGGATGCAAGATGCTACCAAACATTTTGTAATTTGTCTGGCAAATCAAGGGTTAAACAAGGAGTGGAGAAGGGTGGACAAGAGAAGGTTGCAAAAGCTAATGATTAGCCTGCCGGATTTATGTGTGCCAGATTTTGAAGAAAGGCTATTTAAAGCGGCCTTCTCTTTTTGGTGTTTTTTGGGGGCATTTAGGTTGGCAGAGTTGGTTAGTAAAGACAGGTGTGAAATGGGGGCATTCAAGTAAAGGATGTAGACATTTCAGGGTCTTCTTTGTTGGTGCATTTTAGTAGGTCAAAAACTGACCAGTTGGGAAAGGAGTAACAGTTTTTCTTAATAAGATAAGTGAGTTAGGATGTCCATATACTACTGTTAGTGAGTATTTGGCAGTTAGGCCAAAAAAGGGGGCGTCGCTACCTATATATGTTGATACTTTGTCAACATATCAATTCACAGCAGTATTCAAATTATATTTAAACAAGTTGGAGTTACAGGTGGGGGATTTTTGAGCGCATTCATTTAGGATTGGTGCAGACACAGAGGCAGCGAGGATGGGTCTAGGGGAGGAATGGATTAAGCAGATAGGAAGGCCGGATTCATCTAGATTTAAGACATATATCCGCACTGGTTTATGTACTACTCGGTTTATATACTATTCCTGTGTAATCGTTGTACTTTGCAGGCTCTCCTTTACTCGTATGGTTTATTAGCCACTAGTACTTTTATTGAGACAGGAGAACAGCGGCCATGCGGGATGGAGGTTTAGAGCTTGGCTTTTCAGCCAAGAGTATAGAGTTATGAAGGATCGGCGTGAGTGGTCTAAAGTGGGAGCAGATAATATTGACTATGGTTGATTTTGCCATGATTTTCTACCCATCAGACATACTGGTCATTTATGTGGGGGGATGATCTGGGTCTCACGTCTGTGAGGGAGCTTATTAGATATATGAGGGATTTAAGTCGCTTAGTGAAGTTATTTCCAATGATGGTAGCAGTGTGGTCTGAGATGGTATCTTGCTGGAAGTGGCACCCCCCAATAGACCACTGTATAATGAATAGGTCCAGTAAGAAAGATTAATAAATCAATGCCCACATTTGTTAAAAGAATAAAAGGTTTCCCTGAAACACAAGGATTTGGAGGGAGCCAAAGCTAAATGTTTTTTCTTAAGGCATAGGATTCACCCTAATGAACTTGTTTATGTTTATTACATTAGTACTTGGAAGATGCGATAGCTGAGACCATAGCTCTTTTGGTTGGCAGAGCTCATGGGTGATGTGTAGTGCACTGGTGGTGGGATTGCTTGCCCTAATTATGTCAATGGATAGTGGTTTAAGGTGTGGAGATTGGGGTAGTCTTCCTGTGGCACGAAGCCCCCTTGAGGTAGCCATATACAGGGAATGGCATGTACCACTGGATTTATTATTTAGCCTACTATTAAGGTTTTATTTTAAATAAACAAGCTGTAACCTTAATATCCAACCATTTTGTGTCTGTGTTATTTTTTGTGAACGGGGGTTAATGGTAATCCTGCATTGACAATATCAAGGTCAAGATAAGTGTGTGGAAGAGTGTAGTGGAAATGATTGGTGGATTAGGGATGAAAGTATTCAAAATCTCTGGGTGGAAAGGTAAGGTATGAGAAGTTAAGAGTTAACATAAGGAGGAGTTGCCAGTTGAGAGCAGGTTAAAAAAGAGGAATTTTCATCCCCATCCTCCCTCTCTTGTAATTTGGGCTATGAGTTAGTATGATGTGGGCAGGAACTATTTTTTGTGTCCCTATTTATTTAATCTGGGGGGATTTGTCCCCCCCCCCTCCCAGTTCCTACACCCCTGTGTGCAATAATGTTGGATACAGTGGTAGAAAATTTGTTGTATTTTCTTTTTTTCTTTTTTTTAAAGGATATTCATAAACATTGACTAACAAAAGCTATGTCTGTAACATGTGAATAATATGGGATTTTTTTGTTGTGCTTCCCTTTAATTTTCCTTCCTCTCCCTTCTTCTCTACCTCTTAGTTATATCTATTTTATAAACTAATACACAACATTTTTTATTAAGGAATAACAATGTTCATTGTTTTGTACTTCTTGTTATAAAATGAAAAATAAACAGTTTTAAAAAAATCATCCTCTCCAAATAGCATACTTGACAATGAAACTCAATGGCAGAGTAACAGGTCCACTTGGAGGGCCCGGCAGAAAATGTTGGCCCAATGGTGGCAGGTCTGCTACTGCCGGTGAGGACCCTAATTGGTTGGCTTAACATTTATAATTGGTGACTGGCGCACTGATATAATTTATTTTACTTCTTTTAATAATTTCACCATTTCACTTTTTGCACAATCTGTACTTCACAAAACACCCACAAACCTCAGAGTCAGGACAGCTCTTCCTGGAGCCTGCTTTGTTGAAGCCAGCAATACAGCCAAAACTTGCTCCAACAATTACATAAATCACTTTAAACGGGTTGTGGTATAACATATTGTTATTATACCATACTTATTAGGTGAGACTCAATTCATATTCATATTTATTTAAGACTTTACATTTTATTTATATAATGCAGTTATCAATATTATAATATATATATATATATATATATATATATATATATATATACAAGCATGTGAAGTTACCAAACTACAGTGATCCTTTTTGTACCTTCTACTCCCTTTACTGTAAAACTTTCAGTAGAAATCATACAATAAACTGTATTTCTTTCCATCTTCACTATCACAGCAGAGCATTTACTAGAATTATGTCCTCCTGTGTGAAGCATTATCATGTGGTGTCGGAAGCACTGTAACATCTAACATCAGCTCAATCTGCCCTTGGGAAAGTCATTTAATTTCACTTGTCTTGAGAATCAATACTTTTTTGTAAACTCATCAGAGTATATATCTATTGTTACTCCCCTGCCAGTGATAGTGAACGGGAAACAACTTCTTCATTTACCTGCCTTTGCTGTTTGTGTGCCTTACAGGAGAATATGTATAAAATGTATAAGATATGAAATAGAAGGAAACATATGAATGCTTCTCATGGTGACAACATCTAATTAAACACTATTTTTCCATATTTGTGAAGTAAATTAATTAAAGCTTCAGTGAAGTTTTCTGCTCACATTTTCTGGGGGTCCCAAAGTGAGATCTATGACAGTATAGTGGCTGGGGGTGCCCATGCCCAGAAGTGTTGCTGAACTTCACCCTTTGTCTGGTCACCAGGGGAGCTCCCTGAAGAGCAACAGTTGGGATCAGCAGCAGCAATGCAAAAAGGCTATGTAAAAACATATATAGGAAATGTAACAGTTGCAAATATAGAGCTAAGAAGTTAATAACCTGTGGGATTTTCTGGATTACACTGACTATTTTATTGACTGCTCTACTAATAATTTTTATACACATCACTGGCAAATAATTTTGCCTGAAGGATATAAAATACAGTGGTAACTTGGTACTTGTCATTAATTCATTCACCAGTGACAAAAACGATGTGTACCAAATAAACTTTCCCCATAAGGATTAATGTAAATGAAATAATCCGTTTCTGAACCCCCAAAAATTCACATTGTACTTTTAATTGATGGGGTTGTTTTTTTATATGAATCCTTAAAACTAAACAGTCATAAATAAAAAATAAAAACAATAATTAACTTCACTGTAAAAGTTCTGAGAGGAGTTGATGGCCCTATGGGATAGTGGTTATTGAAAGGTAGGGTCGTCCCCTTTCCAAAAAACATCAGGCACTTGCACAGGGGTTCTTTCTCTTTTCTGTCTCTTAACACCACCGAACCCTGCTGGAGACTCTGAGTAGGGAGTTTCACTAGAAACTTTTCAAGAGAAACTTGCTTCTGCCTACATTTCAAAATGCTTCTGAAGTGAGAACTTGCTTGACCATTAAACAAGTCCAAAGCATGAGCTTTGTCAGGGTGATGCTTTTCAACAAAATGTTTTAATTCAACCCATTTAGAACACATTTGTTTTATCAGTGCAAGAGGTGCTTCCTCACTTCCCTCCTCTTAACCTGAAGAAAGTTCCTCTGCTACTAACTGTTTCTATTCCCTTTGAAGTTCCTTTTTCATGCCTTTATCACTGACCTCCAGACAGAATATCCATTACTATTGGGCTAGGTTCAGTCTCAAAGCATTCTAAGTCCCTTGGAATTACAGCTTTTGGCCACAATTTCCTCCAGGCAAAGTTCATGGTCTTGAGGGAGACTGGACAAAAGCCCTTATCTATTAGACTGACACAATGGAACATATGGAAATGGTTCTTCCAGAACTCTCTCAGTGTCAACTCAAAGCATCTCTGGAAGAGAGCCTTGGTATACAGTTTTTTAAAGTTTGCGATGACCTACTGGTTAATAGGCTGGATCAGAGGAGTTGTGTTACAGGGCAGGAAAAATAATTCTTCCAGCAAGTTGTCCTCCAAGACTGTAAGGGTGAGCAGGAGCCATGTCCATTATTAACAGAGACCTCAGAGGCATTTAGTTTTCCAGGAAATATTTCTTTACACTGGGGCAAAAGTTCATCCATTCAATGAAGAACTGCCTGGTCACCCAGGCTTTTCTGTTGGCCCTCCACATTACACTTAACTTGCTTTTTTTATCACATTTTCTCACTTGAAAACTCTGGGTTTATCACTGGGATAGGCCAGTAGACAACACAACAACAAAGTTAGCAGGTCCTTCAGAGGCTTGTGCCCTAGCAATTAAGAAAAAATCCAGTCTTGTCACAATTGAATACTTGTTGGGGAATAAAACCCTCAGCCTTCACTTATTCCCTAAACTCACTAATTAAGGTTTTAGCAGCTATTTTGTTGCTACTGGCTGTCTCTCCATACTGTGAATGCCAGTTCTTTTTTTAATATTGTCAAGCCAACCATGACAGGCTTTAAACATGTCATTGCTCTCAGCACTTGTTGCAGGCTTTTCTTTTAACAGATCAGGATGGAATTGTTTTTTTACTATCACCCGCTAACTGTTTATCATTAAACCAAATGTAAAACAATTTCTCTACTTCCTCCAATGTCTGTGACCATTGCTTAGTCACAGCATTCCCATCTCTAGCCACATTGGCTCTTTTAATAGCTTCCTTATTTTCACTATCGACATCTCATATCTAGCTATTATGTCGTTTTTCTGTTCTACGAGGTTCTCACTCATTTTCTTTCCAGCTAAGTGGTATCACTAGCGTTCTTCAAACTCATGATGACTTGTAAGCATGAGCTACTCTTTGGTTCTTGTAAGCACAAGCAGGAGTAGCTGAGGTTGGCCTCAGAAGACAAACAAAAAAGAAAAATAATTGATACTATCTCAGTCTTTCTAATTGCAAAGCAAAGCAATTGAAAGGTCCTGCAAGAGTTTTCCAACATGTCATGCTACAGTACTGTAACTTCCTGGAAAAAAAGGATGCAGGCTGCATCTTGACTCATACAGCAAGTGCGACAAGTGTCGAGCAAGCGTGAACTGTAGAACCATTTTTTCCTCTTTAAAATGTATTAAATACCAAATTTGAAAAGTTCTGAAGCAGACGACTACTGAGGTACCACTGTAAGTCCTTAAAGTTTTAACTATACCACAGTTAATGATGGGTCAACATATCGCATTTCAGCCACTTTCCAGTGGCAGTGATGAATTGGACAATGTACAAAGGAAGGCTGGGGGAGATGCATGGAGGGCTGAAAATTGTGCTGGGGAAACGCAAAGGAAATCTGGGGAGGTGCTGGGGAATTTTGGGGGGGTCTGAAGCTTGGAGATAAAAAAAAGAACAAAACAATGCAAGTCTGCACAAGCTATTAAAAAGTTAAGATAAAACACTATCAACAAAGGTCTACATAGTTAGAACTAAGGTATTCCTAGTAGTAACATAAGGTTGTGAGTGTTAGACCATAAAGAAGGGTGAACACCGAAGAGTCAATGCCTTTGAATTGTGGTGTTTGGAGAACTGCTAGAAGATCCAATCAACCAATACTACAGGATATCAAGGTAAACTGTCCACTGGAAGGTTTGGTCATGAGGCTAAAACTCAAATATTTTGGCCATAGCATTAGAAGACAGAATTCTCTAGTAAAGATTCTGATGCTGGGAAACATTAAAGTCACACAAAGAAGGGTAAGGCAAAAGCGATATTTCTTCTATTCAAAATTATAGTATATAATTCATTCAAATTGTTCAAATTAAGACATGATCAGGATGCAACACAATCTTTAGTCCACTGTTATAAATAATTAAATATATAAATAAATAAATAAATATAAATAAATATATATATATATATATATATATATATATATATATATATATATATATATATAAAATAAAAAGTACAGGGTTGTATGACCCTATATTACTCTGTAGCGCTCCTCAGGTGATCTAGTTCTTAGGGGATTAGTTATCAATCCGATTTTTAGATTGCTTGCATTTGTCTTGAATTATGTTGGTGTATTCTCAAGCACTTTTTTGTCTCATAGACAGAAGTACTGAGCTTTACACTCTGCATTTGAATTTCATATCATTGAGGTATTTTTGTTCATTGAAATGCCACAGGATAAAAATGACGAAATGCGTCTGTCAGTATTTTTCCTATTTATTTATTTTTTAATAATATTAGAGTCACTGTATAATTTGCCATTTTTATTCTTATTTTTCGCTATTATATATATATTTTTTTTACAAACATTGAATAAATTGAATATTTATATCGAAACCATGTTTTATATAGTATTTTGATTAAAGACACCTATTACTCCAAAGGGGATATATTAAACCCGGCCAAAATATTTATATCCAGGCACCACTATGTATTGATAGTGTTGTAATATTCCCCATGCTCTGAAACGTACACATATACATTACCCTAATACCCACACTCTATTGGAAGAGATAAGACGTTCACGGAGGAAAGAAGTACCAACCTCCAAGCCAGCAAGTGTTGGGAAGTCTATAATATACCTCATAGACTGAGGTTAGAAAAGGTAAGAGCTTTACCTACTGATCTCTGTGAACAAGGGTTTGGGATTACAATATATCGGTTATTTTGCACTAGGAATTGGTGAGCTATCTCTCCTCACCCCTCTTCTCTTTATATATATATATATATATATATATATATATATATATATATATATTCATTCATACCAGTCATTACATTAACACAATCTACCCTGTAGCTTTCAGGAAACGGTATATAGGGACTGCACCTGAGTAGTTTACGTACTTACTCTCTCCTATTCAAGTCTGTGCATCCATTTAGAACTGCAAACCATAACATTTGGTACAGTTCAAGGCTAAGTGCTATGATATATTGTTTTAATTAATCGTTGAATCTTTTGCTCTGCCTACAGTGCACATTGACCGGGGTGAGCCATTACCTAATAAAAGCTACATAAAAAAAAAGAAATATGACATTTCATTATTTCAAATGAAAGCATTTATATAGGATCAGTATAAGTTCCAGTAAGTAACCTGACAGATAGGGAGGACAATTATTGTTTCCTAACATGAATCAAAAAATTAATTATCAAGAACACTTATTAAGGATTTTAATTCGGGTCTCTTTAATAGTATACTCATCAGTTACATTTATATGAATCATATTGCTAATAAATACAATTATATTGTAGTAATTTTCTTTTATTCCATTCTTCTTGAAAAGTATTATGACATAAATGACTTGCACATATATATGTAATTATAATAGTGGCACTGAATTAAGCAATCTCACTTTGTTTTTGTACTGTGTCCTTTGTACATTGTATAGGAAAATATACAAAATATTAAACATTAATGGAGTAGCTAAAAGGATCATTTAATATTTTAATAATTATAAAATTAGGTAAAATATAATTAGTATTCATTATGTTAATCACTTAACCCTGTGATTGGGATGTATTTACATTTTCAGTCTCTGTTTAGCGGTAGAAAAATAATGCCATTCTATAGATCAATTGAGGGAAATGCAATCTGAAGGCAATATGGGTACGTTTTACCTGAAAATAAAGGCGCATTGAAGGTATTTTTTGCTTTGTTGCATCTAAAAGAGTATATATGATAATGTATCACTGCATATGATTTCAAATGACGCTCATAACGCAGAAAAAAATGATTGAAATGTTCAACTGATCTAGGAGCTTGCCCATGTCAGCCAGTAGGTACTAATATAGATCTATGAGTCATACTTGTCTGTCAATGAAACCTCTAGATGTATGCATGCTCTCTGCATTTCCTGTTAGTTTTAGTCTATTTAAGTTTTACTTAATATTTTTTCTCTCCCTGTAACTAAGGAAGGGTAACTGACAAACTTGGCAAGCTTGATCTTCTCTAGAATTGCTCTTTACTATAGCAAACACTTGCAAAACCCAACTTTGCTAATGTTTAAAGCTTGTTTCCTCAAAGAACACAAATAAATTAGTACACTGTCCCATTAAGTGTTTTATATATTAAAGAGAAATCCTAGAGAAGATCAAACTTGTCAGTTACCCTTCCATATTTATGGAGAGTAAAAAAATATTGAGTAAAAAATATTAAGCCATTGTTATCACAACACTTAGGATGCTGAGCTGATTGGGACAACAGTTCAGTAGCCAGTTTAAGAGTTAGTCAACCTATACCTACAATTCTAAACTGTTTCATTAATATAATATAACTAGTAAATTGCCTGTCAAAAATGACGGTATAATCTTGAATTTGTCTCCCTCCCTTGTGTGCTTTCCCTGTGTCTCTCCCCCCTTCCCTCCCCTGTGTCTCCCCTCCCCTGTGTCTCTTCTCCCCTTCCCTCCTCTATGTCTCTCCCCCTTCCCTCCCTTGTGTCTCTCCCTCCCCTGTGTCTCTTCCCCCCTGTCCTGTGTCTCTTCCCCCTGTCCTGTGTCTCTTCCCCACCGTCCCCTATGTCTCTCCCCTTCCCCTGTGTCTCTCCCCCCTCCCCTCGCCTATGTCTCTTTCCCCCCTGTGTCTCTTAGCCCCCTCTCCCCTGTGTCTCTTCCCCCCACTCCTGTGTCTCTTCCCCATCTCCCCACCCCTATGTCTCTTCCAAGCCCCTGTGTTTCTCCCCTCTCCTGTGACTCTTCCTCCATGTATCTCCCCCCTCCCCTCCCCTGCATCTCTTCCCCCCACCCCTGTGTCTCTTCCCCATCTCCCCTCCCCTGTGTCTTCCTCCCCCTCTCCCCTGTGTTTTCCTCCCCCTCTCCCCTCCCTGGTGTCTCTTCCCCCACCCCTGTGGCTCTTTCCCCCTCTCCCCTCCCCTGTGTCTTCTTCTCCCCTCTGCCCTATGTCTTTCTCCCCCTCTCCCCTGTGTCTTTCTCCCCCCTCCCTGCACGCGCTATGTGTGCGTGCTCGTAGCGTCTGTACAGAGCTGCACATGCGAGCAGCTTTGTACGAACTTAGGAAGTAGTGGTAAGTAAAATAAAGTAAGTAAGTATGTATATATATATATATATATATATATATATATATATATATATATATATAAATATATATATATATATATATATATATATATATACATACACATATATATGAAATTCTGTAAGTGTATTCTTTCATTTAAGAACATCTCCCATGTGGTCTCCAGTCTGTTCTCTGGAGTTGAAGTTTCTCCCCTGACAATACACAGTCCATTTTAGCTCTCCACAACTAGAAAATAATGTCTTTTACTCCAAAACACTACACGTCATTATGCTTATCTTAATTACTATTAAATATATTTATACAAAGCCCAACCATTTGGGCTTCATGGAGCTCCGGCCACTTTCCAGAGACTAATTGACAGACTATTGCGTTGTCATTCTGAATATGCAGCCACTTACTTAGATGACATAGAGCCTCATTCAATAGAGCTACTGTAGTTTACGGGAGCCCGTAATGTAGCCCGTAAACTAATTTGCAAACGATCTACTGGTTATGGGGTGAAAATCCCTGCAGTTGATACAACCGTAACTTACGCCCCATAAAAGCCTTTGATCTTTCAAGTCTACAAGCGTTATGAGCGCTAAAATCGCAAATCGCTATTCAATTGCTACAATTACTCAAGCCTGCAAATGTTTTCACACTCGTAAACGGCAAATGTAGAAGAAAATCCTACAGGTGCCAGATAGGACCCGCAAAGCGGTTAAAGACATGTCCGTAGTACTGTAAATGCAAATAAAAAATCAATACTGCACTGTAAATGAAGGGGAAAGAGATGAAAGACATTAGAATTAATTGCACAAAAGTCTCAAGCTCGCAAATCTGCAGTAGGAAATAGTTTCATTCCAGGATTATATCGCTCTCGGGAATCAATGAGTTAATACATATCAGGCCACCCACATGGACTAGAACAGTATTGGCATTCATTTTTATCATTTCCCATTTTGCGGGTTTGCGGGTCTGATCGCATATCGGACATCTACACGCTAATTGATTGACATGCAACCTCTATCCTATACTGCCATAATGATGACAGTCTCATTTTTTTATTGGCTGTTTCGGATTTGGGAGTTACAGCCTTGCTTAATTGATTTGGCTCATGATCTGAAAAGCTACATACAAGTGCATGGTTTACTTTTTCGGGTTTCGGGGGGTATGCTGCAGGCTTGTTCAACTGAATCACTCCAGAATTGAAGCAAATCTCAAGCTTGCAGACTTACGGCCTGTATACCGTAACTTGCAGTCTTGCAATTTAATGAGGCCCATGGGCATTTATAATAGTGATTGGGAGACACATCTTTCAAAATTGGAAGCTGTATTGGAAACCCTACAGCAGGCAAATCTTACTGTAAACCCTGCGAAATGTGCCATAAGACTAAGTAAAGCAATCTATCTGGGACATATTGTTGTAAGAGGGTTGGTCATATCTCATCCAACAAAGTTGAGTCAATCCAGAACTGGCCACAATTCCTAAGGCAAAAGCAAGTAGGGGCCTTTCTGGGAATTGTGGGGTATTACAGAAGGTTAATTTTCCACAAGAGCCGTCCCACTAACAGATTGCATGAAAAACAGGGCCCCCATATGATTAAGTGGAATAAGGAAGTTGAGGAAGCCTTTGAGGATCTAAAGTCTGCACTTTGTCGAGATACAGTTTTAATATCCCCAGATGCTGAAAAATAATTCATCCTGAAAACCGAATATAGTTTAATAGTTTATTTTTGTATTTTCTTTTATATGCTGGCTAACAACCAATAAATATTGAAAAGTATTGCAAAGCCTCCTGTGCATTTTTCCATCTAAAGTGCTGGAAAACAGGACACTGACCCAGCCAGAGACTGTGCATGTCCATGCTCAGCTTCCCAGAATGCAGTGTAATAACTGTATTTCTTAGCAGGAAGCAGGTTTTTTAACTTGTTTAGCCATTCAAATATGAACACAAATGTACTATTTATTTACTGTACTACTGTACGGTGGAGGGCTTCTATTGCTCTTTTGCCCACCATATATTTAATTATTTTTGTGGTGAACTACCTATTGAAAATATCCAGTACACAAACTGGGATCCCGCCCCATGCTGATTATAGGCAGTAACCTTGAAACGGCTGTCCGTGGGTAGGATTCCCAGGTTGTGTATAATCCAACCTTGGCTTTGCAAAAAAAGCTGTGTAATGCAGTGGACATAAGCTTAAAGGAAGCCATGATTAAAATGAACGAAGCATTTATGGGCACATTTGCATGTCCCTGCTCAGCTTCCCAGAATGCAGTGTAATAACTGTATTTCTTGGAATTCCGAGCTGGAAGCAGGTTTTTGAACTTGTTTTAGACATTCGCATGTGTACACAGATGTACTATTTATATACTGTATTACTGTACGGTGGAGGGATTTTATTGCTCTTTTGCCCACCATATATTAAATTATTGTTGTGGTGAACTACCTATTGAAAATATCGACTACACAAGCTGGGATCCTGCGCCACGATGATTATAGGCAGTAACCTTTAACTTGTTTTAGACATTCAAATGTGAACACAAATGTACTATATATATATATATATATATATATATATATATATATATATATATATATATATATATATGTGTGTGTTACACATGTCTTTACCTTTCTCCAACACTAATTGCAGCCCTGAATAAGTTACTGCGATAGATCTCATTTACTATATATAATATTATGTCTCGTCTAGAGACTGTCAGCCTTATTAAATTGTGATTTGGCCAATTGAAAAGGGCTCTATATAAGCACATAGCATATTTATTTTACAGAAGTTTTTAGTTAGTTAGTTAGTGAAGACCTTGCTTTAGGATAGAAGTTCACTAACTAAACACTTCTGTAAAATAAGTATGCTATGTGCTTATATAGAGCCCTTTTCAATTCCCTGTTGCTACTCAGCTAATCAGCTGAAGAAGGACTTCTTAATTCTGGACTGCTCACCAGGATCCACTGAAAGAAGATCTTGCTGTTGCAATAAAGAGCCAGTACAATGTCTCAAACAGCTACAACACTTTATTATCAGGGTAATCAGGGCACATTTATATGGAGTAAAAATAGAAACTCAAAAAACAAATTTTACAACTTTCCAAAAAGCATCTTTAAATTCTCCCACCTAAACTGGAGTGACCAATCACAAGAGAGCCTATGGCAGCAGCTCAGTGAATGGTCGATGAGGAACCAGATTCTATTAATCAGTTTTTAGGTTCCCGCCCTAGATGGGTGGTACCTATGCCATGAGGGCCGATGTCAGCACTTCTCCTATTGGTCCTGGTAGCGTCTGAGTGATAAATCAGAAGAGTGTCGACAAGTTTGACAAATTCAAATAGACCAATATCCTGTGACCTACAGCTCCCATTATTGTCAGTGGGGAGGAAGGCACCACTGGTAGAGCTATTATAGAGGACTGCGAGGAACAATGCAGATGGGATTAAGGAGTTGCCATGGTGTCCATGGGCAACAAAATCTCTTAAAAGAGCTATAGCACTTTATTGATGATTTGTAATCCTTCAGCCATCTTCTCTATTTTCAAATTTCCCGCTATAGACCGATGAAAAATCCCTGTAGTGCCCCAGCATCTGTGTTCTGATTGGTTACTGCTGCAGCTGTTCCATTAATCAGTCTTTGGCGCACAAGCCCAGGAATTCCAAATCGACCAATGAAAACTACACAGATAGGAAATTAATTACGTTTTTAGACCGGTTCCTTTCAAAGCCCCAATGCCAGTAACCCTAAGATCCAGACCCCAGTGATTATATCTTTCCAGGGAGTAGTTGGTTCCCTGACTTGACTTGAACCAAGGTTACAGGGGTGAAAGCACTGAATCCTAACCACTGGACCACCAGTTGGTTCTTACCTCTTATCAAAACCTCTCATCAAACATATGTTTCTATAATTCCCCAGTGTTATTCTTCACCAACCGTAAGCCAAAAACACCTGCACTAACTAATACTGCTCTATTTACACTTGCCTTTTATAAAATTGTAATCAAACTGATAAAAAATCAAGTTTATTGAATAGAATCAGGTAAAATCTACTTGCATGCAATTGAAAAAGAAAGAAAAAATGAGTAAATTCAGCAGTGTAACATCAGTTAATATGTATTATTGTTAAAACTCCAAGCACAGCAAGTGTAGTAGAACTTGTCATTTGCTTTATATATTTTATGCATGTTTTTGCAATCAGATGATTTTATGGTAAGTATAAGTTAAATGAAAATGATTGCTGATATGCTCACATGGTGAATATTGCACACTCCATGCAGTTAAGTACTTCTCTCCAGATGTTTAATTTACACTTTTCATGAGTGAGAATATTTAATGCGTTTTGAAATGTGCATCTCTTAAAACACAGACATTGGTCACCAAAGAATGTTGAATCAATGAAGATAAGCACAAAATATATGCTTCCCATTATCAGATAAAGCATACGTTCAGGTGGCAGGTACATATATACGCACAAACTTCTAAAAATGTCCATGCAGGCTCATAGGCCATTATAGACATCCTCCAAATGTCTATAATCTGCTCCAATAGTTTAGCAGCACCACTACTTGTGCTTCAGAGAAGATGTTTAGAAACTTTATGGCTTTACAATATAAAATAAAGCCTTTACTAAAAGAGCATTTATACAGAAACATCTATATGTAATTGTACTACTCCCCAATATCCTTGAGTACAGCACTTGTACAAAATGTTATGCAAAGACTACGCTTAGCAATGGATTTTGCTCAACAGATTTGCTCAAACAGTTATGTTTTCACTTACAAAGAGCTTTTTAAAGGGCCACTGCCCTTTACTCTTGTTTTCGGAGTAAACTTCCAAATAGTTCCTAATTGATTTCTCCAAACTGCAATTAATGAAGACAATGTGCTTTTAAGTATAGGGTGTTCAGTGTCTCATAGTAACCAGTTAGTGGCAAAATTCTGCAGTATGCAGGTCACTGATTGGCTAATTCTGTGTATTCATAGAGGGCAAACACAAACAGGTACAAATGGTATGCCTTTAGGCAAAAGAAAACTTAGCTTATAAGCACTTATTAGGAAAAGAATGTGCATACAAGTAAATAGATACATAGGTGAAGCCTCCTTCAACTCTGCTACAACTACGGTGCTAGTCAATTGAACAAGCCCACAACTTACGGGCCAAAAGCCAAAACTCGTACATAGCATTTTACGGTGGGAACATGATCAATTAAGCACAGCCGTAACTATCCATTTAGAAACAGCCAATAGAAAATGAGACCGTCATCATTAGGTCAGTAAAACATGGAAAACCGTAAAATACAAAATAATAAAAATGAATGCCAATACTGTTCTAGTCCATGTGGGTGGCCTGATATGTATTAATTCATTGATTCCCGAGATTGATATAACCCTGAAATTAAACATAAAAAAAAAATGTTTTATTGCCGATTTGCGAGCTTGAGATTGTGTTGCAATTAATTCTAATGCCTTTAATGTCTTTGATCGCTTTCCCCGTCATTTACAGTGCAGTACTGATTTCTTATTTGCATTTACAGTGCTACGGACAGAGGTTAAACCCCCTTGCGAGTCCTATCTGGTACCGGTAGGATTTGCTCCTACATTTGCCATTTCCGGGTGTGAAAACATTTGCGGGCTTGGGGAAACTTGCGGACATGAAAGATCAAAGGCTTTGATGGGCTGTAAGTTCTGGTTTTAACAACCGCAAGGATTTTAAGGCCGTAAACCCGTAACCTGTTTGTAGCGCGCAAAAAGGCGCCAATTGAATAGCAAAATAACTTACGTCCTCCATTAAGGGGTACTGTAAGTTAAATTGCTCAACTGAATCAGGCTCTATATTCCTAGTGGGATTCAGAAACCTTCCATAACCCTTTAATAAACCTTCACCGGCAAACTTTTATGGGGTTATTATGATCTGTTCTGATTTACACTTTTTTTTTTCATTTTGTAGTGGTCCTTTAAACAATGTATGCTGGTACAAATAAAAAAACAACATTAAGATTCATTTTTTACATTTACTTTATTAGTTCTGTACATGTAAGAATAATGATTTTTGTTGCCCTCACACTTTAAAACAAGTTAAAATCCTGGCTTTGAAACATAACATATTACCATATGAGAAGTACCACTAAAGAGAAAAAGAGTAATGGTAGAGAAAAGAGAAAAATAGTCGTACAGTAATACATGACTCATCATCCAGGGAATAGTTCATCAAATGTTTCTCTCATTGCTATGTAAGGAGATGAAACTGTTATAATCCCCTTGAAACATAATTGTTAAAAAGTAAATTTACATTTTATTCAGTTGTATGAAAAAGTTTCATAGAAAACCATGAAGTTATTTTAGTAATCTCACGTGAAATAAGCCACAAACTCTGATTAACACATAGCTAAGAGGGTTGCGCATTGTTAATGCAGATAATTGAGGCAGGTTTTTAGCTTATAGGCACCATGTATCATGTATGTGAACTGGTAGGGAGCTGATCAAAAAGTTGTACCATGAAACATCATAAATTTAGGAATTTTCTGACAGCCACATACTGAGCTATGTTCACCACCTTAATATAACAAGCGTGAACAGAATTGAATCTTATAGTAAGTCAGCTTCATAACAGTAATCTATGTTTATTGACTTTTAAAAGCTTAATTTGTGCTGCGGAAAGTGCTATATTTTCAAGTACCGTTATATTTTCTTCAAGAGTTATTTATTCTCCTAGATGTCTCTTCCATTCAAGTGTAAGCAATGTCATATAAATATCTACAAACAGAGATGGTACTACTATATGCACAAATCACTTATCAATAAATAAGCTTAGTATGTCATTGGCAAACTGATTAATCAAAAAAAGAAAAATGATGTGTGTAGTGATGCACTCAAAGCTTCTATAGAAAATAACTAGGGACCAAATACAACTTATATTAAATTGCTTTTAGATTAATTAAAAAATGTTAATAAATATGAACTATGCTCATAGCAATTTGAATAGTATCAGTAGTAATGAACAAACCTGTGTCATATTTAGTGTGGCAAACTCATTCTTGAATAAGGCCTATATTTCCTGTGGGAATAGTTATACACAATGAATTAATATAAGTAAATAAGCCCAATAGTTTATTACGCCAGTAAATTAGTATAGGAAATAACATCATGTTATTCACACTTCTGGGATAAGAGCTGTCTTATAAAATGTAGACTTGATTTATAGATATATATTATTATGTTATTATAATTGTACATATCCACTCCATTAATATTGATCTTAAAAATAAGTAGATACTTATAGACAGACTCAGCAGGGAACAATGGGCTTTGATAAATTACAATGCACTACTAATAATATTTGGATTAATTTACATCTGTTTGTAGTTGGTATAATACATACCAAAAACAACATATGTTGTTAATTAATAATATAAATTGCCATGGGATAATATTAATTTATGTACATAATTATCCTTCATTTGAGATAATCTCATAAACAACCTAGTAGACAGGCAATAATTCATTTGTATAATTCAATATAGAGTATCCAATGGGCCTGCTGAATATCCAGCAGCTGCATATCATTATGGAAAAAGACTGATTGTGCATAAGCCAATACTATTAATGCTATTAGCAGAAGCTAAACTTCTGATAATCATGTTAGTATTTTGAATCAAATTCTTATCAATCACTGACTTTTAATATTTTTTAAATAAACTAAGAAGTTTTTGACATGGAGGATGTTCTAGCAGTTACACTAGACATTTTCAAGGACAACTGATTCCCAGTTAAGGTGATCTAGGGAAGATTCAACTCTGCTCAATGCTGCCAGTCAAGAATCATGTCCAGATCTCCTTCTTTTTAAGACCTTTAAAAGTTCACCAATTTATAAGGATTTCTCCAATAATTCTAACATACTACTGATTATTTAACTGTGACATGTTTAGGCTTAAAACCGAGTTGGTGGTACCGACTACCCCACTACCCCATAGCATTGAGCCTCTCACTCCTTTATTTTATTATTTTTACTTCATCAGCATGCCACCACATGTTCCAGCCACCCTCTCTCATAATGCTAAACCTTTATCAGGTCACCCCGTGGACCTTATCACCTTCATGCTATACCATCGGATGAATTTGTGACAAACTGTATTCTGCAAGTTGTGCCAGCACATTCACCTGTTTCGCGCCATGCTTGGCTCCATTTTTGATAATAAACACCAGTATTGATGTACAGGCACACAGTGTTGGTCACACGATGAGGTGAGCACCAATTATGGAACCTATTTAGTCTCTCTGCAACTGAGCAACAATTATTTGTTTTACTTTAGTGCTACTACTTGCTTTATCCTTGTGATATTTTGTTTGTTGAATTCCCCTTGTGACTGGCTACATTTTGACCTTATGCTCTCTGACTCTGTAGCCTTTTAGCTTTGTCTATTCAATTCTCCTGGCGTCCAGCTCCTTGAACTCGGCTATTGGTTTTCCATTGTATTCTGTTTTGTCTCAACCATTGAATTGTACTTTGACTCGATTTAGCTTTGCCCCTTAGTCTGAACCAAGTTTCTAGTCATTCTCTATTGGTACTATCCTCCTATCTAGAGTCTTCCAATGCAAGGATGAAACCCTCTTAAGTGTAATGTAATGCTATGTCAGCCTGGGAAGAGGAAGGAGGATAACACCTTTGGATAATGAGAAAGAGATGCCAAGGCATTTGTCTACGTATATATATACGTATATATACGTATGATGTGAGCACCATAAAATTAAATGTGTATTAATTAAAATGTGGTACTTCTCACTTTCAAATTATGGGGCCACTGCAGGTAAAAAGGGACACTTGTTTGTCAAATATGTACCAAAATAACAATATTAGCAGCTATGGACATAAAACATTTTTAGGAAAAATCTAAATATTTGAAGACTCTATTTATGAGTATAGGAATTCATTTTGTGTTTGTTACATCACATGCTGAGAGTCGGATGATTGGGTTGTGTATTTGCATTATCACTGGAGGGAGATGTGGGGGAAGAGGGAAAGGCAGAAGTCCAGAGTCTTTTTTTAATACTGATGGAAGATTGAAACTGAAACCCCACACCCTTTTCCCAACAATGGCCTAGAAGTAGGACGTTGCATCAAATGATGCAACTATAGCTCTAAAGAAGTATAAATGTACCCCTCACGCAACTTCCACTAATGTATCATGAATCCCTCTAGGGTCCTGTAGAAACATCAGAATGTTTGTTTTTTTAAGAAACAACTAGCTGTATGACTTTTGTCCTGCTTAAGGGACCACTGTAGTGCATTTACACGTAAAGCTCATATGTTTGTTGGAAATAGAGTATTAAAAGCAGTATGTATTTTAAAATAAAGAAAAGTTAATACTTTTTTATATTTTTGAAGGAGTTAAATTCTGGTTCAGACTGATTATGCTCAGTAAAGGGTGGGGGATATGATGGCTCATGCACTGCTCACTGGGTGGGGGGCAGCTGCAAGCATGTTATAATACAGCTGTTACCTTTGTGTAGACAGTGAAGGGGGCTATGAAGTCATGGGGCTTTGCCAATAACATAATAGCACAGTTTGCTTCCAAGCTCCACGGTGGTCCAGCAGCTAGAGAGAGATATCCACACCCCCTGGCAAGGTATGTGGAGGGGGAGAGATGCAGCTCTGCTTGAGGGAAAAACTGACAACTTGAAACATAAGAAAAAATATAAACTTTTTTTGTTTTAATCTGCATACTGTTTATCTATGTCCATGAAATTAACATATGATCTTTACTTATAAATGCATTACAGCGGTACTTTAATTATGTAATTAGTCAGACTCAAAGTTTTTCAACATATATACTTTTTTATTGTGCATAGGTCCCTTAACAATGAAGTAAGCAAGAACATACAATCACTCAGAAAGTTCTGTAAGTTAGTTCTCTGAGCTCACAGAGAAGCATCATCATCGTTATGAAATCAGAGCAGTCTCTCCAGTAAAATGACAGTTTGGTATGTTTATTTACTTTCTAGCTCCACCTGTTAAAAATGGAAATTTTGCTTTACTGCAATCCAAGTGGAACATTAAAGCCCTATTCAATTGAGCAATTGTTAGTTACTGAAGTCCGTAATGTAGCCCATAAACTCATTTGCTATTCAATTGGCGTCTTTTAACTAACCACAAACTATTTGCAGGTTACAGGCTGAAAATCCCTGCGGTTGTCAAAATCATAACTCGTACTCATCTATGCCTTTGAACATTCAAGCCTGTAAATGTTACAATCGCAAATCGCTATTCAATTGCTACAATTCCTCAAGCCCGCAAATGTTTTCACACCCGTAAATGGCAAATGTAGAAGAAAATCCTACAAGTACCAGGTAGGACTTGCAAGGGGGTGAAACACCTGATCGTAAATGCAAATAAATAATCAATACTGCACTTTAAAATACGGTAAAAGTGATGAAAGACATTAAAAAACAGTCTCAAACTCGCAAGTTTGCAATAAAAATTTTTTTTTTTAATTTTTCACTTCCGTGTTATATCAATCTTGTTACTCAAGGATTGCGAGTCCAATCGCATATCTGACTTCTAAACGCGAATTGATTGACATTTAAACTCCATGTTTTACCGATGTCATGATGACGGTCTTATTGGATTATTGGCTGTTTCTAAATTGGTAGTTACGGCCTTGCTTGATTGATCATGATCATGCTCTGAAATGCTACTTACGATTGCTTGGTTTACGGTTTAGGCTTTCGGCCAGGTAGCTGCGGGCTTGGCCAATTGAATCACTCTGTAACTGTTGCAAATTTAATTGCAATTGAATCGGGGGCCTTAGTTACTGACAGCTAACCTTTGCACTAATCAAGTCTATTTCTACAAGATTACTGAAGTGATATGTACATTTATTCCTATGGACAGAGACTCCCTCTCTGAATAAGTGGCATTTTTCATTCAGAAGTCTGTGCAAACGTCACAATATTTGGTCTCTCTCTTTTTTTCTGTTATATTTTTCTTTCTCTTTCCCTTTATGCTCTTGTTTCAAAATTAATTTTCTGGGGTGACTCATTCTACTACTTTTTCTGGGGAATACATCCTTGTAACCTAATTATGTTTTTATTAGCCATGTTGAGAGCACTCACAGTTTTCTCTGAAACATTCCCATTGTGCAGATAGCAGCTTCCCATCTCAGGAAGTAGATAAGCAAAAACATGAATGGTAACTTCTATTGAAGCATAATCAGATAACAAAACAAAAATAAGATTGTATTATTATTATTATTATTATATTCTAAAAGAGTTTGCCAGCTTTCAAGTGCAGTTCTTCAAAATAATATATTTAAATATAATACAATATGATAATGAGCACTCAGAAGTCCTTTAGGCTAGCTGTGTACACAGCATGGATGAGCCAAAGTACGTTTCATCAAATGAAAGAAGACCAAGAAACTACTAGGCATTTTTTACTTGGCAGAGCTCTTCATCAATAAATATGCTCATAAAAACCTGTGCCAAGTGCTTTGGAGATGCACTGCTTCCCAGAGCAGGACTATTCAGTCAGCTTTGTCCTACTTGCTGTGCTACTGTGATTTGCATCGTTGGGTCAATCCTTCACAATGACGGTTTTGCATGATAATTATTTTTTTTATTAATGTAAGTTAATATTTACTATTTTTATTTAGTAGCATTGCTTTGCCTACAGTTTTCTTCACATTTGTTCTATCATCTCATTTATTTTTCATATATATATCCTTATAATGTTGTTAAAGTACCTCTGCACAATGATACGAAAATATTTGTTTTAAAACTTTGAATCTAACTAAGAGCATAATTAAGCATACAAATTTCATATAGCTAGTTTTTAATTAAAAAAAAGTTTGATTCCTCTGCTTTGCCCTGTGGAATCCAGGATTCATAGGTGGAAGTTATGTATGTGTGAGAGAGGGCATTGCATTTTTGGGAGAGCTGTAGTTGCATTTGCTGAAGCTAGGAGTCTGATTTTGGCCAGTAAAGGGGAAGTGGTAGGGTATCAATTTCAACCCATTCAGTTATCCTAACAAAGGCCCCCATTCAATTGTCCACATTGTAATTACCGGAACCCGTAAAAGTTGGCTACATTTTACTACTCGCAATCCATTTGCGAGCTACAGGCTCAAAATCACTGCGGTTGTAAAAAACTTAACTCCGTCCTATCTCCCCCATTGATGTTTCAAGTGCCCAATTGTTACCAGTGCTAAAGACGCAAAATCCATACTCAATTACAACAATTGAACAAGCCCGCCATTTCCTTCAAACCCATTAATGGCAAATGTATCAGAAATTTCTACGAGTACTAGATAGGACTCACAAGTGGGTTAAACACCTGTCTGTAACACTGTAAAAGCAATATGTGTACTTAAAAATACTGGGAAAGCAATGAAATAAATTAGAATTCATTTCACAACAGTCTCAAGCTCCCAAATCTGCAATATCATTTTTTTTATTTTTCGTTTTATTTCAGCGTTATATCATCCCCGTGAATCAAGGAGTTGATACATATCAGGCCACCCACATGAACTAGCACAGTTTCTTCATTAATTTTTATTGATTTCTACATTTCTGGATTGCGAGTATGATCACATATTGGACTTCTAAACACTAATTGATTGTAGTTTAAACTCCATGTTTTACTGACGTTTTGATGATGGTCTTATTTACTAATGGTTTATCTAAATTGTAACTTATGGGCTTGCCTAATTGAGCATGATCATGCCCTGAAAGGCTACCTACAGGTTCATGATTTACGGTTTTATGCTTTAGCCCTGTAGTTGCGGGCTTGAGTCAAATGAATACAGCTGGAATTGTAACAAATTTCTAACCCACAGACATGTGGCCTGTATGAAGGTAATTACGGGCTTGGAATTGAACGGGGGCCAAATACTCATTGTTCCCTCCTTCCACATCAATCTCTCCACTGACAGCAAAAACACCCCCCCTCATGGTTCAGCTTTGAGGAAGTGATTAGCAAACACAAAATAGATTAATATACTCATAAAAATTCTGATTTCCCCCCAAATTATTTATATCTGTATCTTTCACAGTTGCTAATATTGTTTGTTGGATACATACTTGACAAACAGATGTATTTTTTGTTCTGTAACTTTAGTGGTCTTTTAACTGTTTGTTTTCTGTTCCCAGTACATAATATAATACTGTTTCAGCTCTCATATTGTTTAATTCACCATACACTTGATAGGAAGCATCAATTTGCGAGTGCCAACATGTCATTATCATATTTTAATACCATTTACTGGGGGCTGAGAAACTCCTTGTCATTTGTTAAAAACTGAATTATTTATAATATTTTAGTCATTTGTTATTTTATTCTTTGCACTATTTCCCTAGGGATACACCTTTGCAGCTCATCCCAAAAACGCATAAATATTTATAATTTCTACAGTTATATTTTTATTTGCACTAATACATGCATACAGATTTGGGCTCTAGGATTAGTGGGATTAGTGTGTTTGAAATTCATGTTGTTGAATATTTCTATGTCCTACAATTTCATGATAAATAACTTTCCTTACACTGTATGAACAGTTATTAATTAAAATTGACAGCTGAAAAATAATTATTTTTTTCGATGCAATCACTCTGGGTACATGTCACTTAATATATGCATGAGTGAAAACCTTAATATTGTCAAATTTGTGCTAATGTCTTTAAGAGATGGCAGCTTTGTTTGGCTGCACTGCAGTGGAACAAGACTACACTTCCCACAATGCTGTGTGCTATTTTGGATACTAGGATAAAAACAATAGTAAGATATAATATCACAATTTAAAATAAAATCACAAGATATACACAAATAATGTTACATTTCCTGGCTTAGTTTAACTGATACATATTTAAATATCTTTATTACAATTGATATGTTTTAAAAATACTGGTTACTGGATAAGGGGTATATGTAGATTTAATTCACATTTGTTAACCCTTCATGCACCAGCTACTACCACTATGCCTTTTCCCTTGCTATAACCCAATCATAGTATTACTACACACCTATATATAAAATCCCCATTCTGGATCGCTACCTCGCCGTGGTGTCTGCAACTCTCACACAGACAAACCTCACCAAGATAAAATGAATGCCTTCAGCAACCAGCAAAGGTTTTTATTTTTTTATAATTATAAATTAGCTTAATACCATTTTGTACTACCTATCAGCCCCATTAAATTAGAGCCCCATAAGTGCAATGTGAAGCTCGCAACGGCTGCGGGCTTGAAATTTGGCAGAGTTACTGTGCTATTAAATTAGAGCGGGCTGCAAGTTACGAGCCTGAGACGCAAACCCGTAAACTAGTTGTCGGCTGTCGGCTTTGCGAATTTGTCAATGATCAATGAAGCAAACACGTATTTACGGGTTGAGATGGAGCCAATGGAAACAGAGCTCATCATCATTATGTAAGTGAAAAATGGAGGTTGGATTTCAAAGTCCTACGAGCTTCAATTAAGAGTTATGATCGGACCCACATTCCAGATGTGATGCAGTATTAATAAACCCGCAAACATGATATTCTATTACATGCAAGTTCCATCATATGTATTAACACATTGATTGCCGGGATCGATATAAAACAAAAAATATACATAAAGTATTTTATTGGGCCGATTTGCAGGCTTGAGAATGTTGTACTTTTATTTCTGAGACCTAACATCACTTTCACTTTTAATATAAGTATAGTAGTGTGATTATATTCACAGTTAAAGTGCTACGTATTGGACTTTACCCCCTTTTGAGGCCTCCCCTGCACTCCTTGGGCTTTGGGCTACATTTGCGCGTTACGGGCTAGCTCGCGGGTGACTTTGTTGCAATTTAATTGGCATGATTGTAATTGTAGAGGCTTGACGAATCAAAGGATTTGCGGCCACGAAGTTCAACGTTGCTCATCCCGTAGACTTTTAATCGCAGGAAATCCGCAGATCGGCAACGGCCTAATTTACGGGGCTAATTTAATAGCCGTAGGTCCTACTTTTTACAATACGAGCTACGGTTTTACACAAATTACACGAGTTTAGCCCGAAATTAACACATATATGCATATAATTAGTGGTCATGAATAAAACAAATATACCTCCAACAGATTAACTATATTTTTTAACAAAAATAATTAATTTTGAGAATTAAAAATGATTTATGTCTTGAAATGCTTCATAATATTCAGTTTAAAATTCTACAATAATTCATAGATTTTTCTTATCTTCTGCAATGCTAAATATATTTTGTAATATTGTCAAGGAAAACACTATGACATTGTCAGATTTCCCAAGACATTCCACGTTAATAGATATTTGCTTCCAATTTGTGATTCCATTGTCTGTTTTAGCAGTGAGATATGTGGTGTGCATTGGTGTATCTAAGCAGCATAATGAGACAACACAGAGCTTTAGTGTCATTCTCCCCAAGGAGTTCACATTTGCTCCTATTCATTTTCCTGAGACGTCTGCAATTTCACAGACATCCAGGAAACCCAGTTTTTGCAACATAATGGAAACCTCAATTGTGTTATCCAAATACACAAATATGTAATGTCCCACTGCATTACTGAGAGATGATCAAATATACACTTTTAAGCTTCTTATATTTCTATATATAACACATCTTTCTTACATATCAATATATCTGCTTGAGGAAACTGTCACGATTATTAGATTTGAATCACATGTACTGGACCTAATGTAGTGTTCAAGGCACGGAAATTACCTTTGACACTTAAATAAGCTGAAGTAACTGGAATAATTTCAAGCAAAATTAACCTTAACAAATATAATTACGACCCATAGTTTAATGTCTCTAGACAACAGCAATTGAAAAAAAATGCAACTGTGCAAAGTAATCGAACAGAATAAGTACAAAAGCTCATAAATATGAGATTCAAGTGAAAACTATAATTACAAATACTGCTTGAAATGCAGAAATCTTCATTTTATTACTAGCTAAATTAATGGTATAAACTTTGGGTCTCTAAATGTTTCTTTAAATAATCACTGAAGTCTTGATAATGGGTAGACATGTTTTTGAAAGAATATTAAATATAGCCTTTTATTATCATTAAATTATTATATGGAATTAATCTTTACTGTGGATGTCCATTACTTATTTTGCTTGTCTGATTTGTTACCTGATAGTTTTATGTTATCATACACCTCACTTATTTGTGAATATGTTTAAAGAAAGTGGTAAAGCAAGCTTTGGCCGTTTAAAAGTATACTTTTCATCTTGTTTAAAAAAGCCCTATTAGCCCAATTATTTATTTTATTTCTCTCTGCTTGCATCTAGGTGGCTGTCTTATTTTTGCTACCTCCCTCGACCTATCCTTCAGAGCACATCACTGTAAGAGATAGAGGGAACTGTGAATCTCCATCTTGTATCATCTAATGCACAGGACACTGCCAGTGGCTTTTTATTATTATATTGCTCATGTTTTGGTTCATCTAGTTCAGAAGCTAGTACAACATGGCCGAATAGAAAATTAGCCACTGGCTATGCTGCGTTTATTACAAGATCTAATGTGGACATTAATAAATGGCTGCCTATCTCACACAGGTATGGGTGGAGGGAGAGAGGTCAACAAGGAAACGCCCTAAAAAATCGAATTAATTCATAACTTTATATAATTTGGGTTATAAAGTTTTCATTATGCTAGATGCAATTTATACTTTTAATGAATCTTGTCTGCATAGAAGACTCCCACAGTGGAAAAGAACAATGTTTTTCCTAGTAAAACATGATAATATATACTATTTGATGAATGTAAGGCTGTATTTATTTTTCTCCCCTTCAGAATTGCTACCTTGTCATTGGGAAGGGGCTTATGTACCTCGTTGAAGCTGTGAGTTTAGCAATGTAGGGTCACCCAAGATGGGCAGGTCATAGCTGAGACGACAAATTGTGGTCCACTAGAGAAGGAACTGGCCACCCACTCCAGTATATTTGCCAAGAAAACAATTTGGAAACCAGAAGTACAAACAGATGGCCCTGGAGTGCTGTAGTCCATATCAAGAGTCAGACACGACTGAAGGACTGAACAGAAACACATTTATTTTTCTACTCACTTTATAAAAAACCTTTTGTACCTTATGAAGTCAAGTTCTTCAAAACAACAAATTACAAAAATGACCCTTTAGTGGTTGTTTAATGAGAGCTACTCAAATCACATACATAGTTGTCGTAATTGCGAGTTGATTGGTAAAGTTGCGGGCTTGTGCATGCCAAATGAGCTCCAAAGGCCCGAAAGTTACGGTTTGACAAAGTCTGCAATGAGCGCTGAAGCTGCTCATTGCGGGGCTTGCGATGAACGCCTTTGGCGCTCATTGCAAGGCCTGTAAAGTAGAGTGGGGGAGAGGCTCGCAATGAGCACCAAAGGCGCTCATCGTGAGGCTCACAAGTTAGAGGGGGGGGGGGGGGGGGCCTTGCATTGTGTGGCAAACAACAACATTGCAAGGCTTTAAAAAATATTGACGTCATTTTTGCCGGGCAAGTCACTAGTATATTATTTTATATAGTTATTATTTTATAAATTAACAGATTAGAAAACAAATTATAAAATAAAACATTTAAAACAGGCTATTCTGGCAGTCTGTTAGATAGCAAGCTCTTTAACAATGAGAGTTTAGGTTTCTGTTTGATAAAAGATGGGTTTAAAATGTCAACAACTGAGGAGGAGCTGCAGAACAAGTGTATCTTCTAAGGTACTTTACTTAGACACTGTGTGTAAACAGTTGCACCTAGGAAACCTTAAATATGATTACTTACATCCCATAGGATAGGTCTATTTTGACCACAGAGAACCATCAGTACATCAGCTTTGCTTATTCTTCTACTTAGAAAATCCTTATCTTTATCTATGGCCCATTATAGTCTTCTACTTCATAGAAAGGGAATTATGCATATGTTAAAATATACTGTAACCTATGTATCCCATCATATTCTTTTGCTAGCTCTGTGTATTGTCTACACTCAGGAAACAAGGCTGTATTTGTTAATACATATGTGTGTATAGACACATATAAACAACTAAGAAATCTTGCTTCAAATACAAATTTTCAAAAAACGTTCCACTGCAATAAAGAATCCCCAACAATGCTATGCAAATGGGATCACCATGTTTTCGCTCATAGATACCAAACCATTCTCCCATCCCTCACTTTATAGCATGCACCTGTCTTTATAACATCTTTTTGAAGCACAGCATAGGGTAGATATACTTGAGATAGCTAAACTACCCACAGACAGCTGTTTAGTCCTTTTGGGACTCATCAATGAAGAAATAGCTTGTAACTCATGCATTGAATCTTGTTACAAGGATAATTGCCAGAAACTAATTAAGCTTTTTAATCCTACTAATATAACTAGAAAAATCTGTAAAAACAAGTAATAGGCAATATAGAATTTAAATCATAATACAGAAGCAGCTAGAATTTCTAACTTACCGTAAGTTAAAAATATGAAAGGAGATTCCTATTGTGTTGTGTTTATCTATAAGTATAACAATTAGTGACATTTTAATGTATAAGGATAATAAATGATAAAGAATCTGAGTATTAATTACTGAGTTTGTAACATTGATATTATGTCGACTAATTCTATATTCACTACCAATTACTTATTCAGAAAGGAGATAGGAATGTATAATTGTGTGGCACTTTAAATAAAATGATATACTTAGGAACAAGTTACGTATGTTGTAAATAACAATTTACAACATGGAGACCCTTAACTTGCCAGTATTGTTTTTCTGCATGGTCTTTGAATAACTAGACATGATAATGTGCACATATTATGTATTATTTACATTATAAAAACATGTATTTTTCTTAATCTACTTCCCCAAGGAGGTTGGCTGTGGGACAACAGAACGAGCTCTCCCCCACCCCCTTTCTTTTCATATGTTGATGGGTGTAAATCTGTAAGTACGGTTTAATATTAATTTGTTTAATAAATATGCTGATGTTTTACTATTGGATCTCCCTTTTAGTGTTTTTTTTTTTAGGCTGTAAAGATGTAAAGTGAAATCTGAAATAGATGGTAGAAGAAAAGTTGTGTAAAGAAAGAAATACCATTATTACTGTAATTGAAGGAGGCTTCCACTATCTGCAGACTATTGGAAATTATAGTTGGGATATATATTTTAATTTGTATAAGCCCTCCTTATTTGTGCTGGTACAAATTAATTAGATTTAACATTTTCAAGTGTAGTTCTTTTAAGTATAACTATACTTGGGAATGGCCAAAGGTTTTTATATTGTAAAGAACATAAATAAACAGCTTTTTTTATTCCCCTTTTATATTCATGTTGCAGTGGAAGACTGCAGTAATGAATATTTGAATATAAAAGTGAAAAATGTAAAGATTGGTTTTATTTTCCAACCATGGTTATCCATTAGCACATTTAGGGCCTCATTAAATTGCGATTTGGCCAACTGAATAGGGCTCTATATAAGCACATAGCATATTTTTTTACGGAGGTTTTTAGTTAGTGAAGACCTTGCTTTTGGATAGAAGTTCATAAACTAAAAACTTATGTAAAAACAAATATACTATGTGCGTATATAGAGCCCTATTCAATTGGCCAAATCGCATTTGAATGAGGCCCTTTGTTATTTAAAAAACTAAGCAGAACAATATTGACCACATTGTTCCTTTAATCCAGTAATATAATGCAGAGTAATGCAAGCATCTGAGGTTGGCAGATTGTAGATAAATGGCACTGACTTGTATCTATTTCTGCTATTTATTGACTTTGTACAATAAATACACTTAGAAACATTTACAGATATTATTTTGTTGGTAACCCATGGAGGATGATGTTTTGCAACACTTAATAAACATCATAATCTAATTAATAGACATCGACACTTAAGTGCATTGGGCATATTAACTTCAAATTAAAACTGTGGGGGTGATTCATTAAGGTCCATTATAATTTAATATGATTGTTTCAGCTTTAGGGGGTGATGAGACACCCTCATTAGTAGTCAGTAGGAGGCACAATGTGTTTCTGTAAAAAAAAAATGGACCCTTTGTATCCCTTTACTGGGTTATTGCCTTGTTTATGGAAGGTCAGAGTGGTAATTGCTTTAGTTTAGTGATTTTCAATGTTCAGAATGGGCAAGGTGAAGGTCTCCGTGTTGTAAATTGTTATTTACAACATACATAACTTGTTCTTAAGTATATCATTTTATTTAAAGTGCCACACAATTATACATTCCTATCTCCTTTCTGAATAAGTAGTTATTAGTGAACATAGAATTACAGTCTAAATAATATCAATGTTACAAACTCAGCAATTAACACTCAGATTCTATATAATTTATTATCCTTATACATTAAAATGTCACTAACTGTTATACTTATACATAAACACAACACAATAGGAATCTCCTTTCAGATTTTTAACTTATGTTAGAAATTCTAGCTGCTTCTGTATTATGATTTGAATTCTATATTGCCTATAACTTGTTTTTACAGATTTTTCTAGTTAAAGAAAGAAGGTTCCTTTAAAGAAAAATACTATGTAACTAATTTGTGTCCAAGTGAATGAAGTTAAATATCACAACCAAGCCCAGGAAGTATGTTTTAACCCAAACATAACAGAGGCAGTGAATGGCTTTGCTCAGTCATATCCAACTCTATATGGCCTCAAAGACAACACACCATGCTGATCCACTTGGTTTTCATGGCAGAGATACTGGAGTGGGTTGCCAGTTCCTTCTCCAGTAGGCCACAGCATACAGCTCCTGGTATTCCCAGGTGGTCTCCCATCCAAGTACCTGCCAGTGTGGCCTCTTGGTTCCCTAGCTGGATTTGGACCCAGGATGCTGTGGTAAAAGCACCTGTATCCTTACAACTGCGCCACCAGGGTACCAACATACAAATCTATACAACTCCAAACACATTAAAAAAATATTATCATTGTAAAACTGAGCAAATATAATACAATAACCTTGAGTATATGTAGTGTGTTGGCGGCTCTTGTATTTCAATAGTTATCCCATGTAGACAGCTGCAATAATGTGTAAACTCATGTCTTCTCTGTTATTAACCTATATTCTGTTTTATGAATCTAATAAATTGCAGTAATTTTCATTGTTAATAGAATAATAATCTTCATTAATATTATCTTTAACACCATCCTCCAAGGACGAAACCTAGCTCTCAGTTACTTGAACAAATTAAATTTCAATTCATTTCAATTCTTTTTCATTGAGATCTGAAGGCAATAAAGATTTGCATTAGGACAAAGACTAATTAAATATCATGGTGCTCATTCTGTCAGCGCTGAAGCGTTCATTTCAGAATCAACACAATGCAAATGAAAGCTCTTTTTCTTAAATATCTCAGCATTTTTTAACAAAATGAATTAGAATCTGACTGGAAGAATGTCCTGTGGTTTCTGGAAGCTGAGTTCCTTAAAAATCAGATAAGATATATTCAAGTGAGTAGCATGGTATATATATCATGTCCATTCCCAAACCAAAAGCATCATTTTCACACGCAATTAATCAATGTTTCTGTTCAGCAGTGTAAGGGGAAAAAAATGATACATTGTCAGTAAAAATTAAATTGAACTCCCAACACATGCAAAAAATTAACTATTGTCATCATTTTAGACTGTACATTGCAATCAATACATTTTTATTTATAAATATTAGAAATATTTGAAATAATGTAATTATCCCGAGGAAATTAACTGTTCTTTAAAAGTATATGTTGCATTTAGCAAATAAAGCCCCATTAGTTTGATTATAAAACATAAAATTAGAATTATTATTACTATTATTATCAGTAGTAGTAGTAGAAATATAGTATTAGTATATAACAATACTACTGTTTTTTTAAATTCAATTTGTTCTTAAATATTCACATCCTTCACTTTGTATGATGGCTGGACAGCAAGTTATGAATCCCCACATTGCATCTTCTAATACACAGCAGACCAATTGCTTCCTATTTGTCCACACAGTGTTGCAGCTTTTATGGCAGGAGCCATCACAAAATGGTACCATGGACAATGGGACAACACCAGCATTTCTTTATGCATTCAACTATGCAATATGTAGCTTTACAACTTGTTGCACATAGTGGCATGCTCTGACAGGTGGAAGGAGTGAGAGGCCAACATGGTAGCCACCTAGTGGTTAGCAGAGGGAAATTAGGCAAACATTTAAGAATTAATAATGTCAATTTCACCTAAAAAACATCTCCACAATACGTCACTTTCTCTCACAAGAGACAATCAAAATTCGAATACACTCTCTTATCATATCTCACCTAGACTAGTGCTGGCCTCCTCATCACCCGTCTGTCTCCACTTCAGTCCATAATAAATGCCTCTGCTAGACTCCTCTACCATACTCAACGCTCAGTGTCTATAGCTCCTCTCTGTCAGTCACTCCACTGGATTCCCGTAGCCTCCAGAATAAAATGTGAAATATTGCCTTTAAAGTTTAAAGCCCTCAACAATAATGCACCATATTATATCTCTGCTCTTGTCTAAAAATACTCTCCCAACCATCCTCTCTGCTCTGCTAATGGCCTTCTTTCCTCCTCTCTTATGTCCCTCTGCTGTCCCTATTATTTTGTAACTCCTTGCCTCACTCCACTAGACTATCCTCCTGCCTCACTAAAAACTCATCTGTTTAAAGAAGCTTATCACCTTCTGCCTTTATATGCATAATATATTCTACATCACCCTTCTATACCTCACCCATACCATTAGACTGTAAGTTTGCAGGCTTTCAGTCTTATTAAGTGCTTTAGAAAAAGCACTTTGTATGCTTGTTGGGTGCGGAGGCTGCACTGGCTCCCTTGGTCAGCCCCGTAGTGTCGCATGACCCAGCGGAGCCAGTAAGGCCGAACAGCCAATAGGGGAGCATCGGGGGCGGGACTTCTGCCCTTGTTTGCGCGTTCTACCAGTACAGCGCGGTCTCCAGCTGAAATCCCACCCTCCCACCCTAATTTTGGTTGAGTGTAAAAAAAATTGTTATTGTTATCTTCAACAACAAAAAAAAAGATATATATATATATATATATATATATTTATAGATATATAATAAATATTCATATAGGAGAAAAGAGATATATAAAAGAATGTTAGTGCCGAAGTGCCATTTATTGTTGTATAGTTTCTATGATTGGCTAGGTGGGAGCTGAGTTGCCCAGCCCACTGGCCTAAGTGGGCGTGGCCCTACCTCACAGGGCGTGCTTAATATAAGAATTGGGGCTTTGGGCAGGGCTCTTTCCCCTGGAAGGTATTATGTAAATTATATACAGGTTTTTCATGTTTATGTTAAAATGGTTATTTATGAATAAAAGCTGTGGCCCGTATTTCTCCCAAAATCGGTTGTGGTGTCAATATTTTCACAAAAGCCTAAATGGATCATGCTTGGGTCATGTTTTTAAACTCAATAACAGGGACCTCCATTCATTTGCAATTTGTTAAAAATAGTTTTTGGCTTGTAGTTACCCTGTATAACGCTACAGACTATGTTGGTGCATTACACATAAAGGTTAATAATAATTAATAACAGACTAGAATTAGCCTAATAAAGCTTTTATTATGATAAATGTAATTTGTACTTTTAAAGGGTGATGGCTTGTTTTGCCACTATAATGAACCTTTAAAAAATTTAAATTATTTGTCAGAAGAACTATATCAAGATATATGTGCTAGTTTTATTTAGGAGAGTACAACAGGTGGAATCGAATATGTATAAATTATTTTTTTGAAGAACCTCATTTAATATTGGATATAATGTTTCAGAAAGTTAAAAAAATATATAGCAAAGTTTTCCCAAACTAGACCAGTTCTTTAATCTATAGTATTTTATGCAAAATAATATCAGTAGATTTACTGATAATATGTAATATGATTTTGCTGCCATTTGTTTCCACTAAATGATGCTAAAGATATTTCATAATAATACTGTCCAAATGCTATAATGTAACATAGAAAATTAGGCTTATTTTTTAAAAACAAATAGTCTACAATGTTTAACTGACTGTTAAATGCATAGTGCATCTAAATTTATTGTATTGACACATTTAAATTCTGCATAAAATGTTTATAGCAACTAATACTACTCTATAGCAACGTATATCACAATCTAAATGAAGATTACCAAGTATAAACCACAATGGATTAAGTTACAAGAATTGCAAACAGCCTATAAACTATTTTGTTCTAATCATGTAGATAAAATGTTCAAACTCAAATACATACACTTAAATTATTAGTAAATTTTTAAGGTACATCAAATATAGACTGAACCATAAAGGTACATGGCCTTAGTCGCTAAATGTGAACTGGCTCTACATGTGGGTTTACATGGCGCCCTTAAGAGTTTACAGATAATGCTAAGTGCTCTGGAAGGCTCTCTGGGAGCTCGTAGTGACGCAAAACCGTATGTGTGAGCCTCGTGTAAGAGCAGATCAATCTCTTACTAGAACACTTACAAGGCATGTCAAAATTAATGAACGCACATAAAACCCAGTAGCACAGAAAAAGACAGCAGAAGGAAGCATTTTATAGTAAGAAAAGGGAACGATTTGGTGGCTCTAGGTGTTGCTATTTTTCTTTTTTTAATTAAAACACTGACACTTTCAGCTTCTTCTATTGTCATACTGGCATTCTCTGATGGCACTAAATACAATAATGCACCTTATAATTAATCTGTCCTAGTGAAGAATATCTATACAATTCCTGTTCTATTTTGCTGCGTCTAAATATTTTAACGTTTTTAAAAGAGTTATTAAAAGTTAAGTTTTATTTAATATTTAAGTCTATACAATACAAAATTGGGATTAATAGGTGTGCACTATGAAAGGGTACTTTCTGTCTCTATAAGCTATCCAGCATTTTATAGTACCCTAATAAAATAAAAATTAGGCCTACACTCCCTAAAGTGCAAACAAAGCCTTTCTAATGGTTAACTAAAAACTCTACTACAAGAAATACTAAAGCAAAATTAGCTAAATCACCATGTCAATTACAAAAAAGTGCTCACACACTTAAACATTGACACCCAATCAATGCCAAGTAAGAAGTGGTTAACACAGAGTATCAGGGATTAACACCTACCCGCCAACCCTACAAATACATTTACAGCCAAACTCAATAATAATTCTGTCTTAGCATGCAATTTGCATCCCCCAACATTTAATGCCATTTAATATGTGTGAAATTAATATACTATAAATGTGATGTATCTGGACTAAAATGGTTTGTGCAGTAATAATAATCTGCATCAATGTGTTGTCAATCAGTATGTGATTCCTATGGCATTATGCTTAATAAGTTGGTGGCAAAGTCAGTACATTGAGTGCCGCCTGCAGTCCAAGGTGTAGAAGTATTCTGCTTATGTATTCAGATTCACTCAGTTTGGGCCTAGGGTTCAAACAAAGAGAAACTGACTACACAAGCAGAGGCATACTGAAATCCTGGACTGTTGGAGGCAATCACAGAACAGACCTCAACACCACCGATCTATTGTATGTGAACATAACAATCACCAATGAAACGTGAGAAAAACACAGTGTATCGGTTACAAAAGTTTGCTGAAAAACTATCAATTTACAAAACGCATTGTAAGAAATAAAGTAAGAAAATCACGTTGAAATACTATCACAGCTTTGGAACACTCTGTGTGAGGAAAAAAGAGGGAGAGGAGGAAAAAAGTATGGATATTGGCATACCCTGTTTTTTGGGGAGTTGGCTGGCATTGGTTAATACTGTCTTAATAAATATTTTCTGTTTTGCTGTATCTTAATACGTTTAGTTGCTTATGTTGTAACTGGCGAATTTAAGTTAATAGCTGTTATACCTATTATTTAGATATTTAAATACTGGTGTTAATAATTATTTTCAAGTGGTATTAACCCAGAGTAAATATTTTCAAGTGAAAAGCAAATACATTCACTTTCTGCAAATTACAGATATTAACCCATCTCACCGTTGAATACTTAAAGTACCATTGTAGTTTAGCAAAATCTTTGAATAACTGTAACAATGCGTAACAAAATAACTTGCGTGTATATGTAGGACAGGAATACAGAGGGGCTTTTAGAGAATATCTTATATATTAGCAGCGTCTGCTTATATTTTGGGTGATTAATTCCTGGAATGCTTGTCTGTCTGTAGCTTGAGAGGAGGAGTGGTCCTGTGGGCACTTACTCTTCCGCTGAGTTCTATTGTCAATAGGCTATATGATGTGTCAGTCTCTCAACAAATCTGAATAGAGATATTTGTCTTTTTTTCCTTTTTTCAATAACTTCTCTAATGTTTCTGTTCATCTTAGAAACAAAGGATAATGTTTGTCATCAATAAACCAACATTTTAAACTATGTAAAAATGTTTGTATATTATCAAGCCAAGAACGTAAAAGAGAGAATGTTATATAAGTATGTTATCTGGTATGTACTATGTATTGGAGAAGAACATTATGAGCCTTATTAAATTGCAATTCGGCCAATTGAATAGGGCTCTATATAAGCACATAGCATATTTTTTTACAAAAGTTTTTAGTTAGTGAACATCTATCCAAAAGCAAGGTCTTCACTAACTAATAATTGCTGTAAAAAATATACTCTGTGCTTATATAGAGCCTATTCAATTGGCCAAATCACAATTTAATAAGGCTGTATATGTGTATGTTATCTAATATGTACTATGTATTACAGAGATCATTTTATGTGTATGTCATCCAATATGTATTATGTATTAGAGAAGAGCATTATACGTTATTAATGTGTTGCAATAATTTCAGATTCTGTATACTAAATCTTCGGGTTAAACTGACAGTTGGAATTGAGAGTTGTAAATTGTGACTGTCATGTGAGTTTCTCTTGGAATAAAAAGACTGAAGAAGTTGGAACCTGTGTATTATCTCCTTCTTTCCTGTGGTAGTGTTTGTGCTCCCTGGTGATTATTGTCCTGATACTAGTCCATATCCTGCTAGCTGGGATACAATGGACCTAACAATTCCACTGGGTAGGATTGATCTAGCGTCTTTCCAAGCCCAATGAAGCAGTAGATTGTTACAGATATGTACAGTTTATTAAGGTTTACATTTTAGTATTCCAATAATCAATCCTACCTGCAGTTGATCTCCAAGTAGTAATACCAATACTGTATTATCTGTCACACCATATAGCAAAATAATACTGTGCATATAGTGAATTCCTAATCTGTGAACTCATGAACAATGATACATCAGGATGATAATCTAAAGAAGAGGAATTGCTCTAAACAAATCTTTATCTTGAATGTGCATCAGATAGGACATCCTATAAATAGATATGGACAGAGATCCGCAGCAGTGAATCCTCCTACTAATGTAATTACAGATTGTATTAAAAATGTAATGAATTTCTTTCACATGTCTTTGTGAGAGAATTACATGATACATGCTATGAAGCATGCATTGGCTATATCTAGCTAATATTAAGCCTTTACTACAGTAACAATAATAGGAACCTATGACATAATTATTTATTTAATATGGTTCACTTACAGTATCAGGTAATACTGCTTGGAGATCAACATGATGTACCGTAATATTCTCTTTCCTGAAAAATAAAACCAAAACATAACTTAAAAAAATACAAGAAGTTTTATCTTCTTTCCCTCTTGAACACAGGGGAACCATCTCTTATGCCATTATGTGGACTGGAACCATGCTAGGTGGCTTGTGGTGGAGGCACTCCAACAGTCGGTGGTGCAGTGGAGAGCTGTGTTTGAGCGGCCACTCCTCAGGTGTGGTGGATTGGGAGGCAGCTTGTCTCTGAAAGAAGTCCAGTATGACTTCCATGAGGTGCCGCATTCTGGGAAAGTCCTGGTTTAGCCTGGAGAACTGCCCCTCTATGGACGGAGCAAAGATGCTGCAGGTGTTGTCCTTCCGGTTCCATTTGCATTTACCTATGGTGTCTTGTTTAGTTGTCATGCCAAATTCATTGACCTCATGGAGCATTTCTCTCTGTAGGCCCTCCAATTCCAGCTGAAAGACAAGCTCCTCCTCCATCTCCTATATGGGAGAGAGTGGCTGTGAGGTGGGTCTTATTGCCAGGCTGGAAGCTGGTGGTTCAGGTGTTGGTATTGGTGTAGGTGTAGTGCCAGTGGCTGTAGTAGGGAGGAGGGACAGTAAACTGAAACCCCAGGCCAAGGTCCTGCTAGACTGGCTTCTAAAAATGGGAGCAGTTGGGAGAAGTTTCCGTCTATAGGAGGGGAGCTGTAAGGTTAAATTTCATCCTGCTCACAGCAGCGCCCAGCATTTCATCCATTGTGCACACAACCCCCCCTCTTCCTGGACCCCAAGTTATTCCCCCTCTTTTTTTCTGTCCCTTTCTCCTCCTCTCCCCTTTGCTCTTTATACCTCTCCAATACTGCTCTCACCTTCCTCTCCTACCCTAACTCTTCCCTCCATCTGAGACACACAAACATCACTTAAACACAGATATATGGACAGGCACACTCTCAGACACATACACTTTTTCTCCCCCCACTTATGTGATTAACAGACCAAAAGTATGTAAATGTTTGTAAAAAAGAAATGTGTATGTTTTGTTATGTGTTTTCTAACAGTGTAGGGTGAAAGGGTAATGAGATAATGGGATAGTTGGGGTTATGTGTGGTACTTATGTAGTATGTGGTATGTAATAGGAGTATGCATGTTGTTTGTATCAGGAGGTTTGTAACCAGGCTGTGTGGTTGGGGGTGAGGGTGTGGTTAGGGTAAGGTGGGTATGGAGTATCACATAAGCTGGGTAGGGATCAGATTGGTTACAAGTATGTAGGTTCCTAGGTGACTTAGCCTGCGGGACCAACATCATACTTCGGTAAGTTCCTACAGGGTACATGTAATCAAGACCTTAGTTTTGGAACTAAATTTGCATCTTGGAGATTCCAGATTCAACTAAATTCACCCTAAATTGGCACAGTATATTCAGGCTGATGGGCAATCAATTTGGAAATATTGAAATATTGACTTCAAAATTAAATTCTTTACTATGAGGAATATGCAGTGATGGAGCCAGTGAATAGGCAGCCCCAAGGCAAAAAACAAACAAACAGTTTTCTTTGTGTGATCGGCCTCTTTCTTCTGGCACCTCCTTCAGTGTCAACTCATTATATAATATACATTATAGTGCTCTGAATGATTCAAAATATTCCTCTATGGTAGCTGCATCTTAGCCTCCTTTTTCCAGTCCAGATCTCCCTCTCGGGGAGAGCAGGCAGCTGTTCATGGAGGAGGTATGGAAATGCTATGAGCAGCTGATCAATGAGGAGCAGAAAGCACTGCGTGTGTCCAGGGGCTACCCAGGGGGGCAAGGGAGTATGGGCTGGGTGGGGTTATCCTACAGAAATTACAAAAACCCAAAAAGTATTAAATAAAAAAATTCTCCATTCTTTTGGCTCTCTCATGGTTCACCTAAAAGATCAAACATTTTGTGTCTCCTTCTCTAGCAATTCTTCTTCATCACACCCTCTGACTGTTGGCATAACCCATGGTTCAATCCTAAAATTCCTCCTCTTCTTCAACTATACATCCTTCCTTGGATCATGGCACCCTAATAACATCTTTCAGATTTTAGTATCATCTATATGCAGATGAAACTCAGATCTAACTCTCAGCACCAGATCTATCCCGATCTCTTTTTGCATGAGTTGCCAACTGCCTCTGCAGCATATCCTCCTGGATGTCCGCCCATCGACTCGAACTCAACACGTCAAACACTGAGCTCTTAATCTTCCCACCCTCGACTACATCTTACCCTACTCTATGGAAATCATTGCCTTACTCCACTAAATTATCGTACTCCCTCAAAACGCACAAAAAAATATCTGTATAAAGAAGTTTATCACTTCCCCCTTAATATGCACAACTACTGTATATACTCTACATCATTATATCACTCACAATTTACAATGAAAAACACAGCCAACTTCAATTGCTTGAGCCTATTGCCTTGCACAATGCCATCTTTCATCTATCACTCTTCTGTATCTGACCTAAACCCTTTAGATTATACATTTACATATTTTCTAATTTGTACGGTGCTTTGGAAACAAGCATTATGTATGCTTGACTTCAAGCTCAAAGATAGGGTCCTCTTTTGCAGTTTGTTAATATTGTTTTTTTGTCTTGTACTTAACGCCTGTATAGCACTACAGAATATTTTGAAGCAGATAACAGATAATTATAATAATAATGTTGCTTCAAGTTCAGAAATAACTGATCAACAAAGGGAGTTTAGTTGCTGACCAAGGTATTGAAATGTATACTTTGTAATAGTTTTTGCTGTGAAAGCTTGATATATTGATGCATATAAATCTTTCCTCTTCTCTTATCATCTCCTCTCATTCCCGCCTTCAGGACTTTTCCCACGCCGCCCATATTCTATGGAACTCCTTGCCTCGCTCCACTAGACTATACTCCTGCCTCAAATTCTACAAAACCACACTAAAAACTCACCCATTTAAAGAAGCATATCATCTTCAGCCATAATTTACTCAATATATTGTACCTCACCTTTCTATACTTCACCTATACTCTTTAGACTGTAAGTTTGAGAGTTGTCAATCTTCTTGGGTGCTTTAGAAAAACTCAATAACAGGACCATCTATTCTTTTGTAATTTGTTAAGTTTGTTTTGGACTTGTATCTACTCTGTTTAGTGCTACAGGATATGTTGGCGCATTACAAATAAAAATAAATAAGTAATGCTATGTTCCCATGAGTGCCATTCTAACTGTTCTTATCAATTCATAAAACACAGGATGAATTAATAAAAGAGTAACAACTTTATTAGTAATTGTAGCTCACAGTGATTAATACAACCATTTAAAAGAAAGAAAAAGGTGGGATTAAAAAAGATAGGCTATTTGGCCAAGAAAAAATAATCCTTACACCTGTTGAAATTTGTTAATAAGGGTATTATATTCTAACTCCTGATTGGAGGGATTCTAAATTCTATAGCTCCTAGTCAGTGCATATTAACACAAAAACTATCCAGTTTGGATGAGTGTGCCAATTTATTCCAGCAATGTTAAAGGATCTTGCTCAGAGAGAATTTAAATATAGGAGTCCTATAAGTGAGATAATTTCAGTTCAGCCATCTGTCCAAATTGGATTTGTACTTTTAATATTTTCTTTTCTCACAGACTTAAAACTGCTCCACTTTTTGAGGAAACACTTGTATATCAAAAGGGATATTTACAAACTACGTATGGCTTTAAGTTCTAAATTAATATGTCCCTTTACTAAGGTTGAAGGTATCTCTTTTCATGGGGTACTTCAATAGATACCCTCTTCTCTACCACAAACCTTGCCCTACATGCAATCTGAATCCTCAGAAATTGAGGGTGATGAACTAAACATTACTACCGACATGAATCTTTCTGCCAAATCAATCACTATAATAGGGCAAATGTAACAAGCCCAATCGGCGCAACTGATGAAAGATATCAGGAAAGATCTATATGAGTAAGGCCAAAGGACTAATCTACTAGAGGAAATGACAGACACAAATCTGTAAGCTCAAAAACACAACAGAGCTGAAATGTCATCCTTGGCCCTTAAAGTTCTAGCCCAAGAAGAAAAAAATAGATGATCTGGAAAACAGGTCGAGGCAACACAACATCAGAGTGCGTGGGGTACCAAAAACAGTTCAAGACCTGGTAAAATATCTCACAGCTGTAATTGCCAATATCCTACCAAACCTACCAGATGGTTCTTGGGAGATCGAATGAGCTCTCGCTATAGATTCTTCAACAACATCTTCAAGCAAGTTAGAACCTGCTCAAACAATGGCGAAAAATGATTTTCTAAACTTATAGCTGTTTATTTTTAAAAAAATAGAGTAATATGTTAAGCTAGTTTACTGTTTAAGAGAGTCTATTCAAAAACAGGATGGTATTGTATAATGTTAAGGAATTTTCACTTTCTTTTGCAATCAGTTACTTACCTGTTGATGCCTTTCTCTCTTTTACTTTGCTTAACTTCTATTTTCTCGATTTATAACATTATTGCTGTTTGGGGTAACTGAATTAGTGCCCGCCAGGGCCCTTTGCAGGTTTTTTCCTTTATTTCTTTAAATGGTAAGAATGTATAAGACTAAATTGTTGTCTTATAACTGTTTTCATATAGTTTCTTTTTTAAAGTTTAATGGTCAAAATTTCAACATACTAAATATCTTTTTTTACCTTTCCTTTCCCTAAAGGCGTTATTCAACACACCAATCTAAATTTTCCCACTCTCCAGGGAGCAGTGCCAGAGCCTCTACAATCACTTGACACTCAGCCCGTCTCAATATACTATGGCAATAAAACAGGTAATCTCTAATGGCTAGTTCACACTATACTTTCATGACACATAATGTAAGAGGTTTCAACTCTCCTCACAAGAGGAGGAAGGCCTTTATTTCATATAAGAAATACAAACCCTCTGTATTTTTCCTCCAAGAGACCCACTTTGCACAAAATAAAATCCCCTCATTCTTGCACAAAGATTATCCATCATTTTATGCCTCAAGCCAGGAAACTAAAAAAGCAGGAGCAGCTATATTGATTCACAAAAATATCCCATTTAATATAATTCACCAAAAAATAGACAAAGAGGGAAGCTTCGTTATCCTTACAGGAACAATATTAGGCACTAAGATTATCTTGGTTTCCATTTATACCCCTACCACAACTCCACATAAAACTCTCATACATTTACTAGAGACACTAGACGCTCAAGAAACGGGGAAGATAATAATAGGGGGAGATTTTAAACCCAAAAGGGTCGAGTGTTAATTGATTTCCTGTAAAAATTAAACAAATTAAAAATCTCAAGCTAAAACTAGGCTTGGTTGATGCTTGGAGGGAGCTTCACCCAATGGAGAGGGAGTAAACATTTTACTCGCCCACATACAAATCCTACTCGAGGATTGACACTCTCTTTATAGAAGCTAAATTATTAAAGAATACAAATCTTCACATATTATCCCTTGCCCTTGGTCACAGCTTAGTATCTCTAGTTCTAAATTTAAGCCCTAGCTCAGATATGCCAAATACATGGTGGATAAATGATATGTTATTATCAAACTCCACTACACAAGACCAAATAACAAAATAATTATAAAAATACTTTCAAATAAACACTAACCTCCACATTAGTATAGCCTGGCTTGGGTAGCACATAAGACATTTATTAGGGGCACATGCATACCCTGGCCTCCTCTTGTAAGAAATATTTAGGAAAACGTAAGAACTCATTAACAACAGAACTTAACTAACTACCAACAGTCTAAAATTACACAGATAAGGACAACTACAGGCTCAGTTACGATGAATCAAGCACAGATTGAGGAAACTTTCCTTAAATTCTACCAAGACATCTATGCTTCACACAAAACACATGGATGAAGACCTTCTAGCTAACTTTTTAGATAGACTAAACCTCCCCACTTTGGAAAATTCAGACTTAGAGATACTTAATTCCGAAATAACCTTAGAAGAAATCAAAGACACGATTAAACCTCTAAATTTAGGTAAATCCCCGGGGTCAGACGGCTTCTCTAATTTATATTATAAAAAATGTATAGAAGTCTTGGTACCTCATTTGGTAACATTATATAATGTCATTTTACAAGGCTATCAGATACCCCCAGAACTAAATCAAGCAAATCTGGTCTTTTTTCCCAAGGCAGGGAGAGACCCGTTAGAGGTTAAAAACTATCGCTCAATCTCCCTACTAAATGGAAACATCAAAATACTAGCTAAAATAATGACGAATAGGATCTTTAGCTTTCTACCTAAACTTGTCCACAAAGATCAAGTTGGCTTCATTCCACACAGACAAGCTGGAGATAATACAGGGAGTGCAGAATTATTAGGCAAATGAGTATTTTGACCACATCATCCTCTTTATGCATGTTGTCTTACTCCAAGCTGTATAGGCTCGAAAGCCTACTACCAATTAAGCATATTAGGTGATGTGCATCTCTGTAATGAGAAGGGGTGTGGTCTAATGACATCAACACCCTATATCAGGTCTGCATAATTATTAGGCAACTTCCTTTCCTTTGGCAAAATGGGTCAAAAGAAGGACTTGACAGGCTCAGAAAAGTCAAAAATAGTGAGATATCTTGTAGAGGGATGCAGCACTCTTAAAATTGCAAAGCTTCTTAAGCGTGATCATCGAACAATCAAGCGTTTCATTCAAAATAGTCAACAGGGTCGCAAGAAGCGTGTGGAAAAACCTAGGCGCAAAATAACTGCCCATGAACTGAGAAAAGTCAAGCGGGCAGCTGCCACAATGCCACTTGCCACCAGTTTGGCCATATTTCAGAGCTGCAACATCACTGGAGTGCCCAAAAGCACAAGGTGTGCAATACTCAGAGACATGGCCAAGGTAAGAAAGGCTGAAAGACGACCACCACTGAACAAGACACACAAGCTGAAACGTCAAGACTGGGCCAAGAAATATCCCAAGACTGATTTTTCTAAGATTTTATGGACTGATGAAATGAGAGTGAGTCTTGATGGGCCAGATGGATGGGCCCGTGTCTGGATTGGTAAAGGGCAGAGAGCTCCAGTCCGACTCAGACGCCAGCAAGGTGGAGGTGGAGTACTGGTTTGGGCTGGTATCATCAAAGATGAGCTTGTGGGGCCTTTTCGGGTTGAGGATGGAGTCAAGCTCAACTCCCAGTCCTACTGCCAGTTCCTGGAAGACACCTTCTTCAAGCAGTGGTACAGGAAGAAGTCTGCATCCTTCAAGAAAAACATGATTTTCATGCAGGACAATGCTCCATCACACGCGTCCAAGTACTCCACAGCGTGGCTGGCAAGAAAGGGTATAAAAGAAGAAAATCTAATGACATGGCCTCCTTGTTCACCTGATCTGAACCCCATTGAGAACCTGTGGTCCATCATCAAATGTGAGATTTACAAGGAGGGAAAACAGTACACCTCTCTGAACAGTGTCTGGGAGGCTGTGGTTGCTGCTGCACGCAATGTTGATGGTGAACAGATCAAAACACTGACAGAATCCATGGATGGCAGGCTTTTGAGTGTCCTTGCAAAGAAAGGTGGCTATATTGGTCACTGATTTGTTTTTGTTTTGTTTTTGAATGTCAGAAATGTATATTTGTGAATGTTGAGATGTTATATTGGTTTCACTGGTAAAAATAAATAATTGAAATGGGTATATATTTGTTTTTTGTTAAGTTGCCTAATAATTATGCACAGTAATAGTCACCTGCACACACAGATATCCCCCTAAAATAGCTAAAACTAAAAACAAACTAAAAACTACTTCCAAAAATATTCAGCTTTGATATTAATGAGTTTTTTGGGTTCATTGAGAACATGATTGTTGTTCAATAATAAAATTAATCCTCAAAAATACAACTTGCCTAATAATTCTGCACTCCCTGTATAAGGAGAGTAATGAACATACTTCACCTAGCTCCTAGCTCATAACTCAAAAACCCCACTTTGCACCTTAGCATTAGATATAGACAAAAGCCTTTGATTCCCTAGAATGGCAATAGCTCTATGACGTTTTAACAAAATATGGCTTCAGAGGAAACTTCATAAATCTCCTCAAAATCTACTATCATTTCCCTAGGGCAAATCTAAAATTACCTGACCATAAGAATCCACTCCTAAACAACCAAAGGGGCGCAAGGCAGGGAAGCCCCCTATCTCCACTACTTTTCGCCATAGCTATGAACCCATTGGCACAAACGATTAGAATCTCCCCCAAAATCCAGGGTTTGACATTGGGTAACCAAAATTACAAATGCTGTCTCTTTGCTGATGATCTATTATGCACGTTAACAAACGCTACCACCTCTGTCACAAACCTTATGGAAGTTCTAAACAATTTCAAATTAATTTAAAGCCTACGAGTCAATATAGATAAAACAGAAGCTTTACGATGCCAACTTTCAAACTCAGATCGGGACTCTTTAAAGAACTCATTTAACTTTACTTGGCCCACATAAATTATTTAGGAATTAAAATTACCCCAAAAATCCCAGAGCTTTACAAAAACAATTATATGTCTCTTTTTAAGGAACTATCAGCCGACCTAAAGACATGGAACAAGTTTCAAATTCAAAATGAATATTCTCCCGAGAATATTGTATTATTTTAGATTCTTACCAATCAAGGTTCGCATTAAAGACCTAGATCATTTCAATTATGAGATTTATTTGGCGCCATAAACCTCCTAGAATGAACAAATCTGAAATGTTTAGGCACAAAAACAAAGGTTGACTTTCGTACGAACACCTTAAGCTCTATTATAGAGCGTCACAAATCTAATTTCTACCTCAAGCACATTCCTTAAAATATCACCCTATCTGGGTACAACTAGAAAATCACCAACTACAACCCCTAGGATGGAATAGGATTATATGGCTTCCAAAACCCCAGCGTTCGCTAATTAGAAATTCTGCCCCCATGATCAAATTGTCCCTAATGTGTTGGTCCTCGGCCAACTCCAAATATCAATTAACATCTGCATTGTCTCCCCTTCTCTCTCTTACAACTTCTCCTTCCTTTTCTAACAACCTTCCACTGACTCATAGGCTTGGTGGAACACTCAAGCCCTACAGAATAGGTGCGTGAGTAATTGAAGATCAAATTATCAATTTTGAACATATAAGGGACAACTTTAATCTCCCCCTAGAGGAAAATTTACATTTCTGTAAATTTCTACATTTCATAATAACCCTGAAAAGTTCACTAGGCTTTCCCAAGGCTAATTGGGTGACTCGCATCTGCAAAGATGCTCAATTAACAAAAGGCATTCTAGGCCAAATACATGAAAACTTCAATAACCCCCCTGAAAATCATAAACCTAAATACATGATTAAATGGGAGGAAGACCTGGGCCAAACCTGGGATGTGGACAAATGGGACCAAACCAGATTAGCTAAAGGCTCTCTTAATTAAAGCTTATTAGAAACCTCACTAAATGTTCTTTATAGAACCATATAGTAACCCAGAGAGACTCCATAGAATAAATCCTCAAGAATCCGCTACCTGTTTTATTGGATGCCCGGACATAGGATCCTTTATCCACACATGGTGGACCTGCTTAAAAGGCCAAGAATTATTTATATTACTCCAATATATGCTATTAGCAGTTAAAAATCATATAAACTAAATAATGATTAAAGAAAAACTCATACACATAATTCCTGACACATACTCTACATTCTTATTCATTTGGGAAACTTGGATTTCCTCTACCCATAGTATAGATTTAAGATAAAAAAAAATTAAAAATAAATGAAAATAAATAAATAAATTTGTGTTGGACTGTCGTGTGTAGATATGAGGTGGGCTGATCAAGGAACATGGGGCTTGGCATCTTTCATGGAGATCGGAATAAACAGTGAGTTGACTTTCTTTATTATTAAAGTTCTAACCTTAAAATTTCCACACAAAAAAAGATTAAAATAATATATAATAAAATAATATGATTAACTACAGGTTGGTTTATTTATCTAAAAAAACTATAGAAACAGAATGACATGAAATATAAGACAGAAAAACAATAGTAATTCAAACAAATTTAAATTAATTAAGTCTATCTGAATAACATGCCTATATTTATATACCAGAATTTTAAAGCCAAGTTACCTTTCAGTGGTTTAAATTATCAGTCACAAAAAGAATGATGTTGCAAGTTGTGCTTGTCTTCATTACATTTGCATACATATGGTGTGTAGATTAGAAAAATAACACATCAGAAAACCAGGGCTGATCAATAAACTGGGCCATTTAAAATAATCAGTGTATGTTACATACACGCTTATTATTTACAGCAAAGTAAGAGAAAGCTGCAATTTGACAGAAACTTAGAAACTTAAAATTGGACAATATATTGTTATATTTTAAAAACTTTTACATCTTGTTCAATTAAAAAAAAATTACAATTCTAACCATCATTGAATGAAAGTAAACTTCCCATAACCAAATATAACATAAATGGGACAAGAATGAAACAAAAATCTCATAAGAAAAGTGTAGAATACAAGGAGTATAACATGTCAATTGGGCCATTCAATTCTTCATTATGCTGAGTTATCTATATATATAATTGCCGGGTTGTCTGTCCTGCCTGCAGGGTGTTTTGTGCGCAGGCACATGATTGATGGTAGAGTCTGGGCATCACAGAATAGCCGTGCATGCTCAGAACTGTTAGTTTTATTCTAACCGCTGCCATAACCGCCAGGAAGCTCCACTGTACTCCACTGTGAGAGAGACAGGAGAGAGAGAGAGACAGGAGAAAGAGAGAGAGACAGGACACAGAGAGAGACAGAACAGAGTGAGACAGGAGAGGGGGGGGGGCAGAGAGAGAGAGAGAGAGAGGACAGAGAGAGAGAGAGAGAGAGAGAGAGAGAGATAACAAAGAGAGAGACAGAAGAAAGACAGAGAGAGAAACAGGACACAGAAAGAGACAGGACAGAGTGAGACAGGTCAGAGAGAGGAGATAGAGAGAGAGACAAGACAGAGAGAGAGAGAGATACAGGACAGAGAGAGAAAGAGAAGACAGAGAGAGATAGGACAAAGAGAGAGAGAGAGAGAGGACAGAGAGAGAGGACAAAGAGAAAGAGATACAGGACAAAGATAGAGAAAGGACAGAGAGAGACACAACAGGGAGAGAGACAGGACAGAGAAAGAGTGATACAGGATGGAGAGAGAAAGGACACAGAGAGAGAGACAGGACAGAGAGAAATACAGGACAGAGAGAGAGATACAGTACAGGACAAAGATAGAGACAGGACAGAGAGAGAGAGACAGGACACAGAGAGAGACAGAACAGAGTGAGACAGGAGAGAGGGGGGTGCAGAGAGAGAGAGACAGGACAGAGAGAGAGATACAGGACATAGAGAGAGAGATAACAAAGAGAGAGACAGGAGAAAGACAGAGAGAGAAACAGGACACAGAGAGAGACAGGACAGAGAAAGAGGACATAGAGAGAAAGATACAGTACATGACAAAGATAGAGACAGGACAGAGAGAGAGACAGGACACAGAGAGAGAGAGAGACAGAATTGAGAGAGAAAGGACAGAGAGAGAGAGGACAGAGGGAAACACATGACAGAGAGAGAGACAGGAGAGAGTGAAACAGCACAGACAATTCAAGATAAGATTTTATGTCATTTATGGCGGGAAGGTTACTAGTTCTCTTACGATGTTATGCTGGTAGCTGTGCAATAAAAAACTCTCACTCTCAGACCTTATTAACCATCCTTAGAACTGGGGCCCTGGCCCATTTTGATATATAATGACTGTCAGTCAGAAGATATAAAGTCTGTGGCAGGCTGGAATCAGAAGTCAAGGTAATGGAAGCAGAGAAGAATTGAGTCACAATGGATGCAGACATTAATCAATATGGTCAGAAAGGCAAAAGCATGGTTAAGAGAACACATAACTTCTTCTCTGAACTGCTTTGTCTTCAAGCTAATAAGGACAGCGCTCTATTTTGCTGTGGAGTCTAGTAGTCCATAAGGAATAGTCCAAATTCATTTGCAACACTCGGGTAAAGGCGCATGTTTGACTTTGTGATAAAGCAATTTTTTGTTTGTAAATTGATGTGTCGCAGGTACATGGAGACTTAAAATTTATATTAACTTTTTTCATTCTTTCTGATACAAAATATGCAAAATATTTAATTAAACCATTATGTATTGCATTATTGAAAAAAGATAAACAACGTGAATTTGAATTGTTTTAAGTTAAAACTGTGTGAATACATACAGTGACTGCATTACATAATTACAGGGTGAAATACTGCTTGTGTTCCCATTTAAAAACAAAGCAAACTCCCGCTGTGTAATTGCCAACTATCAAGTTCTCAAATAGGCAAAATGAGAGAAACTAAACTCTGACATACATGTACCTAACTTTCTTTTAAGAACTGGAATGTATCTTTGAAACAGCGGGCATTCATTTATGGGTAACTAAAAAAATCCTGCTGATGTTTCTTTCCTGCTGGGACAAAGATTAAATTCTACATGGGGTAAAGGGTGAATCAGAGCTGCTTGGAAAAACAAGGCTTATACAAACAAACATCTTAATGTTTTCTTAAGAATTGTTCTGGCAATTTTCTGCAAGAATCTGACCAATGATTTATATATTTGTATAAAAAAATGTCAAGCCTATGTGTTACAGAGACACAGCATTTTATACCACTTAAAGGTACATGGAATGTTTGGGATTTCACTAGGAATATAATATACCTCTTTATATCTTTGCTTTTGTGTACTCTTTTGTTAAGAAGTGCTTAAAAGTGTTGTTGTTTTCTGCCTACATATATAATCCTATTCCATCCTAGGGGTTGTAGCTGGTTTTCCCATATGAAGCTCATGAAGACATTGTACAGAGGTTGGCCGGCGTGGAGGCAGCCCAGGCACTCCGGGTCTGACGCAGCGCTGCGTGACCCGGCGGAGCCTGGGCGATCCGGATTGGCTGGGAGGAGGAGGAGGGGCTTAAGCCTGTTTCGCGGGCTTCCTTCTCACTCCGCGCTGGCCATTGATCTGATCTGAGGTCTGCACGCTGCGCTCACTGCAATTTAGGGTAATTAAAGTAAAATAAGGGGGCCTCAGTATATAAGTGGCCCCCGATCCCTCTCCTACCTACCCTCCCCCCTTTAAGTTGCCCTGGGCACCCTTAATAGCCCCCCTCTCCCTCCCCCTGTCACTTGGTCAGTTATTGGGCCCCAGGCTCTTTTCATTGCCTTTAATTCCCCACTGCAGCATACCCTGCTCTATAGGTCCCAGGGGAGTGTGTCACTTTTGTCTCAAGTGGGGTGGCAGCTTATTATGGACCCTGGGGAGTTGGAGGCCTTACTGACCATGGTCAGAACTAGGGCATTGAGCCATGGGGTTAGGTGGGTCCAGGACAGAATGTACTCAGGCCGTCTAGGGGGGAGGCTGACGCCACTGAGGCACAGGCCCGGCCTGCAGTGACCGGTAGCCTAGGCCAGGTGGACAGGCCTGATAGCCGAGATAGCGAGGCGGAGCAGCGTGCTACCTCTGAGCGGAGCAATAGGGCTAGGAGCAGCAGGGAGGGCACGGATATGGTTCTGGAGAGTCAAGAGCTTATCCCCCCCATCGCAGAGAGCATGGTGCCAGCGGGAAGCGCGGGCAAGGGCCTAGACATCCGGCCACCACCCAGTGTTTTGACCCATGGCCCACAGCAGAACTAAGGTTCAGGCTACACCCGTAATCAGCCTCGAGGCTCCAAGGGGAACAGCAAAAATACAAGGAGATATAAAAAAAGCTCCTACAGGTTCTCACCGGTTGGCCCTTGCGGTCCCCACTGTTGCACCCACTGCCAGCGCTGCAGGTGTTTTGCAGGAACGAAGCAACGCCAAGGGAGAGGCTGAGAAGAAAAGAGAAATGGCTAGAGGAAGGAGGGATCAGGTGATGGAGGAGATGGCTGCAGACGACAGCTTGGTGGTCATCGACGAGGTTCCGGTAGTGGCCAAGGTGGCACAGCAGTCGCGCCCCACCAGGGTCCGGAAGTCAACGAGCAGGTACAGTCCCTTGATTTTCACCTCAACACCAGCCAGGAGACAGAAATCCCCTGACAGGAGAGCTAGGCCACAGCGCAACTCACCCATCCCTGACATCATTACGGATACAGGGACGCCCATAGTGACTCAGGGGCAGGACCGGGGTAGCATTGATCGCCATAGGCCACGAGCCGGAGGGAATCCTTACGCCCTAGCGTAGCCGCCGAGTCTGAGTACTCCTTTGTGGGGGAGCAGACTGCGCGTTCCATAACAAGGGATAGACGCAGGAGAGCTAGTGATTGTTCTTCATGCTTCCCCAGAGCCCGAGGGAGATCCAGGTCTCAGAGCAGATGGTCTTGCGGCTGCAGCTGTGCTTGCACAAGAGGGGGTGAAAGGAGCCCACAGCGGTCGAGATGTGCAGGGGCGCCCGCTCGTCCAGACCGGCAGGTCACACCCACAATGGCAGCCACACCAGGACAAGGAGAATCAGGTGAGAAGCTGACACATTTCAGGGAGCCGTGGGTGGCAGTACATGGAGCCTCTCCCAGGGAATCTCAATTCTTGTCGTCCCTAAAAGCCCTTATAGAAACCCATAAAATTGCCGTTTCCGATGCGGAAGTTGGTGCATGGGTGGGGGGCTTGGCTGGGAAGGCGTGGGCGGAGCCATACCTTCCCGCTAGGTCACCCCGAGCGGAGCTTACCAACCCCACTACAAACACGACGATCGTGGCGCCGCACACCGGAGGAGCAGAACAGGATAGGGACAGATGAAACGTGCCGGATGCGGCCACAAGGCCGTCCATCGTTTGCGCCCAGGACAATCTGGGGGCGCATTTCGCCTTGGACGTCAAAGAAAAATTCTGGTGTCGGGAGTACATAGAGATATTTTCCCTGTTGCCATTGTCTCGGATGAACAAGAATCCAGAGAGGTTTCACAGGGAAGGAGATGACCGGAGGCACACTTTCAGGCGCGTGCCAAGAACGTTTGACAACTGGTTACAGGCATTTGCCATCATGGCCTGCGTCATTGGAGAAAGACACCCGGAACAATGCTCCGTGCTGTTCGTGTATATGGAGGAAATCAGGAACGCATATCGGACGTATGGTGGAATGGCGTGGTGGCGATATGACGAGGAATTCCGGCAATACATGTCCTCCCATCCAGAGATGGCATGGAGCGACAAGGCGGTGGCGTATTGGCTGAACATAATGACACCAATGCGGGCAGTGCCGCCCTTTCGCCGGAACCCAGACGGGGCTAGAGGCCCTGCCGCTACGAGCACAGCTGGTCGAGGCGTCTGTCACTCATTCAACGAGGGCAACTGCAAGTGGGCACCAAACTGCCGGTTCTAGCACGTCTGTGCGAGGTGTGGAGCGGCCTCAAGATGCACCAGACAAAAGGATGGATGCAGGGCTGGAGAGCCTGCTCAAAAAGAGGCGGACCCCCATACAGCTGAGCGCAATGCTGCAGTGGCTAGAACGCTACGGTAGGTTGGCTACAAAAGCCGGGGTGGCCGCCCTACTACGGGAGGGTTTCCAGGAAGGGTTCAAGATTCCATGCTCTCTCGTCCCGCTCGAGTCACGTCTAAGAAACCTGAAATCGGTAAAGGAGTTTCCTGGGGTATCGGCGGAAAAAATCCGGACCGAGGTAGAACTGGGTAGGATGGCGGGGCCCTTTCCCTTCATCCCCTTCCAGGGTCTGGTGATTTCCCCTCTGGGCGTAGTGCCGAAGAAGGAAGCAGGAAAATTCTGCCTCATCCAGCATCTATCCTATCCTCCAGGTGGTTTCGTCAACAACGGGATTGACAAGCAGTACTCGTCCGTGTCGTATGCCCCTTTCGATAGGGCCACGGACCTGGTTAGGCGGGCAGGTGTCCGGGCTAAGATGGCGAAGGTGGATATCGAATCTGCGTTTCGTTTGCTCCCAGTGCATCCTCAGAGTCATCGGTTCCTTGGGTGCTTTGTGGACGGACAGTTCTTTGTGGATCTGTGTTCTATTTCTTGTTCCTACTTCGAAGCCTTTAGTGCGTTCCTGCAATAGGTAGCACAAACCGAGTCGGGCTGCCAAGGGATTACCCATTACCTCGATGATTTCCTTTTCGTGGGACCGGCGGGCTTAGACAAATGCGACTTCATACTGCGGACCTTTGCAAGGATATCTCAAGATTTCGTTCCACTGGCAGAAAAGAAGACAGAAGGACCGACCACGGATCTTACTTTCCTAGGGATTCTGATCAATTCGGACAAGATGGAATGCAGCTTGCCGTTGGAGAAGGTGTTGGACCTGTCTGCAGAACTGGCGGCCCTGGAAGACGCAAGGCGAGTGTCACTGCGGCGGCTGCAATCCATCTTGGGAAAGCTGAATTTCGCGTGCCGGATCGTTCCCATGGGCCGTATATTCAGCCGAAGAATATCATTGGCTAGAGCCTGGGATATCTCAGCCGCATCATTTTATAAAGGTGTCCAGGGCCATGAGGGAAGATGCACGAGTGTGGACGGCGTTTCTACGGAACTTCAATGGGAGCACCCTGATCCAGCCGAGCAGGGTGACGAATGGGCAGCTAGACCTCTATGCGGGTTCAAGTATGGTCGGAATGGGAGCCTATTTTAGAGGTGCAGCACCAAGGCCGGATTCATGGGTCAAAGGAAGGCTTACAGAAGATCCTACGGTTCTGGAGACATTCGCCATCACCACGGCGGTTCATCTGTGGAGCCGGGGCTTCAGGAACCGACAGGTCCTTTTTCAATCAGGCAGCCAGAAAACGGTCCAGGTAATTAATAGTCTGACGGCTGCATCTGGGCCGTTGATAAGGGTCATACAGCACTTGGTTCTTTGTTGCCTGCGGGCTAATATCTGGGTGAGGGCAGAGTGTATTCCTGGCCTTAACGTAGGGATGGTTGATGCCCTTTCTCGGTTACAGGGAACCCGGTTTCGTACACTGGCACCGGTGGCGAAGGACCAAGGAGAGGACATACCTTCAGAACTCTGGGAGCTTGGAGTGGTACGGTAGTTGGTTAAATCAGGCAGTCGGTAGCGCCAAAGACGTGGGTGACCTACAGGAAGGTGTGGAACATGTGGAGCGACATGGTTGTGGAGGCCGGTGGCGAGGGTTCAGAAGAAAAAGCCATAGGAATTCTCCTGTGGTTTTTGCTTCGGAGCGCAGAGAGAGGTGCTTCCAGGGCAACGGTGGCTCGGCAGTTGAGGGCCCTAGCATTTATGTTCAGGTTGGCAGGACGGAAGGACCTAACAAAGGAGTTTGTGGTTTGCTGGGTGGTAAAAGGCATGTTCAAAGGGAAGCACCGGACGGATAGGAGGCGCCCGATCACTTTCTCCCTATTATTACGCCTGGGGGAGGCGTTGGGTTTGCTATGCAGGGACTCCTTTGAATCCCTGCTTTTCCGTACGGCCTTTTCCTTAGCGTTCTTTGGTGCTTTCAGGATCTGGGAACTGGTCTCGGAAAACAGGCATGGTTCGGGGGGGCTGCTGGCGGAGGACATCTGTCTGGAGGGTGACAGAGTGTTAGTATGGTTGAGGAGGTCAAAAACGGATCAGGCAGGAAAAGGAAGGGAAGGGGTCATATACAAAACTAGAACGGATTGTTGCCCCCAGGCAAGTGTGAGGTTGTACTTGGAAAAAAGGCCAACGGGGCCAGGCACACTGCTATTGCATGCCAATGGCCAGGCCTTGTCACAATTTCATTTCGAAAGGAGGCTGAAGAAGTCCTTACGGCAGTTAGGCTTGGACCCGGTGACTTCGGCACACATTCGTTTCGGATCGGAGCCGCTACGGAGGCGGCAAGGCTAGGTCTCCCCGAGAGTATGGTTAAAAGGATTGGGAGATGGGAGTACCATCGTTTTAGGTCATTGAGATGGACACAGGTAAATGGCCTGTTGGAGAGCAACGCTCAGCATCACGGTAGCCCACACATTTTAATTATTCATGCCGGGAGCAACGATTTGGGGGTAATGCCTATGAGAAAAATGCTGAAAGAGATGAAGAGGGATGTGAAGTGTTGGCTAGAACAGTTCCCAGGCTTGTTCATAGTGTGGTCCGAAATGATCAAAAGAAGATCTTGGCGGAACGCAAGGGATCCGGTTTCAGTGGATAGAGCAAGGCAAAAGATAAACAAGCAGATGGCCAGTTTTGTAAGGAGTTTGGGTTTTATTACCATTAGACACCAAGAATTTGAAGGCGTAGGCGCCGATGACTTCTTTCGACCAGATAAGGTCCATTTAACGGAGATAGGATTAGAGCTGTTTATCCTGGGGCTTAAGGATGGGGCTAGCCGGGCCTTGGCTTTATTAAGAGAGCAAGAGGGGGGATCAAAGCCTCAGGAGGTATCCATCGCTTGCTCTGTGGCGGGAGGTGAGGCACCCGGCCCACAGGCTTAAGTGGGCGTTGCCCTGCCTCATGGGCATGCTTATGAAAGCACTGGGAGGCTCTGACTGGGCCGGGCTCCTCCTCCGGGATGTTATTTGAGCTGTGATTTAACAATGTTAATTATGTTAATTGGTTATTGGTTTATGGTTGCTTTAATAAAGCTGTGGCCTGTAATTTTCCCAAGATATATCTGTTTCAGTGTGTTTATTTATTCTAAATCCCATTGGATCTTGCCAGGGTCATGCCTTGTCTCATAGCTACCAATAAGTGACAGCTTTCTGAAACATGCTGCTTGAGAGATATCCCTAATAGGCCAGTGCAAAGCTGTTTTTTGCACAATTTGCTTTCTGCTTTTGTATATTATTCTTTCATATTTAGTGATAGCCTGGAAAAAGTAGAAATCACATTATATGTCAACACCTATTAACAAATATCCCTCAGAGCAAGCATAACATGTTCACAACTTTTGTTTGAGAATATCAGTGACATTCTCATGTATGTGAAGAATAGTTACTATTCAGAGATAGAGTCATTAGACTTCCCAGTGTTATGCATTTATATTAATATAATGTTTATATTTGTGTGTTATAATTATATTTTTTATGTGTTTCAATACAACTGCTTAAGTCATTTCCTTCAAATTAATATTTTTTTATAAGGGGGTAGCCAAGCTATTTTATTCTTTACTCAGCATTTAAAAATATAACCTTAATCTAAGCCTATGTTTAAAATATACATTTCTCAGGAAATAAATACAAAAATGTTCTTTCTTATACATTAGATGAACAACTGAGGTGTACATGTCTAACAAAGAGTGATGGTTTATTTAAATGTATGAGTGTTTTAAAAACTTTTATTGAAATAGTATCAATTATGAATATGGAATATTGTGTAGAGATTACTAAGCATCAAGATCCTTTTGGCAATATGATAAAAAGCTAGCTAAAGCACACAGCTTGTAAAAATTTAATTTATTGAGACCCAATGAACTCAATCAAGCCTTTCAAAAATACTCATTTGCCCCCCCATACATGTGTAGAATGTGTATTCTGGATAAAGTTTCAAAAGCTGCATAGTTAACAGTTTCCCAAAACATGCTTATTCCATACAAAAGTCAAAACAGGCTATTTCACAGTTTTCTTGGTTTCAAATGAAATACTTTAGGTATTTTTCCCTTTATAGCCTTTGAAGCTTTTCTAAAATTTTAGTAGATCATTATAAAGAAAACATTCAGCAGAATTAACAACATTTCTTTGAATTAACCGAACAATTTGGTCTTTATAGAAGCACTACCATCCACTAGGCTTTCCTTAGATTCCGATTTTATACAGGTACCCTGGCAATTAAATAAGAATAGGTTGGTGTTTCCATTTCACTGGCAAATGAATATACAAACCAATGCAGTGGTTGACTTAGCATACATGTAATATTTTGCTGCTTAACATTTATGAATTGACCACCATTTTTTTCCCTGTGATTACATATAAATGTTCTCAACACTACCATCTAGTGTGGTTCAATGGATTAGATAAAAGGCTATAGGTCTAGTTAAAAAAATATCACTAAACTACTATGACTTCAGTATGAAGTTGAACTACTTAGGAACATTTCAAGCGTATTTTCAATTCTGTTGAGCAGTGCCGATTTGTTTATAGTACCGATCAGCTTATCCTTGTATCCTGACTGGGAGACTCCTTCATCTCCGAAATCTAGTGTAAAAATCCTACTGACATGAATTTGGAGGTGTCCTATCACACCGAGAAAGGGGAACAACAGAGGTTTAGTATTGGAATTACCCATCAATAACCTTTAGATATGTGACTGAACATAATTATGTTATGCAAAATGATCTTTGTTTGTTGTTGCATCTGAGGGTGTTCAATATTTCATGAGCCATTTTCTAAAAAGCCATCATCAATCAGGTCCTACCTTTTTCATCTATCTATCTATCTATCTATCTATCTATCTATCTATCTATCTATATTTCTTTCTTTCTTTCTTTCTATCTATCTATCTATCTATCTATCTATCTATATATTTAGTTCATATATATACCAGTTTTTATTTAACAGAAAATAATGTAAGTCCTCCATTGTAGTTATCCACTTCTCAGACATATATGCCAGCCACAAAAAAGCATCTGTAGTATCTGGTCAGCAAAACTACAACAGTGCCAGGAAAAAAGACACCAACGTCTTTAACCCCTATTACTGCATTTATACAGTAATTGCCTGTAACTGTCTGACAGACAGGCAGAGGCTGGCACTGATTGTAATGAGTTCAAACATGTTCCATTATCATTAGCACTGCATATAAGGCAGGCACTCATGCAAATCGTGATGTAACTGCTATTGTTTTCCTTCAGCTGTTTAGAGTATTTTTTTCAGTAATGACTAAATAAACATGTCTGAGTTATATAGAGCACAACATATTGCTTATTTTAATTTAATTTACAGCATGAAACAAGATGATCCATAGACAATCCATAATTCAGACAAATTATGTTTTTAAATGGAAAACCTATTCATGGTCACATTGGAGTATATGAATGTATAACTGAATATGTTGATGTATAATACCATGGCTTTTAAAAGTCTTTTGTGCATTTTTTTTTTTTTTGATATTGTAAATGTAATAATGTGTTAAATGTTCTAAGTATAGGTAATGCATTTTTCCCTTTACAGCCTTTATTTTTTATTTATTTATTTAAGTAGCCTCAACACTGTAGAATGGCACAGACTACGTGAAAACACTACACTAGCTCTAACATATCTCTATCTATCTATATAAATCCTTTCCATAGCAGAGAAGGGGTTAAATAATAATACAAACTAATACAAGGGTTTTATAAACCCTCCGCCTATGACATGCTAGCCCCAATTAGTCCAGGGATCCCCCAGAATTCCCTTCTCCTAAACACTACCTACTATGACACTTCCTACTGTATATGAGCCAAGGGATCCCCCAGGATTCCCACCTCCTACCCGCTACTTACTATGAGCCTGGGATCTCCCAGGAATCCTGCTTCATACCTGCTAGCCCCTATGACCCAGGAGAACTTCCATCTAAAGTATATTACAGCAATCCTAAAGAAACCTATCTGTAACTATCGCCATATTTATTTGAATCCTTTTTGCCACCAAACTACTAGAAAGACTTGTCTATAATTATCTAACCTTTTTTCTGTCATCTAACTCCTTACTTAATCATCTGTAATGTGATTTCTGTGTATAACACTCTATTGAAATAGCATTTACTAAAGTAGCTAACAATCCCCTGATGGCCAACACAAAAGGCTACTATTCTCTACTTATCCTCCTAAACCTATGTGCTACCTACAGTTCCCACTTAGTTCTTCTCCAGACTCTCAACTCCCTTGGCTTCTGTGTATAGAAAAAAAGAGGAGAAGCAAGACAGAGAAAGAAAGTAACAAACAGAGAGCAAGATCTGCACTGTACTGGAGCCAGTCTTGTTTATCTAACCTTTCCTTTAGTGTTACATATTTGGGTTCCCCTTCATCACCACTACCAGTCACTGTTGAGAAACCTAAAGGTTCTATTTTGAGTCCTTTGCTTTTCTCAATCTAGCAAGCCCAGCTCATCTGTCAGCTACTTCCCATCTGAGATCCATCACGCTCATGTGCATTGCTTCAGTTACCTCATCTATCCATCTATGCCTGTACTCGTGTCTTTTTCCCAGCATCAGAATCTTCTCTAGGGAATTCTGTCTTCTCATGATATGACCAAAGTATTTAAACTTTATCCTCATTATCATATCTTCCAGTTAGACCTTGGCTTGATTTCCTGTAGTATGGATTGATTGAATCTTTTTCCAATCCAAGGGACTCTAAGCAGTTTTCTCCAACACCACAATTCAAATGTGTCAATTCTATGGTACTCTGACTTCTTTATGGTCTAGCTCTCACATTCATTTGTTATTACTGGGAATTCCATCGTTTTAATTATGCTGGCCTTTGTTGAAAATCCCAATTAATATATAAGCATAATAAATCAAATTATTATAAGTGTATAGATAAAAGAGGAGAAGCAAGACAAAAAGAGCAAGAAATGGAGGTTACAGAGTAGAGAAGGAAGGTGTGGGTGAGAGTAGAGGACATGGAGAGAAAGAAGAAACATGGAAAAGTGGTTGGGGGACAGAAAAGGAGGAGAGAATAGTCTGTGGGTGGGAAAGAAAAGGAAGAAGAGTTTGAGAATGGGACATTGAAACACAGGAGGCAATTAAATGACCTTAGTAGTGCACAAGGAAGGTGTTTGCTTACTGGGCATAGGCAGTTTAAAATTAATTAGAGTTAAATATTTTCTTAGCTTTTAAACTGTCTGTTTCTCCTCAAGCAGTGCTACACATTTCCTCCTAACTTTGTCCATCAGGGGTGTGGTCAGCTCTTCCTGTGTGCTGGACTATCATGGAGCTTGGAAGAATGCCTGATTGATGTCACTGCCCTTGTACCATGACATCATTAGCTCTGCCTCATCTGCCTACACAGGGGTAACAGCTCTATTGTAACCTGCTTGCAGCTGTCCCAGTGAAAATGCATGAGCCACCACAACCCCACCCCCTTTACTGACTACGCAGTCTGAAGCAGAACATAAATGGTCAGACTTTGTTTTTAATCCAGCACACAGGAAATGCTGGCCACATTCCTGATACACTCCTATTTGAGGTGAAAACAAAAAGTTTAAAAGCTAATAATTTGTTTTTTATTGTATTTATTTTTAACCGCTTATGGTTTATAATAGTCTATGCCCAGCAAAAAATATATGAGCTATACTTATACAGTGGTCCTTTAAATAAATGACAAAACAGGATAAGGATTAGGAGGGAAAAGAGAGAGAAGAAGATGAAGAAAGGAAAGCAGGTCAGGAGTAATTATCCTACCAAAATTATATTTTATTTGTCACATGGCACCCCCTTCACAGACAATTATCCTTGCTGTAAAAGGGTTTTAATCCAGAATGCAGTTTAGTGCCTCCTTCTCAGAATGCAAGTAGTTAATCTCATTGAACAATTACACTGAACCTCTAGTGATGTCATTTTCCCCATTCATTTTAAGTTTTCTAGCAAGAGTCACCAGACTGTGCTCTCTATTAACTCTATTGGTATACATTAAAGAGCAGCTATAGCCAGCCCTTGAGCTTGAGGATTTCAAGATTTCATCTTACCCTGATTATGTGTTTTTTTATAATTTCATGGTCACAAGAATTCTCAAGCTAATGTCGGCACTACCAGGTCCTGATTTTAATTGTATCCCAGATCATCAGTTACGGTAATTGGCAGTTCTTATCATAATTATGATCTTCTTCTGAATAACATACCTTTCATTTAATAAGCAGAGAATATCTAGTAATTGATCTTTGCTGTTTGCAAGAAGAGAATATCAGGCTCAAGGAAGGGAATGAGCAGCTAGTGTAAGGAGTAGATGGTGAGAGTGAGAGGCAAGAGAGCTTGGTCAGCAAAGAAACCTGCAGTATAAATATCATAAAGATTTGAAGAAAGTAAATAGCAAAAGGAAATTAGATAAAGAAACTATAATGCTAGATGAAGAAAATTACATTTATAAAATAAATCTATCTAATGAGATTTTAGCACAGCATGAGCTAGAATAGCAACCTAAATACCAGAGTAATTACAGCTCCTTGCAAAGAGATAATACAGAGCAACAACAAACACAAAACTCTGAGCTTGAAAGTAAAGATTTTATTGAACACTACCAGCACAAAGAGATTGAACTGCATGTTATACTTATAAATGAGTAGCAAGAGCAACAGGAAAAAGAACCAACACTTACTGTGAAAATGCCATTATTGACATTGAAAAGGTGAAAATATGCAAGAGCAAGACAAAATGAAACAACTCAATAAAAGGCAGAGTGCTGGTCATATAAACAAAGTACATGAAAACTGGCTTACTGCAGAAATGATTGTAGAAGTGGAAAACAGTTTGTGCAAACCATTGACAAAAATGGCTAAAATGAGCCAAAGAATTGAGGATATTCAGAGGAAATGGAACATAAAACAAACAGTAGGGAGACCTGAGCATCATCAACTAGGAAGAAGAGGAAATTTAACTACAGGATTTTCCACCAGGACCACCATTTCCCAAACACAGGAGTCACAATGAACCTCCACTTGCAGGAGTTAGGTACTGAGTTTTGTAGAGCAATGTACATCCAAGAAAGATCATCTCTTGAAGCATGAGAATTTCTACCTAGAAGGTTGTTTCCTGAGACAACGTTTTTATCATAACCCATTGCTCCTGGAGCATGCACATTTATGTAAGAGCTCTTGAGTCCATAATTTAAATCTAGACCATTCAAGCTAATGTCGGTGGCACCACCAGTTCCTGATTTTTTGGGTGGAACCCCAATAGCAAGGAGAACCTGTCTTTCATTTAAAAGCATATACTATATAGACTATATCCAGTAATTAAAACTCAGTTTGCTAAGACAAAACACAGCTCCCTTGAAAAGAAAAATCAAAGGTATAAAAAAAAAGAAAAAAAATCAGAATGCCAATGTAGGATAAAAGAAGCAAAGGAACCTGAGAACATTAGATAAAAGCAGTGACATGTTAACGGATGCAACAGCCCATAAATTAACAAGGAGCTGAAAAACACCTATGCATCATTAGACAAGACTTTTAGTAAGGTATATTGATTCTCAAAAAGAGCATAAAAAGAATAAGATGGGATTCAGTAAGGGTGGAACTTAGAGAGTTTCAGTTACCTTAAATGAGAGAAAACTAAGAGCACGGGCGGCGCAACCGCCGGTGCCGCCGGTGCTATTCACTGAGGCCCTTTATCTCCTGGGGGCCCCAAATGCAGGTTGTATTGCAGGCTGTTTTTAAATAAATAAATGTATTTAAAAACATCTTCTGTAGTATAGGGCCCCACCCTCAGCCTCCGACTGCCCCCCAGGCCATATCCCGGAAGCCCTAGATCCCCTCGACCTCCTCCCCCATCCTGAAGGTGTCTTGCCTGCTGCCCTTCTTCCACAGGACCCCTAGGGGAGGAGCCAGGCTCTGAGGGAGGCTCAGCGGCAAGCGTGGGAGAATGGAGCATGCAGGGGGGTTGGGGGGCTACACACAAAAAAAATTGTGTTTATATATATATATATATATATATATATATATATATATATATATGCATAATATTATTGTTGGCACCAGAAAGGTGCACAGAGGGCCCAACCTAAAAACAATTTGGACCACTGCTACCTAGGGGGGGCCCAAATGTATTTTTTGCACCGGGGCCCTCCATTCACTAGCTCCGCCACTGACTAAGGCCCTCATTCAATTGCAATTTGGCCAATTGAATAGTGCTCTAAATAAGCACATAACATTTTTTTTTTAAAGTTTTTAGTTAGTGAAAACCTTGATTTTGGATACATGTTTACTAACTAAAAACTTTTAAAAAAAAATATGTTATGTGCTTATTTAGACCCCTATTCAATTGGCCAAATTGCAATTGAATGAGGGCCTAAGAGAGCAGATTCTGTCATCATATCTTTGTTGTTTGCAAGATGGGAACACCAAGCTCATGAATGGGAAAGAGACACTGGTGAAAGAAAAATAGGTTGGATGAGAGACAAACAGAGCTTGGTGAACAGATAAATATACAGCAGACAATGCTTTGGTATCCAAAGGAAATATGATTGAGTTATCAATAGTGATGTTGCGAACATCAAATTTTGGGTTCGCGAATAGCGAACGCAAACTTCATCAAATGTTCGCGAACGGGCGAACATCGGCGAACCGCCATAGACTTCAATAGGCAGGCGAATTTCAAAACCCACAGGGACTCTTTCTGGCCACAATAGTGATGGGAAAGTTGTTTCAAGTGGACTAACACCTGGACTGTGGCATGCCGGAGGGGGATCCATGGCAAAACTTCCACGGAAAATTACATAGTTGATGCAGAGTCTGGTTTTAAGCCATAAAGGGCATAAATCACCTAACATTCCTAAATTGTTTGGAATAACATGCTTTAAAACATCAGGTATGATGTTGTATCGATCAGGTAGTATAAGGGTTACACCCACTTCACAGTAACAGACCAATCTCCCCATTTAATGCACCGCAAACAACCGCAAACAGTCCCTTTGCACAACCGCAAACTCCCCATTTGCACAAGGTTGGATACCAAGCTACCCATGTCCCGTTCCTTGTCCTCACTAATGTCATTGAAGGTCTCTTCCTCCACCCAGCCACCAAGGGTCCCCGAAAGGTGACAACAAGCCCCCTGGGATGCCTGCTTTGTTTGGTCTTCCACCTACTCAAAGCCACCTTCCTCCTCTGACTCCTCTTCTTCAGACTCCCAGAGTCTGGGGGCTTCCACTGCCCAGCATGGAATATTATATACAGGTCAGAGTCTGGGGGCTTCCACTGCCCAGCATGGAATATTATACACAGGTCAGAGTCTGGGGGCTTCCACTGCCCAGCATGGAATAATATACACAGGTCAGAGTCTGGGGGCTTCCACTGCCCAGCATGGAATATTATACACAGGTCAGAGTCTGGGGGCTTCCACTGCCCAGCATGGAATATTATACACAGGTCAGAGTCTGGGGGCTTCCACTGCACAGCATGGAAGATTATACACAGGTCAGAGTCTGGGGGCTTCCACTGCACAGCATAGAAGATTATACGCGTTGCCTCTGTGTGCATTATTATAAGGTGTGTACTGTTAAGTAGTACTATTCCTATCGGTTTAATCCCTGTTACGTCCACTATCAGGGGACGTGTATATGGCATGGATTTTTGGAAGCGGGAGATGGAAAAAGATGCTTGGTCGGTCCTCCCACTTCAAATTTGGGGCACTGCGCGTGCAATCTAAGGTGCCACCAGATATGAGTGTCACTGTGCACTGGCACAAGTTGGCAGAATAGGCGCTGTAGGCCTCACACACACGCCTGTAGGCAGGCAACTGATATTCAATCGATTACAGTCAAAAAAGTGTTGTTTTATGTCACTGTACACTACGGTTGCACCAGATATGACGTATCGCTGTGCACTGGCAAAAGTTGGCAGAGTAGATGCAATAGGCTTCACACACACGCCTGTAGGCAGGCAATTGCTATTCAATCTATTACAGTCAAAAAAGTGTTGTTTTATGTCACTGTACACTACGGTTGCACCAGATATGACGTATCACTGTGCACTGGCAAAAGTTGGCAGAGTAGATGCAATAGGCTTCACACACACGCTTGTAGGAAGGCAATTGCTATTCAATCTATTACAGTCAAAAAAGTGTTGTTTTATGTCACTGTACACTACGGTTGCACCAGATATGACGTATCACTGTGCACTGGCAAAAGTTGGCAGAGTAGATGCAATAGGCTTCACACACACGCCTGTAGGCAGGCAACTGATATTCAATCTATTACAGTCAAAAAAGTGTTGTTTTATTTCACTGAGCACAATATAAGCTGTTAGGCAATTAGATTACACAGAAAAAAATTATAAAATAAAATAAATGATGTTCTAGCCCTAAAAAGGGCTTTTTGGGTTGCTGTCCTTCAGATGGAAGGCTCTGGAAGGGAGTGTATGCTGCTGATTGGCTGGAATGTGTCTGCTGACTGTGAGGTGCAGGGTCAAAGTTACCTCAATGATAAAGAATAGGGGGCGAACCCAAAAGCCCATGTGTTCGCCGTACACTGCAAAAATCGCCGTGAATAGTTAGCTGGCGAACTGTTCGGGACATCACTAGTTATTAACCATTGGAAAAAAATAATGAAATGACCTTTACCAAAGAATACTGTTTAATGAGATTTTTGCATTGCATGATCTAGTAGAACAAATTAAGCAACCACAACACAACTGCAGCGACTTGCAAACAAACACATTGCTGCATGACAATTGCAAAAGTTTGCACTTCAACGTGGAGATTTTTTTACTTAAAACTACCTACGTACACTTTCTGGATTGCTACCTTGTGGTGAAGGGGGTTATGTACACCAATGAAACTGTAAGCTATACCATGTTAGGTCACCCAAAATGTGTAGGTCATAGCAGAAAGGTCAGACAAATTCTGAAACTCAACTGATCTTTGCTACTACATTGAGTTACATTGAGTAGAATTATATCACTGAGGTTATGATTCAATCTTGTTTTTGATCCATCCTTTATATTGAATGCATTTTTGCACCTACAATGCCACTGGCACATTTTTTTTAAATAAACTGTCTCAACATAATCAGATTTATCACTTAAATGTGTAGCTTTTGAATTAGTTGTATATTAAATGTGAAAAAATATTCTTCCTTTGAAGATAATGCTAGAGGGAAACTATGAACATTTGCTCAAATAGGTGACCTATTTCATAGCAATTTTACATTTGATGTGTCTTTAAAATGATTTTGATATTTTTTTCAGTGTAAGGCTTATATAGTAATTATTACTATGTCCTAAGGTGTCTTTAGAGTCTGAAGGTGGTTTAAAAATGCATAGTTTATTCCCACAATTCCTATAATGGAGAATGCATGCATACTGCTGGATATTAGAAGGCACAGATACTGCTCAGAAGAACAGACCTCTGAGTTATCTTACTCACTTCACCATGGGATACTTTGAAAATTCCAGAAAAAAATGTGTAAGATATACTCAACTAAAAGGAAATGATTAATAGCTTTTTTATGAAAGAAAGTCATTTAAAGAACACTGATGGGAAATATTTACAATATTATCTTTTGTAGAAATACAGTTAATAATGAGAAAAAAGTGAGGAGTGGGGGGAGGGGGGGGAGACAAAGGGGAGTGATAGGAGGGGGTAGAGACACAGGGGAGTGAGATGAGGGGGAAGAGACACAGGGGAGGGAGAGGAGACGGGAAGAAAAACAGGGGAGGGGGGAAAGACACAGGGGAGGAAAATGGGGGGCAAGAGACATGAGGGAGGGGGAAGAGACACAGGGGAGGGAGAAGTGGGACAGAGACACAGGGGGGAAAGAGACACAGGGGAGGGAAATGAGAGGGGACAGACACAAAGGGGGGGGGACAGACACAAGGGAAGGAGAGGGGGGAGAGACATGAGGGTGGAAGGGACAGGGGGGAAAGAGACACAGGGGAGGGGGAAGAGACACAGGGGAGGAAGAGGGGGTCAAAACACAGGGGGGAGGAAACAGAAGGGAGGGAGAGGAGGGGGGAAATGAGACAAGGGAGGAAGTAGACAGGGCGAGCGACTCGCAATGAGGGGCATTGTGTGGCAAACAGCATTGCCAGGCTTCAAATTTTATTGCCGTATTTTTCTCTAGTTCAATATAATAGATAATATATGAAAGGTTGTATTGTGTGATTTTTACTTTCTTAAACAGTTTTCTATTTATCAAGTGGAGTTCTTCAAAAACATATTGTAAATATGACACCATACATTACAAAAGAACAGGAGCCTTCTTTCTAAAAGAAATACTTGGAAAAAAGTGTCCCAATTGCTGCAAAGAATTCTGGGTAGTGATATGCAAATGAGGATCAAATCCTACCACCATTTTGCCATATGCAAGCTAGTTTATGCACTTATTAAACCTTGCTTTGGACTGGAGTACAGCACCTGGAGCCCACTCAATGACAGTTTTCATTCTTAAAGCTCCATTGTAATCGTCATAAATCATGCCTTTATTTGATTACTAGCGACTTGCCCGACAAAAAATTATGGCAATAAGATTGTAAGGCAGGTAATGCTGTTTGGTCGAGACATTAATTTTGTTGGTGGTCCGAGATCGTTCGGCGCTTATTGCAAGCCTCGCGCTGAGCGCCTTTGGCGCTCATCGCAAGGCTGTTGGTTGTTGTATTTTTTTTCTGTTAGTCACTTTTCGTGTTATTCTTTGGTCGGCGGTGATGTGTTTTTTGCGCTTATTGTAAGGCTTTGTGTGCTATGAGCAGCGTTGGCGCTCTTTGTGAGTGGCGCAGTGAATGGCTTTTATGTTTATTGTGAGAGGTTGTTTTTTTGTGTATATGTTTTTTTGTATGCTAATTAAATAAATAATTAATAAACGAATATACTTTACCTATTTTGAAGTAATATATGCAGGAAGCATTGTGTTGAAAAGCTGACAATATGTTTTGATGTTGCTGCAGCATACAATGTCGGTTTGCACAGTTGTGGAGCTGATGTGTAAGTGTCAGCAATGTGTGCAGTGTGTAGTGTAAATAGGCTGCGTGCGCAAGGAAAATCCGTTAGGGTAGCTGTGTACTTCCGCATTGTGTAAGTTAGTGTTGTAAAATGGCGGCGAATGTGTATGAGGTACGTGGCTATGGATGATTTAGCGTCCTTGTTAATACTGTATTTGTACCTCGTCTGGCTTTTTGGAAAATCCGTATGTGCTTGGTGGTGTTTTGCGTGTTTAGGGTCTTGTAGCCTTGTTTTCGTTTTTTTCGTCTGCCATTTTTTCTTAGGGGATTTTCGTGTGTCTAAACTCTGGAATTTTGACTTAAATGGAGATGTCCTGGGTGCCCCCCCCTTGCTGTGGGTAAGCTTTTTATGTCTTTGTTGTGTATATTTATTGTGTTTTTAATGTTTTTGTGTGAGCGGGGTTCGGGCATTAAGGTCTGATTTTAGCGTCCTTGTTAATAGTGTATCTTGTACCTCGTACGGCTTTTTGGAAAATACGTATGTGCTTGGTGGTGTTTTACGTGTTTAGAGTCCTGTAGCCTCGTTTTTGTTTTTTTTTTGGCTGCCATTTTTTCTCTTGCTTAGGGTATTATCGTGGGCAAATGTAAAATTAAGTCTCAAGCATTGTGGCACATCAGTACAAAAGAGAAATAATATAATAAGATATGTAAGAATTCAGTGAAGAGTTCAGAGACCAAAGAATGGTTTAAAAACATTTCTGTAGCCTATTTCCAGTAATTCTGTATATATCTCTGCACATTCAAAGCAGAAGATCTAACCTGCAAGCTATAAGCTATTCTACCAGGCTTGTATGTATGTAATGGGTAAAGTACCTTGCAATTCTCTATTTTGTATTACAATCTACAAATAAATAAAAGCTTTCTGGCAATGTGCACTATACACAAAGCACTGAAGGAGATGAAAAAAACCTGGTTTGATTCTACCCTTATAGGCAAGTATTATCATATTTATAGCAATATAAGATGTATCAAGTAGATTTACTGCAAGCAAGAAACATCCGCGTATAGCTCTCAGACTTATGGAGAATCTGATCTAAAGCTTTGCTGCTCAGCTCCGGGCTATTCTGTAAGATTTCACATTTCTGACAATTCATTAAAGCTGTAGGTACATTTCCTGGTTGCTAGTATTTGCTGAATACTCTGTAATTCATACATTCACGAATGGATATGTCAAAATAAAATTGTATTTTGACTTGTTATATGTCCATAATAGTTGAATTGCATTAAATCTGTGTTGTTAGAATAACATTCTACATTCCCCTAGCGAACAATTCAAAAACTGAAATTGAAATATTTGATATATTATTATTATTACTCTTTATTTATAAAGTGCCAGCATTTGCAAAAGTACAAAAAAGTAGCATTAATATATGTATAAGAACACTAAGATCTTAGCATCACAATGACCACATCTTTTGATTGTAATGGAATTGTTTAACACATTTTAAAGACTAACTTAATTATTTTTGTGAGCCTTTTAAAGGACCACTACAGATCAATAAAAAAAACTTGTTCATCAAGTATGTACCAAACTAACATTCTTAGCAGCTTTGTAAGCCATGGACATAAAACATTTTGTTGGGAAAATATTAGTTTTTGAAGATTTTTTTTAGGAGTACAAGAAACATTTTGTGTTTGTTACATCACATCCTGAGAGCTGGATGATGGAGGGGTGTGTTGGCAGTTATCAGTGGAGGGAGGCATGAGGGAGGAGAGGGCATTCAGAAATCCAGAGCTTTTTTTTTATAACTGGATAACGTTTATATGACCACCACACCAACCCCCCTCACTGGCCAATAAGCACGATGTTGCATCAAAGGATACAACCACTGCTCTCCAGAAATGTAAACACCCCTCTCACACACAACATCCCCCAATGTATAATGGATCTCCCAATGGTCCTGCAGAGGCATTATATATTTTCTAATTAGATAAAGCTGTATAACTTTGATCCTGTTAAATTATGTTTAGTCTGACTCAAAGTTTTCAAATGTATATACTTTTTTCATTGTGCTGTGATCATTTAGGGAGAAAATATAATAACAGATGTCTTTGATTATAAAGATTTTAAGGATGTATTGAATAATTTGCATATTTAATTGACAACACAATTTAGAAAGAGCAATATTACCGTATTGGTCCGAATTTTAGCCGCACCCGCATATAAGCCGCACCTGTAAAATTCAAGGGGAAAAAATAGAAAAAAGATAGTACTCAAATATAAGCCGCACCCTTAAAATTGGAGAGACAAAGACTCTCTCCAAGTGATCAGCCATTGCAAGAAACAGGCTTTCTAATTAGTACTGTAACTTCTTTTGCAGATTGCAGGATGTTATAATCACTAAAACCATAAATCGCTATTCAATTGCTACAATACCGCAGTCTCAAGAACGCAAATCGGCACCCTTAACTCGCGATCGGCAGTCATTTTACATTTGGGAATATAAGCCACACACGTAGCTCGCAAGCTGGCAAATTGGCAGTGATTTTTTTTTTTATAGTCGCGAATATAAGCCGCAAAATCAGAAAAAAGGTGTGGCTTATATTCGGACCAATACAGTAGCACCACATACAATACTAGAATGTATTCCTGAATTAATTATGTCATACTGACTGCCCCTGACCCTAGAATGCACTGCTGCAAAATTTGACAACTCCTTACTCAGCCCTTTCAAAGGTCATCTCAAAGGTCCCCTCTTCAAAAATGTATTCTAGTAGGTTCTATATTTAATGCACTTCCAAGCATTTAGAGGTTTTTCCACTTTCTTATATACTTGTTTATTTATACTAGTATGTCTTTATGTCTTTCTTCCATATAACTAGATTATAAACTGTACAGAATAGAGAGACATCTCAGGCTGCTACCTGGGGATGAATTATATGACCTGGTATTTTCCCTAGTGGGTAACACTAATATTAACGTATAAGGGTATAATTTTAATAAGGGAAAAGAAGTAATAAAACTTGAAAAACTCTGTGGTGTGTGATAATAAAAAATAGGTCAAACTACCATCCTAGTCTACAGAGATTGATATAAGAGGATAAGAAAATTAACTTCTAATGTGTACAAATAGAAGTAAATGCAATATGGTATAAATATTCACTTGTAATCCTCATATGTCAGTAAAACTGTTAATCACTGGATCACTCAAAAGATACTATAAAGTAGTACTGGGATAAAGGAGCTTAAAAAAATATAAGTCACACTAAATAGATTAAAAACAAAAAGGAGAGAGGGATGATGTGCAGAGGTTATAAATATTCTGGCACTCTAATTCATTGTATATAGTGAAAATAGGCTAGTAATAGCAAGAATGGGCTAGTGAAAATAATCATATACAGTGCACCACCTATATGAAATCCATCATTAAACCTGTAATCATGGTTTTACAGAATGATAAGGTACACATATGTATATATATATAGAAACAGCAACTTATTGCTCAATACTTGCAGTTTTACAGATACAACGCCATGTAAATTAAATCCTCCATAGGATAAGATCTGTACATCTCCCTCTCAAGGTCCGTTTCGCTCTCAATAAGAGCTTCCTCTGCGGTAAATTTAATAAAAGCTTGGGATCCAGGCTTGTAGAGGGGAAAGCCTGGCTCAGAATCAAAAATCTTGGGCAGTACTAAATTAAATGACATATAGGTCAGAGCATGCTGAAAGGGGTATGATTAAACAAGCATTGCCAAGTTGCTTACTCATGAAGAATTGTGTACCGTATATATATTTTACATATATCAGTACTAAACTATATGAGTTGGGGGCACCCTCTAACTCATCTAGGATCAGGCCTGCCAACGCATTTTAATGTAAAATGCAGTTACATATCATGTAATATTATAATTTAATACTGTCAAGTGCTATATAAATCAAAATGAATGCAAATACATTAATGTCATTGACTAATAAATCTCACATTAAATATAGAAACACAGATTTAATGGCAGATTAGGACAAAAACTTCCATCTTCTTTGTCCATTTGATCTATCTAAAATGCTCAACTTAATTACTCCTCAGGATGACCTTTTGCTTATATCAGCATACTTGATTTCATTAACTCCATTGTCCCTGTCATGTCCACTGGAGGACTATTCTATTGCCGTGCTACGTGTTCTATAAAGTATTACTTTATATATCACAATGACTTATTGCTCTTGTATACCTCTTCTTTTGCAAAATATATTCCTTCTGAAGTATTTTAGCTTGTTTTATATATTTGAAGGTCCATATCTTATCACCATTCTCCCTTCATCTAAGCTACGTATACTAAGATGTCTTTCCTTGTAAGTTTAAACAATTAGTTGTTTTAGTCATCTTGATTTTTTTGATCTGTTAATATCCTTTTGGAGATAAGGTCTCCGGAACTGAATTCTACTTAAGGTCTTACTAGGGACCTATAGAGTGACATTACTTTCTTTCTTTTAGGTGCTGCTAATTTCTTTTCCAGTACAACCAGTTATCTTACTGGGCTTAACTGGAGCTTTTTAGCAGTTTTCTCTGCTTTAAGATCATTCATGTTAATAACTCCCAAGTCCCTTTCCTAGTCTGATGCCACCATTTATTACCATTTCTACTGTAATAATGACAACAGTATTAGATGCCCAATGATTATTATAAGATGGATTCAAGACAACTCTACCATGCCTATAACCTCACCAGGAAAGAATTATACCCTCCACTTCTATTCCAAATATGGAAACTGCAAAGTGTGCTACTTTTCTGTCGCTTTGTTGGTATTTTATTCCGTCCCTCAAAGTAACAAACGTAATTGAAAGGACAGTCCCATATTTAAAAACATATCCTTCTAATATATTACTACTGTGGCCGTCTTTCTTTTTCTTTTTCTGAATTCACAAGTTAATTTCTTCACAATTTTATAAAAAATGAAGAATTTAGGAATATGTCTGTTCTGCTGTTTATCGAGCAGTACTAACAATATTAGCTTGTACATTTTTTAAATACAGACACATTGCTCAATCTGCTGCCATTGTTAGCTGCTATTGGTTATTGTGCCAGTATCCAAGAATGTAGGTCTCTCTTGGGTCACTTGAAATGTTGGAAGGTATGTAAAAATAGGCTGCACCTCTTATTGATCTGCATATTTCATTGGTACTAAATATAGAAATTGCATTGCAGATGATGTTACTGAAAATGCTTGAAGCAGATGGAGGTGGTGTTGCTGATTTGTATTTAAAAGTGTTACTGTTTGCAAAATAATATACATTATTTTTGCAACTGAGATCACTTTAATAACTACACAAAACATTTAAAGTGCCATTTACCTCACTGTAAGTGGCCTTCATGGTGTGAAAGAGAACAATATTGTATGTTGAAATTATCTTTTTTTTTTATGACACTAACTGCTAAAAAATCAAAAGTTTTAAATCTGTTTACAAACACAGTGTCTCCTTTCTGACTGGTGCATGATTAATAACAGACAGTCGAAATGTGCAGTGAGGATAGTGATTGATAGCAGTTTTCCCTGAACTAAGGACTGCACTAAAAATGTTAACCAATAACTGAGCTGTTTAGGTGATTCCAGAATTCTATGCACAGATGCATTTTGGTAAGGAGCTGTAGCTGTGGGTCTGGTAGAGGGATGTCATTGACTCATGTAAACACAGATTTTACTTTAAAAACATCTAATTGAAAAATGCACATACAGTAAGTATGAGTGAGTACAGCCCTAACGATTTTGTAAATGTTTTATTATATATTTTCATGTGACATTGAAGAAATGACACTCTGCTACAATGTAAAGTAGTAAGTGTACAGCCTGTATAACAGTGTAAAGTTGCTGTCCCCTCAAAATAACTCAACACACAACCATTAATGTCTAAGCCGTCGGCAACAAAAATTAGTAGACCCCTAAGTGGAAATGTCCAAATTGGGCCCAAAGTGTCAATATTTTGTGTGACAACCATTATTTTCTATCACTGCCATGGGGTTCACCAGAGCTTCACAGGTTGCCACTGGAGTCTTCTTCCACTCCTCCATGATGACATCACGGAGCTGGTGGATGTTAGAGACCTAGTGTAAATTTGCTGTCTCCCTCAAAATAACTCAACACACAGACATAAATGTCTAAACCGTTGGCTAGAAAAGTGAGCACACACCTAAGTGGAAATGTCCAAATTGGGCCCAAAGTGTCAATATTTTGTGTGGCCACCATCACCTTTACCTTCAGCTTCTTTAACAAGGAATTGTTCGTCTTGGAGGTGTGCTTGGGGTCGTTATCTGCGGGCACTTGGGAGCTACACTTCACTGAATGCCGACATGTACTGTGACATACTGAAGCAGAGCATGATCCCCTCCCTTCGGTGACTGGGCCGCAGGACAGTATTCCAACATGATAACAATCCCAAAGATACCTCCAAGAGGACCACTGCCTTGCTAAAGAAGCTGAAAGTAGAGGTGATGGACTGGTGAAGCATGTCACCAGACCTAAACTCTATTGAGCAGCGGTGGGGCATCCTCAAATGGAAGGTGGGGCAATGCAAGGTCTCTAACATCCACCAGCTCCGTGATGTCATTATTGAGGAGTGGAAGAGGACTCCAGTGGCAACCTGTGATGCTCTGGTGAACTCCATGCCCATGAGCTTTATGGCAGTGCTGGCAAATAATGGTGGCCACACAAAATATTGACACTTTGGGCCCAATTTGTACATTTCCACTTAGGTGTGTAGTCACTTTTGTTGCCAACGATTTAGACATTAATGGCTGTGTGTTGAGCTATTTTGAGGAGACAGCATATTTCCACTGTTATACAGGTTGTACACTTACTACTTTACAATGTAGCAGAGTGTTATTTATTCAGTGTTGTCACATGAAAAAATATAATAACATATTTACAAAGATGTGAGGGGTGTACTCTGTTTTGTGAGATACTGTACTTCAAAAAGTATTTCAACATGCTTTTAGGAGATCTTTACTATGATGTGGTCCATGTTGTGCTGAAATAAGTAGCCCTTTAAATCTGAAGTATGCTTAAATAAACAATAGCACACATGTTAAATTTTAATCGGGATGGTGGGGCAGCTGAGATTTGAGTCAATTTCTAACCCTGACTTTAACTTCTAACTATAACCCTAAACCCTAACCCTAAACTCCAACCCAAACCCTAACCCCTAACCCTAAACCAACAGGAAAAGCCAACCAACAGGAAAGGACCTTTAATTGTTTATGAAACATAAGTAGGTCTAAAAATGTAGTTGATAAAAGCAATGGCTCCTTCAGCTAGACAAAAAATCTTGAACTTGAATAATTTTTGTCCAACTGAAGGATCCTTTGTTTTCTCAACTACGTTTTTAGATCTACTTATGTTTCATGAAAAAATAAAATGTAACATGTGTGCTATTGTTTATTTAAGCATATTGTTGCTAAGTGGGACTGTAGCTTTAAGCAATTAGAAAGATTCATTACACAAAGGCACCGCTGGGTTCTTTAAACGAGGCTCTAAGTGTCGTGCTCATCTCTTACAAATCCTTATAATGTGACAAGATTAATCCAAATCTTGTTTTTTCCTCTTGCAGCTATTCTAAGCTGCTTTTAAATCCATTGGCCTTTGCACGAACTCTGTGAAAATGCAATAACAAATAAATGTGCGAAGGTTAGAGAATACTATAACTAGCAATTAATTGTTGCGAGACATGCAGTAGTCATTGTAGCACTGCCAGCACAGCAGTTGTAAAAATGAATGGTATTGTAAAGCTTCTGACTATTTCTTTTCTATTTTATTCATGTAACATTAGTACCCCAGGTAGAAAACTATATTTTTTTCAGCATTCAAATATATTTCTGCATTAGTATATATGTAGTACTCTAATGAGTTATAAAATCCTGTAGCTGGCTATATAATTTCTTACTCATAAAAGTACTAGTAAAATATGCTCTTACTATTTCTCAGCTGGTTCTTGCTGGTTTCTATAATATATAATAATAATACTTGCCAAAACAGTTTTTTTATCTGATCAGCTAGAAAATTCCTGCAGAAAGTTTTCCTTTTGTTTATCGACAGCACGTAACATTCTTCCTATTACAGTTATGTCTGGGATATGACTCATTCAAGAACTTATAATGTTTATTTATTTCAACTCAACTTACAAGACGGCATTTTTTTCCAATATGTACAATGGTAAATTTTAGAGTACACCAAAGGTAAAATTTGCAACTGTACCACAATAGCTGATGAATACCCCACAGGCGAAAAAGTTCCATCTATGGACTAGTTAATAAACTCATGCAAAATCTGAGCAGTTATTTAATGGTGGGAATGTTTATTTAAAAATAACTATGTAAAAAATGTCTTTGGACTAAGGTTGAAAAAATATTACACACTAAGACAGGCATTTTAGAAGTGCATTATTAGTGTACTGTCTTAGAAGTGTATTATTTGCTTGCTAAAAAAGAAGCATTCATGTATCTCCACATTTTTCTCCTTACATTCTTTTTTATAGAAAATACTCGCAATTTAGTGTCTCCATGGCTTTTTGTATACATCATATTATGGCTTGCAGCATGACATTGTTATAATGAAGCTCCTTCCTTGTGGGAATGGTCTTAGGTTACAGATGTGAAAGATGTCAGCCCAGTAAAGGATCAATCAGTTTGCAACGGGCAGAGTCCCAGAAGCTAAACAACTTAGGGCCTCATTCTATTGCGATTTGGCCAAATGAATAGGGCTCTATATAGCATATTTGTTTTACAGAAGTTTTTAGTTAGTGAACTTCTATCCAAAGGAAGGTCTTCACTAACTAAAAACTTCTGTAGAAAAATATGCGCGATGCTTATATAGAGCCCTATTCAATTGACCAAATCGCATTTGAATGAGGCCTTTAATCTGTGGGCCACTTAGTAAAGTTTACATGCTAATTACCATATTTTTCAGTGTATAAGATGGCCCCATGTATAAGACGACCCCATGTTTTTGACCCCCACAAAAAACAAAAAAAAACAAGCCTTAATGAGGAGCCCACCTCTCCCACCACATCCCCCGATTCTCACCTTACCCTGATGATGATCCTCTCCCTGGGCCTAGTCCTGGGGGTGCAGCCCGGCTCTGGAGTAAGGGCACAGGGTGGCTCCAGCCTCAATGCTGCTCCTTCTGTCCAGCTTGGAGGTGGCTCTGCGGGGGGTTCTCTGACTTCCAGTGCCAGGAGCTCTGCCAGCTACAGTTCCAGCAGCTCCCCGGGCCCCTGTACCCACCCCCTGCTGGGCTCTTATCCACCTCCTTGCCGGCACCCTGGGAACCCAGCAGCCCCGCAATAGCAGCTCATCATGCCGCATAGCCCCAGCAGCACTCCTGGAGGTGGCACAGGGGGAGACTGAGACAGGGACTGGAGCGGCCTGCATGGGGGGCACCACTGGGGATCAGATTGGGTAGAGCAGCTGGAGTTGGGGGTGGCACAGGGGGGAGACAGACAGGGACCAGAGGGGACTGCACGGGGGGGTCAGAGCAGGGAGAGCAGCTGGAGGTGGCAGAGGCAGACTGAAGAGAGACAGAGGCCTGGAGAGGATCAGTGACAGCAAAATATAGCAGCCAGTTGGCTGTATTCCGTGCATAAGACGACCCCCTCCCAATTTAAAGCTCAAAACTTAGTCAAAAAAGGTTGTCTTATACACAGAATAATACAGTACATATTACAGATAATTGTCTTATACACAGAATAATACAGTACAAATTACAGATAATTCACCTAGCTAAAACAATGTATATGATCATAAAAAAGATGATGATCATTTATCTTGCTGGGGTTTATATTACTCAGAAAAGCCTCCTGCAGAAACATTGAGGAAGATAAGTGTTGCCAGAATATACACAAACACAATCTATATAACATATCTTTATATCCTTTTTACTTTTCAGAATCATTTAATATAAGGTCATTCTCTTTTATATTGGGTCTCTTACAGTACAGGAGCAGATTTTGTGGATTTTCTGTTGTCTAAATTCCTCTGCCACCCAAATAGTGAAGAATTAATGGAAATGATTGTATTTTCAGTCTCACCATGAGTACTAACTAGCATGTTACAGGATCATACCCTGCACAGATTAGTGGGTAACCAATAGCCTTATTAAATTGTGATTCAGCAAATTTAAAAGGGCTCTATTTAAGCATGCAGCATATTTTATTTACAGACGTTTTTAGTTAGTGAAGACCTTGCTTTTGAATAGAAGTTCACTAACTAAAAACTTCTGTAATTAAAATATGCTGTGTGCTTAAATAGAGCCCTTTTAAATTTACTGAATCACAATTTAATAAGGCTGCAAATGCCTAGAGAAGGAAACCATATATTATATGATACTGGATTTCTAAGCAGAGGGAAGATAAGGGGTTATGTTTGTCTTGTATTTCTATTTTTTATGTGGACAAATATAAACCTGAAATTGTGTTTGTTTACCTCACATGTTAAATGGTTTACACAGAAAAAAAAGGATTGCAAAAAAAAAGTGTTGGCTGCACAAAGTGCCATTTTTACTTGATTTCTTATGCAATTCTTGCCATCCAGAAATCAAGGTGTTTGCCATGCTGATACTTCTTGACACTTGTCTTGGTATAGGTGTCACCTGAGCAGGTTCAGAGTTTTCAATACTACTCCCTAATGAGACAGAATATTTCTGAAATAGTAAAATAAACCTTTCAAGCTGAAGATATAAAAAAATGAAATAATAAATCTATTTGTATTGTATGATCTTTGCTAAAATACAATGTATAAACTATGCCATATGTACTAAAAGGAAATTCAGTAAGGTGAAACACGTCAGAGGTATTGGGTATCCTTGGTACTCCTACTCCATAGTTCTTTTTTTCCTAAGCCTATAACTCAGTAAAAGTAGTTTCTTATGTATTTCTTTACAGAATATGGATTACCAACCAGTGCTGTGCTTCCAACTAACATGACCAGCTATCGATCAGTAAAACTGAAAGTGCTAAGATAGTACTAGTTTTGATGTAGTTAACATGGAGAATCTGTTATAATTGTGTCCACAATTTTCTCATTGCCAGTAATAAGTATACATAATCCAAACAATTAATAATAATAAAAAAAAAAGCATGGCAAAATATCATACAGATTAAGGAATGTATAACTGCACTTACTAAAGGCTATGAGTTGCAATTAGAAGTTTATTACACAAGTTGTTTTAGTCACACATTAAAAGACACTGCACATCAGAGTTTTCCTTTTTATTTATTAGAACCACCAGCCAGTGCAAATTGATAAGCCTGTTATAAAGAAAGGAGTTCTGTCAAGAATTCTGTTAATATATAAAGATATACAATCTAAATTTAAAAAAAATTGCAACAATTACAGATCAATTTAATTGAACAAGCCTGCAGGTACATGGCCAAAATCCAAATGCGTAAACCATGTAACCGTATGTAGCATTTCAGGGCATTATTATGATCAATTAAGCAAGCCCGTAAGTAATGATTTAGAAACAGCCAATAGTAAATGAGACCGTCATCATGACATCACTAAAACATGGCGATCGGGCTCGCATCCAGCAATTTAAAAATCAATAAAAATGAATGAAGAAAATGTTATAGTACATGTGGGTGGCCTGATATGTATTAACTCCTTAATTCACAAGATTGATATAACACAGAAAATAAACTTTAAAAAAATATTTTTTAAGTCCAGTATTGTGTTTTTATTGGCTTTTATAGTGTTAAGAACAGATGTGTCACCCCCTTGGGAGTCCTCTTTAGTACTCTCAAATTTTTTGCTACATTTGCCATTTACAGGTTTGAAGGCAATTGCGGGCTTGGGGAATTGTTGCAATTAAATCTCGATTTGCAATTTTAGAGAATGTAACATTTACAGGCTTGAAAGATTAAAGGTTTAATGGGTAGGAGTTACGATTTTAACAACCGCAGGAATTATCAGCCTGTAACCAGCAAATCAATTGCGGGCTGCAGTAACTTTTGCGGGCTACATTATGGGTTTCAGTAATTGCGGTTTTGCCAATCCTATTTCTATTCCATACCTTATCTATTCATATATGCCATTTAGACATTTGGGGCCTCACTAAATTGCAACAGTTACAGATCAATTTAATTGAACACGTCCGCAAGCACTCCCCGTCCTCCGAAGCCTTAAAAGCATAAACCCTTCCCACGTCCGCAAGCTGTTAGTGGGCTAGACTAGATGCAGTCTGCTGTTACAATCCAATCCCGTAATTACATAGTGCTACACAGACTTCAGAACCAATAGAAAGCAGGCTAGTGGAGAATAATTGACAGAAAGAGATTATAAACTGCGCCCATGTGTTGATTCTGATGTAGATTCTCACAAAGTAGCAGACAGGTCTCAGAGTTGGTGGTTTGAGCAGTGATAGAGAGAGAGTAGGTTCTTATGGTTTTATTCTTTTATATTATTTTAATAATGATTTTATACTTAAACTTTGACTACACATATTTACTGATTACACAATACAAATACACATAGAGTAAATAACACACATAGATACACATATAGCTAGGAGTGGAGGGGAGAAGGAGGGGAGTGGAGGAGAGGAGGAAGGTAGTGGAGGAGAGGAGAATGGGAGTTGAGGAAAGGAGGGGAGAAGTGGAGGAGAGGAGGTGGGGAGTGGAGGATAGGAGGTGGGGGTTGGACAGGTGCCCATAGTCATAGGCACATCGACTTCAGGGTATGAGGGGGAGGGGCCTGATCCTAGGGACAGGCCTGAGGGTCAGATGAAGGAGAACAGGATACCTGTCCACAGTCGGGAGGGCAAGAGGCTGGGGGCAGGCAAAGAGCCCCAAACTACAATCATAAGGAGATGTTGGTCCTCCTCCATGCCATACTTGAGCACCCCGCTATCCTTTTGGGGGAGAAAAGGTCCAGGCTAGGGCCCAGGCTAGGGCCCAGGCATGGAAGGAAATAGCCTCCGCAGTCACAGCAGTGTGCACAGCGGAAAGGGATGTAAGGTCCGTCAACCACTGTTTTGATGAAGTCAGGGCCAAGGTGAGGAGGATGATGGCCAAGGAGGCCAGTGAAACTGCAGCACCAGGTGATGACCAACAAGGACACTGACATGTCAGCTCTATGGAATTAACAAGGGATACAAGAACGAGTAATCAACCAGTAGAGAGTCCATATATGGGTGTGCCCACTGCGTATGCAGTTACAGACTGCAGCTGGAACCAAAATAACATTAGGAGCCAAACAAATCAAGATCAAGAAAAAAAGAATAGATCACATCTAGCTACTCATAGTTGCAATTAAGTGAATCATCCAGGTTCAAGCCTAGATGTCAGATAGTTAGAAATGAATCACCAGGACCCTCCTACTGGAGGGATGACCGTGGTTTGCCACAACCTCCTCTTCCCCCCAGCAGTGGCTCCCACCCCCACCAGCAAGTCCACCACCACCCGTATGGAGCCAAGTTCCAACCTGGCCACAGACCCTCCCCACTAGGCCACCACCACAACCACCGCCATCTCCTCAGCCAGCAATGGCCCAAAGCAGGGACCTCCATTCCCGTGTCAGCCAAGCCAGGCTGCTAAGGGAGAGATGCTGGCCGTCATGCAACAGGCACTGGATGCCTCCAGGGAATCCAAACCAGCATCTCCCCCAATCACGCGGAGTCCATGAGCAGATGCAGCAGCCTGGGGGGATAACTCCCCCTGCCTCCCCCCACCACCATCAGGGAGATGGTGGCCTCCCATGGGGGATTGGGGCCCTAATGCAAGGCGAAGGAGGATGTAGGGGCTGCACATATTTTTGTGCCTTCTCAACAGCACTCCTCAGTGATAATCTATTGGTTCAAATGTTAACTTAATCTAGTCTGGATACAGAATATAGTATAGTATATTTTGTATGTAGATGGCTACCTCTCATCACATGGTCCATGATCCTATTCTCTGTGGACACATAGGGTCCTGTTTACCATTTCACCAATTGATGGTCACTGAGGAATGGTGTTGAGAAGAGATGCTGCAGTCCCTATCTTTTTAATGTCTTATTTTGAAGGTTATTGTTTCCTTTTTTTGTTTTAGGCACAATTCAGGTCCATGAAGGCATCTTCTGCATCTGCAAGCATTTTCCAAAAATTAATTAATTGTAAGATATTCGAAGTGCCTCTCTGGTAGACATTCCTTCAATGACAGCCGCCCTTAACATGTAGCTCCCACAATATTAAACCTATCATATATCCCGATTTCTAAAACATGATTGTTGTTAGCTTAAATGTAGACTAATACAGCTATGGTGGTGGACTTGCAAAGTCTCACAATGGCATGTTAATGAAAGTCAGCATTAATACATGCACTAGTGAAGCATGTGATCCTGACCTCAATATCAGTCTGAGAACAGATCCTTGTGTCGTATGTAAGTAACAGTGAATCTGGCTGCTGACCTTTGTGTCCTTTCTTTATTAATGGGTATTTACCCCTATTGCTGTTATCATGAATATCCTTTAACATGAGCTAACACCTGTATAGCTGATGGATGTGATATCAATGTTGCTAAACAATATCAGATGGAGAAGTTATTAGTACACCTGGACTACTGACAGTGGCCACAGCTAAGCATTTATTTTGAGATTACACATCATGGCCAGTGAGATATCCTGAGAACTAGCTAATGGTTAGTAATGCTTGCAGATGGAAATCAGGTGAGTTGGTATATTGTTACAGTTACAGTATTTAGCACTGTACTGTACATGCATGTTCCTTTTTTTATCCTCCGCCTTTTCTATTTGACCACCTTTTTTCAGATTTTTGTTTTAGGAACACACTGTATGTGTGTCACTGGTTTGGATGAGATTATCCAGATGTTTATGCGTCTGTTCAATGGAGCAGATGATGACCAGAGGTAAGTGCTATGTGCATTACTGGTTACTTCTATTAAATGGAGTGATTTCTGATGATCCTTTTTTCAGATTCCAATTGCAGTGGTATAGTGACCACATGTGACTCTGGTAGGTGCTATGCATCATGATTATTCTAGACTATGACATTACCCCCTTTAGGTATCCCCTTTTCCCCAAAAAGCCCCTTGCCCTTCTGGGATCCGCCCACACCACACCATGATATTAATGCACAGTCTTGTACATTTCTGAGTGTGCTCTTTGTATGAAATAAAGCTTTGTTATACCGTTATCACTGTGTGAGTGTGTTTTTAATGGTTGGGGTTTTGGGACATCCACATACATCACATTTGGGTCACATTCCTATATCAGTAAACTAATGAGCCTTAGTTACTATGCCATATATTAATACATATAATAATAATATAATAATATAGGGTTAATACACATGAGAGGTGTAATTTGTGATACTGTGAAGTATCAACATTCACCTGAAGGGCTGATAACAATATGACAGGTAATAATGTGAATGGATTGATACCAAAACACTTGATGTGATTTCACCAAGTGATAATGGGTATAATTCTTGGCACATGGCCACCAGCAATGGTGTGGGACTTTCCAGGATGGGCATAGCAGAGATTGTCCCCGATGTAGGTGAATTGGCTGTTGCTTTACGTGCCTCTGCACAGCCTCCATGTATGTTTGCGACCCTTCATGATGGGATGGAGTATATTAGTGTGGTGTATGTTGCCCTGATACTTGATATATGTCATGTGGTGGTGTAATTTGGCCACTATTTCTTTTCCAAATCTAGTAGTCTATCTTTAATTGCTTTATGCATCTTGCTACAACACATTTCATATTGGCATATGCATGACCATTCCAACATATTAGAAAATAAAATATTAGTAGTGGGTTTTTATTGTCTTTTGCATTGTTCAGAACTGGTCTGTTAATCCTTTGTGGGTCCTATTTGGAACCCGTTATATATTGGACTACATTTGCCATTTGCGGGTTTGATTGCAATTGCGTCCTTGGGGATTGTAGAAATTTAAAAGCGATTTGCGATTTTAGCGATTGTAACATTTGCGGGCTAGAAAGATCAAAGGCTTAGATGGGTCGGAGTTACAATTTTGAAAACTGCATGAATTTTCAGCCTGTAACCCGCAAATAGATTATGGGTAGCTAGAAGAGGCCAATTAAATAGCAGTAACTTTTGTGGGCTACATTACGGCTTCAGTAACTGTGATTTTGACAATGTAATAGTTCCTTAAGTCATTTAAACAATTTCAAAAATTGGCAGATACATTCTAACCACTCCTAAACATTTGGGAGGTGTAATACAGCATGCCTGCACAACTTGCATAATGGAATTAAATGTAGGATGTTCCTATATGGGTAAAATTAAAATTATCAGTCCTATAGTTGCATAAGCTAGACTAGGTATGTGCTTTGACCATCTGACTGTTGCAGTTTTAAAAATACAGAACTCCAAACAAGTATGAGACATTCTTTATTTTTATGACATAAAATAGCTCAGAAGTATACCTTACATGGGAGGGGGTCAGGGCTCACCACCATTTGGCAGGGAGATACAGATATAAATACCCTTGGTGAACTTTATTCAATCTTATAACAGCAGAAACACTGATAAATGACAAAAACACTTTTGAAACCCTCTAATCTCTGCATTAAGCTCCCCATACCAAAAGGCTCACACACATCCAAAATCATAGCAAACTATCTCACCTACTTGCCATGAACACAACTATGGTCAAAACCAGTGGCAGCTGGTGAACATTCAAGTTGGGGGGGCACCAGAGCAAGACTTGGCTCCAACCCTTACACAGACCCCACCCATTTTTAAACTCCTCACCTTGTTATCATATTGACCTTTATATGCCCCGCCCAATGACCTTATGAAACCAAACAAGACTATCTAGACCCCAACCATACCTAAAAACCCATATTATACAAATCGGGACTATATAAGCCCCAACTGTAACTTAAAAAAAAACTCTATTATGTCAAGCGGGACTATATAGGTCACAACCGGACCGTAAAATCCCACATTACACCAAGCGGGACCCTATAGGCCCCAACCATACCTTTAAAACCTTAAAATAGCAAGCTGGACTATATAGGCCAAAAGCATACCTAAAAAATCTTAAAATACCAAGTGGAACTATATAGGCCCCGACCAGACCTTAAAAACACACATTACACCAAGTGGGACCATATAGGCCCCAACCGGACCTGTAAAACCTTAAAATACCAAGCGGGACTATATAGGCCTAAACCGGACCTTTAAAACCCGCATTACACCAAGCAGGACCATACATACCCCAACCAGACCTTGCCAACCCACATTATACCAAGCGGGACCATATCGGCCCCCTTCCGGCCTTCAAAACCTTAAAATATCAAGCGGAACTACATAGGCCCCAACCGGACCTTAAAAACCCATATTACACCAAGCGGGACCATATAGTCCCCAACCGAACCTTAAAAACCCACATTACACCAAGTGGGAACATATAGTCCCCAACCGGACCTTAAAAACACACATTACACCAAGCAAGACCATATAGGCCCCAATCGGACCTTAAAAGCCCAAGTTATACCAAGCTAGACCATATAGGCCCCAACCAGACCTTAAAAACACACCTTACACCAACCAGACCTTTAAAACCTTAAAATACCAAGAGGGACAATATAGGCCCAAACTGGATATTAAAAACCCACATTACACCAAAAGGAACCATTGCAAGCCTCACCACCCCCCCCCCCCCCTCTACCTCTCCCCCCCCCTCTACTTTACTGGCCTTGTGATGAGCACCTTCGGTGCTCATCAAGGGCCTCACAATGAGTGCCGAACCCCTCCCCCCTACTTTACTGGCCTTTCGATGAGCGCCTTTGGCTCTCATTGCGAGCCTATCCCCCCCTCTACTTTACTGGCCTTGCGATAAGCACCTTTGGCGCTCATTGCAAGCCTCTTCCCCCTCTACCTCTCCCCCCTCTACATTACTGGCCTTGCGACGGGCGTCGCATTGAGAGCCTTTCGCGCTCATTGCGAGCCTCTCTCCCCTCTACCTCTCCTCCCCTCTTCCTTTCCCCCCCACTTTACTGGCCTTGCGATGTGTGCCTTTTGATGCTCATTGCGAGCCTCTCCCCCCTCTACTTCCTCTCCTTCCCCTGTGTCTCTTCCCCCTCTCTGCCCTCCCCTGTGTCTCTTCCCCCTCTACTTCTTCTCCCTCCCCTGTGTCTCTTCCCCCTATCCCCCTCCTCTGTGTCTCTTCCACCTCCTCTCCCTGCCCTGTCCCCCCCCCCCCCCCCGCTCCTCCTCTCCCTCCCCTGTGTCTATAGGAATACCATTAGGTTTTGCTGTTGGTGCAGTGGGTTAGAGCTCTTTGCTTCTGCAACTATTGACCTTGGTTCTAATCTGAGTCAGTTCCACTGGAGAAGGAACTAGCAACCCATTCCAGTATCACTGCCTGTGCAAACTTACTTGGTTGATGAGGTTGGGTAGAATCACCACTGGATGATCAGTCAGTAAAAAGAGTGGAAAGAGAGTGGGGAGTGTTTGAGATAATTGTATTTTAAAAGCCTTCCTGAAGTCATATCATAACAATAAGTCTCTATAGGCTTGGGGGCGTTCAGAGGGAATGGTCAGAGCGGATGTTCATAGCAACCAGACAGCCAGCAGCACTGATTGGTTGATGCTGCAAGTTGCCAGTCAGGAAAAAGTTTGCTTTTCCTAGTACACTGAATTTATATTCACCCAAGTTGAGCATTAGAGTTCAACGCTCACAATGTAATATGATCATATAGCAGCAGTTGCAGCACTAGGGAGAGACACCGGGGAAGGCACACATAGGGTTAATTAAAATGATAGATGCATATTTTTCACAAAATCATATGAAAGAAGACATGAAAGCTGATATACAGATATAATTAAATTGTATTATCTATATACATTTAAAATACAATATTAAAGTGATTGATTATTTTTTGGTTGGGTGCCTGCCCATTTGCCCCTATGCACCAGCTGCCCCCTGGTCACATCCCCATTTGAAGAAAAAAAAACTCCACACTACATACATAAATTGTGAGTTTCTCACTGTCTGATAAACACAATTACAGTACATGACAAAATAAGAAGAAGACTTGGGGCATCAGATCAACAAGGACAAATGACTAGACAAAATATTTAGGGAGCGCTCTTCAATCAACATAAATCATAAAGCGAACTTTTACAAAACCATAACAAGATCACCCCTGACATCCTCAATCTACCAGCTGAAATTGAAAATCTGGTATATTAATGGTACTTACAACATAAAAAACAGAATATTGGGCCATCTGTACTGCTTCATTGCCTTCTAACTCTAAACTGTCTCCCCCAGACAATGTGCTCCCCAAACACTGCTACTTGGTCCATGTTACATCACTAGTGGATTACCCTCCTTTTTTTCCATCATAGTATTCACACCGCAAACCCCCCCCCCTCCCCCCCCTCTGTACCATACTTTTTTTTCTGTTGGCTCAATGTATATTTTAGAAATTGTAGTGGATAGACACAGGCATACATGTATGTAGTTTTTTTTGTTTTGTTTCATTTATTGGGTTCCCCACACAATTTTGATGTTACAGTTAATAAAAAAGCATAGCTAATAAAAATTAAGCTTTTGCACAAACAATATTTTTTTACAAAGAGTACACAAAATAAATTTGCTTTATGAGCCCTTGAGATGCCAAATCTTAGTTTGCACCTATGCCCGTAGGATAACATGGAGCTGGAGATGTTCTCCCTGCATTACACCTCTCAGTACAGTACAATATCACACCTTTAAGTACAGCATATTTGGTTAATTATACATTATACAGTACATTCGTGTCTGTAAATCCTAATCATCAGACTGAGTTTGGTATATTTAATGAAAACATTGTAAAATAGGGAATTATATAATGGGAATTAATTGTTGCATGGCTGTAAATGATTTCATTTATATTGAGATCCCTAATAGGTTGGTTGGACCATTAACAATTTGTAATTTTGGTTGAATTAATCTGAAAGATTTTTGCTGAATAATGCTGTATCCAAAAATGTTGGGAGGAAGTTTGAAACTAGTAAATTACAGCTGATTCTAGGTTCTCCTTTTTGTTATGATTTGCCAGACAAAATTAATGTTATTTGCAAACAACTCTCAGTTATTGAATCTGGACAGGATAAATTGTTGTAGATTTAAAAAAAAATCAAAATCATGTATTACAGGATTGCTGTGCTAACTTAATTATAGACTGTAGCGCTAATTAGGGTGGGGTCCCATCTGCTTTTGTTTTTTCTTATGTCTTGATTAATGCCTTATAATCCATGGGTCAATAATACATTGCTGCAATATTTTTGGTTAGGTTAAATGTTTCAGGATAATTTACTGATTTTGTTTTAAGCAGTAGGGAAGAATGACGGCCTTCAGCTTCCAGACTGAACGAAAATGAGCTATTGTGTAGGAGTATGCTAAGATTGTGAGCTTCCTATTGCAAAATACAGAAATAATATGAGGAAAAGAGGGATAATCGTCAAACCCAGCAGAAACATAATAAATAATATCACCTGTGAATATGCAGTGGAGTTAATGAATATGTTTAAGGGACAAGGCATTTTAGATAGAATACCTGAAGAACTTTTGACCAGAGTTTGTGACATCGTCCAGAAAATAGCAACAAAAATAATATCCCCAAAAGAAAACTAAGAAGGCAGACTGATGAGTCTCTAAGAGTAGCCAAGGAAAGAAAGAAAGTAAAAAGTAGTTAAAAAGTAGTTAGAAAAAGATTTGTCCAAATGAATGCGGAATTCCAGTGGACAAGGAGACATTCTATAATGAGTGATGTAAAGAGATAGAGGAAGATAACAGAATGGGGAAGTCAAGAGATCTCTTCAAGAAATTTGGGGATCTCAAGAGACCCTTTCATACCAAAGTGGGCACAATAAAAATATGGTAGGGAATTAACAGAAGCAGATCAGATAAATTAGAGGTTGCAGGAATACATAGAAGATCTATACAATTAGTATTTTAACAGCATTGATAATCTCAATAGTTTTTCCAATGACCTGGAGCCAGCCATCTTGTTGAGTGATGTGAGATGGGCCATAGAAAGCATTGCCCATAACAAGGCTGCAGAAGTTGATGGAATCCCAGCTGAACTGTTTAAAATCTTGCAAGGTGATGCTGTGAAAGTGTTGTTTGCCTTATGCCAACAAATTTGGAAAACTCAACAGCAGCCAGTAGAGTGGAAAAGGTCAGTCTACATATATGGACTGAAAGTCATCAGATGTGCAAGCAAGTTTCACCGAGGCAGAGGCACAAGAGATCAAAATGAACAATGTTTGCTGGATAACAGAGAAAGCTCCTCAGGTGCCCTCTCCAATATGAGTGGAAATTGGGCCCATTTAGCCATTTCCCTCCCCAGTGTCATGTGACTTGTTAGTGTTACAAGGTCTCATGTGTGAATGGAAAGCGGGTGTGTTGGTGTTATTGCTCTCACACTCTCTCATACTGGTCACTGGAAGTTCAACATGGCACCTCATGGCAAAGAACTCTGTGAGGATCTGAAAAAAAGAATTGTTGCTCTACATCAAGATGGCCTAGGCTATAAGAAGATTGCCAAGACGCTGGAACTGAGCTTCATCATGGTGGGCAAGACTATACAGCGGTTTCACAGGACAGGTTCCACTCAGAACAGGCCTCGCCATGGTCGACCAAAGAAGTTGAGTGCATATGCTCAGCGTCATATCCAGACGTTGACTTTGGGAAATAGACATATGAGTGCTGCCAGCATTGCTGCAGAGGTTGAAGGTGTGGGGGTTCAGCCTGTCAGTGCTCAGACCATACACCGCACACTGCATCATATTGGTCTGCATCGCTGTCGTCCCAGAAGGAAGCCTCTTCTAAGGATGATGCACAAGAAAGCATGCAAACAGTTTCCTGCTGAAGATAAGCAGACTAAGGACATGGATTACTGGAACCATGTCCAAGACAAGATTATTTGATTCAGATGGTGTCAAGCATGTGTGGCGGCAACCAGCGGAGGAGTACAAAGACAAATGTGTCTTGCCTACAGTCAAGCATGGGGGTGGGAGTGTCCTGGTCTGGGCCTCCATGAGTGCTGCCGGCACCGGGGAGCTACAGTTAATTGAGGGAACCATCAATGCCAACATGTACTGTGATATACTGAAGCAGAGCATGATCCCCTCCCTTCGGAGACTGGGCAACCTGGCAGTATTCTAACATGATAACGACCCCAAACACCTCCAAGACGACCACTGCCTTGCTAAAGAAGCTGAAGGTAAAGGTGATGGACTGGCCAAGCATGTCACCAGACCTAAACCCTATTGAGCATCTGTGGTGCATCCTCAAACGGAAGGTGGGGGAGTGCAAGGTCTCTAACATCCACCAGCTCTCTCATGTCATCATGGAGGAGTGGAAGAGAACTCCAGTGGCAACCTGAGTATACCCCTCACAAAAATGTGAGGAGTATACTCACCTTTGTGAGATACTGTATATATATATATATATATACATATATATATATATATACACATATTTACACCTATATCTATGTGCCATAACTGACCTTTAATGCAAAAAAATAAATAACTAGTTATTTTATTAATAATAAATATATATTTACACATACATCTAATATATATATATATATATATATATATATATATATATATATATATATTATTATTATACAATATATATAGCAACTGGATTTGGAGAAAGCGCTTGGCTGGAACCCAAGATTCCACCATTTAATTTTTTTATATATATATTGTAACGGGGTACCCTTTGATGGACTGTAAATGGTAGAGACTTCTGGGCTATTTTTATATATTTTATTGAGTAGTTACAAAAACACAATTTAAATAGCTTATAGTCAGGAAAATAAACATCTACGTAAACGGGCTTACTTATACTCTGGAACACCCTGACTATAACCTGAGCAGCTTTTCTACTACAGGTTAAATTATAATTCATAAAGAAAACAAACAGTCTCTTGTAGTGCCACCTTGTGGCCAGGATACAAACAGTCCCTTATAGCGCCAGCTTGTGGCCCGGATACAGATAGTCTCTTACAGTATCCGTACTCTTGTATATGTGGTGTAGTGCCACCTTGTGGCCAGGTTACGACTAGTCTCTTATATAGTGCCAGCCTGTGGCCTTTCCACGTCTTCACTTAAATAACCTTGGATAAAGCATAGGGCCCGCCCCTCTCTCCCATATGCTTCACCCCAAGGACCCTTTGATATTGCAATAGGAACACTGCAATTTAACAGGACAAGCACTCAGCCTCTTCCCTGGGGTATAATAATTTAAGTAAAAGGTTTCTGACCTTATGGTAAATGGAGTGTCCGTCTCCTCACTAGCTTCAGTCTGCCATGCAGCTTTCTCCAGTCAGGTAACTCAGCAGTGTCCCACAGGTACCTAATAAGTATTTCTTTGCAGATCCAGCAAGACCTTTTACTTGTAGCTCCAGAAAAATAGCACTCCAGCATTCAGTATTGCAGCTTCTCAAAAACAGCTCTCTCTGCTCAAGGTTTCTTTCAGGCTCCTTATCTCCTGTGAACTTAGCTAGCCCCCTCTCTGCTCACACCGCAGCCTTTTAAATCCCCCTGACTTAGATCAGGTGTATTGGCTTGATTAGGCCGCAGCTCACACGCTCCCCTTCTGTTCAAGCATGGATGCACAGCCCTACTCATTCTTCTGCTTATGTAGATCCCTTGCTGGATTCTAGTGCAGGTTATCTGTCCTTGCTGGACACCGTTACAATATATATATATATATATATATATATATATATATATATATAAATTCACACACTGATCTTTACTAGACATTAAAAGATACTGAGGAAGCTACCATATTGCATTTAGCAAATTCTTCTGGCAGAATAAAGAATAAACATAAATCAACAAAGAATAATAATGAATAAAGAATGTGAACAAAAAATAAAAAAGAATTAACCTTATTCTTGTCATAAATGTCACTAACTTTAACAAACATAACACAAAAGTTAAACTGACTACAGTGATAAGAAAAAAAAATTCTTTATAAAGTAAATTATTTCACCATTCATGGAGCCTGCTGTTTTATTCAGTTACCTGGAAATATCAGTGTCAGTCTATCTCTCTGCGTGCTACATGCAGGAGGATGCTCCAAGGGAGTGGCTATGTATGCAGCTAAAGACGTACTGCAAAGATGTATAGAGTAGCTCTAAAAAACTGGACTGGATAAGGACAGCTGGTCTTTGTGTACAATACAGGGCAAGCTTCAGAAAAAAATGTTTTTTCGTGGACATGTGGTCTGACTTTTACGTACCTACCAACTGACCCTCTTTTGGAGTTACGTGCTTTCTTTTAAGAGTATATCTCTCTGATCCTCCCAGCCCCCAAAATGTCCATATTTTGAAGGGGTAGACCTAAATTTAAGGATAACTACACTATCACTTCATTGGTTATCGGGCCAAGTTTTAGGATTAAAACAATTTGTATTATCCTTCTATGTGTTAACCATGTGCTGATTTTATTGATTATTTAACAGAAATTTGTATAATTTCTCTTTTGCTACTATTAGAGCAAGTCGTTAGTAGACAGCCCTTAAAGAATAATCCAACAGCCCTATTAAATTCCCTTAAGGTTGAAAACCGTAGCCCGTAACATAGCCCGCAAGATTAAATTGGCCTCTTAAAGCTACCCACAAATGACTTGCGGGTTAAGAGAAAAAAAAACTACTGGACGTGGAAATTTGAACTGAATTTACAAATTTTTAGTTCTGGAATACAGGTCCGATCGTACCCCGTAATTGAAACCCATAAGGCTTTGAAATCTAACCTCCATTTTTCAGTGACATAATGCTGACGAGCTCTTTTACCATTGGCTCCGTCTAAACCCGTAACTAGGGGTTGGACTAATTAATCGTGTTCATGGCCACACATCCAACGATCCAAGAATGGTTTACGGGCTTGCATCTCCGGCATGGTCTAATTTAATAGCTCATTTTAATAGCTCCTCAGCCATTGCAGGCTTTTCGATGCCGCTACAGGGTCCAAATTTAATAGGGCTTCAAGAGTCAGTGCAGAAATCTGACCGGGGTTATTCTACTATAGATTCATGTAATTCTGTTTGCAATGCTTGCCTTCTTATTAATGGGAATGTTGACCTGTTTTGAAAGCTCTGGTACCACACAGCAGATGTTGTTGGGGAGAGGAGCTAGGCAATTAATAAATAGCTGAATGTAGCATGTTATTTCTATAAAAAACATTGCACAACAACAAGTTTACCAACATATTCAGCAAGCAAGAATGAATCTCCACACTAATGGCGAGCCTGTGGTTTCTGTCCAGACAGCATGTAAGACAAGTCTATGATAATGGTTATATAATACTGTTGTCTTGCTTCATATTGAATTGTTATTAAGGTTATGCAACACTTGACTTGGACTTTTGTTGTGGAAGAGGCCCTTTGTTTGGTTGTATTCATAAATCGGAGCACGAGGTGTCTGCCAGTACAGTGGTGGGCTTATAAGCTTTGCTTTCTGTTTTATCAGACAATGGTGTATGGTTACAGTATCTGTACTGAATATGGACTTTGTGTTCCCCAATATCTGTTTATAGCAACTATGAAAATGTTTAAATAAAAATTATATTCTCTATTTCGGTTGTCAGTCATATTGTTAAGTGTTTGTCTATGGATAATTTAGCCACAATGATGTTTGTAATGCTATTAAGCCATTTGTAATTAGTAGATAAATCAAGTGGGGAAATTTACAAGCAAAAATAAATATATACATTTTTGTTATTACAGACTCTTATTCTCAGTTTTGTAGTCAATGGTTAGTGAGCCAATACAGTAACGTTAACTGAGCCACATTCTTGTTTTTCAGAACCAACATATCTCATTGAATAAGGACATCCATCACATTTACAATACTATTTTTTCATTATACAGTAAAATAAAAAGTTGTAAGACTACATTTTGAAGAAACAGATTGGTGAGCATGTAGATATTGAGAAGGTTACCCACCTACTGTTAAAATAATAAAGGCGTTACACAACAAATACTTATTGAGTTTTGAAACCTTGCATAAAAATATTATTATTAGTATTATTATTACTATTATTGTTTGAATACTATCTGAACTCCATGAGTTTATTACAGGTCTTTTGCTCAGGGTTATCATGTCAAGTCACTGATAAGAGCTATAGAGATAAACTCCATGGGATTCATATCCTACAGAAATAATACAGTAAGCAATAAAAATGCAGTCCAAATACTTCATGTGGAACATTAAGACATAGCAAAATGACTATGTTTGTTGAGGTTTCAATAAAATGCTGTCACATATCTGATACAATCTAATAAAAGACACAGAACCAGAACTAACTCCAACTTTGTAAATGACTTATAGGTGCTAACTGCAAATATGTCACAAGACTGATGGATTAGGAAAAAGACTTACATAGTTATACACAAAATTCGACATTGTATATTGTTTTGTTATTATATTAGGAAGAAATTACTGAGAGATTCTGTGTGCTAGTAATTTTTTATTTGAATATCATTTTAGAATTCTCTTTCAAAAAACAATGCCATTTAGTTTTTGGTCTGAATATCAATTACACATTATATAAAGTAAGATATAACGTATAACAAAAGTGTGAGATTTAGACATAAATTCTATGCAAATTTTGGTAGAATTATATATATGTAACAAGAAAATCAAAGGAATTTTGAATCTGATAAAGACAAGAGCAATTTCTTTATATATGCTACAGTTTAACGATTTACTTTGATTTCACAAGACTGCCCCTGTTTCAAAGTATAGATACTCACACCATTAGGGATGGTTTATGTAGAGCAACTGCGCTACTCTCTTGGCATCTTAAAGATACTACATTACATTTGTTATCATTAATTTTTACTATTTTTCATTTTTGAAAAGTACATTAGCCTATAATCTATATATAGTTCTTCTAAAAAAGGTGATGATTGTAAATATGCCATTTTAGTGTAGCCATTACGTGCTGACTTCGTTACCATATGCATTTTTATAGTACATTTCACCTACTATGTGAAGTATTTTTGCATATTTGTTTTATTTTATTTTTTATACAGTATGGGACCTATTATTCTCAAAGCAAAATGTGGCAAGACAACATTCCAAGTGGATTGATACAGTCTGTTCTAATATAACTTTGGTGTAAAAGGAATAATGACAGCTTGTATCCAAAGCTCTGTAATATAAAAAAAACATGTTGTTCAGCTGAATTGCCTTTATTGTCATGATTTTTTTTACTTCTTTTCATATGTGATTTATATCCCTAAAATAGTTTTTTTTTTCCATAAGAGAAGCACAAGTAGACTATCACGCTTCTCAGTAGGATGTAATGTGTCATATACTATAAAATATTTGAGCCATAATAATTAGATTGGAGATGATGTTGTCTCCAACACACATTAATTGACTTTTCACCATGAATACATGATCAGAAGCTCCAACTGAATGGAGGAGACTAAAGTGTTCTTCTTTTGTTCTGTACCATTTAAAAACATACACTACAAAATGTTTTCTTATTAGTGGTATGTTATACATTATTGATGCTAAGAAGACAGGCATCTTAGTTGTTCCACTGCATAAACAATAGTATAACAATGCTTGTAAGTCCTTAAATAAATAATTAGACACTGTAAAAGGATTTATATATAAAAACGTTATAAGTAATCTATACATCCTATTTGTATGTACAAATAAAAAGCATGGTGATTGTAGTCTACATTATCTCGGTCAATATCACAGTTAGTATGTTAATGTGCTAATAGCTGCCAGAAATCTGGATATAAATTCACAGTTCTGTTTTTACATAAAACTTACTGGGCTTCATATGAACCATCTTAATTCAATGCAATGATGAGTTAAATCAACATCTGCTCTGTGAAACAATTTCCTGACAGCCCCAGGACAGGATATTATAGGCATATAAATGTACTGCTCATTGGTATAGTTTCATTTAGATTTGAACTAATGGTGAGGTCTGGAAACCAAAGCTAGGTAGATATTATTTTCTCATTTTCTATTAATATTGTATTGATATCAGTCATTATAAATAAATCAATAAAAATCATCCCATGAACACATTTGGTAGACTGCCTAGTATGAAATGCTCTATACATTATTCTATAAATATATTGTAGACCTACAAAATATGTTTTATAATTCCACTTCTTACGAACGTGCAGTGGAATAATTCAGCTCATTTTGTTATGTTGCCATAACTAACACAAATCACTTTGTTTATCTACAATTGTAGTGTAGTGGCTTCTTGAAGGACTGATGAATTTTGGTACAGTGAAGGACGAGCATCATGTTTCTAAAGTTATATTGCTACGGAGGTCAACTGGAGATATAAATTTGCAGTTGTAGTAAAATATCACCTTACGATGGAAGTATTTGCATATATATGATGCTATTAATCACCCAAGAGCCTCATCATTGCCATTAACCATGCGCTCAAAATGCTAATAGTGCCTGTGGTTTTGTTTCCAACTTTGAATAAAGTATATTTTATGACAACTGCGAATCTCATTTGCTACTATCGAAAATTGTAAACAAGAAAAGGAAAAAAAGAAATGTAAGAGGTAAATTGATTTATGGTGTAACTCCCAACTGTTCCTCTTTTATGAGAACATTGCTCTCTCTCACAACTAAATAGAAGCGAGAGCCCCAGTAGCAATATTCAACTCCCTACAATGTGTCTATATCGTAGGAGTGATGTTTGTAGGGTCAGTAAGCAGTGCTACAATTATATGAAGAAATGATGGCCGAAATATATGACTTAAAGCTTTATAAGCATTTGACTCACATGCAGAACAATGTATGTGTTACTGTTAAATATCCAGATTTTTGATTAGCTATGAGATTATATATCTTCATTGCGGTCAATAAAAATATCATCGGGCTAATAGTCACAGATAGTTTTCTTTAATATCACTCACTAATGCAAACTTAGAAACCCTGTTCAATAATAAGTGGCCTTGTTTCCTTACAGAGGACAAAAGGACAGTAGATATCAGGCATTACACGAATATGTGCAGGAGAAAAAATATAAACTTGGTGTGAAAAACACATTTCATTGTGGCCCCCAGGTGAAAATGTTGGATACACCTTATCTACCCCAATGTTAGGCAATGGAACTTAGCATTTATGATACATTTTCCAGTAATATTGCCTCCTCTGAAGCTTTGTTTCTGTAGCTTATTATAGTTTAGAGTACGGTAATCCCCCTAAATAGAAAGAGTGAACGATGAAGGAGTTGCCAGAGCGTTTAATATTTCCTAATAAGCCTGCAAATCCTGGATTGTCGTCATTAAAGTGATAAAAACCCTTTTTCTGGCTTGATTTACATATTTTAACCCTTTCAGCTAGAATTACAATCATGTAATGAGGTAGATGCTTTTTTTTTCATCCTGAATTTATTAAATCTATTGAGATGTCTTCCGCCATCACAAAATTAATTAAGATGTGACCTTTAACATACTTCTGCTAAGCTGGTATCACTCTATTTCCTTTATTCAAACAATACACACATTTTATATAAAAATGAGCATCAGTAGCATTGCCTGTTTTCCGGTTACACCGCATTAGGAATTCTCAAGCCATTCTCATTTGTTAACCTAATCAGGCACCAAATTTCAGCCTCATTAAATAAAAACAGTACACAACACTATTACATTCACTCACGCAATTACCTGATTTAATTGAGTGCAGATGGTTTTCAGAACACTAATTGTAAATATGCTTATATCTCTTTAGAATTGATATGCATAATTGGTACAACTGAAGCAGCAAACCATATGTAAAACTATAACTGTGGTATAATCAAATCAAGTACTTGTTTGATTTGTAGAAAAACAAAAATAAACTGTCACTTATTTGTCAAACAGTAATTAATATTATAGGGCCTTGTAATCATTGCTGTTCCTGATGAATGTTACAGAATAACCCCCCAGCACAAATAAATGAACGAATATATATATATATATATATATATATATATATATATATATATATATATATATATATATATATATATATATATATATAACATCAATGCACAGTGAGAAACACAGTTGCATTATATTTCCATTTTAGCACAAAAATATACTTTAAGTGAAGGTAACCATCTGAAATTTCTAATTGGAGCTCCAAGGCGCCTGCTGACCCAACATAATACTAGTTTTTTTTACAAAGTGCACATGGTTCTGTACAGCACAAAGCCTTCCAGTCCCCCCAAAGGGTATCAGAATGAGATGGCTAGTGATGTTTGACCCATTTGACTCATGGAAGGAAATATAACCAGTATCCAGAAAGGATGTCTCAGATATAGTAAAGTTTCATCATGTAAAATTAACTCTTACCTCAGAATTGCAAACAGCAGTCATAAAGTTGACAATCTTGAACAAATGAGTGAATGTGCCAATAAATCCGTCCAGTCTTCCTGTGAAATCTGGAAATTAAACAGAAAGCTGAAATGAAACAAATATATAAAAAGGTTGAAGAGCTTAATAATAAAAACTATAACAATAAACACATGATTAAAGGTACAGTGGTAACCATTATCTGATCCTAAAACAAAGCTAGAGATATTTCTAGATGTGCATCACAAACAACAAATGAAGGAAATGTACAAACATCACTAAACTTTTCACAGAAATAAACAGTCAATATTGATATTATAATGCTCTTTTAAAGGACCAATGTGATCAGTTATGTATGGTCTGATTTTATTAATGAAAAAAGACTCCTTTGAAAAGGTTTCAGTCATTATCAATGTTAAAAATGAGCTTAACCACTGGTTGTTAGGATCTCAAAGTTTATTTGGCTCACATCTTTCCGGTCTTTACCAATGCTCTTAATAGCATGGATTTATTGTATCTGTTTAGAATAAAATAGACTAGGTCCATAAGGTTTTACACTGGGTACAACATTCTTAGTTTGCCAGCTTTTCAAACTGGTAAAGTGCTTTGGATAGCTCAAAGATAGTTTAAATCTTTTTATATGCATTTAAAATTGTATTGCTATGTATGCACTGTGCTCTCATTATAGTGCTACAGAATATCTATAAAAAGTAAATAATAATCACATATATAGTTGTGAGCGTATGGGTCGTTGCTCACGCTTGCGGGCTCGCGGCCCTCGCGTAGCGAGGTCACTGGCCGAAGGCGCTCCATGCCAGCAACTGAGGCCCCTCGCGAAGCGAGGGCCTCAGTTGCTGGCGAGGTCACTGGGCACGGGCCTCAGTTGCTGGCATGGAGCGCCGAAGGCGCTCCATGCCAGCAACTGAGGCCCCTCGCGAAGCCGAAGGCGCTCCATGCCAGCAACTGAGGCCCCTCGCGAAGCGAGAGCCTCAGTTGCTGGCGAGGTCACTGGGCAAGGGCCTCAGTTGCTGGCATGGAGCGCCGAAGGCGCTCCATGCCAGCAACTGAGGCCCCTCGCGAAGCGAGGGACTCAGTTGCTGGCGAGGTCACTGGGCAAGGGCCTCAAACCCTCGCAAACTTCACGTCGCTACTCAAAAAACACGACACACAAATTACAAGACACTCGCTAAATTTTACGAGGAACGCAAACAACCTACGAAACACATTACCACACATTACGACCTCGCAAACATCGGACGCAACACGCCGACATACAAACATTTTAAACACAATACATACACACAGCACATACATAAAAACCTTACCTACACCAAGAGGGAGCACCCAGGACCTCAAAAATGCAACTTAGACCTCGATTTTACTCGAAAGAAAAGAGTTTTGAGACTAAAAAAAAATCTAAGCGACAGAAAAAATGGCCGCCGAACAAAACGAAAACGAGGCTACAGCACTCTAAACTCGCAAAACACCACAACAAACTCGCAAAACACCACAAGAAACTCGCAAAACGCCACAAACCACCTACGGATATTCATACCACACAGTGCACACATTCATCACGCTTACACAGCAGCTCCACACCACTAATGCTGCAGCAACATCAACACAGATTGCAGCTCTTCATCACAATGCTTCAAAATAGGTACAGTATATTCATTTAGTAATGTATTACATATTTCATTATTAGACACCAAACAGCATTAGCTACCTTACAATTTCATTGCCGTCATTTTTTGACGGGCAATTCGCTAGTAATAATAATAATAATAAATGGTGTTAGTGATATGGTGGTTAAGTCGCTTTGCGGTTTGACACAAAACTTGTGTGGTATAGGACAGTAATTGTCTTTGCTGATCCTGAGACATGATTGATGTGAATTGCTGCAATTGATAGGCATTGGCCAATTTCAGGGTCAAATTACCATATTGGTTAAGGGGGATAACTGGTCAGCCAAGGCAGGGCAGAAGTCTTGACATACCTAGGTCAAGGCTAGTAACACATAGTCTAGGTAAAATAGCATTTAAAAAAGCATTTACAGTCTTTTTTCATTACATGGCAATTTTGATTCATTGGTCCTGACCACAACATTTGTGGATATTAAGCTAACAGTATTTAATTGTCCAAATTGCAATTTCATGAGCCCAAATTTAGCCCCTAAATGTTACTGATATTCAATTGGCTACTGATTTGAGATTTACAGGCTCAAAAGCACAATGGTTGCCAAAAATGTAACTCCATTCTATGTCCTTCTTTGATGTTTCAATCCCATAAATGTTACCAGTGCTAAAGACACAAAATCCATATTTAATTACAACAATTCAACAAGCCCGCAATTACATTCAAATCAGTATTTGGCAAAAATGACACGAGCACTAGATAGGACTTGCAAGTGGGTTAAGCGTTTCGTAACACTGCAATTAATTGCACAACTCCCAAGCTTGCAAATCTGTAATATTTATTTATTTTTTAAGTTTTATTTTAGTGTTATATTGATTTCAGGAATCAAGGAGTTAATACATACAGTGGATATAAAAAGTCTACACACCCCTGTTAAAATGTCAGGTTTCTGTGCTGTAAAAAAATGAGACAAAGATAAATAATTTCAGAACTTTTTCCACCTTTAATGTGACCTATAAACTGTACAACTCAATTGAAAAACAAACTGAAATCTTTTAGGTAGAGGGAAGAAAAAATATAAAAATAAAATAATATGGTTGCATAAGTATGCACACCCTTAAACTAATACTTTGTTGAAGCACCTTTTGATTTTATTACTGCACTCAGTCTTTTTGGGTATAAGTCTATCAGCATGGCACATTTTGACTTGGCAAGATTTGGCCACTCTTCTTTGTAAAAACACTCCAAATCTGTCAGATTGCGAGGGCATTTCCTGTGCACAGCCCTCTTCAGATCACCCCACAGATTTTCAATCGGATTCAGGTCTGGGCTCTGGCTGGGCCATTCCAAAACTTTAATATTCTTCTGGTGAAGCCATTCCTTTGTTGATTTGGATGTATGCTCTTCATGTCCAGCTTTCTAGCAGAAGCCTGAAGTTTTTGTGCCAATATTGACTTGTATTTGGAACTGTTCATGATTCCCTCTATCTTAACTAAGGCCCCAGTTCCAGCTGAAGAAAAACAGCCCCAAAGCATGATGCTGCCACCACCATGCTTCACTGTGGGTATGGTGTTCTTTTGGTGACGTGCAATGTTGTTTTTGCGCCAAACATATCTTTTGGAATTATGGCCAAAAAGTTCAACCTTGGTTTCATCAGACCATAACACCTTTTCCCACATGCTTTTTAGAGACTTCAGATGTGTTTTTGCAAAACTTAGCCTGGCTTGGATGTTTTTCTTTGTAAGAAAAGGCTTTCGTCTTGCCACTTTACCCCATAGCCCAGACATATGAAGAATACGGGAGATTGTTGTCACATGTACGACACAGCTAGTACTTGCCAGATATTCCTGCAGCTCCTTTAATGTTGCTGTAGGCCTCTTGGTAGCCTCCCAGACCAGTTTTCTTCTCGTCTTTTCATCAATTTTGGAGGGAGCTCCAGTTCTTGGTAATGTCACTGTTGTGCCATATTTTCTCCACTTGATGATGACTGTCTTCACTGTGTTCCATGGTATATCTAATGCCTTGGAAATTATTTTGTACCCTTCTCCTGACTGATACCTTCTAACAATGAGATCCCTTTGATGCTTTGGAAGCTCTCTGTGGACCATGGCTTTTGCTGTGGGATGCGACTAAGACAATTTCAGGAAAGACCAACTAGAGCAGCTGAACTTTATTTGGGGCTAATCAGAGGCACTTTAAATGATGGCAGGTGTATGCTGACTCCTATTTAACACAATTTGGAATGTGATTGCTTAATTCAGAACACAGCAACATCCCCAGTTATAAGAGGGTGTGCAGACTTATGTAACCACATTATTTTTCTTTTCTTTTTTCTTCCCTCCACCTAAAAGATTTCAGTTTGTTATTCAATTGAGTTGTACAGTTTATAGGTCACATTAAAGGTGGAAAAAGTTCTGAAATTATTTATCTTTGTCTCATTTTTTTACAGCACAGAAACCTGACATTTTAACAGGGGTGTGTAGACTTTTTATATCCACTGTATCATGGAACCTGCATGGACTCGAACAGTTGCTTTATTGATTTTTATTGATTTCTATATTGCTGGATTGCGAATCCATTTAAAATCTGACTTCTTAATACTAATTGATTATAGTTTAAACTCCATGTTTTACTGAAGTCATGATGACTGTCTCATTTACTATTGGTTGTGTCTAAAATGTAACTTATAGGCTTGCTTAGTTGATCATGATCATGCCCTGAAATGCTACTTATGGGTTCATGGTTTGCGTGTTGGGCCTGTGAGCATGTAATTACGGGTTAGTGACAATTGAATACGTCTACATGTTTAGAAAAAAAAGTTCAGTTTAAAGGTAATTTTGGGTTTGCAATTGAACAGGGCCCAGCATTTGTAACCATTTGCACACCACCAAGTTGTATATGTGTTTATTGAGAGATGTATTTAATCTGTGGGCTTTGGGGGTAGTATTAAATGCAGAAGTAATTTTCTCCACATCATTCCTTGGGTCAGGGCTCTGTTACTTTTGTACCTTCATTACATTAATTATAACTGTCATGTTATATGGGTTCTACTGAACCCTGCCCTCTCTTTTATTCCTCACATACAATCAATAACAAAATCTTGTTATTTTCACCTAAAAAAAATCTCCAAATATCTCACTATCTTACACAAGACACAGCTAAAATTCTAATATATTCTCTCATATCTCAACTCAAACACTGCAATTCACTCCTTGCTGGCATCCCCATCTCTCGTCTATCTCCACTCCAATCCATAATGAACGGCTCCGTTAGACTCATCGACCATACTAAACGCTCAGTGTCTGAAGCTCCTCTCTGTCAATCACTCCACTGGATTCCTATAGTCTCCAGAATCAAAATTTAAAATCATGACCCTAACATACAAGGCTCTCAACAACAGTGCACCCCCTTATATCTCTGCTCTTGTTTCAAAATACTCTCCCAACTGCCCTCTTTGTTCTGCTAATGACCTTCTTCTTTCCTCCTCTCTTATCACCTTCTCTCACTCCCGCCTTCAAGACTTTTCTTGTGCTGTCCCTGTTCTCTGGAACCCCTTGCTTAGCTCTACTAGTCTATCCTCCTACCTCAAATCCTTTAAAAAAAATCAAAAAAATGCACCTGTTTAAAATAGCTTTTTACCTTTTCAGCCTTAACATGCATAACTGCACACTCCACAGCTTAATATCGCTCACACCCACAATCTAGAGTACAACACATAGACACCTCCACTTCATTGAACCAATTGCTTTCCCACTGTCATCTTGCATCTATCACCCTTTTGTATCACACCCAAACTTTAGATTGTAAGTTTGCAAGTTTTCAATCTCGTGTTGGTGCTTTGAAAACAAGCACTATGTACTTTTGTTTTTAAGCTCAAAACAGGGCCCTCCATTCTTTGCCATATGTTAATTTTGTTTTCATCATGTACTTAACCTCTGTACAGCACTATAATAATAAAAGATAATAAAATATAACAATATTAATAATAAGGAACTACCTACTCATAATTTCCACAACACAGGCTGAGATCCCGCTCCATGCTGATGATAGCCAGTAAGCTTGAAACAGCTGTACATGGATTGGATACTCAGCCTGTCTTTATTCCAACCTTGGCTTTGCATTAAAGCTGTGTAATACAGCATGCATAAGCTTAAAGGAGGCCATGTTTGACAATGGCTGCGGAATGAAGAGCGAGGCATTTGTGGGCACATTTGTGTGTCCCAGCTCAACTTCCCAGAATGCAGAATAATAACTGTTTTTCTCGGAACTCTGAGCTGGAAGCAGGTTTTTTAACTTGCTTTAGACATTCAAATGTGAACACAGATGTACTTTTTATTTACTATATATATATATATATATATATATACACCGTATTGGTCCGAATATAAGCCGCACCTTTTTTCCGATTTTTGAGCTTGCGAGTTAAGGGTGCGGCATATATTCGCGACCGTCAAAATGATTGCAGATTTGCGAACTTTTCTTGTAACGTGTGCAGCTTCTATTCGCGAATGCAAAATTACTGCCGATTTGCGCGATTGCGAGTTAAGCGTGATTGCGAGTTAAGGGTGCCGATTTTCGTGCTTTAGACTGCGGTATTGAATAGCGATTTACGGTTTTAGTGATTCTAACGTCCTGGAAAGCCTATAACCTGCCAAAAAAGCTACAATGCGAATTAGAAAGCCTGTTTCTTTTTCTCTACAATTTTACAGGTGCTGCTTATATGTGAGTACTATCTTTTTTCAATTTTTTCCCCTTGAACTTTACGGGTGCGGCTTATATGCGGGTGCGGCTTATGTTCGGACCAATACGGTATATATGAATATACCTATAGTATATAGTAGAATCCAGGTTATCCTGCACCCAACTAACTGGGACTCTCAAGCAACCGGCACAGGCATCAATTCCCCATTTTCAAAAAACTTCAGCTAAACTGGCACTATCCAGCACTATCCGTAGTTTGAGACTGCAAAAAAAAAAAGATGCAAACTTTTCTTCTAATTATTTTTTTCTGGGCCTAAGTGACCCAGTTTAGGTGCTAATGTTGTTTTAAATGCATTTTGAGGGTTTTGGGGTTTTTTAAGGGTCTTTAGACCCTTAAATTCGGGGGCTCTGGATTAACCGCCAACTACACTTATCCGGCAATAGGGTGCCCCCGTGGGTGACGGATAACGGGGGCTTTACTATATATATATATATATATATATATATATATATATATATATATAGTACATTTGTGTTCACATTTGAATCTCTAAAAAAACTTGTTTCATGCCCAGAATTCCGAGAAATACTGTTATTACACTGCATTCTGGAAACTTGGGCATGGACATGATTTTCTAATAGCACTTTGTAATCTTTGAATCTGTGATTTTTAGTCCCAGTTCTTCAAAAGAGTATATTGTAAAAAGGATATTCATTGTCCCTTTAAGGAGAAATGTGTATACAAGATTAGCCAAATTACATTCCATTTGAAATACAGGACAGGCATTTGTTTTGGAAACTATTGATTACGTCCGAGTACAAATTGAAATATTCACCACTTATATTCACTGTTTTATATCTTGTGGTCTCCAAAGATCCCACTTCTTCCTCAAACATACATTCATTTGATTACAGCTCAATACAATAATGATATACAGTATCTCCTGAATGCTTTTTTACAGACGTTTTTAGTATATGTTAGATTAGAAAAGGGTAAAAAAGGGTAAACTCCCATATACCTAGCCTACATTTATAGTCACGATTGATTATTTATTATATTACCTTAATTGCAAGTATCGTAATAAAATGATGATTAATATTTGCATTGATGCATATTATTTAAATAATTAAGTGAAGAAGTATAGAACGACGGATTGCAGAGTATTTTAAAAATGCTCTCAGTGTAAACAATGATTGATTTTACTGGTGAGTTTCCATGCAATATGATACTCTATGTCAATGCATTTAAATACATGTTTGAATGATTCAATTCAGTGACCTTTAAGTAAGCTGACGATAAGGGATTCATTGGTGCTGTGAGCTCTAAGGTTAAACAATTGCCAATCAATTTTCCTCACTTCTTGATGAGAAACTATACCCTCAGAAGACTGTAAGAAAACAGCACATAGATTTGTCAATTAGGATATGCTTCTCAACTATGGTTTAAAAGGACATTGAAATAATGATTTATATGATACTGAGAGCTGCAGTGTTTCTTTCCAGTGGCATGTACTTCCTTATTTTGCAGCTACAATTTTCAAGGATATATACTGCTTATAAAGGGATTTGTAAATATATACCCCACTGAACAATGTTGCTGTCCAACTACCATCGGAACAGAAACCTGAACAAGAAAGGAGTTCATAGGTGTATTGCAAACAAGCTACGGTAAATATTATCAGCCTTATTAAATTGCGATTCGGCCAATTGAATAGGGCTCTATATAAGCACAGAGCATATTTTTTTTACAGACGTTTTTAGTTAGTGTGCTTATATAGAGCCCTATTCAATTGGTCAAATAGCAATTTAATAAGGCTGTATATTTGGACTGGGGAAATTCATCCATGTGATTTGGGAGCTGTGACCTAACAGACCAGCATTGCCACCTAAAGGAAGACCTTCACCAAAAGTGCGACAAAAGTGTTTTGGATGACGCATGATTAACTTGATTGGCGGAGACAATCTTCAAGATGTGGCTGTGATGGGTATAACTGGTCAGCATGTCATTTTTATGTCGAATATATATCTAAATTAGCATAAAACTCATAATTTGCTGTGGCCAATCACAGGTAGGTATAACTTTAATTCAATGACTGGAAAGTCAGTCTGTGCAGCTAAGCATCATGGGATGTGTAGTCCACAAGGAAGCAAGGTGGAGCTCAGACATCGTTATATGGATTTCTGCATTGTTCTGCTGTTGGCTTGAAGGTCAGTATAGAGTAAAAAAAAAATCATGAATGCAGTGTTTCTATTGGTAAGTAGCAGATGCATATTTTGGCCCCTCTGGGGGGGGGGGGGGGGTGGAAGCCATTTTATTAATAAAATAATTATGTAAGTGCATATAATTAATTAATGTAATGCATGTTTCTGATATAAGCAGTATATGTTAGATTAGAAAAGGGTAAAAAAGGGTAAACTCCCATATACCTAGCCTACATTTATAGTCACAAGCCCAATGTTGAGGGGCTTTTCACACAAACTGCAAACCTCTCCATTTACTGCAGACTTAGGGATTTATTACATGGCTACCATAGAAACACATATAATACTGGCTTGGCCCTATAGGAGTTTTACAAGCAAGTTTGAGCTATCAAATGAACTCCTATAAAAATAACTGACTCACATGCCAGTGTGTATTGCCAGTAGCTATCTAGTTATCTTTAATATGTGATTGCAAGCTACCTTACATGTGCCCATTGGAGACTCCGAATCTGACCCTCAGGAATCTCCACAGAAATGCCACGCAAAACTACCATCTATCTAATACAAACATGCTACACTAGCCCTAACATCCTCACACACACATATATAAAGTGGCCTCCAGAAGTTGGTATGAGCCGCATGTTTTTGGTGGAGAAAGCTCAGTAAGTCAACAAGATCAGCACTGAGAATGAGAAGGAGTCTCAGAAAAACTAGAAGGCCTTTGTTACAGCTTGCACAGAGGTCCCTGTAGTGCATGAACAGGCCAGAAGCGTGCTGCTAATTTTCAACATGAGAATGTTGTAAATTAAGTAACAATGGACAGAGGTAACTGAACTGCATTTAGAGAATGTTGCTCAAATATTATGGAAACGCCATTGCAGTTCAGCAGTGAAAAGTTATTTGATTATATTGACAAAGATAGACAAGTAAGGAACTTGATTGCTGGCAGATGAGCAACAAAAGGCAGAGAAAGAGGTGTATTTGTAAGAAATGGAGATTACGAAAATCAAAGAAATGGGCATAGTAGCAGTGACAGAGCTAAAGAGACGACTGAAGCTGCTAAAGAGATGGCTGAAGCAGTTAAAAAGGATGGTTGAAACAGCTAAGTATCTAAAGGATGCTGATCGTGATTTGAACCCAACCAGTGCAGGAACCTTATGAATAAGAGCGATGAAGAGGCCTCTATAAGAAACCAGAAAAGACCCAGTCATCCTGATGATTGCTCCCGAAGTGGAGGATGATATTTTAGAAAGAGAAAGGGGAGATTGAACAAATGCTTGCAGCCAATGATATTTCAAAGAAATAATGCCTCGATTTTGATGGGGAAAATGAAAACCGTCCTAAAGTGAAAGATGAGAATCTGGAGATGAGCTGGTAGAAAAGGAACCAACATCCCCAAGAGAACAACAGAAGCAGAGTATGTACATGGTTCACATTGGAGTTGTGGAGTGTCTCAACAGCTCTCTGTCTTGGGCAGCTATTATACAGAGGGTCAAAAAACCCTGGAGGCCCAAAAGAAGTTTGAGCAGCAAAAAAGAAGTAACAAAGAAACACTAAAAAGGATAGACTATATGTTAAAGGAGGAGCGTCTCTACTAGGAGCAGGAAAAATGAACAATTGCACAGCCATCTGTATGATCTATGCTCTCAACTACAGGCTAAGCAAGAAGACAAACATAATAAAGATGAAGAGAACTGGTTATTATAGGAAGAAAAGTGACATTAACACTGACATATCAGCTCCCTGGATTTAACAAGGGATAGATGGATCAGTCATGCGTCATTAAATCCATGAAGCTGATAAATCACTGTCATCAGTGGGCACAACACAAGTAATCATCCGATAGGGAGTCCATCTATGGGTGTGCCCACTACTCCGTATGCAGATACAGGCCACACCCAGAATCAAGATAATGTAATGAGCCAATAATAATCCAGCTCATGATACAAAGAATAGATCAAATCTCACAAAAGATAGCTACTCATAGTATAAAATTTGTGAAACATCCAGGTTCAAGACAAGAGGTCCGTTAGGACTGAACAGAAAGATAGAATGAACTAGGATAGTTAGGAATGAAAATAAACCAATGTATTGTTCTACATAATGAACACATATTCCATTGTTTTTTCATCTTTCCGCTGGCAGGAGGACTGGGTCCAGTGGTGAGCCAGAGGTGGGGGCGTTGGCTCATTTGGAGCCAGATGTTGTGGAAAATGCCCCCCCAACAGGAGCCGGCGCAATAGGAGGAGGCAACAAGAGGAGCCGAGGGCCTGGGATCTGAGGAGCAGGATCGAATCATCTGGTCAGTGCCCACCCGTGGCATTTAACCCCACTGCTGCCCCCTTTTCCAACAACTTGGTTCACAACCCAGGCCCTCCTATTTGACTGATGCACCTGGATTTCCACCGCCTTCTCCTCCCAGCAGCGCCACAACCTGGCTCCCAATCCCCACCACCAGGCCCACCCTCACCACGAAAGAGCCATGCTCCAGCCAGGCCACAGCTCCTCCCCACTGGGCCACAACTCCTTTCCCCTCCTCACCTCTGACCTCCATCTCAGGGTCTACCACCGGAGGCTGTCGAGGGGAAGATGCTGGCCCGTGAGCTGGTGGTGATCAATAGGGGGATCCACGCCAGTATCTCCTCCAACAAGGAGCTAGTGGGCATCCTGCATAGGCAGCATAGGGAGGTGAGGAGTCACCAACTCCTGATGGAGTCATACCAGGCTCCAGAACTCAACGGACCAGAGCGTGCTATTCCAGGTGAACATTGATGTTCAACGACGCGCTCTGGTTCCAAGCCCCGCTTCCTCCATCCCAGAGGTCTCCCCCGCCCATCTGCAGCATGGCTGCATCTCACATCCCGCAATACCTCCGCCCCTCCAGTGCAGCTGCGTTCACCCGGCAACTCTCCGATACTGGGAAGAAGACGGGCGTCTACTGGGGTTTTGAGCCCTGTGCCAAGGTGGAGGAGGATGTAGGGGCTGCCCATATATTTGACCTTCCCAACAGCGCTCCTCAGTGACAATCTATTGGTCCAAATGTTAACGTAATCTAGCCTGGCTACAGAGTATTGGATCATGGCCTATGTGAAGGTGATATTTTGTATGCAGATGGCTATTTCCCATCACATGATCCATGATTCATGATCCTCTTCCCTGTGGACATGAAGGGTTCTATTTCACATTTCACACAATTGATGGTCACTGAGGAATGCTGTTGAGAAGATATGCTGCAGTCCCTATCTTTTTTTAAGCTCTTAGTCTGTTTTAAAGTTATGTTTTATTTTGATTTTAGGCACAATTCAGGTTCATTAAGGCATCTTCTTCATCTGCAAGCATAGTTCAAAATATGAAGTAATTGTAAAATATTCACAGTGGCTCTCAGATAGACATCCCTTCAATGATAGCCCCTCCTAAACATGTAGCTCACACAATATTAATTAAATCATATATCCCGATTTATAAGACAAGATTGTTGTTAGTAGAGATGTCGCGGACAGTTCGCCCGCGGACTATTCGCTGTGATTTTGGCATGTTCGCGTTCCCAGCGGACGGCGAACACATGCGCTTTTCGGTTCGCCCCCTATAATTTATCATTGAGGAAACTTTGACCCTGCACCTCACAATCAGCAGACACATTCCAGCCAATCAGCAGCATACACTCCCTTCCAGGGCCTTCCATCTGAAGGACAACATACATTTTAGAATCATTATGAAGCTGCATTTTATAATTTTTTTCTGTGCAATCTAATTGCATATGCCTGCCTGCCAGCATGTGTGTGTGACAGGCTAACACCTAACAGCTTATATTGTGCTTAGAGAAATAAAACAACACTTTTTTGACTGTAATAGATTGAATAGCAATTGCCTGCCTACAGGCGTGTGTGTGAAGCCTATTGCATCTACTCTGCCAACTTTTGCCAGTGCACAGTTATACGTCATATCTGGTGCAACCGTAGTGTACAGTGACATAAAACAACACTTTTTTGACTGTAATCGATTGAATATCAGTTGCCTGCCTACAGGCGTGTGTGTGAGGCCTACAGCGCCTACTCTGCCAACTTTTGCCAGTGCACAGTGACACAAATATCTGGTGGCACCTTAGATTGCACGCGCAGTACCCCAAATTTGAAGTGGGAGGTCCTACCAAGCATTTTTTTCCATCTCCCACTTCCAAAAATCAATGCCATATACACGTCTCCTAATAGTGGACGTAACAGGGATTAAACCGATAGGAATAGTACTACTTAACAGTACACACCTTATAATAACGCAGACAGAGGCAACGCAGAGAGAGGAGTCTGAAGAAGAGGAGTCAGAGGAGGAAGGTGGCTTTGAGGAGGTGGAAGACCAAACACAGCAGGCATCCCAGGGGGCTTGTTGTCAGCTTTCGGGGACCCTTGGTGGCTGGGTGGAGGAAGAGACCTTCAATGACATCAGTGAGGACAAGGAACGGGACATGGCTAGCTTGGTATCTAACCTTGTGCAAATGGGGAGTTTGCGATTGTGCAAAGGGACTGTTTGCGGTTGTTTGTGGTGCATTAAACGGGTAGATTGGTCTGTTACTGTGAAGCGGGTGTAACCCTTACACTACCTGATCAATACAACATCATACCTGATGTTTTAAAGCATGTTATTCCAAACAATTTAGGAATGTTAGGTGATGCCCTTTATGGCTTAAAATCAGACTCTGCATCAACTATGTAATTTTCCGTGGGAGTTTTGCCATGGACCCCCCTCCGGCATGCCACAGTCCAGGTGTAAGTCCCCTTGAAACAACTTTCCCATCACTATTGTGGCCAGAAAGAGTCCCTGTGGTTTTTGAAATTCGACTTCGCCCATTGAAGTCTATGGCGGTTCGCCGGGATCGCAAACCGAAATCTTGATGTTCGCGACATCACTAGTTGTTAGCTTATATTTAGACAAATACAGCTATGGCGGAGGACGTGCAGAGTCTCACAATGGCATGTTAATCAAAGCCAGCATTAATACATGCACTAGTGAAGCATGTCATACTCTCTGAAATAGCATTTTGAGAACAGATACATGTGTCTGATGTAAGTAACAGTGATTATGACTGCTGAACTTTGTGTCCTCTCACTATTAATGTGTATTTTTCCTGAACATATGATATCATGGGTATCCTTTCAAATGTGCTCAAACCTTTATAGCTGATGAATGTGATATCAATGTTGCTAAACAATATCAGATGGAGAAGGTGATAGTACCATTGGACCACTGACTGTGGTCACAGTTAAGCATTTATGTTGATATGACACATCATTATTAATGGTCATGCCTAGTGATATATCATGCCAACTACCTAATGGCCAGTAATGCTTGCAGATGGAGATCGGGTGAGTTGACATATTGTTACAGTTACAGACTTTTGTTTTGGAAACACACTGTATGTGTGTAACTGTATTGGATTACAGTGGTTTATGCATCTGTTTAATAGAGCAGATGAAGACCAGTTGTAAGTTCTATACGCATTACTCGTTACTTGGATTAGATGGAGTGATTTATGATGGTCCTTTTTTCATTAGATTCTGATTACTGAGGTTTAGTGACCACACGTGACACTAGTAGATGCTATGCATCATCATTATCATGCAGTATTACATTTCCCCTTTAGATATCCTCTTTTTCCCAAAGAGCTTCTTGCCCTTCTGGGATCCGCAGACACCACACCCCTGATATTAATGCACAGTCGTATACATTTCTGTGTGTGCTCTGTTTATCAAGTTTTTTTTATACTGTTATCACCATTTCTGTGTGTTTTCAATGGTTGGGGCTTTGGGACATCAATATACATAACATGTCTGTCTGTCATATACGTAAACTAATGAGCCCTAGTTACTGTCCAATAGATTGTTATGTGAACATTCCAGCCCATTACAGTGACACAGGTGTGGTTTCAAAGTGGTCACACATATTAGTCATGGCTACTTTAAGTTTGATTCTCAGTATTGGGATATCATGCTTGCAGAACATTCTTGGTGAGGTTTGTGAGTTAATATACATATAAATTGTAATACTGTTGAGTATTAACATTCCCCTGAAGGGTTAATCACAAAATGACAGGTGATATTATGAATTAATTGATAAAAGAACACTTGATATAGGTTCACAACATGATAATGGGTACACATATTGCCACAAAGCCAACACTACTGATGTGGGACTTTCCAGGATGGGTGTAGCTGACATTAGCCCTGAGGGAGGTAAGTTGGCTGTTGCTCCACGTGCCTCTGCACAGCCTTCCTGTGTATTTGCGGCCCTTCCTGATGGGTTGTACTACATTAGTGTGGTATATGCTCCCTTAGTACTTCATATATGTCATGTGGTGGTGTAATTTTGCCACTGTTTATTTTTCCAATATAGATCTGATGAGTGATAAAAATGAATACATTATTCATTTTAGGGTCCACATTTGAGCCTCTGTGAGGGTAAGGGATCATTTGTCAGGCAGTTTCCTGTTTTTGTGTTGCAATGTAGTCATATGGCGTGTCTTTAATTGCTTTATGCATCTTGTAGCAACACTTTTCATATTGGCATATGCATGACCACTCCAAAATATTAAAAATAAATTCATATTGTTTTGAGGCCTATTTGTTTCCTTGGTGATTGTTGTGCAATTAATTCTAATGCCTTTCATTGCTTTCCCAGTATTTTAAAGTGCAGTAGTGTGTTTATATTTGCTTTTGCAGCGTTAAGAACAGGTTTTTAACTCACTTGCGAGTCCAATTTGGAACCCATAATGTTTTTTGCTACATTTTCCATTTATGGGTTTAAAAGCAGTTGCGGCCTTGTGCACCTTGTGGAGTTGTTGCAACTGAATCTCGATTTTCAATTTTAGCGATTGTAACATTTGTCGGTTTGAAAGGTCAAAGGCGGAGATGGGTCGGAGTGACGGTTTTGACAACCAGCAGGAATTTTCAGCCTGTAGCTAGAAGAGGCCAATTGAATATCAATAACTTTTACGGGCCCCATTACAGGCTCCAGTAATTATAATTTGGCCAATTGAATGGGGGCTAAAGCATTGAATCCCAGCATCCAGGAAAGAGACCTAGTCCTACATGCATGTCCTAGCCAAGAAAGACTATAGCAGAATATTTATAGGGAAATATTGACATTAGACAATAACACTAACTAAACAATGATGACATCTTAGATACTAAAGGAAAATATTTTTTTAGGATATACCCTGGAGGAGACACTTAGATTAATTCTTAAGTTAGTTTTAGAAATATTTAAATAATAATATTTATTATTTCAAAGTGTGCTACTGAAAAGGTGTGATATAATTATTGAAAACATTGGGAGTGAAACGACACCTTATTTTTAGCAATTAACTTCTCTTAGAGATATAAATTAGAAACAAAAATGAAAATTGCAAAAAATGTTTAAGAAGCACATGGATTATAGATAAGACGTATGATTGCTACAAGACGTTTGATAAAAATATATATGCATATTCTAATATAATGTATTAATACATTGTATGGACTTATATATTTTTTTGCTCATTGCTCATAGGATTTTTGGGTCAGCACAGAGAGTTATATAGAGAAGCTTAGCGTTTCACTCATTTATAGCTTAAGGGGTAAGTGACAGGCCCCCGTGCCACTACATTTGAGTAGGTTTTTTTAGGTGTCAGGTTGGACAAGTGGTGGGTCCCAAGTCACATCAGATAGTCCAGGGATTAACCCTGTAGAGTATACAATAGTGTCACATTAATTTACTCATACAGACATTTTTTTGCACTCTGCATTTTAATATTTCACAGCACTTTTTCAAATGCACTACAGACCACCTTATGTATTTATATCACATTAACTCCCCAATCAGAAGTCTTTACAATTTAGAGCAACACAACTATTCATATGCATATTGTTTGTAGGACTGAATTATGTTTTTAGGTAATTATATATTGCACTAGTCAGTATTGTTATATGAGCTCAGGTTTTTTCCATGTGCAATGTATTACTAGTATGAACACTGTATTTTTATAGATAATCCAAACAGAACTGTATATGTATCATCTATATGAAAATCAATTGTATTTTCCAATTTATTGAGGAACAACAGGCTATTACATATTAATATGATCAAATATTTTGCATTTGTAAATCATCTTTAGATACATTCTATATTTTATGTTAATAATTGGATGTGCACAAATCAAATGTGTGAAATTGCAATAAGGGATACATAATAAGAAGTGGTAGATGATGTTTTTATGTTTTTAATTGACATAACTTTTTCTAATTTTTAAAAAAATGCCTTAATAACATTTTTTGAAATTTTCACTTTTGTTTCTAATTTATATCTCTAAGAGGAGTTAACTGTTGAAAATAAGGTGTCTTTTCTCTCCCAATGTTTTCAATGATCTTAGATTCTAAGACAAGATAATGCAAAAAAAGTTTGAAGCAGAGCTTAAGAACACTTGTTCAGAAGCTAAAGTTATAATAATAGCTAAAATTAAAATAAATACCATCTACCATACATATTTTACCATGAACTAATCAGAATGGCAAGCTTTTAACCTTAAAGGGTCAGTTAATTATGCACAAATCGCTCATATCACAATAAAGATCTCCTAAAAACATGTGCATTTTTCACAGAGAAAATCAAACATACATTTTATTTTATCTGATTATTTGTTGTTGTTTCCCAGTCCTATCTCTGCCTCACAGCTTAGTGTTATTCCTCCTTCTGAGTGACTTCAACCAATCAGGTTGCAGGGGTGTGTTTCTATTAAACTCTATAGGAAAGCTTTTAATGACAGAGTGTGTCCCAAGACAGCAGTGACATCATGGATAAAGGCTGGACATCCTTACATGCCCTGTATGTCACCAACTAGCAGCCTGCTTTATGAAACACTTTAGCTCAGCCTTCCTGCTCCACATACACTAATATAGTATATACAGATATACATACACATGCATACACACAGCATGGCACACACTGCACAGATTCACATTCAATGTTATTTTCTCATACAGAGCACACACATACAGCACACGCACACAGCACTTATTATTTATTATTATTATTATCCTTTATTTGTAATGCGCCAACATATTCCGTAGCGCTATACAGGGGTTAGGTACAAGTATAAACAATTTCCCCACAATGAAAATAATGGAAGACCCTGTTGTCGACCTTTCAATCTGATATACACTGTGCTTTCCCTAAAGCACCTTACAAGAATGAAAACTTGCAAACTTACATTCTAAAGGGTGTGGGTGAGGTAGAGGAGAGTGATAGATACATAGGCCCTCATTCAATTGCGATTTGGCCAATTGAATAGGGCTCTAAATAAGCACATAACATATATTTTTTAAATAAGTTTTTAGTTAGTGAAAACCTTGTTTTTGGATAGATGTTTACTAACTAAAAACTTCTTTAAAAAAATATGTTATGTGCTTATTTAGACCCCTATTCAATTGGCCAAATTGCAATTGAATGAGGGCCATAGTGAATGAAGAGGCGAAAGATGATAGGCTTTTTTGAATAGATGCCTTTTTAAAGAGACTTTGAAGGATTTGAGGCAGGGAGATAGTCTGGTGGAGCGAGGTAAGGAGTTCCAAAGAATAGGGGCAGCACGAGAAAAGTCTTGAAGGTCGGAGTGAGAGGAGGCGATGAGAGAGGAGGAGAGAAGAAGGTCATTAGCAGAGCGAAGAGGGAGGGTGGGAGTGTATTTTGGGATGGGAGCAGAGATGTAGGGGGGTGCACTATTGTGGAGGGATTTATATGTTAGTGTGATGATTTTTATTCTAGAGGCTATGGGAGTCAGTGGAGTGTCTGACAGAGAGGTGCTGCAGACACTGATCGTTTACTATGGTAGATGAGTCTAGCGGATGCATTCAAAATGGATTGAAGTGGAGACAGACAGTGATAGAAAGGCCAGCAAGGAGAGAGTTGCAGTAATCGAGGTGATTACATTTTTCCTACAACATGGAGATATTACATATTGCAGTCCTTTGCACCTTTTACCTTAATATCTTCCCAACAAGAGAATTGCAAATAAAAAACACAATTATACATACCAAAAACAAAGACAAAAAACAAACAATATAATAACTTAATAATAGGATTAAATTGAAGTACAATTCCCAGTAGAGTAATCCTCACTTTCAGACTCATGCCATCATTGCACACCTTTAGAGACATGCAAGCAGATTCTGTTAAAAGGAGGACATTCTGTGCTAATATTTTATGTGTATGGTGTACATTGCTGCTAATTTTGTTAAAGTGACTTTTTTCCTAAACTACTGCTGCACCACCTCTGTCTAGGAACAACATTGCTTACATGCACATACTTAAAACCATGTACAATCATACCTATGAACCAGGAGATGATGTCAGTGATATCCACTACATGCAGTTAACATGTGGTCTATCTCTGGATTAATAATGAAACATGTCTTGTGTTAGACACAGGGACAGATATAAATGTTCTGCAGCCGTAGGCCACATTTTCAGAAACATAACTGAGTGAGATTATAAAGGGATGGTATAAGGTAGAGTGAGTGGAAACTTGGAAAAGAGAATGAGACAGAGTGTTAGTGAGAATATGGGTAAAACACTGAACAGGTGAACAGTGAGGAACCGAGGAACAGTGAGCGGAAAGGGGTAAGACATGATAAGAGAGGGCAAGGGAGAAGGACAAGGGAATTGGAAAATCACTTAAAAGGGGGCAAGAAGAGTTTGTGAATGAGAGCAACATACTGTAGGACTGAGTCTATGTGAGAGGGAGAAGGGGGAGCAACAGGGTAAGTGGTAAGAAGAATGTTGGGAGTACATAGAGAGGACTGAGAAGAAGTAGTTTGGGAGGGAAGAGAGAGATTAAAGGGTGAAACCATTTTGCTACCACTAGACTTCCTGTCGACCTACACATAGGCATTTTTTTCCTTTTGGTAAATCCAGTCCTTGCAGACATCACTTTGGATGAAAAGAAGATTAAATAATGCAGAAGCAGAAACACCAAATAGTAACCATGTGATAAACACTAATCTCATGGACTAATTGACCAGTTGAATATTGACAAACATAAACAATATGCTCAATAGCTACAGATATAGTTATAGAGTAGCACATGTAATGAGCCAGACTGAATCATTTACTTGAAAAGATAAAACCTGCTTTAAGCAATAATATTTTAATAGTACATCTGGTAAAAAAAGAAGCACAGAATAAAACTGGTTTGCCCTCACGTCAGATAAGTATTTAAAATCAGCTGCTTTCCAGGTTCCCAGTTGTTAAAATGACATGAAAGGTAAAAGACAAAAGCAAAGACAAAAATCTCCTGTGAATTATTCAGTCTTACAATATGGCATTGAGATACCGTTTTTTGGCCTAGAATGATTTCTTTACATTATTATAAGGTCACCTTCCAATGCTTCTCAGAAAAGTCTCTTTTCTGTGTTAGGTTATCATCTTTTTAGAACTACAGCAGTGTTTCTCAGCTTGGTTGCCATTAATATCACTGCACACATATCGTGCTAGGTGTTTGAAAAACAAGAGGTAACATACTAGATCATATCCATGTAACACAGGGGTGTCCAAGCTTTTCACACAAGGAGACGCATTGATTTTTTTTTTTTGCCAAGAAAGGGGCTGGTATAGAAACAAAATATATAATTACATGTAAACACATTTCAAATGAGTAATTCATGTAAACGCATCACTATATTTAATATTCAGTAAGATATCTAGCATCTTTGCTTGCACATGCACCAACATCTCTGCAGTATGTTTGCCATGTTTCATAAACACAATCTCTGTATACATTTGCAAAGAATCTGAAATGCTTTGTAATTATTTAATGAAAGGTTGGAGTAACTGTGCATGGGGATAATGGAGAGAGGAAGATTAAACTCAGATTGAATTCAATTCAGCGTTCAGTCTGGGGTAATGAGAGAGGGGCACCTACAAATTACTGGAGGCTGCATTGAAGCTCATGGGATGGACCTTGTCAGGGATGGAGTAAGTTACTGTGCATCAGGTGCAGACCACCTACTCCCACTAGGTGACAAGATACTCTCTGCCACTGTCTTCAGCCTCTATTTAAAGATTTCCTTATTAGAGCTGGGGGAGATGAGGTACGTGGTGGTGCACAATGTGTACTGCTTATGCTAATTAAACAGGTGATCTGATCACTTGACCGTAGGGGGTGATCAGACATCTTGCTTATCAGGCAACTTTGAATTGCCCTCATTGGTCCCTGTGATCTAGAGATAAGTAGAAGTTCACATGACACATAAGCTCAATGTACTTACTTCATGTACTAGCCCAACTGAATGTACTGTCTCCCTAGCTGGTGTTAGTTCAATGATCTGATATCATCAGTAAAACCTATCACATGACATCATTGGGGAGATCCAGCCATTGCCGGGAAGGCAGGAACAAACATGGTTGGAGACACTTTTTTATTCGTAAGTCTTAAACTGATGCAGACCAGTTGGCACGCTTGCTCATTGGTTTGGGACAGTATATCAGTTTTCCACAGCACAAAGTCCATTGTCATCTTTCCCAAGTAGAAGATCTCTCAGTCATGACACAAAATACTTTTCTTGTCTATATCATTGCTAATCTCCATAAATCCACATTTATTCCACAAGAATAGTGACATTTCATACATATATATGAGAAGGTTAAACATAGACTGTGATTATTTTGCAAAGTCTGGATTTCAAGTGAATTAGGATCTCTGTCACTGGTACCATTAGTTGTATTTTATGTGCCCACTGATAAGATCCTGATAATGGAGTTGTCTTCAGTGGTCTGCTTAGAAACGTGTGTCTAATTCATTCATCATACTATTATTTTTAAAAACATAAATATAATTCCGCTTGAAGGGTAAAACTGGTTAACATTATAAAATCCTCATGAGAGTATGTTCGTACAAATGGTATGATGAAAATATCACATATAATAGTTTTCATAGTATGTAACGCTCCAGGCAGGAGTGCATGCACACTATGAAAACTATTAAGCAATGCGCAGTGTGCAGCGTGCACACAAATATGCAGCGTTAGCTGCACATGCACACTTCGTGGCATCTGCTGGGGAAGGAGGGGAGAAAGACACAGGGGAGGGGGGAAAGAGACACAGGGGAGGGGTGGGAAGAGACAAAGGGGAGGAGGAAGAGACATAGGGGAGGGGGGAAAGAGACATGGGAGGGTGATGAGATACAGGGGAGGGAGTGGGGGAAAAAGACACAGGGGAGGGAGAGGTGGAAAGAGACATGATGGAGGGAGGGAGGGAGGAGGGGAAAGAGACACAGGGGAGGGAGAGGGAGGGAAATAAACACAAGGGAAGGAGGAGGGGGAAACAGACAGAGGGAAGGGAGGAGGGGGAAAAAGACACAAGGGAGGGGGGAAGAGGCACGGGGGGGGGGATAGACATTAGCGGGAGGGGAGAGAGACACAGGGCATGAGAATGGGGAAGAGACACAGGGAAGGTAGAGGGGGGAAGAGACACAGGAGGGGAGGGGGAAGAGACACAATAAATATTATTCCATCATTTTTGGCGGGCAAGTTACTAGTATTGTAATATATACTTTATAGTTTGGTAACTTGCATAAGAAAATATTCCTTATTCATTTGTCCACAGAAACACAGCGTGGTAGAATGAAACAGCATATTAAACGTGTACAATATTTCTCCTATGTCTTAACGTTTTATGCAACTGTATATACTGTTTATACAGTGTATACAGTACAATGAAGAAACAAAACAAAACAAAAAAATCAACTCTGGGTCATTTATTTAGTATGTACAGTGTCCTGTGCTGTCAATTGCAAAATATGCAATTTACTTTATCAGCCCAGCGCCGGCTGATGAATGAGGTCATTTGTTAATTTACTGCTTTGGCATAAATCTGAACTCATTTAGTGTGACCCTACAAATGTCCCAAAGTTCCCCAAATAGAATGTCACCGAGGTGCCAGCACATACACATGTCATGTCGCATATGATGATAATTACGTCAAGCAAAGTGGAATCCCTTGTTAGCCTTGTCATTACTGAGTGTGCTTTGTTTTCACACAGTCACTTGGTACAAATTAAGTAAAATGTTGCAATGAATATATGAAAGTTAAATAAATCAACACTTGCCTAAAATAAAATCCCCCACAGTAAATAAATTATTCAAACAAATTAAAATGCAACATGACTTTTATAATACATTTTTATTTATTTTTGCTTGTTGTTGCCGATTGACTTGCAATTAAATTAATTAAATAACCACTAATCTGTATTCATAGAATGTTCTTATAAAGAATTTGTCTTGATATTGTGCAAAATGGTTTAGGAAGTTTAAATAAATAACCACAGCCTTTAAAGGATCATTGTGGTAAGTCTTTCTATACAGTATTTTAAATAACTAAGCATCATTATGAGCAAAATAAAGACAGGCCTAACTTTTTTAACTTTTATATGCAGTTACTATTTACTGTTGTGTTCCATTTCATTCTGCTGCTACTGTCACAGGAAGGTGTGTACTTGTAAATAAATGAGCTTTTCTTTAGTGCTGCTAACTGTTAGCTGTAGATGTCACATTCCCACAGTGCAGACAGAAACTTCCTGTGACTTCATAGAGAAACCGAAATGGTATATTGAACAGTAGAAAATATATATCTAAAATGATGTTATATATTTATTTTCACTATTTTCAAATGTAAATGTTTCAAAAGGCGTGCCGTGGTCATTTGGGTTTTAACTGTTATATTACATTTTCTATAATGGTGGCGGCAGAAATATGCTTTTGCTTTGAATATGATTAGATGCCTGGCAGGATTGGTGGGAACTTTGCATGTAGATTACATCTCCATTTGATTCTTTTAAAAGACTATAAACCAAGGAAGCAAGAATACCTTTCAAACCAATGGCAGCATGCAAGTCTTAAAGGGATATGTACACAGTTATACCATGGCCAATTAAATCAGAACAAAGCATTTATAAAACATTTATTACATATTTTAAAAAATATGGTTTAAAAAAAACGATTAAAAAGAAAAACACAAACAGCCTTATTAAATTGTGATTCAGTAAATTTAAAAGGGCTCTAATTAAGCACACAGCATTTTTTGTTACAGAAGTTTTTAGTTAGTGAACTTCTATCCAAAAGCAAGGAGAGTATTTGATCCCCTTATGATTTTGAACGGTTGTCCACTGACAAAGAAATGATCAGTCTATAATTTTAATGATAGGTGTATTTTAACAGTGAGAGACAGAATAACAAAACAAAGGACAAGAAAATGCATGTCAAAAAAGTTATACATTGATTTGCAGGTCAATTAGGGAAATAAGTATTTGACCCCTTTGTCTTCGTACATGGTGGCAAAACCCTTTTTAGCAATCACAGAGGTCAGACGTTTCTTTTAGTTGGCCACCAGGAGGGATTTTGTCCCATTCCTCTTTGCAGATCCTATCCAAGTCATTAAGGTTTTGAGGCTGATGTTTGGCAACTCGAACCTTCAGCTACCTCCACAGATTTTCTATGGGATTTAGGTCTGGAGACTGACTAGGCCACTCCAGGACCTTAATGTGCTTCTTTCTTGAGCCACTCCTTTGTTGCCTTGGCTGTGTGTTTTGGGTCATTGTCATGCTGAAATACCCATCCACCACCCATTTTCAATGCCCGTGCTGAGAGAAGGAGGTTCTCACCCAAGATCTGATGGTACATGGCCCCGTCCGTCGTCCCTTTGATGCAGTGCAGTTGTCCTGTCCCCTTAGCAGAAAACCCCTTCAAAGCAAAATGTTTCCACCTCCATGTTTGACGGTGGGGATGGTATTCCTGGGGTTATAGGCAGCATTCCTCCTCCTACAAACACGGAGAGTTGAGTTGATGCCAAAGAGCTTGATTTTGGTCTCATCTGACAACAACACTTTCCCCCAGTTCTCCTCTGAATCATTCAGATGTTCCTTGGCAAACTTCAGACTGGCCTGTACATGTTTTCTTGAGCAGGGGGACCTTGCAGGAGATGCAGGATTTCAGTCCTTCACGGCATAGTGTGTTACCAATTGTTTTCTTGGTGACTATGGTCCCAACTACCTTGAGATCATTAACAAGATCCTCCTGTGTAGTTTTTGGCTGATTCCTCACCGTTCTCATGATTATTGAAACTCCACAAGATGAGATCTTGCATGGAGCAACAGACCAAGGGAGACTGGCAGTTATTTTGTATTTCTTCCATTTGAGAATAGTCGCACCAACTGTTGTCACCTTCTCACCAAGCTGCTTGGCGATGGTCTTGTAGCCCACCCCAGCCTTGTGTAGGTCTACAACCTTGTCCCTGACATCCTTGGACAGCTCTTTGGTCTTGGCCATGGTGGAGAGTTTGGAATCTGATTGATTGATTGCTTTTGTGGACAGGTGTCTTTTATACAGGTAACGAGCTCGTTACCTGTATAAAAGACACCTGGGATCAAGAAATCTTGCTAATTGATAGGGGATCAAATACTTATTTTCCTCACTGACCTGCGAATCAATTTATAACTTTTTTGCCATGCGTTTTTCTTGTTTTTTTGTTATTCAGGCTCTCACTGTTTAAATAGACTTATCATTAAAATTATAGACATCATTTCTTTGTCAGTGGGCAAATGTTCAAAATCAGCAGGGGGTCAAATACCCCCCCCCCCACTGTAGATGAGCACATATATAATATGTATGTCCCTGTATTCATATAGGACCCACTATTTAACCTCTAAAGGGTAATGGACTACACTGTATGCTTTCCCTAGGTGCTCTCATATCTTCCAAGCAAAAAGTATAAAGTGAGCGGTTTCTACCGCCAAGTTCACAGCATACCAGTCTGACGTGCACGTTTTGCGTGTAAAGGCTTCCACAAAGGCTGGTATGCTGTGTACTTGTCGGTAGAAACTATATAAATACAGAGACATACATATTATATCTGTGCTCATATATATCTGACTGACTAATAGAGAATATAGAACTCCTCAGTGAAGGTAGGAGTCATGCTGCTTGAAAGACCGACCCATGGTGATAGCAACCATATGTGGATAGTCAGATATCATTTATGCAAGGCATTCCCTAGCACTTTCTATGTTACTATTGTATGTAGTGCAAGTTTGTGAAATGTTCCAGCTTCCAGCTGTAGATTATATTTGTACATATATTTTTTATATTTTGTGTGTTTTTTTATTATGATACAATAAAAGCTAAGTTTTATGCCAAAGTCAATCCCATTTGCCTCTAAATAGAATCAGAACCCCCGACCCCCCCCCCCCCCCCCCCCCCCACACACACACACAAATTCCTTTGTCCTTTTAATAGGGAGGTTGTGCATTTGCACTTATGTGTAGCACTCAGAGACACTCTTGTGTGTAATATAAGGCTTTCTTCTGACTAGTTATTAAAGGTGTCCTTTGTTTTGTTTTTTTGTTTTTGCTCAACAGTTCTCTACATTACTAGTCAGATTGGGGGTAACTAGTCGGGTTTTGGAATATATTAATACAAGGATATACAAAATTACCCAAGGCATTTGAACTACCCTGGCTTTTCTCATAAATACTGACATTAACCCGTTTTTTTTCCATTTGAACATACTCATCAAATCTGATCTTTTAGCAATAGCATTAACAAAAATTTGGATTCTTAGAAAAATATTTGAAATTGAGCAAAAGAAAATAGCTTTTTCCACTTTTTTTATCAAAATGTTTCATGAAAGTTTCCAAAAGTATTCTTTGCTTCTTCATTCTTGGTTACTATTTTAATTCAAAGCTTCTTTGGGATTGTAAAACTTTATTGTATCATAATTTCCCTTATAATACAAATTTCAATTATGGCTAAATCTGGAGCAATGCTGCATTGTAGTTCTTGGTACAAAGATCGCATAGCAAAGTATACATGCCCAAAACAAACATTTTTATCTAGCACTGTTTCATATGTTTTTGCCAGTTTTCTAACTATGGATTTGGGAACCTATTTGAGCTACAATGTTTTGACTGAGGATGGACTTTTTCTTTTGACCTGTTTGACCTGTTTTAATTTGTGCAAATCTCACAACATAGTAAATAGCCAATGTAGATTTATGTATTAAGAACATTATGTGGTTTTCTGTTTTTGGAATTATTTTGCTACTTTGACTTGTTTTAATGTAATTTTTTAAACAAAAATTTACTTTTTTAGATTCAGATCCCAACTTTGATTTGTAATTTAATTTGACCCACTTGTACATAATTATTTTCTACTCTACTTCTTTGTGTGTGAAAAAGTACGTTTTTGTAATAGTATTCTATATTAACAAACTCTTTGGTTCAGAAAGACAATGTGGTCAGCTTTGGAATGAAACTGTTAAAGCATTCGGATAATATTTTGTCAAATCTAAGGATTCCATATATTTGTATTTATCCTTGTGAGGACTGTTTCTATTTTTCTCTTATAATAATTCTGCAGTAATACCTTGTTGCTTTCAGCCAGTTTGTCATATCTTATCAATAATAAGTATTTCCTTTGCCTTTTATCTGCCATCTCTTTCTTTAACTTTGATGTTATCACAGAGAACTCTTATGTTGTGGAAATTTTATAAGGTATTAGAAACTTATATATAGCTTTAAGTAAAATATTCTAAGGTATTAGATGCTCTCTTAAATTCATGTATTTGTAGAGTGCCAGGGCTTCCTAAGCAGTCCATTTTATCAAAACTCAAATGATTTTTGTGGCCCAAATATTTACATGTCATTCTTGACACTAACTTTTGTTCATCCAGGAGTTTATTTATAATTTTTACAATAATGCTGAACTATTTTTCAGACACTTAAAAGCACATCTAAGTTTCCTGGATTATGAATGCATCTGGTGGAGGAGAATCAGTAGTGTATGCAAAATTTTTTGCATGAAAAAATACCAAAATAGACATTGACAAAATCACCCTGATGTTTGCTAAATCCCTTCAGTTTGCAAGCTGCAGCTTTTGTTTGTTGACACCCTTGAAAATCTCTGCTAAGATTAGCATAAAATTCATAATTTGTTTTGGTTAATCAAGAGAAAGCAGAGGTTAGCTTATACATTTGTATTAAACACTGGGATTCCTGTGTTGCAAAGCAGCCTGGGATATGTAGCCTCTCTATCACTATCCTTTGTAGAGTATTAGGGCTTCTTAAGCAGTCCATATTATCCACATTAAAATTCAAATTATTTTTCTGGCCCAAATACATACATGTCATTATTGACATGAACTTTAGTTTTTTTACCACAGCATATATGTGTATTCATGGCCTAAATGCTTCTTCATAACAAAAGTATATTGTTTCCTTTTGGCTTTATTGATTATTAATTCTGTACATATAAACCATAATAAAAAGAAGGTACATATATTACATTTCTTCCTCACTTCATAGTTGTTGTGTCATATTTCATTCACCTCATGAGGAGGCTTAGTGACATAATTATTCTAGTCTATGCGTTAATTGTTTTTTGGCCAGCAGTCCTGCAAAGTATTTTTATAACTACAGGCGTATTTGTATATTACCGTAATCGTATTTGAATGTAACTCAGATACTTGATGAATAATAATAATAATAATAATACTATAATGGCTCATGTGTGGTAATAATACTACAGGGTAATACGGTAATAATAATAATACCTCTGTACTGTAATAATAAGTTGCAGAAAATATTGTGCATTTTCTTTTAATTCAAATTACATAAAAAGAACATAAAAACAAAATCACACAAAAAGCCTAGAAGAGTACAGGCCATCTGTAAGTCAGGTCGTCTGTACCCCGGGGGCCACATGTATAAGATATGACAAAATGTAAATAAATAAAATCACCTATTTAAGAAAAAAAGCCTAAAATTTTTAATTTCAAGTTTTGAAACTACCTTAAATTCATAACTTACAGCAAGTCGCAGTATGAACAATCGCCTCTGCTTCCTCATATTAGGGTTGTCCCAACTGTTTCATTTCTCCTTTAACAGACATCAGGGCTACAAGCCTTATTTCCAGGGAAAAAGCACACTCTCCCAATCATTCTCCTGCTCCTCACTGTGTCCTGCAGGTCATTATATCTTCTAAAGGCCAGCTCTCCTATTTGGTATCTAGTTAAGGCACGATGTGCTACTTCCATAGCATTGCCTCCTCAATCAAGGAACAATTCTGCTTGGTGATATCACAGGGGAGGACACTCGTTCCACAGCCCTGGTGTTGAAGAAAGGTAGGTGCAGTGACAGAGGGCAGGAAGGAGAAGTATTTTATCTCAATTACTTTATAGAAGATATCTGAGTAATAGAGTTACTTTAGTCAATTTATATATTAAGGGTAGCAGCTTCTAAGCATGTCAGGTCAGCGCTTTAGACTTCATGTAGCCAGCTGGGTGCCACTGTCCTCCAAGTTGTAATTACATATACTGGGAAATAATAAATACTTATAAAGTGATTTATGTGAAAATGATTTTAAAGAAATAGCTGTTGAATATCTATAGTCAACTGACTTACAAAAACCATGGGTGCATGGTGTTAATGAGATGAGGTCATGGAGAAGCGGCTCAGCTGTTTTTTCATTTGAACTTTGACCGCTAAAATCCAGAGGCAGAATTCAGGATTATCAGCACTAAAATAAAATGTGCTGTTATAGAGGAAATCATCCTCTGGGAAACATTATTTCATTTGACTTAACTACTTGAGGCCAATATTGACACTTAGGTACTATTTATATATAAAAATCAATTTCAATGATTTCTTTATGAGGTACCAATGCAAACCATATATTGTTTTTTTATTTTATTTAATAGCCCCTCCAATTTCAAATGATACAGGTATTTAGTGGATAACCACTGAAAGAGTAAAATGTGCTTCTCTAAAATTATTTATCAAACTTGCATTAAAGCACTTGGGGCCTCATTCTATTAGCGGCCGCAGCCGTTGCGGGGCCGCAAGGACCGGCCGCAAGCTATTCGGCTATTCTATTCCCTTACGGCCGGAGGCTCCGGCAGGCTTGCGGCCGGTGCCTTGCTATCTCTTGCGGCCGCTCGCGCCAGAGGAAAGCCTTTGATCTAAAACGGCCGCAAGAGTTTTGCAATTCAATTGCTCCGGGAAACCTCTCTGCAAGGCTAAAAGCGAGCCGCAGCTTACTTGCAGGAAAGAGGTCTCGCTAGCACCAATTAAGCACATAAAATAGCTCAAATAAAGCCATCCTGCACTTTGAGAAGACTATAAAGGGATTTTAGGTGTTAGAAAAAATAGCACATAATTATCCTGTACTCAAATCCGTAAAATATTTTATTTTTAATATCCGTAAAATATCCATGTAAAAAGTCCAGAGTGCTTGGAGCACCTCAGACACACCCACGCCGCAGCCGGAAAATAAACAGTTAATTTGAACTCGGGTTTGGGCAGATGTGCAAGCTTGAGAGTGGGTTCCTTTTAATCCTCATGTCCCCCAATATGATCCCTAGCATTTACAGAGCTGTACAGTGCAGGCTTGAATTTATTTTTGAGTTTTTATATTTCACAGATTACGGCCGGTTCCAAGATATGTGGCCGGCCGTAAAAGGAGATCCTTGCGGGGCCGTATAATAGAATCGCGAGTTAACTGAACCCCCGCAAGGAATCGCAGCCTTACGGCCGATTTACGGCCGCTAATAGAATGAGGCCCTTGGTAAAGACAATTTTAATCTCCTGCAATACGCATGTAATTTATTTTACTATTGTTCCTTCTGTTTTTTGTCTGTTTTGTTTTGCTTTAATTTTGTTTTTTACACCTCTACATTCATTGGGGCCTATTTAATTGACCAAATCACAATTACATGAGCCTGTAACAGAGCCAATAAATTGTACTTATATTCAATTGGCTACTTTTAGCTACTTGCATTACAATTGCGAGGTACAATTGTGAGACAGGATGTAACTCTGTCCTGTCTCCTCCTTTGATGTTTCAAGCCTGTAAATGTTACCAGAGCTAAAGATACAAAATCCATATTCAATTACAACAATTCAACAAGCCCTGTAAATGGCAAATGTATCAAAAAATTATATGATTACTAGATAGGAATCACAAGTGGGTTAAACACCTGTTCGTAACACTGCAAAAGCATGTAAACACACACTACTGTACTTAAAAATACTGGGAAAGCAATGAAAGGCATTATAATTAATTGCACAACAGGTTCATGCTTTGCATGTTGGGGCTGTGAGCATGTAATTACAGGTTAGTGACAATTGAATATGTCTACATGTTTAGAAAAATTTTAAGCCGCAGCCAAAAGTTCAGTTTGAAGGTAATTACACGATTGCAATTATATAGGGCCCATTTTAAGTATAACCTGTAATGGCTATTATTTACTTCTGACTTTATAAACAGAATTGTGTTTGGAAAGTTTGTCACTTTCATCTGAGCAGGGAAACTTTACTAAAAGATTGTAGGTCACCATGTTATTTACCAAAGCCTTTTTCTGACCTAGACGCTCATTCAATTGAGCCGTTCAGGAGATCGCAAGTGGAGGTTGCAAGTTTTTTTGTTATTTAATTGGCTTCCATATGTGGGCTCCGATCGAGTTATGGGCTCCGTAAGTTAATGCCCCCCAAGCCTTTGATCTTTCACAGCCGCAAGAGTTCTGAATGCTAAAGTCGCAAATCACTATTCAATTGCTCCAATTTCCCCTCGCTAACCACTCCGTCAAGCCCGCAAATGGCAAATATCTAATCACAAGTTAATGGTACCAAGGTGGTCTCGCAAAGGGCTTAATGACAAATCGGAGCACTTTAAAAGTAGATAAAAAGGCAATACTGTACTTTTATAAAGAGTGAAAGTGATGTTAGGTCCTAGAATTATTAGCACAACATTATCCAATACTTTATTTCATGTTCAATTCTCGTGTTATATCGATCACGGCAATCAATGTGAAGTCCTATAGGCTTCAATCTCCAAGCCCGTAGGACTTTGAAAAATGGAGGTTGGATTTCAAAGTCCTATGGCCTTCACGAGTTACGGGCTTGAAGGTTGGTCATGATGACAATCTCTGTTTCTACTGGTTGTTTCTGCATCTGCAGTTACGGGTTTGCTCCCCTAACATGTTCAAGCCCGCAAATACTACGTTCGACGGAAATCGTTTCCAATTTTCACGACCGCCGCCTAACTTGCTGGCTGTCCAATTGAATAGCATTGCAAAAGTAGAGCAACGGGAGCCCACAACCCAATCGCAGGCATTTGGCTGTCTGCGATCTATTTGCAAGCTAATTAGATCACAACCTCCAGCATTCTGGTTGTATTTAAGGTTTATTAGGCTACTATGCTGTTATTAAGTATTTTGTCCTGAAAAAATGTGATTTGAGGGAAAAAAACATAAATAAAACAACATTTTTTTTTAATTTTATTTATGTTTGGAGACCCAAAATAAATTATAATCCTAGGAATGAGTTAAAATAAATGAAATAATAAGGATTCCTGGAATCCCAATGGAACTCCTATCGACTGTATTAGTGTAAAAGATGTCCAAAAATAAATGTAACTCAATAAAAGGGCACGTTTTTAAGATCTTTCTGTCTAGCCATGGGATGTGTATATACGTAAATATAGAATGGGTCCCTGGTCCACTTGTTAACTGAAGTACTTTTTAAGCCCCCTTCCCTCATCCCCTGGTGTGGTGCACTAGGGTGAAGCCAAAATAAGTGCCAAGTCCTATCAACCATGGAGTTCCCTAAGCTACTCTATGTGCCCTGAGCATATCCAATACCCCCTACCTTGCTACCCTAACATTAGATAATAAAATAGTTTACACATTTTTTTTTTTAAACCTACTACTAACTTTCTACTTTCTTTCCAGGCCTGGTAAGTGGCAATACTGATCTTGACTGAAGTCTTGCTTGAAACTCTTGATGCCCTGTGAATTGAAGACCATGGCCCAAGGCCCATGGCAAGGCCTGAAACCAAAAAAAATAAAAGTTAAACGATAAAAAAGGGAGAGCAATTGTAGTCTGAACAAATATTTATTGCCCCAAAATAGCAAGTCTTAGCAAGACAGAATATGATTGCTCACTTAGATCAAGGAGAGCTCATCTTATAAATATGAGTTGATGAGTATTATATGTTCATTCTTGAGGAAGTCTGGTTTTATAGATGAAATGTGTCTGTTTATTTTATTATCAATACATTTTGTTATTTTGAGTCAATAAATATTTGTTCATACTTCACCACTGTGGTTCCTTTGCTCTCCCTTTTTTATCTTTTTAGGGGGTCCTTGTATGCTAGTGTATGGGATTGAAGAAGTGGCTCTCCTTTATGCTGCTGTTATGAATATATTGGTGTCCAACTATACTATCTATTTGGAGTATTAGAGTTCAAAATAAGAGTAAATTTAGGACTATATATAATCAACAAATATTGTTTTATTATTCATGTTCTCTAGACTCAAAAAGTATGTGATGTTCGATAAAAATAATAAAAAAAAAAACTTATGGAAGCTCTTCCTATGAGGAGCTCCCTGAGGTGAATAGTGCATTCCCCCCCCCCCCCCCCCTGTATTATACAGACGTTCTATGATTCTAATTGTCTGATATAGCTGTTATATACTTTTCACTGTTATTAACCATTTATGGAGGGCCCCAGGGCAACTCCTATTCATATAAGAAAAATCATTTTCTAACCCATGCCTTATTAAACTAAGAGTCCTCTTTATCTCATGCTGCTGCTGGCAGTTGTAGGCAATTCAGTACTGCAGGAAAACAGCTTTGTACCAGAAGCTTGGTTTGATAGATGTTTGTTTGTTGCAAAATTCATTTAAGATACAGACATATAAAGTACAGTCTTTTGGAGGCACACAAAATGCATCAGAGGTCAGTCCAGTGGTCAATGCAGAGGTGGAGCTATCACCGGTGCAACCGCTGCAAGGCACCAAAGCCCTTGGCCTCTGAGAGCCCCCGTAGACCTCCCGCAGCCCCTGCGGACCTCCTGCGGCTTCCCAGTGGCACCTACAGCCCTCTAGTGGCCCTTGCAGCCCTCCTGTGGCCCCTGCAACCATCCCGCAGCCCAGCGGGTCCTCTGTGGCCAAGTCCAATTATGGATGAATGATCAGTTGCTATCTTTAAGATTTTGTGAAACCTCCCTGCAGAGTAAATCAGCTTGTAGTACTTGTAGTACTTTTAGTACATGCATAAATATTGTACTTAAAAAACATAAAAAAACTATTATCTACTTAATACTAAAATCAGTCAATTATTTGGCATAAGACATATGTAGAGTCCAGTGGTGGCTAGTGACTTTCCAAGTTGGTTGGGCGGAAGACAGAAATCTGGCCACTCCCCTTACATTGACTCCACCCATCAGTATAAACCCCTCCCCTTCTCAACATATTACCTGTATAGACCCTGCCCAGTGACACAGAGTCCACCCACAAATTAATCCCATAGAGAGAGACAGGCATAGAGATAGAAAGAGAGGGGGGGGGGGGATAGTGAGAGAGTAGGATAGACAGAGAATGATAGAGAGGGATAGATAGATAGATAGATAGAGAGAGAGAGAGAGAGGGATAGAGAGAGAGATTGAAAGTTAGAGAGATAGATTCTATGCCTCATCTTCTATCCCTCTCTCTCCCTCTCTCTCCATCTCTCCTTCTACCCTTCTCCCTGCCCCTTCTCTACCCCCCCCCCCCCCCAATCCCCATACTTCTCTATCCCTCCCTTTGTCTCTCTCTCTCTTTCTATCTATCTATCCCTCTGAGCCTAGGTCAGGTATTTTACAACTCAGCCAATAATGATACAAGTAGATACTATCGGCCTCATTCGATTAGGGGCCATAACTCGATCGCAAATCGCTGATTTGCTGCGATCAGGTTACGTCCTCGCATTGCCCTATGTTTACGCTCTTAATAAATTGGCTGAGCGTGGAAGTCAGCCCTCCTTCCCGCTGATTGCAAACCATGTTATCGGCAGTAAGCATTCGTGGGCTTGAAAATGATCACGGCAGCAAGGCTGTAACTCGTGTTTCAAGCCTGCAAACTCAGAGGACTGTAAATGCAAAAATACACAAGCACTGTAAATAATGGGGAATACAATGGGTGAATCTAGGATTAAAAGCACAGCATTTTCAAGCGTGCACATCGCCAAAATCAAAAATGTCATATCTTGTTTAATTTCTATCCAAAGTCCTATGGGCTTGAATGACCTCCAAGCCCGTAACTCGTTATTCAAGCCTGTAGGACTTAGAATAAAAATGGAGGTTGGATTCCAAAGTTCTACGGGCTTGGAGGACTTCTGACAAAAAATAAACAAGAAATAAAGTATTCTATTTTGGCAATGTGCTAGCTTGATAATGTTGTGCTTTTAATTCAAATTCAATCATTTACAGTTCTGGATTGCTTTTTTATTTGCTTAATAAGTGCTTCGATTTGTAAGTAAGCCCTTTGTACAACCTAAGTAAGGAAGCTGTGGTTCGCGTTTAGCCATTTATGGGCTTGAAGGAAGGGTAATTGGAGCAATTGAATAGTGATTAAGGAATATTTTGCGCCCTCAACACTCGCGGCCGCAAAAGATCAAAGGCTTTGAGGGAAGTAAGCTGTGATTGCCGAAATTGCAAGGAATCGTAGCTAGTAGAATGTAACCCGATTGGAGGACGCAAATGTAAGGCAAATGAATAGCAACGTAGCTAGGGATCAGCATTTGCGAGCCTGGATCTCCAAAATGTAGCAATAGAATGAGGCCCTATGATAGCAGCAAATATACTGAAAAAGAGTTAAACTGCATAAACAAATAATTTGTTAAATGAGCAAATCGATTAATTAAACAAACAGAGACTAAACAACACTTGGGAGGAACATCTTGCACCTACAGAAGGACAGGGTGATAATTCACCAACAACAGATCAGAACAAGAAAGTTGCACCCATAGCTGGTTCTGCATGATTCAGCACTGTTTTGTTTCTCCCTGCATTTTAAACATAATTTAAATAGCATGTGGGAGAAGCATCTCAAACCTCCCACATGCTATTTAGACTATCTTTAAAAAAAAATACATTTGAATAAATCTATGTGTTTTTTCAAAATATTTATTCAGTTTATAGACTGCCTATACATAAGTAATATTAAGTTGCAAAAAACATATTATATGTACACACATGTACACCCCTCACATTTTTTTCTTATATCTTTTCATGTGACAACACTGAATAAATGACAATCTGCTACAATGTAAAGTAGTAAGTGTGCAGCCTGTATAACAGTGTAAATTTGCTGTCCCCTCATAATAACTCAACACACAGCCATTAATGTCTAAACCGTTGGCAACAAAAGTGAGTACACCCCTAAGTGGAAATGTCCAAATTGGGCCCAATGTGTCAATATTTTGTGTGACCACCATTATTTTCCAGCACTGCCTTAACCCTCATGGGCATGGGGTTCACCAGAGCTTCACAGGTTGCAACTGGAGTCTACTTCCACTCCTCCATGATGACATCACGGAGCTAGAGGATGTTACAGACCTTGCACTCCCCCACCTTCCATTTGAGGATGCCCCACAGATGCTAAATAGGGTTTAGGTTTGGAGACATGCTTGGCCAGTCCATCACCTATATCTTCAGCATCTTTAGCAAGGCAGTGGTTGTCTTGGAGGTGTGTTTGGGGTTTTATCATGTATGAATCAGCACAAGCGCAAAGTGGGGTATACCTGTATATATATATATATATATATATATATATATATATATATATGTACATAAATATATGTGTATATATATATATATATTTATATATATATATATATATATATATATATATATATATATATAATGGGTGTATATATATATATATATATATATATATAGATACACATATATATACACACACATATATATATATATATATATATATATATACACACCCATTATATATATATATATATATATATATATATATATATATACACATATATTTATATACACACGCACTTTATATATATATATATATATATATATATATATATATATATATATATATATATATCTTACACATACAATGAGAAATCTCCCCCAAATACATATGGACATAGAGAGAGATTAAGACACAGGACCCCTTCTGGATCGCTACCTTGTCGTGGTGAAGGGGCTTGTTACCTCAATGAAGCTGTGAGCTATATCATGAAGGGTCACCCAAGATGGGCAGGTCATTTCAGAGAGGTCAGGCAAAATGCAGTCCACTGCAGTAGGAACTGGCAACCAACTCCAATATCTTTTCCATGAAAACAATATGGATAAGCACAACCAGAAACACAGACAGATGTACCTGCTGTGCTGCATCCATGTGGTCACTGAGAGTCAGACACAACTGGAGGACAGAACAACAACAACAATAAGACACATGGACTCACCTGAGCTCTGCAGCTGTTTCTGTCTGGTATAGGCCGGGGTGGTGACAGGTGACAAGCTTGGTGTGTGGAGCAGGGTAGTCAGAATCAATAAAACCATCAGAGTATTGACAAAGCTGAAACATGCACTGTGAGCTGGGAGTTTTTTTTTATTCAATAAACTTTATTGAGATTGTCAGGATTGCAACAATGTATTTACTTCTGGGGGGACTGTGAGAGGTGCTGCCCTGGAGGATCCAGGACTTTTTCCTCCCTGCCATTTTGATTGGGTGATGCTGCATTTGACAGACAGGCTCAGTCCTATAGGTTAGAGCACAAGTCAGTCAACGACAGCATTTTTGACTGTTTTTTTTTTTTTTTTTTAAGTTTCACATGTACTCTGATCTGTAATACTAGACACGTCACCAACAGGGGGCTAGATGTGATAAGTCTGTGGGATTTAAAGTGACAGCAGCAGCTATTAAAATATAGATTATTGATTATGGTAAAAAAATATATATATTTTTATTATATAAATTAAACAATTAAGTAAGTGACTGGGGGATTAAGTCAGTGCATTAATTTTGGGAAGGCGATTGCCCATTTGCCCCTATGCACCAGTCGCCCCGCGTAGAACCTCTTTTTAAAAAGTATTTATTATGGCAGATAATTAACTTTGTTTAAGTATGAGGTAAATAACCTTTTATTAATCTCATACCCTGTGATTATAAGGTATATTTTACTTAACAAGACTCTTGTGTGTACTGTCAGAGACTGGACATGTTTCTGCAGTTTGTATGTTTTGTAAGTACAGTGTTTTATGTATTAAAATAACCAAAACTTACTTGGCTTCACCCTCTGACTGTTGGCATACCCCAAAAGGCTTCCCCCTCTTCACTGCCATATCCCTGCGTCACACAGGCATCCTCCCATCTCACTATCAAATCACTGCATAACACAGGCTTCCTCCCTCCTCACTTCCCTTTAATTTTAATCGTGCTACATGATACTTTACCAGTGGAAAGAGTGTGTGTGAGAGTAGGTTAGATATGAGCGATGAGGGTAAAGAAGTGGAAGGGAAGAGGAATTAGTGAAGAGTAAGAAGCAGCAGGCAGAAAGAGGAGGTAGAAAGTGAGAAGGGGGGAAAGTGAAGATTGGAAAAAACAGAATAAAGAAAAGAGTAGAGGGGGATGGGAAATATATGAATCAACTGAATATAGTGCAAAGGTAACAAATTATATAGAACAGTCTGGTGTTGTGGTGCAAAAATACATGCCTGAAAAAATATAAAAGCCATTTGTTATTCCAATGTTGTGTATACTGTACCTTTGTGCAAATACTCTTTCTGCTACTCTTGCTAGGAGTACTGACCATTGCATCTTCCCAGAGTTGTTAAAAAGGGTGGGAGTCAAAAGCTTTCCTGGGTCAAGCCTTTTCCTGGGAGAGACAAATTGCTCCATAGCCCTCTATTGGCAAACTCCGGTAATGCACAATTACGTTTAATTTCAGCATTTTAAGTGTCCACTATTCAAATAATCTGGAGGGAGGCATTTGTCCCCCCATCCCCCCAGTTCCAATGTCTGCGAAGACATTTTATATCCTCCACAAAATTGATCTTATTGCACGAAGCATTTACTGTGTGTACATTGAGCTGCTTCCTAACTGGGCATTAACTGCTACTTACTCTATCCTCTGTATACCACATCGATGTAAAAACAGTTCACTCAATGTATACCCATCTATAATATATATAATATGCCATATATGTTTCACCAAAGGAATTTTTTCTTTTTTACTTTCCCACTAGCAATGGTAACATGTTGCTGCTAATGCTAACCTCATGATAGCATGAACTCTGGCAAACAGGACCTATTTAATGACAACCTGACATAGGGCCCTATTCTATTGCCCAATTCGTAAATGTATACACACTTAAAATCCCTCTTAATATTGCTACATATTCGGCAAATATTACTTATTGGCACTAATGAATTCTTAAGTCAATAGAATGCATATAAATATTTATTTAAAAAAACACCCAAAGCCAAATTTATGAGTTCAAGGCATTTGCAAGTAGCTAATAGAATATGGCCCTAATGGAACACGGCACATGGTTCATAATCCGCTTCATGGTCTATTATATATGAAAGTGGCAATTTATTCTTATTAAACCTCCACACTTGATGATACCCTGAGACTGCCCTTGTTAAAAGACAAAATGCATAAATATTCTTGAGTCAAAGTTCAGATATCTGTGCAGAGGTTCACATTAACAAAGTTTAAAAGCAAATTTGAGGATTTGTTATCACTAATTAGGCGACCTTTGCAGTCTATTTAAAGATGAAATTGCTGAATTCTAAGCATTTTAATATCCTTATAGAGTTGCAGAGATTTTGATGAATATTAGAAGTGTGTAGGCATTTACATCTCATAAAAGAATTGTGAAAAGTACATTTCATATTGAATTGTTCATGTATTTGAGTAAGAACAGTTGTTAAAATAATTTATACAAATATAATTATACTTTCCAGCTCATTTAAATTTTAAGGTGACTCCCAGTGTAAAGTTAATTTGAATCTAATTTAATCTTATTCTCAGCTGGTGGAATTGTGTGCATATTGTGAATATTATAGCAGTTATTCTATCTGTGAAACTTTACTATGGGCCTCATTCAAACGCTCCGTTTTTGGCATAAGTAGCCGCAAGGGGAAGTCGTTTTACGAGTCTCGAGCTGCGATCCCTTGCATTTTGCTTAATCGCAGCTCACTTCCGTCAAAGCCTTTGATCTTGTGCGGCCGCAAGAGTTGCAATTTGCTATTCAATTGCTACGATCACCCTTCCGTCAAGCCCGTAAATCGCTAAAATTGAACCTCAGCTTACTTACACCAAAGATGTCCCGCAACGGTCTTACTTACAAAACGTAGCACTAATTAAGCACATCAAAAAGCCATCCTGCACTTTTTTTAGAAGTGAAAGTGATTTTAGGTCTTAGATATTATAGCACAACAGCCCCCTACTCTCAAATTGGCAAATAAAAATAGTTTATTTCATGTAAAATTTTTGTCATAAAGTACTAGGGTGCTTCAACCTCCAAGCCCACCAAGCCCGTAGGACTTTTGAATCCAACCTCCGGGCTTGGAGGTTGAAGCCCTTAGGACTTTATGACGGGAATTGAATGTGAAATAAAGTAGTTATGTATGCCAATTTGCGGGCTTGAGAATGTTGTGCTATTAATTCTAAGACCTAACATCACTTTCTCTTTTAATAGAAGTACAGGATGGCTTTTTTATTTGCTTAATTAGTGCTACATTTTGAAATATGATGTTTTTCAGGATTGCTAGTATCCCAAGGTGTTTGCCACCTATAATAGCCTCATTTTATACAAAAAGGGAATGATCTTTTTTTTATAATTAAACACATATTTAAAACTTTATTGCATATTGTTCACAACGGCAATAGCGAAAAACAAATTTAAAAAAATCCAGGATTAGGAACAGGGGATTTTAAAAAAGATGGGCTGCTTTTATGGTATAAATAGCCACAGTCATATTAAGGTAAATCTCATAAACTCCACAATGGAGGGGCAATATTATTCCCACCTTGTAAGTATATATATATATATATATATATATATATATATTTTGACAAGAGAACTTACAAGTTCTTTTATATATACCCTTTGGCTGATATGCTATTAAGTACCCACAAAGAGACTAATCATATGCTTAGTATGCTGGGTGATAATCAATGGGGCTCACTATTGACGGGGTTACATGTATCTGTGCTACAAAAGAGGTATAACTGACTGCAATGGAGGGACTATAGACTCTTCTCAGGAGAAATCCCTACATATACTACAAGGTTGTAGTATAGTTTGATAGAGCCCTTACCTGCCAAAGTCCTTACCATCGAATATAGACATCAAAAGTGGGAGCTTCTCTGAGGAAGACTGTGGTGCAATACAACATAGGAGTATATGTAGAGATTTCTCCTGAGAAGAGTCTATTGTCCCTCCATTACAGTTATACCTCCTTTGCAGCACAGATACAAGTAACCGCGTCATTAGTGAGGCATATTGACTATCACCCAGCATACTAAACATATGCTTAGTCTCTTAGTGGGTACTAAATGCCATATCAGCTAAAGGGCCTATAGAGAAGAACTTGTAAGTCTCTTATTAAAAAATATATATATACTTACAAGGTTGGAATAATATCGCCTCTACATTGTGAAGTTTATGAGATTTACCTCAATATAACTGTGGCTTATTCCATACAAGCACCCCATCTTTTTAAAAATCCCCTGTTCCTAATCCTGGATACGTTTTTAAAACAAGACCTTTACGGTACTATGGGCTTGAATGACCTCCAAGCCAGTAATTCGTTATTCGCGTCCGCAAGCCCGTAACTCATGTTTCAAGGCCGCAAACTCTGAGCACTGTAAATGCAAATATAAATTCAACACAGCACTGTAAAGCACTGTAAATTACAGGGAACACAATGGGTGACATGAGGATTAAAGGGACAACATTCTCAAGCTGGCACATCGCCACAATACGTAACTTGATTTCACGTTTAATTTCCGTCCAAAGTCCTAGGGGCTTGAAGAACATCCAAGCCCGTAACTCGTTGTTCAAGCCCGTCGGACTATGGACATGAATCAAACATGGAATCAAATATAGTATTGTGGCAATGTGCCAGTTTGAGAATGTTGTGCCTTTAATCCTCAACCCATTTTGTTCCCCATCATTTACAGTGCTTTACAGTCCTATTCAAGAGATCTATACAAGCACGGAAGTGCTTACTGCCGATAGCATGGTTTGCGTTCGTCCCTAAAGGGGACCTCCTTGCGGTGCCGGCCAATTGAATAGCAGCGTAGACGTGGGGACATAACCCTATCGAAAGGAATCGCAGACTTTCGGCTGGTTTACAGCCCCGATTTGAATGAGGCTCTATGTGTCTTGCAACCAATTGAACAGCCAGAGAAAAAAATAGTAACTTGTTGAGCTAGACGAAATTACTGAATTTATTTGATTTATTTGAGTATTGAAACTGTTAACCTACAGATTAATATTACAGGTATAACAAACACATTTTCCATATATTCCTTGCTTTTGGCCTTTGTAGTATATTAGGTATATTGCAGCAATTTATTAAAAATATGATCAGTGTAAGATTTAATGCATAAGTTATAGTTATTGTTTATAGATCACTAGGTCTATACAAGGAGTAATATATATGGCTACCAAAATATTTTATTAATTGGATATATCTTTCCTTAAAAACTATATCAAGATAAATCCATGGAGAATAACTGCAATCCTAGAGTAGGAATTTTGGGATTATGGTGAACACTAACTAGTTTTGCAATAAGAACTCACACAGCATAGTTTACACAGTTGTTTCTATGAGTACCTTATTACCATCCTAGTCCTGCTTTCAATGTAATCTTGCATCAGGCTTGAAGCAGTATATAAAAAGTCTGGTCAATACCTGACAACATCAGATTAGGAAACAAGAAACATCCCATACTATGTAGCTTGAAGGTAAAAAGCGAATAAATTATGCATGCTTGGTTTAGACATAAAGCGAAGATGCATGTAAAAAGCAAAGGACTAAATAAATCAGACATTTTAAAGAAGGTTGAAATATGGGGTGCAAGGAGGATTGACTGGTTTCTATCTGACATTAAATTCTAGTTTCTGTGATTTATTTGTTGCATAAATAATATATGTTTTGTACATATAGTTCATGTCAGCAGGCAATGTGATAAGCAAATAAACATAAGATACAGAATTTTTTGAAAAGAAAGATTTATTAAACAATATAAATAAATATATATATGTATTTCACCACAAGGATTTTAGAGCTTGACTGAATACAAAATGACTTAAAAATCTCAGCACATAAACAGTGTATCAAAAAATATTTGAATTACCAAGGACAGATGCTAGTAGTCTATACTAAAAGCGGATGTTCTGCAAACTGCAGAAATATAACAATTTTACTTTACTGATTATTGCATTGAAAGTATTAAAATATCTTATTTATGCAAGTCATCTCATTTTTATAAAGACATATCCAACTCAAACTAATAAGTATCCTTAGAGCTATGATGTGATTTGCACAAAGTCTATTGGTGAAATTGTCATTATGGCTCTTCAAAGCTCTTTGGAAGGCTTAGTGTATCTCCACCATAGTGCCATTTTTTTTTATTGGAGTCACTATTGGAATAGTATTCCTAAAAAATAGAACAGAAAATAATAATAGAAGAATTGTCAGTTTTTAACATTATTTACTGTTCACGTAACGTTGAAGGATAGATGGGTTGGAGAGTCACAATATTAATTTTCTGACATTATTTTGTAGGTAAGTTAATAATAATAATAATAATAATAGGTAAGTTATATTATAATTGCATTTTTTAAGTATTTTTATTCCTTAAAAAGATGTATAAGAATGCATCTGAGCATATTTATTAAATATTACTAATATAGTTTCTAAAGCGTGTGTAACGCTTTAGAAACTATTTGTACGGATTTCAGTGCAAGTCGCAGTGCGCATGTGTGGTGCTAGCCACACATGTGCACAACGCGACGCCAGCCACGCATGTGCAAAGCCAGAGGAGGGGGGACAGAGACACGGGGAAAGAGACAGAGGGGGAAAGAGACACAGGGAAGGGAGGAGGGGGGAAGAGACACAGGGGAAAGGAAGGGAAGAGACAGAGGGGGGAAGGGGGAAAGAGACAGAGGAGGGGAGAAAGACAAGCAGGGGAAAGGGGGAAGAGACAGAGGGGGAAAGGGACACATGGGAGGGAGGAGGGGAAAAAGAGACACTGGGCAAATGGGGAATAGGACACAGGGGATAGGGGGAAAGAGACAGACGGGGAAAAGAGACACAGGGAGGGAGGAAGGGGGAAGTGACACATGGGAGGGAGAGGGAAGGAAGAAACAAAGGGGAGGCAGGGGGGAGACAGGGAAGAGACACAAGGGATGGAGGGGGAAGAGACACAGGGGAGGGAGAGTGGGGAAAGAGACACAGGGGGGGAAGAGACACAGGGGAGGGAGGGGGGGGTAGAGACACATGTAATATTATACCACCATTTATGACAAGTAAACGACTAATTGGAATATAATATGTAGCTGTTTAATATTAACTGTCATTTTCACATAATGTCTATACATTTTAATGAAACAACCACAACTTAAAAAGGACAGAGAACATAAATGAGTCATACTAAAATGAGTATTTGAGTCTTAGTCTGGTATTATTTGTTAATCTCTTCTGCAGGGCCCTGATGAGACATATTTATTTCTAGTAACATCACAATGTTGGATATACCTTAGATTCATTGCTTAATTTAACATTATTTAATTGCAGTTAAACATCCAAACTATAGCCAATGCATTATGAATATATCAATACTATTTTAATTATTTAAATGTTTGTATGCAACATTTACATATCTAGTTCACAAAAAGAAGATTTGAGCACTATAATACAATTATAAAGACTTAGCATCAAGTTCTTGAATGCAATGTGTTTTATTTTAGTACAGATTAGCCTTTTTCATTAAACATATTTTTAATTTAACTGTATTCCTATTTTTAACATTTGTTTGGATGCACATTACATTATACATGATATTGTTCCTTTTTCATAACAGCAAATTGAGTTTTTAACTGTAAAACAAATCATATGACTAGAATTTTCTAGACTCATTTTATCGTCTGTGAACCAGGATTTCCATTTTGTAGCACTAATTACCAAATGCTTTATGGAGATAGTATAAGCTCAGCCATGTAAATTTTCTGACAGATTCATGCTCTAATTAATGACTCAATAAAGAAAATGAAGTACTTCATATGTCTAATTAAGTAGCTTATACGCCTAGTTAATAGATTCCAATCTCCAGTAACATACTTTTCATGTCAACCTGCAAACTGTTGAATACTAAATCCTCAAAGGAGGTTAAGCAGTGCCGTCTTGCACATAGATAGATGTGGGTTCTGCTTTTGGTTTTGCCAATCTCTTCTTCATAGCACTTATCTATCATAGAATTGCTGCCCACTGTGACTACAGAAAACTAACCATCTTCAAAGAAATCTGACAGGTCTGCAACTATTGGCTAAATTGTGGATTTAAAGTGTTAATGGGCATTGCATAACATGATGAATACCCCATTGTCAAGTGAGATAGCTACACTACAAATTGGATTCTTCTGCCATCTAAATCATCAGTACTAATGGGGAAGGGGATATTATTGCAAATCCATTTAATTTGTCAACACTATAAAATAATTTAAAAATAATTGTGAAAATGTGCAAGTCATTTGCCATAATCCAAATTAATAAAAAATGTAAAATTATATAAAATATAAAATTATTTACACACTCTACATTTTGTAAATAGTGTTGCTTTCGTTGTTTCAACAATACATTACAGTATATTAGCTTACAAACAAATAATATGATGATGAACTGGGTGGAAGAACTGCTTTTAATAAGTGTACTGGAAGGTACTATATTTAATAAACCTCATTAATACAATGACTTAAAATTAAGCAATGTGTTTCAGATGTGTCAGATTGAGTTTCAGGGGGCATCTGTTGTTCCCCCAGCAAAAAGAGGAAAGTATAGATTAAATATAACAACTTCCTAGAATATCACTAAACAAGAACATTTCCAAGAAGACTCCTCTATAGATATCTACATAAGGCCACATTCAATTGCGATTTGGCCAATTGAATAGGGCTCTATATAAGCACATAGCATATTTTTTTACAGAAGTTTTTAGTTAGTGAACTTCTATCCAAAAGCAAGGTCTTTACTAACTAAAAACTTCTGTAAAAAAATATGCTCTGTGCTTATATAGAGCCCTATTCAATTGGCCAAATTGCAATTGTATGAGGTCCATAGAGGACAGCTTCTGATATAAATATAACAAGTTAACGCTTAAGTGTTGGATGCATCTTATTACCCCTTCTAGCTGTTGGATGCAGGTACCGATAGATCTCACAGATCAGCATACTTTATAATCTATATTATGTACATAAATTTTGTTCTATGCTTAGCTAATATTGATAAATATGCACAGTTTATGCAATATCAACAGTATTATACATAGACTTTGCAAAAGAGACATAAAATTGTTTCAGGACATAGCCACAAGGATGTCTATGACTCATCATGGTATTTGTTTTATAATGATCATATACTGTCTACGTACTTCAAATTGTTGTTCAACACATTACAGACAACAAACGGTTACTGCAGATACATAATTTCTCATACTGCTGTGAAACACCTGGTATTCACAAACCTGAAACACTTATGAATATTTACATTATGGGACCCTTGTATAATTGTCCGCCATGATTTACCAGCACAGTTGAAACATTTGGCTCCACTCTGCTACGTAAACGTGAATGCTGGAGATGGCTAATACTAAACATTAAGGTCATCCACAAAGTGTCTTTTTTATATCACTGCATATTTATGAATATTTTTTCACAGGTTTGCATAGAGTGTAGGGGAATTTTACTTGCATCCATGCAATCTTAAATAAATCTATATTTTAGGTCCATTTTCCTCTGTCATGTATGGCTGTGCTCCATTGAAGTGAATCTGTCAACAATGATTTATTTTACATGCAAGAGTAATCTTGTATTATTTTATTTTATTCATAGAACATGTAGTGTAGGCCTGCAGTAATATTCAGTTTGTGTAAAATGTTATGTCAAGTAACATTATACATGACAGTTCCTGTTTGGTAGAAGCACCTCTTCCTCATCTACATCTAAATAACAACCGTCAATCTGAGCATTTTGACCACAGCACACATTTGTTCCATGAACATGAAGTACGGCATAATGAGCTATCTCAGCACTGGCTCCAGAGTACATTACCATTTCATCATTAAGGTCACAGCTTGAACTCTCATCAAAATGGGATGGAAACATTTGTGGTAAATAATTCAACAGAAACACTTTCGCTAAATACAAGTAAAACAGAGTACTAGCCAGAAGCAATACTTGATGAGACTCAGAACGCAATACCTACAGATTATTTTCATATAGATGGCTGGCCATCAGTGATTTTATTCAATCTATGCCAACAATGGCCAGGCCTAGGACATCACAGTATTCAGGGGGCAGCCGACTGCCTCAAGAATTTTGTCTATGCAGACATGTCTATATGGAGTAACATTTGTATCTGTTGCAACAACAAATTTTTGAAATACCGTCAACTGTACAGTATATACCTAAACATCCATAAAATTATGGTTCTGTGTATATACTGTACATGGTAATATTAGAATGGAGGTATAGCACAGTGCAAAGTGTAGTAGTAACTGGGGCATGTGGGAATCACACATCTAAATGGGCTTAGGACATTATAAAGTTCTATGTACGATACTCATCTTAGTGTAACCATTAAACATTTTATTTCTGCCTCTAACTGTCTGTTTCAGAGAATTTCTTCTTTTCCTTGCCACTCTTCCTATAAAAAACTTACAATCTCTTTATGCAATATTACTGTTCATATTTATTTAATGTTAAACATTTTCTATTCTAATATTATACATGTTAAAGGCATATCAAAATTTTCTGGATTATTACATTTCTGCAATCCTTAGGCAAAATATAGCGTTTTAATTTTATTAATATCTAAAAATCCCTCTGATGATTATGCTGATGACACCAGGGGTGGCTTATAACCCCAATCAGCATGGAGCATTTAGGAACCAATTTTAATTATTTACTAACCTGCTCTGGCTTCCTCAGCCAATAGGAGAGCACTGCTGTTCGGCCCAAAGTCACTGTTGGGATGTGTCCCGTCTGGCTGCTTCCTGCTGCAGTCTCTGCTGTGCACACACCCTCACCAGAGATCAGTACAAACAGAGCTGCTGTGTGTGTGAGAGACCTGCAGCATTTATTAATAAATACAGTAACATCCCAAGCGAGTCAGTTTTTGTACTGTAAGAGCAGAAAGATGAAGCAGAGGAATTTCTGGCAGAGATTTGCCCTTACAGCCTCAGTTCTTGTACTGAGCATGTCAGAAGCTATTGAGGTGGAAACTGATACAATGTATTAGCCTGCTCCTGATTGGGCACAGCTAAATATGAATGTTATGGTAATTTAGCTGGGATTTTCTATTGGCGTACACCATCAAATGCAACTGCCAAGAATCATAAGAAATTTTGCTAACTTCAAGTTGAGCTAATTAATGTTTACTTTGGGATTTTTCATGCAAATTTTTTTTTTTTCATACCCTACTAAATCACCTCAATCAGATGCATTCATAATCCAGGAAACCTAGATATGCCTTTAATGTATGCTACACGAATGCATGCTTAAAGGGATACTGTCATACCATGAAAAAGTGGTTTCATCTACATTGTAGATGTAAATCATTCCTGATATATACAACATTGTTTGTGCTGCTCCTTTATATAATGTGTGCTCCAAATACTTGACATTTTGGGCATCTAACTGCATGATAACATTGGGACACATTGCTTTTGTCACAGAAACAAATAAGTTGACTTACTAATTAGCAAATCAGCTACATATTTATGCATAGCCAGTTTTTCATGCTCTTTATGAATAGCGTATAAAAAATGGATTTTGGGGTGACAGAGTCTCTTTAATCTAGAATGTCCAAAATGGGGCCCTTTGCTAATCGTGTGTTTAAAATGCAGTACAGCTGTAAATCAGCTGTGGGAGCTTTTTTCCCTACGCTACACTTCAATGTTAATCTTTAGCTCCCCCACATTACAGCACTCTGCCCACATCTGTCAATCCTTCCTTGTCCACAAGATATTTTAGTGTGGGTTATACGCAAACCTAGCTTTACGAATTAGAAGCGTCTATTGGAGCCAATAGGAAATGAGAACGTCATCATTATTATAATGAGTTATAACAAGTTCTGTAACTACAGCAAGGAACAATAATATATATATATATATTTTTTTTTTTGTTTCTATTAATATTATCTTTTAGTTATCTATATTTTATGACATTAAATAGATGTGACAATTGTAGTTATAGTTTCAATATATAAAATTTAGTGCATTTTATGTTAATAAAATATATATATATATATATATAGACAATGCATTAGAGCATTTGTATTAACCTCTTCAGTAGTGGGTTTTGTGTTACCCGAGATGTCTAATGATGTGGGTAAATAATACAATATCATAATTTAGATTTACACATTTGTTGATATTGTACTGTTAAGTGTGAAATAATATTGAAACATTATAATTTTTTAGGTGTTATTCTGTCACTTTTACTGCTACAATGGCATTCAGCAAAGGTTTTAAAAGCCTTTGCGATTGGTCTTTAGTACACGTAATATTTCCTTCCGTTTTTTGCAGTTGCGGCACTGCCCTAGTTTGCGAGTGATCCTTAAAAAAAACAGATTAGCATAAGTTTTTGGTGTAAAAGTCTAATGGAGTAACTTAATATTTTAGCAGTGCAAAAATCAGTGGAGTCTTTTCGTGCTGTAGTCACTCGTAGCAATTCTCTCTCAATGTTTTTGGGAATCACATAGCTCACTAGGATTTACTTTGGTAATACAGCACCCGTAATTGTGATAGAGGGGATTTACATAGGGCCCATAGATGGTACAATGGTTTGTACTGTCTTATGTTAAAAGTCTTTGAAACATTCTGAAGCAACTAAATATATTTTGCTTTTACTATAATACTCATATAATTTTATATCTTGTTAGCACAAGTAAATGACAATATGGTAATCAGTCATAATACATGTTTTCTTCTATAACTGTACTCATGAATGCACAGCAGCAGAGAAAACTAAGGTTGACACGGGTGATGTACTCTTGCTGAAGTAGGCAAATGTCTCAAGCAAAACACCAGCAGAAAAATAACATGCTTAGCTTTCAGAAATCACTGGTGTCTGAAATATAAATGTATCAATATTTTAAAAAGTATATAATATTGTATAAACCAGGAAAATAAATATTTAAGAACTATAAAAAGAAATTAATTTAGCATTACAACATCATTTGAAGAGTAAAAGTACACATATGACAGTTTACGAAAAAGTATAAAATATTTTTATGTTTAAATCACAAAAAAACAAAACAAGGCTATATTCATTAAGGTAGATGGATTAGAGTAGTGTTATGTTATTTTTATGTAACCTACAAACTAAAATGTGAAATAATCTCTCTAACTTAAATAAGGCACCGCCAGATCATAAACTGGGTTTCTGCTCGGAAACAGTAATGATGCTTATACGGTTCCTTTGTGCTTTTTTATGCAGTATAATAAAAAAAATGCATTAATTTTTTTATATTTCCTTAAAAGACTTTGCTCCAGACATAGAAGCAACCTTTTTCTGTGTAACAGAGAAGCCGCATCTCATTAGTGAGAAACCTCTCACCTGGTGAATCTAACCCATGGACCTTTGGTGGTTTGGTGAAAGTGACTTTAATCCTTTTTGAAGTGGATCATAACTGACGTTTGAAATGTTATTTCACTATACCAAAAAAAGGGGAGATATAAAATATTATTTAGAATGATATTCTATAAAGGGACAAAATTGCCATTTTACACCACAGAAGTAACCTCACTGTACAGGTAAATTAATGTGGCGCTCTGATACTTATGTTGTATCCTTTTATCCTTATATTTTCTGTTCTTTCCATAGTTTTTAGTTTATTCTATAAGGCAAATTCACATGCCTCCAATGAGGGTCATACTAAACTCAACTCTCCCCTGCTCTCTTCTCTACCAACTGTAGTAGCCTCTACTTGATAACATAGGATTCTCCCTATCACAACTTCACATTTTCAACCTAACAAAGTCTCCAACAGCACAACTCTTCCCTACATCTCAAATCTGCTTTATTTCATTATTTCTATATTCTGCATTTGCATGAAGATTGAGAAAAGCCTGTACAAAATTAACACGTTTCATATATCCCTTTCAACATTATAAACTTTTGGTCAAGATTCACTTAACTGTGTGGTCTTGGAGATCGAGTGGAAAAATTAAACATTTGTGAAATACTCCGTTAAAAGATCTAGAGCTTTGTATCGGGGATGACTGCAGGTATATATACTGTATCTAGGACACTGACCAAGCAACAGAGGTTAATTGGAAAAATAGTCTTATATCAAAACCTACAGGAGCCCTTACATAGGTGGTATTGATGGGCTGGCACCTGTGTGTTAGTGTTGTTTCTGCAAACTGCATTACTGTAAGTCAGATGTTATTTTCTGGAAAAGGCTAGTCATTATTTACTAGGAGGTTTAATTTATTTTAGGCTTTGTCTCAGCATACCTCCTCCAAAGGACTCCACATCTTTCCATGGACACAGTTGAGCACCAAAAGTTTGAAGACTAATGGTTCTAAGCCAGAAATGATGTTGCCCAAGCCTAACTCCATCCATTTTTTGAAGTAGGAAATAGATTTAACAGTCTGTCTGAAAGCAGAAGTTAATGGGGGGTCTTATACGACTTCTCTTAGTAGGGACAACTGACCCTCTATAGGCTTTATAACATAATCATGGAATATAGCTGTACTATGTACAGACCTCTAAGAAATACTTTTTGAATGTTTGTTATTTAATCACTATCCTGTGTTTCCACAAAAACTACATCTGAAGAACACACAGTATTTTATCCATAATTAGTTATTTATTGTTTAATGGCTCTCTGTATGTTTTTGCAGTGCTTTTGTGCATATATAAAGCCCAATGTTTCAGTGCAGTGATCTGAAACTGATAACTCTAGAGTCAATCATGTCTCAGCACAGATCATGGCTGTTTTATCATGGCAGAGTCCAGTGGCTCGCTAACTAGCAACACAGGGGGGCACATGGTGCCTGGACTTTCCATTAGTCATACAATAAACAGCAAGGCCACCTATTGAGTGATTTCAACAACTGTTGTAAATTCAAATCAGTGCCAGTTTGAATCATTTCTGTTGTATTTTCTGCAACTTACCCTATCCTCAATAATGTTAATTTAGATCAGTTATGCTAGTTACCTACTGTGTGTTCTGTCTGCTTTTTAATCTCTTTCTCTTTAGTTTGGATTCTGTTTCATAGGAACCTAACAATTAATAATTTAACATAAGCTAAAGTATTGAAAAGTGAAAATAGAAAGCAAATAATTTATTATGCACATTTTAATTTCCTTCATAGTCACTATGTATCTGACTTCTGGGGTACACCAACTTCTAGTCTACTTTAAATTTCATTATTGTTGTATGAAAAGTATGGTATTATACAATAGGGAAATAACCATATAGTACATACACACTATTTGGTGTCTCTGCAACCTATGATGTAAGGGCAAGGGAAATATAATATAGACAGTATTAATGATAAGTTGTTATGGAAAATGCTCTTGTATTTTCCAGTACTTCAAGTTGTCAGTTTAATTGTCATGGGCCTAATTATTATTATTGTCCTTTTTTGCAACATGCCAAAATAGGGCCCTATTCAATTCCCTATTTCATATAGTTACACCGCTAACTCTACCTAACTATTAGTCAGTTGGAATACTTTCCCATTGATTTTCTGACATCCGTAATATTACGGGTACTATTTCAAAGTTTTACACAAAGTCACTATTCAGTTGGAACTTTACTGAGCATTCGCAAAACATGTATGATTAGTAACTCATAATTTAAGGATTTTTTAAAGAAAATATTTACTTGCACTGAAGAGCAAATGGTAACTATTTCTGAGGCCTGCAATATCAGTTAAAGAGATGGTAAAGTACTTAAAAACAAAAAAACAAGCAAATAGGTGTATTATAATTTAATGATTAATAGTCCCATAGGCACAAATGTGCAATTTAAAAACATTATTTTTACAATTATATATTTGAATCAGTAAACATATTGGGAACATCAAAAGCATTGCCAAGACCTGAAAAAAGAGTTGAAGCGACAGTAATCAAAAAGCATGTAAGTGCATTAGAAATTATTATGTAACAGTCTCATAGGCACACATACAATATAAAAAATATCTTTCAATTAATATGTTTGAGTCCATATAAAAATTCGGAACATCAACTATTGGAAATTATATATCTCCACTTAACACATATCAACCTCAAGGGTAACAGACCCCGGTACACAGGAGGTTAATGCAAACCATTAAACCACATGACCATCAACGGGTGATCCAATACATTTACTATTAAAGGGCTAGACACATCCCAAATAATACTCATCAACACTATAGGTCCTAATCGTATCACTGTACACAGAATGATCAAGTATATCACGTCAATGGGAGGGTTTGTAATTTACACCAGTGGTTCTCAAAACTCTCCTCATAACCCAACAGACAGGCCATGCTTTCAGCTTAATACTGTTTGAATACAGGTGAGACAATTAGAGTATATTGAATACTAATTACTCCTCCTGTGTTCACATAATGTTAAACCAAAATCATGACCTGTTTGGTGGGTCCTAAGAAGAGGTTGGAAAACCACTTATCTACACAATACTGTGTTGGGCGTAATACACTGGGGTGTGAGAAATCTCATCATGGGCAGCTTCTGGTCTTAAAGAGAGATAGTGGTTGACACTAATTATGACTAAATGGGGGGTGCTAATCCATAATGGAGGTGAAAGCCACAGGTATACCATTATATAGCACAGGCCATGCACTCCCTCAATCTCACCTCCCGACCTTTCCCTTTAGATGATGCAGAAGAGTGGCAGTAGGTCTAGAGGCAAAAGAGACCAAGGTAAATGGAACTGGGAAAATATCAGTTGGTGAGTTATTGTGCCCAGGTGATACAATGAGGCCCAGTGTCATTGGCTGAGCCCCTGCAGAAATGACTGTTGAGTACTGATGGGGAATGGAACTGAAAATAATGTCAGTTGGTGAGTGCTTTTGATCAGGTAGATGGTATGAGTCTAATTAATAATAACAACAACGAATAAATGTGGAATTTCCCTTGTGCTTAACACTAATACATATAGAACTCATAAATACTTCAAAAAGGAAAAACTTTATTGCACCAAATTATGTCACATTTAAAAACAAATGTAGTATTCAACTGACACGATTAAACCTACAAGATCATGAATAATGTAACTCTTATTTACTGTATATAATAAGGAGAGCTTGGATGAAGAAAGTGTGGTCTAGACCTCCACACCACAGATAAGTAAAGTAGAATCCTATGATCGCAAAGGATGCCTCCTATCTGGAAGGCGCTATTTAAATATATAGATACCCAAAATATGTCTGGTATTCTGCAACTAGGACAGCAAGTAAAGAATTTGTGTCATGCCCTTCATAAATAAATGTAATGTCAAACAATCAATATAGCGAGTGCATAATCTATAAAGGTGTAAGCAATATGGTTAGTCCTTATTATACACATTAAATGCATTATTCATGATCTTGATGGTGTAATTGTGTCAATAGGATACTACCTTTGTTTTTAAATTCGGCATAGCTGTCTAATCAATAAATGGAGAACAGTCCACCATTACAGTTAACTAGAGGGGCAGTTCTACATTGTGTTAGAGCTTTAATCGCCCCACCTACCTTCAGAGGTAGATTTTTGTAGTCATTTTGAAATGTTTTTATTATTATGTGAAAATGTTCTTTTGTATCTGGACTATCATATGTATTTTATCTTAAAATATCTTAACTTTTTGCTCTGCATTTCCAAAATTTACGACAGCTTTTTTGTTTGTCTGATTTCTTTGCTTTAAATGCATATTATGCATCTTATAGAATCAGTAGTATATAAAAAAAACATTTTTGCATAAAAAATACCAAAATAAACATGCTAAACCTTTTGAGTTTGCAAGCAGTTGATTAAGAGTTAACACTCCAAGAAATCCCTGCTATCATTAGCAATGGCCAATCACAGGCAGCTGTTTCAATCAGTGATGGCAGTTTTTGCAGGAAGGAATCATGGGATGTGTAGTCACCTACACAAGGAAGCTTATGCAAGGAAGTGTCGATCTCTGCATTGTGTTGGTTTGAGGGTTAGTAAAAGGTTAAAATTTGTACCCAGATGCAATGCTTTTATTGGAAGGTACTCTGTGCCTATTTAAATAGCTCTGATGGTGTGGAAAACAAATTTTATTTTAAATAAGAAAAATCTGTGTGTGTAAAGAATGCATCAATGTAATGTGTGTTTCTGATATAAGCAGAATGTGTTAGATTAAAAAAAGGTAAAATCAGGGAACTAATAATATTTCAATTAAGAAACCAAAATTGCCTTTTTTTAATTTGAGATATTTGCTCATAAAATTCTAGACACATACAAACATGGCCTTGTGTTTTAAAGTGTAATAATATTTTAAACATCTGCTGCTAACATCTGGTATACTGATGCACAGTTTCAAAAGTTGTAAACCTGCACTGCACAACAGGAATAAAACAATTGCTATTATTCTGCATTCAACAATAAGAGGTTAACTAAATTACTATACATCTAATATGATACACTGCCACCACAACACATAGTAATGAAATAATGTACCATATACAGATTATTTTTACCTAAAATGTTTTCATATTTTGAGTGAAAAAAAAAAATAATAAAAAAAAAAAAGTAAATAATATAATTTACAATGATGTGCAATGGCTGCTGTTGAAAAAGTAGTACCAGCAGGTGCACTCATCATTTAATATTCGCAAGCTGAGTGACTGCCTAATGAACCTGCATCATGATGATCCATTAACAGACCATTAGGTAGGCAAATATAGTGGAAAGTACATATACAGTTTTATTTTACAACTGGGAAGAAACTGAAATAACAAAGAGATGTTTTTATGTTACTCAAAAAATTTTTAATGGTGAATCTAATATCTTGTCTTCCTCGACAAACATGCAAATGGAGATCCTTCTAAATCTACATACATCTCCAGCTGTCAGAAGATCAGTATAGCAAGAGCGATCACTTGACAGCTTCAGTATATAGCTCCAGTATATATTTTAGGGGGTTAAGGCACTTTACTTCACATCATTCAAACATAAAATATGCAATGTATATATTTTTATTAGGGGAGAAACCTCTCACTGAGCATTTTGACACCCCTTTGGATATAAGGTAGATGCCATCTCATAGCAATAGCTGATCTTTTATGGGGGTTAACTTAATGCTATACAAGACCACACATTTTGAAGAAAGTAGCATCTTTTTTTTAAACATATACATCTCTGCCCATCAATTATTATTACGTTTTGAAGCACCAAATGCCTTAGTTGTAGACCTATTGTTCTTCTCTATTTACATCATCTTCCTGGGCACACTAATACGATCTTTTACAGTATCATCTGTATTCCAACACACCCATGTCACTCCTCAGTAGACCTGTCTTCCTCTACTTGAAAATTGTATTTAGAATAGGTGATTGTCTCATGTTTAGTTGAGAATGTGTTCCACAGTTATGAACCTGACATAGAATCACTTACAATACCCACATTTTTACTGGCTACTACACTCTGCTTCATTTGCAACCTGCTAACGATCAGCAGGTTACAGGTGAAGAAATCCTACTAGACGTCAAAATTTGAACTCCGCCGCTGCAAATCCTTTGATCTGTCAAGCCCATAACTGTTACGTTTGAATATCACTATTAAACTGCTATGAATCCATTGGCGCTCAAGCCTGTATCCCGCAAATGGAGCTTAAAAGCCTATGGGTACTAGAGAGTTTTTATTAGAAGGCATACAAAAGTAAAATATTATGAACAACTGTGTTTTTGTCAGTTAAGTAACGTTAACTTTCTCAATAAAACATTTACCAATTATTAACTGACTAGACCTTCTTATTTTACATTTTTGGTTATTAATATATCTATAACAAGACTATGGTTTCAATTAAAGAAAACATTAAACAAGAAATGAAAAAGAAAGAAGACCAAATAATAAACTAGTTAGCTAAACCATATTGCTGCTAACCTGGACTAGAGAATAGGGAAAAGCTAAAGTGTCCGCCCCTAATATGGTGCAAGATAAACCTTAGTATGTATTTCACAAAAAATAGGTTTCTGGTTGCTAGTAGTGTTAGTAAAGGCATAATAGAGTGACCCAGTATGCCTTTGGTGAGAGGGAGATTTCTGCAGATAACAGACATCTGGGAAGCCCTGGGGGGTCCTAGTTCTCCCAATGTCTTACTGACCCAGCTTCTGATTTTTAAATAGTTATAAAATTCTGTAACGGGCAAGTCATGGGTTGTGCAGTATTGGTCATAGGCCAGAAGATTATTATTGAAAAACCAAGTCCCTATCCGACTAAGGTTTCTGGAAGTCCACCAGAGTTTAGATATGGCATTTGAGTCAGCTATAATTTGTGGGACAGACATAACTGACAAAGGGGAGACAGACCCAGGCTAAGTCGATGCCTGGAGTTGGCCAACCCTCAATAGTTAAGAGTTAGAGAAATTATAGGATTTTGGTGGGTTGTGAGTTGTCAGTTTATCCCAGCTATGTGGGAACATGAAAACCCAGGATGGCTGGTGTGTTGTGGAGTGTGTTCGGGGCAGGTGGGCCAGTTGAGCGGCTTTGAAGTAGAGCCTCTGGTTTGGAAACACAAGACCGCCTCTATTTTTATGACTAAACATCACCTGCTTGGAGATATGAGGACGTTTATTTCCTCATGTAAACCTGAATATACTATTTTGGAATTTATCTAATTCTTTAAGTGAAAATGGGATGGGAAGAGTCCTAAAGAGATACAGAATCTTGGGAAATATGCCCATTTTGGTAGACGCTATATGGCCTGTTCACAAGATTTTAAATTTAGCCCACTTCTGTATATCTTCAGTCAAAGTTTTGTACATAGGGGGGCAGTTTGCCTTGTATTGTTCAGGTATTTTAGATGTAAGTTTTACACCCAGATATTTTATATACTGTGTGGGCCATATTAAGTTATAGTCAGATTTAAGAGTGTCGATTTCAGTGGGTTTCAATGAGTTCTAAATCAAGGCACAATGTGACATATCCAAATTTACCATCTGCCATAAGGCCAGTGCTGCATAGTGAAGAAGTAATACTTGGCTTGATCAAACTTTTGAGGCTTCCTGTTCATCGTTACAAACACATTTCCTTACTCAAGGAGATCTGACCTTGAACCTTGAATCTAAAACGCAAGCAGAATTTTTAGGCTCCATGTGAAAGGCTGGAATCCTCTCCATAAGGAAACTAAAGTTGTTTTTTTTTTAGAAATAGGCATAGTGACTTTAAGGATTTATTTTCCCTTGAAGAGGAACTTGTTTTTTTGCAATGATGTTTACTCTGTCATGGAAGCACTTGGTCACAATTACAAAACAGAGGATTGGCCTTTATTTATTGATTCTTCTAAAGTTACCTTGAATGCTGGGCTTCTCCACAAAGGAAATATGTTTCAGTGCCACTAGCTCATGCTGCCAATATCAAAGGAACTTATGAGAGCAATCAAATATGAAGAATACAAATTAAAGATCTGTGTTGACTTGAAAGTAGTCGCTCTTTTGTTTGGACTACAACTTGGTTACACAAAGTACAGCTGTTTTCTTTGTGAGTGGGTAGCAGAGACCAAAGAAATCATTACACTCAGAAACAATGGCCAAAACAAACATCACTAACTCCAGGACAGAAGAATGTTGTCAATACACCACTTGTTGATCCAGAAAAAGTGTATCTACCATCACTACATATAAAGCTCTGTTTTATGAAGAACTTTATCAAAGCAATGGATCAAAGTGTACCTGGATTTACATATTTAAGAAAAAAAATCCCAAGGATCAGTGATGTAAAGATCAGAGGGGACCTTTGCAGGACCTCAAATAAGACAACTGATTAAAGATGAGAACTTTGATAGCCAGTTAACCCAACTGAAAAAGCTGAATGGAAATATTTCAAGAGTGTTTGCCAGGACTTCTTAGGGAATCATAAGGCAGATAACTACAAAGAAATAGTGGATGATCTTCTGCAATCTATCTCTATCTCTTACAAGACCATGGGATGTAACATGTCTTTGAAAATCAATTTCTTGGATTCCCACCTGGATTCCTTACCAGCAAATCTTGCGGAAGTCAGCAATGAACATGGTGAAAGATTCAACCGGAAAATTTCCAAAATGGAAAAGCGATACCAAGGGAAAGTGGAGTCCAGCAATGCTTGCTAATTACTGTTGTTCCCTTAAGAGGGATATTCCTGAGAAAAAACACAGGAGAAAATCCTCTACTTCTACCTTTTAGGGGAGTTAGTCCTTTACTATGTACATATTGTAAATATATGTAATACTGTAAACTTAAAATCACTGAGTCTCCATTAATTGCAAGCCAGCAGATTGCATTGTACAGGCCATATGTCTGTGGGCTTGAGATTTGTTACAATCACAGAGCAATTCAATTAACGAGACCACAATTTACAGGCCGAAAGCCGAAACCATAAACCATGCAGTGGTATGTAGCCTTTCAGAGCGTGATCCAGATCAATTAAGCAAGGCCGTAACTCTCGATTTAGAAACAGCCATTAGAAAATTAGACTGTCATCATTACATAAGTAAAACATGTCAATCATTTAGCGTTTCTAGGTCCAATAAACAATCAGATTTGCAATCCCGCAATGTACATAAAAATTAATGCCAAAACTGTTCTAGTCCATGTGAGTGGCCTGCTTTGTATTAACTCATTGATTCCTGAGATCGTTATAAAACTGAAATGAAACATAAAACAAAATAGTATGCGGCTGGTGTGAGTCTTTCTACCAAGTTCACTGCCATCTAATTCGTAGTGTCCATATGTCCCAACATAAGGTCCATTTTTTATAGTTGTCGTCTAATTCTCCTGAAATCTGGCACATAGAGTATACTGTATGTATTTGATTTTTTCATTACTTCCTCGAACATACCTTCCAATTTTAAGTAAGGGGGCATGTGGCGGCTAAAATATTTGGTTCGAAAAATTTTTAGCCTTCTTTGTGAGATATGGGATAGGAATGCAAAAACAAAGGCTTTTTCTGGCTTTTGAGGTATCTGAAAACCCTACAATTTCTCTAAGACTTTGTCGGTTTCAGTCCGTATGTGGGCTTGTTTTAGCATGAAAGTTCCAGTGGCTTTGCACTCTCTAAAGCATTTTCCATCTATGGTTGGGGTTGTAAGCTTCATTCTTACAGGAGTTAGATACCACCTTGTGATATGTATTCTCTCTAAGGATTATATTGAAGGAGGAGTTCATTGCATTTGTATGGATTTTGTTCCATTGTGCATTATCTAGGGTGATGTTAAGTTTGTTTTCCCAGGATATCTGGTAATGGAGCTTAGTAGGTGTGGCCTGGTCGGTTAGATATTTGTAAATTATATTTTTTGTACTGCTTGGGTTGTAAATACAACATTTTTCTAAAGGGGTTTTGATATTTTAGAAAACACAATAGAGAATCTGGAGTGTCTTTAACTCTCCCTAGACTGAAAAACACGATAATAATAACTGAAATTTTTAACTCATGGACTAGTTAAATACTTTAGCTCCCAAGTGTATTTAAATGGTTAATTGGGAAAAGTCCCTAATTCCATCAAATCATATTGCTGGTGATTATTTTGTTTTGTCTCAAAGAGCTACAAGATAAATAGCACTTGAGTAGTTTTTTAAGCTAATTTATACTTTTGTATACACATTTGTGAATATGATTAGTTATTTTTCCTTCTGTGATGGCAAACAATTTAGCCAAGTGTTATCATGCAGCTAGACACACTACCCAACACAAATCAAGGTCACTGAGGCATAACTTAATATTCAGAGCTTATTATTAGCATATTGGAGCCCCACAAACAATGCTGAATATCTCAAGATTTACTGTTTAGAAAAATAGTTAATACAATGTGTAGCCAAATGTTAATGGTCTTTAAAAACAATACAACTTGTTGAAGGCCCTGTAATATAAATCAGAGAAGAGGTAGTTGCAATTTATAGAGTTTTAATTAGCAATTTCATACTTTTTTTTGGTTTCAGGTTTCCATAATTGACTTTTCTGCCTAATTTTCTGCCTAACTAAATGCTAGATTTCCAATTTGATAACGCCATGTACTTTCTACCCCAACTGCTTTATTTGTATTTCAATTTCAAGATTCACATAAATTATAAACCAAAGTTTTTATATTTTTCTGAGGAAATAAAACAAATGATTGTTTTCAGTTTTACAAATAACGGTTTTAAATAGATTTCTAGGAGGTAAACAAATCAAAAATAACAATTCAGCTTGCTTGTGTATTAAAATGATTTTTAATGTAAAATTGTATTCACTAAAAAATAACTAGCGATGATTGTGACAACAGAAGCATTCAGAACTTGTTCAAAGAATGTCAAGAAGTGGATAAATATTAAAGTATGGCAAAATATACTGTAATAGAGAAGAAATGCAAAATAAAGGGGAATTTTCTAAGAGGACTAGCTATGAGCCGTAATCTACCGTGGCTCATCAGCTCTCCATGTGATTAATCACTGGTATTATAATTAGGTCTGCTATGATGCAGCACCATGTACCCACCCCATAGTTATCCCTTTACTCATCGCTATCAGATGATTGCTCATGTGTGTTATAGGCATGTGCGGTGCTGTCAGTCAGTGCAGGGGCCATTTTGTTTATCATATCTGCAATGGTTGGCAATATGTCAATAATGAAGTATAACATCAACAAAACTCGCAAATTAATACCATACACATGCATGTTGCATTACATGTTAATAGAATATCTATCTTGTGTTAATGCAATACTCTAACCAGTTACCTCCTAAGAGCCTGTGTATCCCCGGGACCCCCCTTCAACACCCATAGGGGGCTAAAGCACGAGGTGTGGAAACACATGATCCCGCTGGGATCCCTTTGTGTAATCTAATCTATAAACATGGGGGTCCCTATTGACCCCATGACTTCTAAAATGTACCTTGTAATCTTATGTAATCTTATGTCTTTATGGACCCCATGGCACCTAATTTTAACACATATACCATGCATTAAGAACCAAATGCACAGATAAAAATATGTGCATTCTAATTGGTTAACTTTCAACCAATCAGAAATGGGACAGGAGAAATTCAAATACTCGATTCTGATAGGCGGAATTATTATTGACACATATCCTAGCAAATCAGAAGCCATAAAATCGGCAGGGGAGCTCCTCGGAAGAAAAGCTCAGTAAGTAAATGTTTTTGAGCGACAGGATATTTTTATGGGTAGGCCCTTTGCATGAGCAGAAGAGAGGAGCCAAGGTTCTTCAAGCAAAAAAGAAGAGGACCGATTTCCTCCATGGACGAAGATTGAGGACAAGAGAGTCGTTGATCATTGGCCCATTGGCCCTTAAGGTATAATAGGTGTCAATAAGGGCCACCATGGTTATAGGGACCCTGATGGTAACAGGTTAATGTTAGGCTCCAAGGGGTCCATAAGGACCCCATGTTTATACATTAGATTACCGTTAAAGGGGTAATATTAGATAACATGGGGGTCCATAAAGACATACATTTTATGACCTGTCATGCTGATATTCAGCATTGTGGGTTTCAACCATTGTACATAGCAGTATATTTACCTCTTAATTCACAAAATACACTGATATACTGTATATATAATCTAGCATTGAATGTTGTATATTAATGGATGCATTTTGGTTATAATATTTTATTTAAATATAAAATATACAGCTAAAGCAGGGTTGAAAAGAGGAAGTAAAAAGTGGGGTAAGTGTTTAGTAAATTTGGAGTAGTTAGATTTTCACGGTAGATGCAGGTTACATGCTTCTCACACTCCCATAACCCACCTCGAACACTACAGCTCACAATCGGCCACTATGATCATTGTATAATATAGAAAGAGAAGAGGCTTAAATAACTTGCAGGATGAGCTGAGCAGTTGTATCGTGGGTTAATACCAGCCCACATTTCATTAGTAAATCTCCCCATCTTCATACTTTAAATAAAAAATTAAAAACAAAAATCTCTAGAAATGTTGAGTTGTCCCAGAATAATTGTTAGATTCACTAAGCTCTGCTGGGCCATAATGTAGCCCGCAAAAGTTACTGCTGTTAAATTGGCCTCTTTTAGCTGAAAATCCCTATGGTTGTCAAAATCGTAACTCTGACCCAGCTAAGCCTTTGATCTTTCAAGCCTGCAAACTCTAAAATCGCTATTAAATTGCTACAATTCTTCAAACCCACAATTGTTTCCACACCCTTTTGGGAAATGGAGATTATTTTGAAAGATGGGTTATCCTGAAAGATGGTATAGAAAGATGTGTGTGTTTTGGGGTGACAGAGTCCCTTTAAGGATGGAGGGGTAAAAGAGGAGGGTAGCAGAGAATAATATGTAGAGGCCATGGAAATATAGATAGGCAGAAGGGGAAATTCACTGGGCAGGATAGGAATTTATAAGAGATTATAGGGAGATGGTGAAATGGTGAAGAAAAGGTTGGAGAGAACAAAGGGAAGATGGGGAAGTTGGGGAAGAGCGGGAGTAGATGGGGGAAATAAGGGCAGAAGGGTGGTGAAGAAGAGATGAGGTAAGGAGAAAAAGGGAATATGCCTCATCAGTCTTCAAGTCAGCAGGAAGTTTTAAAGTAGGATGATATGGAAGCACATAGGCACTCGAAGACTAAACTTCTCTCTAAAATGGTTTTAAGCTCATAACTTACTACAGTGATTCTTTAAAGGCATCTAAACGCAAGTTGGTCATATTTCTAAGTGTACACTCATAATAGTTCAGATACGAAAAAGTAATAATATTTGGCTTTTGTTGTTAGATTTCATCTGAACTGTGTAACCAAATGGCTCAAGAAAGCAGTTCACATCACAATCCTACAAACAAGATGTTTGTAGGTTTGTGATGTGAACTGTTTTCTTGAGCCATTCGGTTACACAGTTCAGATTAATTCTAAGTGTCAGTGATAGAAACGGAAGTGTTTTCTGCTAATGGTGGCTCCTTCTTCAAAAATGGAGCAGTAACTGACAAAGTAGGCAAATTAAATTATCATTATATAGACAGTTAATATTATCGCGGTGTAGTCTTAGAAAAGAAATGTAAGTTTAGTGGAACTTGTGCATTAAGTGCTTTAAGATAGGTGGAATTTGCCCTATATGCGTCGGATCCCTGTGAAGACTGACAGACAAATACTGTAAGGATCAAGACAATCCGAAAATAACTTGCTTTCTTTTATACTGTATGTGTTATATTGCTACGCATCATGAATTTGTTTGGTGAGTTATCACTATGATTCTAAAGCTAATTATATTTCTCAGCTAATGAAAATTAAACTGACTGCTGGCAGAAAAGTCTGGATAGAAATCCAAGAGCTGGTCGGAAAATCATTGGCTTAGCTAAGTGAAATACACATGCAATCTGTTGATGCTGACACTTCAGGCGGATTGAGCAACAAGCAAGTTTCAGGCGCTTGTTTTGTGTAACCTCTGCCAGAGATGAAACACACAAACAACGCCAAAAAAGCGAGTCTCAAATTCTGTTCAACAGAATCTATTTTAAATTATTATAAATAAAGGCTGTATTTTCTGAAAGGTGAAACAGAACACAATAATGGATTTCCTACTATTGTCTGCTTACAAAAACATATATATTAAAAGGAAACTGCAAAAAGCAAGGTTTTGTGAAAGATTAGGTACAGCTGGCAGTATCATAAAAACTAAAGTGTCACAAGCACAAACATATAAACATTTTATGTGATTTAGAAGGTCCGGGCGTTTCAAACAAACCATAAAACAACATGCATTTTGTAAATACAGGGCGTTAGGCATTTTGAGCAAAAATTAGCAGTACACTAAATGAGAATAAAAACAGATTATTGTAAAAAGTTGGAAAGGAATCTTTAACACCTTAAAAACTTTGTATTTATGTTTCATAATAGATCATAATTAAATATTTTGGAACTGCTATATGTATAAATATAATTTTACATGGACTATTTCCTACTGATTAGACTGTTTAAGGAAATCTTGCAATTACCGTATATGATATCTAAGCTTTGTGTATGGGAATAATTTATACATTTTAATTTTCTTATATGGAAGCTTGGGAGGAGCCGAAAGCGTGTGATTGGGAGCCCTGGCTATGCGTACTAGCCCAAAGTTTTGTGATGCCGACCATGTATATCAGCAGTCAACCCATCGGTAGCCAGTTAAAAGACGCTGCTCCAGAGAAGCCACATTTCTTCCGATTGGGGATCAAAGTGCACGCTATGAGCAGTAACACAAATAGGGGCATCTAGGCCAATGTGTGCTTGGGTGGAGCCGAAAGCGTATGATTGGGAGCCCTGGCTATGAGTACTAGCCCAAAGTTTTGTGATGAGGACCATGTATATCAGCAGTCAACCCATCCATAGCCAGTCAAAAGACTCTGCTCCAGTGAAGACACATTTCTTCCCATTGGGGATCAAAGTGCACGCTATGAGCAGTAACACAAATAGGGGCATCTAGGCCAATGTGTGCTTGGGAGGAGCCGAAAGCATGTGATTGGGAGTCCTGGCTATGTGTACTAGCCCAAAGTTTTGTGATGATGACCATATATACTAACAGTCAACCCATCCATAGCTAGTCAAAAGATTCTTCCCCAGTCAAGCCACATTTCTTCTGATTGGGGAACAAAGTGCACGCTATGAACAATAACCCCGTTAGTGGCATCTAGGGCAATGGCTCACATAGTTCTTTAGTGAAGCATGTAAACACTCCTGTAATGAATACTGCATTAGTATAACCTAATACAGAACATTTAACCATCAAATTAAGAAAACCTGAATAAATATTGTATAATAAGGGACAGACATGCAAACTAATGAGTTTAGTTCATATCTAAAACAATTAATTATTGAGAATAAAATGAAGTAACATTAGTAAAAGAAGTAAAATGATGAATAGGATTTACTTTGTTAGCTTCTAAACTGTTCATTAAACTGAAAACTCCCCAGAAAATATTATGCTAGCATGACATAAAATTATCTAGGGACTAAAATATATAAGTTTTTAAATGTACACAAACAAGCTTTATAAATTGCCTCATAACCTTTATGGTACAGCACGCTGACATTAAATGCTTTGTAGATAAATGTACCAGATCTGCCAGATGTAGAAGAACCTATAAAGAATATCCCTGAAATATCCATGTAATAATCCAATATGTTTGGGACAATGTACCGGATTATGATGCAATCTGTGCATCTCGTGAGCATTCAGTTGATTTACAGTCCAAAAATAAACTCTATTCTGCTGCTACAGCAAAATCAATGAAGTAATATATACAGTAATCAATATACACTCTGACATTGAGCCTGTGATATCAAAACACTTTCTGATAACTCGTACAAGGGAGCCTGGAGCTGCATAACCCAGACGAATGTCAGTGGGGACAAAAATAGGGCAATATTGACAGTTTATATAAATCCCGAAAAGTGGGACTTAGAGTAGCATTAACCCATTGTATAACTGAGTTTATGATACAGTTTATGATACACAACATAAACTTAAAAATATTAACCCATTTTATCATGGTTGCTTATGCTGAATCTAAAATAGGTCAATGTAAATCCAAAACACAACATTACCAATATTAATAATAGCTGGAATAATATTGTTATTCTGACTCTGACTAGTGACAGCTAGTATGCTAGTGACATCTAGAATATAAACTAAGACTGTTAACTCATTATAGTATCCTGGATAATGATGCATGTGCACTAATTACCTTTGCTAATACTGGATCTAAGCAAGGCACTTTTTATCAGTATATGTACATTTTAAGTTATAAATTAAGCAAGGCAATATAAACCCATTATATTAGTAGTTTTAATTACTAACAAGGCGATATTAACTATTTGTAGGAAAGGTTTGTACCTGCAATTAGGAACTGGGAATCAAGACATTACATACAGTATAACTGAAATATGCACGCTCTTGCAAGGTGAAATGTCAAATTTGGGAATATGAGAATATTTCAACAGTGAAGTTATGACTGCAATCTGTTTTAAGCCTTTACTTACCTGTTCTCATTCTTCAGCAAGACAGGACCAAGTCCTCAAAAGAGGGACGAAAGTTTACCATTTAGGGACTGGGTCTTAAGGGGAAAGGAGCATTTCCCACTCTCATGTGATTAATAAGATCCAACAGCTCTTCAACAGACACCAATATAGCTTATATACTGTGGATAATAGATAAGATGAAATAGCAACCGAGAGACTTTCTGCAGTGCGACTGAGGCAGAGCAGCCCTGACTGCCAGAGAAGAGGGAGGGGAGGAGCGGGGAAGCACAGCAAGAAAGTAGGATAAGGAGGAGGGAGACACAGAGGGGGAACAAGGGAAAAAGGTGAGAGAGTGATATCACAACAAGGAGGGGTGGAGGGTAAAACAAAAAGAGAGATATAGGTAAAGCACAGCAAAAACCCAGGAAAAATGGTAGGGGGTCACAACAAAATGCACTAGAGGGTCATAACAAGATGCAGGAAGAGACAAGGAGCAGAAGATGAGGGTATGGTAGAAGGAGATGGAAGAGGAGAACAAGAATGCATGGTAGAGAGGAGAGAGTAAGTGAGAACAGCAAGCAAGTAAGGAGAGGGAAGCAAGTGTAAAAGGGATAGAACAAGTAACATGGAATGGTTAGGGAGGGCACAATAAGACACAAAAAGATACAGGATAGAGGAACATGAGGAATGCAACAAGAGGACAAGGTCATTATTAGAAAGGAAGCACAATAGGATGGTGGGGTCAGATATATTGAAAGAAGAACACAAACACAGCAGGATAAGGAAAAAGGTAGCACAAAGACAGGAAAAAAATAAAAGGGAATAAAAAAACTAGAGGGGAAGATAAAGAGGACATATCCTGTTATATTTACGCTCGGGAAGTGCACCTCTGACGTCCCAATTTAGCTGTGTCTAAGTGCCCGGTAAGTGGTTAGGGGTTTTCAGGTTAGAGTTAGAGGGTTAGGGGGTTAGTGTTAGGGGGTTAGGGTTAGGCCCGGTAAGAGGTGTAGGGGATTAGAGTTAGGGGCTTAGGGTTAGGAAGTGAGGTTTAGGGGGTTAGGGCTAGGTTAAGAGGGTTAGGGGCTTAGGGTTAGGAAGTGAGGTTTAGGGGGTAAGGGTAAGAGGGTTAGAGGCTTAGGGTTGTACTAGGGTTACTAGTACATTGGGACGCGAGTGAACCCGGCACCAGGAGGCTTCCTGTGCATACATATAACAGGTTAGATCCGATAAAGAGGATGATTTCTAGCTGGTCAGGTTGTCAGGGTTAAGATTAAAAGATGATGGGTTGGATAAAAATAGGGCATTGTACATAGGATATAATGAAGAAATAAGAGATCAAGACAAGGAGCAAAAAGAAAGCATGAGAAAAAAAGAATAGAGATCAAATTAAGTAGCAGAGACAAGGTCAACAAGAGGGTTTAGATAAGGAGAGGAGGGGGCTCAGCAAGAGAGCACTGTGATGAGATATTAAAAGTCGGCATCACCACAAGAGTGTAAGTTAAGTAAGGGAGAGAATAGCAAGGGGGCAGACTTAAAAGTAGATGGGAAGCACAACACAAGGTCAGAATAAGGAGTAAAGAGGGAGTACAAGAAGAAGATATGGTAAAAAGAGTATATAAGTGGTGCATAACAAGAAGACTAGAATAAAAGAGAAAGACGAGCACAACAAAGGGCTGGAGAAAGATTAGAGAGATGGAGTCACAATAAGAAGGGAGGGAAAAAGGAGCAAATGTATGGAGCACAAGAAGAGATGCAAGGTAAGGAAGGGTGATGAGGCATAACAAGAGCCCATTACCTGTAGCATCTCCCAGCATTTATGCCAATGTAGTTGGTGAACATTTTTTTGCAGCTGTCAATCCCTGTGCCTGAGGAGATGTTAACTTGCCTCCAGGTCTTAATTGGCACTAAGATGCTAGCTTCAGATTTTCCATTAGTGGCCAGTTCCTGTGCACAAATGAGTCCATCTCACAGGTGCCCTAAGGAAAGCCGTTCTGGGCGCACTAAAACCTGTCATATGTTCTGCCTACTTTCTCTACATTATGAAGAAAAAAAATCAAATTAAGGAACACATGATTGAAAATGTGAACATTTTACCTTTTCAAGACTTTTCAGCCTTAGTCACCTTTAAAAGACTATTCCAACATCTGTGACAAAATGTACCTACTGCTGCTCAAAGTCTTGCACAAAGTTTCTGTCATCTGCAAAACTGGAGACAGAGACTCAGTTGGGAAAAATGAAAACAAAATAAGGTTCATTGACTGTTGTTCATACCCCCTATGTATCTTTCGATATGTGTGCATTAGGCATTATGGACTTTACTTTACTCTCACCCACTGCTTTCCAAAACCACAATTGTTTAGATCTGTTTTCTTATCTGTTCGACTGTTTGACTTGCCCCTACTCACTTCCTTTATGTTCCTCCTGGCCTCTCAGTCTTGCACCACACATTTGTTTTTTAATTTGAATCTTTGATGCCCCATTGTTTCCAGATTGTGACCATTGTATGATGAAAAACATAATATCATATCATAAAGTTCGACGAAATCCAGATAAAATATGGATTAAAATGGTTTTCTTGGTTGAACTATTTGGCTATAGAAGAGCCTTCAGTCCATAGGATACGAGAGATTACATAGAAATAAATTATTGCATATGGAAGAATTAATAATTAAAGAGGATGACTCTCATATAATCTCAAAATGTAATAAAATAATGAAAGATACTTCACCCCTTATTAAATTGAGAGGAATCAAAGACTGGGAATTAGAACTAAAAACAAACTGGGCAGAACAAGTATGGTGAAAGGTATTTAATTTAGTAAAAAAATCACCAATAAATGCCACTTATAAGGAAATATTTTTCAAATTGGCTCAGAGGTGGTACTTGGTCTCATGGAAAATAAATACATTTTGCCCCCAGACCTCCTCTCTATGTTGGAAGGGAGGCAGAAGTCAAGGGTCAGTAATACATATCTGATGGGAATGTAGGATAATTAACCCTATTTGGTCCCAATGTTGCCACCAAAAATCGTGGGTAGGAAGATCCCATGCTCTCCCCAGATTGTATTATTCTATATGGATATCGATAAAATAGGGCCTCAGAGTAAATATTTAATTTCCCATGTTTTATTAGTAATGAAATCCCTCTTGTTAAAATATTGGAATCAGCCATCAATTCCATCATGGAAAGATGTGATAAGTTTAGTAACTCTAAATAGAGAATTAATAAAAGATGATAATAATAATATAAGTTGCCCATCAAAAAAAGTTAAATATCTATGGGACAAATATATATTGACTCGACAGGTAAATTAGTGAATTGGTTCCATTAAGGAACCTCTCTTCTTTGACTAATGTTAATAAGCGCTCCCCTTAGAGATAATATTGACCGATAAAGCTCTCACATTGTATGAATAGGATGAATGTATGTATGTGTATATGTATGTTTTATGTATTTATATTTGAAAAAAAACAAACCAACAAAAACAAAACAAAACGTCACATCATGATAAAGAGCACAATACGTCAGGAAAAATGTTGTAAAGCTATCTTTTGAATATACAATAAGGAATTGAAGTCAATAATTATTAGAAACCAAAAAAACAGAAAACAGAAGGAACATAGAAGGGAATAAAGAACTGTCAATATGTCCATGATACTTTGGGTAGGCTGTATGTATAAGAAGCATGTTTATATTTCAGCAGGATCAGGGCTTGCACATATAACTGCAAGTTTCCTGCTTATGAGCATGAGAAGGGGAAGGGTAGATGTCAAATTTAAAAATGCCAAATCCTCTCCCTTCTTCTTCATTCCCCACCCTCCCTAATCCTAAACACAATCCTCTTCATTATCAGATAAAATACTTCCTAGACTGCAAACTAGCAGGAAGTACTCTAGTCAGACAATATGGAAACTTTCCATACACATAGAGTCATACTCTTAAAATTTTCTCTAAAAAAAAAAAGCTGCAAATATGTTTTTTTCTAAAATTAAAAGTGGAACAGGAAAAGGCCCAAATATGTTAGAAATGATTAAAACTCACAAAATAAATACAATTGTAATGGGTTGTAATTAAACATTCTAAGATGTCACTATTCTCTCTTCTTTTGTATCCTCCACTGCTAGTCTTAATTAATTGCTGTTGATAAAGCCTATGACTCAGATGGTGGATCTTAAGTTACTTTATACATACAGTAACATAATTCTAATTTCTATATTAATACCATTGTATTAAGTTTATATGTTCTTTTCATTTCTATGATAATTGGGACCTTTTCTGTATCACTTAAAATATCTGAAAGCATGGATTTACAGTCCACTTTTCACAAATTATTATATCTGACAGTTATATTTTATAATCCTTTTATTTACTTACACAAATCTCTGCCACCTGGCCAGACACTTAGGGTGTAATGTCAGTCTACTCGTTGCAAATATAGATAAGCCCTTAAGCAATTTGCATCCTCTTGGCGTCCTATTCTATTAGTTGCTCACAAATGCCTCAAACTCACAAATCTGGTTGCAGGTGTTTTTTGTATAAATGTCTAGATGTTCTTAGGAGTCCAGCTCACAAATTCTAAACTTATAAACCCAGCCTTTTTAAGTCTGATTTCAGGATGTGTGGTCATATGATCTGACAATATTTAGGCAAGTCCATAATTTACTTCTTAGACACAGCCAATTGTAAATGAGTCAGTCATCATAAAGTCAGTAAAACATGAAAGTCACAAGTAAGCTGCAATCGGAGGCTAAGAATTAATAAGTGCCAATAAGTAATATTTGACGATCAGGCTCACAATCTATAAAATGCATTAGATCAAGTGTTTTAGTTCATGTGGGTTTCATGATATGGATTAACCCAGGATCGATATTACTCTGAAATAACAGATTTGTGGGTTTTACACTGTTGTGCAATTAATTCTAATGTCTTTCCTCCTGTGATTTTAAAGTACAGTATTGTGTGTTTAATTTGCTGGTTCTGCTCTAATAAGGGTTTACAAAAGCCCTTGTGTGTCCTATTTAGTACTAGTTTTTGACAGAAACATTATACTCTTTTTAGTTGCTGTCAAACTTTTTTCTGAGAGCTAGAGCTACGGGTCTAATGGAATATAGATTTTGTGTAACTTTAATTATTTAGGGCTTGTAATATTTGAGCTGTGCTAAAACCAATAGTTCTAAGGCTGTTTTTGCGTCTTTGGTTGGCCCGTCGTGGTTGTGGGAGAGTAACTCGTAATCGGATTGCGAGTAGCTAATAGAATATGTGGCAATATTAGTGTGTATAAATATACGAATTGGGCAATAGAATAGGGCCTCAGAAAACAAGAAACAGTGTTTCTTTTTCACTTTTCACACACATAAATATCTTTATCACAGTCCCTTTGCGCATCCTTTTGAGAACCTCCTGTACCTTTTCAATGATGCAAACCCATGGTGCCTACCTTGTCATGTTAAGGTCTTTTCAGTCTCTCCACAGAGTGCCAGTGCTTGATCAGGCTTTCAGAAAGAGCGAATTAGGCATTAAAGTGACATGGAACACAATTCTTTTTTTTTTTTCATACATATTAAAGAGCATCCATTAAACATTACCAATGTTGTGTTTTGCATAAAAAATATTGAGTAGAACCTTGATTGAAACTAACAGGAAGTGCACAGAGCATTCGTACATCTGTGAATTCCATTGGCAGATTAAAATGACTCATATTTTATTACTACTCATTGCCTGATAGGATTAGTTAACATTTTTTTAAAAAAATCTACATTCAGGGCATTTTTTCACAAAAGAAAAAACACAGTGGTACATTATCAAATAACCTCTTTCAGATGCAACAAAGAAAACAATGGGCTTACTGTTGCAATTTTCAAGCAATTTCAACAGTTACAGATCTATTTAATTGTACAAGCCCGCAAGTACAGGTCCAAAGCCTTAAAATTGTAAACCCTTCCCGCGGCCGCAAGCTCTTAGTGGTCTGGACTAGATGCTGTCTGCAGCTACAATTAAATCCCATAATTACAGAGTGCGACACAGATTATAAAGCTATGTTCCACCCGCCCATGCGTTGACTAGAGAGAGAGCAGGTTTTTACGCTTTTATTCTTGTACTAGCCACTTGCCCGTCGGAGTGCGGTGAAAAAGGAGATGAGGAGTGGAGGAGAGTAGGGGGGAGTGGAGGGGAAGAGGAGGAGAGTGAAGGAAAAGGAAGTGGGGAGTGGAGGAGAGGAGGTGGGGAGGGGAGAAGTGGAAGTGAAGAGTGGAGGAGAGGAGGTGGGGAGTGGAGGAAAAGGAAGTGGGGAGTGGAGGAGAGGAGGAGAGGGGTGGCCAGGTGCCCATAGTCATAAGCACGTCTACTTCTGGGTAATAGGGGGAGGAGCCTGATCCTAGGGGGGTGATAATGCGGTGGAGGGACAGGCTTCAGGGTCAGATGAGGGAGAGCAGGATGAGGCTGGGGACAGGCAAAGGGCCCCAAATTACAATCACGAGAAGACAGTGGTCCTCCATGCCATACATGAGCTCCACGCTTTCCTTGCGGGGGGAGGGAATTTAGGCCCGGGCCTATGGCCCAGACATGGAAGGAGGTAGCATCCACAGTCACAACAGTGTGCACAGTGGAAAGGGATGTGAGGTCTGCCAAGCACAGTTTTGATGAAGTCAGCGCCAAGATGAGGAGGATGATGGCAAGGTGGTCAGTGACGCGCAGCACCAAGTGGTTGCCCCCAAGTGACTGTGAGATACATTGAGTGGGAGAGGGTGCACAAGTACTTACTGAACTAGAAGCCTGCCACTGGAGCTTCAGGCCTGGGGGCCCAGTAGGATCCAACCTCCATTTCAGGCGAGTATCACAAACACCAACACGCCACCACATGTACATTGCACAAACTACACATGTACATGATGACCAACAAGGACACTGTCATGTCAGCTCTTTGGAATTAACAAGAGATAGATGGATCATTTAATCCATGAAGCTGACAAATCACTGTCATTTGTGGGCACAACACAAGTAATCAACCTATAGAGAGTACATGTATGGGTTTGCTCATTGCAGTGTATGCAGTTACAGACCGCAGCTGGAATCAAGACAGTGTTAAGAACTAGGAACAATCAAGATCAAAACCCAAAGAATAGATCACATCTAGCAAATGATAGCTACTTTATCTGGGCAGTAGGGTCACCTGCATGACCATCAGCCACACTGTGGCATTTGACCCCACTGTCCCCCTCCTCCAACAACTACAGTAATTACCAGGGCCCTCCCACTGGAGTGATGATTGGGACATGCCACCACCTCATCCTCCCCCCAGCAGTGCATCAGCCTATCTCCCACTCCCACCATCAGGCCCACCACCACTAACAACCTTATAGAGCCTGGCTCCAGCCAGGCCACATACCCTCCCCACTGGGCCACCACCGCCATCTTCTCAAACAGCAATGGCCCCCCAGCAGGAACCTCCATCCTTTGGTCCACCAAGCCAGGCTGCTCAGGGGGATATACTGGCCATCATGCAACAGATACTGGAGTGCCTCCAGGGGATCAAGGCCAGCATCTCCTCCAATCACATGGAGGTCATGAGCAGACTAGCCAGACAAAATAGGGAGGAGAGGAGACATCACCTAATGACTGAAACTTACCTTGCCAAGCTGCTCAGGATGGGGGCAGAGTCAATGTGGATGCCACTCGGCATGCTCTGGTCCCTAGCCCCACCTCCTTCACCCCGGAGGAATCCCCCATGCACCCGCAGCCCTGACACTCCTCTCCTCATCTCATGCCTCCGCCACCAGCACCACCACTGCAGTTGCTGCTGCCTCCCCGGGGGATGGCCCCCCACCACCACCTGCAGGGAGACAGCAGCCGGCCATGGGGGATTGGGGCCCTGGTGCAAGGCAGAGGAGGATGTAGGGGCTGCACATAATTTTCTGCCTTGTCAACAGCACAAACAATCTATTGGTCCAAATATTAACATAATTTAGCCTGGCTTTAGAGTATAGAATCATGGCCTATGTGATGGTGATATTTTGTACGCAGATGGCTACCTCCCATAACATGGTTCATGATCCCCTTCTCTGTGGACAAGTAGGGTTATGTTTAACATTTTGCCAATTGATGGTCACTGACGAATGTTGTTGAGAGGAAACGCTGCAGTTCCTATCTTTTTTTGAAGGCCTTATTTTGCAGGTTATTGTTTTCTTTCTTTTCTTTTTTTTGTTTTAGGCACAATTCAGGTCCATGAAGTCATCTTCTGTTCTGGCAAGCATTGTCCATAAAAATGAAGTAATTGTAACTGTAAATGCCTCTCAGCTAGACATTCCTTCAATGACATCCTGCCTTAACATGTAGCTCCCACAATATTAAAGCTATCATATATCCAGATTTCTAAGACATGATTGTTGTTAGCTTAAATGTAGACTAATACCGCTATGGCGGTGGACTTGCAAAGTCTCACAATGTTAATGAAAGCCAACATTCACTAGAGAAGTATGTGATCCTCACCTCAATTTCAGTATGAGAACAGATCCTTGTGTCGTATGTAAGTAACAGTAAATCTGGCTGCTGACCTTTGTGTCCTCTCTGTATTAATGGGTATTTTTCCCAAATTGCTGATATCATGAGTATCTCTTAACATGTGCTAACACATGTATAGCTGATGGATGTGAGATCAATGTAGCTAAACAATTTCATATGCAGAAGGTGATAGTACAACTGAGCCGCTGACGGTAGTCACAGCTAAGCATTTATCATGAGATGGCACATCATTATTAATGATCATGTCCCGTGAGATATCCTGAGAACTAGCTAATGGTTAGTAATGCTTGCAGATGGAAATCAGGTGAGTTGGTATATTGTTACAGTTACAGTATTTAGCACTGTACTGTACATGCATGTTTTTCTTTCTTTTATCCTCCTCCACCTTTTTGCATTTGACCACCATTTTACAGATTTTTGTTTCAAGAACACACTGTATGTGTGTAACTGGTTTAGATGAGATAGTCCAGATGTTTATGTGTCTGTTCAATGGAGCAAATGATGACCAGAAGTAAGTGATCCTTTTTTTCATCAGATTTTGGTTGCAGGGGTGTAGTGTAACCCTGGTAGGTGCTATGCATCATGATTATTCTAGACTATGACATCATCCCCCCTTTTAGATATCCCCTTTTCCCCCAAAAGTATCTTGCCCTTCCTGGATCTGCCCACACCATACCCATGATATTAATGCACAATCTTGTACATTTCTGAGTGTGCTCTGTATATGAAATAAAGCTTTGTTATACTGTTATCACTGTGTCAGTGTGTTTTAAATGGTTTGGGATTTGGGACATCCACATACATCACATTTGTATCACATTCCTATATCAGTAAACTAGTGAGCCCTAGTTACTGTGCAATAGATTAATACATATAATAATAAATATACTAATATAATAATAAAGGGTTAATGCACATGAGTATCAACATTCCCCTGAAGGCCTGATAACAATATAATAGGTGATAATGTGAATTGATTGATAGCAAAACACTTGATGTGATTTGACCAAATGATAATGGGTATACATCTTGGCACATGGCCACCAGCAATGGCGTGGGACTTTCCAGGATGGGCGTAGCAGTGATTGGCCCTGATGGAGATGAGTTGGCTGTTGCTCCACGTGCCTCTGCACAGCCTCCATGTGTGTATACGGCCCCTCCTGATGGGTAAGAGGAGATTAGTGTGGTGCATGTTCCCCTGGTACTTGATATTTGTCATGTGGCAATGTAATTTGGCCACCATTTTATTTTCCCAATCTAGATCTGATGAGTGAGAGGTATATAAGATTATCTTTGTATTTTTATTGTCCACATTAGAGTCTCTTTGAGTGAGAAAGGGATATGGCAGGCAGTTTCACGTTTTTGTGTTGCAATTTAATCAAGTAGTGTGTTTTTAATTGCTTTCTGCATTTTGCAGCCACACTGTTCATATTGGCATATGCATGACTATTCCAACATATGAGAAATTATTTGTGAAATGAATAAAAATGCCTTCCATTGCTTTCCCCATATTTTGAAGTCCAGTAGTGTGTTTTAATTGTCTTTTGCAGTGTTATAGTCTGTAAACCCTTTGCGAGTCTTATTCAGAAACTTTAATATATTTGGCTTCATTTGCCATTTGCGGGTTTGAAGGCAATTGCATACTTAAGGAACTGTATCAATTGAATAGCAATTTGCGATTTTAGCGATTGTAATATTTGCAGGCTTGAAAGATCAATGTCTTGTATGGTGGTATATAAGAATTAGGGTCCACATTAGAGCCTCTGAGAGTGAGAAAGGGATAATATGGCAGGCAGTTTCATGTTGCAATTTAATAAAGGAGTGTTTCTTTTATTGGTTTATGCATCTTGCAGCAACACTTTTCATATTGGCATATGCATGACCATTCCAACATATTAGAAAATAACATACTTTTTAAGGCCTATTTGTTCCCTGTGGATTGCTGCGTAATGCATTCTAATGCCTTCCAATGCTTTCCTCATTTGTTAAATTCCAGTTGTGTGTTTTATTGTCTTTTGCAGTGTTATGCACTAGTTTGTAAACCATTTGCAAATACTATTTGGAACCCATAATATATTGGACTACATTTTCCATTTGCGGGTTTGACTTGCGTCCTTGGGGAATTGTAGCAATTTAATAACAATTTGCGATTTTAGTGATTCTAACATTTGCTGGCTTGACAGATCAAAGGCTTAGATGGGTCGGAGTTACGATTTTGACAACCGCAGGAATATAAAAAAATATAAAAACATAGGCGAGCTAACAATGAGTGAGCATATGATGTCATGCTTGTAAGATGTGGAAAGTCTGACCAATTCAATATAATGCACCAGCATGCTAATTTTCAGCATATCCATTACAGATTTTTGCACCATATCTATTGGCACATGTTTTATGGCTACACTAGGATATCATGTTTTTGGTCAAAAATATTTCAGTATATTACCACTTCTCATAGATGATTTTCCTTATTCCTGACCCACATGTCACTAGTACACATGTGTACTAGTAGATTTGAAATATAGTCTTACTGATAAGGAGGACCTGTACGAAAAATAGGAACCGTCCTCTTGACCCTTCCCAGATCTCTTCAACAAAACATGCAGACTTGTATTATGTAAACCAAATGGATGATTTTTAGGTTGCAGCTCTCACTACCATTTGGCCTAATGGATGGGCTCAGACAAGCATCGTTATGCATTATTCTTGGTAGTACAGGTTGCAGCAGACATCATTAGCTTAGCATTTTTACTGCCACTTTAGTTGACATGAGTGATCTTTTATAAAGATAAATGTACAGCTGGTACTCGTTTTCCTTCTCTTCTCACCACCACCCCCCTTGGTCTTTACCTTTCAACATGCCTAAACTTTCCCTTTCAGTCTAATTGATGAATGCTTTGTTCTGTTGATTGCTGGTGGGGAGTGTTTTTAAGGAAGGTGCTAACTATTCTTGCTGTATTTCTAGTGTGGGCATCTTCCAGTGCCTTAATCATAACATCTGCATTGTTACCCTCCCGAGCCAATCATGCTATTAAATTGCTAAGATGTCCCCTGCGAGCCAGCCCATCTTTAATTGCCGCAGGTCTGGCACCCCTTGGATAAAAAGAAACATTACAATTAATTACAAAAATAAACACATAAAACAAGACATTCTAAAAATTACACTTACCTTTCTGTGATGCCCCCTTCCTTCTTCTAGTCTTCTCCCGCAGGTCCCCTGGAAAAAAAAACAGACGCACTAAAAACATTGAAAAATCTAACGGAGCTCCTCCGTGGAGGATCTCCCCGCGGCAAATGAGGCTTGTAGAGCTTCTTCCTTGTAAAAAATTGGAAATGGCGCCTACTGATTGGCTGAAAACGCTGTCAATCATATTTCATTTCAATCAGAAGGCGCCAAGTTTTGAGCCAATCAGAATAGAATACACCCTAGATCCCGTTATGATTGGCTAATCAAATCATAAGGTGCTATTCCCTTCCGCCAATTAGAACGGGATACTCTCGCACCTAATGTAACTGTCAACCAAATTGCAGCCAATCAGAAGGTGCAGATGCCTTCAGCCAATCACAATTGGATTCACCCCATGGGATGTATCCTATTTGAATTGGCTGAAGGGAATAGCGCCTTATGATTGGATTAAAATGATTGACAGGTCCATCAGCCAATCAGAATGGGATATAGGGGTGTATCCCATTCTGATTGGCTTACACATTGGGAGCTTTCATTAGCCATTAGGAGCTTTCATTAGCCTCCTCCCATTGGTTAATTCTGACCAATTGCTACATAATTGCTTAATTGATGATCGCATGGTGGCACATCCAATATGCGAGGAGACTGGCTTACGAAATAGCCTCTAACCCCGCAACTCACAGCCCCTTTCCAATTTAATAACAACACAGAATTTGAAGCACGTTGGGTTTAAGAGCTGGAATTTCATAGGGTTGCATATGAGGAGATAACATGAGATGCACTTCAGATGATATGGTCAAATGATTGATATGGCCCATTATCTCTATTAGTGTTTTTCTGTTGTTGATATTAATTAATGCTACTTAATAGGTACATTTAAATAAACCTTGTAGAAGAGCTATTTACTAAGGAAGTTTTTGTTATCCTTTATATGCATAATGCAAATAAAGAATATTTTTCAAGTTAAAGGAAAGAAAATAACAAGAGAAAGAATGGAAAAGTTATATATTTAGGCTGGCGGGTTACAATTATGGAGTAAAAATCAGGAAATTAACTCCTATGCAAGAGTAAATGTAGTTGTATCAGTACTGCATCTAAACATTGCTTTCACTTCCCTTTAATCAAATGTCTGTATGCCATAACAAATTAGTTTACCTAGTGTTTCCTCTTACAATAAGTCCCTATATGACTAAACAGACTGATTGTGAAAGCTGCACTGGAAGAGTCTATTTATGTATAATGTTTAATGTGATTCAAAGCAAATGATGCTGTGTGACCACCACATAATCATTTGCTGCAGCAGAAGAACTGTATGCTTAAAGGACCATTTGTCAGTTTTTTCTTTATGGTATTTTACATTATGAAACTTGATCATTAGCAAAAATATTTTAGAAAGCCAAGCAAAAACAGCCTTTACATTTTTTTATTTTTTTATATGCAATGTTTTTACAGCATGGTTACATTTTCTTTTTTGTATTGATTTTGCCTGTTTTACTGCATGGTATCATTTTCTTTTCTAAACTGATTTTGCCTGTTACTTTAATTGTAAAAAAAATAATAAAAGTACTGTCAGACTGAAGCTGTACGGATTCACTGTCACACTGTAGCTTCCTGTCCATTCAAAATATAATCCCACTAAGGGAGCTGATTAACAAAAAACAAAATGGTATAATCCCAACCAGAATAATTGCATATAAAAGGTAATGATTTGAACCTTTTTTTATTAAAAAAAAAAACATTTAGCTTATGTTTAAGTATAAGTTCTTCAAAGTGTAAAGTTTAAATATAGAACTACAATGGACCTTTATTATATTTGACCTTCTTAGGACACACATGTACTGTTTCCTTTCTGGTATGCAAATCATGCCTTAATGACAGCGTTCTTGTTTATTATTGAAAAGGACAAATACTCAATTTCTATTACATTCAGATGATGCTGTCACGGAAATCTATACGTTTGTATGTGAATTTATGCTTCCCTCCATTTGAAGGGGTTTGAATTCATCACATGCCTAATCTTTTTCCCTATCTGGCTTGTCATGATTACAGTGCCGAGGTTAGTTTCTCCCTAGCTGTCTGTCTCTCATGTCTCATTCACATGTCCTCCTATCTAGCTACATCTCAAATTGGCTTCTTTTGTCATACACTCTTCTGTTTTTAACCTTTAATTTAGAGGCAAGATAGGAGTGAAAAATTGATTTTCAAACAAAGAAAGAAACTGAGAAGGCACAGAAAGTGCAATCTCAAAAATACCCACATTTGTTTCTTTACAGTCCTCTAAAGAGTCATGAGATAAGAGTGCAATCACACAGACTAGGTTACAATGACAGAATAGAAGTAAAAAACAGGCTCAAATATCCAGAATGGAAACATGTTACAGTGTGTATAGGTACTTTTAGTAAAATTTGTGTTATTAAAAATATAATAACTAATCATTGGTTCTCAACAGTCGATTGGTGATGGTCACTGAGACCACAGAACCTAAAACATACCATTACTAGTAATCAGATTTACACGCAGATTACTGATGAATTTATCTAAGGTTAAAATGTACTCTATTTAAATCAGTGTAAAATTAAATGAAAATATAGTGTTCTGGTCCCACATGTAGTATGAACCTGTAAAAATGTTCTGGATCTCAAAGTCGTCCTAATGAGCACTGGAAGGTAGCCAGTGCTCCAAAGACCAAAAAAGTTGAGAACCACTTGTAATTCGCAACTGTTTTGCATGGCAAATATCTTTTATATATATACTAGCGACTTGCCCGTCAAAAAATGACGGCAATAAGATTGTAAGGCAGGTAATGCTGTTTGGTTAAGACATTAATTTAGTTGGTGTTCCGAGAGGCTTCGGCGCTCATTGCGAGGCTGTTGGTTGTTGTATTTTTGTTTGTGATAGGCGCATTTGGTGTTATTGTGATGTGTTTTCGCGCTTCTTGCAAGTCTTTGTGTGCTATGAGCAGCGTTGGCGGTCATTGTGAGTGGCGCAGTGAATGTCTTTTATGTGTATTGTGAGAGTAATTTTTTGGGGGGCATATTTTTTTTGTATGCAAATGAAATAATTATTAAATGAATATACTTTACCTATTTTTAAGTAATATATGCAGGAAGCATTGTGTTGAAGAGCTGACAATCTGTTTTGATGTTGCTGCAGCATACAATGTAGGTTTGCACTGTTGTGGAGCTCATGTGTAAGTGTCAGCAATGTGTGCAGTGTGTAGTGTAAATGTGCTTCGTGCGCTAGGAAAATCCGTTAGGGTCGCTGTGTACTTCCGCATTGTGTAAGGTAGTGTTGTAAAATGGCGGCTAATGTGTATGTGGTACGTGGCTGTGGATGATTTAGCGTCCTTGTTAATAGTGTATCTTGGAGCTCGTACGTCTTTTTCGGATAATCCATATGTGCTTGGTGGTGTTTTGCGTGTTTAGGGTCCTGTAGCCTCGTTTTCGTTTTTTTCAGCGGCCATTTTTTCTCTCGCTTGGGTGATTTTCGTGTGTGTAAACTCTTGAATTTGGAGTTAAATTGAGGTGTAACTTCACTTGCAGAGGTCCTGGGTGCCCCCCCTTGCTGTGGGTAAGCTTTTTATTTGTTGTGTGTATTTATTGTGTTTTTAATGTTTTCATGTGCGCAGGGTTTGGGCGCTAAGGTCGTATTTTTGCAAGCTTGTACTGTTTTTTTTTCTAAGTCCCGCGACTCGTATTTGTGGATGCTAAGTCCGTAAATTTTGCAGCCGTCGTGGGAGCCTCCACCTCGGCGAGGGTCCGCATTTGCGGGCCTAAAGTCGTAGGGAGTCGTAGGGATGAGCGCCTCGCAAGGTCCGCGTACTGCTGACAACTATACATGTGATATATATATATATATATATATATATCACATATATAGTTGTGAGCGTACGAGTCGTTGCTCACGCTTGCGGGCTCGCGTAGCGAGCCCGCGGCCCTCGCGTAGCGAGCCGCGGCCCTCGCGTAGCGAGGTCACTGGGCAAGGGCCTCAGTTGCTGGCATGGAGCGCCGAAGGCGCTCCATGCCAGCAACTGAGGCCCCTCGCGAAGCGAGGGCCTCAGTTGCTGGCGAGGTCACTGGGCACGGGCCTCAGTTGCTGGCATGGAGCGCCGAAGGCGCTCCATGTCACCAACTGAGGCCCCTCGCAAAGCGAGGGCCTCAGTTGCTGGCGAGGTCACTGGGCAAGGGCCTCAGTTGCTGGCATGGAGCGCCGAAGGCGCTCCATGCCAGCAACTGAGGCCCCTCGCGAAGCGAGGGACTCAGTTGCTGGCGAGGTCACTGGGCAAGGGCCTCAAACCCTCGCAAAATTCACGTCGCTACTCAAAAAACACGACACACAAATTACGACACTCGCTAACATCGGACGCAACACGCCGACATACAAACATTTAAAACACAATACATACACACAGCACATACATAAAAAACTTACCTACACCAAGAGGGAGCACCCAGGACCTCAAAAATGCAACTTACACCTCGATTTTACTCGAAATAAAACAGTTTAGAGACTAAAAAAAAATCTAAGCGAGAGAAAAAATGGCCGCCGAACAAAACGAAAACGAGGCTACAGCACTCTAAACTCGCAAAACACCACAAAACACCTACGGATATTCCGATACAGACCTATACCACACATTACTCGCCATTTTACACCAATGCGGAAGTACACGACTACGCTAACGGTTTGGTCTCGCGCACGCACAGTGTTACACTGCACACATTCAGCATGCTTATACAGCAGCTCCACACCACTAATGCTGCAGCAACATCAACACAGATTGCCAGCTCTTCATCACAATGCTTCAAAATAGGTACACTATATTCATTTACTAATTTAGCTACCTTACAATTTCATTGCCGTCATTTTTTGACGGGCAATTCGCTAGTATATATATATATATATTGTAATTCAATGAATGTGGGCCCATGAAGTGTGCCAAATGCTAACAAAGGCAAACTTGTGAACTGTTCCTTTTATCCAAGGACAGTCCCATTCTTCAGGTAAAAGCATAACTGACTGTAGAATGAGGCAAAGAGAGGTCCTGTTATCTTATATGTATGTATGTGGTCTAATGTGACCCAGCAGAACACTTGTGTTTTGACAGCCTAGTTGATAAGGCTCCCTCAAAATATTCTGGACATGTTTGCACTTATTTTAAAGTAGTTTCACTCTATAAATTAAACATATCATATACACATAATCTTCCACTAACCTACAGCCTTATGAAATTGTGATTCGGCCAATTGAATAGGGATCTATATAAGCACAGAGCATTTTTTTTTACAGAAGTTTTCAGTTAGTGAAGACCTTGCTTTTGGATAGAAGTTCAGTAACTAAAAACTTCTGTAAGTAAAATATGCTATGTGCTTATATAGAGCCCTATTCAATTGGCCAAATCGTGGTTTAATAAGGCTGATAATTTGTTTATTGATTATAGTTTATGCATAGAGTATGTAATATAGAAGGAATTACCAAGCAAAGGTTCTCTGCTTCTAACACACCACAAATACTAATGTGTACCATATTATAAAGTGCTTGCTGATGTCCTCTAGTGGTATATTTTCAGTCACAGATGAGATGCCTCAAGCAATGTACTTCAAAATCCTAAGTAAGTAAGGTACTTGCCAGTAAGGGTTCCAAGATTTCATTTTCCACATGAAAGGTTCCCAGTGCTTCCTAAGGGTATACTCTATAACACCCTAGAGTATGAAAGAGAGTGAATTGTGCAGACGTAGAACTTGTCTTTAAGGTATATTACCCATATATGGAACAGCAGCAGGCTGTTTAAAGGTTTAGGGATTATATTGAATTTCTCCACTAATTAACCATTCTGCCTACAATGTGAAACAAATCTTTGGCAGCCAAAGAACTTATAAAAAATCCTATTCACATTATATCTAGGACTGGAAGCCAATCACCTAGATATTCAAAGGAAAATTGCAAAATATGTGTTGTAGACACAGCCTCACATCGTTTTAACGAGAACTGTTCATCAATGTGAAATCTCACCATTTGAGGACTGTCCATTTAAAAAAACTTGTTTATTGAAAACTGTAGTTTATTGCACAGATTTATAATTCACTATATTTGCTATCATTACTAGTTATTACTAGATTCCCAGCTTTAGTCATGTTACCAAATGTTGGATCACTGTGAAATATGATATATATTAATATAAATCAATGTAATATTTTAACTATTAACTTTATTCTTTGGATATTATTGTAAATAACATTATTGTAAAAAAACATCAATGAATGTGTGTGTTTTTGGACTTTTTCAGGATAAAAGATAACAAGTTTTAGAGGATTAGGTTTGGAGTGGCAGTACAGATTAGAGTTGTACCTATCACTTCCTAAAACATTATTGAATATGTGAGTTTTCATTTAGTATTACATACATTACTCATATTGCACACTTATGTTTACTATAGCCATTACTTTAATTTGAAGTGGGAGAAATTTTCGCCGAGACCTCTGAGCATCCATGTTCTACACTGTGAAATTGGAAGTACATTAAGAAATGTTTCCTTTAATATTTAGGTTAGAATGTAACCCTTCTAGGATATGGTGGCTTACACTTTGATTTCTCAAGTAGGAACAATGTAACCTATATGGACTTAATGGTCTAGCTATAATATGACAATTCCCATGCTATAGTCTGCTCTTAAATCCAAGAAGGAAATACTTGTCGAGGAGGAAATATTTGTTTTTGTTTGTATTGTTTCCACTTCCTTTTAATTACAAACACACTAAAAATAGGCATGCAGGAATTGTAAGCATTAACTGTTTTAGTGATCATGTACCAGTCATAGTCTCCTGATTAGTCCAGAGTAGAGCAAAATAGCAACATTAATAGAGACTTTTTAGTATGAATTTGTCTTTACAAGGTTAATGTTACCTATGTATGTTTAATTTTATACAAAAATCAAATTAAATATATAAGGAGTGTGAATTCACATTCCTTTTGCAATGATTTTGTATATCTCCCAATAACCCTGTTTAGGAGAGAGTCCAAATATATTTTTAAGTGTCCTCCCTCCAAGCCTTACAAATAAGGGGGGGAAAAAACAAGTTTAAGGGAAAACATCTCTCCTCCAACTATAAGGTGTCTCTGTAAATCATTTTTTTTTCTAACCTGTTAGGGAAATATTAATAGGAAATATTTAATGTGTATAGAACACTTCTGTAGTGTACCCTAAACTGCCCATTGATAAAATGTGGGTCAAAATCTTACTCCCCTTTAGTGAGCTGTTGATCGTGTTAAAACTGCCATTGCTAATTATTCTAATTATTCAAAACAGAAGCACATCCTGGAATACATTATAAGTCCTCAATACATTTTACTTCTGAAGCAGATTTTTGCTGCTGCTTCCCTTTTAGGCTCTTTAATGTAAGCTACACAGACATTTTCTAAAACACTTTAAAAATCTCATAGATAGTGACGAATTCTGGAGATGTTTTTTAGATGGAGAAGACAAGATTTAGTTAGTGATTGTATGTGAGGGATGAAAGACAGAGTGGGATCCAATAGAACTTCAAGACAACGGCTTGTGAGGTGGGGGGTGATGATGTCTTTGTTGACAGTGAGAGAGATGTGAGGAATTGACGCTGTGGGAGAGGGAGGGAAGATTAGGAGTTCAGTTTTAGACATGTTGAGTTTGAAATGGTGGGTGGACATCTAAGAGGATATACAAGAGAGGCAGTTGGAGACGTGTGTTAGAAGAGAGGGGGACAGATCTGGTGCGGAGAGGTAGATTTGGGTGTCATCTGCATAGAGATGATAATGAAGCCCAAAAGAGTTTATGAGGGTACCAAGTGAGGAAGTGTAGATGGAGAAGAGGAGGGGGCCAAAGACAGATCTTTGGGGTATGGCAACAGACAGGGAGTGAGAGGAAGAAGAGGTGTCAGAGAAGGAGATACTGAATGATCGATTTTGTAGTTATGATGAGAACCACGAGAGAGCAGTGTCTCGAATACCGAGGGAGAAGAGGATATGGAGTAGAAGTGGATGGTCCACAGTGTCAAAGGCAGCAGAGAGATCTAGAAGAAGAAGAATTGAGAAGTGACCTTCTGACTTGGCAGTAAGCAGGTCATTGGTGACTTTTGTAAGGGCTGTCTCAGATGCAACGTCAGTGTCAGATGAGGGTTTTTTGAGGGTGGGTATAACTATGGCATGTTTTAGAGAAGATGGAAACATGCCAGTAGTAAGGGAGAGTTTGAAAATATGTGTGAGAGCTGGGATTAGTGTGGTAGAGAGTCGAGATATGAGCTGAGATGGAATAGGATCCTGAGGACAGGTAGTGAGGCGAGTGGATGATAGCAGTTTGGAGACTTCATCCTCTTTAGCCGGATCAAAGCAGTTCAAAGTGGCAGTGGGATTGGGGAAGGGAGAAGACTGGGCGTTGTTGGTTAGTTGAGAGGGTGGAGTGTGTAAACCACTATGAGATAAGAGTTTATTGTAGATGTTTTGAATTTTATGAATAAAATGGTTGGCAAAGTCTACAGCTGTGAGAGAGGAAGGGATGGGAGGAGGTGGTGGGCGGAGGAGAGCATTGAAAATGGCAAACAGACGCTTGGGGTTGGACGTTCTGCTGAGATTGGTGAAGATAAGGTCAAGAGAATGTCCAGCATGATAAGTAGAAGAATCTATTAGTTGTGAGAGGCCAAGGAAAGAGGTGAGTGCAAGCAGTTTGGCTGCTGCTGGGGAGGAGGGAGTGTCAACAGCAATGTTAAAATCTCCAAGTACCAGTGAAGGAACATTGGAGGAGAGAAAGTGAGGGAGCCAGGCAGAAAAGTGATCAAGAAATTGAGAGGGAGTGCCTGGGGGGCGATAGATCACAGCTTCAAGTAGAGAGATAGGTGAGAAGAGGCGGATTGTATGAACTTCAAAGGATGAGAATTGGAGGGATAGAACAGGGGGTATAAGGTGAAATGTACAGCGAGTGGAAAGCAAAATACCAAGACCACCACCACCTTGTTTGTTCCCCGGTCTAGGTGTGTGGCTGAGGTGATAACCACCAGGGGAGGCAGTGGCTCAGGATGAGAACCAGGTTTCAGTGAGAGCCAGTAGATTGAGGGAGTTTGTAGTGAATAAGTCATGAGTGAATGTGAGTTTATTGCAGATAGATCATGCGTTCCAGAGAGTGCAGGAGAAAGGTATAGATAACGATTTGTGACATGTGATGGATATCAGATTCTGTGTGTTACGGGCGTTTGCTGGCCTTGAAACAGAGTGTGGCTGACAGCGAGTGGAGATGAGTGAAGGGACTGGGTTAGGGGATACAAATAACTTCTACAATCACACAATTCTGCCCTTCACCTTTTCAAATATATTTCTCAGTCCTTATATCAACAGTCATCCAACTCCAAACACCTATTCTCAACATTCAACTCTCTCCTCTACCTTACTTCACTCCCTCTCACCACCACCTTCTCAACCCAAAACATACTCTCTACTTCTGACAGACTCCAGTTCAATTGCCCCACTTAGCCTCTTCAGCCCACTAACAACTTGACCCTATCTCCTCAGAACTCCTTCTCTCCATCTCTTCTATCCTCTTCTACCTCGAGCCACCTCATTAAATTATCCCTTGTAAATGGCCCATTTCTCTCTCCCCTCAAACTGTCACTTATTACACAAATCCTAAAGAAGCCTGTCCTGGTATAATTATGCTCTGTAAATACTTTCCTGTTTCTTTGATTCCTTTTGCCTAACTGATCAATTTTCTGTCATAAACCTATTATCAGACCCTCTGCAAGCTGGTTTCCATGTACAACACTCTACAGAGATAGAACTTACTAAAGTAAGTAAAGAGTTTCTGATGGCCAAAGCGGATCTGAATTATTCTCTACTTTTCTGCAAACTCTCAGATTCCCTGGCCTCTCTGACACTGGACTCTCCTGGTTACAATTTTAACTATTTAACCACTACTTTAGTATTACATATATGGGTTGCATTTCTCTTCTGATTTAGGATCCTTGCTTTTCTCAGCCTACACTGCCTCCCTCGGTAAACTAATAAGTTCTCTTGGCTTCCAGTATTTTCCCTATGCTGATGAAACTCAAATCTATATGTCCTCTCCTAACTTATCTTCTTCTTAACTTGCTAACTCATATCATCACCTATCTATCCAATATATCCTCCTGGATGGCCTCCTACAACCTAAATTGTAAGTTGTGAGTTTTCAGTCTTGGGAGGTACTTTGGGGACAGCACTTTGTAATTATTTTATTATTATTTACAAATTGCCAATATATTCAGTAACGCTAAGTACAGGAGATCCAATGGGTACATAAGACATAGTTGACAAAAGTTACATACTGGTACAGAAGGTGTAGAGAGCACTGCTCTCATAAGCACTTAAAATCTAAGTTGGTTAAGGGTATTAGACACAAAAATAAAAGGGGTTATTTGACTTTTGTCTAATGAGGCAGCAGGATCCATGTACATGAGGTAGTCGTCTTGTTTGAATCCTTGATGTTAGGCAATAAGTCGGTAGATGTGGTTTCGGGCAGTGTTTGAACTATGTAGAGTGGTGAAGAGTTTGACAGAGAGCGGTAAATAATTCCTCAGGGTGGGTGCCTCACAAGAAAAGTCTTGGAGACAAAAGTTTGAAGAGGTGGTGACAAGAGAAGTATATTGTAGGAAAAGTGTACAGGGCAGTTAGGGGAGTATCTGGAGACTAGATGTAGGAGGGTGCATTGTTGTTGAGGGCTTTGTGTTTTGGTGAGTATCAGGATTTTGAACTTAATTCTAGTGGGTATGGAAAGCCAATGAAGGGATTGAAAGAGTAAATAGTAATTGAGATATGTATTTGACTTAGTTTTATTATTATTATTATTATTATTATTATTTATTTGTAACACACCAACATATTCTGTTGCACTATACATGTTTTGACAATTAAAGCTAAAAACAATAGCAGTATTAACAAGTTGCAAAGGATGGAGGGCCCATTCTTTGTGGGCCCTCCATCTTCATATGAACTGTAAGTTCACAATGACCTTCTGAAAAAAATTGTGATGACCATTCCATATTGACTGTACATGCATTAGAGCCCACATTCTAAGTATGTTTTAATTCTACATTATAACTATATTAATAATAATGTATTTTATTTATAGAGCACCAACTTATTTGATAGCACTGTTCACAATGGGCTATAGTGAGTCGTTAAGACAAGTATGACATAAAGATGTATACTGATGCTCTTGTCATCCATGAAATCTAGTTGAGCGTCAAGGATAGTAGAGACAGAGGAAGGGAAATGTGTTACTATGTCTAAATTCAAATAAAAAAAATGGTAAATGTCTCAATCCATTCTGCCATTTTTATCTTAATCACAATACTTTACTGCAATCAATCTACAGACTTTACTAAACACAGGGCATAATTTTCTCCATTAACACATCATCCTAGAAAACGGATGTCAGCCCTGAAGTTTCTGCTTGGGTGTGCTTCCTTTTGCAGTGTGTGTCTGTGTAGACCACGCCCTGTACCACACAAACTATATATACCAGGCTGCTTTGCTGCCCAAACAGGAAACAGAAATTAATTCAGATTTGTCAGCTGCATGAGCCTCCTCCTGATTGGCCAAAACAATGTATGCATTTAATGCTAATTTAGCCTATGTTTTATTAGGGTGCCTACTCTCATTTTCAACTGTCAGAAATTACAAGAGATTTTGCTAACTTCAAGGTACATTTTTAAATGTTTATTCTGGTATTTTTTCATGCAAAGGAATTTTGCATACACTATTAATTATTCTGTATCAGATGCAGGTAACTTAGATATTCCTTTAAGCCACTTTATCCTCACAAAAGTTTCAGATAACCATTTATGAATCTCTTTGGTATACATACTTACAAATTACCTAATTTACTTTGATACCAGAAATTTTGCTATAAAGTGTTTGGCAGCAGTAGCATTCAAGAACCAATACTGATATATTTTACTTTTCTGCCAATAATAAGGTGAAATTTCTTGGCTATTTCTACAGAGGCATAATTAAGATGTTTTTAACACATATTTGGACAAAGAACAGATTTCTAAGGTCACAGATCAGTTGATGGGCTTTCTTATTTACTGTTCATCAAGTGTTGCTCAGAGCATTTAAATCTACTTGCATAGATCATTGCACATTTAAGGTGTTCTTTTCATTCCAGTGTAAGTTAAGAAATGAAGCTAAAAGCACAATTTACGAGTTTAATGGAGCCAGAACAGTATTCAGAACAAAAGCTAATGTACCATACTTGCAAAAATATGTCAATGCAGTTCTTGCTGTATTGACTGAACTTATTGAGTGAATTGTTTTGCAGTAAAAAGTGACAATTACACATCTCCTGCAGCTTACCTTGTATGAATAGACTCACATTTTTTACTTCCTTTTCCAAAGCTAGAAACATAAAAACATATTTTTTTAAAAACTGTTATTACTGTTTCTATATTTAATGTTTCTGCTATTTTGTGATCTGTGTAAGAAACTCTTAATATACTAAATTATATTTTGAAAAGTATATTTGTGTTGCAAATATTCTTAGCGGCACAGGCTGAGAAAAAGCAGATGTATAAAGTCGAACAATAAAACATTCAATCAATAATCACTGTGACACAGTAATAGCAGTAAACCTGGAAAAGTGAAGGTTTCATGACCACAATCAATTTAATGGTCCATATATAGAGCTTTTTTTATACTCACAATTGCCTTTTTATTTTGTGGTGAGTTTTAAGGATCAACCATAATTGTCATGCAAGGAAGTATTCTTATGTGGATATCTTTATCTTTAAAGCAGGTTTGACCAAAATACAGCATGGGGTCTCATTCCATGAGGCTTTTATATTTGGGCGCAGCACACAACCAAATCTTTCCCTAGTAACATCCATCATTACCTCTCTTCTTAGTAGTAACATGGCTTTTTACTATTATAAAGTAGCATAGGGTGCAATGGCTAACTAGTTCTGCTTGCTAGCTTATAAGGAATAAGTGTCAAGTGTTTCAGCTTAAAATTTTGCCTCTAAGTTCCATTTTTGGGTATTCCCTGAATATTATATTTTGCACTGTGTTCCCACCCTAGTCTTCTTCAAAATAGTTATGTTAACCTAACTTATGTATTTCATATAAATTATATATATCCTGATTACCCTCCAACACTCCCTTCTATGTTTCGACAGAGAACTGCACACTAATACCACTCTCCTACTAAATGAAAATGTATTCCCAACCTCGCAAATTTTAAACTTTACACCTGCTTATAGAAAAATAATTGTCTTCTCTTCACTTTTATATTCTATGATTTCCAACTTCCACTCGTTTCCTGGCTCATCCAAATCTGTATCTGTTAGTCTTGCAAGATTGTTGTCTCTCCCACTCCTTTTAGATTGTAACTGCAAGTTTTCAATATTGTAAGGTGCTTTTTGAAAAAGCACTATGTACCTAAGATTTTAACCTCAAAGACATGGCCCTCCATGTTTTTGCTGTGTGTGAATATTGTATTTGCCTTTGTACTTAACCCCTATATAGCACTACAGAATATGTTGGTGTTTTACAAATAAAGGAAAATAATGATAATAAGAATAACAATAAGAAAAGTATGCATCTCATAATACCATCATAGGTAGATGTCCACCTTAATCAAATTATTCATGATCAATCTCAAAACCTTTTAACTGCCATAAATAGCAAATATTAATCACATCTCCCCTTTTGTATATCAGATAAGGTTGAGCCAATACATATACCCCTCATCAAAAGAGAAACACTAGTCTAAGAGTATTTGTGTCTGTCGGAAATCATTTCGCTATATATTGGCTATATGTCTTGAGCTTTCAATTGCCATGCATTTCTTAAGGTGCCAATTTAAGCACAAGGTAAAGTGAGTGCTTAAACTGTCTGTGAGTATCATTTGTTAGTTCAAGGAAGTCATCAACAAAGGCATGTGTCATTAAAATGGTTTTAAAGGACCACTGATTATATGTGTCTAGCTTTGGAAGAGGAACTAAAACATTTCTATTCAAAAAAGGTAAGCTGCAGGAGATGAGTAATGATCCTGGTTTTAAAGGACCACTGCACAAAAATATGTATATGTCTCAAAATGTTAAGTCTGACTTAGAGCATAGTTAAGCAGGAAATTAATTAGAAAAACATGTTTTGAAGCATCTGCTGGGCCCTAGAGGGATCCAAGATACATTGTTTGAAGTTGTGTTTGAAGCTGTGAGCTAGGTTAGGATCACGATGGGCAGGTGATAGCAGAGAGGTCAGACAAATCACGGTCCGCTGGAGAAGGAACTGGCATCCCACTCCTGTATCTTTGTCAACAAAAACCCTATGGATAAACATAACTAAAGACATAACAATATGGAACTAGAAGATGAGCCTCAGAAGATGGTTGGGCCAAAGTTGAGAGGATACCCTGCCATGGATGTCTGGAGGGGAAGTCAAGTCTGCGGCAAAGAACAAGTCAGCATAGGAACCTTGCACTGTAGAACTGTGACCAAAGGCAAACTGAATATGGTAAAATATGAGAATTAAAGATTAAACATTGATATCCTGGCATTTAGTGAATTCAAATCCGAAACCATTTAACATCACAATCATCCAAGTCTATGCTCCAACCATGAATGCTGAAGAGGCTGAAGTTGTCCAAAACGACAATGTTTTTTTACACCTCCTATATATAACGGGAAAAAAAAGATGTTACTCTCATCATAGAAGACAGGAATGCTAAAGTAGAGACACAAAGATATCTGGAATAACTGGCAAGTTTGGCCTTGGAGTACAAAATGAAGCAGGTCAGAGATTAGTATAATTCTGTTAAGATAAATCTCTGGTCATAATAATTACCCTCTTCCAAGAGGATAAGAAAAAACTATACACATGGTCATCATCAGATGGATAATATACAAATCAGATAGACTATACACTTTGTAGCCAAAGATGGAGAAGCTCTATACAGTCAGCACAAAACAAAACCTGCATCTGACTGCGGCTCATAACATAAGCTTCTTATTGCAAAGTTTTGAATTAAACTGAGTTAAATAGGGCAAATCATCAGTACAAGCAGATATGAGATAAATAATATCCCCTGTTAATATGCAATGGAGGTAAATAATAGATTCAAGCGTCTAGAAATAGTATGTAGAATGCTTGAAGAACTTTGGACAAAAGTTTGTAATATTGTCCACAAAAGATCAACAAAGAATATCCCTAAAAGAAAAAAAGTAGAAAGAAAACTGGCATTGAAAGTAGCCCAGGAAAGAAGGATTGAGCAAGGTAGTGGAGATAGGAAAATATTTGTCCAACTGAATGCAGTATTTATGCCAACACAATTCAAATGTATAATTCTTTATTGTTCAGTTCTCACATCTGTATGTTACTACATAGTTTAATATATTTACTTTTTACTAGCTCGTCCAAACTTGCCATAGTTTTCCTCCCCAGAAGCAAAAGTCTTTAAATTTTATGGCTGCAGTCACCATCTGAAAAGATCTTGGATCCCAGGAAAATAAAATCTGTTACTGCCTCCGCTTCTTCCCCTTCTATTTGCCAGGAAGTGAGATTGCCGTTTGCCATGATCTTCGTCTTTTTGAATTTGAGCAGCAGGCCAGCATTTGCACTCTCTTCTTTTACTCTCATCAAAAAGGCCTTTAGTTTCTCCTCACTTTTCTCCGTTGGCATTTCTGAGGTTGTTGATATTTATTCCGGCTTTGGATTCCTCCAGTCTGGCCTTATGCATAATGTACTCTGCATATAAGGTGAATAAATAAGGTGAAATATATACAATCGTGATGTCGCAAACATAACATTTTCGGTTCGCGAACCGCGAACACGAACTGCCGCGAATGTTCGCTAACCGGCAAACCCGGCGAACCGCCATAGACTTCAATGGGCAGGCGGATTTTAAAACCCACAGGGACTCTTTCTGGCCACAATAGTGATAGGAAAGTTGTTTCAACGGGACAAACACCTGGACTGTGCCATGCCGGAGGGGGATCCATGGCAAAACTCCCACGGAAAATTACATAGTTGATGCAGAGTCTGGTTTTAAGCCATAAAGGGCATAAATTACCTAACATTCCTAAATTGTTTGGAATAACGTGCTTTAAAACATCAGGTATGATGTTGTATCGATCAGGTAGTGTAAGGGTTAGGCCCGCTTCACAGTGACAGACCAAACTCCCCGTTTAACGCACCGCAAACAACCGCAAACAGTCCATTTGCACAACCGCAAACTCCCCATTTGCGCAAGGTTGGATACCAAGCTAGCCATGTCCCGTTCCTTGTCCTCACTGATGTCATTGAAGGTCTCTTCCTCCACCCAGCCACCAAGGGTCCCCGAAAGGTGACAACAAGCCCCCTGGGACGCCTGCTGTGTTTGGTCTTCCACCTCCTCAAAGCCACCTTCCTCCTCTGACTCCTCTTCTTCAGACTCCTCTCACTGCGTTGCATCTCTCTGCATTATTATAATGTGTGTTAAGTAGTACTACTCTTATCAGTTTAATACCTGTTACGTCACCTATCAGGGGACGTGTATAAGGCCTGGATTTTTGGAACCGGGAGATGGAAAAAGATGCTTGGTTGGTCGTATCACTTCAATTTTGGGGCACGGCACGTGCAATGAAAGGTGCCACCAGATAGGAGTGGTGTGTTTGTAAGTACTACTCTTATCAGTTTAATACCTGTTACAGCACCTATCAGGGGACGTGTATAAGGCCTGGATTTTTGGAACCGGGAGATGGAAAAAGATACTTGGTTGGTCGTATCACTTCAAATTTGGGGCACGGCGCGTGCAATCAAAGGTGCCACCATATAGGAGTGGCGTGTTTGTAAGTACTACTCTTATCAGTTTAATACTTGTTACGTCACCTATCAGGGCACGTGTATAAGGCCTGGATTTTTGGGACCGGGAGATGGAAAAAGATGCTTGGTTGGTCGTATCACTTCAAATTTGGGGCACTTTGTGACATTAGCTTCTTACACTCAAACATGTCCTTTACAGGCACCTGACTATGGTCAGATGAGCAGGAACTGCTCAAGGCGAGAGACGGAGTGGCGGATGGTTGAGAGGGGGCAAGGAGGACAGCAGTGGTTGATGTGGCTGATGATGCTGGACCAGGAGGAGGATGGCGGCTTTGAGTTTGTGTGCTGCTTGTACTCATGTGTTCTTCTGGAGTCACCCAAACATTAGGTCTTAACCTGTAGAGGATAAGGGAACCAGGCTACTCTAGACCTCATTCATCATTACAGGTTTTGACAGATTGGTACTATGCGTGCAAGCTACTGTGACAACAGATATGAGTGGCACTGTGCACTTGCAGAAGTTGGCAGAGTAGACGCTGTAGGCCTGACACAGACGCTTGCAGACAAGTAACTGCTATTCAATGCATTACAGTCAAAATTGTATTCTTTGTTTAAATGTGCACTACTGACTGTTACACCAGATATGAGTGGTGGCACTGACTGGGCAAGTGGGCAGAGTATACGATGTGAGCCTAAGACACACACGCTGGCAGGCAGGCAAATGAAATTAGATTACACAGAAAAAAAGTGTTGTTTTTTTTTTAATGTAGAGTGCTGGTACACCACTAGATTGGATTGGTTGAACTTGGCACAGTACTTGTAAGCCTGACACACACACTGGCTAGCAGTCAGGCAAATTAACTTAGATTGGCGGTCAGGCAAATGAACTTAGATTTATGAAAATAAAATTATTGTTTTTTTAAATGTAGACTGCTGGTACCCCAACTAGATTGGATTGGTTGAACTTGGCACAGTACTTGTAAGCCTGACACACACACTGGCTAGCGGTCAGGCAAATTAACTTAGATTGGCGGTCAGGCAAATGAACTTAGATTTAAGAAAATAAAATTATTGTTTTTTTAAATGTAGACTGCTGGTACCCCAACTAGATTGGATTGGTTGAACTTGGCACAGTACTTGTAAGCCTGACACACACACTGGCTAGCGGTCAGGCAAATGAACTTAGATTTAAGAAATACAATTATTGTTTTTTAAATGTAGACTGCAGGTACACCACTAGATTGGATTGGTTGAACTTGGCACAATACTTGTAAGCCTGACACACATACTGGCTAGCGGTCAGGCAAATGAACTTAGATTGGCGGTGAGGCAAATGAACTAAGATTTAACAAAATAAAAGTTTTGTTTTTTTAAAAGTAGACAACTAGTAAACAAGATTGTATTGGTTGCACTGTGCACACACAGTATAAGTTGTGAGCCTGACACACACACTTGCTAGCAGGGGCTAGCAGGGAGACAGGCAAATGAAGTTAAATTAGACAGAAAAAAACAAAAAAACATAAATGATGTTATAGCCCTAAAAAGGGCTTTTTGGGGTGCTGTGTTTACAGCAGAGATCTGATGAGTCCTTCAGCACTGCACTGGACACTGAATAAACTTGCCTAGCTATTGATTTCCCTATTCAATCAGCATCACCTACACTCTCCCTCCTCTCAGTAAGACTGCAAGTTAGTTATGATTCCAAAATGGCTGCTGTCCATGAGGTAGAAGGCTCTGGAAGGCAGGGTATGATGCTGATTGGCTGGAATGTGTCTGCTGACTGTGAGGTGCAGGGTCAAAGTTTGCTCAATGATAAAGTATAGGGGGCGGACCGAACATTGCATATGTTCGCAGTTCACCGCGAACGCGAACATGCTATGTTCGCTGGGAACAGTCCGCCGGCGAACTATTCGTAACATCTCTAATATACAACCTTGTTGTACACCTTTTTCCGATCTTAGAACCATTCAATTGTTCAAAGTTTGGTTCTGACCGTGGTCCACATACAGATTCTTCAATAGGAGGATGAGATGATCTGCTACTTTCATCTCTTTAAGAACATGTATACATACAAATGTTTATACATATATGTGTATGTATATATATGTATATATATATATATATATATATATATATATATATATATATTAATTTTTTGTCAGTTGTCCTCCAGATTTTTTTTGATTCCTACGTCCTTGCATGCCAGTTCGGTAATGCTTAAGATACTGCAAGCTTGGCTCCAGCTCCCCTCCAACGATATATGAATGCATATGTTTTGCAAAGGCTTTGGCATAAGAAATCAAATTGCCAATGTCTACTGGATAATAGAAAAAAACAAGAGAGTTCCAGAAAAACATTTACTTTCACTTATTAGACTATTCTGAAGCTGGATCACAACAAAATGTGGCAAGTTCTTAAAGAGATGGGATAGAAGGCAATCTCAATCTGTGTGTGGACGAAGAACTGAATGTGGAACAACAGAATGGTTCAAGATCAGGAAAGGAGTGTAACAAGGTTGTATACTGTAAGCTTATTTATTCAACTTATATGCGGAACACACCATCCATAAGGCTGGGCTGGATGAATCCAGAGCCAGAATTAATATTACTGGGAGAAATATCAACAACCTCAGACATACAGATGATATAACTATGATGACTGAAAGTGAGAAGAAACTATTAATAAGGGTGAAAGAAGTGCAAAAGCTGGCCTGCTGCTCATCGTTAAAAAGAGGAAGATCATGACAAACAGCAATCTTAGCTCCTGGCAAATAGATGGTGAAGAAGTGGAGGCAGTGGCAGATTTTGTTTTCCTTGGCTACAAGATCTCTGCAGATGGTGACTGCAGCCATGAAATTTAAATGCATTTACTTCTGGGGAAGAAAGTTATGGCAAGTCTGAGCAAGCTATATAGGATATTATGCTATCAGCAAAGGTTCACATATGTAGAACTATGGTATTCTCAGAAGTAATCCTATACAACAGCTGATAAGAAAAAACCCTTGAGTACTAAACACTGTCTTTCTTATATGTCATATTAAAATGTCACCACTATAAAAAAAGGAGAGTGAACTTCAAGTATGCTGAACTTCAAGTAAACTCCAAGTGGGTCCTCCTTCCTGGAAGGCTCTCTAAGAGATACCCCAAATCTAGCTGGACCCTGCAATAGATAGTAAGAAACAGAGAACACTGATACTTGCAAAAGAAGCCACTCAAAAAGATAAAAAAACTATAATACTGGGCGATATACATCCAAAATGCCAAAACCCCCAGGAATGAATGTATATATATATATATATATATATATATATATATATATATATATATATATATATATATATAGTATCTAACAAAAGTGAGGATACCCCTCAAACTTTTGTAAATATTTTATTATATCTTTTCATGTGAAAACACCGAAGAAATGACACTTTGCTACAATGTAAAGTAGTAAGTGTACAGCCTGTATAACAGTGTACATTTGCTGTCCCCTCAAAATAACTCAACACACAGCCATTAATGTCTAAACCGTTGCCAACAAAAGTGAATACACCCCTAAATGGAAATGTCCAAATAGGGCCCAAGTGTCAATATTTTGTGTGGCAACCATTATTTTCCAGCACTGGGCATGGAGTTCACCAGAGCTTCACAGGTTGCCACTGGAGTCCTCTTCCACTCCTCCATAATGACACCACGGAGCTGGTGGATGTTAGAGACCTTACACTCCCCCACCTTCCATTTGAGGATACCCCACAGATGCTCAATAGGGTTTAGGTCTGTTGACATGCTTGGCCAGTCCATCACCTTTACCTTCAGCTTTTTTAGCAAGGCAGTGGTAATCTTGGAGGTGTGTTTGGGTTCATTATAATGTTGGAATACTTCCCTTAAGCCCAGTTTCTGAAGGAAAGGGGATCATTCTCTACTTCAGTATGTAACAATACATGTTAGCATGCACGGTTCCCTCAATGAACTGTAGCTCCCCAGTGCCTGCAGCACTCATGCAGGCTCAGACTGTATATATGTTTTTTTTTATAATATGTTGTGTTGATTCCCCCTATATGCATTTACCTGATGATGCTTCCACTCTCTCTGCATCGCTGTTTACCTTCAAACAGAGGGTTACATCTCATATCAGGGTTTTTGTGTTCTTTGTGCCTTAGCAGTTTATCTGTCATTTAGGGATTATTTCAACTACCTTTCCTCAGTATAGATGTATACTTTTGGTGGTGGGAGTGTCATGGTCTGGGCCTGCATGAGTGCTGCCAGCATTGAGGAGCTACAGTTCATTGAGGGACCTGTGAATGCCAAGCAGAGCATGATCCCCTCTTTTTGGAGACTGGACCAGTATTCCAACATGATAACGATCTCAAACACACCTCCAAGATGACCACTGCCTTGCAAAAGAAGCTGAAGGTAAAGGTGATGGACTGGCCAAGCATGTCACCTATTGAGCACCTGTGAGGCATCCTCAAATGGACAGGTGGGGGAGTGCAAGGTCTCTAACATGCGCCAGCTCCGTGATGTCATCATGGAGGAGTGGAAGAGGACTCCAGTGGGAACCTGTGAAGCTCCATGACCATGTGGGTTAAGGCAGTGCTAGAAAATAATGGTTACCACACAAAATATTGAAACTTTGGGCCCAATTTAGACATTTCCACTTAGGGATGTACTGACTTTTGTTGCCAACGGTTTAAACATTAATGGCTAAATGTAAACTGTTATACAGGCTGTACACTTACTACTTTACATTGTAGCAGAGTTTCTTCAGTGTTGTCACATAAAAAGATATAATAAAATATTTACAAAAATTTGAGGGGTGTATTGATTTTGTGAGATACTGAATATATGTATATATATATATATATATATATATATATATATATATATATATATATATATATTGTAACCGTTTGCCCCCTAGAGGATGGTGCCAAGTAAAGTAGTGTAAAGAGTTCTTGACAGGAGTGACAGAGTTAAACTCCTGAAGAACTTCTAATTGTTGCAGGTGTAACTTCACTTTAAAGCCTGGAAAGCAGACATGGGGAGGAGTTGCTCATTAGGCTCTGGCCTGAGTGCCGTAAGGAGTCTATGTGAGAAGCTGTGATGTGAGACAGTCAGGAAGACTGGATCCTGAGAGCTGAGCTGATATAAGCTCTGAAGTAAGGCAGCAGGGAAGACTGCTTAAAGTACAAAGAGACACGGGCAAGTGAGTGAGGATTGCCTGGAGTGTATATCTGGCATAACAACAAGAGACACAGAGTGTTCAGCGTGACTGGGGAGGAGAAAGACACAGCTCCTGATCAGGACCTGGCTGGACTTACAGTGTGGGTGCCAAAGCAGCATTGGAAGCTGCCATTAGAGGATCAGTCTGCATGACTGCAACAAAGTTACAAGAGAGACTGTTTACTGCAAGAGGAGAGGATTTGCAGAGGATCCATTGCAGCTGAGAAGCTGAGAGAGACTGGACTTAAAGGTATTGTTCTCTGTGTGAAAGGTTACTGTTTTACCTGCAGACCGAGAAGCGGTTTCAGGGCTAGTCAGGGTGTTCCAGAACATTAGCAAGCCCGTTTGTGTAGATGTTTCTTTTATGCTGAAGTTAAGCTATTGTTTGTTTTTAAAAGCCTTGATTAAAGCAAAGATAAAAGTATATCGGACTCAGTGGTTTATGGGAAAATCACAGGAGCAATCAGTAGGCCGGCCCTGTCACGATATATATATATATATATATATATATATATATACCTAGACACACTTATAGGCTGTAACATGCAAGGAAGATATATCTGTCTTTCCTCATATGCCCTGATTAGGGAACCTCACTAGTGTTTTTTGCTTAATAAGGGGTATCAAAAGAGGGATTATGTAGCCTGAAAAAAACAAAATTATAGCTGTTTTGCCACTGATGAAGCATGATGGATAGATTAAGGCATTGAAGCAATGAACATGAGCTTGAAGGGGATCAAAGGGGCAGTAGCTCACAGATGTGCCTGGTGTGCTATGGTCCATAGGGTCATGGAGAGTCAGACACAGCTGAACATCTGAACAACAAATGAGAGGGAAATGCACTGAATGATGGAAGGTGTCCGTTTCAGATACAGTGAGAGGAAAGAATTGCAGTGTCATATTAAGGACCCCTGCATGTTCCCTCTCCCTGCACATCTTCCTGTACTCATAAACAGAGTCTTCAAACATTCAGATTATTATTAAAAAAAAAAAAATTATATCCATAGCTTACACACCTGATAATAATGTCAGTTTGGTACACACTGAATAAAAAAAGTGTTTTTGTTCTTGATCTGCAGTGGTGCGTTAAAATTTATGTTGCTGATGTGCTGGGTCTGTCTCTATTTTCTCTGTCAGATCACTCACATTGTTTGTGTGGTGGAGCCATTTAAATGATCTGGCAGCGGATTAATTATCCAGCAATTATGAATAAGGTGTTAGTTACATCTGATACTCAAATCTACGTCTCTGCCCCCGATCTATCCCCCTCTCTTTTAGCTCAAGTTTCCAACTGCCTCTCTAGCATATCCTCCTGGATGTCCGCCTGTCAACTCGAACTCAGCATGTCTAAGACTTAACTCCTAATCTTTCCACCCTCTACTACAGCTTCCGCTCCTCAAATATCTCTCACTATTGACAACACCATCATCACTCCTACCTCCCAGGCCCGTTGTCTTGAGGTTCTACTAGATCCCGCCCTCTCTTTTATTCCTCACATCCAATCAATAACAAAATCATGTCAGTTTCACCTAACAAAACATCTCCAAGATTCGTCATTATCTTACAGAAGACACAGCTAAAATTCTAATACACTCTCTCATCATATCTCGGCTCGACTACTGCAATTCCCTCCTTGCTGGTCTACCCATCTCTCATCTGTCTCCCCTCCAATCCATAATGAACGCCTAGACTCATCTTCAATACCAAATGATCAGTGTCTGCAGCTCCTCTCTGTCAATCACTCCACTGGCTTCCCATAGCTTCCAGAATCAAATTTAAAATCATGACCATAAAATATAAAGCCCTAAACAACAGTGCACCCCCTTATATCTCTGCTCTTGTTTCAAAATACTCTCCCAACCGCCCCCTTCGCTCTGCTAACGACCTTCTTCTCTCATCTTTTCCTCTCACTCCCGTCTTCAAGACTTTTCTTGTGCTGCCCCTACTATTTGGAACTCCTTGCCCCACTCCATTAGACTATCTTCCTGCCTCAAAACCTTTAAAACATTACTAAAAACACACCTGTTTAAAAAATCGTATCACCTTTAGCATTATCATGTACAACCTACACCCACAGTACAGTACAACACACAGACACCTCCACTTGACTGAACCAACTGCTTTCAAACTGCCATCTTGCATTTGTCACCCTCTTGTATCACACCTAAATCCTTAGATTGTACGTTTGTGAGTTTTCAATCTTGTGTCAGTGTCTTGGAAACAAGCTCTATGTACATTTGATTTTATGCTCAAAAACAGGGCTTGCAATTCTTTATAAGGTGCTAAATTTGTTTTTTTGCTATGTACTTAACCCCTGTACAGTGCTACAGAATATGTTGGCGCGATATAAATAAAAATAATAATAATAATAATAGTAGCATTGTTTTGAAATCATACAAACCCCTCCCACAAAAACATTGATATCACTAATTACAAGTAGGGGCAAGATCATGCATGAACAGCATTAGACCAGACCTTCTAAAAATATAAACAGCTGTCAGATAACTTAAATGACTAGCACACAATCACTGTGGGTTTTATGATGGAATATGGGATTAGACCCTGAATTGGGCCAGGTATTGTTCATTTAAAACAATTTTACAAATAGCTTTAATGTTGATTTTATCTGGCACTTACACAGCCTTTAGTAACACGTTCATCATCTGAATTATATATATATTAATAGAATTAAACATTTTTTAAGTCATTTCTGGGCAGGATTTTGTGTATCTGCTTCACATGCAGAAGGCACAGTGATGATGTCATTATTAATCTTTAATCCTCTACAGACAAAGCCAGTCACACATGGGAACTGACCAACTCTGTTCATTGTGAAGCCACATTATTTTTGAGTGCCAGTCGTCTAGCATTTTCTAAACAAAATGACACAGTAAGTTGCATTGTAGTAAACAGAACAATTTTACTTTGTCGCAGAGAGGCACTCTGGTGTTACAAAGTGAAACACTTTGTTATTTTGAAACCTCTTTGTGAAATATCAATGCCTTTTGTTCTTGACCCAGAAGCATCAGGCACCTCTCACCTCTTGCCATTAGAGGTCATCGTTCTCATGAAGGCTCCTTTATTGATTGTCGGAGCTTTGGGATACTATGATGGTCTGCTTTTCCTCCGTTAATATTCTTTGAGCTGCATTTCAAGACACATTAAAATTAAAGATCTTGTCATTTGCAATCTGCAGTTCTAAATGAAACATTGTTTATCACACAAAAAAAATGGTTTCATATTTACTCAAACAAGATTTGAGATATCTAAACGTATATTCCATAGTTTAAAAAATGAAAAACAGACCCATCAAAGCTTAGCTACAATGAACTTTTCTCTTCATAAACAGTAGTAAAATTGCAAATTGAGTTGAATAATGCAAAGGATGATGTTTTGCCTGATGGTCTGATAGAAAGAAGGAAAACAGCTCCCTCTACAGAGAGCTCCAAATGCCCTGTGTTATTTTAAATTGCATTATATCTATTTAGGAATAATGTCAGCTATCAATAACAGATTATGAACATGGGGCTATATTTAATTTAGTGGGTAGTACAATCTTCAGTAAACTCTTAAACGTCTTAAACATCAGATTTGGAAAATGTATGTGAAACAGTGCATATTTGTGCATATTTATTTATAGAATGTAGAAAATTAGGAATATTGTGCTCCAATAATATAATTCTTAGATTGTTCAATTTCCACTCAAATATGTTCAAACAGTTGGTGCAGTGGTGTGATGTCCTTTGTTTAAAAATGATATACATCTGCTAGAAGAAAGGTTCATACCTCTGATGAAACAAAAATGGAATTATAACATATTCTTTATGTCAATAGCAACAACTATTCTCTGTATTCTCACATAATTTGTAAAATGAACCCCACATATAAAAAATAGTTAAAAAAAAAACACATACAAAACAAAACATGTTTTTCAAGTTGAAATATCAAGTTAATCTAACATTACAGTCACACAAATCAGTACAAATAAAGTAATCTTTAGTGCCGTTTTTTTTTTTAAAGAAAAGAGGTGTCTCTCACTCACCTTGTTACATTCGAAAAGACATTGGTATTCATTGAGCTCATCATGTCTCCCAGAAGGAGCTCGTCTCTGTTCTCAACATTTGCACAGTTGCACAGATTGCCTTAACAAATTTCACCTTTTTTTTAAGAATCTTTTTTTTTTTTCTTGTATTGAGATTTATAGACCTCTTCTTAAATATTTTGAAAATATGTCTGTAATTGTTCTTTTATTTACACTTACTATTAATTTATGAAAAGGCGGCTCTGAATTTCCCATTTTCTTTGTTGTTTATAAAGGTGCAAGGACAAAAGAAAAGGGCCTACTGGTCCATATGGTCCATCAAGAACTATGCTCCGTATCCTTTCAGCAGTTAGCACAAATGTTCTAAGCATGAACATTAAAGTATCAGAAATATGGCCACAGAAAAGACACATTTCTTTCAGTACTGACAGATATTTTAGATACAGAGATACAGATTTCAACTGATCCCATATCTAGCATTACTAAAAAATGTTCCTCAAAATATTTCACAGCTCCGCAAATGTGGTATGAGGACATTGATGGCCATGTTGTGACTTTGACTCTTTTCACTACTCTGCTGTTTATGGGCATGGCTGAAAAAGGGAAGGAATGTGTGCAAAGTGGTCACTGCAGCACAGATGACAATCTTCTTATTCTTAGATCTTACGTTTTTTTTTAATTCTCAACAATGGATGAATTCCAACCATATTCAATTTCAAGAATATTTGCCCTATATTCTACATACTTCTTTTTGTTGTGATAAGCTATCTGTCTCCCACTGGGTCTGTGGCCTTTTGTTTCCGACGCGTTTGATGGAGGAACACATTTACAGGAGGCTTTAAATGCTTTTCCATATGATTGTCAGTAAAACAAAAAATATACACAAAAGCAAATAAAATACATTTTAACTTCACTTAGATAGTTCATAACTAGCAGAGCTTCCATCCAGCTAAACCTGGATGGAGCAAAAAAAAACAGTTCAATATGTTTGGATTCAATTACTCGTTCACCTCCTGGGGAAAAGGCAGCTTTGCCATATCTATGGCACATGCAAATCTCTGATCTCACTCTGCCACTCTCAATTCTCTTCTCTGAATTCAGAGAAAGAAAATGTGTTTAGTGCTAGACTGTAAATTCATTTGTACCAAACAATTGTTCTGCCACAATTATTGAAACAAAAATTTAACATAGTAATTGAGGTATGAAAGATAGTTTTAGTAGATCAAGATTAACCTATTTTTTTTTTATTTATACATTTTTTCCTTTTCCAAATACAAAATCAAAGAAAGACAAACATTTGGGATATACATTTTTAAAATGACATTACAATTTCAAGACATTGACAACATTTATCAAAGTTCCATTTTTCCTCTGTTTTAACATATCTTGAGTTTAAGATTATATATGATACAAACTTAAATCCCACATAGAAAGAAAAACAGGAAAAAAAAAAAATAGATCTCCCGAATGCCCACCCCTTATCCCAACCCCAAGAGGAGACAGAATCGGCTCATCAAAAGCTTTTCTTTCTTGTTCCTCTTTTCTCTTCCATTTCCCTTCCCTTTCCTCCCTTTCCTTCCTTCCTTTCTTTCTATCTTTTCATTTTCTTACATTCAGTATTTGAGTAATATAGAGAGAAATTTTACTCAGGATAGTACTCAAATATATCTTTTAATTCCATAATAGCCATTTTTGGCTGATTTTATTTTGCTGCTTTAAGTTATATTTTATAAAATCTGTTTAAATTAGTTTGTTTCTATCTACTAAGGATTTAATATCTCTCCATGAAGGAATTATTTGATTTTTCCAATGTGTGGCAATGAGCCATTTTGCTACTTATAAAACCGTCATTGTAATGTTTATTTTTTGTTTTGGGAATATTTCTGGAAAAAATGGAACAAAATCAGTTCCATTTCAAACTCTATTTCATATTTTATAAATTTAGGTAATTGAGAAAAGCAATTAGACCATTAAAGCTTTTGGTATTAGTGGTAATTTATCATTTTTTTTATTTTGTTTCTTTTCCCATATCATAGATTCCCAGACATTATTGCCAGCTAATTCTCTTTCTATCGTTATGCATCTAGGAAGCTCTTTATCTTTGTATTTTAGAATGTGAGTTAATATTATAGCCTTTGAATATTCTATAATGTTGGGAGCAGCAAGGCCTCCTTTGGCAAATGTTTTCCTTGTAGTATTTTTGTTTATACGTGGTCTTTTATTCTTGTATATATATTGATCTATTTTATTCTGGAGTATATTTAGTAAACTAACTGGAATTCTCAAAGGTAAACATCTTAAATACAGACTTTTTGGTATAATTTTCATTTTTATTGCAGCTATACATCCCAAACAAGATAGATTGGGTTTATTCCAATTTATGATTGCTAAATCAATATCCTTATTTAATTTATTAAAATTATTTTTAACCAGATAATTTAAATTTGGCGAAAATTGTATCCGTACGTGGGTCTATGAATTTTATTTCCAATTGTAAGAGAATTCCTCTATCAATTCTTCTCTTTCAATCCGTTGATTGTTAATAGAGAAGGCTTCAGACTTCAAAGGGTTCAATTAATAATAGGACATATTACTATATTGATGAATAACTCTGTGTAGTTCTGTCAATGATTTTTTAGGATTAGTTATAGTTAAAACAAGGTCATCTGCAAATGCTGTGACCTTATAAAATAGTAGACCAATAATAATTCCCTCTATATCGTTATTGGTTCTAATAAGTTACAATAAAGGCTCTATGGTCAGTTCAAATAGCAGGGGAGACCCGGGAAAACCCTGTCGGGTGCCATTTGTAAATGCAAAATTTTCGGTCTTATAATCCATTCCCCTGATATGTGCGCTGGCATTGGTATATAAGGCCCTTACTGCCACTGAACCAAATGTACTGAATCCAAATTTACTTAATACACAGTTTATAAAACTTCAGTTTACCCTATCAAATGCTTTTTCTGCATCCATATCTCACATTTTGAGATAATATTTTAAATGTCATCTTTGTACGTTAGAGCCCTTATCATTTCATTCTCCCTTTCTTCTTTCTTTCCTTCATTAAATAAAACCAGGAAGCTGAGCCATACTGACTCACTCCCCTCCCGAACAAAGGAGGCGAGGGGGTGGAAGGGGGCAAGGCTAGCAAAAAGAAGAAAGAAAAAAGTAACACAAAAAAAAAAAAGAGAGAAAACACAGACACAACACGTAAAGTCCCTCATAACAGTAGAAAATTTAAATACTGTAAAAATGATGGAGTACCTCCAATCAGATATCAAGGATGATCTGATTGGGTTGCTGGGCTTGACCATGAGTTATAATATTTAATTTCGTAGAAAAGACAATTACTCTAGAATTCTAATTTGTCATTTTAAATTTAAATCTGCATAGTTACCTCGATTTTATATAGGTCTCTTCCCTCGATTTTTTCCCACCCCCCTCCCCTCCTCAATCTTTTTAGAACTCCTCTGATCCTTGTTTATGGAAATTGTTGATTGATCCAGAAGAAGGCGAACAAAAAACTCCATTGAAACATCAGTACCCTTGGTGTTCTAGTTAACCAACTGTCTGGGTCAACCCCAGACTTGAACCAGTACATTTTCAGCTCAGTGGATTAACAAAATGTGCCACTGGGACCTGCACATTCAGGAATGCATCCTGTTACGATTAGCAATAGTCTGCATTTTTACGGGACCACTGGGCTTGTAATCATGTACACTAATATTTACACCGGCCTATAGACCTCCAGCCTACTTAAGGCAAACAGAAGGAACAGTCTCTGCTCAGTTGTTTTGCAGCTATCAGCTACTTGGTGTTGTTCCTGAAATTACTTTTGTTGATTCCTATAGTTTGTCTTTTTTCTTGGCTGGCAACTGAACCCATTTGCAGTTAACTGACAGTGATGATGTTTAGCTCCTGGAAATCAATGCAAGGTCTTTGCAGAGGAGGAGCTACCAGTGGTGCAAATGGTGCAGTGCACCAGGGCACACCTCTGGGGGCCCATTGCTGTGTAATTTTTTTTGCTTTTGCATTTAATTTGTTCCCACAGTGTTCGGGCCCCTGGCACCCACAACCTGACCCAACCTGCTATGGCTCCCCTTGGCACCTCCTGGTTGCCCCTATGCCTCCTTGGCCGCACCCACCCCCCAGCCGGAAAGTGGTGCGTGCCAGTTTAAAAAACATTTCTACTGAAGCTGCAAAAAGTGTCAGTGGGAAAAAGGTTGGCACACTAGGGATGTGTATCAGGGAAGAGGTGAGATAGCAAGCTCTGGATGACAGCAAAGTATGGGGGGGTTCTGTAAGGCAATAAGGAAGGAGCAAAGCAGAAAAGGATGTGTGCTATGTGAGGTTTATGCCAAGAGATGGGTGCTTTGTGGGGATGGATACTGAGAGGGGATGGCTACTGACAAGAACTGTGTAGGGATGGCTGCTTGGAGGGATGGGTACTGTGTGGGGGTGGATGTTGAGAGGGACTGGGTGCTATGTGGGGATAGTATATATGTGTGTATATGTATGTGTATATATATATTTGTGTAATGTAGGGCCCCCTCAGCCACACCAGCCCCCCCCCCCCATATAGGATGTCACCCGAAAGTGGAGTGAGCACATTTTGGTGCTGTGCCACAGGCAGGGGAGCTTCACGCAGGTAGGAGGTAAGGTAAGAGGTGCAGCTATGGAAAGGGGTCTTCAGGAGCAGCAATGGGAAAGAGAATTGCAGAGATGTGCTGTTATGGGAAGGGGTCTTGGGGAGAGGCACTGAGGGAAATGGTACGGGGGAGGGCAACACAAAAAATATTTTACAACCCCCTCGGGGGAGGGGGGAGCCAAAATTATTTTTTTGCACAAAGGCCCCCCATTCTCTACCACTGCCACAGGGTCTTAGGGTACCATATTTTTTCTTCACAAAAAAGACTGTATGATAACGCCTTTTTACAGGTTTTCTTCAATAAAGTCTTTAAGCCCCTGAATTTCAGGATCAGCAAGTTGGTATACTGTGTGAAAAACAATCTTAGCATTTAAAATCAGATCAGTTGTGCTAAAATAGACCCTGTGAGATGGCAGATCAACTTCTTTCTTATCAAAAACATGGGCAAAAATCTGTACATGGCCTACAACTGTAACAAGCAGCACCACAGACAGGGGTGGAGAGTAATGCAGAAATGTTTCACTTACTCTGACATCTTTCCACAGGGAACTGTCTGCCAGTGCCAACCGATGCTGGGATTATGAAGTCATAACCAACGTAAACAAAGCAGAAGGGGAAATAAAGGGGAGTATACACATAAAATAAAATTAGTTCTTGACTATTGGGATTTGTGGTCAAACGCAATAGAAAAGTCTCTTTCGTAACAGGCCCATATCTGCTGTGAATTCCATCAGTCATTTATATGGATTTATAAGCACCGACTTAAGAACCCAGGTCACAACAAGGTCTCAGATTAGGTGTACATAGATGAAGGATGAACTAGTCCCATAATTAATTATTGTTTGCATCATTTCGTGCCCACACTGTAACAATAAATTAATGTGAAAATGGGTTAGTGAAGGCTTAGATAAAGACAATTTTACAACTTCAGAGGAATGCCTTTCCATCCTTGGGAGGTATGTCACAGAAAAGGAAGGCATACATCAATGGGTCTTACTACAGTCCCACAGGTAATGGCTAGCTTGCTCACAATATAGGCATAAAAGATTAGTTCTTCTGAATTATTTACTTAGGGGTCAAAGGCCTCTTACAATTCCTAGTTGCACCAGCTCAGGAGCAGACAGGATTAAAGTGGTGGAACCTTTATACTCTGGAGCAAACACAGAGCCAGCTGCTGCCTTTTCCAATTTAAATTTATAAGGAGGACATGGAATCAAAGGAGGCAGGCAAAGATACGTATTGATCCTTGAGATGTTCAATTAATCCAAGCCAAAATTGGTTAAGTAATGCAAGTTTATTCCATTGAATAACTGCAGGCCCTCTACAGAACTCCATCAAGCATTCTTCTGGCCAAGTTAAGAAGCTCCACTTTAGCTGAGGTGGTCTTATGGGAGTCCAAATAGTCTAAGAGGGTCTGAACGATATAAAAAATGGGACGTTGTCTTTACAAGAAGTTGTGGGACAATATCATGGCCTCCTACGCTCAGCCAATAGGGCAGCAACCATCCAAAACACCCATAACTTAATAACCATTACCTGTCGCAAACCACCCACTTTTCCTTTATCCTGTGCCCTCTGGTATGCAAGGTCTATTTGCAATAAACACACTTTCATTCATGACCTATTTATTTCCAACTCCCTAACTCTACTGGCTCTCACTGAAACCTGTCTCTCTCCATCAACACATATTGTGGCTTTGACTTCAGTCACACTCCTAGACCTGGGAACAAACAAGATGGTGCTATGGGTGTTTCCTTGTGGTTCTCCTAGACCCTGCCCTCTTTTTCATTCCCATGTAAAATCACTAAAAAAACATCACCAAAATATATCACTATCTTATACAAGACACAACTAAAATTCCAATACATTTTCTCATCACTTCTCATCCTCAACTACTGCAACTTGCTCCTTGCTGGCCTCCCCATTAACCGTCTGTCACCACTGCAATCCTTAATTAACACCTCCACTAGATTAATATGCAGCATCTCTCTGTCAAATACTCCTATGGCTTCCAGTTGCCTCCAGAATAATAATTAAAATCATGACCCTAACTTACAAAGCCCTCAACAACAGCACATCCCCTCTCATCTCCAAATACTCCCCCACCCACCCTCTTCATTCTGCTAATGACCATCTTCTTTCCTCCTCTCTTATGATCTCCTCTCACTCCCACCTTCAGGACTTTTCTTGTGCTGTTCCTATTCTTTGGATCTCTTGTCTCGCTCCACTGGACTATCTTCCTGACTCAAAACCATTAAAACCTCACAAAAATGCATCTGTGTAAATACACTTTTCACCTTCAACCTTAATATGCCCAATGCATCTATCACTCTTCTGTACTACAACCAAACCCTTTAGATTGTAAATTTGCAAGTTTTCCATCTTGCAAGGTGCTTTAGGATTTAGATGCTCCATTCTTTTACAATGTGTTAAAATTATTTTTGCCTTGTTCTTAACCCATGTATAGCGCTACAGAATATGTTGTTGCATTACATATGAAGGATGTTATGCCCAAGGCCCACTGGGGGTCTCTTGGGGTTGATTCAACCAACCGGTGCCCGGGGAGGTCATGGCGTGCAACCAATGCACCTCCAGTGGATATATGGACTGTTACAAATGGATATATAGACTGTATATGGACTATGAGGGGTTGCTCTGCTGGCATGCATGGATTTATAGTAATTATTGTTGCATTAATGGCATGTATAGTTACATTATAACTGTGTGATGTTGGTGTTACCAGGGGAACTCAGAATACACTATTGTGTTTGGTATTCAGGGGAAAGGGGGTGTGAGTTCTGGGATACCGGGATACAATTACACCACTCCTCCCACGTTTTCCTAAAACCATGCCCAAATACTTAGGTACTTGGATGGTCACCACCAGTTAATATTGCCTAGAATATCATGGAGTTGCATTGCTGTTGCCATGTTTATGATTTATGATATCTAGGGGCCCTATGGACCTTTTTGGACTGAGCAAAATAGGGTGGGCACGGAATAAAGTGGCACAACTGATCCCTTTCCTCCAAAGAGATTGCCCTATCATCTGGGTACATGGACTGGTTTTGTCCTGTTGCCATGAGTTGGTTAATATTGCCTGTGGTATGATTGTAACATAAATTACTTATAAATGTATTTTTAAGCATGAGAATCCCCATAAAGCATATAATTTAAATCCTGTGGGAATAGGGACAAAATTATGGAGTAACAGGTTGAGGGGGCTTGGGAAAGCTTCAGGGGTTCAGACTCCTAGGTGCTATGGTAATTCAATTACTGGAAATGTGAGGAAGGTCTAATTAATCATTTTGGTCCCTTGGACAGCTGCCTTCCTGACAGTGGAACTTAGCATAAACTAAAGTGTGAATCCCCCTTACAAGTTCCAAAGGTCCCAATAAGTTAGAAGGGCTGACATTCTTGATTGACAGATGGGCATTCTGGCTAAGAAAGGGGGGCTTGAGGATTGGATAAATGGAAGGTTTGCTAAGGGGTGTGACCTGATGGTAATGGGTGACTGATGTGGATAAAAATGCTTGATTTGTGGCTAATAAAAAGTTCTCAGTGTGATCATACATAATCACGTGTGTGCTCATTCTTGAGGGAAGGGTTAATCCTGATCATTGGGATTAATATTGCTATATCAAGTTTGAGTCTGGAGGTGTTCCTGATACCAACATAACCCAGCAGCCATTTTTATTGAAAAATAAATCTGTTTTATCTGTTGAATCTCCTGTTCACAACCTTCTTTACTCTGAAGAAGCCTTTTCATTCTTTGAGGTGGAATCATTTTTCCTCTTATTTTAAGGGAATACCTCTTATAAGTTGCAAACCTTTTAGCACAAAAGGTTCACCTGACAATGCGTATACTGAATGAACTTGGGAAGAGAAACAATTATTTTGGATTGCTGTGCACTCTGTAGCTAAATTCTGTATGTTTCTTTTGTAAATAAATAAAATTGTACTTTTATTCTTGCTCTTAAAATACTGAATTACTAAAATGTATCCAAGGATCATAGGAAAAATGAATTGGCAAAATTATTATAAAACTATCCTCTATTGGTTCTGAATCTGTAAACTCGTCCCTCTAAGGGAATCATTATGCAGATACTTTTTCCTAACTCCTTGTCTGCAGTTTAAGCAATTAGTACAATATAATATATACAAGATAGTATTTATGGAGATCAATGTATTGCCAGTGAAGAATCTAAAATAACTGCGAGGAGGCTCTAAGTATTTGAGACTCTGCTTATTCTACTGGCACGTTTCGTTGGGACGGCTATGTCAATCCATTGTCTTGTGTGTATTGACCAATCTGTACTGGACAGACCTCCCATCATGTTTGATTCCCATCTAACATTGCTGAAAATAATTTAAATCACTTTTATTGTTTATTTGTATCAATGGTGTATATATAACTGTAACACTTCAATTGTATTAGATGTATATAGTGATTTGAGTTACATAGTATCTGATAACTGATACATGAAAGAGCTCATACAAGGCACATAGGATGGTTACTTTATTGTTTGACTGGTTTCATTATTGCACAACTTGCTTCTATACCCATCTTATTTCATGTTAATATTTTACTTGCCTTTACTCATAAATCCATTTCTAGCTCTGATAACCCTAGATTTGATAATTTACATTATAAATTGTATGCTTATTTTTCCTTCCCAAATGTATGACTTCACATTAATTTGTGTTAAATCTCATCTGCTATTTAGCTGTCCATTATTTGTAGTGAAAGTACATAATTTTCTGATTTAATTATCTTCATCAGCAAATATGGAGACCTTACTTTCTATTCCTACCTTTAAAGCATTACTAAATATGTTAAAAAGGAGATGACCGAATTTTGAACCTTTATACATTATTACAATCTAAGTATGTTTAATTTACAACAATCCTGTATTTCTCCTGTGTTTCCTGTAGCCAGTTTTCTATCCATGTGCATATATTTACAGCAATTTCTATATACGTTGCTTTGTACAATAGCCTCCCATGTGGTACTGTATCAAAAAGCTTTGCAAAGTCTAAACAGACTATATCAACTAAGTTGCCTTACAGGGGGATGGAAGTTAAGTCCAGGCCAGGCCTGGAAGCAGGTAGCAGCTGCGTAATTTTTGTAGAAAGGCAAGTCTTGGAGGTCTTTAAGGCATCACGATGACAGCAGGGCAACGGTCAAGATGATGATGGGAGAGATGGCCAGAGCAGCCAGAGCTCCAAGTGGTGGCCCCAGTGTGACTGTCCAGTACAATCAGTGGAAGACGTTGCTCAAGGAGATGATGGCTGCAGAGACCATCCTCAGAGCTCCATGCCTAGCGACACCACAGTAACCAGCCTCCTTGCTAGGTGAATGTCAAATACAGCAACATAGACCCACATGTACACTACACACATGTATATAACTCGAATCCCTTGGAAATGCTGCACACCAATGAGAGTGAGATGTCAGATGCCTGGATTTAAATAGGGGTCGATGTATCATCTATCCCTCCTCAAATCCTGGTCCCTTACATATCACTATGTTTGGTGGGCAGCATCATATGTGGGACAAATAGACTCAGAAATATCATATATATTTAGATGTATTAAACACCCAATTGAGACTACATGTATGGGTGTGGCCACTGCAGCATATGCAAATACAAACTCTGTAGGGAACACCTCTCAACATATTAACAACTATTGTTAAGAGATGCTCACTGAATGCAGACATCCTCTTCATCCGCAAGCAGTGCTACCAAATAATGTGAGTGAAATATATACACAGTGGCTATCCATCAGTGGATTTAGTCTTTTTTATTTTCTGTAATTAGAGTGGTGGGGGTTAATAGGGGGTAGGTAGTGTAGATGTTAATAGGTTAGTGTAGAGGGTGTTTAGTTGATATTTAATGTTTTATTGGGAGTAGTATAGTGCAGTATAGTGTTTATACTTAGTGTCATGATGGTCCTTGAGGACCATCATGGCACTTATGTGGTTAATGTAGTGTTAAAACAGGCCCATAATGGTGTTAATATACCCTTATGGGACTGATGGGGTTAAATAGAGGCTTATGGGGGTCTATATTGACCCCCATGAGTGACAGGGTTAATGAAGGGCATATGGGGGTCTGTATTGACCCCCATGAGTGACAGGCTTAATGAAGGGCTTATGAGGGTCTCTATTGACCCCCATGAGTGACAGGGTTAATGATGGGTTTATGGGGGTCTGTATTGACCCCCATGAGATACAGGGTAAATGAAGGGCTTATGGGGGTCTATATTGACCCCCATGAGTGACAGGGTTAATGAGGGTTTTATGGGGGTCTGTATTGACCCCCATGATTGACAGGGTGACAGTGTATATTTTTTTTCTTTTACAATGGGTCCTTTAAGGACCTTTACGTTCCTTTAAGGACCTGGAATGCGGGAATTTTGAATTTTGATTGCAGCGGGGGTCCCCGATCTCGTGCAATCAGGACCCCCACTGCGATGGTTAATGTGGGGTTAATGCAGGGCTCCGAGCTTATCTCGGATCCCCTGGGGTTAATGCGGGTTTCCGAGCTTATCTCGGATCCCTTCTTGGCTAATTTGTACGTGGCTGGGCTGTGAGCCTCGTTTTCGTTTTTTTCGGCGGCCATTTTTTCTCTCGTTCAGCGGATTTTCGTGTGTGTGAACTCGGGAATTTGGACTTAAATGGAGGTGTAACTTTCAGAGGTCCTGGGTGCCCCCTGGCTATGGGTAAGCTTTTTATGTAGTTTGTGTGAGTATTTTGTGTGCTTTCACTGTTTTTAGTTGCGCGCGGGTCGGCCGTTATAGTCGGATTCTTAGTGCGTGTGGGTGTTTGTTACGTGAAGGTTGGTTCCCAGGTGTTTTTTTTTTCCTAAGTCGTGCGTGTGACGTGTTTAACAGCTTGCCTCGCTACGCGAGGCTTGCCAGCAATGAGCACCTGCGGCGCTCATTGCCTCATTGCCTGACTGCTATGAGTTAACGGCTCGCCTCGCTATGCAAGGCTCGCGGCAATAGCGCCTGCGGCGCTCATTGCCTAAATGCTACGGTTTAACGGCTCGCCTCGCTGCTCGAGGCTCGCCTGGCGATGAGCGCCTTCGGTGCTCATCGCTAAGTCATATGCACCACGCAACACAGCGTGATGACGAATCGTAGTTGGACAATTATAATATGTGATATATATTTCTATATTTATTTATATATCCTCTTCTCTCTCTTTCAATCCCCCATCTCTCTATCCCTCCCTTCTCTCTCTTTCCCTTCCTTATCACTCTCTTTCACCCCCAGTTCTCTTTCCACATTCTGTCTCTTCCAATACCCATTCTCTCTCTACCTCCCCTTCTCTCTCTCACACTCCTCCTTCCCTCTCTGTCCCCTTCTCTCTCTGTGACAATCTATTCTTCCTCCCCTTCTCATCTGCCTCCCAATTCTCTCTTTCTCACTCTCCCTCCTCTCTTTCTCCCTCCTCTCTCTTCCTCCTCTTTCTCTCCCTTTTCTCTTTCTCTCCATCTCTCTCCTGTCGCTCCCTTTCCTTCTCTTCCTCCTCTCTCTCTCTCTCTCTCTCTCTCCCTTTTCTCTCTCCTCCATTCTCTCACTCTCCCTCCTCTCTCTCCTCTCTTGCCCTCCTCTCTCTCTCCTCTCTCTCCCTCTCTCTCCATCCTCTTTCTTTCTTCCTCCCTCCTGTCTCTCTCCTTCCCTCTTTTTCTCACTCTCTCTTTCACTTTCTCTCCCTCCTCTCCTACTATCCCGCCTCTCTCCCTCCCAAACTCATTCCCCCTCTCACTCTCTCTCTCTCCTCTCTCTTTCCCTCTCCACTGTCTCTCTCTATCTTTTTCTCACTCTCTTTCCCTCTCTCTACCTCCTCTTCCTCTCTCTCTCCCTCCACTCTATCTCCCTCCCAAACACACTCTCCCTCTCTCCCTCTTCTCTCTTTCCCTCTCTATCTAACTTCTCTGTCTCTCCCTTTTCTCCCTCTCACATTCTTTCTCCCTCTTTCTTTCTCTCCTCTCTCCTATCTATGTCCCCTCTCTCTCTCTCTTTCTCTCTCATGCACACTCTGTCTCTTCCTCTCTCCTCTCTCTTTCCCCCTCTCTCTCTCCCAATCACACTCTTTCACTCTCTCTCTCTCTCTTTCTCCATTCCTCTCTCATTCTCATTCCCACTTTCACTCCCTCCACTGATTCTCACTTCTTCCCTTCACTGATTCTTACTCCTCCTTCTTTCACTCCCCCCTTCCCTCCCCTTACTTTTCCTTCCCTTACCTTAGTACTCCCCGTAGAGAGTTCCTCTCCCTGGTGGCCCCTCCCCCTGCCGGCTCCTCCTCTCCTCCATGGGTCAGAGGAGAGAGAGGGATCGGGATGGTATAGGGGGCCTTGGGAAAAGATTTCGCCCCAAGGAGGTACCGCTTGGGGTGCTCCCCTCCCCACACCCCTACTTGCTACGCCCCTGTGGCTCCATGATCATGCATTGTCATATTCTAACAATCAGTTCTAATCAGATAACAACTGTATACCAGATTAATGTGATATCCATGTAGATAAATTATATCATATAGAGATGGTGACAATACTATCGGACCACTGATTGTAGTCACAGCTAAGCATTCCATGTGAGATGGCAGTTGACAGATATAGAATGGTTTGCACTACTTGTGGATGAAGTTCAGGTAAATTGGTTTATTGTTACAGTATTTATGACTGTACTGTATGTACAGATTTTTTAGATATTTTTTTCTCCTTCTCTGTATGTTACATAGTTACATAGTAATTAAGGTTGAAAAAAGACTTTCAGTCCATCAAGTTCAACCTTTTAAGATCTCCTCTAAACTGCAATATGCAGATTAGTTATTAATTAGTTTGTTGTTAATTAATTGTTAATTAATTATTAATCAACTATTTATATTTTATTTTTTTTAACTATTAATTAATCCAGAGGAAGGCAAATAGAAAAAAAAACAAGGGAAACTTAGCCAATCGTCTCAAAGGGAAAAAAAATAATTCCTACCTGACCCCAGATACTGGCGATCGGATTTCTACCTGGATCAATACTCTCTCTCTAATTATCCAGGATAACCCTGAATTCCCTTTTTAATTAGAAATCCAGTCCCCTTTTAACGTTATTTATCGAATCCGCAGTGACCACCTCCTCTGGTAGAGAATTCCCCAGATTAACCACCCTTACTGTGAAGAACCCTTTTCTTTCTTTAAGGTGGAATCTTTTTACTTCTAACCTCAAGGGATGTCCTCTTGTCAGTTGAAAACCTCTTGCCACAAAAAGCTCCTTTGACAAATCTTTATACTGACCCTGGATGTATTTATATAAGGTAATCATTTCTCCTCTAAGATGCCTTTTATCCAGAGAAAATACGCTTAATTTGGTTAGTCTTTCTTCATAACTTAGCCCCTCCAATCCCCTTATTAATTTTGTTGCCCTGCTCTGTACCTTTTCCAGCTCTAAAATGTCCTTTTTATGAAATGGTGCCCAAAATTGTACTCCATATTCTAAATGAGGGCATACTAGAGATTTGTATAATGGCAGAATTATATTTGTTTCTCTTGTTTCTCTACCCTTCCTAATACATGCTAATATTGTATTTGCCTTTGCAGCTGCTGCTTGTCTTTGAGCACTATTACCCAAGTGATTGTCCACAAGCACTCCCAAATCCCTTTAAATATCTGATACTCCTATATTTGCTCCAATAAGTTTATAAATTGCATGGCTATTTTTCCTTCCCAGATGCATAACTTTTATTTGTATTAAATCTCATCTGCCATTTAGATGCCCATTCCTCAATTTTATGTAAATCCCTTTGGAGGGAAAGCACATCATTATCTGATTTAATTACCTTGCACAACTTTGTCTCATCATCGAAAATGGAGACACTACGTTCCAGTCCCACCTCTAAGTCATTAATAAATATGTTAAAAAGGAGAAGACCTAATACTCGGCAAAGGTAGTGTGGCCCCATTATGTTGCATTGTCCCAACCACTGGTACCTCCCTTGTGTATACCGAAGAAAAGAACCTATTTAGCTCATCTGCCTTTACCTGGTCACTAATTTTCAGATGGCATGTGTCACATTGTAATGTTCCTATAGCTTCCTTCCTCGCCTTCTTCCCATTAATATACTTAAAAAATATTTTAGGGTTAGTCTTACTCTCTTTTGCAAAAAAAAATCCATTTTCTATTTTAGCTAGTCTAATATCCCTTTTTCAAGCCTTGTTGATTTCCTTGTACTCCCGTAAAGCAGTCTGTGTCCCCTCTTGTTTGTATACTTTAAATACCTGTTTACTCCATATCTTGATCTTTAAATCATTGTTAAGCCACATTGGATGTGATTTACTCCTTTTACTTTTATTCCCACTTGGTATATGGTGATAAGTATGTATATTTAGTAAGGATTTAAATGTTGTCCATTTATGTTCAGTGTTTTTATCTACCAGTTCTCTGCCCTTTTAAAATTAAGAGTTTTTGTTGGCTCCTTAAAATTGTGTTTTAATTCACTCTCAAATGAGACTGTGTTGTGATTACTGTTTCCCAAATGTTGCCCTATTTCAACATTTGATACTATATCAATATTATTTGTGATGACTAAATCTAAGATAGCTTCATTTCTAGTAGGCTCTTGTACAACCTGGGCCAGATAATGATCCTTGAGTGTACTCAAGAACCTGCTCCTCTTAGATGAATTGCTGTTCTCATTTATCCAGTTTATTTCAGGGTAATTCAAATCTCCCATTGTTAGAACTTGACCCTGCTTAGCTGCATTTTCAATCTGTAACAATAATTGTATTTCCTCACTTTCAGCTATATTTGGGGGTTTATAGCGTACTCCTACTAATATTCTTTTGAAATTTGCTGCTCCACTATTTAACTCTACCCACACACATTCAGCTTTATCACTAGGTCCACCATAAATATCTTCTCTGACTATAGGCTTAAATTCAGGCTTGACATACAGACAAATCCTTCCTCCTCGTTTACCATTGCCTCTATCGTTCCTAAATAGGTTATAACCATCCAGATTAACAGTCCAATCATGAGATTCATCCCACCACATTTCGGTAATGCCTATTAAATCCCATTTTTCATTAATTGCTAATAATTCTAACTCTCCCATTTTTCCTGGCAGGCTTCTGGCATTAGCAAGCATACACCTTATTTTATGAGTGTGTAGATCTGAAGTGCCTGCCACTGTACTTGAGTTACTTAGTACTACCTCCCTATTGACTATACTACCCCTCCCCCCATCTCCTCCCCTATGAGTTGTTAATTCATCCCTTATACCCTCTACACTTTCTGCCCCATTACTTATATCTAGTCCCCCCCCCCCACCTACTAGTTTAAAAACTCATCCAGCCTTTCTACCATACTATCCCCTAGCATGAAAGCTCCCTCATCATTAAGGTGTAATCCATCCGTGCTATAGAGATTGTACCGAAGTGAAAAGTCAGCCCAGTGCTCTAAAAACCCAAACCCCTCCTTAATGCACCACATCTTTAGCCATGCATTAACCTCCCTAACCTCTTTCTGCCTCCCTGGGATAGCACATGGCACTTTTGGCATTATTTTGGACACTCCATCTTCCACTAACTTTGTCATTGGTACCAATATGTACCAAAACCGCCGGTTCATTTCCAGACCCTCCCAATAATTTGTCTACATGATCCAAAACATGCCGAACCCGAGCACCCGGGAGACAGCAAAATGTTCAATTGCTGGGATCTGGGTGACAAATAACCCAGTCTACCTTCCTAATAATAGAGTCCCTTACAACCAAAACCTGTCTGTTGCTCTGCCTATTCTGTCCTCCCACTCCTCCAGTAGAACTGTTCTCCCGGCTATTAGAGGGAACAGCTCTTTCTGGCATTGCCTTTCCTGAATGGACATCCCCAACAGTTTCACTCAATCTGGCAAATCTGTTGGTGTTTGTCAACTCAGAACTGAACTGCCGCCTCCTGTTCCCCCTACTTCCCCTTCTAACTGTAACCCAGCTACCTCCCTGGACATCATCACTAGCCCCAGCTCCTCCCTACATGCTAGGCCCAGCTAAACTGTGCTCCGTGAGCACCAACCCCTTTTCCAGTGGAGCAATATAACTAAGAGGTATGGACCCTGGATCATCTGTTCCAATTTTGCATACATATGACAGGATGTACACTGAGTGAGGTTGCCACTCGACTGACTCATAATTATTATTATTATTGTCTACAAAATTTTAGTGGGAAAAATAAAGAATATAAAATAATTATTTGTATAAAGTTTTCCTCCTTTGCACTATAAATCTGCCCTCCCTTTTCTTTGAAGTCTCTCCTTTTATTTAAACACTTCTGTGAGAGGTGTGAGCATGTTGCCTCTCTGGAAGCTCAAATTGGAGATCTGGAGCGGAGAATTGCAGCACTTAGTGACATTGCTCCACTGGAAAGGGGCTTGGTGCTCACTGAGCACAGTTTAGCTGGGCCTAGCATGGAGGGTGGAGCTGGGGCTAGTGAGGATGTCCAGGGAGGTAGGTGGGTTACAGTTACAAGGGGAAGCAGGGGGTACAGGAGGAAGCAGGCCAGTTCTGAGTTGGCAAACACCAACAGATTTGTCAGATTGAGTGAAACTGTTGGTGATGTCCATTCAGGAATGGCAATACCAGATAGAGCTGTTCCCTCTAACAGCCAGGAGAACAGCTCTACTGGAGGAGAGGGAGGGCAGAATAGGCAGAGCAACAGACAGGTTTTGGTTGTTGGGGACTCGATTATTAGGAAGTTAGACAGGGTGATTTGTCACCCAGATCCCAGTCGAACATTTTTGCTGTCTCCCGGGTGCTCGGGTTCGACATGTTGTGGATCAGGTAGACAAATTATTGAGAGGGGCTGGAAATGAACCGGCGGTTTTGGTACATATTGGTACCAATGACAAAGTTAGTGGAAGATGGAGTGCCCTAAAGAAGGATTTTAGAGAACTAGGTAATAAGCTGAAGGCAAGGACCTCTAAGGTAGTATTTTCTGAGATACTACCAGTGCCAGGTGCTAGCCCAGAGAGGTAAAAGGAGCTTAGGGAGGTTAATGCGTGGCTAAAGATGTGGTGAACTAAGGAGGGGTTTGGGTTTTTAGAGCACTGGGCTGACTTCTCACTTTGGTACAATCTCTACAGTAGGGATGGATTGCACCTTAATGATGAGGGAGCTATTGTACTAGGGTATAGGATGGTAGAAAGGCTGGAGGAGTTTTTAAACTAGTAGGTGGGGGGGAGGTACTAGATATAAGTAATGGGGTAGAAAGTGTAGAGTGTATAAGGGATGAATTAACAACTCATAGGGGAGGAGATGGGGGAGGGGTAGTATAGTCAATAGGGAGGTAGTACTAAGTAATTCAAGCACAAAGGCAGGCACTTCAGAACTACAGACCCATAACATAAGGTGTATGCTTGCTAATGCCAGAAGCTTGCCAGGAAAAATGGGAAAGTTAGAATTATTAGCAATTAATGAAAAATGGGATTTAATAGGCATTACCGAAATGTGATGGGATGAATCTCATGACTGGACTGTTAATCTACATGGTTATAACCTATTTAGGAAAGATAAAGGCAATGGTAAACAAGGAGGAGGGATTTGTCTGTATGTCAGGCCTGAATTTAAGCCTATAGTCAGAGAAGATATTTATGGTGGACCTAGCGATAAAGCTGAATGTGTGTGGGTAGAGTTAAATAGCGGAGCAGCAAATTCCAAAAGAATATTAGTAGGAGTACGCTATAAACCCCCAAATATAGCTGAAAGTGAGGAAATACAATTATTGTTACAGATTGAAAATTCAGCTAAGCAGGGTCAAGTTCTATTATTGGGAGATTTTAATTACCCTGAAATAAACTGGATAAATGAGACCAGCAGTTCATCTAAGGGGAGCAGGTTCTTGACTACACTCAGGGATCATTATCTGGCCCAGGTTGTACAAGAGCCTACTAGAAATGAAGCTATCTTAGATTAACTCATCACAACTAATATTGATTTAGTATCAAATGTTGGAATAGGGCAACATTTGGGAAACAATGATCACAACACAGTCTCATTTGAGATTGAATTAAAAAAACTGAATTTTAAAGGGCCAACGAAAACTCTTAATTTTAAAAGGGCAGATTTTAACGGTCTAAGGGCAGCAATACAAAGTATAGACTGGGACAGAGAACTGGCAGGTAAAAATACTGAACATAAATGGACAACATTTAAATCCTTACTAAATATACATACACATCGGCATATATCGTGTGGGAATAAAAGTAAAAGGAGTAAATCTCATGCAATGTGGCTTAACAATGATTTAAAGATCAAGATACGGAGTAAAAAACAGGCATTTAAATTATACAAACAAGAGGGGACAGAGAGAGTAAGACTAACCCTAAAATATTTTTTAAGTATATTAATGGGAAGAAGGTGAGGAAGGAAGCTATAGGAACATTACAATGTTACACAGGCCATCTGATAATTAGTGACCAAGAAAAGGCAGATGAGCTAAATAGGTTATTTTCTTCGGTATACACAAGGGAGGTAACAGTGGTTGGGACACAGCAACATAATGGGGCTACACTACCTCTGCCAAATAATTGGTTAACACAGGAAGTAATCCAAAAGATGTTGGAAAAAATAAATGTTAATAAAGCCCCGGGTCCTGATGGAATACATCCAAGGGTACTAAGGGAATTAGGTTCTGTAATAGCCAAAACCATTATATTTAATTTTTCAAGATTCACTCTACCAGATGACTGGAGAAAAGCTGATGTAATACCTATATTTAAAAAGGGAGCAAGAGCAAATCCGGGGAATTATAGACCAGTGAGCCTCACTTCTCTAGTGGGGAAGCTTTTAGAAGGGTTAATAAGGGATAATATACAAGAATATGTCTATTTGAACAGGATTATAAGTCGGAGTCAACATGGATTTATGAGGGATAGGTCATGTCAAACAAATCTAATTAGTTTCTATGAGGAGGTTAGTAGGAACCTGGATCAAGGCAACTCAGTGGATGTAGTCTTTTTGAATTTTGCGAAGGCTTTTGATACAGCGCCACATGGGAGACTATTGTGCAAACTAAGAGATACAGGAGTTGCAGTAAATATCTGCTCATCGATTGAGAGCTGGCTAAAAGACAGGAAGCAAAGGGTTGTTGTAAATGGAACATACTCTGATTGGACTAATGTGGTAAGTGGGTTTCCTCAGGGTTCAGTATTAGGTCCTCTCCTTTTTAACATAATTATTAATGACTTAGAGGTAGGATTGGAGTGTGGTGTCTCCATTTTCGCTGATGACACGAAGTTGTGCAAGGTAATTAAATCAGATAGTGAGGTGCTTTCCCTCCAAAGGGATTTATATAAAATTGAGGAATGGGCATCTAAATGGCAGATGAGATTTAATACGAATTAATGTAAAGTTATGCATCTGGGAAGGAAAAATAGCCATGCAATTTATAATCTTAATGGAGCAAATCTAGGTGTATCAGATATTGAAATGGATTTGGGAGTGTTTGTGGACAACCACCTAGGTAACAGTGCTCAAAGCCAAGCAGCAGCTGCAAAGGCAAATAAAATATTAGTATGTATTAAGAAGGGTATAGAAGCCAGGGAAGCAAATATAATTCTGCCACTACACAAATCTCTAGTACGCCCTCATTTGGAATATGGAGTACAATTTTGGGCACCACTTCATAAAAAGGACATTTCAGAGCTGGAAAAGGTACAGAGGAGGGCAACAAAACTAATAAGCGGAATGGAGGGGCTAAGTTATGAAGAAAGACTAACCAAATTAAACGTATTTTCTCTAGAAAAAAGGCGTCTAAGAGGAGATATGATTACCTTATATAAATACATCCAGGGTCAGTATAAAGATTTGTCAGGGGAGCTTTTTGTGCCAAGAGGTTTTTAACTGACAAGAGGACATCCCTGGAGGTTAGAAGTAAAAAGATTCCTCCTTAAAGAAAGAAAAAGGGTTCTTCACAGTAAGGGTGGTTAATCTGTGGAATTCTCTACCAGAGGAGGTGGTGAAAGTGGATTCGATAGATAACTTTAAAAGGGGACTGGATTTATTTCTAATTAAAAAGAGAATTCAGGGTTATCATGGATAATTAGAGAGGCAGTATTGATGCAGGAAGAAGTCCGGTTGCCGGTGGCTGGGATCAGGAGGGAATTGATTTTTTATTTTTTTGTACAACTAATTAATTAATAGTTAATCCACATATTGCAGATCAGAGGAGATCTTAAAAGGTTGAACTAGAGGGACTGAAAGTCTTTTTTCAACCTTGAATACTATTGTAATGATATAGAAATCACCAAGTTGTGGAGACCAGTAGCCAAGGTCAGCAATAATCCAGTTCCGCAAACTTGTAGGTGAAAACAGGAACAAGGTTTATTGAAGTGATCAGGAACCACACAATAATCTGGCAAGGATCAATAGACAGGAAGTGCCTTATATAGGCCAAGGACCAGACACAGCTGAAGAGACTTAGGTACTGATACAATTGCTAGCAGAGTCAAGCTTATAAGGTCTCAATGGAATTCACAACAGGCAGGCTGACGCAGTGGTAGGGAAGAGGTATAGCAGCCTGGGGACCAGGGTTCAAAACCCAGCAGAGTCAATTCCTCACATTACCCCCACCTCTATAGGTGCAGCCTCTGGATGCCCTATTACCTGGTTTAGCAGGGTACTGCACATGAAAAGACCGAAGGAGATCAGGAGCGTGAATATTGTCCACTGGTTCCCATGAACTCTCCTCCTCACCATAGCCTTTCCAGCGAACCAGATACTGAAGCTTGCTACGGAAGATCCTGGAGTCAAGAATTTTGTCCACTTCGTACTCATCCTCACCATCCACGAGGGCTGGAGGTGGGGCAGGCAGGGCTCGGCCAGGGAAAGTGTTTTCATGAAAAGGTTTAAGCAGTGCAACGTGAAACACTGGATGTATTTTCATGGAATTCGGGAGTTGTAAACGGAAAGTGACAGCATTGATCTGAGCAATGATCTCAAAAGGTCCCATGAACCTTTGACCCAATTTATGAGAAGGAATCCGAAGCTTGAGATTCCTTGTTGACAGCCACACCTTGTCACCAACGTGATAGACTGGGGCCTCCTTTCTATGCCTATCAGCAGCTCTTTTGTAACATTCCTGAGCCTCCAAAAGAGTCTCTTTCAACAGTGCTTGGGAATCACGTAAGGCCGTTAACCGGTCAGTGACAGCAGGAATGGAAGTAGTAATTGGGAGACTGACTAGAAAGGTCGGATGGTAACCATAGTTGGCAAAAAATGGGCTCAAAGAAGTGGAGCAGTGTTGGGCATTGTTATAGGCAAACTCCCCCGTGGGTAGAAAATCCAGCCAGTCATCCTGCAGGTAACTAATATAGCACTGCAAATATTGCTCCAAAGTCTGGTTGGTTCGCTCAGTCTGTCCATTACTTTGCGGATGAAAAGCTGACGACAGATTTACATTAATACCTAGATTAGAACAAAAATGTTTCCAAAAACGAGACGTAAACTGCACTCCCCTGTCAGAAACTACTTCATCAGGCACTCCATGCAAGCGAAATATTTCCTGAATAACCAGGTCAGCCGTCTGTTTAGCTGAAGGGAGACCACGAGCTGGTATGAAATGACCCATCTTAGTTAACCTGTCCACAACAACAAAAATGGTAGTGTGTTCCTTAGAGGGAGGTAGTTCCACAATAAAGTCCATGGATATAGATCCCCAGGGACGATGAGGAATCGGAAGAGGCTGAAGCAAGCCAACAGGGGATGAGCGAGGAGTCTTATGTCTGGCACACACATCACAAGAGGACACATACTTCTTAACATCCTCATGATACTTCGGCCACCAAAAGGATCGGGCAAGTAGCTCTTGTGTCTTTCGGATTCCTGGATGACCTGCTGGTTTTGAGTCATGGTAGAGACGTAAAAGGTCCAGTCGCACTGACTCCGGAGCAAACAGACGTTGTTGAAAAATCCAAAACCCATTACGCATCGTCATATGGAGGTCACGAGGAGGATCACGACGAACTGGGTCTTCAGCGTAGCCCTTTTTAATGCGAGACATCAGATCAGAAGGAAATGTAACTCCTATAAATATATCCTCTGGCAAGATGGTGGTCTTGGTTCCGGTAGTATGGAGGGGGTCAGCTATTCTAGACAAGGAATCCGCCTTACCATTCTTGGAGCCAGGACAGTATGTAACCAAAAAAATTAAACCTTGAGAAGAATAGGGACCAGCGTGCTTGTCTGGCTGACAGTCTCTTAGCTGATCGAATAGATTCCAGATTTTTGTGATCTGTGAGGACAGTAATTGGATGGGTAGCTCCCTCCAAGAGATGTCTCCATTCGGTGAAGGCAGCTTTTATAGCCAATAGTTCTTTATTCCCTATGTCATAATTTCTTTCTGCTGGCACCATCTGGCGGGAATAGAAGGCACACGGATGTAACAGCATCTTAGGTCCAGTCCTTTGAGACTGTATAGCACCAACAGCTGAATCAGAAGCATCAACTTCCACAATAAATGGTAATTCCGGCTGAGGATGTACCAGGACAGGGGCAGAGGTAAACATAGTCTTCAATCGGGAAAATGCGGTATCCGCCTTATCGGACCACTGAAAAGGAGTCCCCTTACGTGTGAGTTCAGTGATCGGTGTAATAACGGCAGAGAAATTCTTAATGAAACGCCTGTAAAAATTGGCAAACCCCACAAATCTCTGAACATCTTTTTCATTCTTGTGGATGGGCCAGTCCAGCACAGCTTTAATTTTACTTGCGTCCATACTTAAACCTTTGGGAGTTATTACATACCCCAGGAATTGAATGTCTGTTTGTTCAAACTCACATTTTTCTAGTTTAATGTATAGGCGGTGGGTACGAAGGCGCTCTAGAACTATACGGACCTGTTTTCTGTGGTTTTCAAGATTATCAGAGAATATTAGGATATCATCCAAATATGCCACAACAAACTGATCCAGGAGATCTCGTAGTACATCATTGATAAGATGCTGGAAAGTTGCAGGGGCATTACACAGCCCAAAAGGCATTACTAGATATTCGTAATGCCCGTACCTGGTTCTGAAAGCTGTTTTCCATTCATCATTGGGTCTTATGTGAACCAGATTATATGCACCCCGCAGATCAAGCTTCGTAAATATTTTAGCTGAGCGAAGTCTCTCCAAAAGTTCAGGAATCAGAGGCAAGGGGTAGCGGTTTTTAACAGTGATGTTATTAATGTCCCTGTAATCAACCCATGGCCGTAGGCTGCCATGTTTCTTTTCTACGAAGAAAATAGGAGCTCCTGCTGGAGAAGTAGATGGTCGAATAAAGCCTTTGGCAAGATTTTCTTGTAGGTATTCACGAAGAGCTTTCAATTCAGGCTCAGAAAGGGAATATATACGGCCAAATGGGATAGCAGCCCCAGGCAACAGCTCTATTGGGCAATCATAAGGCCTGTGTGGTGGAAGCTGATCAGCATTCTTCTTATCACAGACATCTGCAAAATCCCGATATTGTAGAGGAAGCTTAGTCAAGTTTGTAGCAACCATTTCATTAATTGTTGTGGCAACAGGTGTTACCTTAGAGGGTTGACAATTCATTAAGCAGTGTTCTGAAGGAAAGGACAAAGTTCTGATCTTCCAATCAATTTGTGGGTTATGCAGAGCAAGCCAAGGTACCCCCAAAATCACTGGAAACTGTGTTGAGGAAATTAGGTGGAAAGAGATAGCCTCATGGTGATTCACTTACACAGTCAACTTTAAGGGCACAGTCTCATGTGTAACCGGGCCCGACGTAAGTGGAGAACCATCAACTGTCTCCATTAACACAGGTGAAGAATTAGGGATAGACTGAATTCTATTTCCTGCTGCAAATTTAATGTCCATAAAGTTTCCGCCTGCTCCAGAATCTATCATAGCGGTAGTTGAAATTTTACGATCACCACATTGCAACGTGATAGGCACCACAAAATGAGGATGTTGAGTCAACATACCCTCTTCACCATGAGCCAGAGAAAACAAGGGTTGTGTGACAGAATCCAGTTGATCCGAAATCTGGGATTGGTGTCGAATCTGTGCACCCTCAGCCGCCATAGCTATTGTTCTTTTGGATTTGCTAGGGCAATTGATGGCATAGTGCCCTGCACTACCACAATACAGGCATAAATTGTGAGTGCGTCGCCACTGTTTTTCTTCGTTGGATAATGGCCCTCTTATTAGATTTACCTGCATAGCCTCTGGCTCAGAGTCTGTAGGTGTTTGTGGGATCGGAGTAGAAGTTCTTGAATAGGAAATTGGAGTAGTACTTGGTCTAAAAGAGCCCTGTCTTTCCAATCGTCTTTCAGAAAGTCTCCGATCAATACGGATAGCCAAACGCACAAATGCATCAAAGTCAGCAGGAAGATCAACACGAGCTAGCTCATCTTTTATAGCTTCTGAGAGACCTTTTCTGAAGTGGAACCTCTGGGCTGATTGGTTCCAGGTAGTATCAGCAACCCACTGTCTGAATTCAGCAGCATATTCAGCCACCGAGCGCCTCCCTTCTGCTGTAGCACATCGATTGGGGTCATCAAAAACTAGGCACATAGCCTCAAGAAAGTCATTTAGATTACCCAAGACTGGACTGTCTTGTTCCAGAAGAGGGGAGCCCCAAGCCAGGGCTTCATCTTTGAATAAGGAAAAAATAAATCCCACCTTCTCTCTTTCAGATGGAAATTGGTGAGGTAACATCATGAAGTGCAAACGGCATTGATTTAGGAAACCCCTACATTTTTTGCGATCTCCTCCAAACTTTTCTGGCAGGGGCAAGCGGGCCTCTTGTGCAGGTGTAACAGTAGCACCCGCAGCATCACGTGCCCTGTAGCTGGTATACTCACTGTGCATTGACTGAAATTTATTTTACAGTTCAGCTACCTGGTCCTGCAGCACTTGGATGGTCTGTGCCTGGGTCTGCACAGTTCTTGCAAATAAAGCAACCTGCTGGGCCAATGCAGAATCTGTCCCGGCGGTCTCCATGAAAGGGCCAGATTATTCTGTAATGATATAGAAATCACCAAGTTGTGGAGACCAGTAGCCAAGGTCAGCAATAATCCAGTTCCGCAAACTTGTAGGTGAAAACAGGAACAAGGTTTATTGAAGTGATCAGGAACCACACAATAATCTGGCAAGGATCAATAGACAGGAAGTGCCTTATATAGGCCAAGGACCAGACACCTGACCAGACACAGCTGAAGAGACTTAGGTACTGATACAATTGCTAGCAGAGTCAAGCTTATAAGGTCTCAATGGAATTCACAACAGGCAGGCTGGCGCAGTGGTAGGGAAGAGGTATAGCAGCCTGGGGACCAGGGTTCAAAACCCAGCAGAGTCAATTCCTCACAACTATGTAACTATGTAATATATATATACATATATATTTATTTTCTTCTTCCTCCTTTGCACTATAAATTTACCCCCCCTTTTTTAACTCCCTCCTTTTATTTAAACTCCTTCACTTTTATTAGAATTGCACTTATACTAGAAATGTTCGCAGACTCACAAGTTTTCCACATCTCCTGTTTATATTAACTTTTGCCTTCTCACCTGGGCATAATTAGTGCACTCTGCAATGTATCAGCCTTTACTTGCAAAAAGGAAAATCCACTTGCAAGAAGTGCATTACTGGTTACTTCTACTACATGGAGTGATTTTTATTCATCTGATTATAGTTACTGTGGTGTAATGACTCCCTGTGACTCTTTTTAGATGCTATGCATCATTACTATTATACACTATTACCTTTACCCCTTTAGGTTTTTCCCATTTTACCAGCCTCTTGTCTTTTCGAATCACCCGTGATATTAATGCACATCGGATACATTTATGACTGTGCTTTGGGTGTATAATAAACAATGTCATTGTTATACAGGTACCCGTGTTTCTGTGTGTTTGTTATGGTTACTGATTTGGGACATCAACATACATAACAATTATTTAGTACTTATGTTTTAGGATATTGGTCATCATCCTGAATAGACATCCCTTCATGCATTTGATGACTGTAAACCTATTTTTTTATGTCACTAAAATTATGTTAATTAGTAATTGATGTTATTTTGGCCAAGTGTCTCTGCTTTCTATGTTAAATCTTATGTTAATATCATCATTTTAAACATCCATTCACATATTGGTGCACACAACACCTGATTACTGCGTGAAGTGTGACATAATAATGACATATATATCCTTTTTTTTTATATTCCAAATCATTGTTATATGAACATTCTAGAACATTACGGTGACACAGGAATAGTTTACCAGTGATCACATGCATTAAAATGTCCAAAGTGTGTTCTAACTTATTTAAATCTTATTATCACTATTTTCTACAGCATGCATTATCAACATGATTAGTGATTATTGGGAGTTAATAAATTGTGACACTGTTGTGGCTCACCATTACACTGAAGGTGTGTTACCCATCTGAGATGCCTAATTAAAAATTAATTGATACATTAAGACTAGCATTAATTGTCACATAATCATTATTGGTATACATTTTGTGGTAGGACTTTCACAGGACAGGTGCCTCTCCAATTCCTGAACAGCATCAACACATTAATATAATCCCTCTTGTCATGCTATGTCCTTTTATGCCGACATCCCTGTGCCTATAACACCCTGTTCCCTACATGTTCCATGGGAAAATCCAGTGCCTGGCCTGTGCTATCTAGTGATATACCTGTGTCAACCAGTCCTCTGTTTAAGACCTCATGCTGCCCATGATGACATATTTAACCCCCCATGTATGAGACCCAAGGTTATTGTGTAGAGGACATACCTTCCCATGGATGTGCTGTAGATGATCTCTGTCAGTACTGTGCTGAGGTGATGATAACTCACAACAAATGTTGTTGAGTATTGTTCGGGTGTGTCCATCCCTTTAATAGTTTGTACTTCATAGCAGCTGCCGTGGCCCATGTGTATTTGCTGATTGGTATTAACCTCTTGCATACTGTGGTCTGTGTTCCCATGGACTTTGTAATATGTTATGTGGAGAGTGTGATATTGCCAGTAGTTGGAGATCCATTATATATGGGATGAGCTATACATATTAATGTATATATATAATTTTTATTTTTCACATTTGCGTTTCTGTGACTATAACATATTATTTCTAATGGAGTTATATGATTTTGTGAGGCTATGTATTAATGTGCTGTCTCTTAAACAGATTTATCTAGCTGTGAACACAACATTTTCTGTTCCCATACGTCTGATGAGTCACACATAGTAATTCGATTTTAATTGCACAAATGTGCCTATAGCAATGTACAGAATTATTTTTGATGATGTTGCATGCTTTTCAATTTTTGTGGTGCATTGTCTCTTTAACTGCTTCTCAGACTGTAAGCAATAATTTTAAAACTATTTGTGAGTGCTATTTAGTACCTGTACATTTTTCTTAAAATTTTCAGATTTACAGGTTTGCTATAATTTTCTAGTGCCCAGTTAAGTCTTAATTAAATAGGGTTTGGGGGTAGGAGTCACGCCATAATTTGCGGCTTTGTCTTGCCGTAGTCAGTCAAGGTAGTTCTCTTGCAATGATTCTGAAATGGGTGAATAGAATAGTTAGAGAGATTTATTTTGCATTTGACATGGTGTAATTCGCGATATAGGGAATTTGAATATGGCTCTATGGTTTTAACAATTAGCTAAGAGAAACAATTCAGCTCCCATGATATGATTAGATATTAAACCCAACTACTAAATTTAATTTAACACCATAAAAGCAATTTTCTGTGAAAAAAGTGCACAATAAAATATAATTGATTCCAATGGACCAGCTTTTCAATTGATGCTCGTCAAATCTTTCAAGCAATTAGGCAGATGATTGATGGAAGAGACTGAGGGACTATTTGTGAGGGCAGTAATATTTCAAACATCAAAACAAACCATTACAACATGCATTTCTGAATATTTTATGGGAATTAATTGCTCTGCAAAGAAAATGAGTTACTTATTTTATGCTATAAAAATGAGTACAAAAATCATGGCTATTTAGAACTAGCATAAAATAATGGAACTTCCTTGTTTATCAGGAATAAATATGGATTTTTTTCTGTTTATGACCAGTTACCGTCATACCTGGGATATCCCCAAAGCCCAACAAACCTGAAATAACGACATGGCACCAATCTGGGTATAAAAACTGGCCACAGCTTCTTTATTAGACTTAACAGGTAAACCAAAACCAAATTTTAATTAACTAATATACCAACTAGTGCTTGCCCGCCCTACTTAGCCTAATACCCCTCAGGGGACCCCGTGCCCCTAGAGGCTCCTCCTCCTTCACCAACGTAGGAGGGCAAGCACTACCGCCACAAACGCACGTCACGTGCGTTCCGCCACCGAAGCTATGGCCCTTGCAATGCTGTCCTTAATTGCATAAATAAATTAATGTAACCCAATTGGATTTAAGTGCACCCCATCTTTCATAAAATATACCTCAACGTCAACTATCTCAAAGTCAACGTGCCTTATGGAGATCCCTCCATGCCTCCTAATGAAACTCGACATTGCCTTGTTGACTCGCTTCCTACACCTGTCCATCGTTGCCCCATCCATGGAAGCCCTCCACTTCCTACGCTGTATCATTTCTGACCATACTATCACCAAACCCGGGAAGAGAGCCAACAAGCGCTCTATATCACGCTTCATTATCCTGATCAACTCCTTGATTGGCATGTTGCCTAAGTCATTTCCCCCAGCGTGAACAAACAGCACCTCGGGCCCTTCAAACATTTTGGCATACCCCGCTATATGCTCCACCAGCTTGTGCCACTTAAGCCCTCTAACCCCCAACCACCGTAGTGACACCCGATCTGAAGGGAATCCCAGCTGCAAACCTCCATCCTTGATCCCAGCCTCCTTCCTGGTCCAGTAAATATACGAGTGACCAGTGAGCCACACCTGCCAGGTGGAACCTGTCATAAAGAAAGCCTTAATTACCAGTCACTAACTCTGGCCGAATATATGACCTGAAGCTATTAGACCCCCATCTACCTATTCTCTTAACCCAGTCGACCCCCATACCTGACCCCGCTGCCTCAGTTGCTGCCCCTATCCTAAATGAATGCGACCCAAACTGAGATGGTGTTAGCCCAATTCTACCCAATGTTAACTTGAGAACGGAAATGAACTGGAACTGAGATAAAGGACTCCCATCTTCGTGCATTAGGAAGGAACCCTACTTCTTACCTCTAACTACCCTGAAACTAGTTACTAATTTACAAGGGCAGACTGCGAATGAAATAGGATGCAAATAAATGGCAGACCCCTTACCATAAATTTCGGTCTTCGACCGCCTAACCCATATAACCAGTGAATGACCCAAATCTTCTACATCCTGATCCTGAAGACCTCCCATAACTGTCTTGTTCCGGCTTACCAGTTCGCTAATCCGAAACGCCCCAAAGAAAGCGAACGAAAAGGCCGTCCGAAACAATAGCGCCTCGTACTCAGATTTGCAAATTCCACCTAGCTCGCCATATAAGGATTGCAAAACTGCAAATGATATAGGCCTCCTCACATCCTTTCTTTTGGTCCCCCGTCTCATTCCCTTTAAAGCCTGCCTCACACAGAAATTTTTTGTGACGTCTGGCCTCGCCTGCAGCTTTAACATGAAGGCCAGGGCTGTTATCTTCCTACCTACCACGGACGAGGATATTCCCCGCTCCTGGCACTGCAGCATGAACGCGATGAGGGTACTCAGATCATTTACCTCACCGCCACTTTTTCTGGCTAATTCTTCCCCAAAAGCTTCCCACTCCAGCCACACTTTCTTATAACCCCTCCATGTGGTTGGTGCCAGCAAATTCTTTATCAACTCCCCTAGCTCCACGCTCCCATGTTCCATAAGTGGCGTGGTAATGGGATTCCTGTCTCGGACGCCGCTGGAGCCACCTGCCGGAAACGATCCCACTGTGACCGGGACAACGCATCTGCTATCACATTTTTAACCCTAGGTACATGCTTTGCCCTAAAGTTAATGTTACACTGCATGCACATAAGAACCAACTGTCTGATCAATCTTATCACCGGCAGAGAGGAAGCCGACAGTGAATTGACCGCCTGAACCACCCCTATGTTGTCACAATGAAATATCAGCTGCTGGTCTCTAAGCTGATCCCCCCAAATAAACATTGCGATCACTATAGGAAAGAGTTCTAGGAATGCCAAATTTTTAGTTAGCCCTATTGAAACCCACTCCGGCGGCCACTGCTCAGCGCAGCATTGCCCCTTTAAATAGGCCCCGAATCCGACGCTACCGGCTGCATCCGTAAAAAGGTCTATCTCCGAGTTGTTGACGGGAACTGCCGGGATAAAACATCTCCCGTTAAAAGAATCCAAGAACCTTAACCACACTTCTAAATCCTCCTTGATATCCCTGGTGACCCTAATAAAGTGATGAGGCTGTTTAACCCCAGCAGTCGCCAACGACAAGCGCCTAGAAAAAATCCTTCCCATAGGAATTACCCGACAGGCAAAGTTTAACTTTCCTATCAGAGACTGAAGGGCCTTAAGGGTCACTTTCCGGGCTCCCCGTGTTTCCTCCACTCTGGCCCTGAGATCGGTTATTTTATCGTCCGGCAGACGACACTCTAACCTCCCTGAATCAATTGTAATCCCCAGGAAGCTAAGCACTGTACATGGACCCTCTGTCTTTTCTCTCGCAATAGGGATCCCAAAGTCTTTCGCTACGGACATGAACACGTCCATCAGATCCCCACATACCTGAGAACCCCCTTGTCCAACAAAAAGGAAATCATCTAAATAATGGACTAGGGACTTGGATCCTGACTTGACCTGAACCACCCATTAAACAAAGGAACTGAAAGCTTCAAAATGATATAGAGCATCCCATAGGCAAACACAAATCGACATAATAGTTGCCTTGAAAGTGGCAACCTAGTAGATGCTGACTCTCCGCGTTTACCGGAAGCAATCTGAAAGCAGACTCAATGTCTACGTTTGCCAATAGGGCGCCCCTGCCTGCTAACCGAACGAGCTTTACGGCCTGATCAAATGGGGTGTACCTAACCGCTGACAAGTCCTTATCGATCTCATCATTCACCGATCCCCCTTTGGGGTAAGAAAGGTGATTAATGAGCCTGTACTTGCCAGGCTCCTTTTTGGGAACCACGCCTAATGGCGATAACCTCAAGTTTGGGATGGGTGGCTCCCGAAAGGGGCCAGCCATCCGTCCCAAAGCTAGTTCTTTTGTAATCTTTTCCTTAACGATGCCGGGAAACTGACCTGCCGATTTTAAATTAGCGGGAACGAACAATAGCTCAGGAAAAGTCTTAAAAGGAATAGAAAAACCGCCGTCAAAACCATCACGGATCAACTCCGCCTTTTTAGCATACCCTCTACGCCTACCGTACATTTTTAACCAAGGAAGCATCCTTCCTAGCCTGATCGGCGTTCTCGCCTTTGGAAACGGGCTCAGACTGCCATGCAGTTCCGCGCAATTTCTTGAAACACCGGAACAATGGGTGTGGATGCCCGCATTCCGAACACTCGTGCCTGAATCTGCAGGCAGATCCCCATTTGCATGAACTTTCGTTGTATAGGAAACAACATCCCTTCCTAACCGAGCTGGTGACCTGCTGCTGCCTATTACTGGACCCACGAAAGGACTGAGCCGCTCTGAGTGGGGTGACTATCTTCATCCATATGCCTAGCTCCCTATCATCCCATCTCATTTCCTCCCTAACAGCCATCCTCTGCCTGAACTGTTCGTCGTACGCCCACCAGGCCATCCCCCCGTATGTCCTATGGATGCTGTCTATTTCGTCCTGGTAGCAGAATAGAGCACAGCAATATTCTGGCTTCCTTTCCCCGACTATGCTTGCCAAGATTGCGAACGCTTGCGACCAATTCGCGAAGGTTTTTGGGATTCTCCTACACCTATGCTTTCTCTCATCCTCTTCTTTTTTGCCCTCATCCCGGGATGAGTCCTCCTTAACCTCAAAATACTGATCCAGCGGCAGCAAGGAAAATATTTCTATAAACTCCCGCTTCCATATTCTATCTTTTAGCTCCTGCGCTACGTGAACTCCCAGAGGGCCTATCCTGCAGAGGGTGGGGGCTGCTAGCGCCGTATCCGCTACCACGATAGATGCCGAGTCACTCTTACCCGTTTTCTGTCTCTCCCCCGCCCTCTCTGCCTGCCCCCTTCCTGCATCTACCAGCGTTGCTGGGACCCATGCCTGCGCCGCTGACTTCCCACCTTCTAACTTAGACAACACAGTCCTCAGGAGCTCCACTATAGTGTCTGATTGTGTTCCTTGTATTGATTGTGCTGTGTGTGTGCATGAGCCGTGTGCAAGGCACTCACCTCCAGAGTTAGGTGTTGCGGCTTTCCTGCACAACTCCGCCGGGATAGCATCCCACCGTGCGGCAACTGAACTTGATGGGTAGTTGTCGCCACTCTGCCGGCGTGTTGCTGCCGCTCGTGCTGATGACATCTGTGAACCTGTATAAAAGGCCGAGGACCTATGTGATTGGTACACATGAGACATTCCTTGCCTCCCCCCCAAGGCCCTTTCCAGCCTGTGGGGCTCATCCCTGCCACTCCTCCTGCAGTGTAATTTCTGTGAGGTCTCCTCTCGCCGCCTTCCACTCCTGATCCTAACCCTAGTTCTACCAGGGGAGTAGCTTCTGCCTTGCCTTCCTCCATCTACTACCCCACTCTCCGACCTCTCGTCTGGTGATGAAGTATCATACCTCCCACCCTGCTCGTCGCTCTCTGCGTCCTCCCAATACCCTGCAGCTGCCACTCCAGCCCTGGGCTCTATAGAAACTTCTCTCCTTGCCTGGCTTACCCGGCTACCAGGCCCCTCCACCAGTGGGGCCCTTTTGCGCCCATTCCCAGCTTGGGTTCTAGCCTGTAACCCCTTACCGCCTGGCCTTGTTGTGACAGGGTTAACCCGCCCCTCCCCATCAGGTTGTCTGTCCCCTGGGCTCCTCTGGGTGCTGAATAATCCATCTGACTGGGGGGGTGCCTGCTGCTGGCTCCTAATTCTCTGTTCTAGTGCCCTGGCTCACCCCCCCAGGTAGCTCCCTTCGAAAGCCTATGACCCCCCTGCTCCTAGTGAGCATACCCACCACCCTGGGTTGTGGCTGGTCCACACCCCCAGGTGGCACTGCCTCTTCCTGGGCTGGCTGCCTCTCAGACCCAGCATCAGACCTCACTGCTGCGGCTGACCCAGTGCCTGTGATGATCACAGACCTCAGATCTCGCGGGACCCGTAACTCACCCTTCCTGATGTCAGCGCCGTCCCTGCTGGCCTCCGCTGTCCTCCGCCGAGCCGCCGGAAGTGAGGCTGACGTCACTTCCGGTCGCGCCATTCCTTGCTGCCGGGCCGCCGGAAGTGACGCTGACGTCGCGCCATTTTCATCCCGCCGAGCTTCCTGGAGCCACGTGCCAGTTCCTGCTGCCAGGTCACATGTTGTGCCTTCTCAGCAACTCCCAACCGGGGTACTTTCCGCCCGCTAGATGTTTCACCGGCGTGCCTCTTCGCCCGCGACTTCACTCTAGGCCCAGCATCGTTCAGACCAGCAGGAGGGACCGGCTGGCTCACTGAAGGGGCTGATGGACCAAGGCTCAGTCTTGCTGGAGGCCTGGTTCTTCTGGACGGACGATGCCAGGCCTCTTGAGGTAGGATGGCCGAGGTGGATGGGGGAGAGGGAGATAGGTGAAGGAGGGGGGATCCAGGAGGAGGAAAGGGGGGGAATTGGGGATATCAGGGGATTGTTCCCTACTATAAATAGGAGGAGGGGTAGGTGGAACCATAGAGGGAGAACTATCCCTAGCAGGGGTAACTCTGGGGATGGAGGCCACTAACGCTGACAGCCAATCCTGGCCTTTTTCAGCTGCAGCCTCCCTAATCTGACCTAGCAGAGACTCCATGTCTGCAGATGACATTATGGGTAAATGGGGAATAATAGACTGTTACACAACTAACCTACAGCTCCAGCTTAGGCTCATGTGTGCTCACTGCCACACACATCTCTTTAAGAAACTTCTGCTGAAACCCCTCCTCTCTCCCCTCTCTACCAATCAGAAACCACTCCTATCCTTTGCTTCCTTCTCTGGTCACCACCCACTCCTCTTCCACTTTGCTCTGCCGTGGGTTCATTTACATTTCTTCTTAGTGAGATGTTATGACATATTATGATGTATAATTGCAGTAGAAATCTAGTATACCAGGTAGAGTGCAGTAGGTTAGTTTTAAGGCAAGCGAGGATGGCTCTGCAAAAATATGGCCCCATTCAATTTCAGCAAAGTAAATTACGTAATTTTGGCTGTTGGGACCTTTTTTCAGTAATGTTTCACAGGTATTCCATGCTCCCCAGCCATAATATTACTGATCCCATCCACAACTCGTAAACCCAGGCCTTGTCAGAAAAGCACAAGTCATAGCATTAGGCAAAATGTGGAGATTAAGCAAAGTTGAATAGCTTAATGTCCACATTCACCATAGGCAATGCTGGGGATTCCCTCCATCCATGCACACTGTTAAGGGAATCCCCGGGGATCCCCTTCACTGCTTACTGCTTATCACCCCTTCCATACTCAAACCCTATCCCCCAGTTCCCCGATCATCCTGATCCCTCATCTACATAGCATAGAATTAACCCCAATGCTATCTAACTATTGACTTCTGCCTTTGAGATCCTTCAAGGCCCCTGCCTTGAATTAACCAATAACTACCATGGGGGTCTATATAGATCTCCCATGGTAACCTAAAATTAACTCCTGAAGCGCCACGGGAAAGAAGGACAATTTAGTGTATCTCTGATAATTTTAACTGATTTTATTATTACTGTAGCTTGCCTGTCATAAATGATGGTATCATAGAATATTATATTGAATTGTTGATGCTGTTTGTGTACTGTCTTTCTCTGTGCTGTCTTTCTCTCTCTGAGGTGTGTAATGGTGGCTGTTATTGGGCTTGATGTAGTTTGTGGCATGTGGCGGCGCTTGCTGCGTTGTGTGGCACATTCTCTCTCACTCTTTGCTGTCTGCCTCTCTCTCAGCTGTGAATATGATCTTGAATTGTTGATGCTGTTTGTGTGCTGTCTTTCTCTGTGCTGTCTTTCTCTCTCTCTGAGGTGTGTAATGGTGGCTGTTATTGGGCTTGATGTAGTTTGTGGCATGTGGCGGCGCTTGCTGCGTTGTGTGGCACGTTCTCTCTCACTCTTTGCTATATGTCTCTCTCTCATCTGTGTAAGGGTGGTGGTTATGCCACTTAATGTGGTGTGTGTCAGTGCTTGCTTTATTGTATAGCAGGATTTCTCTCTCTCTCTCTTTACTGTCTGTATGTATGTCTGTCTGTCTCTCTCTACTGTCCATCTCTCTCTTTCTGTGCTGTTTTTCTGTGTATGTCTTTGAGCTCTCTGTGCTGTCTTTCTTTGTGCTATCTCTCTGTGTGCGGTGTCTCTCTCTCAGGTATGTAATGGTGGTGGTTATTCCACTTGTTGCGGTGTGGGGCAGCCTTTGTTGTGTTGTGAGGCGGGTTCTATCTCTATTTGCTGTCAATCTCTATCTGTGCTGTTTGTCTGTGTGCTGTCACTCTCTGTGCTGTTTCTCTCAGTGCTATCTCTCTTTGACTTTGATGTCTCTGTCTCTGCTGTTTGTCTGTGTACTGGCTGTCTGTGTGCTGTCTCTCCCTCTGTGCTCTGTCTCTCGCTCTCGTGTATAATGACCCCCAGTTATGCCGCTTGCTGTAGTGTGTGGCAGCACTTGGTGTGTTGTGTGGTACAATTCTTCTAACTCTTTTCTGTCTCTCTCTCTCTCTGTGCTGTTTGTTTCTTTCTCTCTCTTTGTACTGTCTCTCTCTCTGCTGTCTTTCTGTGCAATATATCGGTTTGCTGTCTGTCTGTGTGCTGTCTTGCTGTCTGAATGTATGTGTGAGGTCTTTCTGTGTGCTGTCTCTCTGTGCTGTCTCTCTCTATGTTTTTTTGTGTATTCAAATGCCCCTTAGGGATTAGTCTCCTAAGGGTTATAGAGGACTTCAGACGTGGACCCATTGCTCACTGTGCCTTAGAGAATTATCAGCTACACCTCTCTGACGAGGCCCAATGAAGGCCGAAACGTATGTATGGGGTTTGCTGTTTCTCCTGCTTACAGTATTTCGGGGGTGGGTCACTATTAAGGTTAGATCATTCTCTGATAGAGCTCTTCTATTTTGTTTTTTGTTTTTTTCATAATTTTTCATTGCAGGGTTTTTTTTATCACTTCATTACTATGCACAAATTAAATCCTATTATTTTATCTCAACTGGATAAGAAACACACATCCAAAGTAGCAAAAAAATGTTTTCATAGTTCATAAAATAACATATTGAAAGACTTTTCAATATGTTATTTTATGAACTATGAAAACATTTTTTGCTTGAAACATTTTAAAATTATCTAATGTAAAACCACTATGGGTGTCTGCCTAGGACCAAGATAGGATGTACTAGAAAGGCACAAGTCTTGAAATATCAGTCCAGGTTTAGAGATATATTTAGATGGGTAGTAACAAGGTGCATATTCTTAAAAGCTCCTCTTTGCTTAGGTAGGGTTTTTTACATCTCCAGATGCAATTTCAATTTTCCCAATTGTGGAGGTGTTTTATCACTGAGGAAGCCTCAAGAGAAATGGGAACGCGTTTGTATTTATTGATTTTTACTACGGGCTTGCAGACATACATTCAACATTGGAACTCCAGTACCATTGCATGTTACTTAGACATATGCGTTCAGAATATCTCAATTGTTTGATGTTGGCCAAGGTGAGAGTATCAGCATATATCTGTTTGGTGTGTCCAGATTAAGACAATAACCATCTGCACTAGGAGATCTTACGCTGTCTCTCCCCCTACTTTTTTGGCTGCACCCCTGGATTTGAAATTGGTGTCTGCCTGTTTAAATAAGAGTATTTCTACTGAAGCTCCAAGAGGTGGCAGTGTGGAGCAGCTCAGCATGTTGGGGATCTGTAACAGGCAAAAGGGTAAGGGAGCAAAGGCTGAAAATCACAGCAAGGTACGGGGGGGAAGGGGTGTTCTGTGAGGGAGGAAGAAAGGATATAGCGGAGGGTGCTATGTGATGTGGGTGGTGAGAGGGGGCGGGGATAAATGCTGAGGGGGGATGGCTGCTGATACAGACTGTATGGAGATGGATGCAAAGAGGGGTGAGTGTAGTGTGGGGGTAATGTATATATAATGGGTGTTGGGGCAATTGGTAAGGGTTTGGGAAGAAACATTGTTTACAACCCCCTGGGGGGGGGGGACACCTTTTTTTGTGCCAGGGCCCTCCATCTTCTGGCTCTGCCACTGCATTGGTCAAAAGATAAATACGTGCCCTTGGGTTCCAAGATAGCAGGAAGTTCTGATACTTGACTAGATGGAACCATCTATACAGAAGCAGATTGGTAATTTTAAATTTTGCTCTAAATATGCACTTATCTATGACTTACACCGTTGTCAATGTTCTTTGCTTGCTAAATGTTGGATTCAAATATGTATGTAAATATAATCAGAATTGTAATCAGTTACAGGAAGACTAGTACATTTCTAGTAACTGGATTGCAACTGCTACCAATGGAAAGAGAATGTATTGCAAGACCTCTGCTCATATGTATTCATTCTACTGATTGACATTAAAGTTATAAAGTGCCTTGCAAAAGTATTCACCCCCTTGACTTTTTACCTATTGTGTTACATTACAGCCTTAAGTTCAATGTTTTGTTAATCTGAATAAAAAATATATACATAAAACTATTTTTTAGAAATAGAAAACAGAAAATTGGCATGTGGGTATGTATTTAACCCCTTTGTTATGAAGCCCATAAAAAGCTCTGGTGCAACCAATTACCTTCAAAAGTCACATAATTAGTGAAATGATGTCCACCTGTGTGATCTGTTATTACATATACACACGTTTTTTGAAAGGCCCAAGAGTCTGCGACACCTAAGCAAGAGACACCACTAACCAAACACTGCTATAAAGACCAAGGAACTCTCCAAACAAGTAATGGACAATGTTGTTGAGAAGTACAAGTCAGGGTTAGGTTATAAAAAATATTCAATTCTCTGATGATCCCCAGGAGCAACATCACATCTATCATAACCAAATGGAAAGAACATGGCACAACAGCAAACCTGCCAAGAGATGGCCGCCCACCAAAACTCACAAACCAGGCAATGGGGGTATTAATTAGAGAGGCAGCACAGAGACCTAAGGTAACACTGGAGGAGCAGCAGAGATCCACAGCAGAGACTGGGGGATCTGTACATAGGGCGGCAATAAGCCGTACGCTCCATAAAGTTGGTCTTTTTGGCAGAGTGCCCAGAAGAAAGCCACAGAATGGCACATTTTGAGTTTGCGAAAAGGCATGTGGGAGACTCCCAAAAATGTACGGAGGAAGGTGTTCTGGTCTGATGAGACTAAAATTTAACTTTTCGTCCATCAAAGAAAACGCTATGTCTGGGTAAACCCAACACATCACATCACCCAAAGAACACCATCCCAACATGGTGGTGGCAGCATCATGCTGTGGGGATGTTTTTCAGCAGCTGGGACTGGGAGACTGGTCAGAGTTGAGAGAAAGATGGATGGTGCTAAATACAGGGATATTCTTGAGCAAAACCTGTACTACTCTGTGCGTGATTTGAAGCTAGGACAGAGGTTCACCTTCCAGCAGGACAATGACCCCAAACACACTGCTAAAGCAACACTTGAGTGGTTTAAGGGGAAACATGTAAATGTGTTGGAATGGCCTAGTCAAAGCCCAGACCTTAATCCAATAGAAAATCTGTGGTCAGACTTAAAGATTGCTGTTCACAAGTGCAAACCAACCCACTTGAAGGAGCTGGAGCAGTTTTGCAAGGAGGAATGGGCAAAAATCCCAGTGGTAAGATGTGGCAAGCTCATAGAGACTTATCCAAAGTGACTTGGAGCTTTGATTGCCACAAAAGGTGGCTCTACAAAGTATTGACTTTAGGGGGGTGAATAGCACATTGACATTTTCTGTTATTTTGTCCAATTTGTTGTTTGCTTCACAATAAAAAAAAAACATATTTAATGTTGTGGGCATGTTCTGTAAATTAAATGATGCAAAGTCTCAAACATGTTAATTCCTGGTTGTGAGGCAACAAAACACGAAAAATGCCAGGGGGTTGAATACTTTTGCAAGGCACTGTATATAAGACAAATACCAAGCATATATGAGACATAAACCAAGCATATATAATACTCAATATATTTCATAAAAAAATCCATTATGTTAGCTGATATATTCCTCATTTTCTGCTCTGTGCTTGTGAAAGTTGATAAGATTTATTATTATCCTTACTAGGCAGCTTAGAGTTATTTGCCTTCACTTTTGCTGCATATTCTATAACTGCATTATCCCTTTTTAGATGTTCTTTCTATCCATTTATATACTTGTTTCAAAGGAACAACGGGTGACCTAATCTTCTGTACAAAAACTCTTCTCTGCAATTATTTAATAACTGCTATGATAAAGTAACTATGGATATGTTACTCCCGCAATGCTTTTAAGCAGCTTTTTATCATTTTGGAGTTCTGTACTCTAAGCATGATTAAAATAATTACTCTTCATTTGTGCCTATCTGTTCAATTGTAAAAGCATGAAATATCATATTAGAAATTGGAAGACAAACACTAGCAGGAACTGAGAAGAGCAGTTCATCCGAAAGAGCAATTTATCCTCTGCTAATCCTCACTGTAAGTACAATCATATAAGCTCCTTGCATAATTTCATGGTGTGAAGGAGGGATACATTAGCATGGTTCAGAGAATGTAAAACACAACTCCTTCATCATGTTAGCAAAGTCACGGAGACCTTGAGTGACCTGCTGGGTAGATGTCAGTCATTATACTAATGCCTGGTGATTTAACTGCAATTTTACAGGGCTTTGTTAGATAGAGAACCACTGAAATGTGTATTGTTTGAAAAGTGAGCTGAATTGTATCATATCTAATTATATTCACACAGACTGCTGTAAGAACTGTAAAAGGGCATGTGCTTGAGGGCTGTCAAATGTTTTATATGCTTTGCTTACTCTTCATATATGGAATAGATTCATTCATTTTATATTTTCGATATTATGCTGTAACATATGAATCATGATATAAACAGACAGACTCAGGTTTTACTCTCCTTTACACCCATTTGGATATGCTAATTTACAACAAAGCAAAACAAATGGAGACCCTTTCTAGTACAGGTTAATGTTTAAAGGACCAATGTAGTTTGGGAAAATACCACATGAAAAAAACTATAAACAGCAGTTGTGGCATATGCTCTGAGCATAAGAACATTTTTACAGATTGTCTTCCTGTTTCACAAGAGGAAGGTTATCCTACTTGGACTTGCTTATTACTCAGTCCTGTTGTCAAGTGGCAAATCAAAGTGGCACTTGTTCAACAGTACTGAACAGAGAGGTATAATCTTTTTGGATACAAAAACAAATGTCTGCTGCCATTAAAGCAAAACTAGGTGCAGTACTAAAGTACAGTACTGAAAGCCATAAACTGCATTTATTATATGTATATCTCAGTATTAAATTCAGGATGATCACTCACTCCATTTAAAACCTGAAAATCAAATAGAGGGGATTTCAAAAACATCCAGGAGAGAAAAGCATTTAAAATGAAGATGATCACTGTCTTCAACACTAAAGATACAGAACTTAATATGGACTTAGGTTTTCTAATACATTTTCACAATTTCTTGTGATTTTGCCTCAGTGTTTCTTGTGTCAGATTCTGTCTCCACTCTCCCTATCACTTTTTACATTCAAATTCCATCTCATGTCAGTATTGATTAAAACTTGATAAAGAGAGGTCAACACTAGAGATGTCGCGGACAGTTCGCCCGCAGACTATTCGCAGCGATTTTGGCATGTTCGCGTTCGCAGCGGACGGCGAACACATGCGCTTTTAGGTTCGCCCCCTATACTTTATCATTGAAAAAAACTTTGACCCTGCACCTCACAGTCAGCAGACACATTCCAGCCAATCAGCAGCATACACTCCCTTCCACAGCCTTTCATCTGAAGGTCAGCATACATTTTAGAATCATTTTGAAGCTGCATTCGTTATGAGAGGACAGATAGTGTAGCTGCTGGAGATTTAATAGGGAACCAGATAGCCAGGCTGTGTATTTAGCTTCCATTACAGACCTGAAGGACTCATCTGATATCTGCTGCAAGGACAGCAACCCAAAAAGCCCTTTTTAGGGCTAGAACATCATTTATTTTATTTTATAAATTTTTTCTGTGTAATCTAATTGCATATGCCGGCCTGCCAGCGTGTGTGTGTGACAGGCTAACACCTAACAGCTTATATTGTGCTTATTTTCACTACTCATACCTGGTGGTGTACCATAAATTGAAAACAACCATTTTTTCCTGTAATCTAATTTCAGTTGCCTGCATGTGTCAGGCTCACAGCTTATATTGTGCTCTGTGAAATAAAACAACACTTTTTTGACTGTAATAGATTGAATAGCAATTGCCTGCCTGCAGGCATGTGTGTGAAGCCTATTGCATCTACTCTGCCAACTTCTGCCAGTGCACAGTGATACGTCATATCTGGTGCAACCATAGTGTACAGTGACATAAAACATCATACCTGGTGGTGTACCATAAATTGAAAACAACCATTTTTTTCCTGTAATCTAATTTCAGTTGCCTGCCTGTGTCAGGCTCACAGCTTATATTGTGCTCAGTGAAATAAAACAACACTTTTTTGACTGTAATCGATTGAATATCAGTTGCCTGCCTACAGGCGTGTGTGTGAGGTCTACAGCGCCTACTCTGCCAACTTTTGCCAGTGCACAGTGACACTCCTATCTGGTGGCACCTTAGATTGCACGCGCAGTGCCCCAAATTTGAAGTGGGAGGACCGACCAAGCATATTTTTCCATCTCCCGCTTCCAAAAATCCATGCCATATACACATAGTTACATAGTAGTAATTAAGGTTGAAAAAAGACTTTCAGTCCATCAAGTTCAACCTGTTAGGATCTCCTCTGATCTGCAATATGCGGATTAGTTATTAATTAAATAGTATAGTATTGGAGGATGAATAAAGAGTTAGACCATCAAGTTCAACCTTTTTAGATCTCTATTGATCTTTTTAATGTGGACTATTTATTATTAATTGTTAATTGTTGTTTGATCCAGAGGAAGGCAAACAGAAAAAAAAAAAAACATTGAAACTTTGCCAATTGTCTCATAAGGGGAAAAAAAAGCAAAATTCCTTCCTGACCCCAGATACTGGCGATCAAATTTCTCCCTAGATCAATATTTCTTTGCTAGTTATCTAGGATAGCCTTGAATGCCCTCTTTATTCAAAAATATATCTAACCCCTTTTTGAAGTTGTCTATCGAATTCGCTGTCACCACCTCCTTTGGTAGAGAATTCCACAGTTTAACCACCAACTGTGAAGAACCCTTTTCTTTGTTTAAGGTGAAATATTTTTTTCCTCTAACCTCAAAGGATTTCCTCTTGTCAGTTGAAAATTTCTTGCTTCAAAAAGTTGACTTGACAAAGCCTTATATTGACCCTAGATGTATTTATATAAGGTAATCATATCCCCTCATAAACGCCTTTTTTCTAGCGAAAATACGTTTAATTTTGTTAGTCTTTCTTCATAACGTAGTCCCTCCATTCCCCTTATTAGTTTTGTAGCCCTTCTCTGTACTTTTTCCAGATCTAAAATGTCTTTTTCATGAGGTGGTGCCCAAAATTGTACTCCATATTCCATATGAGGGTGTACTAGGGCTTTGTATAGTGGCAGAATTATATTTGCTTCCCTTGCTTTTATACCCTTCCTAATACATGCTAATATTTTATTTGCCTTTGCAGCCGCTGCTTGGCTTTGAGCGCTGTTACCTAGGTGGTTGTCCACTAGTACTCCCAAATCCCTTTCAAAATTTGATACCCCTAGATTTGCTCCATTAAGATTATAGATTGCATGTCTATTGTTCCTTCCCAAAGGCATAACCTTGCATTTATTTGTATTAAATCTCATCTGCCATTTAGCCACCCATTTCTCTAATTTATGCAAATCCTTTTGTAGGGAAAGTACATCATTATCTGATTTTATTACCTTGCACAACTTAGTGTCATCAGCAAAAATGGAGATACTATTTTCAAGTCCTACTTCTATGTCATTAATAAATATGTTAAAAAGGAGAGGACCTAATACTGAACCTTGAGGAACCCCACTTATCACATTAGACCAATCGGAGTATGTTCCATTTACAACAACCCTTTGCTTCCTGTCTTTTAGCCAGCTCTCGATCCATGAGCAGATATTTACTGCAATTCCTGTATCCCTTAGTTTGCTCACTAGTCTTCCATGTGGCACTGTATCAAATGCCTTTGAAAAATCTAAAAAGACTACATCCACTGAGTTGCCCTGATCCAACTTCCTACTAACCTCCTCATAAAAACTAATTAGATTGGTCTGACATGACCTATCCTTCATAAATCCGTGTTGACTGCTACCTATGATCCTGTTCAAATAGACATATTCTTGTATTCTGTCCCTTAATAACCCTTCTAAAAGCTTCCCCACTACAGAAGTGAGGCTCACTGGTCTATAATTCCCCGGATTTGCTCTAGATCCCTTTTCTCCAGTCATCCGGTAGAGACCCTGTAGTGAGTGAGTCTTGAAAGATTAGATATAATGGTTTGGCTATTACAGAACCCAGCTCCCTCAGTACCCTTGGATGTATTCCATCAGGACCTGGGGCTTTATTAACATTTATTTTCTCCAACCTGTTTTGGATTTCTTCCTGCGTTAACCAATTTTTTAGTGAAGGTAGTGTAGCCCCATTATTTTGCGGTGTCCCAACCACTGGTACCTCCCTTGTGTAAACCGACGAAAAGAACCTATTTAGCTCATTTGCCTTTTCCTGGTCACTAATTATTAGATGGCCTGTGTCACATTGTAATGGTCCTATCGATTCCTTCCTGGCCTTCTTCCCATTAATATATTTAAAAAATATTTTAGGGTTAGTCTTACTTTCCATTGCAACTGACTTCTCATTTTCTATTTTAGCCAGTCTAATAGCCTTTTGCAAGACTTGTTGATTTCCTTATAGTCACATAAAGCTGCCTCAGTTCCCTCCTTTTTGTATAATTTAAATGCATATTTATTTTTCCTCATCATGATCTTTAAGTCATTGTTAAGCCACATGGGATGTGATTTACTCCTATTCATTTTATTTTATTCATCCCACCATGTTTCCGAAATGCCTATTAAGCCCCATTTTTCTTGTACTGCTAATATTTCTAGCTCATCCATTTTCCCAGGCAAACTTCTTGCGTTAGCAATCATACACTTTATGTTGCTATGGCTCTGCCGTTGTGAAGTGCCTGCCACTGTATTTGAGGCCCCTATTAATACCTCCCTACTTTCTATTGTAACCCTCCCCCATTCTCCTCCCCCATTGGTAACTAATTCATCCCTTTCCCTCTCTACCCTATTTACCCCAATACTTCTATATAGTCCCCCCCCCCCCACCTACAAGTTTAAAAACTCCCCCAGCCGTTCAATCCATCCCTGTTATAGAGATTGTACCCAAGTGAGAAGTCAGCCCAGTGCTCTAAAAACCACAAACCCTCTGCACTGCACCACTTTTTTAGCCACGCATTAACCTCCCTAAGCTCCTTCTGCCTCCCTGGGCTAGCACGTGGTACTGGTAGTATCTCAGAAAATACTACCTTGGAGGTCCTTGCTTTAAGCTTATTCCCTAATTCTCTCAAATCATTCTTTAGGACGCTCCATCTTCCACTAACTTTGTCATTGGTACCAATGTGTACCAAGAGCACCGGTTCATTACCAGCCCCTCCCAATAATTTATCCACCCGATCCACAACATGCTGAACCCGAGCACCCGGGAGACAGCAAACTGTTCGATTGCTGGGATCTGGGTGACAAATTACCCTGTCTACCATCCTAATAATAGAGTCCCCTACCATCAAAACATGTCTGTTGCTCTGCCTATTCTGCACTCCCTCTCCTCCAGTAGAACTGTTCTCCCGGCTGTTAGAGGTAACAACTCTATCTGGCATTGCCATTCCTGAATGGACATCTCCATCAGTTTCACTCATTCTGGAAAATCTGTTGGTGTTTGCCAACTCAGAACTGGCCTACCTCCTCCTGTTCCCCCTACTTCCCCTTCTAACTGTAACCCAGCTACCTCCCTGGCCATCCTCAATAGCCCCAGCTCCTCCCTCCATACTAGGCCCAGCTAAACTGTGCTCCGTGAGCACCAACTCCCTTTCCAGTGTGACAATATCATGAAGTGTTGCAATTCTCCTCTCCAGATCTTCAAGAACTGATTCAACAGAAAACAACAAAATGCACACAGATATAACTTACACAGGCCAAGCCACACCCACTCTCACCTGTACACTGATTATTGCAACACACAGAAAACTCTGCACTGACTTACAGAGCGGATTCAAACAGAAACTCACACAATGCACACAGATATAACTTACACAGGCCAAGCCACACCCACTCTCACCTGTACACTGGTTACTGCAACAGACAGAAAACTCTGCACTGACTTACAGAGCGGTGACGTAACAGTTATTAAACTGATAGGAATAAATAGTACAACTGAACACACCACTCCTATCTGGTGGCACCTTAGATTGCACGCGCAGTGCCCCAAATTTGAAGTGGGAGGACCGACCAAGCATCTTTTTCCATCTCCCGCTTCCAAAAATCCATGCCATATACACGTCCCCTAATAGTGGACGTAACAGAGATTAAACCGATAGGAATAGAACTACTTAACAGTACACACCTTATGATAACGCACACAGAGGCAACGCAGAGAGAGGAGTCTGAAGAAGAGGAGTCAGAGGAGGAAGGTGGCTTTGAGGAGGTGGAAGACCAAACACAGCAGGCATCCCAGGGGGCTTGTTGTCACCTTTCGGGGACCCTTGGTGGCTGGGTGGAGGAAGAGACCTTCAATGACATCAGTGAGGACAAGGAACAGGACATGGCTAGCTTGGTATCCAACCTTGTGCAAATGGGGAGTTTGCGGTTGTGCAAAGGGACTGTTTGCGGTTGTTTGCGGTGCATTAAGCAGGGAGATTGGTCTGTTACTGTGAAGCGGGTGTAACCCTTACACTACCTGATCGATACAACATCATACCTGATGTTTTAAAGCATGTTATTCCAAACAATTTAGGAATGTTAGGTTATTTATGCCCTTTATGGCTTAAAACCAGACTCTGCATCAACTATGTAATTTTCTGTGGGAGTTTTGCCATGGATCCCCCTCCGGCATGCCACAGTCCAGGTGTTAGTCCCCTTGAAACAACTTTCCCATCACTATTGTGGCCAGAAAGAGTCCCTGTGGGTTTTGAAATTCGCCTGCCGATTGAAGTCTATGGCGGTTTGCTGGGTTCGCCCGTTCGCAAACATGTGATGGAAGTTTGCGTCCGCTGTTCGCGAACCGAAAATTTGATGTTCGCGACATCACTAGTCAACACTACTAAAAGTTGGTCAATATAAATAAAATGTTTGTCCAGTAACATTACATACAGCACTACTTGCTATTCATATATAATGTATATTTATTTGAACCATGTTAGTATATAGCAAATATAGTGTACACGTCCCCGAAGGTAGTGTATACACACACTGGGAGCGCTGGCAAGTCTAGGTAGATGTAAATAGGTGTATACCCAACATAATGAATGGAAGAAATTTGTGCCAAAGTAAGGCCTGAATAGCCAACTTCAAATTATATACGTACTCCCAATTATATGTGGTATACTCAATATGATAAAAGGGAGTACATAAAGTCTTATCTCAAAGTCATGTGGTGAAGAGTGCCCAGTTCTGTAGATTCTATGCGTGTCTACACATCTGTTGGGACGTCTGTGTCGAAATCTTGTGCTGTATTATTGTCCAGATACTGCAGGAGGTGTGCTGACCTCTACACGAGCATTGTTCACGTAGTGCTCTCAGCAAAAATGCAAACCAAGGAAGAGAAGAAGGGGGGCGGGAGAAGCGCACCACCTCCTAGTGCAAAATAACTGGTATAATCCTTTGTAAAAGTCAATACTGAGCTAAAGAAGGTAAAAAACTGACATTTGGTGACCTCAGCACATGAGGTATGGATGGCACATCAGGGGGACTCTCTCCTCAGATCATCACGGATATGTGGGTTATCTTTACGTCTGTGGTGAGTCTCCAATGGTCCGTTGTTAATCAGAAAGCTCCTATTCTGAGGAGTGGAAAAGATGGAATCCACCCAAATATCATATATGGGGGTGTGTTAGGTCTGCAATCTCCACATGTAGTGTCCCAGTTGGGTAAGTATATTGCAGCTATACTTCCAAAAAAAGACTCATACGTGTACTGGTAGGTAAACGTTGAAGATGTCTTTATTAAAAAGTAGTATAATAAAAACTTTACATAGATATCAAAAACTAGTAACACTGTTGCAGGTCAGACCTAAATGTCTAAATGAGACCTGTCCGGAAAAACTGACAATTGCAGTAAAGTGGTAATAGTATACAACAAAAAACAGATAGGTAATATAATACTATTAAAAAAAAGTAAAAAAAAAAAAAATATATATATATTTATATATATGCCCAACATAAGCACATATATGTGCAACTAAACGCGTTTCGTCCCATTTTGGACTCCTTCAGTGGTTCTAGAGGTCATATTAACCACTGAAAAAGTCCAAAATTGGCCGAAACGCATTTGGTTGCACATATATGTGCTTATGTTGGGCATATTTATATATTTATATGTGTGTGTGTATTTAACTTTTTTTTAATAGTACTATATTACCTAGAGAGTACCACAACATTTAAACAAATCTAGAGAGTTGGTCAGGTGTCAGCTGTGCAGCTATTTTTTTCTCAGGTAATTGTGGTTTTACCTTTGTGCAGGAGTCTAAGGAGAAATGTGAGAGAATGAAACACAGTAAGAGGATAACAGGAGATCCAAGAAGAGACATAGACATATAACACTTAAAATAGGAGCTAATAAAATTAGAAGTAATAAACATCTGACATTATCAAACATTATTAGACTGACAATCTAATAAACATGTAGAAATAAGTAATATAATAGTCTACATAATGTACATCATTTGCAAGATTTCTTAACCCATTCATATGGGTTCAGCTCTTAAAGGTATATATACATTTCCTGGGTTTCAAATGTTTGGTAAGAAACACACAGTGATTATCAGAAAATATATGTTATATAGAAAAGTTCAATGTACTTACAAAGTTATATGCAGGAAACTAAAATCCAGCTTTGCACGCCCACGTGAAACTTACATAACCAAGTACACAGAGGAGAAGCAGCCACATACGTTTGACCTTTTTGGTAGAGAGACTTTACAGCACAGACAGGAACCCCAGAGCTTGAAACAAATGTATCAGCTGCCTGAGCATCCTTCTGATTGGCCAAAACAAATTATGAATGTTATGCTAATTTAGCCCGAGTTTCAAGGGGGTGTTAACTCTAATTGTCAGAAAAAAAACTGTTAGAAACTACAAGATATTTTGCTAACTTCAAGGAAAAAGTTGACATTTTTATTCTGGTATTTTTTTTATGTAAAAATGTTTTCACACACTACTGACTCTCCTCTATCAAATGCATGCATAATCCAGGAAATTTAGATATTCTTTTAAGTTTTTTATTTACAAACTACCCCTTTATCATCAATAGCCTTGTACAATCAGCCACATATTTATGTTAAAGGGACTCTGTCATATGGATGATTTAAGGCTTTGTATAAATGGGCATTAATTTAAGCCAAATTTATCTGTAATTCAGTTCATAAGATTTTTCTTACGTATATTGTTGCATTATCACGTGCGGTACTTGAACATTTTTTTCAAACACAATAGGATTTTATGACAGACTTTTAGCAAAGTAAAAATGAAGATATATAAATCAGTTTAAGTCAGCTATAACAGGGACCCATTGATCTGACACCCTGGGTATCAGAAACAGGGCTAATATGTTTCCAATATAAACATGATTTATAGTCAGAACTTTGACTTCACCTAAATATCCAGCAGTTTCAGATTGTGAAAATCTAAGGTAAGTATGTGCTTTTAAAGCTTTTTTCCACCCTTCGGTAATGTTGTTGGAAATTGTACGAAGTATAGTAAAAAATTGAATTATCACTGCTATCATACAGCTCTATTAAATTACCCCAACGCGAAAATCCATAGGCCATAGAGGCGCCCGGATATTAAGTACCCGCAAACGGTCTGTCGGTTACAGGCGGAAAAACCATAAGGGCTGTCGAAATCGGAACTCCGTTGCTGAAAAGCCTTTGATCTGTCAAACCCGTAAATGTTTTGCAAATTGCTATTAAATTGCTACGAATCCCCAAAGACACACTGGCGTTCAAACCCGTAACCCGCAAATGGATGCAAAAATATTACGGCCTCCAAATAGGACCCGCAAAGGGTTTACAAACAAGTTCTTAACACTGTAAAAGACAATATAAACACACCAGTGGACTTTAGAATATGTGAAAATCATGGAAATGCATTACAATTACTTGCAAAATAATCCCCAAATAAAAATATGTATTTAAAATAATTATTATTTCATCATATGTTGGAATGGTCATGCATATGCCAATATGAAAAGCCATGCTGCAACATGCAGAAAGCAATGAAAGACACACTACCTGATTAAACTGCAACACAAAAACATGAAACTGCTTGCCACATTAAACCTTTCTGACTCACAGAGGCTCTAATGTGTACCCTGAAATATATATATAATTGTATATACATCTTGTTCATCACATCTACATTGGGAAAACAAATAGTGGCCTAACTACACCGCCACATTACATATATCAAATACCAGGGGAACATTTTATTATTTGTTTTCAGTCCTTCAGTCGTGTCCAACTCTCTGTGATCCTATGGACTGCAGCACATTTAGCTAGGTCTCTGCCTGTGCTGTTCCACAAGGTTTGCATGCCAAAGATACTGGAGTGGGTTGCCAGTTCCTTCTCTAGTGGACTGTTATTTGTCTGACCTCTCTGCAATGACCTGTCACCTACAGTGGCCCAACATGGTATAGCTCTCAGCTTTATTCAGGTACACAGCTTCATTCAGGTATACAAGTCCCTTCACCACCACCACCACTTAGAAATCCAGGGTAACATACATCACATTAATGTAAATTGTTGAATAGCAAAACATAATGGGAGGTCACCAAATGGGAATGGGTATACATCTTGGCACATGGCCAGCAGCAATGCCGTGGGACTTTCCAGGATGGGCGTAGCAGAGATTAGAGTTGGGTTAGAGTAGATTAGTGTGGTGTATGTTCCCCTGGTCTCCTTCAGGATTCCTAAGTGTTGGTGGTGAAGGGGCTTCTGTACTTCAATCAAGCTGTGAGCTATACCATGTAGGGTCACTCTAGGTGGGCAAGTCATAGCAGAGAGGTCAGACAAATCATAGTCCACTAGAGACGGAACTGGAAAGCCACTCCAGTATCACCTGTCATATTGTTATCAGGCCCTAAGGGGATACTCCACAGTATTACAAATTGGACTTTGCTTGTGTATTAACCCTTTATTATTATTATTATTATTATTATTATTATTATATATGATATATATTATTATATGACTAGCAACTTGCCCCTCAAAAATTACGGCAATAGGGGGGGCGGAGCTAGCGTCCAAGGCAGCAGGACGTGCTGTGAGTGAGCTCCGTGTTCTTGGCTGGGGTTTAGGCGTTAAATACTCCCAAAAGGGTCTGAGGACTCCCCAGCAACATCGGGGAGCATCAGGAGCAGCTGACCCGACCCTCCCAGGACCCCCAAACCTGTGGAGGAGAGACGCCGACGGAGTTACCGTCACCCTTGGCCAGGAGGCTCCGGAGCAGTGAGAAGCTGCCCAGCCTGGGGCTGCGCCGGCCTGGACAGGTCACCGGACGAGCTGCAGGAGGGGGAGCGATGAGCCCGGAGTCCCCAGATGCCCAGAGCCTCAGAAGCAACGGAGGTGAGAGGAGAGGGCACTGAGAGGAGGCACAGAGGAGGCCGCCATCTTGTGAGGCTGGCGGGGAGGCACATAGAGCTGTGCGAGGTACGTGGAGCACACGGAGCAGCAGGTCAGCTGCAGGGGGGAGCCAGGAGGGCACTGGAGAGCCCTGTAGGGCCGGTGGCAGAGTCCCAAGGGGTCAGTGAAGGAGAGTCTGGGTGGAAGCAGAAAGCCCGCGAAGAGGCGGCGGCCATCTTGTGAAGCCATGAGGCGTCCTGAGCCAGGTAAGGCCTCTACATTCCCATTCCCTGCCTAGAAAGCCTAAGACAGGTTAATTGCTCTAGACACCGTGTGCTGGGGGGAGAACATGAGCATACTTGCACTAAAACTCTACTAAGCTCCCCTTTAGCAGAGAAGGCAGACACAGAGACTCTAAAAAATAATAGAAGGGACTGCCTTTATCTGAATCACACAGCAATAAGTGCCCACATCTGCACTCTGACTCTGACAACACCAAGCCCAGAGGTTATGTGCTTAATTGTGCCTGAAGATATTGCAACTTTACTGGCACTGAAAGCGACACTAAGGGGTGACCTCACTGCTCCCTGACTCAATTAATATAAGGGCTTGCTCAGGACTTTAAGATTCTAAGGCCTTGATACTGACCCTAAGGGGACAAAGACTTTGCACTGCTTATAAGACTGCAGAAGGGGCCATAAAACCTCTTTATCTTCATCTCCATTACTACTGCCTCATTACTAATGGTAACAAGATTTACCTTTCCTTATATAACTGCTTCAGCCGTGGCCTGTGCTCAGTATTGGTACAACAAACCAAACATTCTATCATCATTGGAGGGAGCAGCAATGTCACCTACTGGTGCTCAGAAAATAGTGCAGTCCAGCACTCAACAAGATACACCACCCGCACCAGACAGAGCATTGACGCCATCTAGTGGGACATTGATGAAAGCAGCTTGGGCCTACTGAGAGCACTTGATTGACAGAGATCAACAATACACTGAGATGTAACTACAGCGGCCCTACATGGTTCTAGCCGGCAAGGACCAAAAAACACCAAGACAACATTACAGGAACTGGGTTTATCCCGACAGCACTGAGCACAGCAGATCTACTTACCTGAGAGGATATAGCTGAGCGGAGGGTTCTCATCAGATCAGCTGGCTAAATGCCTAGGCATCCAACAGCCAACCCGGAGACAATCAGCGGCGCAGAAATGGGGAAAAATAAAAAATCCTTACCGTCAAAAAAAATTGACGAGCATTTTCAAACCCTGGAAGCATTAGACACACCGGCACAAGACCTCGCCTCAGAGCAATCGGACATCTCAGATTTAGACTCTCAGGAGGTAACCTTACAGCCGGAGGTATCCATCAATAGTGCTTCAATGGCAAGAATTGAAGCGCTCCTGGCCTCCCATATCAACGGAGCAGTCATGGCATTGCAAAAAGACATACAGGAGATCGGACAGAGGACCCATCAACTTGAGGAAACCATGGACCAAGTGGTAGAGGCGCAGGAGAAGGACAGGGCCAACATTGCTGGCAATTCCTCCCGTATCTCGGAGATAGAAGATAAGTTGGAGGACTTGGAGAATAGATCCAGAAGATTTAATTTGAGGATTAGAGGCATCCCCACGGCTATAGTCGATCTACCACGCTACCTTAAGGGCACGATAGATGAGATCCTCTCAGGATACCCGGACAGCGAGTGGGAGGTAGAGCGAGCGCACAGAGCCCTTGGGTGGAGCCGCAATCAAGACCTCCCTAAAGACATCATTGTCCGGCTTCTGCGCCAACAATCCAGAGACCTGATCCTCGCAGCTACCCGCAACAAGACCTCGATCAGTGGTCCTGACGGGGCTAAGCTCCAGTTTTTTGCGGATCTTTCTCCAACTATGCTACAAAGACGGAGGCTGATGAAGCCGGCCCTGGAAGTGCTACTACGCCATGGCATCAGATATCGCTGGGGATTCCCCTTTGCCCTGATCTTTTTTGTGGGAGGTATCCAATACACAACACGCTCCCTAGATGACTGCCAAGAGCTTCTTAAGCGTCTAGAACTAAATGGGGGGGACCCAGCCCCTATGGCATCTGCTTCAGTAACTTTGCCTCTTCCAAAGAGACAATGGTCTGAAGTGACCAGACAAAAGAGGCCTGCTGATCACGTCTCAAAAACTGCCAACAGACGCCCCAGCCAAAACATGGACACGCTGATACACTAGCACAATTGTCTTTATCCTCAGGACTGTTAAAAATGAAGGTTCGACTAAAGATGCACCATGCTATCAGAAAGTCCTGTTTCCTTTTTGCCTTTTTTGCTGCTACCTAGGGGAGACTCTCAGGAAGGTTGTTCAGAACTCAGCTGACTGTTCTGTATTGCCTTTCCCCCCTACTTCTTGCCTTTTGGGCTGGCTCCCGGAGGAACTCAGGACTTTTGCTACGAGTTGTACCCAGTTTACAAAAGACTTTTGAACTGTTATTAACCCATGTTTTGCTCTTCCTTCCTACCTAGCAGGTTGTAGTAGATTGTTAAAGAAACACCTACTGTTGCTAATTGAGGGAATAATACTTAGCCTGGCGAGACCCCTCTGGCTGGTCTAGGTTTAGCTGCTTCTACTGTTTATAATTTATGTAAAGAGTTTTGTTATTAATGTTTGCACAAGTTATTTATAGAACTGGCTACTCTATTACGGTGACACTAATTTTACCTTATTTATAATTGTCCTTGCCGGCAGGAACTGAAGCGGAACCTGCTAGTACTTTAACGGATTGACAGGAATAGGTTAGGGCTAGAGGTCCTAAGAATGCTTGATTTTGCAATAACCACGCTATTTGTTCTTCTCACAACTTTCTATATTTGTGCTCAACTACCATTTACTTACCAACCTTTGCTCACCCACCCTCTACTGGATTCGGAACTAAGCAATTCATTCTTTGATTACTGTGTCCCTGCCAAAGCATACATTTTTAGAGTATATCTAAGCTGGGATCAGCTACTTTCGCTGCTTACCTGTCCTCCTAATGCCAATCACCATCCAAATAATTTAAATTACCCACATCCTATGCCTACTCGCCCCCTGTCCCCCTTTAGCATTCCCGGGGTCTCAGGGCATAAGCGTAAGGATCCTTATTTGGTGGAGGCTCTAGTGGTTGCCTGTTTGCAGGTCAACAGGCACAATCTAATCCCATTCACAATTACATTATCCAAAATTAAGCCAACTGTTTTTTATGATAGGGCACCAGGGGGTGGCATCAAAACTCATGCACTCTTGCTTTTATATTCTAACTAGAATCAAGCCTGCTAGAACTCGCTCACCCAGGGCTCAGCCACTTCCACACCTCCAGAAGGAGAAGCCGCTCCTCACTCCCTCCTCGACAGCTTGCCGGAAAGGTAAGGCTAATTCAGCATATCTGACAGACACCTTATTAATTTACCCATGCCCATAACAGTACTCACTCACAACGTGAAGGGCTTTAACTCTCCTTTCAAGCGGAGGAAGGCCTTTTTATACTATAAGACTTACAAACCATCTGTAATATTCCTACAGGAGACCCACTTCGCTAGGCATAAGACCCCTACATATCTTAATAAAGATTACCCTCAATTCTTCCATTCCACCCACACTTCAAAAAAAGAGGGAGTAGCAATATTGCTACATAGGAACCTCCAATTCCAGTTAACATCCAAACTGGTAGACCGTGAAGGGTACTTTATCATTATAAAAGGTACGATCTTGGGAAACACGATTTCTCTGGCTTCCTTTTATGCCCCCACAACGGCACCACATAAGGCCCTAATAAGATTTTTAAGGGTACTGGAAGGGGGGGGACTGGGGGAACTTAGTGGTAGGAGGGGATTTCAATTTAGTCTTAGACCCAAAGGCAGACAAATCTAGGGCTCCAGTGAGTGACCGATTCTCCAACAAAATTAGACAAATTAAGAAACTCCTGCACTCTGTTAGCCTGGTAGATTCCTGGAGGGGACTTCACCCGAGAGGGAAAGAGTTTACTTTTTATTCACCCACACATGGCTCCTACTCGCGCATTGACACGATTTACATTAGTAGCTCACTCCTTGATAGCTCACACAGAGCGACCATAGTGCCTTGCACTTGGTCCGACCATTCAGCAGTTTTATTGGAAGTGGACCTGGGAAGTCAATTTAGCATACCTTACACCTGGAGGCTGAATGAATACCAAATCTCACTGCCTTCAACTCAGGAGCAGATAGAGAGAGAGTTGCTAGACTTCTTTGGGTCCAATGCGGGCAGGGAGACGGGAGCGGGATGGGTTTGGATGGCCCATAAAGCCTTTATAAGAGGAGTGGGCATCAAATTGGCTTCTCAGTTCAAAAAACAGAATCTGCAAAGGGAGAGAGATCTTGCGAGCAAATTGGCACGACTGGAGCTTCGAAATCAGCTCTCCCCCTCTCCCTCCCTGAGAACAGAGATAGACAAGACGAGGCTGGAGCTAGATAGCGTATTGTCCATAAAAACGGACAAGGCACTGAGACAGACGCAGCACTTGTTTTACAATAAAGCGAACAAACCGGATAAATTGTTAGCCAGAAGCCTGAGAGCAAAGTACGCCCAATCCAGGATTTCCCAAATTAGGAACAAAGAGGGCGACCTCATGTATAGCCAAAATGAAATACAAAAAGTTTTTAGGGAATATTACCAAAATATATACTCCGCTAAACAGGTGGCCATGGAAAATAACATTGCTTCTTACTTAAACTCACTGGACCTTCCTCAGATTTCGCCTGCTGACTTACACTCTCTAAATAAGGAAGTTACTATCAAGGAAGTTCTAGAAGCGATTAAGGAACTAAAGCTAGGAAAATCCCCGGGCCCGGATGGGTTCACCAATATCTACTATAAGAAATTCTCAGCACTTCTGGCTCCTCATTTATGTAATCTCTTTAACTCGATACTAAGAGGGGAGATTACCCCCCCAGAACTAAACCATGCTGACTTAACAATATTCCCTAAAGAGGGTAGAGATCAGAGAGATGCCAAGAACTATAGACCTATCTCACTGCTTAATGGGGATGTCAAGTTGCTTGCCAAGATCTTCTCTCAAAGGATCTCAATATTCCTTCCCTCCTTGATTCACAAAGACCAGTCAGGGTTCATTCCGCACAGACAAACTGGCGACAACATCAGGAGAACTCTAAATGTCATCCATTTGGCTAGGTCTAGGGGGACCCCAGTCTGCCTGCTTGCATTGGACATAGAGAAAGCGTTTGACACCTTAGAGTGGCCCTTTCTATTTGCCACGTTAGCAAAGTTTGGGTTTGAAGGCAACTTCTTAAACCTATTACACACTTACTACACGCTACCCAAGGCCACTTTAAAATTAGCAGGCTCCCAGACGGCTAGTATTAAGATAGAGAGAGGCACGAGACAGGGGTGCCCTCTGTCCCCGCTGCTCTTTGCTTTGGCCATAGAGCCCTTGGCGCAGGCGATAAGAGCAAACTCCTCTATAGAGGGGGTGCGGGTGGGACATCAGCATCTAAAATGTTCTTTGTTTGCTGATGACCTACTGTGCACTTTCTCGAATCCTGGCTCCTCCATAGATGCCCTATTGGGCACAATCAATGAATATAGCACTCTCTCTGGACTGAGATTGAATCATAGCAAGACAGAAGCCTTAAGTGTGGGCATTCCTGGGGACATCTTGGACCAACTGAAAAAGGTACATAATTTTCTATGGCCTGCCTCCTACATCAACTATCTAGGGATAAAGTTGACTAACTCACTAGCGGATATTTATAAAACCAATTACCCACCCCTATTTAAGACTCTTCGAAGGGACTAGGACAGCGGGACAAAAAGGCAGATTTCATGGACGGGCCGAATAGCCACGGTCAAGATGAACATCTTGCCGAGGCTGCTTTATCTGGCCAGGACTCTGCCGATCCAAATTAATAACAGGGAATTGGCACAGTTTCAAGCCCAGGTCTTTAGATTTGTTTGGAGGAATAGACCTCCTAGGATCGCCAGACATACTATGTATAAACATAAGTCTAGAGGAGGATTATCCTGCCCTAATTTCAATACCTACTTTAAGGCAGCTCAAATTGCCTCTATACCGTTAATACATTCTACCACCCTACAGCCCAATTGGGTTTTTATTGAAGAGCTACAAATGGCCCCATTAAAATGGGAAATCATTTTATGGGCTCCGAGTTCGCACACGTTTGACTCCCAAATTCATAACCCTATAACTAAATTTACGCTGAAAATATGGAAATGGGCTAGGAAGGAACATAAACTGACTCACCCCGTATCACCTCTTACTTCAATCTTTACATCAACCTCTCTAGCGACCACCCTCACAGCTGACTCCAAAGCATTCTGGACCACACACAATTTAGACAAACTTGAGGCATGGTTTGAGGGCGACAGAATTATTTCTTGGGCAGAAATGAACAGGAAAATAGGGATACCACACCAAGAAATGTTTACCAAATCAAAATTAGACATTGGGTTGAGGAGATACATAGGATTCATGGCCCGCCCAAAGAATCGTGGATGTCAATAATATGTAAAAACACAAACTTAATTAGAGGAACCTTAGGCTCACTATACTCTGTGTTTAATGCCCCAGAGGCTTCGTGGAAGCCTGCTTACACATTGAAATGGGAGATAGACATGCAACAAAACTGGGAGGGGGACAAATGGGCGGAATCCTTTCTGAGCCTATCTAAGGGCTCATATAACTATAGCTTGCTAGAAACCTCATTGAAAATCTTACACCGGGCATACATGAATCCTGCCAGGCTAAATAAGATATCTCCAACAACTTCAGATAGGTGCTTTAGAGGATGCCAGGGAAGGGGAGACTTTATTCATACGTGGTGGAAATGTCCTAGAGTGGCTACTATTTGGATTGAAGCTACCAAATTAGCTTCACGAATTCTTAAATCTCCCCTAGAACCATCAATCTCGACTTGTCTGTTGGGAATTGATTACCAGGGGCTGGGCAATAAGGGGAACAAATTGGCCCAAATGATTTTTTTAGCCGCCAAAAATATAATTGCTAGAAGATGGAAAAGCAGTCATATCCAATTTCAGGAAGTCATAAACAAAATAATTATCTTTGCATTAACGAAAGAATGACTTACACTTTGTTGGACACTCACCACATTTACCTAGAAATTTGGGGACCTTGGATTCAGTCTCCAGATAGCACATTGTAAGGTCTGGACAGGAAAGAACATTACATTTTGGCTGACAGCGGTGGCTTGTCCGGGGAGTGGAGTGTGGAGCGGACTGGAACGGGTAGAGCTGGGAAGAGGAGAGGCAACTCATCTAGACGACAAAAGGTACTGAGGGTGGCATGGGAGATCATAGGAATGGATGTAGTGAGGAACACTTAGGAGTGGAACTTTAATTGCGTATTTACTTACAACCATCGCCAAAAAAGGAAAAATGTGAGATATCTGACTGAATGATTGTTTATTGATATGAATACTATATTTTAATAACAATAGAAACAATTATCTTAATAATTTCAGTTAACAGATGTTTGCAATGTAATTGTTTGTTATGTAACATAAAAGCTGTTGAATAAAAATCTTTGAAACAAAAAATGACGGCAATAAAATGTTAATCCTGGCAATGCTGTTTGCCACACAATGTGAGCCTCTTCCCCTCTACTTTACTGGCCTTGCGATGAGCAAGTCTCTCCCTCTGTCTACTTCCTCCCTTGTGTCTCATTACCCCTTCCCCCCCTCCTCTCCCTCCCTCGTGTCTCCTTCCTCCCTGTGTTTTTACCCCCTCTCCCCATGTGTCATTCCCTGCTGCCCCGTGTCTCTTTCCCCACCTTTCCCTCCCCTGTGTCTCTTGCCCCCCTCTCCCTCCCCTGTGTCTCTTTCCCCCTGTGTCTCTTTCCCCCATGTCTCTTGCTCCCTCCCTTGTGCCTGTTCCCCTCCATTTCACAGCACAGGGGGAGAGCCAGGAAGCCTGGGAGTGAGGTTGCTAGTGATTTTGAGCCTAATTTGCCTTGATTCGCCATTTGAAAGTTGACAAAGCCGGAAAAAAATGCCGGACGAAAAACATAAAAAAAATCTGAAACTGGATGAAAACGAGGCTGAGCAAAGCCAGGCACGTGGGACTTAAAAATACACAACGGCAAAGACAGTAGCACTTACACTAGTAAAACTCCAGGCACGCAGGATTTTTAAAATAAAACAAACGGCAGTCAGAGTGCACCAAACAACCATTCAGCAGACACATATAGGAGAAACACACAGGGAAGAACAAGGGGGGAGTTGCTGGAAAAAGACACAGGGCATTCCCAAGCACAAAACTTGCAAGTTAATGAACCCTGCAATGAGCGGCCCCCGTACAGTAGGAGGGAGGAAAGGTTTGCAATAAGCGCCGAAGACACTTATTGCGAGCCACACGATGAGCGCTGAAGGTTCTCAGAGAAGCAAAAGCCTCACATTGTGTGGCAAACAGCATTGCCTGGCTTACAATTTTATTGCCGTCATTTTTTTACGGGAAATTCACTAGTATATATATATAGTAAATAAATAGTACATTTGTGTTCACATTTGTACGTCTAAAACAAATGAAAAAAACTTTCATAACCATTTCAAACATGGCTTCCCGTAAGGATCTGCCAGCCGTATCACACAGCTTTGAGCAAAGCTAAGGTTGGATTATACATAAGCTAGGAATCCCACCCACGTATATATAGTTTCAAGATCATTGCCTCTCATGAGCATGGGGCAATTCCTTAGCTTGTGTAGTGGATTTTTTTGAGGAGGTAGTTTACCACAACAATCATTTAATTTATTGCGGGCAAAAGAGCGATAGAAGCCCTCCGCCGTAAAGTAGTACAGTAAATAAATAGTACTTTTGTGTTCATGCCCAGAATTCTGAGAAATACAGTTATTACACTGCACTCTGGGAATCTTGGCAGGGACATGCAAATGTACCCACAAAGGAATCCAATCCATAACCATTGCAAACATGGCTTCCCCTAAGCGTATATATATAATTGAAGAGTGAAGCAGCCGTGAATGTCCAGTAATCTAGTAATTTAGTAATTATTAATCTACTAGCAACTTGCCAGTCAAAAATGGCAGCAATAAAATTTGAAGCCTGGCATTGCAAGCCTCCCCCCCCCCCCCTCTACTTTACTGGGCTCGCGATGAGCGCTTTCGGCGATCATCATGGGCTTCACAATGAGGGTCTCGCAATGAGAGACTTTGGCGCTCATTGCGAACCTCTTCCACCCTCTACTTGACAGCAGGTGCTCAATGCGAGCTTCTCCCCTCTCTACTCCCTTCCCTGTGTCTCTTTCCCCTATGTCCCTCCCTCTATCTTTCCCCCCTATACGGGAGGTGATCATTGCAAGCTTTTCCCCCCTCTACTTCCTCTCCCTCCCCTGTGTCTCTTTCCCCCTCTCCCTCCCCTGTATCTCTTTCCCCCTCTCCCTCCCCTGTGTCTCTACCCCCTTCCCTGTGTCTCTCCCGTCCTCTCCCTCCCCTGTGTCTCTCCCCTGTGTCTCTCCTCCCCTCCTCTCCCTCTCCCCTGTGTCTCTCTTCCCTCTTCTCCCTCCCCTGTGTCAATTCCCCCCACTCCCTCCCCTGTGTCTCTATCCACCCCTCTCCCTCCCCTGTGTCTCCCCCCGTGTCTCTCCCTCCTCTCCCTCCCCTGTGTCTCTTTCCTCCTCTCTCCCTCCCATGTGTCTCTCCCCCTCCTCTCTCTCCCCTGTGTCTCTCCCTCCTCTCCCTCCCCTGTGTCTCTTTCCCCCACTCTCCCTCTCCTGTGTCTCTTTTCCCTCCTGTACCTCCCCTGTGTCAATTTCCCCTGTGTCTCTCCTCCCCTCCTCTCCCTCTCCCCCTCTCTCCCCTTGTGTTAATAAGTGTGTCTGTGTTTTGTGTATGAGTGTGTATGTGTATGTTATGAGGAATGTATGTGTTTAGGGCTAATTGTCCATATATGAGTTATTAATGAGTGTGCACGTGTGTTGGAGATGACTCTGCATGTGTGCCTTGGAGATGAAGATGAGTGATGTGTTTTAGTGATGAGTGTGCCATATGTCATAGATGGGCGTACATGTGAGTTTATGTATTAAATGAGTGTGTGTGTGTGGGGGGGATGAGGGTGAGTAGGTGTGTGCTGGTAATGTGTGTGTTTTGGGTATAAGTGGGTATAAGTGGGCCACTCTGCAGCTCCTCTCCTCTCAGCACACTAGGGCACCATGAACGCCCTCCCAGGGGAGGAGTTTGTGGAAGGGAGCCGGTCTCACCTCATGCATGGCGCGGGAGGTGTAACATCCCCAGCAGCAGCTTGAGCTTCAATGCCGAGGACAAGCTTTGAAAACACAGCCGCACGTTATCGATCACAGAGGCAGTGAACAGGGAGGCGATGCTCACCGGCGTCCTTACAGGACCCCTCGTGCTCAGTACTTGCCGTCCTTCTCCCTCTGCTATTCTTGACTCGCCTCCCCATTCTCCTCCCTGGTTTCGGTCAGGTTAATGTACCAGAGCCTCCGGACCACTGAGGCTGCACCTTCCAAATTCTCCATACTGTTACACTACAATACACTAACTCACCCCTGCTGCCGAGGCAACCGCGCAGCCAATCACAGACTAAGCTGTGAACCTAGCAACCAATCACGAATCCGCGGCCGACAACAATAGCCAATCAGGCTGCATAAATTTTACATTGAGTTACCAACATTTTTCTGCTCACAACTATATGTGTGATGTGATATATATATATATATATATATATATATATATATTAATAATGAGTACTATAATAGCATACTATGATACCTTTTGTATTGGACAAATGCCTCATTTATTTTGACAAGCTTTTCGAGAGATTTCGCCCCTCAAGTCTGAAGCAATACTGGCATGAGATGGAACCCTCAGTTTGAAAGTAAACAGCAGATGCATTGAGTGGATACAGCATCTGATATCATGTAAATACATATAGAGAGATTCAACACAGACTAGTATAGGAAATATATATACACATACTATATACACATATACATCAATACATACATGAAAAAACAGAGCACTGTAGTGCACAGTGATATCCTTCCTGTTGGACAAACATTTCACTAACAGCCCCATTAAATTTGAAGCATGTAGCGGCATCGGCACAGAGCTATTAAATTAGACTACCATGCCACGAGTTATGGGCTTGAGACTCAAGCCCGTAAACCATTCTTGCGCACGTTGGATGTGCGTCCATGAACATGATCAATTAGTCAAACCGTAGTTACGGCTTTAGACAGAGCCAATGGCAAATGAGATCGTCATCATTACATCACTGAAAAATGGCGGTTAAGTTTCAAAGCCTTACAGGTTTCAATTATGGGTTTCGATCGGACCCGCATTCCAGAAAAAAAGCAATATTAATAAATCAGTAAACATGATATTCTATCACATGCGAGTTACAGTATATGTATTAACACATTGATTGCTGGGATTGATATAACATGGAAATGTTGTGCTATTCATTTTAATACCTAACATCACTTCCCTTTTAATTATAAGTACAGTAGGGTGTGTATATTTGCATTTACAGTGCTACGCATAGGACTTTAACCCAGCATGCCGACTTTAGGTCAGAGAAGATCAGCGCTTCGTTATGTGCGCGCAGACATCTGAGCGCACTGAACACAGCGCACCCGACCGCATCGCGCACGCGATCTGCATGCAGGACCAGAAATGAGGTCAGGGCAAGACCCGGCCCTGGATCACAGGAAGTGAATACAATATAGTTTGCTCCTGGCTGCCATTGAGGGAGTAATAACTACCACTGTGGGACTTGCCTGCATCCCTCCTCCCTACCATATGTCTCTCTCCTCTCTCACTTATGTCTCTCTCATTTCTCCTCTTGACTGTTTCTCTCTCTCCTTTCCCTGTCTGTCTCTCTATTCCTGACTTTCTCTTCTATCTTCCCCTAGCTGTCAGTCTCCTTCTGAATCCTATCTCTCTCCTCTCTTGCCCCAGCTATCGCTCTTCTCTCTTTCCCTGGTTGTCTCACACATTCTTCCCTGACTGTCTTTCTCCTCCCTAGCCCTGAATGTCTCTCTTCTCTTACCAAGGCTGTCTTGTCTCTTCCCCTTCTTGTCAGTATCCCCCCTCACCCTATACCATCACTTCGTTTGAATGTCTCTCCTCTCTCCCTTGCAGGCTCTCATCTCTTCCCTTGCACGGTCTGCCTTTCTCCTCTCTTCCCCTGCTGTTTCTCCTCCCTTCTCTGTTCCCTTGCTGTCTCTCCTTTCTTCCCTTGCCCTGGCAGTCTCCTGTTTCTCCTCCCTTCTCCATTCCCTTGCTGTCTCTCCTTTCTTCCCTTGCCCTGGCAGTCTCCTCCACATCTCTTTTCAGCAGTCCCCCTCTTCTGATCCCCATACAACATCTTTCCTCTGCTCCCCATACAAACCCCCTCCAGGCTAGTTTTGGTGTTCTTGGCTGCCCCCCCCCCCCCCTTGTGTCTGCCTGTGATGTGGCCAGAACTCTCTTTCTCTCTCTCTCCCCTGTATTATATACATGTATTCCTCCGAATACACACACCTGCGATCCAGGCCCGTGACTTAGCGCAGATTTCTGCATGCACATGACAGCGTGCACGTCTACTCCGCGCAAAAGTCGTGCTACCCTTTAACCCCCTTGTGGGCCCTCTCTAGTACCCATTGGCTTTTCGGCTCCATTTGCGGGGTTAAGGGGTTGAACGCCAGTGAATTTGTTGCAATTTAATAGCGATTTCGAATGTAACAGTTATGGGCTTGACAGAACAAACAATTTGCGGCCGCTGAGTGCAATTTTCGACATGCCATAGGTTTTTTTCACCCTTAACCCGCAAGTCGTTGTCGGGTTACGGGCTACTTTACCGGCTATGGTTTCACATGTTTTACACGTTGAAGGAATTTATTATTTCAAATGCTTTTCTCTCTTGGAAGTTTTTACATTTTCCTCTGAGTATTTTGATTTTTAGGTTGTGGAGTGATCATTCCGGCTTAAATGGTGTCCAACTGGCGTACAATAACTGTCTTCACTGTGCATTCTTATTGAATGTCTGTGTAAATTCATTACTAAGTGCAGTTTTTGGCTGGTTTCTGCAATGTAACAAACAGCCTGTGTCACATAAAGTACACTGTATTATATAAACTACATTGGAGGATGTGCATGTAGAGGATCCTTTGATGTTATAGGTCTTGTTGTTATGTATGGCTGTGTCATCATTACAAATGTGTTGACATAACTTACAGACACTTTTGTTACAAGGTTTAGTTCCATTTTTTTATATTACAACTGTCAGAAAACACCTACTACAAGAATCTGAACCAGGACCCTACAGAAAAATTTATTATTCAACTTAAGAAACTCATCAAAACATTCCCTAAAAATGTACATTAAGAATTAGAACAACTCATACCCATCAATCCCACAACAGGGACCTTCTACATGCTACCAAAAATCCACAAACCAGGCAACCCAGGGAGACCAATTGTTACAGATAGGGACACACTGACTGAACGGATATCTTGGTTTGCTGAAAACATCCTTAAAACATTAGTTAGTAACACCAGTAGCTATATACAAGACACCACTGACTTGCTTAACAAACTCAGTCAGATTAAAGACCTACCTGCTAACAATGGATGTAGAGTCTCTTTTCAGCAACATCCCACACAAAGATGGCACTGAGGCATGCTTTAAGTTTCTTTCAACACACATGCAAATGTCCTGATGTTATTGTTAAACTAAAAGAATACATCCTTACCCACAACTATATCACTTTCAACAAACATGCCTACCTACAGATGATGGGGACTGCCATGGGTACCAAAATGACTCCACAATACTCCACATATTATAATTGTCCAACTGCGAGTTGTCGTCACGCTGTTTGCGTGGTCTGTACGACTTATCGATGAGTGGCGCAGGGGCTCACCGCCGACAAGCTTCGCATAGTGAGACGAGCCGTTAAACCAGGAGCGCAATGAGCGCCGCAGGGGCTCATCACGGGCGAGCCTCGGGTAGCAAGGCGAGCCGTTAAACTTGGAGCACTTAGGCAATGAAGGCCAAAGGCTAAACGTTAAACCCGGAGCACTTTTAGCGGGACTTAGCAAAACAAAATACGAGACAAAAAAAACGAGACGATGGACTTAGAAAAAAATATACGAGCTAAATGGCCAAACCAGGCGCACCTGAAAACATTAAAAACACAATAAATACACACAAAAAATACATAAAAAGTTTACCCACAGTGAGGGGGGGCACGCAGTACCTCTGCAAGTGAAGTTACACCTCAATTTAAGTCCAAATTCCAGAGTTTAGACACATGAAAATCCCCTAAGCGAGAGAAAAAATGCCTGCGTCAAAAAACGAAAACGAGGCTACAGGACCGTAAAGACGCAAAACGCCACCAAGCGCATGCAGCTTTTCAAAAAAGCTGTACGAGGTACAAGATACACTCTTACCAAGCACGCTACATCATCCACAGCCGCGTACCACATACACATTCACCGCCATTTCACAACACTAACTTACAGAATGCGGCAGTACACAGCTACCCTAATGGGTTTCCCTCGCGCATGCAGCCTATTTACACTACACACTTCACACATTGCTGACACTTACACATCAGCTACACAACACTGCAAATCTACATTGTATGCTGCAGGAACATCAAAATAGATTGTCAGCTCTTCAGCACAATGCTTCCCGCATATATTACTTCCAAATAGGTAAAGTATATTGATTTATTAATTTAATAATTATTTCATTAGCATACAAAAACAAATATACACAAAAACAAAAAAAACACTCTCACAATAAACACAAAAGCCATTTACTGCACGACTCACAACGAGCGCAAATGCTGCTCATAGCACACAAAGCCTTGCATTAAGCGCAAAAAGAAGATCGACGCCTACAAAACAATAACAGCAAAAGCGCCTATCAGAAAAAAAAATACAACAACCAACAGCTGAAGGCGCTCATTGCGAAGGCTCGCAATGAGCGCCAAAGGATCTCGGACCACCAAAAAAATTAATGTCTGGCCCAAACAGCATAACCTGCGTTACAATTGTATTGCCCCGTCATTTTTAACGTCAAGTCGCTAGTTCTTATAATATATATCCATTTATAAAACATACAGATACTACTGTTACATAGATGAACTGTTGGACAGAAGGAGAAAGCAAACTCAGAGACTTTCACAGTTCATTCAACTCTTTCCATCCATCTATAAATCGTAAAATGGATTTCTCTACAGAACAGGTGAACTTTCTAGACACAACCATATCCATCACCAATGGCACTCTCCACTCATCTGTATATAGAAAACCCACAAACAGATGCAGCTACTGTACCTACACAGCTCCAGTTTCCATCCCTCCCACACTAAACAAGCCACCATCCATAGTCAAGCTATTAGATACCATTGCATATGCTCAAACACTGGAGACTGTGCTAAAGATTTAAATATACTGTCTGAATCTTTCAACGAAAGGGTTACAAACCCTGTATTATTACCCCAAAAATAACAACTGCCATCAAAATACCTGGTGAACACCTGTTAAAGTACAAAACAAAAGAAACGACATCACGTATACCTCTAGTGACCACATACCATCCAGTTTTAGAGAAAATACAGACAATAATCAAATATTTACAAACATTACTAACTGAAGATGCCCAATTAAAAGATATATTCCCCAAACCTCCCATCCCTGCATTTAAATAACCACCAAACCTGAAACAAAAACTTGTCAGCAGAAGATTGGTCAATGAACAACTGAATATATAAGAAACAAAACTAAACCTTGTAACAAAAGTGCCGGTAAGTTATGTCAACACATTTGTAATGATGATACTGCCATAAATAACAAGAAGACCTATTACATTGAAGAGTCCTATTCATTCTCCAATGTGTTTTATATAATACAATATACACTGTGTTAAACAGGATGTTACATTGGATAAAACCAGCTAAAAATGCACTTAAGGATGAATTTACACAGACATTCGATAAGAAAGCATAATGAAGATAATTATTGTACCCCAGTTGGACACCATTTTAGCCAGAATGATCCATTCAAAATGTCCATCAAAATACTCAGAGGAAAATATAAAAACATCCAAGAGAGAAAAGCATGTGAAATAAAGATGATCACACTAAAAATACAGGACTTAATATGGACTGGGTTTTCTAACACTTTATCATAATTTCTTGGAATTTTTTTCTTATTTCACGATAACAGGTTTGGCACTCTTAGTGAGATATTTGTCCAACAGGAAGGATATTAGGATACTGTGGACTACAGTTCTGTTTTTTTTTCATTTATTGATTGTATATATTGATGTATATGTGTATATATGGTTGTATCTGTGTATATAGTATGTGTATATATATTTCCTATACTATTCTGTGTTGAATCTCTCTATATGTATTTACCCCATTATGTCAGATGCTGTCTCCACTCTCTCTGCATCGCTGTTTTTATTCAAACTGAGGGTTCCAGTTCATGTTAGTTTTGCTTCAGACTTGATAAAGATGTCAAACCTCTCGAAAGCTTGTCAATATATAAGGCGTTTGTCCAAGGTATCATAAAATACTGCAATATGCATTATTAATATCTCTCTCTCTCTCTCTCTCTCTCTATATATATATATATATATATATATAAATATATATATACACACACACATATATATGGGTTAATAATTACTATATATATATATATATATATATATTATATATATATATATATATATATCACATATAATAGTTGTCAAACTACGAAACGTCGTCACGCTTCACGCTTTTGTCGAAGGCTCATTGCAGGCCGCATATGCAGAGGTGGAGGCTCTACTGCGCCTCACAAGCGGTTACAAACACCCACAGAAGCGGGAAACTCTAACACACAATGACTAAATATGGACTTACACAAAAAAATACGAGCAGCGGGACTTAGGAAAATAAAATTACGAACTCGCAAAAATACAACTTTAACGGCCGAACCGTGCACACCAGAAAACATTAAAAAAACACTAAATACACACAAAAATTAAATAAAAACCTTAACCACAGCAAGGGGGACACCCAGGACGTCTAGAAATGAGGTTACACCTCAATTGAAGTCCAATTTACCAAGTTTAGACACTCGAAAATCCCCTAAGCAAGAGAAAAAATGGCCGCCGAAATAAACAAAGGCTACACGACCCCTAAAGCCGCAAAACACCACCAAGCACATACGACTTTTACAAAAACCCGTACGAGGTACAACATACACTATTAGCAAGGACGGTAAATCATCCACACCTGCGTACCACATACACAATCGCCGCCATTTTACAACACTAACTTACAGAATGCGGAAGTACACAGCTACACAAACCATTTCCCCTCATGCACGCAGCCTATTTACACTACAGACTGCACACATTGCTGACACTTACACCTCAGCTCTACAACACTGCAAATCTACATTGGATGTTGCAGGAACATCAAAACAGATTGGCAGCTCTTCAGCATATTGCTTGCTGCATATATTAATCACAAATAGGTAAAGTATATTAATTTTTTATTTCATTAATTAATAATTAATTATCAAAAAAAAATACATATACACAAAAAAAAAAACACCACAATATCGCAATAAACCACAAAGCCCTTCACTGCGCACCTCACAAGGAGCGCCAACGGTGCTCATAGGACACAAACTACACCAGGGGAGAGACTTGTAATAAGCGCAAAAAGGAGATCAGCGCGGACCTTACAATGAGAACAAAAGCACCTCTGATAACAAAAAATACACCAACCGAGAGGCTCGCAATGAGCGCCAAAGGCGCTCATTTCGAGCCACACGGTGAGCGCCAAAGGTACTCAGCTCGAGGCTCGCAATGAGCGCTAATGGATCTTAGATGACCAAAACACTTAGGGCCTCATTCTATTAACGGCCATAGGAGATGTGGGGCCGGCGCCTTGCTATCCCTTGCGGCCGCTCGCGCCGGAGGAAAGCCTTTGATCTAAAACGGCCGCAAGAGTTTCGGCCGCAAGAAAAGCCCGGTTGCTATTCTATTACTCCGGGAACCCTCTCTGCAAGGCTAAAAGCGAGCCGCAGCTTACTTGCAGGAAAAAGGTCCCGCTAGCACCAATTAAGCACATTATAAAGCCTAAATAAAGCCATCCTGCACTCTGAGGAGACTATAAAGTGATTGTAGGTGTTAGCAAAAATAGCACAACATTCCCCTACACTCAAATCCGTAAAAAAAAATTTTTTTTATATATGTCAAATATCCATGTAAAAAGTCCAGAGTGCTTGGAGCACCTCAGACCCGCCCACGCTGCGGCCGGAAAATAAACAGTTAATGTAAACTCGGATTTGGGCTGATGTGCAAGCTTGAGAGGGGGTTACTATTAATCCTCATGTCCCCCAATATGATCCCTAGCATTTACAGAGCTGTACAGTGCTGTCTTGAATTTATTTTTGACTTTAAAGATTTCTGAGCTTACGCCTGGTTGCAAGATATACGGCCGGCCGTAAGAGGAGATCCTTGCGGGGCCGTTTAAAAGAATTGCGAGGTAACGGAACCCCCGCAAGGAATCGCAGCCTTGCGGCCGTTTTACGGCCGATAATAGAATGAGGCCCTTACTGTCTGTGGCAAATAGCATTACCTGCCTCACAATTTTATTGCCCCGTCATTTTTGACGGGCAAGTTGCAAGTATACATATATATATATATATATATATATATATGTATTATGACATGTGAAAAGCTGATATTGAGTATTATCTTAAAGATATCAAAATGTAAAAACTATGCATTCAAGATTTTCTAACAAAGATCATTTGCATAAAAAGAATGAATTCTCATGTTGTGAAAACAGTTGTTCTTTTGTATGGGTGAGTGAATTCCTTGAATGAATGAGTCACAGTGGACTTTATGCAAACCCTTCCACTGAAAAATACGTCTAACATAATGGGTTATAAATTAATCACTACACACATTATACATATTAAATTAACATAGTTAGGCAGATGTTGCATGAGAAATCTGTGTAACAAATGCAATGATGCCCCTGGAGCTGTGGTGCCTTCCATAGGGATAAGAGAAGCACTCAAAATAATTGCAATGTTTCAGAATGCACAATTGAAGTATTCTTTATTATTTTATTAATATCTTATGTTATTGTCATACTTGTTATTTAATAATATTAAATAATAATAATAATAATAATAATAATGTATATTGATTTACATATTACTTTTGAGTAAAAATAGGGCTTTACTGTAAACTAGGTAGACATTTTAATACAGGTAGGAAGTTGCATAAAAAAAACTTGTAAATGTAAATTAAGGTTTAATAACATTCTCACTACTCACGACTTTGTGTCAATATTTAGTGTTCTAGTTAAACCCTCCTCATTGCATTCCTCCAATTATTACAATACTGGGCTATACTAATGCTTGCTTTTTGATTTCTTTATGTATTTAAAAAAAAATGGCTATGCCTCTAATTTCTTCAATAGTAAAGTTATGGTAGTTGTATGTACTGTATATAGTGGACTTTATAGTATGGTCATACATTTTGGTATAGGTTGTATTTAGAGTTATTACCTTATTTAGACATTCATCTGCGAGTCAGTGTATGTAACATAACATTTATAAGCAGCTACAGTTGTGCACAAAAGTTTGCATACCCTTGGCGAATTGGTAATATATTTTAAAGAAAACATTAGTGAGCAGGCAAAACACATTTATTTTATTTCCTTTGGGATTTATATTCAACTGTAGGTTATAACAGAATGGCACAATCATGAAACAAAGCATGGCAACAAAGAAAAAATGAAATGACCCTGTTCAAAAGTTTGCATAGCCTTAGTTATTAATACTGTGTATTGCCCCCTTTAGCATCAATGACAGCGTGCAGACTTTTGCAGGAGGTATAGCTAGCTGCCCATTCATCTTGGCAAAATACCTCCAGGCCATGCAAAGTCTTTGGTCGTCTTGCATGAACTGCACGTTAGAGATCTCCCCAGAGTGGCTGGATGATATTAGGATCAGGAGACTGCGATGGCCACTCCACAACCTTCACCTCTTTCTGCTGTAACTACTGGAGAGTGAACTTGGCCTTGTTCTTAGGGTCATTGTCATGCTGGAAAGTCCAAGAGCGTCCCATGCGCAGGCTTCGTGCAGAGGAATGCAAATTGTCTGCAAGTATTTTCTGATAACATGCTGCATTCATCTTGCCATAAATTTTCACAAGATTCCCCAAGCTCACCCCCTGCCCAAAACATCAGTGAGCCACAACCATGCATCACAGTAGGGATGGTATTTTTGTCACTATAGGCCTTGTTGACCCCTCTCCAAACATAGCGCTTATGGTTGTGACCTTAAAGCTCTATTTTGGTCTTGTCACTCCAAATTACAGTGTGCCAGAAGCTGCAAGGCATGTCAAGGTGTTGTTGGTCTTATTGTAACCAGGCTTTTTTGTGGCATTGGAGCATAAAAGTCTTCTTTCTGGCAACTCGACCATGCAGCTCATTTTTGTTCAAGTATTGTCGTATTGTGCTCCTTGAAGCAACCACACCGTCTTTTTCCAGAGCAGCCTGTATTTCTCCTGAGGTTATCTGTGGGGTTTTCTTTGTATTCCGGACAATTATTCTGGCAGTTGTGACTGAAATCTTTCTTGTTCTACTGGACCTTGGCTTGGTATCAAGAGATTAACCTTTAATTACCATTTTAACCTGTGTTTCACCTTGTGTGTCTGTAACAAGGCCAAACATTCAAGGGTATGTAAACTTTTGATCAGGGCCATTTGGGTGATTTCTCTTATCATTATGATTTAAAAAGGAGCCAAATGACTATTTGATAATAAATGGCTTCATATTATCACTGTCCTTCAATAAAAGACATTTTTTTTTTTTGCATGACCAGTGATATTTTCAAAATAAATGCCAAAATTTCACAATTTCTGACAGAGTATGCAAACTTTTGAGCACAACTGTAAATTGTCAAATAGGTGTAACCTTATGATATTTGCAGGTAAAATTACAATGTTATACAGTGTATATTCTGTTCCCTATATACAGTGAACAGTTGCTCTGAAATAGCAGTCTAGACCATGGTTTGTATATCTAATTCAATTAAGGGATATTTTCTAGCCTCCAAATATGAGTTTCATGAAACTTCAGAATCTCTCCATAGGGCCCCGACATTCTTATCCAGGATCTTACTACACTTCTTAAAAAGTACAATCACTTCCTAGATACCGCATGGGTGGAATAGGATTGGTGGAAAAGAGAATATGTACCAACAAAAATGTAACTTTCATTTTAAAATGTATGTATCATATGTATGTGGCAAAATAAAAGTTGATAAAATAGCAATGGTGTTGATGCATTCAATACTAGTATGTAATAGTAATATGGAGTCTAAAAATGTATATCAAAAATGCTATGTGATAATGAGAGGATATCAGAAAAAGCATAACACTATAAAATAAATATCAATTCATAGACATCTTTAACATGGATTATTTTTTTATTTAGAAAATGCATAAAAATATCATATCACCAACAAGTGGTATTACATTTAGATATTCCTGTTTACATATTTCTTGCTGCTTCACAAAATTGCTATAATGCATTTGATAGAGAAGATTTTAAAATGTCATTCTTTGAAAAAGCTAAAGCAAAACTTGTCAGAATGCAATAGTATTCTACATCTGTATGCATTGGAGCCTTTTATCTAAACTTGCTCCTGAATATTTCAATGTCTTGTAGTTGAATCCAAACAGTTCAATAACTTTAGAGATTGAGCCAGTTGGAAAAAAATCAATCAGATACTAGCTAGTTATTTAAATAGCTTAAATACTCAAACGTATACTTAGGATAACGAACCAGTTAAGGAAAATCAGCCAGGGTTCATTTTATAAAATTAAGATTCAAAGATACTAGAAAAAGAGGTTATTTACTTGAGAAATAATTTTTACGCTGAATAAAATTAATTTGGACAATCCCAATTAGATTGTTTGGATAACACTTCTTCATTTAAGTTAAACTACAAGATTTTTAAAAAAATCCAAAAGAAGCATTTAATTGTCTATTACATTTTGAAATTTTACTATTTCTTTGCAATCATCAAGGAGCACGTTTGATCCCTTAGACATTGGTTTTCAAGGCATTTCAGTGACATTATCCTTCAAACCCCATACATAGGCCACTGTTCAATTGCAAGCCCGCAGTTGCCTTCATACCGGCTGTAGGTCTGCTGGCTTGTAATTTGCAAGAGTTACAGAGTGATTCAATTGATCAAGCCCGCAGCTCCCTGGCCGAAAGTATAAACCGTAAACCATGCACCCCGTAAGTAGCATTTCAGAGCATTATCATTATCAATTAAGCAAGATCGTAACTACTGATTTAGAAACAGCCAACAGTAAATGAGACCATCATCATGGCGTCAGTAATACAAGGTTAAGCGTAAATCAATCAGCTTTTAGAAGTCCAATATGCGGTCAAACTCGCAATCCGGAAATGTACAAAACAATAAAAATGAATGGCGATACTGTTCTAGTACATGTGGGTGGCCTGATATGTATTAACTCCTTGATTCCCGAGATTGATATAACATGGAAGTGAAACGTAAAATAAATCATTTTTTTATTTCTGATTTGCGAGCTTGAGACTGTTGAGCAATTAATTCTAATGTCTTTCATCACTTTTCCCTTCTTTTAAAGTGCAGCATTGCTTTTTTATTTGCATTTACAGTGCTACGATCAGGTGTTTAACCCACTTGAGAGTCCTATGAAGGACTACATTTGCCATTTATGGGTGTGACAACAATTGCGGTCTTGAGGAATTGTAGCAATTGAATAGTGTTTTGCGATCGCAACATTTACGGGCTTGAAAGATCAAAGGCTTAGATGGGTTGAAGTTACGCCTGTAACCCTGTAGCCTGTAATCGTTTGCGGGAAGCCCCAATTGAATAGCAATTTTTGCGGGCTACATTACGGGGTCCAGTAGCTAACAATTGCTCAATTGAATAGGGGCCATAGTTTGGAAGTTGTTTGTAAAATATATTTTTATTCTTGTGAACTTTCACACAAAAAAAGAGATAGTAAAGAATATGCACTCCTCTCTCATTGTTTTTAATTGTAAAAAATACAAATTCATTCCCTCTTTCCCCCTTTGTGTATTTTTAACTTTAGAGATGGAAATAAATGAAAAAGAAAATTTGTTTTAATAAAACGACTAATAAAAGTTAAGTTCTATATATATACTTGAGAAGCCACAAGTGTCCTTGCTATTCACAATATTTCTAAGATGTTCTCCCAATCTTTTTCATATATCCCGGGCAGTCATACCCAAATATTTCTTATCATTAGGACAAGGGCACTCAAGGACATTATACAACTCTTTTCGAGCTGCAATTATAGAATGTATTAATGGAATTGCCCATAATATTCTTGAATTCCTGCACATTTTTAATGTGCGGGCAAAGCTTACAATGTTTACATCTGTGGCTGCCTCTGATATCCATATTGGTAGTGATTTTGCTGATTCTGAAAAAAATGGCTGGGTACTAACATGTCCTTCAGGGAGGGTGACCTCTTTCAACTTGCTTTTATACCCTCTTTTAGCCATATATTCATATCATCACCAGTCCTCGAAAAATTTAAGAGCTTGTTTAGGACTCCCAAAATCTTCCTCCATTGTCCATTAAATGAACCAATGAAGCAAAATTGTTCATCACATGGCTTCTCAGTCTTGGGGATCAGCAATGTTTCTCATTTAAGATACAGAGCTTTATGCTAAGCTTTTTTTGATTGATCTATTGCTATACCCTCTGGCTTTTAATCATCTTCTCAATTATTTTGCTCTTGTTTTAAATATCTCTACTTTAGAGCAGTTGTGTTTCAATCTCAAAAATTCCCCAAAGGGGATATCTGTCTTTGTTGATGGTAAATGCGAACTACTATGGTGTAAAATACTGTTAGTGGCTGTTTCTTTTTGGAACAAGTCTGTACAGATGACTCCATTATCACGTCTGTATATTGTAATGTCCAAGAAATCGACTCTATCAAAATAGATAGTATATGTTAATCCTAAATTTAGGTCATTAGTATTCAATTGGTGAACAAATTCTGCAAATAGATCCTTAGGTCCATCCCATAGGATGAATAAGTCATATATGTATTGCAACCAGATAAGTATGTTCTCAGTGTATTTTTGCATATGATCTGAAAAGGCAATCTCACGCTCCCACCATCCCATATAGAGATTAGCATAGGTGGAAGCGCAAGATGTGCCCATTGTTGTCCCTGTCAACTGGAGGAAGAATGTATCATCGAAAATGAAATAATTATGAGTCAATATGAAGTGCAACAGGTCCACCACAAATTGATTCTTATCTGCACAGTCACAAGATTCCATCTTTAGGAAGTAGCTAACGGCTCTTTCCCCTATTGAGTGTTTAATTGGTGTGTAAAGAGATTCCACATCACAAGTTATCATATAAGTTGATTTGTTAAGGGTTAGGCCATCCAGTTTATTAAAAATGTTCATAGTATCCCAAATGTATGATGGTAAGCCAACAATAAAGGGTCTTAGACATGGGTCTACATATGTGCTGTCTTGTTCACATAGATTTCCGTTTCCTGACACAATCGGTCTGCCCGGAGGAATCTTCTTATGTTTATGCACCTTAGGCAAAAGATAAAGTGTGGCGGTCTTGGGTTTAGTGAACTCCAAAAATAAGAATTTCTTGCAGTGCTTTCTAAATGATCTTCATACACTGAATAATAAATGCAGACGTTGGATCACCTAAAAAGCGTTTATAACAACTCTTATCGGATAGTTGTTTCATGACTTCATTAATGTAAGCTTCTGCAGGCCATACAACGATATTTCCACCTTTATCAGAGGGTTTCATCACCACATTCCGCCAGGTTTTCATGTCATTCAGACACTTAGGTTCTGCAGGTGTAAAATTTGAGGCATACACAGTTGGGAAGGCCTTTAATCGTTAATGACCAATTTAGTGTATGTATCTAGTGTATGTACCCACTTTATTGGTGCAGTGTGTGGTAAACATATTGAATGACGAACAGTAATTAAGTTTATATCTGTTAACTTATTACAATATCTTTTCATATGGTTTTCCCTTTGTGATTTATAATGACTTTAGGCCCATGTGTAAAGAATATCACTCTTTTTATGATGTATTGGAATTTCCATTACTTTTCGTTTGATTGTCCTTTCCTCTTTTATTATTGGAGGAATTGCATAGAGATTTTATAGGGTTAATAGACCAATTTAACACAACACTATTTAAACGTGTGTAAGCCTCTTCTAGGTTAGCCTTTGTGAAAGCTATCCTTTGCGAAACACGTGTCGGCTAATGTGTATGCGCAGGATCCATACTTCCGGGAGCTAATGCGCATACACCAATGGCTATGCGACGACGCTGACAAGTGACATGACACGCCAGGAGAGTCGCCAATGTGTGAATGGGCACAGCCAGCGTTGAATGGTGGATTTTTGCTGTATATGCAGGTTTGTAATTATGGAATCAGAGGAGACAGACCAGAAGTGAATACAGTGTGGTACATTTACATTCCTTATTAGCAGCTATATTTACTTACTCTGCCTACCATATGTGGGGGCAATAATTAGGATTACCACAGGCATTAAACTGTATTCCAGCTAACACTTAGTGGATTCAATTGCTGGTTTACAGAATATCAGAAATCTGTTTTTTTTCAGCTAACACTGGGAATTTATTCTTATCATATGTGCCAATTTAAATACTCTGTATATATGGTTTGTAGTACCCTTGTTTGGCTCCTTATTAGCATTTGATATTGCAGATGTGGTTTAATCAGACTTGTGTACCCTCTTCTGGCACTGCCATGGCTCTCCTGGCTAATAGCCATTTGTTTTTTATTTATTTTTAATGTTTCTCTTTTTTTACTCATTTTAGAGCTCTATACTATTACTAGGCCAGCTATGATTCTGAATGACTTTGACCATGATTTGGTTGTTATAGATAACCGATTGGTGATTTATATGAGCTGACCTTATATCCCGCCTCAATAATACCATGTTCTTTATGGGATAACAGGAGTTCTAGGTAATAGTTGTCTCTTTTTTCCCTATTTTTTTAACATATATATATATATAATACAGTATATATATATATATATATATATATATATATATATATATATATATATATATATTATATATAAAACTATGGTTTAACTTAGGAAGCCTTGGAAAAATCTTGAAACATTAAGTGCACCGTGGACCAAAAAAAGTTTGGGAACCACTGGTTTAACCCCCACAGACCTCCTTCAGACACTCTGGGGAAAAAACTTGTAAAAGTCTTTGGCTCACATAAACCGAAGAAGGATGACAATACCTCATTTAGAACACTTCTACTGAATATCAGTGAAATAAAAATTCAGAATTGAAAAAAAAAATTCAAAAAAATGAGAGCATTATATATAACATTTATAGCCAAAAGCTCTTTTGATACCAACAGAAAAATAGATCCATATCTACAATATCAGCTGATACAAATAGAACATTCAACTTAATAATCATAATCAATGAGTAATAGGTTGAATTCTAATACTAACAATAAAGTTGCATATCTACTATTATTATTATTATTATTTCCTTTATTTTTAACTCACCAACATATTCAGTAGCACTATACAGGGGTAAGTTGAAGTCAAAACAATATTAACACAATGAAGAGAAGAGAATGGAGGGCCCTGTCTTTGAGTTTAAAATCAAATCAAATGTACACAGAGCTTTCACTAAAGCACATAGGAAGATTGAAAACTCGCAGACTTGCAATCTCAAGAACATATACTAAATGATTATCACATACTTAGATGTATATTCAATGGCTGGGGAATAGTGACACAATTACTGGTGTTAATGCAAACATACATATATATACAAGTGAATAACACATTGATATTTATTTACATTGTTTTAAATTGTTTTAGCTAACAATCAGTGCTAAAAAGGTGTGGTTAAACATAGTCAATGAGTTCCCGGTAGGCTCAATGCAATTCCAAAGTTACCAACGCCTCACACGCTTGTCTTCAAGACTTAATTTGTGCTACCTTGTCAAATTCTCTACTCAACTCTGTCAGACTCTCGGATACCCCTCACAGCTTCAACTCTCTCTGAAAACCTTCCACTGCATGGCTCCCATAAGAACTCCATAGCAATAATGCTCATGCGCTTGTCTTCAAGGCTTAACTTATGCTACCTTGTCGAATTTTCTACTCAACTCTGTCAGACTCTCGGCTATCCCTCACAGCTTCAACTCTCTCTCTGAAATCCTTTCGTTGCATGGCTCCCATTAGAATTCCATAGAAACAATCCATTAACTACTCTTGACCTAATACGCTCCCTTATCCCACTATCTATCTATCTATCTATCTATCTATCTATCTATCTCTCTCTCTCGCTCTCTCTCTCTCTCTCTCTCTCTCTCTCTCTCTATATATATATATATATATATATATATATTAAGCCCTTCTCATACAGTGAAGGGGTTAAATAATAATAAAAACTAATGCAGGGATTTCTGACACCTCTGCCTATGACCAACTACCTCCTCTGAACTGAGCATTCCTGGGATTCGCCCTTAATTTCCGTTCACCCCCATGACCCCTGGTATCCCAGGGATTCCCCCTTAATATCTGCTACCACCATGAGATTAGGTATCCCCCAGCTGAAGTATACCTATGAGGGTCCAAATAATATCCCAATAAAATGGGGTCCCTATGGCCCTTCTTGGTAATCTAAAATATAACCTAATATTAAGTAGGCAACTAACATTAGCCCTTATACTATGGGGTTCTTAACGGACCCCCATATTATACTAGGTTATGACCATCGGGTTCCTCATGGACCCCCATGGCACACAAAATTAACACCTATGTTATTTGGTCCTTCCTTCATACCACTAATGGGGTCCATATTGGACTTCATGGACCATGACCCCCACCCATGGGAGTGCCTAAGGACCCCTACATACATTTAAAAAAATACATAACACTACATACATTCAATTTAAAAAATTATATCCGTAAAGGAGGAAAATATACATTTCCTACCCTTTTAATGCCCTCCAGGGATGTTTATTGATGCCCGGGTTCCTCACTCTTCAGCACTGGATAAGCAGGCACTTCCATGTTCAATAATCCGTCCTCTTCTATCTAGATTAAAGCCCATGGAAATGGACCTTTGCTTAGAAAAAAACGCTGCTCTGTAAAAAAAAAAAAAAAAGTGTTTCAATCACATTAACTTCTAGGCTACTGTATCAAATTTTAGGAAGTAACTCAACCATGATCAAACCAGTAAAGAGTATTTGATAGCCTTATTGAGCATTCGAGAACCAACAGGTAGGATCCAGAAGTTCCAAAATATAGAGAGGGATTAGCATGGGTGTAGGAACGGGGGGGGGGGCAAATCTTCACAGATTTCTCATTGTGTGTATTTATGTGTATAGAAGCTGTTAAGTGTTCTGTGTATCAAGTGAGCTGTATCCCCCCAGAATTATTTTGGTTCCTACTCCCCTGAAGATTAGCCCCCTTAGGATGATATCAAGTACCTCCTTCACCCAGGAGTGACACTTGGGAATCCTAATGTACACCCATGTTTAATTTTACATTTGATTATGTGTGTAAGTTTAGCTATGTATTCCCTCCTCTAGCTCACTGGGCTAGTAGGGTTACATGGGGCAGTGTAATTTGGTAAAGAATGGTGACATCAACTACCCTAGCCCAAATTGGCAAGTAGGGACTAAGGTGTGCTTGACAGGTATGGACATTTAATGTATTTGGTTTATCATCTGCCACTCTACCTGATTGGGGACATTTATATATTGGAAGATCCTCCAAGTTTCCTCCACTTAATAAAAAGATGGCCCAAGGAACCCAGTTTTATTTAACCCCAAAATACAAATTAGAGTGAGACACCTCCAATGACCTTTGGTTTGAAATGAATTTCATGCATTATTTTTACCTTGAATTAACCCCTTCCCTACCGCAAATGACATTTATTAGGAAGTGGGTGGGGGTTTGCCTGCATGAATTCATATGTTCTGCTATATATTTTACTTTTTCCACACTGCATTATCACCAGCATTTATATATTGGTGAAGAGTTGGAGCTAGGGAGAAGAATATGGGAGAAGGGCATTCTGTGAGAGGCACATTGCGAGAAATATATTTGAGTGGCAATGGAAGGGGGTTAAGGAACGGTGTATTGGTGGATATGTAGAAAATGAGAAAACAAAGTGGTGTACAATTTAGTGAAGGAGTTGTAGAATACAAATGTGATCACATCAAAGCACCATTCCTTGTTGCCCTTCAAGTGTTCCTCTATTAAATGTTGAGAGGTACAACATAAGTTGGCCTTTTGATTTGCCTAGCTTATTATTATATTATGCCTGCAATATTCAACATTTGTTCATCATTATAAAAAGTAAATAATGAGTAAATATGCCTTTTATTTCTATGTAATAAAAAGCTCTTTGATCAGCTCCACTCACCTCTCTTATCAATGATACCCCATCATAATAGAAGCTGCACAGCCCCCAAGTACTTTCAGGCTCAAAATACTAATGTATGTGGTTCTGAGCAAATCTGAAAAAATGCAATGAAAAACAATGTTTCACAAAATGAAGGACAATAAAAATTGCAAAATTCAATGCCCTTCCACACAAGACATTATAAATGAGCCCTTCTTTTGGTTTCTGCTCACAGAACATAAACAAAGAGAAGACATTTATCTTGCATTAAAAAGGAATTATGCTCAATTATGCAAGTAGGTAAATGCAAGTGAGGCCGTAAATCAAACTCTCAGTATTTTTAGAAAGCTGCAAAACAAAACTCTGAAAGCGGTTTAAATGTATTACTTACAATATAACTTTTCAATCGAAATATTATCATTCCTGGATATTGTGGATATTGTAGAATGTGATCCTGTTCATCTTCCAAAAAACTGGAGTGTCATATTATAGCTCTTTTTTAAGAAGTTGACTTAAAAATGTACAAAAGGTTTTTTACACAGTATAAAATAAATGTTCACTGAAAATGTGCTGTCCTGGACATAGGCCTTGTTGGTTTTTTCAAAAATACATAATGAAAATATTAGTAACTTAGTGCTAAGTACTATTCACAATTTTATGTAGCTATAACGTAAAAAGAAAGCAATGGCAGGCATAGGTAGAGGCTAATAACGATTAGACTGAAAATATCAAAATGTTATATTAAATCAATATTTTGTTTTAAACTACAAATATTTAAGGCTTTTTATTACAAATGTAAAAGTATAAGAGCTATTTGTGCCCAGGTAAGGTTAAAAAGGTCAACTTCAATTGGGTCATTGATGTTTTACAAATTGTTCAGCATTAACGTATTAGCTCAATCAATGAATTCATTATTTAACGCACTCCCTTCAGATGCATGAATCAGTTAAAATCCTAAAATAACATGAAATCTATGCAGAACTTAACCTACCAAATAGTAATTGCTGTCTATGCTTTCCAGGGTCAGTAGAAGACTAAAAATCAGAATCAGTATATGTACTGTGATGTAATGAAGCCAATATATGGACTGTCTCACAACAGTGGATAAGGAAACGTAAATACTGATTTGATTCTTATATTGAATTCTTGTTAGCATTGATAAGTTACATTATCTTCTATGTTGCTTAAGGCACACCAGTATATTGCTCTAACTGGGAAAACACTTTGGATAACAGTGAAAATCGGGGGGATACCCTAAGCCATATATATAGATGGATAAGCATTGGTTGCAATAGGCTAATATTTAATCACAAACATCATTCATAGAAAACAAGCATTTCCAGCTATGGTGAACCCATAACAAACTGTCGGGGAAAAAAGAAACATCAGATTATTAGAAAAATAAACATTAAATAGAATTAATAAACATTACAAATACAGTATTAAACTTACCTTTCCGGCATGTCCCCGTCCATCTTCTTTAGTTCTCCAGCTCGCCCCCTGGAAAAAAGATACATCACATTATTTTACACATACATCAAACACAACAAATAAATAAAATATAAACATTATAAATTGAAAACATACCTGTCCCCAATGTCCCTGGCCTTTTCCTCTTTTGCCCCATCTGGGCCCTAGCTGAATCTGCGCTCTAAAAAAAACAACCTACCGGAGCTCCACACTCACGGAGCTCCCTGAAGCTAATGAGGCCTCTGAGGCCTCCAGAGCCTCTTCCGGTAGAAAATTGGCAATGGCGCCTTCCAAGGTGTGAGCCAATCAGGATGGGATACACCCCAATAACCGATTCTAATTTGCTGTAGGAACTGTAAATATTTTTTAAACCAATCAGAAGGCACTATTGCTTTCAGCCAATCACAATGGGATACACTCCCACAGGGTGATTGGCTGAAGGCATCTGAGTCTTCTGATTGCCTGTTGTCACTGTCTACTTTTTTGTAGTGAGGGGGGAGAGTTGTAATGTCCTTTTTTGTTTTGTGTACCTTAGGTTTTTTTATTTTGTGTACCTTATTTTTTTTTTTTATGTACTTTAGGTTTTTTTATTTTATCTAATTAGTAGGGTGGGGGTTTAATAGGGCTTTAGGTAGGTAGTGTTAGGTAGGTAGGGGAAGAGGTTAGGGAAGAGGGGGTTGGTTTAGATTTAGTGGTTTATTGGGGGAATAGTGTAGTGTTTGTACTTAGTGTCATGAGGGTACTGGAGGACCTTCATGGCACTTATGGGGTTAATTATAGGCTTCTAATTGTCCTATGAGGGTCTTCATAGACCCTTATGGGACTGATTGGGGTAACTAGGGGCTTACAGGGGTCTTTATATACCCCCATAAGGGATAGGGTTAGATGGAGGCTTATGGGGGTCTGTATAGACCCCCATAAGGGATGGGGTTAGATGGAGGCTTACGGGGGTCTGTATAGTGATGGGATTAAATAGGGCAAGATGGGGATAAATAGGTCCAGTTAGGGTTATTATGTCCAGATTGCTTTAAATATGCCAAATTAGGGTTAGATTGGCCCAGTTAGGGTTAGATAGGGTTTAATATGGGTTAATGGGGTATAGTTAGGATTAATGGTGTAGTGTAGTGCTTCTGGAGGACCCTCATGGCACTTGTAGGGTTAACCCAGGGGTAAATAGTGTCCTATAGGGGTCTATATAGACCCCTGTTGGACTGAGGGGGGTAATTATAGTCTCATGGGGCTCTATATAGAGCCCCACAAGTTATAGGGTTAATTTAAGTGCTCATGGTGCTCTGTATAGAGCCCCATGGGTTATAGGGTTAATTAAGCGATTATGGGGAGACTTTTGGTGTCCCAAGGCAGACCCCCAGTATAAAGGGGGTTATTTTTTGGTGCTGCTGCCGGGATAGTTTAATAGTGTGCCTCGGGCCCATTAAGGACCTGCGGCGGGTAATTTTAAAATTTTAAATGCAGCTGGGGCCCGATCGATGCGGATCGGGGACCCCCCGCTGCAAGGGGTTAATGTGGGGAGGCTGCAGGGCTCTCTATAGGGACCCATGCAGCATGAGGATATGTTTAGGGAGCAGGGTGAGCATCGCACGGCAGTATCGGCTGCTCAGAAGCAGCACGTAAAGGCTTTCGGAGCCCTTGCTGGCACTTTTTTGTGCCCCGTAGGGATTCTTCCGAGGTGCTAGATTCACCTCATAGATGTATGGCTGCATGTAACTACGTAGCTCTCTCTGAGCCTATTCTCTGCCATTTTTCAGTGTCATCTCGCAAAGCAGACTGCGAGAGACGTATTGAGGAATCGGTCCTTGCAAACAGCAAAAAAACTGTCTTTTGTGAAGACTGAGGGAACTACGAGGGCGAATTTAATAAAGCCCTAGGTGTATTCACTAATTCAGTGTAAACCATGTTGCTGCTCTTGGCCCATCATGTTGTAGCTATCCAACATAGCAACCTGAAGCTTTGTGAAGTGCCTATTCTGAATATTATAACTAATTTTATGATTTATTATCCACTACACTATATGCAAAAAAAGCTATGAATGTGTTTATTATTGAAAAACATTTGTTATATTCTGTGTGGATCCTTTTTTCTCAAGGTCAAAATATTTATAAACCATCATCTTTTAAAATAGGAATCATATGGTGTAAAACAAATATAATTCAAGGAGAACTTTTTAGCAATACTTTGCAGATTGCTAAAATTAATGTAATTTTATGATGCACCTGCACATTATTACAATGCTTTTCATACTGTTCTTTGCACATGCTCAATTCCAAATACACCTGGTGTAAAGTATACAAGTGGGTGGATGCATTCTAATTAGTGAATACCATGATGGAGGTTCTGTAATGAGCTGAGACAGACTGTGATCATTCCCAGCACTTACCAGTCATTTTTAGTGAATCTCCACGAATGTTTGTAAATTATTTTTTTTAAATGTACTTCCACCAAACCGTTGGCAAGGTCAAGTAGTCACATCAACATATTTTGTCTCACAATAACAGGTTTTCCAAGTGTCTACCCCCACTGTAACCAAACACTCCCAATCTATTCAAACTTCTGATAATTATCTGTTAAATAAGCTGGTAATGTTTATTTTGTTAGTTACTTTTTTTCAGAATTGCTTTATTATTATTTTTGATACTATTACTAATTGTTGAATCAAGGCATTTGTTTTTTAGAGAGACCATCTATTTCCATTCCCAACAGAGCTTATTTCAATAAAAAATGTTTTATTATACTGGAAAAGCTTAAGGGTTTTACAACTGGGCATTCCCGACACATATGATTATACATACGATCCATGGGTATTCATCCCCTAAAACAATTAGGGTTACATATAGGATTTATCTAATTTATCTTCATTTAGTTCCACATTATGATGCTCTGTTTAGTAAACGGATTATATACATCCACAATTTTTATATACTTACTGGAAATCCATAGCACATTATGAAGCTTACATTTTCCAGCTGAGTGTTCTCTATTATTATCCATATTGATGCTTGTGTGCCCGAATGGAACAAGACATTTTGCTAATCTGGCTGATCTATAGTAAAGTGTTACATTTGGTAGTGAGTCACCTCCTCTGTACATATATGTATACATTATTATATGGGATATTTTGGAAAGCCTATTATCAGCCAAGGTAAATTGATAGGTAAAGTTATAAATATAGTATTGTAAGCAGGATTGTCATTTTTATTGCTGTGATACTGCCTAACCAAGATATCTGGTATCTTGACTATTCTTCAAGTTTTCAGCTTTCTATATAAGGGTGGATGTTTGCCATGCATGGATTAGAAATAGTAGATGTAAGATTATTACCTAAGTAAGGTAATTTATCCTCATGCCATTTAAAACTGAAGTTTGATTTTAATAATTATTATCGAATGGCTTTATATCAGCATCACCTGAGATTTATCTGGATTGATTACCAGCATTGAGATTTCACAAAAGGACTTCAGCAGTGCAAAGAGATGTGGATGCATTATGAGGGGATTTGTGAGTGTTAGCAACATATTATCAGCAAGCAGACAATTATTGTATAGTTTATCTCCTATAACGGCTCTAATGCCAGTGGAAAAAGTGCAGATGGAAGAGGATAGCAATATCTTGCTTCATGTTCTATAATTGTTTCTGTATGTTTCTTGCAGGGCAAATTTAGAGGTGCTGAAGTGAAATAATATATTTTTTTCCGAACAAGGCCCCTCTGATGCCCTTGTTTTCAGTGGCGGAGCTGGAGAATGGGGGGCCCAGGTGCATAAAAATATTGGGGGCCCGCTCAATTGGGGGGTTGTAAAAAGTGTTTTGGTGCTGGCCCCTTCCCAGTTTCAATTCACACAGTGCCTCTTCTCAAGGACCCTTCCTATAACAGCTCCCCTCCCTATGACCCCATTCAATAACAGCACCCACTACCTTACCCCCTGCCTGCACAAAGCTCCTCTGCCTGCAGCACAGCTTCAGGATGAGCATGGAGCTACACACACATAGTGTATATACATTATCTATACATAGGACCCAGTCCCGCTCAACATCCACCACACATATCACCCACCCATCTTAACAACCATCCCCTCCCTACACTAAATAAAATAAAAAATATATATATATATATATATATATTTGCGCTTCCCAGCCCTGCTCCAGGATCAACTCACACAGTGTATATATATATATATATATATATATATATCTACATATTTATATATATATGTGATATATAAATATGTAGATATATATATATATATATATATATATATATATATATATATCTACATATTTATATATCACATATATAGTTGTCAGCAATGCGGGTTGTTGCTAACGCGAACCCGCAGCAACCGCGGCCCTCGCAAAGCGGCTCTACCTGGTTCCTGCCAGGGGAGAATTTGCGATGAGCGCCTCCGGTGCCCCAGCCTCGCAGCTCCACCAGTGCCTCCGCCCTCCTTCCCCTCCTTCCCCTCTCCCCTCCAGATATAGACAGTATTAAGAACATTGGGGAAAACAGCATACACATTACAAACTTCTCAGGGATCTTGATCAGATGTGCTGGAACTAAGACTGCAGGGCTTTATATATTAGACATGTAACTATCCCCCAAGGGGAAGTTTGTGTATACAGTGTGTGGGAGACGGTAGGGAACCTAATCTGTATATACTCCATTTTTTATGCTACTCCATTTTGTACTAATGTGTGTACATGTTTATAACCCAACCTAAGTTCCGTTTTTTGTGTAACCTCTGAGTCATACCGAACTCAGACTCTATACAACCTAAGGATATCCTTATATGGTAGTTTCTATACATACCCTGTTTCCCGTAAATTATGTTTGTTTTTCTAGTCTGTATCAACCAATGAAAGAATTACATGTATTATGGTGTAATGTTACACACCTACACTTTAATGCTATAAAAGTGTCAACGAGCCAACAATAAAGTCAGAGTTTGGTTTCACAACACAACTGTCTCCATCTGTGTTACTTCCTGAAATCAAGCTCCCAGGCCTGCAGACACAAACCGAGCGAAGATAGCCAGGGGCTATAGTAAGACCAGGGGTCCAATACTTTCACAGTGTATGTAAGTGTAGATCGTGTAACAAGTTAATTGTGAGGCTCCATATGCCACCAAGGCCTCCTGGGTTGGGGGAAGGTGCCCCTTGACCCAGCAGGACTGGAGGCCTCCTGGATTGGGGGAAGGTGCCCCTTGACATGGCAGGACTGGGGTAGGTTAATGGGAGGAGGCTAGCTGGAGGGTGGAGTCACTTATAGGTTTGTCTGGCGCCATCAGCACCATGATGCCCCCAGCTAGCTATGGGAAAACATAGGGTCTCTCTGTATCCCATGGCATCTGCATGTGGAACTGTTCCTGGGGCCCTGGTCCACCTCTTGGAAGAGGCACAGTCAGAGCTGCATCACGTAAAGGCCAAGGGACCACATGGCGGCTACAGTGTGACCGGCTGGAGCAGTTACAGCTGGGGCCGCAACAAGGAAGCATCAGCTTGTCAGGAGGCTCCTGGTCAAGACATTATACAATGTTTTTTTTTTTTGCCTGAGGATTGTGCAGGCATGCTCAGTTATCACCTGAAGTCTGCCCTACTGTGGGAAGTCACATGAATTCAGACACTTTCCTTTCCTTTAGCCAATCAGCATGTGCATGTGCTGCATATTGGATATCTCATTAAAAATAAGATATCCAATACGCAAATCTCAGTTGCTGGGGCTGTCTGCATCACCCCAGCACATTCTTTTCTGCAAAAAATGTTTGCATTTTTTCATGCAATCATTTTTTGCTAGGTGGGTTATGATACATTCTACAGGATGCATTCATAACCCACCTCACTTTCATATACCTTTAACGACAGGCTTTAGAGGGTGGAGGGTTAATGGCTAGGCAGTCTCCCTCCAACACACACGCACACAAAATAAAGCAAAGAGTTAACCCTGTGGGCCCCTGAGGCCAAGGGTGGTTCTAAGGACATTAACACAGGGGTAAATTTAAATGGAGCTGCTCAGTTGTAATTGACTCTCCGTGACCTCATGGACAACACGCCATGCTGATCCACTTGGTTTTCATGGCATAGATACTACAGTGGGTTGCCAGTGAATTCTCCAGCGGGCCACAGCATACAGCTCCTGGTATTCCCCAGTGGTCTCCCATCCTAGTACTGACCAGTGTGACCTCTTGGTTCCCTGGCTGGATTTTAAGTCAAGGATGCTGTGGTGAAAGCACCTGCATCCTAACCACTGGGCCACCAGCGAGGGGCTTATAAAATGCAGCCAGCATGGGTGTTGGTGCAGTAGGTGCTAAGCGCCTACTCTTACAGGTAGGATAGAGTGCTCCGCTAGCAAAACATATGTTGTCCTCCCCCCCCACACACCCTTTTATTGGAATAGAGGGGCACATGAATATTTGATAGATGGGTCACTAGTGTATCTTCAAGTTAAGTATAATTCTGGTTTAATTAGTATTATTATATTATGATTATGTGTATGCGTCAACCATGTTCTGTAGCGCTATACATAGTCTCGGAGTCTAGTACAATATAGTTACTGCAGTTTATGTAGGGCCTTTTGAGCTTGGGGTCCCGTGTCCATGGTTGCTTTTCCCGAGGGTCCATGCTAAACTAAAAAACTGTCTGACTTTCAATCTATAGGCTAATGTATTAGATTAATATTCCCACCACCATTTCTGCATGAGAAGGGAAGGGGGCAAAGAAGAGCAAAAAAGCCAAATCAGTACAGTTTATTGGATCAAAATAAGTAAAGAGTAGTAATCACACTCACGTGTAAAATCCTCAATATATATGAGGTACGTATATAGCATTTAGGTACTAGACCCAAAATACACGAACCCAGTCCATTTACATCGAAATACGTGCACCAATCCTTGTAGAGGGCTAAAAAAATACTGTATATACAGTTGAATCCTGAGTGATATGGATTCAGAGAGTTTTTTTTTGACAGAACCTCACTTCTAATAGTAACCTACACTTAAAGAGCTGGAAATCCCTAATGGTGTGGCACATAGAAGTATGAGTACTCAATTACTACTATGGCGTATACATATAAAAAAGCCATGCAAAAATACCTAGGTTCCCAGAGTGCACAATATTGAAAAAAAGTACTATATAAGTACAAACTAAATAAAATACAATAAAACATATTAAAATATAATCAAAGTAGTCTTACTCAATGATGTAAAACAATTAAAATTAATGCCTTTATAACTGCATATAATTGCAATCAAATAATGCTTACCTAGTGTATTTTTTATCGTTTCAGCAAAGGCAGGGGTAAGTCTTGTCCTGGATGGTGTTAGGTAGATGGCTATTATTCTACTCCCTGCGGAGCGAGCATATTGTTTTAGGACTTACGTTTCCATCGCCTTTTTCTAGCCCACATGCCCCCTCCCTGCAAAAAGGTTATTTAGATAGATAAGGTGGGTTTCAATGAGTAATAGGAAGCTGTAAGTGTGGTCTGACCTAGAAGACCCACTACCTGGACATGAATACATAGTTAAGTCCAAAAAGGGTCATCCATGTATAGCCTTCCACCTAAGGCAGAAGCCCATAATTCCTTGCAAGTTTTGGGCCTGCTAGGGGGTGGGCGTTAGATGGGTGCTTAAGTGGGAGAGGGGGCATATTAATACAGGCATTTCTGTAGGTCTTTCTGTAGGTCTTTCTACTGACATTGGTTGAGCAGTGGGGTCTGATGGAACAATAAACACAGTACAAAGTACTACAGCCTTTAATGGGTTGTAACTACACCAACTAAGCAGCTGGTCCAAGGATAGGATGATCAGTTAACAAAGTATTACAAGGACAGAGTGTACACAGTGTGAGGCTTGACACCAGAACATTGGCAGAAGCACAGACCGAATAGGAAAAGAGGGGAGAGTTATTGTTTCTCTTGCTTCGGAAGGTCTACTAGATGCACATTAAGAGTTGTTACCTGGCCTAAAATATGGCCGCAGCGGTGAGTGTTTCTGTTCTGCAAAGGGCTGTAGCATTCAGAGCCTGCCTAGAAGTCTCTGGCGACCTGCTATTATTTGATCCTGGTGCAATCACAGGGAGGCAGCAGGTTGCTGCAGATACAGGTAAGACGGCATTTTGCAATATCTTTGTGGGGTTTTGCAATCTGGGCAGAGCGGGTCAGCAAATTATAGAATTTTCTGTTATTTAAGTATCATTGTTAGCCTTGCAGTGTCTTCGCGGCATAAGGTGGGCAAGTGGTACATCATCCTCGGTAGTAGTCTCGCCCCCATCCATGCTTTCTGTCTCTGAGGCTTCTGGCCTATCATAGTCATCGGTCATATGCTTTCGCTAGTAAGGTTTCTGGGTCCCATAAATGGGATCTTTTTGCCCATGCTATGTGAGCTTTATCTGTAGGGGAATCATTTGATTATGTATTTATAGAATGCCTAGAGGTGTATATTGGTGTTTATTCAATTTGCAGTTCCAACCTCTATATATGGCGTGTACGTCCGGGTGCAGGCATTGGCATAGTATTCATTTGTCTGTCCTGGATCTTCAAGATATGGTGTTGTCTGTGAGCAGGGCTCTTGTATGATAGGATATCGTCTTATTTATCTCCTCCCTTTATCCTGTATAATGGGCTCCCCCTCTCTCACCCCCCCCCCCCCATGTTTCCAGGTTTTAGTATGTCAAAGGCTATGTTTCCTAAGTTGTTTTCCCTCTCTAGATTTATATCTGTCTATGTGTTGTCATGTAGTTCATCTAGTGTGTTTTGGTGCTATGGCAGGATGGAGGATTCTTTTGTGTCATATGTTAGTGTGGTTTAGATAGTTTTCCCATATGTATCCCGGTATTCTGCACCCGGTGATTTTTTGCGCATGACGTTCTGGATACGCCTGACATTGCTTGGTGACCAGGTCCTAGGTTGTCCTATGCTCATTGCAAGTCTCTCCCCCTGTCTACTTCCTCCCTTGTGTCTCATTTTCCCCTCCTCTCCCTCCCTTGTGTCTCCTTTCCTCCTCCTCTCCCTCCCTTGTATCTCCTCCCCCCTTTTTTTACCCCCTCTCCCTCCCATGTGTCTCTTTCCCTCCTTGTTTCTTTCCTCCCTCTCCCTCCCATGCATCTCTTTCCCCTCTCTCCCTCCCCTGTGTCTCTTTCCCCCTCCCCTGTGTCGCTTTCCCCCCCTCTCCCTCCCCTGTGTCTGTTCCCCCCCTCCCCTGTGTCTCTTTCCCCCCTGTCCCCCATGTCTGTTTCCCCCTCCCTTGTGTCTCTCCCCCCCATTTCCCTCCCCTGTGTATCTTCCCCCTCCTCTCACTCCCCTGGGTCTCTTCCCCACCTCTCCCTCCCATGTCTCTTTCCACCTTCCCTGTGTCTCTTCCCCCCGTGTCTCTTTCCCCCCTCTCCCTCCCTTGGTCTCTTCCCCCCCTCTCCCCCTTTGTCTCTTTCTTCTTCCCCTGTGTCTCTTACCCCCTTTATCTCTTACCCCCTGTGTCTCTTTCCCCCCTCTCCCCCCTGTGTCTCTTCCCCCTGTGTCTCTTTCCGCTCTCCCCCGTGTCTCTTTCTCCCCCTTTCCCCTCGTGTCTTTTCCCCTTGTGTCTCTCCCCCCTCCCCCTGTGTCTCTTTCCCCCCTCTCCCTACCACACTTCACTTTCCCCCTCCCCAGTGTCTCTTTCCCCCTCCCCTGTGTCTCTTTCCCCCCTTTCCCTCCCCTGTGTCTGTTCCCCCCCTCCCCTGTGTCTCTTTCCCCCCTGTCCCTCCCCACCTGTGTTTGTTCCCCCATCCCTTGTGTCTCTACCCCCTATTTCCCTCCCCTGTGTATCTTCCCCCCTTCTCTCACTCCCTTGTGTCTCTTCCCCCTCTCTCACTCCCCTGTATCTCTCCTCCCCTCCTCTCCCTCCCCTGTGTCTCTTTGACTCCTGTGTCTCTTCCCCACCTCTCCCTCCCATGTCTCTTTTCACCTTGCCTGTGTCTCTTACCCCCTTGTCTCTCTCCCCTCCTCTCCCCCCTTTGTCTCTTCCCCCCCTCCCCCATGTCTCTTTCCCCCCTGTATCCCCCCCCCCCCCCTTTGTCTCTCCCCCCCTCCTCCTGTGTCTAATAGGGTTAATATCTAGTGTTTAATCTTTTGGCATTGTTGATTTGTGGCCATAATTCTGAATGCAATAGTTGCAATATAGCCACAGTTATCAGGTTGCAATATATTTTTCTTTGCAACATTGTTTATTGTCAATATGACACAAAATAATATTTTTTTATTTGCATTTACCTAGTATTTGGTTTTTGGCCACTTTTTTGCAATATTCATTTATATCTTCATAACAAAAGGGCTTTTTAGCAAGCTTTTGGGACATTTAGCATTCCAGAAAAAAAAACAAAGGTTTTGTCTTATGATATGAGGCATTCGATTGAATTTGCAATTTAGTAATACCTTTAATTGCATTTATATACTTTTTGGGTTTTTGTGTCAATAATTATTAGATTTTTTTTATAACACTAGGGCTCTTTAGCAAGCTTTTGGGGTGTTAAGCCTTCCGAAAAGGAGGATCTCCTTGAGGGACATAGGCTTTTTCCTTATCATATAAGGCATTTGATTATCTATTATTCTGGTGATTATGTTAAAGCTAAACGCAATTATAGAGTTGTTCACTTTTTTCCTAACATTTATATTCTTTCTTTAAGATATTATTTGAACAATCTAATTATTTTTTAAACCATCTAACTATTGTATTCTAGCCTGTTTTTATCCAGAGGGTCTCTTCTGATAATAGTCCATTATTTATTTTTTTTATTTTTTAAATAAGCAGTGCTTTTCTATTTTATGTGAATTTAATAATAAAATTCCAATGCATTTTTTTTTATCCAGATCATTATGTGAGTGTTAACCAGTAGAACAATTTCTGAGGTTAATTTATTTTATTTTTATCAACCAAATTAAATGATCACACCACACTGCTCTACAATATACATGACTTGGAGGAGAGAAAATTATCTTTCAAAAACAGATAATCAAGAGGAAGAGAGTCATTATTTCATGTTGGAAGGTTAAGAATAATGTGCAAAAGTATTTTATTTTTCAGAGAGGATAGGTGGGTATTTTGAACAGCTTCCTAGCATAAGTAGTAGGGAAAATACAGTAAAGACATTCCAGAATGTCTGGGCTACCCAGAGTAGTAATTTAGTTAATCATATATCTAAATTTAAATTGGAGAAATTAGATGGACTCATTAAGTTCTGAAATCTGTTTTTAGGTCCTATAAATTAATACCATGGAATTCTCAAGATAAAGTATTACAGATATTTCTCTGCAAGATAGTACAAGTTATTTGGTTTTTATATATATATACAGTTGCAAGCAAAAGTATGTGAACCCTTTGGAATGATATGGATTTCTGCACAAATTGGTCAAAAAATGTGATCTGATCTTTATCTAAGTCACAACAATAGACAATCACAGTCTGCTTAAAAAAATAACACACAAAGTTTTAAATGTTGCCATGTTTTTGTTCAACACACCATGTAAACATTCAGAGTGCAGGTGGAAAAAGTATGTGAACCCTTGGACTTAATAACTGGTTGAACCTCCTTTGGCAGCAATAACTACAACCAAATGTTTCCTGTAGTTGCAGATCAGATGTGCACAACGGTCAGGAGTAATTCTTGACCATTTCTCTTTACAGAACTGTTTCAGTTCAGCAATATTCTTGGGATGTCTGGTGTGAATCGCTTTCTTGAGGTCATGCCACAACATCTCAATCGGGTTGAGGTCAGGACTCTGACTGGGCCACTTCAGAAGGCGTATTTTCTTCTGTTTAACCCATTCTATTGTTGATTTACTTCTATGCTTTGGGTCGTTGTCCTGTTGTAACACCCATCTTCTGTTGAGCTTCAGCTGGTGGACAGATGGCCTTAAGTTCTCCTGCAAAATGTCTTCATAAACTTGGGAATTCATTTTTCCTTCGATGATAGCAATCTGTCCAGGCCCTGACGCAGCAAAGCAGCCCCAAACCATGATGCCCCCACCACCGTACTTCACTGTTGGGATGAGGTTTTGATGTTGGTGTGCTGTGCCTCTTTTTCTCCACACATAGTGTTGTGTGTTTCTTCCAAACAACTCAACTTTAGTTTCATCTGTCCACAGAATATTTTGCCAGTACTGCTGTGGAACATCCAGGTGCTCTTGTGCAAACTGTAAACGTGCAGCAATGTTTTGTTTGGACAGCAGTGGCTTCCTCTGTGGTATCCTCCCATGAAATCCATTCTTGTTTAGTGTTTTACATATCGTAGATTCGCTAACAGGGATGTTAGCATATGCCAGAGACTTTTGTAAGTCTTTAGCTGACACTCTAGGATTCTTCTTCACCTCATTGAGCAGTCTGCGCTGTGCTCTTGCAGTCATCTTTACAGGACGGCCACTCCTAGGGAGAGTAGCAGCAGTGCTGAACTTTCTACATTTATAGACAATTTGTCTTAACGTGGACTGATGAACAGCAAGGCTTTTGGAGATACTTTTATAACCCTTTCCAGCTTTATGCAAGTAAACAATTCTTAATCGTAGGTCTTCTGAGAGCTCTTTTGTGTGAGACATCATTTACATCAGGCAATGCTTCTTGTGAAAAGCAAACCCAGAACTGGTGTGTGTTTTTTATAGGACAGGGCAGCTGTAACCAACACCTCCAATCTCATCTCATTGATTGGACTCCAGTTGGCTGACACCTCACTCCAATTAGCTTTTGGAGATGTCATTAGCCTAGGGGTTCACATACTTTTTCCACCTGCACTGTGAATGTTTACATGGTGTGTTCAATAACAACATGGTAACATTTAATTCTTTGTGTGTTATTAGTTTAAGCAGAGTGTAATTGTCTATTGTTGTGACTATGATGAAGATCAGATCACATTTTATGACCAATTTGTGCACAAATCCATATCATTCCAAAGGGTTCACATACTTTTGCTTGCAACTGTATATAATTACAATTATAATATATACACAGACACGTGAATATAGTTTTTAACTTATTTTAGACATTCAAATGTGAACTAAAATGTATTATTTTTTTACTGTTCCACTGCATGGTGGAGGGCTTCTATCGCTCTTTTGCCCATTGTGTTAAATTATTGTTGTGATAAGCTACCTTCCCACAAGATCTACTGCACAAACTAGGAACCGGACCCACACTGATAAGACACATTAACATTGAAACAGTGACTGTCTGTGAGTAGGTTTCCTGGCTTGTGCATATTCCAATGTCATTTGCATGTCCCTGCTCAGGGTCCCACAATGCAATGCAATAACTGTATTTCTCAGAATTCTAAGTAGGAAATAAGTGTTTTAACTTGTTTGAGACATTCAAATGTGAATACAGATGTACTATTTATTTACTGTACTACTGTACAACGGAGGGCTTCTATCGCTCTTTTGCCCACCATATATTAAAGGATTGTTGTGGTGAAATACCTAGTCATAACGTCCACAACACAAGCTGGGATCCTGCTCCACTCTGATTATAGCCAGTAAGCTTGAAACAGCTGTAGATGGATAGGATTCCCAGCTTGTGTATAATCCAACCTTGGCTTTGCATAAAAGCTGTGTAATGCAGCGGGCAGAAGCTTAAAGGAAACCATGTTTAAAATGCTTTATGGATTGAAGAGCGAGGCATTTGTGGGCACATTTGCCTGTCCCTGCTCAGCTTCCCAGAATGCAGTGTAATAACTGTATTTCTCTGAATCTTGAGCTTGAGGTTTTTTAACTTGTTTTAGACATTCAAATGTGAACACAGATGTACTATTTATTTACTATATATATATGTATATATATATATATATATATATATATATATACTGTATATGTGTGTGTATATATATTCTAGCAACTTGCCCGTCAAAAATGACGGCAATAAAATGTGAATCCTGGCAATGCTGTTTGCCACACAATGGGAGCCTCTCCCCCTCTACTTTACTGGCCTCTGTCTACTTCCTCCCTTGTGTCTCATTTCCCCCCTCCTCTCCCTTCCTTGTGTCTCCTCCCCCCCCGTGTGATTTTACCCCCTCTCCTCCCTGTGTCTTTCCCCCCTGCTCCCCGTGTCTCTTTCCCCACCTCTTCCTCTCCTGTGTCTCTTCTCCCCCCTCCCTCCCCTGTGTCTCTTTTTCCCCCTGTGTCTCTTTCCCCATGTGTCTTCCCCCTCCCTCGTGGCTGTTCCCCCCATTTCCCTCCCTTTTATCTCCTCCCCCTCCTCTCCCTCCCCTGTGTCTCTCCCCCCTCCTCTCCCTCCCCTGTGTGTCTACCCCCTCCTCTTCCACCCCTTTATGTCTCCCCCCCTCCCCTTTGTCTCTTTCCTCCTCCTCTCCCTTTCCTGTGTGTCTACCACTCTCATTTCCCTATGTCTCTCTCCCCCCTCCTCTCCCTCCCATATGTGTCTGCCCCCGCTCCTCTCCTACCCCTGTGTCTCTTCCCTCCCCCTCTCCCTCCCCTGTTTCTCTCCCCCTCCTCTCACTCCTTTGTGTCTCTCCCCCTCCCCTCTCACTCCCCTGTATCTCTCCCCCCTCCTCTCACTCCCCTGTATCTCTCCCCCCTCCTCTCACTCCCCTGTGTCTCTTCTCCCCTCCTCTCTCCGCTGTGTCTCTCCCCCCCCTCCTCTGTGTCTCTCTCCCCCTCCTCTGTGTCTCTCCCCCCCTCCTCTGTGTCTTTCCCCCTCTCATTCCCCTGTGTCTCTCCCCCTGCCTCTGTGTCCCTTCCTCCCCTCCCCTGTGTGTCTACCCCCTCCTCTTCCACCCCTGTATGCCTCCCCTCTCTCCTGTGTCTCTTCCCTACTACTCTCCCTTCCCTGTGTTCCTCCCCTCCCTCACTCCTTTGTGTCGCTCCCCCCCTCCTCTCACTCCCCTGTGCCTCTCCCCCCCTCCTCTCACTCCCCTGTGTCCCTCCCCCCTCACTCCTTTGTGTCTCTCCCCCCCTCCTCTCACTCCCCTGTGTCTCTCCCCCCTCCTCTGTGTCTCTCCCCACTCTTATTCCCCTGTGTCTCTCCCCCCCAGTGTGTCTACCCCCTCTCCTACCCCTGTGTGTCTCCCCCTCCCCTGTGTCTTTTCCTCCCTCCTCTCCCTACCCAGTGTCTCTCCCCAATCCTCTCCCTGCCCTGTGTCTCTCCACCCTCCTCTCCCTCCCCTGTTTCTCTCCCCCCCCCCTCCTGTCACTACTTTGTGTCTCTCCCCCCTCCTCTCACTCCCCAGGGTCTCTTCCCCCATCCTCTCTCACCCCTGTGTGTCTCCCCCCTCCCCTGTGTCTCTTCCCTCCTCCTCTCCCTTCCCTGTGTCCCTCCCCTCACTCCGTTGTGTCTCTCCCCCCCTCCTCTCACTCCACTGTGTCTCCCCCCCTCCTCTCCCTCCCCTGTGTCTCTCCCCCCTCTTCTCACTCCCCTGCATCTTTCCCCTCCTCCTCTCACTCCCCTGTGTCTCTCCCCCCTCCTCTCACTCCGTTGTGTCTCATCCCCCCTCCTCTCACTCCCCTGTGTCTCTCCCCCCTCCTCTGCAATGCACTTGCAATTTGTTGTAGTTATCAAACTGAGATTTGTCGCAAGCGTGACGACGAATCGCAGTTTGACAACTATTATATGTGATATATATAATCCATTTTAAGTTTTATAGATGAATGGAAGGTTTTGAATGAATTATGAAAGTCTCTGAGTTTGCTTTCTCGTTCTGTCCAGATGATGAACAGATTTTGCTTTCTCGTTCTGTCCAGATGATGATCTGTATGGTTTGTAAATGCAAGAATGCAAGAATGTTTCTTCTAGATTGGCCATAAATAGATTTGCGTATTGTGGAGCCATTTTGGTACCCATGGCAGTCCCCATCATCTGTAAGTAGGTATCTTTGTTAAAAGAAAAATAATTTTGGGTAAGGATATATTCTATTAGTTTAACAATAACATCAGGGCCATATTTATTGTTTTGTATGTGTGTTGAAAGAAACTTAAAGCATGCCTCTGTGCCATTTTTGTGTGGGATATTACTGTAAAGAGACTCTACATCCATCGTGACAAGTAGTGTGTTAGCAGGTAGTTCTATAATCAGACTGAGTTTGTTGCAAAAGTCAGTGGTGTCTTGTATATAGCTACTGGTGTTACTAACTAATGGTTTAAGTATGTTTTCAACAAATTAAGATATGTGTTCAGTGTTTCCATACCTGTAACAACTGGTCTTCCTGGGTTGCTTGGTTTGTGGATTTTTGGCAGTAGGTAGAAAGTAGGTAGAAAGTCCCAGTTGTAGGATTGGATAAGTTGTTCTAATTCTTGGTGTATATTTTTAGGGATAGTTTTGATGAGTTTCTTAAGTTGAAGAGCATATTTTTCTGTAGGGTCCTGGTTCAATTTTTTGTAGTAGGTGTTGTCTGACAGTTGTCTGTTGGCTTCATTTATGTAGTCCTGAGTATTCATGATTACAACTGCGCCTCCTTTGACTGCCGTTTTTGATGGTGATGACTTTATGGCAGTTCTTTCTGATGGATTAAGATTGTGTAAGTCTCTTTCATATTGTGTTGTTATAACTGATGCAGTTCTCAAGTGAAAGCTTTCTATAAAACTGCCCAGTTGGGTGGGTTAAATATGTGTTTTATTTTCTTGTTACAGTCTAATGATGTTGTGGTATGTCCCTTGTGGAAACATTCTGCCAGTCTTAATCTCCTGATTTTTTACTTTTTATAAGTTAATGTTGTTGTTTCTTGTGAAGATGTTGTATTTCTTTTTTTACATGTTCAGCTTCATATATGTTGCTCTCCTTTAGTTGTTGAAGGAGGCTTACTCTTTGGTGATTTAGATGTATCTTTGTATGAAGTTGATGTATTATGTGATTTCTTAGTTTTTCACTTGTGCATCTGCATACATTTTCAGCATACATTGTGTTAGAAAGGCTGGAGGAGTTTTTAAACTAGTAGGTGGGAGGGAGGGACTAGATATAAGTAATGGGGTAGAAAGTGTAGAGGGGATAAGGGATGAATTAACAACTCATGGGGGAGGAGATGGGGGAGGGTTAGTATAGTCAATAGGGAGGTATTATTAAGTAACTCAAGTATAGTGGCAGGAACCTCAAAACTACAAACTCATAACATAAGGTGTATGCTTTCTGATGCCAGAAGCTTGCCAGGAAAAATGGGAGAGTTAGAATTATTGTCAATTAATGAAAAATGGCATTAAATAAGTATTACCGGAATGTGGTGGGATGAATCTCATGACTGGACTTTTAATCTGGATGGTTATAACATATTTAGGAAAGATAGGGGCAATGGTAAAAGAGGAGGGGGGATTTGTCTCTATGTTAAGCCTGAATTTAAGCCTATGGTCAGAGAAGATATTTATGTGGAACTTGTGGTGTAGTTGAATCTTTGTGGGTAGAGTTAAATAGCAGAGGAGCAAATTCCAAAAGAATATTAGTAGGAGTATGCTATAAACCCCCAAATATAGCTGAAAGTGAGGAAATACAAATATTGTTACAGATTGGAAATGCAGCTAAGCATAGACACGTTCTAATAATGGGAGATTTTAATTACACTGAAATAAACTGGATAAATGAGACCAGAAGTTCAGCTAAGGGGAGCAGGTCTATTAGACGGCTAAAATAGTAATTGAAAAATTAGTTGCAAAAGAGAGTAAGATAATAAAGCCCCGGGTTCCGATGGAATACATCCAAGGGTACTGAGGGAACTGGGTTTTGTAATAGTCAAACCATAATATTTAATTTTTCAAGATTCACTCAAAACAGGGTATTAGATGACTGGAGAAAAGCAGATGTGATATCTATATTTAAAAAGGGAGCAAGAGCCAGTCGGGGAATTATAGACCAGTGAGCCTCACTTCTGTAGTGGGGAAGCTTTTAGAAGAGTTAATAAAGGATAATATACAAGAATATGTCTATTTGAACAGGATTATAAGTAGGAGTCAACATGGATTTATGAGGGATAGGTCATGTCAAGCAAATCTAATTAGTTTCTGTGAGGAGGTTAGTAAGAACCTGGATCAAGGCAACTCAGTAAATGTAGTCTTTTTGGATTTTGCAAAGGCATTTGATACAGTGCCACATGGGAGACTATTGTGAAAACTAAGGGATACAGGAATTGCAGTAAATATCTGCTCATGGATTGAGAGCTGGATAAAAGATAGGAAGCAAATGGTTGCTGGATTGAGAGCTGGCTAAAAGATAGGAAGCAGAGGGTTGTGGTAAATAGAACATACTCTGATTGGAATAATGTGGTATAAGTGAGGTTCCTCAGGGGTCAGTATTAGGACCTCTCCTTTTTAACATATTTATTAAAAACTTAAAAGTAGGATTGGAAAGTAGTGATGACACAAAGTTGTGCAAGGTAATTAAATCAGATAATGATGTACTTTCCCTCCAAAGGGATTTACATAAAATAGAGGTATGGGCATCTAAATGGCAGATGAGATTTAATACGAATAACTATAAAGTTATGCACCTGGGAAGGAAAAATACTCATGCAATGTATAATCTTAATGGAGCAAATATAGGGGTATCAGATATTGAAAGGGATTTGAGAGTGTTTGTGGACAACCACATAGATAACAGTGCTCAAAGCCAAGCAGCAGCTGCAAAGGCAAATAAAATATTAGCATGTATTAATAAGGGTATAGAAGTAAGGGAAGCAAATATAATTCTGCCACTATACAAATCTCTAGTACGCCCTCATTTGGAATATGGAGTACAATTTTGGGCACAACTTCATAAAAAGGACATTTTAGAGCTGTAAAAGGTACAGAGAAGGGCTACAAAATGAGTAAGGGGAAGTTATGAAGAAAGACTAACCAAATTAAGCTTATTTTTTCTAGGAAAAAAGGTGTCTAAGAGGGGATATGATAACCTTATATAAATACATCCAGGGTCAATATAAAGATTTGTCAAGTGAGCTTTTTGTGCCAAGAGGTTTTCAACTGACAAGAGGACATCCCTTGAGGTTAGAAGTAAAAAGATTCCACCTTAATGAAAGAAAAGGGTGCTACACAGTAAGTGTGGTTAATCTGTGGAATTCTCTACCAAAGGAGGTCGGGGCAGCGGATTCGATAGATAACTTTAAAAGGGGACTGGATTTATTTCTAATTTAAAAGGGCATTCAGGGTTATCCTGGATAATTAGAGAGAGAGTATTGATCCAGGGAGGAATCTAATTGCCAGGAATTATTTATTTTTCCCTTTAAGACGATTGGATAAGTTTCACTTGGGGTTGTTTTCTATTTGCCTTTCTCTGGATCAATAATTATAAATTTAAAAAAATATATTAATAAATAATGAATTAACAATGAATGAACAACTGATTAATTAACAACTAATCCGCATATTGCAGATCAGAGGAGATCTTAAAAGGCTGAACTTGATGGACTGAAATTCTTTTTTCAACCTCAGTTACTATGTAACTATGTAACTATATGTAGATCTTATTGGATTTTTGATTTTAAGTCCATGTGGTATAATATTTATTTTCTTTCATTGTGACAAAAAATAAATGTCACTGTTAAGTTGTGTTATTTTTATTGTTATTAAATATATAGTAAATTAATAGTACATATATATATATATATATATATATATATATATATATATATATATACATCTAATGTAGTAATTCAGCATATATAATTTTTATTTTTAAGAAATATGGAATTTTACAAGTATATAATATGTGTATCTATTTACTTTTGTAGGGTCTTTATTTTATTAAGAAGTCTCATCTCATACTTCATTTTACAGAACAATCTGCTTTACAGAATTGTCCCTTCAGGTGCTAAAGCTTTCGAGAAATTTCTGGTCCCAAAAACAAAGAGAAGTAAAGTTCTAGACCTGGCTGACCAGAACCTGCTTGGAGGACATAAAGGAAGTAAAATAATTGAAAGGTACCTTATACACTTGACACTAGGAACAGTGGGTAAATCCTTAATTTACTGGATAAAACCCTTTATTCCTTGGATAATTAGCTAGTGGTATAAATTAATCATATATGTAGAAAGAGGCAGAACATCAATATACTAGCATGACCCACATAACCTTATAGACCACCTGTTACCAGGAACTGAGAAGAATAGGAATGAGTCAGATAAAAAATAACCATCATTTTTAACCTTAAAAATATATATTTGTTTTAAAAAAAAGATGATTTTAAAAATATACCATAGTATATAAGTAGTAGGGTGATAAATCCTATCAGTGTATAACCACTCAATCTGCAGTATTATTTCTTTGGAGGAAAGTCTAAAGTGACAAAGTGCAAAAAAAAACAAAAAACTGATGGAATATTTAAAGTATTTACTCCACTAAGAAATTATTCTTGATATGGACAGTATCATTCACCTTTTTTAATACACAATTTGGATCAAATTGTCCTATGCATCTCAGATTATCTGGAAAATATTCAGATTTTTCTGTACTGGATGTGTGGTTTATATAAAATTATCTTGCAAGAAGTTCTGCTTTACATATTGGTTAGCACTATTTTTAGGTTTTTGCTTACCTTCCTGAAATTACAGACTCACAGGTGCATTATTGAAAACAACTTTTTTGACACATGAAACACTAAGTCAAGGGAAAGGGTAAGCAGTACTGGGAACGCCGAGACAGGCAAGGCTTACTGTAACCATGTGAAATGTGCCATATGACTGAGAGAAGCTAAATATCTGGGCTATATTGTATGGATAGGGTCAAACCACAGCTCAACAAAATGGAGTCAATTCACAACTACCCACAACCTCTGAGGAGAAAATCCCAAAAATGTTATTAGCAGGTTTACTGTAATCAGTGGTAAGTCTTAGATTTTGCTTTTTTCCTTATTGGAGGAATAATATTGTCGGCCTTGTTATTAATGGACCACGTTAGCGCTCATACAATAAAGCTTAATTTTTTAATAAAAATAAATAAATGTAGCGTTAAAATCCTACCTTTGAAATCAGCAATGTTGCTTCAAGCAGATCTGCCTTCCTCCATCCCTGTTAGGTGTCCAGGAGGTGACAGAGGTTCTACTAAAATGGCTCTCCTGAATGTTATCCCTGCTGTCTAACAGCAAGTTCCTTTTCCTGAGGTACCGTAACTCTCTTGTCCCAGTCTGTCAACTGCAGCATTTCTTTTTTTTAAAGCCAAGAATCATTTTTAAGTGAAAAAAAAAGTGGCTCCACTCACAGGGAAGTACTCCTAGGCAGTTGCCTAGTTGGCCTAATGGGTAAACCGGCCATGGGCTCCTAAAAGGCCAAATCCCTGAGATAACTGTCTGTAAGTGACTAATTATCTAGCACAGCTATTTATAACGGTCTTTCTTTATGATGTCATCCACTGTGACACATCTGATGTGTATTTTCTTAAAGAGAAACTCCAGGTGATGTCAGAGTTGGCAACATTCTCAGGGTCTTGCAAAGCACAGGGGTAAGTAGTGCTGTCAGGAGGATGTCTCTTTCTTTTCCCTCTAGGTTCATGGTTATAGATGGGGAAAAAAAGTGAAAACTAAAAAGCACAACATATAAAATAAGCAGTAATTATTAGCCAAACTGTGTATAACAGTTACAGTAGTTACAGTAGTGACTGTAGGCAATCAGAACATCATCCTATCAATATAAAAGACTGCTGTGTCAGTAATCACTATATTTATTTGTTTACTCCATCTTGCACTAATTGATCAAATTGCTCCCCTTACTGTTTATTTTCTTATGTTTGTGAGTTTGTGTTCCTTTAAAGTTTAGCATGATTCCTGCCCCGCCCCCCCCCCCCCCCCCCTTCTTACTCAGTGAGCTACGTGCTTTGACAATAATGTATTAGCTATGCGTTGTTGTGGCAGGTAACACCAGTGGCAGACCTAGTAAATGGGCGCAGTGCAAAATTATTTTGTGACGGTAAGGGTCAGTAAAAAGTCAAAATATATGTAGGTAGTTGGATTACCCCTATGGTGATCATATCACCTTCCTATAAAATATAATTGTCTTCCCCTCTCCACCAATAAATGAAAACTCCCCATTCAAAGTGGGTTGCGACCTAGTTTTGATCCGTGGTGCTTTGCACCTGCTGCACAAGTAGTAGCTCTGACACTGGATACCACTACTCTGCATGTGATAGTTTGGGCAGTTTCTAGAATTGTCCAATGTGGCACATGTTATCTGATCTATAAAGAGGTAAATGCATGAGTATATCGATTTAGGCAGGAGTACCATAGGAACAATTACATCAGTTCAGGGACAGATGCACTGCCCATTTCTTTCTAGTACAGTTAATAATACACAAACATTACCATAAATTATATTTACTACAAACCATTTCTTTCATCTGCACTGAATTGTCATGTTTATTTTTGTAAACATCCCAGCTAGTCAAGTGCTTGAAAACAAATTCACAAAATACTATTGTCCACACCTGTCATTTATAAATCAGCTCACCTTTTCATAAAAATAATATCTATCATTCTCCCCTAATAAATTGTGTCCCCATTTACTCCAGGATGGTAGCAGTGGGTCCCTACCCTACGGTGGGCCAGCATTAGCTCCACCACTGATGCACAATTACTTGAAAAATACAACATATCTCTAATCTGGTGGAGATCTAGATAAATGTGAATCTTGGTTTATCATCACAGTAATACTTACTCTCTTCACCTTCCCTCTCTCTTTCTCTATGTTCCCCCTCACACTCTCTCTATCCCCTTGCACTCTCTTCCCCCTCTATCCTTCCCTCTCTTCTCCCCCTCCCTCTCTTCTCCCTTCCCTCTCTTTCAACCCCCATTTTCTCCCTTACCTCCCTATCCTCTCTTCCCCTCCTCCCTTTCTTCCCCCTCCCTCTCTTCCCCACCTCCTCTCTTCGCCCCCTCCCTCTTTCACCCCTCCCTTTCTTCACTCCTGCCTCTCTTCACCCCCTCCCTCTCTTCTCCTCCTTCTCTTCCCCTCCCTCTCTCCCCCTCCCTCTCTCTCTAACCTCCTCCCTCAAAAAAAACAAAAAAAAACGGCACAGCTCTAATACTTAGCTCCATAGTATTTCCTGAAAGAATAATATGTCGCTACAGCATTTCTTACAAGCAAATTTGCTGAGCAATTCCATGGCTCGCTCAAAAAAAAAAAAACTTACAGTTTGCCTGTAACTCTCAAGCTCTAACGTGTGCTTGCAACCTGCAAAAATATACTCATTGGAGATTTCGATTCTGAATCTCAATAGTCTCCACAGCAGCGAATGGTAACCGCTACTGAATGTGAATACAGTACACTAGGCCATTCATGTTACTGTTAATCAGTCAAATAAAAAAATAAAACCCTATTGTATGAATACTACATGCGCCCTTAATAGCTAAATATCAATAGTTGCTTTTTTACTTAGCTGTTGGGAATAGGGAAAGAAACTCATTGGAGTGTGAGTTTACTTTTACTATTTAAAACATACCCCTTAAAAAACACGCTCATAAGTGGGCAGTTGCAAATAAAACTAAAAAAATAAAAGCTTTCCTTGTTTTTAATCTACCCCCTCATGCACTGGACACGTGAATTAAAATTATGCTCACCTCTATAAACTAGAAGAGCCTGTTCGTCGCTCATTGCGGGCCTCTCCCTTTGTGTACTTTTGCACCTCTGAGCACCTTCGGCGCTCATTGCGAGCCTCTCCCCTCATGTCGAAACGGCAGTGTAAACTATGCTATTTAGCGTTTTTTTATTTTATATATAAAATGTTATATATATATAGAAATATAAAGCGCCATTTTAGATACGTAATGTTATTAGTTGCAAGTTAGTGTTGTAAAATGGCAGCGATTGTCTATGTGTTACACGGCTCGCAAGCATTTTCCGTTCTTTTTAATAGTGTATTTTGTACCTCGTACGTTCCTGGGTAAAAGTGATACGCAGCTGGCTGTGTTTTGCAGGGTTCTGGGGCGTGTAGCTTCGTTTTCATTTTTTTCGCCCGCCATTTTTTTTCTTGCTTAGCCGATTTTCAAGTGCAGAAACTCTGCAAATTAAATTAAATTTGCGTGCATCCTCACTTGCTGTGTTTGAGGATTTTTTTGCTTTTTGTTTTGTCGTGTTTTTTGATTTGCGTGGTTCGGCTGTTAACTTCGTATTTTTCCGACCTCGTAATTTTGGGGGGAAGTTCCGCACCTCCCAATTTTGTTTTCTAAGTCCTGCAGCCTAAGGCAATACCGCATTTCCTAACTGCTTGGAGGCTACGTACTTTAATGCCTGAACTGCTCGCCTCGCATTACTGCATACGTCCCGCGTTTTTCAATGCCTCAACTGCTCGCCTCGCTTTGTGAGGCTCGCAGGCGGTGCTCATCGCCTAAGTGCTCCAAGTTTCAATGCCTCAACTTCTCGCCTTGCTATGCTAGGCTCGGAAGACTTCTGTGCCTCAACGGCTCGCCTCGCTACGCAAGGCTCGCAAATGTGACGACAAATCGTAGTTTGACAATTATAATATGTAATTGATTCTAAAAAAATGTTGTGCTTTAAACTAAAATAGGTGCTAATATTGTTGTTTCCCTATAAACTTTCTAAACATGTGAAGCTACCCCTAAATTACATTGGTACATTTTTGAATAGTAAATATAAATTGCAATTCGTCCTATGGAAGGTTTCTAAATGTTACTAGGTATATAATATACAGTGGATATAAAAAGTCTACACACCCCTGTTAAAATGTCAGGTTTCTGTGCTGTAAAAAAATTAGACAAAGATAAATCATTTCAGAACTTTTTCCACCTTTAATGTGACCTATAAACTGTACAACTCAATTGAAAAACAAACTGAAATCTTTTAGGTGGAGGTAAAGAAAAAAAAAAAAAAATAGTGTGGTTGCATAAGTCTGCACACCCTCTTATAACTGGGAATGTAGCTGTGTTCAGAATTAAGCAATCACATTCCAAATCATGTTAAATAGGAGTCAGCATACACCTTCCATCATTTAAAGTGCCTCTGATTAACCCCAAATAAAGTTCAGCTGCTCTAGTTGGTCTTTCCTGAAATTTTCTTAGTCGCATCCCACAGCAAAAGCCATGGTCCACAGAGAGCTTCCGAAGCATCAGATGAGTCTCATTGTTAAAAGGTATCAGTCAGGAGAAGGGTACAAAATAATTTCCAAGGCATTAGATATACCATGGAACACAGTGAAGACCGTCATCATCAAGTGGAGAAAATATGGCACAACAGTGACATTACCAAGAACTGGAGCTCCCTCCAAAATTGATGAAAAGATGAGAGGAAAGCTGGTCTGGGAGGCCTACAGCAATATTAAAGGAGCTGCAGGAATATCTGGCAAGTACTGGCTGTGTGGTACATGTGACAACAATCTCCCGCAGTCTTCATATGTCTGGGCTATGGGGTAGAGTGGCAAGATGAAAGCCTTTTCTTACGAAGAAAAACATCCAAGCCAGGCTACATATGAAGTCTCCCAAAAGCATGTGGGAAAAGGTGTTATGGTCTGATGAAACCAAGGTTTACATTTTTTGGCCATAAATCCAAAAGATATGTTTGGCGCAAAAACAACACTGCACATCACCAAAAGAACACCTTACCTACAGTGAAGCATGGTGGTGGCAGCATCATGCTTTGGGGCTGTTTTTCTTCAGCTGGAACTGGGGCCTTAGTTTTGATAGTTATGAACAGTTCCAAATACCGGTCAATATTGGCACAAAACCTTCAGACTTCTGCTAGAAAGCTGAACATGAAGAGGAACTTCATCTTTCAGCATGACAACGTCCCAAAGCATACATCCAAATCAACAAAGGAATGGCTTAACCAGAAGAAGATTAAAGTTTTGGAATGGCCCAGCCAGAGCCCAGACCTGAATCTGATTGAAAATCTGTGGGGTGATCTGAAGACGGCTGTGCACAGGAGATGCCCTCGCAATCTGACAGATTTGGAGTGTTTTTGCAAAGAAGAGTGGGCAAATCTTGCCAAGTCAAGATGTGCCATGTTGATAGACTCATACCCAAAAAGACTGAGTGCTGTAATAAAATCACATGGTGCTTTAACAAAAGTATTAGTTTAAGGGTGTGCATACTTATGCAACCATATTATTTTATTTTTATATTTTTTCTTCCCTCTACCTAAAAGATTTCATTTTGTTTTTCAATTGAGTTGTACAGTTTACAGATCACATTAAAGGTGGAAGAAGTTCTGAAATGATTTATCTTTGTCTAATTTTTTTACAGCACAGAAACCTGACATTTTAACAGGGGTGTGTAGACTTTTTATATCCACTGTATATCTATTTACTTTTATGTACTTTATTTTAAGAAAACGTGCTTATAAGCTGTGTTTTACTCCTTAAAATCAAACAAATAGTAAAAGTTTAAGTCTGCCCTGTGAAGTTCACAAAAATACAGACTCTGTAGCATTGCTGTGCTTCAAACGAACCAATCAGTAACCATCTCTCAACAACATGCTGCTGAGACATGGTCTGTGATAGGCTAGGACACTACACTGCACATCTAGCCCTAGAGAGTCTGACTGTATATGATCCAGGGGGCAGACCCATACCTATCATTTGGATGATTGTAGGTAGAAAAAACAGAGCTTATAAGAACTGCTTAATGAAATAAAGTATATACAAGTACATAGATGCATAGGTATATTATATACCTAGTAAAATCCAGGAACCTTCCATATCCCTTTAAGGCATACTTGTTGATAAAATGACTAATCCACATTTTTTCAAATAAATTCAGCATGATTTTCATGAGTGTGTGGGCATTTTTATAAGGATTGTACGACTATAATTACCGTATATACTTGAGTATAAGCCGACCCGAGTATAAGCCAAGGCACCTATTTTACCACAAAGTACTGGGAAAACTTAGTGACTCAAGTATAAGCCGAGGGAGGGAAATGTGCTGCCCCCTGTGTCCCTCTTGTGCCCTCTGTGCCCCTTTTTTGTGTTCCCCCTCTCTCTCCCCTGTGTCTCTTCCTCCCTGTCCCCCCTGTGTCTCTTCCTCCCTGTCCCCCCTGTGTCTCCCCCCCCTCTGCCTCCCCTGTGTCTCTTGCTCTCCTCTCCCTCCCCTGTGTCTCTTCCCCCTCTCCCTTCCCTGTGTCTCTTTCCCCCCTCCCTTCCCTGTGTCTCTTTCCCCCCTCCCTCGTGTCTCTTTCCCTCCCCCTCCCTTATCACCCTCCTCAACCCCCCTCCTCATCCTCCCTCCTCATCCTCCCTCCTCAACCCCCCTCCTCAACCCCCCTCCTCATCCTCTCTCCTCAATCCCCCTCCTCAACCCCCCTACCCCTCCTCATCCTCCCTCCTCATCCACCCTCATCCCTTCTCCTCATCCTCAACCACCCTCCTCAACCCCCATCCTTAACCTCCCTCCTCATCCCCATCCTCATCCCCCCTCCTCAACCCCCCTACTCAACCTCCCTCCTTAACCCCATCCTCATCCTCAACACCCCTCCTCAACCCCCCTTCCTCAACCTCAACCCCCTTCCTCAACCTCAACCCCCCTCTTCAACCTCAACCCCCCTCTTCAACCTCAACCACCCTCCTCAATCTCCCTCCTCAACCCCCATCCTCAACCCCCTCCTCATCCTCAACCCTCCTCCTCAACCTCCCTCCTCAACCTCTCTCCTCACCCTCTCCCTTTCCCCTCACTTACCTTCCATCTGCAGCTGCTTCTCCACTCCTCCATGCATCTTCCGGCTGTGACGTCACGTCATTAGCATATGCCGGGTCCCGATGCAGCCGGAAGACGCGCGGAGGAGCGGAGGAACAGCTGAAGATGGAAGGTGAATGGAAACGGAGAGGAGGAGGCAATTAGAGGGATAAAGTGAGGAGGGGGGTTGAGGGTGAGCAGTGGGTAGAGGGTGAGCAGGAGGTTGAGGATGAGGAGGGGGGTTGAGGAGGGGGTTGAGGATGGGGGGTTGAGGATGAGTATGGGGGGTTTGAGGATGAGGATGGGGGGTATGAGGATGAGGATGGGGGCGGTGAGACACGGGAGGGAAAGAGAGCCACGGGGGTGGAGATACATGGGGGGGGGGGGGGAGAGACACAGGGGTGGAGAGACACGGGGAAAGAGAGACACGGGGTGGAGAGACACAGGGGGGAAGAGAGACACAAGGGTAGAGAGACACGGGGGAAAGAGAGACACATGGGGGTAGAGACACATGGGGGAAGAGAGACATGGGGGTGGAAAGAAAGACACGGGGTGGAGAGACACAGGGGGAAAAAAAGACACGGGTGTGAGGAATTGACTCTGCTGGGTTTTGAACCCTGGTCCCCAGGCTGCTATACCTCTTCCCTACCACTGCGCCAGCCTGCCTCTTGCAGATTTGCCTGAGATCTGATACCTTGACTCTAAAAGCAATGCAATCAGTGACAACTCTCTTTAGCTGTGTCTGGTCAGCTGTCTGGTTCTTGGCCTATATAAGGCACTTCCTGTCTCTGTATCCTTGCTAGATTATTGTGTGGTTTCTGATCACTTCAATAAAGCTTGTTCCTGTTTCACCTACAAATTGCTGAACTGGATTATTGCTGACCTTGGCTGCTGGTCTCCACAACCTTGTGATTCCATATCATTACAACGGGTGACTCAAGTATAAGCCGAAGGGGCCCTTTTCAGCCTTAAAAAAGGGCTGAAAAACTCGGCTTATACTCGAGTATATACGGTACAACCTAAGACTTGAATTTGACTGTAATGATGAAAAGTATAGTATAAACCATGTTGCATTTTACAGACAATGTATTTAAATTAGAAATGATAATTGTGTAATGGTTAAGTTAGAAAACTGCATATATAATAAATATTAGGATCCCTTTAGGCAGTGGGCTATAAACAACAATCACTTTATTAAATCTGCATATTTCTGCAGTACAGCAATGCCCAGGTTGCAGAATTCAGGAAGCTTAACATGTTTCATAAGGGTATAGGTGCTGGAAGCAAAACATCCACATGAATGCTGTAATGCTCATGACCTTCAAGATTGTTTGGAATGAAGCAGGAACAACCTGAGGAACAAGTCAACCTGATGAACAGATCTGAATTTCTCAGGAGCACACCAGGAACCAGGACAGGTCAGGAACGCACCAGGAACAGACTAGGATACTTGGATTTATCCAGGAACAGGCAAGAGTTGCCAGGAACACTGGGGTGTAGCAGCAAAACCATAAACAACCTGGTACAAGAAGGTTTGGGGTTCTGAAAGAAAGAGTTGCCAAAGTCCAAATTGGGGAAATAGCAGTGAATGTACAATAGCAAGTTAACACAAGGGATGGACCAGGTCTCAGACAGCACTCTGGAACTGGGGAAAATCCACTGCTATAGGACTTGTCGTAAACACTACTACTAGGCCCCCTCCTCTTCTCCATCAACACATCCTCACTTGGTACTCTAATAAACTCTTTTGGGCTTCATTATCATCTCTATGCAGATGACCCCCTCTCTTCTAACACACGTCTCCAACTGCCTCTCTAGTATAGCCTCTTGGATGTCCACCCACCATCTGAAACTCAACATGTCTAAAACTGAACTAATTTTCTCTCCATCTCCCACAGCGTCAATTCCTCACATCTCTCTCACTGTCAACAATGACATCCTCACCCCCACCTCCCAAGCCTGTTGTCTTGGGGTTTTACTGGACCCTGCCCTGTCTTTTATCCCTTGCATACAGTCACTAACTAAACCTTGTCTTCTACATCTAAAAAACATCTCCAGAATTCGCCAATATCCTACACAACCAAAATCCTAAAACACTCTCTCATCATCTCTCGACTAGACTACTGCAACTGGCTTCTTGTTGGCTTACCCACCACCCAACTATGAATGCCTCTGCTAGACTCATCATCTGTACACAGCCTTCAGACTCAGCATCACCTCTTTGTCAATCACTCCACTGGCTTCCCTTAGCCTCAAGAATAACATTTCAAATCATGACCCTAACTTACAAAGCCCTCAACAATAATTATATCCCATACATCTCTGCTCTCATCTCCAAATACTTCCCCACTCGCCCTCTTCGTTCTGCTAATGACCTTCTTCTTTCTATAACTCTTGTCACTTCCTCTCACTCCCGCCACCAGGACTTTTCTTGTGCTGCCCCTATTCTCTGGAACTCCTTGCCACAAAAACACAGGGGACTCAGGAACATGAAATACAGATAACTCAAACAACAGGCCCAGGGGACTTGGGAGCAGCAGCTTTAATAGCCTGGGTACAGTTATGAGGTAAGCATCCCAGGTGCTATTGTAAGGTAAGTACAAGCTTGGACTGTAGGATGGAGAAAGTCCCAGGGTATGGCAGGGGGACTCCTGTCATTATGTTATCCTTCCATTCCCAATATTACAGCTATAGTTGCTCTTTTTTTTACCATATATTATTTAACACATTGTTAGAGTAGAAGGAAACTCACACAAAATAGCAAAAATCTAATTTTAAATTTGTGATGTTAGTAATATAAGGCACTATTACACTAAGCTATATTTTATTGATGTGTAAAAATATTTTGTTTTATGCTCTTAAGTTTGATTGATACTGTTGATAATACAGCCAAAACGTTATCAGAATTGTATACACGGGTGATAAATGATATAGAGTTTATCAAATAAACTCAATTTCTGAAAAAAAACAGCAAATACAACAGCACAACATTGACGTATGTCACCAATTTTTTACAATTAACATTTATCATATTACCATGATCCTAAGGTGAAAACCCATCCATCATGTATGATCAATAAGTATTATTCTGAAATCATGTTTTGAACACAGGGTACATCCATTATATGTGTTAAGTGCACCTCTTCAATCTAGTTATTGTCACCTACATTAGCAAATGTGGAACAATAACATGGTCCAAGAACATTTTAAAATCCATATAATATTATATTCTTCCAATATAAATATATTGAAAATGTTATACTTCAGCAAAGAAACTATTTTTTTTTTAAATAAATCAAATACCATTTAATTTTAATCATGTTCTCATATCTGAACCATAGTGTTACTGTGTGTATCACAAAATATGCTCAGCGAATAGGGGCATAGACCCTGAAGCAGTAATGTTAGATGCAGTGGTGAATGTGTTTGTAATTACTTAAAGGGATATGGAAGGTTTCTGAATTTCACCAGGAATATAATATACATATGTATCTATTTACTTGTATGCACTTTATATACTAAGAAGTGCTTAAAAGCTCTGCTTTTATATCTAAAATCATCCAAATAATACCTGTGCAGTGTTTAAAATTCAGGAAATCAGTGACCATCTCTCAATGGCATGTTACAGAGTTGAGAAATGGTCACTGATTGGCTACTAGGAGACACAAACAACATCCCGTATGACTATACTGTGTCTTTAAAAGCTGCAGAGCGCAGATCCAAGGAGGTATTATTTGGATGATTTTAGGCAGAAATAAACAGATCTTATAAACACTTCTTAATAAAATAAATAAAATAAAGTACTTAAAAGTAAATGGATACACAGATATATGATGTGTGTGTTTACATTGCTCAGTCGTGTCTAACTCAAGACACCATGCTGATCCACTTGGTATTCATGATAGATATACTGGAGTGAGTTGCCAGTTTTTCTCCAGTGGGCCACAGCATACAGCTCCTGGTATTCCTAGGTGGTCTCCCATCCCAGAACGGACCAGGCCCGACCCTGCTCAGCTTCAGGGTGCTGTGACCCCTTGGTTCCTTGACTGGAATCAAACCCAGGTCTCAGTGGTAAAAGCACCAAATGCTAACCATTGGACCACCAGGTATACTATATTCCTGGGGAAATCCAGAAACCTTCCATATCCCAAAGCTGTGTCAGTTCACATGCTTATTTATTAACCAATGTACGCTACAATGTTTTACTTTGCAGATCCCTGTCCTTAAGTGATATATGGTAGCCTGCATCACAGTTTAACGAGAAGCAACTGAATTATCCTTGTTTTATGACACAAGCTGAATCATTGCTGACAAAATTAAATTTATCTGAGTGACACAAAACATGTTTTATATTTTTTAAACCTGAAGAACTGTAGTATTCCTTGTTTATCACATATATAGTTGTGAGCATGCGGGTTGTTGCTAACGCTGCGGCCCTCGCGAAGCGAGGGCCGCAGTTGCTGGCAACGCTCCCCAGTGGCCCACATTACCCGAGGCGCCTGCACGGCACCCCCTGCCCCACTGATGCGGCCCACATCACCCCAGGCTGCAGGGAAGCTCAGACACCCAGCCAGCACTGCCAGGACCCTGCCACTGATGCTCCCCAGCAGCCCACATCACCCCAGGCACCTGCACGGGAAGCTCAGACACCCAGCCAGCACTTCCAGGTATCAGTGCTGCAGGATGCAGCTCCAGGGAGGCAGGACAGTTGGGGGTACAAGGAGGAGCCTCCGATCCCGGCCTGTGCTGTCTGGCCTGCAGCTGGGTTCTTCCCCAGCTACTTCCTTGCGCTGGGCTCCGAGGACAGGCCGCAGGGGGCGGGGAGCTGATAAATGAGCCACAGGCCTAAGGCTGCAGAGGGGGGAGAGGAATAAAATTACCCCCGTTGGGTGTACAAGGAGGAGCCTTTACTGGAGATGGAGCCGCGGTGCTCAGTTCTGGGCCTGTGCTGGTTGGGCCTGCAGCAGGCTTCTCCCCCAGGGCTCCCTCCTCGGCAGCTCCATGCAGCTGCTTCACATCTCTGCCTCAACAAGCAGACAGGACAGAGATGAGGATTGAGCCCACCGCTGCTCCCCACACAGACAGCCATCTGCAGAGATCCAGTGGGAGAAGAACCCAGGAGGTAATGAAGTGGGGGTCACAAGCAGGGAGAAGGGAGACAGGATGGGGGAAGGGAGCCAGGAGAGGTAGGTGAGACACAGGGAAGGGAGAAGGGGCAAAGAGACACAGAGGAGGGAGGGGGTACAGGGGAGGGAGTGGGGAAAGAGACACAGGGGAGGTAGAGGGGGAAGAGACACAGGGGAGGGCGATGGGGAGAATGGGAGACAGGGGAGGGAGAGTAGAGGCAAAGAGAGACAGGGGAGGGAGAGTAGAGGCAAAGAGAGACAGGGGAGGGAGAGTAGAGGCAAAGAGAGACAGGGGAGGGATAGTAGGGGCAAATAGAGACAGGGGAGGGATAGATTGGGCAAAGAGAGACAGGGGAGGGATAGATTGGGCAAAGAGAGACAGGGGATGGATATAGGGGGCAAAGAGAGACAGGGGAGGGATAGATTGGGCAAAGAGAGACAGGGGAGGGAGAGAGGGGACAAAGAGAGACAGGGGAGGGAGAGAGCGGACAAAGAGAGACAGGGGAGGGATAGAGGGGGCAAAGAGAGACAGGGGAGGGAAAGAGGGGGCAAAGAGAGACAGGGGAGGGAAAGAGGGGGCAAAGAGAGACAGGGGAGGGAGAGAGGGGGCAAAGAGAGACAGGGGAGGGAGAGAGGGGGCAAAGAGAGACAGGGGAGGGAGAGAGGGGGCAAAGAGAGACAGGGGAGGGAGAGAGGGGGCAAAGAGAGACAGGGGGAGGGAGAGAGGGGACAAAGAGAGACAGGGGAGGGAGAGAGGGGACAAAGAGAGACAGGGGATGGATAGAGGGGGCAAAGAGAGACAGGTGAGGGATAGGGGGGGCAAAGAGAGACAGGGGAGGGAAAGAGGGGGCAAAGAGAGACAAGGGAGGGAGAGAGGGGGCAAAGAGAGACAGGGGAGGGAGAGAGGGGGCAAAGAGAGACAGGGGAGGGAGAGAGGGGGCAAAGAGAGACAAGGGGGGGGAGAGAGGGGGCAAAGAGAGACAAGAGAGGGGGCAAAGAGAGACAAGGGAGGGAGAGAGGGGGCAAAGAGAGACGGGAGGGAGAGAGGGGGCAAAGAGAGACAAGGGAGGGAGAGAGGGGGCAAAGAGAGACAAGGGAGGGAGAGAGGGGGCAAAGAGAGACAAGGGAGGGAGAGAGAGGGCAAAGAGAAACAGGAGGGGGGAGGGAAAGAGACATGGGAGGGAGAAATGTTTTGGAAAAAACTTGATCTTGCCGTCATTTTTTGACGGGCAAGTCGCTAGTTTCTTTATAAACAGTGGACACACAATTCAAATAAAAAAGCCTGATTCAATTGAGCTATCGCAAGTTACTGCCACCTGTAAATGAGGCCGCAAGTTAATTTTCTATTCAATTGGCGTCTTTTTGCGGGCTCCAAACGGGTTACGGCTTTGAAAACTTTGTGATGATTAAACCCAGAACTTAGAGCCTCCCGCAAATCGCTATTCAATTGCTCCAATTCCCCAAGGCCGAAAATGTTTTCACACCCGTAAATAGTAAATGAAGGAGTGCTCGAGGGAACCCGCAAGGGGGTTTAACCCCTGTCCGCAGCACTGTAAATGCAAATAAAAAATCAATACTGCACTGTAAATAACAGAGAAAGCGATGATAGACATTAGAATTAATTGCACAACAGTCTCAAGCTCGCATATCAGCAGTAAATTACATTTCTTTTTATGTTTCATTTTGGGGTTATATCGATCTCGGGAATCAATGAGTTAATACAAGTCAGGTCACCCACGTTGATTAGAACCGTATTGGCATTCATTTTCATAAGTCTGTATTTTGCAGGTTCGCACATGGGACCCACGAAACTGATTGATTGACATGTAACCTCCATGTTTTACTGCCATAATAATGACAGTCTCATTTTCTATTGGCTGATACGAAATCTGAGGTTATGGTCTTGATTAAATGATTATGTTCCTGCCTTGAACGGCTATGAACCAGTGCATGGTTTACGGGCCGCACACCCGCAGCACACCCGCAGACATACGGCATGGATCCTGTGAGATGCAGGCTTGCAATTGAATCAGACTCTTTGTTTTCAAATGATAATTTTATTATATAGCTGTGGATCTTGCGATGTTGGTGGTGTTTGCGATGTTGGTCATGCGAAGCGAGCAGTCGACTTCGAGCCTCGCGAAGCAAGGAGACCCGTTGTAGCATGCAGGACTTTGGCCTTCGGTGCTCATTGAAGGCCTTGCGATGAGCGCCGCAGGCGCTTATCGCCAGCGCTGCAGGACTTAGGCTGCAATGAGCTCATTGCACTGCGAGCCTCACTAAGCAAGCAGTTGAGGGATGCGGGACTTAAGCTGCAATGAGCGCCAAAGATGCTCATTGCACTGCGAGACATGCAAAGCGAGGTGAGCAGTTTAGACACATGGGATGCAGACGAAAAACGTAGCACTTTGCCGCAGTTCGCTAATTTAACGGCCAATCTTAGTTCAGGTGCGTAACTCTAAAAACCCTCAAAACAAGCAAAATAATAAAAAAATAATAATTTAAAAAACACTCACACACAGCACAGGGGAAGAGCCAGGAAGCCTGGGAGTGAGGTTGCAAGCCAATTTGAGCCATATTTGACATTCTTTAGTGAACGAAAATCGGCTAAGCGAGGAAAAAAATGTCGGATGAAAATCTGAAACAGGATGAAAACGAGGCTGAGCAAAGCCAGGCACGCAGGACTTTGAAAATACACGATGGCAAAAACAGTAACACTTACACGAACCACGCCAGACACGCAAAACCTTGAAAATAAAACAAACGGCATTCAGCACGTAACGCGCAAACATTCAGCAGACACACAGAAGAGAAAGGCACAGGGAAGGGACAGGGGGGAGATGCTGGAAAGAGGCACATGGCATTCCCAAGTACAAAACTTGCAGGTTAACGAACCCTGCAATGAGAGGCCTATACAGTAGCCGGAAGGAAAGGCTCGGATGAGTGCCAAAGGCGTTCATTAAGAGTCACGCGATGAGTGGCGAAGGCGCTCATTGCAGGGCTTGCGATGAGCACCGCAGGAAAGTTGAAGTATACAGGGGTAGAGGCTCCCGATGAGCGCTGACGGTGCTCAGGGGAGCAAAATCCTCACTTTGTGAAAACAGCATTGCCAGTCTTACAATTTTATTACCGTAATTTTTGACGGCCAATTTCCTAGTTTTATTATAAAACCTGTTATGTATTTAGAGCATCATTCATTTCAGAGGCCGCAACTCGATCGGAGTAGGACGTATGTCTGCGGACATGCTGCGATCCTGCATTGGCCACAACTTATGGTGCTATTCAATTGACCGGTCTCGCAAGTCCTGGCCCAATAGTGCTCATTGCAAACCATGTTAGAAATTTGCAAGCTTGAACATGATCGCTGACGCAAGGCTGTAATTTGTGGTTAGAAACCACAATGGAAACAGAGATCGTTATCAAGACATCAATTAAACCTGTGAGAGCTCCTGCAGGTTTTCTAAATGAAATATTGCTGTACGGTCTCCATCATGACTCCCGCAGGGTCCCCACATGAACCCCATGATGCAGGGGTCCCAATCAGGACCCCCGCAGGGTCCTTACATTAACCCTTGCTGCGGGGGGCCCCGATCAGGACCTGCCTTGCGGGTCCTTAAAGTAAGTTAAAGGTCCTTAAAGGACCCGCGGCACACAAATAGTTAACCCCGGCCGCATGAATACTGTAAATACCCAAGCGGCACTTAACATTAACCCCCCAATGCTGCGGGATCCCCATCGGGACCCCTGCAGGGTCTCCACATTAACCCCTTGCTGCAGGGGTCCCTATCAGGACCCCCACAGGGCCCCCATATTAACCCCTGCATTTACAAATTTAAATTTCCTGCCGAGGGTCCTTAAAGGACCTTAAAGGTCCTTATAGGACCTGGGTTACAATTGTAATTAACCCCATCACTCATGGGGCTCTATACAGACCCTCATGAGCCTCTAATAAACCCCATTAGTCCCATTAGGGTCTATGTATTAACCCTGACATTAACACTATAAGTGCCATGAGGGTCCTCCAGGACCTACATGACACTAAGTCCAAACACTACCCTACACTACACTATCAGCCACCCTAATAAACTTATAAATCTAAATTAATCCCCTCTAAGTAATTAACCCTATTTAACCCTCACCATACTTAATTAACCCTATAACTAACTACTTAACCCTATCTAGACCCAGTTATTCCTATCTAGTCCAATTTAACCCTAACTGTACCCAATAAACCCTAATTGTACCCAATTACCCCTAAATGTACCCAATAAACACTTACTGTATCCAATTACCCCTAACTGGACTGAATTACCCCTAACTGTACCTAATTACTCCTAACTGGATCTAATTACCCTTAACTGGACCCAATAAAACCTAACTGTACCCAATAAACCCTAACTGTACCAAATTACCCTAACTGTACCCAATTACCCTAACTGTACCTAATTACTCCTAACTGTACCCAATTAACTCATAACCTATTAACCCCTATCCTATCCTATTAACCCTCCCTCTACCCTATTTTGTACTTAGTAGGGTTTTTAATTTTCTGTAATGTGGTTGTTTTTATTTTTTGTACTTAGTGGGATGTTAGGAATTTTAGAGGATTAGGTAGGTTAGTGCAGGGGTTAATAGGATTGGATAGGGGTTAATAGGGTTGGGTAGGGGTTAACATGGTAGGGTAGGGGTTAATAGCATAGGGTAGGGTAGGGGTTAAGAGGGTAGGGTAGGGGTTAATAGGTCAGGGTAGAGGGGGCATTAAAAGGGTAGGATAGGGGTTAATAGGGTAGGGGTTAATAGGGTTGGATAGGGGTTAATAGGGTTGGGTAGGGGTAGATATGATAGGATAGGGGTTAATAGGATAGGGGTTTATTGAGTACAGTTTGTGTTTATTGGGTATAGTTAGGGGTAATTAAGTCCAGTTAGGGTTTATTGGGTACAGTTAGGGGTAATTTGGTAAAGTTAGGGGTAATTAGGTTCAATTAGGGTTTATTGGGTACAGTTAGGGTTTATTGGGTACAGTTAGGGTTAAATAGGACTAGATATGGAGAACTGGGTCTAGATAGGGTTAATTACATATGGTGAGGGTTAAATAGTGTTAATTACTTAGAGGGGGTTAATTACCTGGGGGGGTTAATTACTTAGGGCCTCATTCAATTCTGATTTGGCCAATTGAATAGGGCTCTAAATAAGCACATAGCATATTTTTTGAAATAATTTTTTAGTTAGTGAACTTCTATCAAAAAGCAAGGCCTTTACTAACTAAAAACTTCTTTAAAAAAATATGCTATGTGCTTATTTAGAGCCCTATTCCATTGGCCAAATCGCCTTGCTTTGCGAGGCTCGCAGTAGACTGCTCTCTTCGCATGTCCAACATCGCAAACACCACCAACATCGCAAGATCCACAACTATCTAATAAAATGATAATTTGAAAACAAAGAGTTTGATTCAATTGCAAACCTGCATCTCACAGGATCCAAATCGGCCCTTAGAGGGGGCTAATTACTTAGAGGGGGTTATGTTAGATTTATTAGTTTATTGGGGTGACTAATAGTGTAGTGTAGGGTAGTGCTTAGACTTAGTGTCATGAAGGTCCTGGAGTTAATATCAGGGTTATTATTGTCCCATAAGGGTCAATATAGCCCCTTATGGGACTTTTGGTTTAATTAGAGGCTCATGGGGATCTGTATAGAGCACCATGAGTGATGGGGTTAATTACAATTGTAGCGTGGGTCATTTAAAGACCTGCGGCTGGAAATTTACATTTTTAAATGCTGCGGAGGTCCCGATGGGGACCCCGCAGGATAGGGGGCTTAATGTTAGGTACCGTAGGGGTACGTACAGTACCCCCGCGGCCTGGGTTAACTATTTGTGTGCCGTCCTTTAAAGACCTATAAGTTCCTTTAAGGGCCAGTGGCGGGAAATTTAAATTCCTAAATGCAGCAAGGGGTTAATATCCGGACCCTGCAGGGGTCCCGATTAGGAACTCTGCAGCAAGGGGTTAATGTGGGGACCCTGTGGGGGTCCCGATCGGTTTCTCTGCATCAAGGGGTTAATGTGGAGACCCCTGCATCATGGGGGTTTAATTTAGGAGTGGGGGGTTAGGAGCAGTGGGGACATTTAGGGGGAACATACGTAAGGGCTTTTAAAGTGTCATACAGACTTGTGTTATTCCACAGCCCTCTTGCATTATTATAATAATTATGAGAATTTCAAATATTAAATATTAGTCACTAGAAGTGACTATAGTAGAGGCCTAGACAATAGCTCCTATGGTGCTTAACACCGAATTACTAAAGGATAGGAGAATGAATAAAAATAGAGGGTTGTCGGCTATACTTAAATAAACTAAGAACTATTTATTATAAGTGAATAAAAATAGAAAACACGTAGTGACAAAATCCACTCTATACCTATGTTGTTGAAAAGCATTGAGGGGGACTAAAATTGCTAGATAAATATCTAATATGTGAAAAGGTTCTATTCTAACTATTAAATAACCTCTCAAAATGGTACTTGTACACCCTCAAGTCCTATTTAATTAATACACACGTTAGCTATATATATATAGTTTTTTTTTCCCTCACTATTAGATAATTCTTATTGTTTATTAATATACACAATTAATATACATTTTATACCCCATTTAGGGTTATTTTGCTTTAGGGTGACCAAGGATTGAGAGGTTATTTAATAGAATAGAACCTTTTCACATATTAGATATTTAGCTAGCAATTTTAGTCCCCCTGAATGCTTTTCAACAACATAGGTATAGAGTGGATTTTGTCACGACGTGTTTTCTATTTTTAGTCAATTATAATAAATAGTTCTTAGTTTATTTAATTATAGCCGACAACCCTCTATTTTTATTCATTCTCCTATCCTTTTGAATTTCAAATATTCCAAGAGCATGTATGTGGTTTGGTAAATAGTAAAATAGTATGTTTAAATAGTATGTGTCCCATAGAGATAGTAGAAAAGGAAAATACTTACTGTAAGTTATACTAAATAACAACCATATGTTTAGATTCAGTAGGGCATATGTATAATGTTTGGTAAAATATATGTATACACATGTAGTCAATGATATGTCTTATTGTTTCAATGGGAGAGAGAAATTCATATTTAAATGAAGGAAACACTATCTGCTTGGTAAGCTTGAAAACAAGTGTATTAATATATTTTGAAGTGACCAGTGTATTAATATATTTTGAAGAGTTGTTGTTTTGTTTATGCACATTACCCTTAGGGATTAATCTCCCTAAGAGGTATAGGGGACTCCAGACCTGGACCCTCTGCTCACTGTGCTTTGAGGAGTTCAGCTACACCTAACTGGTGAGGCCCAATGAAGGCCAAAACGTACATCTGGGGTTTGCTGTTTCTCCTGTTCAGGGTAGAATTGCGTGGTATTTCGGGGCTGGGTCACTCTAGTGAGTGGGACCAGAATGATATACTACAGGATATTTCTCCCTGTGAAGGGCACAAGTGAGCTAAAAGAGGTTGCTCTCAGAGTGGGTTATCATGTCCATAGAACTAACCTAATAAGGTGAATTTGTTCACGATTGAGCATCTCTGACTTTGTTGTTATATTTTGAAGAGAGCAAAGGCCGGTTATCATCATCCTGTCTTTCAGTACTTCATTTCAGGACATTTAAAGGTTATTGTCAATTATTTTTAATGATGGGCAAACACAATAGTATATTTCTGTATCTGTAACCATCTATCATACCTCCTTATCTAGAATAACTGGATACTCTATGTGAATATATACTATCAGGAGGCCCTTGTATGTGCAGGGAAGTGATGCAAAAAAAGTTTAAGCAGTTTGCCCATTATTTACACTTGCTGTTCCTGAGTGCATAGAGTGATTTTGTGTTTTCAGTGTCACATTAAAGATAAAACACTGCCCTTCCCAAGATTAAACAGCTGTAAAGTGCAACTGCTTGCCCTTCTTCTGCCATAGCAATGGATCTTGCAGATTTAACTGTTTAAGTCAATTTACAGTATTGTACAATTCTTCTCTGTTCTGTCAATAGTAAATTGTGAGTATTGAGGTCATCGAGTGCCAAATAATTCTATAGAAACAGAGCTGTTTAGGAAAACATGGATTTTAATCAGTCACTCTGTAGCAATATTTGCACGTGGGTCTACATTAGACCATCAGAATGATGGAACTAGTCTAAGTTAGGACTAGGTTGCCTGCTGGACTGGAGTCTGCCAATAACTTCAACTCATGGCAATACTATCTGTGCATCTAAGAAGATGTATGTTAGGGAGGATCCTGGACTGATTATTGTACCTGAGGACAGGTAACATCAAAATTACTATAAATGTGCTTGTTTTCCTGATGTGTCCCTAAATATATGCATTATTTTTATATATTAAAAACAAAAAGCTTGCATTTTATTTTGCTTACCAGTGATGGAACTGTTGCTTATAGTTCAGCTACGTATATTTATACTGGACACACCAGAGCATTACTTAGCACCAACCAGAAACTCCGAAAATAATTATACTACTTGAACAAATTTTCAGGAGAAATAACTAGTTTCCAGAGTCAACAAAATTATTATTAAAAATAAGTTCAATTAGATAATTTCACAAATATATAGTAAACATCTCTTGCATTAATTTCTTCCTAAACAAGCAGTTTACTTGTCTGATTTTTTGGTCATTATCTTGGACAACTATACAACTCATTATAGGGACCCCCTTCTTTCCAAGACAACTCACAGCCACCCACCCCCCACTCATTTACTGTAATTCTCTCTTTTTCTACACATTCACCACCTCCTCTTCCTCCTCCTTTACACATAGAAAATGAAAACATGATACTAATTGTTTTCAATTTGTTATTATTTTTTATTTTTATAACAACAATATTTTCCGTAGAACTGGACTAGAGTAAATCATGTCAACATCAATGCATATTTAGACAGACTAACACAAAATGAGTTGAGGGCTCTGTCCTTGAGCTAACAATCAGGTATATATACCGTAATTCTTTCAAACTAACCTCTGTGTCCAACTTGCAAGCTTACATACTAAAAAAGCTAAATGAAACAAAAGGTGATGTATTACAGATGTATAGGCTTACCTAGGTAGCAGGTGTGTCTGGGCAAATCTGGCATTCATTGTAAGCACTGTATGTGTGCTGAGTAAAGTGGAAAAGTTAGCATTTTCTTAGAGTTGATGTGATATGTAAATGAGAGTCAAATTGCATGCTGATGGGAGGATGATGCATGCAAGGAGAGTATAGGGTTCAGGAAAAATGATGACTGCGGCTATAGCAGCTGTCAATGCAGAGACCTGCCATGTAAAACAGCACAAATCATCGGGTGTGACAGGGTCTTTGAAAAGAAATGTGCAATCAAGTCAAACTAAGAGCGGTGTGTATATGTATGTATACTACATACTGTATATAAGCATTATGCACTATGAGTTGTTTACATGGCTCCCGTAAGAGTTACTGAACACCCTACGTGTTCCCGTTAATCACAATGAGTGCTCACAGTGAGATAAATACTTGCATGTAAACTCAACCTCCTGCAAGAGTAGATAAAAGCCTTACGAGACCCTTATGCAGCTAGGAGCGTCCCAGTAGAGGAATCAAAATAGCTTAAAGAAGCATTTTCAGGACATTAATAACATAAAACTGAAGCCTACACATCCTAAAGCACAAATAAGCCCCTCTAAAACAGCTCTAAAGAACAGTCAACTGAATCACAATGTCAATTACACATACCTGCTCATACAATTAATCAATGACACCCACATAATGCTAAGCCAGACCAGATGAATACAGAGCCCCAGGGGGTTAATGCATGTGTATCCCCTACCATTTAATACTATCACTAAAATAGTAGATGTGAGTTACACCTGCGCGATGCCCACTGCGTCTGCGTTACTCACATCTATTTGCCGGCACAGGCTGGGGAAGTCCGGCAAATGCGCATTTGAAGTTGCGACCCTTCCATGCGAGAGAAAGGGAGAGAGGAGGCAGGCAGGGAGAGAGAAAGGGAGGGAGAGATGGAGGGAGGGGGACAGAGAAGGTAGAGAGAGAGGGAGGGAGAGAGAGAGAGAGAGAGAGAGAAGGAGGGTGAGAAAAGGGAGGGGAGAGAGAGTGAGGTAGGGGAGAAAGAGAGACAGAGGGAGAAAGGGGGAGAGAGAGGAAGAGAGAGGGAGAACGACAGCGAGAGGGAGGGAGAGAGTGGGGGGGGGAGAAAGAGGGGGAGAGAGAAAGGGAGGGAGAGAGAGGGGGAGGAAGAGAGGGTGAGGTAGAGAGACAGAGAGCACACAGAGCAGAGAGATGGCGCACAGAGAGAGAGGGCACACAGAGACAGAAGGCTCAGGGAGAGAGGTAGAGGGCTCACAGAGAGAGGGAGTGAGTGCACAGATAGAGGAAGAGAGCACACAGAGACAGTACAGAGAGAGACAGAACCAACAATTAAACATAACATTACTATTGTAAAATAAGTTAGAAAGTAACATATAATGTGTCTGAACTGCAATGTTTATGTGGAAGAATAATAAACATATTGTGGTTGTGTCTTTCTCTGTTGTGGTAGCTTTGACAGTGTGGCATAAATTGCGTAACCCTTTAGCCTGCTTAGAGGGCTTGGGGAAATAGAGAAGGAATATATGTGGGGTGAGGATTGATGAATTATGCGTATGTGCACCGACGTGAGGTCTGAGATTTTTTTATAGGGTTAGAAGGTTCCTCCCAAAACTTCCAGTTACAATTAATCCTGGCCATTTGTGGTTGTCTCCTTCTCTTTGATTGTGCTTTAGCTTTGAAGGGGTGGTATAAACTACGTAACACTTGCTTAGAGGCTAAAAATGGCAGATATTTAGGGCTTGCTGTGGTGGATGGAGTTTGGCATAGTATGTGCTTTTATGAGTTGTTTGAATATTGTACTGTCTATAGGTTGTCTTTGTGGTTTGGAGGGAGTGGCTTTGTGAGGAAGTCCTTGAAGAAAAGATTTAACTGGGACTGAAGTGAGGAATCAGTACTATCTAGTAAATTGTGATATTAAGTAGAATTGAACACCTGTGAGGTAGGTCCTAATGGTGAAATGACACAAAGGTAGTAATTATTTTGTGTTTTGACACAAGAATAGTGAACTATTTCCATGATCCTTTTGGTGTTATCTGAATACATGGTACTTATTGCAGAAATGAGAAGTAGCTCTATGCTAGAGCTAGAGGTAGGCGTGCAGGTGGAGATAGGATTGTGAAACGTCAGAGGAATTGATTTGATGTCCTTGGGAAAAAATGTAGATTTGGAAATAGTCTGTTTTTTTTCTACAGAGTTATGAATTGTAATCCCCTTAGAAGGCACATTTTGGATTCAGTGACAGATCACAGTCTAGTGATCATTGCATAAGTAGATTCATTTGTTAAGAGGCAAATAGATTGGACTTGCCAGTGATGGCCCCAAGTGCTTGAGACTACTAATGCTGATGTGACATCTCTGGAGGATATGATGTCCTTGTAGGGATAAGTCAATGAGGAAGTGATTATTTCTGAGTCGTGAATTATCTTGTAGTGGTCCTGAAATACGTTCAGGTAAATTAGTGTATGGTTTGGTCTAAAAAATGATCAGCTGTTTTATTAGACTAGGAACTTGGAAATTAAATGGAGTTCTGCCAAGAACTGTTTGAGAGTTCTATTGCAAGTCTTTTACCAGTGTACTTATGAATGGTGATCCATAGTGGATTAATTCCCCAGACTGGAAATCTTAGTGTGCTAAATGATCCAATGATGTAATGGTTGTGGGCTTTGGTGGAAGGCGTCTGTATGATGCTACCAGCTACCGATGGATGTCATGATGCTGATAATGGGGCCTGTGAAGGTAGGCTTTCTGCATCTGATAAAGCTTGAGGAAGTGATTGTTGGAGAGGGGATTGTAGCTGAAGTGACGACTGGGTGTTTCTATGTGAAGCTTGAGCAGCTTAATGGCTGGTTGTGGATCCAGTAGACTCATAGTATCTTGGCAGAAAGTGATAATGAGCCTAGAGGAATTTAAATTGATATGATTGACTTGGAGGTTGTGGCAAATGTCATAGGCCCTCATTCAATTGCAATTTGGCCAATTGAATAGGGCTCTAAATAAGCACATAACATATTTTTTTTAAATACGTTTTTAGTTAGTGAAAACCTTGTTTTTGAATAGATGTTTACTAACTAAAAACGTATTTAAAAAAATATGTTATGTGCCTATTTAGACCCCTATTCAATTGGCCAAATTGCAATTGAATGAGGGCCATAGTGTTTGTTCTCTATATTACAGGTGACCGATATATGACTGAGATATCTAGAGGTTCCTATAAAGCACAGGAGATTATACAAGCTAATGCTAATAATCACGCTAGTTGGAATGAATGGTTCATGGTAAAAGTCCCTATGTGAGACGGCATTGAGAGATATGAATTTGTGAATAGCTGGAGGGCTACATGACATAATTTAGTTTTGTCAGGGCAGTGAATGAGCTTCGAAAGCAAGCTAAAAAGCCAAATTAAATTGATGCAAGAAGAGCTGAATGAGGCCAGGAACAACTCTAAGACACAATAAGCAGAAGCTGGTGGACTACAGGACTCACAGAGACAACAGAACGTGTATGAAAAATGATGAAAGGCAATTCTGTGATTAAAACTCATGATTAAAGGGGCATTGATTATAGCAGGAGCCAGCTAACGATACTCACAGAAACAATAAAGCAACACTGTGAGTGCTGCAGTGAAAGATGAAGGGGTTGCTTAGCAACCAGGGGACGCAAGATAGGCAAAGACAGGAACAGTGGGGGTGTGGATAGGATGCAAGCATGAAGGGTTGCTACACAACAGAAATATGTATCTGGGGACAAGACAGAGATGAACAGACAATACTCGAAAGCGGCAGAAATAGACCAAAGCGAGAGTGAGAGCGGGTTCAGACTCATGGGTAGGGACCCAAACCGATGGGAGTGAGCAGTGGGGGAAGAAGGAACAAAGCAAAGAGATTCAAGGAGCATCAGAGCAGAGTTGCAGAGGGGATGGGGAGAGGGCAGCAGGTAAAACCAAGAAAGCAAAATGTCTTTAGCAAAATTAGGGTTAACACCCCCTCCAAACCCAGGCTAAATTAGCATAAAATTCATAATTTGTTATAGCCAATCAGGAAAAAGAAGTTAAGCTGAAACATTTGCATCAATCAAACATTTGTACCAATCTCTGGGGTTCCTGTTGGTGCTGCAAAGCAGCCTGGGCTATGTAGTCATATCCATGTTATCCATGTTGGAAGGTACTATGAATTTTTAAATGAAAAATCTCTATGCGCAGCAGATTTACACTTGATTACCACCCTGCTGTCTATTCCCTGCATCAACTACTGCTTCTGGTGTTTTTATCTTTCTGTTCCGGTTTGGCAAAGTGAAGCACCAGCTGCACCTACTTATGTCATTATCACACCTGCTGATTGTCTATTTCCTGCATCAACTACTGCTGCATATTTTTTTTTTCTCTCACTATCTCTGGTAAGCTGTAGGTCTTACATACAAGGCAGCAGCTATGTTTATGCTGTTCTATAGTGGGGGTAGGGCCAGCACAAAGCAGTGACAGAAAGCAGGTGGGTGGGTCAAATCCCAGCAGTGACTTGGGGACTGACATTAGTGCTCTCCTGTTAGCTGGGGAGGAAAGCAGCAGATGAGTAATGGGTTAAAATGGGTCCCCTAATGCTGCCTGCTGATTGGGTGGGGTGCCTGCTAACCCTGGGGTGTGTCAACATAATCCTGGAGGGATTTTTAGATATTAATAAAAATCAAATGTTTTATGAAGTGTGTTGCATATAGCAAGGAGGCTTTTTGCCTAAAGAATGCAAAAATGTATTAATCCAGGAAACTTGGGTTTGCCTTTAACAGGTTCTGACTTGCAACCTCAACGCTTGCATCTACTTAAAGGACCACCACATAATGAAAAAATAATATTTGTTTGAAAACATTGATTAAAACATCTAGATTTAATTAGAAAAAATACATTTGATGCCTCTGAAGGACCCTGGAGAAATACACAATACCTTGGTGGAAGTTGTATGTATGAGAGGGGCATTTAAATTTCTGTAGAGTAATTCTTGAATTGAATGATGCAAGGCGTCTGCTTTTTGGCCAGTAAGTTGGAAGGAGCATTGTGTCTATTTCAATCATATCCAATTCTCTTTACAAAGTCTCTTGGTCCCATCCTTCCCCACCACTCTCCCCACTGTCTTGAAGGAGATCTTACAGAAGCTGTGTAATGAAGCTCTGTGTTTAGTTAATTTTAGTTTCAAGAGACATAAATCAGATTAAAGCTGATTATAGTAGCTCCTGTACTGTTAGAACTGTCTGTCTAAAGCAGTTAAACAGCCTGTGTTACACCCATGTATTAACAGATTTCACAACCATTACATAAACAGTAATTAAAGTGTTTACAACGGTCTGTATCTTTTTATTATCATGTTTCATCTTACAATACTGACATGTATTTTCAATATATGGTACATAACACTAAGGAAGGGAAAAGTCTATAAGAGGATCAGCTGTAAACAAAAAAAAAACAGCCTTCTAGTGTATCGCTCTAGTGGATACTCTTAATAGATGGGCTTGTGTATTTTTTCAAGTCATACACAGCAGGTCACTTACCTTGCATGATGAATTGTTCAATAAATTGGCTATGTGGTATGTGTGTGATTGATGATGTCTAAAAAAGGTGTCAGACACAAAAGGTTCAACTCATTGACAATAGGTCCCATGTCCAATTGATTTGACAAACACGTTTGTCTTTCTGTATGTGCTTAACTGTCTTTCCTTTCTTCTTGCCTATATAAAACCAGTATCCTGATACTATTTTTTAGGACCTTAAATTGTATTATTCTGTTCCAGCATAATGTTATAGGTAACTAATACTTTGCAGGTTCTACATAGTTTCTATTTTTTGTGAGCTTTTATCCTAAAATGTTGACATTTTTACTTGGATCAATAATTCCTTTGGGCTTGAGAGTCTCCCATAGCTGCACTCAGCTTTCTTCTATTAGTAACACAGGGATGATGTATTAGTTAGGACGTGTAATTAGTCACTGTCACTGCGCCTCTACAGAAATTGAAATCTGTACAAGCAGCTGCCTGGTAAATAAACTACACTACATATGTGACCAACCAGATCTGTCCTTAAGTGTCAGTAGCAATAACCTTTGGTCTGGTGTCTCTGAAAAAAAGCCCATAGGTAATTACTGGATTAATTTACTAGGGTGTGTTGGGCGAGAGGTATAAACCTCAAGAGATGGCACTTAGCCCCTTGCCCATTTAGTTGAAACAAAAAATGTTTCAGAAATGATGACATATTTAAGAACTAAAAATCTGGATCAGTTAAAAAAAAGGTGCATTCAAACATGTATCTATAATTATATGGCATATATGATTCTAGAAAAGCAGAGAAACAGAATCTGCTGCATTTATTGCTTGGTATAACATTTGTAATGTGTTCTTGACTTGTAATCACAATTGGGCCTTAAAATGAGCAATTCTTTAAATAAACACAAAACAACCAAATTTTCTGCAATGAGTTTAAACACATGTTTAGACTTACCAGGCCCCCTCTGCACTGGAGCCCTCTATTGTCTTGCTCTGGGTTTTATGGTGCTTGAATAATCAGAGAAAAATAAAAGGACTGAGCAAACAGATGAACAATGAAAGGTGGGCAAAAGTGGGACCTTTGCTGTGTCCATTTAAACCAGCTCACACCACCAAGAAAAAAAATAAAAATAAACTTTTACTTCTCTACTGCCAACTCAAACATTTAGGAATATATAATTACCTGTTTGAACCTCTATACATGCACCTTGTATTGCTAATCTGTGTGTTCAGGTTTATTTTTTATTTTTTCCGAACTGATTAACTATGTACTATAAAGTCTGTCCTTTCACCCAGCATGCACTCCCCCCCCCCCTCCCCATATCCTCAGTAGGAAAATTATGATGTCACTACCCCAAAGAGCATGAGCATGTGCAGCTGAGTTTTTTTTCCTGTGGGACTGACCAGTTATTATAGGGTTAAATTACTTACCCGGCCTCACATAGATAAGCAAATGACTAATAACAAACTTCCACACAAAAATGGATCTGCATTCCACTGTATAAATTAGATAATCGTTTCAAGGTTGTTTTGATTTACCTTTTGTATAATCTTTTTATTAAAAAATGATGTCTATTATTTCTAACAACTATTCAAGAGAACATATTGTAAATATAGGAAGAAATTATTCAGCCCTCTAAAAAACATATGAACGAGTAATTTGTGTTTTTGCATGGTCACCGTATGCCACTGATACTAAACAGTAAAAATCTTTAGATAAGTTGCACTTTGTAATCCTGTCTAGACAGTCCACTTCGATGCCATCAGATTTGTTCAGAACATGACATTTAATCAGATGAATATACACCCTTCCTGATGTATATTCCTACCTGCAAATTTTCGTAAAATACATTTTGTGAATTCAGTGCATAGTACCCAAATCCTGTCCTATTGTCACTCTGGAGCACTCTCTCTCTCTCTCTCTCTCTCTCTCTCTCTCTCTCTCTATATATATATATATATATATATATATATATATATATATATATATATATATATATAAAGGGATATTGAAAGCATTTTGTTAACTGCTGCATCTGAAAGAAAGTATATTTGATAATGCAACTGTGTTTTCTTTTTTAAAATGATTGTCTCAAAGCAGAAAGAAACTGGTTCTAATGTTTAACAGATCTATGGACTTCCCCCTGTCAGCCTATGAACAGTAACATAGATGTATGAGTCACACTTGTACACTGTCATGATTTAATTGTTTAAGGACTCATATTGCCAGTAATTTATGAATATGGTCAAGGGACCATGGCATTGTTGCATTGGGATTATGTGTTATTGTGTGGTTATATGTTGCCTGTACATGGTTATTATGTATCCTAGTTATAATATATTATAAGAGGGAATATTTTATGTGGAATTGGTAAAAATGTTCTGCATAGAAGTTAGCTGCAGATCATTGCACACTCACACATACAGACCTTGGATCAAGACAGATGTATGTACTTCAAGTAGTCCTAAGCAAACACTTTGTTTAACATAAAGGTTTTTTCACTAGCCAGCTATAGATATCTGGTGAATTTGATCTCAAGAGCTTTAATAGCCCAAGGTTGCAAACCAGATGGGCTGACATCACACATACACAAATGTACACAAGGGTGTGGTATGTGAGTATAAATATGTTGTTTTGATCATTCAATAAATGTTGAGAGATAGTTTTCACATATACAAGGTGTGACACTATTTCTGTGTGTTGTATCCTGACTTGGGGTGGGGTGTGGTCTTGTCATGGACCACTAATAACCTGTATGCAGTATTCTCTGCTTGTACCTCTTCAGAAGCCATCTTTTGTGCCACAGAGAACAGGAACTACACAATTCTGCTGGGGTAGGTTTGAACTAGGTTCAAATCAAGCCCCCTTGAAGAAGCAAATCGTGACATACACCAAGGAAATCTACATACATATACAGTGGTACCTAGGGTTGCGCCCTCCATTGCGTCATTTCCGGGTAACAACGCCTCTCCGGCCTCGGTTTGCGATGCGTCCTCGGGTTACATTGCAACATAGGAAGTCAACACATGAATACATGTTGAAGGATCGCGACACCCGGCGAGACTCTGCAGCTGTCCTGTGAAGTTAAGACCCTGTGAGTATGCCTGTGAGTGAGTGTGTGTGTGTCTGTGAGTGTGCCTGTGTGTGTTTGTAAGTGTGTGCAGCCTGTAGCCGCCAATGTGCCTACCAATGTGCCCGGCTAATGTGCTCAGTCATTGTGGCAGTCTCTGTGCCCAGTCCTCTCAGTACAGGTAACATGAATTTAAATTACTGTATTGGTCCGAATATAAGCAGCACCCGCATATAAGCCGCACCTGTAAAGTTCAAGGAGAAAAAATAGAAAAAAGATAGTACTCAAATATAAGCCGCATCCGTAAAATTGGAAAGAAAAAGACTCTCAAAGTGATCAGCCATTGCAAGAAACAGGCTTTCTAATTAGCACTGTAGCTTTTTTTGCAGGTTACAGGCTTTACAGGATGTTAGAATCACTAAAAATGTTAATCGATATTCAATACCGTATTCTCAAGCACGAAAATTGGCACCCTTAACTCGCAACCACGCAAATCGGTAGTCATTTTGCGTTCGCAAATAGAAGCCTCACACCTAACAAGCAAAGTTTGCAAGTCGGCATTGATTTTTTTTACGGTCGCGAATATAAGCCGCACACGTAACTCGCAAGCTCAAAAATCGAAAAAAAGGTGCGGCTTATATTCGGACCAATACGGTAATTGTTATTTGATGTAATTATTGTTGTTTATTTATGTCTGTTTAGTTTTAAGGTTTGTATCCAAAAACTAGACCATCAGTTCAAACTAAAATATGAAAAGGGTCCGGAACGGATTCATTGAATTTACATTGATTCCTATGGGAAATGCTACCTCGGGTTACACCATCTTGTCTGGAACGGATTAACGGTGTAACCTGAGGTATCACTGTATATAATCTGCATATTTCCTGTTATTTTCAATGAAGTTTAAACAGGTTAGAGCACTTGATTTACATGGAGACCTTTAAACATATTTAACCTATGTATATTTGGGATGCCCAAATAATTTGAAAACACAACCTCTAAAATCTGACCTTCAGTCCTAGCTCAAGACTGATATCAGGAGAGAAGAACAGAGCTAGTTTGGCTCCACTCAATTGTACAACTAAATGGAACTGCAATGGTTACTGAGGTTTGCTCCTGTAAGAATAAGACCTGATGATTAAGGCAACTCTTTAATGGTGTCAAAATGTACTTCTGCAGCCTGACCAAATAGGTCTTTACCTGACTCATGTGCAAACTGCGCCAGGCGAAGAACTTCCAGTACTGGGAATTTGGAGTGCAACTCCTGCACTGTTCGGAGTATTATTATTATTACTAGCAACTTGCCCGTCAAAGATGATGGCACTAACATTTGAAGGCTGGCAATGTTGTTTTCCAGACAATGCTTGGCTCTCCCCCATGTAACTTGCGGGCCTCGCGATGAGTGCCTTCGGCGTTCATTACGAGCACCTCCCAGCTTCTACTTTATGGGCCTCGCTCATTGCTGGCCTTGGCCAACCCTCCACTAACCTCTCCTCTTACCTCTTATCTGCCACTTACCTCTACTCTCTGACCCCTGTGTCTGTTTCTCTCCTCTCCCTTCCATGTGTATATTTCCTTCTCTCACCTTGGCCTTTTATTCCCCCCCCCCTTATTTCCCTCCCCTATGTCTCCCCCCCACCCTCGCCCTTGTGTCTCTTTCCACCCTCTCCCTCCCCTGTGTGGCTGTACTGTCTCTCTCTGCTAGAGGCATGATCTAGCTTGATAAATTGGGTCTCTTCCCCCCTCTTCCTACCCTGTGTCTCTTCCCCCCATCTCCCTTCCCTGTGTCTCTTAACCCCCACTCCCTCCCCTGTGTTTCTCCTCCTCCCTCCTGTGTCCTTCCCCCCTCTCCCTTTCCCTGTGTCTTTTCCCCACCTCTACCTCCTCTGTGTCTCCTTCGCCCTCCCCTGTGTCTCCTCCCCCCATCTCTCCCCTGTGTCTCCTTTCCCCCTTTCCCTCTTCTGTGCCTCCTTTCCCCTCTCTCCCTCTCCTGTCCCTCCTTTCCCCCTCTCCCTTTAAACCCTCTCCCTACCCTGTGTCTCCTTTCCCCATCTCACTCCCCTGTGTTTCCTTTCCCCCCTCTCTCCTTCTTCTGTTCCTCCTTTCCCCCTCTCCCTCTCCCCCATGTCTCCATTCCCCCTCTACCTTCCCCCTTGTGTCTCCTTTCCCCCTCTCCCTCCCCTGTGTCTCCTTCTCTCCCTCCCTTGTCTCCTTTCCCCCTCCTCTCCCTCCCCTGTGTGTCGTACCTGGATGCAACCCTGCCAGCAGCGCCGAACTCAGCAGCTTCTCCTCTGCGGCTCCATCCTCCGGCCGGAACTACTTTCTGTATCAAGCCGCGCATTGCGCATTCGCATCCCGCCTGTGCAATGTGTGGCTTGATCCAGGAAGTAGTTCTGGCCAGAGGACGGGAGCCTCAAAGGAGAAGACAGTGAGTGTGGCGCTGCTGTCAGGGTTGCATCCAGGTACGTGCTTCGTGATGGTGCGGCGATGCTGGCAGGGTTGCATCCAGGTACGTGCATTGATGGTATCCTGCAGCTGGGGGATGATGTGGCCCGCTGTACTGCGGGCCTTGCGATGAGCACCTACGGCGCTCATCGCAAGCATCAGTGGGGCTTATTGCAGGTAACTCACGCAGGCCTCAAAGTCCCACGTTCCGCATTCTATAAGTTAGTGTTGTAAAATGGAGGTGAATGTGTATGTGGTATGCAGGTGTGGATGAATTAGCGTCCCTGCTAAAAGGGTATCTTGTACCTCGTCTGGCTTTTTGTAAAAGCTGTATGTGCTTCGTGGTATTTTGCGGCTTAAGGGTCCTGTAGCCTCGTTTTCATTTTCACCGGCCATTTTTTCTCTCACTTAGGGGATTTTCGTGTGTCTGAACTCTGTAATTTTGACTTAAGGTCGTATTCTTGCGAGTTTGTAATGTTTTTTTTTCTAAGTCCCGCGGCTCATATTTTTTTAGTGTACGTCCGTAAATTTTCTGTTCTAAGTCCCGCAGCTCGTATTTTTTTGTGTAAGTCCGTATGTATTGATCGCGTGTTAGATGTTTTTTTCAAAGTCCCGCTTCTGTGGGTGTTTGTAACCGCTTGTGAGGCGCCGTAGAGCCTCCACCTCCTCAAATGCGGCCCCTCGCTTATAGATTGCGACGTGACGACGATTTGTAGTTTGACAACTATTATATGTGATGATAATTATGCTTTATTTGCATTCTGTACTGGCAAAATGAATGGCCTTGTCTTTGAGCTTAAAAGCAAACATACATTGTGCTTGTTTCCAAAGCACCTTACAAGATTCAAATCTCACAAACTTACAATCTAAAGCGTTTGGGTGTGGTACAGTAGGGTGACAGATGCAAGATGGCAGTGCAAAGGCAAAAGGCTTAAGCAAGTGTAGTTTGTGGGTGTGAGTGATATTATGCTATAGAGTGTGTGGTTGTGCATATTAAGGCTGAAGGGGGAATTATTTTTTTTAAAACAGGTTAGTTTTTGATGATTTTTTTAAAGGTTTTGAGGCAGGAAGATAGTCTAGTGGAAACAAAAGTAAAGCAGGAACAATCATACTCAATGAACATATCATCAAAGACCGCTATTTTAAAATTTCTATTATTTATACACTTCCTGCCTAATTATAGTAGAATCTGGTCACAAATTTGGCTACCATAAATCTGCAATTACACACCTGTCACGTTTGTTAGATATGCTAAAGAAAAACACAAAGCTGCTGAATTCATCTATCTACAAAATCTAATGAAGAATTTTGTTTTTAATTTAATTTAAAGAGTTTTAAAAAATTATGTTGAATAAACACGTTGTCTTTATATTTATCTTTATATGGAATAAAATAATATGTGTAACTTTATAAGCACTGCATTTGTTTTATTGTTGTTTTTTAATTGTTCAGCCACATCTGTCAGCCACTGCCCCTTTGAGCTCCATCAATCTCATGCTCATTGCTTCAATTACCTCATATGTCCATCTCCGCCTCTGCCAGGATTTGTTTTATATTTTACCCTGTTTATGCACATACACATCTGAAGCATTTCACCCTAGTGATTATAATTCTCCTTGAAAGAAAATATAAGAGAAATAGATACATTCCAACACACTCAAACACCTTATAATGTAAGTAGTAGATTGAAACAAGAGTAGAATCATTCACAAACATATATATTATCTACTGTAAAAAAGTGGGTGATACAATATAGTTTACCCCGTGTTTCTCAATGATTTTGCAGGGTGATACATCATGTGATTTACTGACATTCCATCTACCTTTGCACTGATTTGAATAGGATACAGTTTAACTTATCAGATATGTTTATAATTGTCTGATAGTGATGGTATGTGTAATGTAAAGCTGTAGGCTCTCCTTATCCCTGAGGACTGGCAGATAAGGTATCAGGGCCAAGGTATCAGGGCCTTGCACTGTTAAGAACCCCTGCTTTACACTGTGAGTACACCTTTCTGGTCATAGTTATCCCAACTCATGTATTTCGCCCTCTTTTCATAGCCTTGCTTCGTTCCCCCATTTATCCTGTCTAACCTCAATTACAGTGCCTTGCAAAAGTATTCACTTCCCTTGACTTTTTACCTATTTTGTTACATTACAGATGTAAGTTCAATGTTTTGTTAATCTGAATTTTATCTGGTGGATCAGAACACAATAGTCTTAAATTGGTGAAGTGAAATGAGAAAAATATAGACAGAAAACTATTTTTTGGAAATAGAAAACAGAAAATTGGCATGTGCGTATGTATTCACCTCCTTTGTTATGAAGTCCATAAAAAGCTCTGGTGCAACCAATTACCGTCAGAAGTCACATCATTTGTGAAATGATGTCCACTTGTGTGCAATTTAAGACCAATGAACTCTTCAAACAAGTAAAGAACAATGTTGTTAAGAAGTACAAGTCACAGTTAGGTTATAAAAAAATCCCCAGGAGCCCCATCAAATCTGTCACAACCAAATGGAAAGAACATGTCACAACAGCAAACCTGCCAAGAGACGACCCCCCACCAAAACTAAATAAGAAGCTCTGATGCAATCAATTATATTCAGAAGTCAAATAATTAGTGAAATGATGTCCACCTGTGTGCAATCTAAGTGTCACATGATCTGTCATTACATATACACACCTTTTTTTGAAAGTCCCCAGAGGCTGCAACACCTAAGCAAGAGGCCCCACTAGCCAAACACTGCCATGAAGACAAAGGAACTCTCCAAACAAGTAAGGGACAATGTTGTTGAGAAGTAAAAGTCGGGATTAGGTTATAAAAAAAATCCAAATCTTTGATGATCCCCAGGAGCACCATCAAATCTGTCACAACCAAATGGAAAGAACATGGCATAACAGCAAACCTGCCAAGAGACGGCCCCCCACCAAAACTCAAGGACCGGGCAAGGAGGGCATTAATCAGAGAGGCAGCACAGAGACCTAAGGTAACCCTGGAGGAGCTGCAGAGTTCCACAGCAGAGACTGGAGTATCTGTACATAGGACAACAATAAGCCGTACGCTCCATAGAGTTGGGCTTTATGGCAGATTAGCCAGAAGAAAGCCATTACTTTCAGCAAAAAACAAAATGGCACGTATTGAGTTTGTGAAAAGGCATGTGGAAGACTCCCAAAATGTATGGAGGAAGATGCGCTGGTCTAATGAGACTATATTTTAACTTTTCGGCCATCAAAGAAAACGCTATGACTGGCGCAAACCCAACACATGACATCACCCAAAGAACACCACAGTGAAACATGGTGGTGGCAGCATCATGCTGTGGGGATTTTTTTCAGCAGCCGGGACTGGGATACTGGTCAGAGTTGAGGGAAAGATGGATGGTGCTAAATACAAGGATATTCTTGAGCAAAACCTGTACCACCCTGTGCGTGATTTGAGGCTAGGACGGAGGTTCACCTTCCAGCAGGACAATGACCCCAAACACACTGCTAGAGCAACACTTGAGTGGTTTAAGGGGAAACATGTAAATGTGTTGGAATGGTCTAGTCAAAGCCCAGACCTCAATCCAATACAAAACTTATGGTCAGACTTAAAGATTGCTGTTCACAAGCTCAAACCATCCAACTTGAAGGAGCTGGAGCAGTTTTGCAAGGAGGAATGGGCAAAATCCCAGTGTTAAGATGTTGCCAGCTCATAGAGACTTATCCAAAGTGACTTGGAGCTGTGATTGCCGCAAAAGGTGGCTCTACAAAGTATTGACTTTAGGGGGGTGAATAGTTATGCACATTGAGTTTTTCTGTTATTTTGTCCTATTTGTTGTTTGCTTCAAAATAAAAAAAAAACATCTTGAAAGTTGTGGGCATGTTCTGTAAATTAAATGATGCAAATCCTCAAACAATCCATGTTAATTCCAGGTTGTGAGGCAACAAAACAAGAAAAATGCCAAAGGGGGGTGAATACTTTTGCAAGGCACTGTACTTTCCCTGTCCTTTCCATATTTTTCTCAGTCTTGTTAAAGAAAATATTAACTGCCCATATCTTGCCCTGTGCTTAATATCAAATTGATGCTTAAAAGCCACATTAAACAAATGTTTTTCTGCTGGTTCATCTATTCTGTTGCATGCACAAATTTACTGTCAAATTGCTGAAGTCAACCATCCAATTACTGCGAGTTCAAGATAAGGAAACTCAGAGTTGGAGAACATGCAGAGACTTGGATTAGTCAAACCACATTACTGGGACATCTTCAAAAAGTATAAAAGACACTGTTTTATCCGATTGTGTGCGCGCCAGCTGAATTACTTTGAAAATGCTAAAAACTCTGTCACTTTGTCTTGTAATCCTGCTTCATTGTACAATAATAATCTTCTAATTTGGACCAGTTGTTTCACGTGCCTTATTTCCACAATTATGGTGATGAAACCAGAGGTGAAAGCGATCAGTGGACGGAATCAGGTCTGGAAACCGAGGACAGGAGACCAACCTCCGCCTCTAATAGGTGAGAACCTTTGTATCTCAATTGCTCTCCCGTCCTCTCATTCCTAAACCTTCTGTCCCCTGTCGTAAGTACAACCTCCCACGAACCTAAAAATCAGTATACAAGAGATCCTTTACGGCGTATGATTGTACTGCCTCAAGACACACCTCTACGGAGAGAGCCAGGGGTGGCAGTGATGTGCTAAGTAAGAGGACCCTATCGTCCTCAGACACAAATGTTTTCTATCTCTCTGAGTATGTCAAGTAAATTGTAACTAACCATAGTCTGCACAGCAAAGGGACAAAAAAAATCATAGAAGGTTAAGCGTGGGTTGATGCAGTGTTTCTTACTAAGTGTGCCTTGGTCTGTAAGTGCAAAGTCTTTGAGTACCCCCTGTGCTTGGCCTTTGGACATCGTCAGTTAACTCCGACTTCGGTCCACTGCAGCTATTGGCTACAGGGCTACTTCCAGAGAACAAGAGCGAACCCTTGATCAACTCTGGGCTTTGTTTCTAAACTACCCTGGTCACGCTGGTTTGAGCCTGTACTCTCCCATACTAAAGGGCATGTCCAGGAGCTGTAGCAGACTTGTCTCCCTTGAATAATCAGACTGTTAGGTCAAGCGCCTTAGCGTGGTTTGACTTAGATGATATAAGAGGCCAGATACTTTTTGGGATAGTCTGCCTGCTGTTTATCATTTGGTTCTGTTGGAAAATTTGGAGAGATCAAAAGCAGGGATTTATAGTGTGGGAATTTTAGTGTGAGAATTTCCCTGACAGCCACAGTGTCACTAAGAATCGAGAGAGAAGGGTAAGAGTCCCCTCAATCATAGTCGGGTTATGGGAAACGATCTTAGCAAGGGTGATACTGCGTTACCCTCAAGTAAAGGACGTCCAAAGAGTTCTCCTACCCCACAGGAGAGTATGAATAAGAAATATGGTGGGTGGGTCAGTCGGCATCTGCCAAAGTGGAGCAAGCTGACTAAGGGAATGGATTTTGGGATTCCCAAAGGGGGACCTTTGAATTTCCCCACTGGGAGAATCTCTACAAAAATTTCAAAAAAAATTAGTAGAACCAAATGAGAAAGCAGCTTGGAGTAGATGTGCTGTAGAATCCTATCAGAGACAGAAAAAGGCCCAAGGTATTTTTACTGTAGAGACTATGGCCCTCATTCAATTGCGATTTTGCCAATTGAATAGCCCTCTAAATAAGCACATAATATATATTTTTTAAAGAAGTTTTTAGTTAGTGAAAACCTTGCTTTTGGATAGATGCTTACTAACTAAAAACTTCTTTAAAAAATATATGTGATGTGCTTATTTAGAGGGCTATTCAATTGGCAAAATCGCAATTGAATGAGGGCCTAAGACAACAGACCAGCAGAGGGAGGAGAGTCAGTCTGAGTCAGAAAGGGAAGAGGCAGAACAGATAGAGCAGCTTGCAGTCTCTCTAGTGGAGCATGATGTGGACAATACAGAGACCCTGAGAGACCTAGAGGCCAAACAAAAAAACTTCTGTTGGCCCAACCACGACATACCCCACTGGAGAATTGAATCTCCTAACCCCTCTATATCATTCCGTATATGTTGAACCCCAAGTCAGAGCCACTGCCCCATCATTTGCACCCCCCCCCCCCCACCTCATGGCAAGATCTATGTGCCCAGTGGGGAAGGAAAGTATTTTGAGGAGTAGAAGGAGAACCCCTAATTACTCCAAAAATAGACTCTGAGGAGGTAAGCAAAATGGCTAAGAAACTTTTATCACCTCAAGCCTCAGCTTACCCAGTCAGAGAGCAGTTTATTCCAGGCACAAATGGTCAGGCAGACAGGCACATTACCCAGCATGTCCCATGGACACCTGGAGAAATGAAGAGATTTCTCTCATCAGTCCCTAAGCTGCGGGGCAATCCATATGGGTTTGTAAATGAGCTGTACACGGTCAGCTACAACCCCACATGGAGGGATCTGCTGCAGATAATAAGAGTTGTGGCTGGTCAAAAAGACACAGCTGCCATCTGTACTAAACTTACCTTTCCACTTAATCCATCAGAGGTAGAGAATACCCCACGTAGGGCATTGGAATATGTCAACTAACTCAAGAATAAGATTACGGAGGTATTCCCTCCACAGTCTTGGGTCCGGGTGACAAATATCCAATAAACGGCTAAAGAACCAGTGGACGACTACTTAGAAAAATTTAGGCAGACTGTGGAAGAGGCAGGAGGTAACCTTAAAGACCAAGGTATGGGTAAGATGCTCACTGCCACATTGGTGTCTGGACTGAATAAAGAACTCCATGACAAATTGGTTTCTGCCCATTCTGATTGGAGAGACAAGTCAGTCCCAGCACTAATGAGCCTAGCGAGCTCAATGCAAAGAAACATTGAGGTGAAGTGCAGGAAAAGAGAGCTCAGAGGGTACTACTAGTCAGTGCCCCTGGGAAACCTCAATGAAAGCAGTTCAGAGGAACAAACAGAGGGGAACCCAAAAAGGTTAAATGCTATAACCGTGACAAACTGGGTCATTTTGCAAGGGACTGCACAGGGTTTCCAGTGCATCCCTGAGAGAAGAAGGGGTGATACCTTTGTTCGTCTGACCCTCTCTGACATGCCATACCGTTCTGTGGAGGGTCTTGTGAACGCTGGAGTAGCCTGCAGCGTTCTCAAAATATCAGAGGCCCCAAATTAAAATGTCTGGACAAATTGATGCTATAGGACTAGCAGGTAAAACTTTCATACTAAGAGAGACTGCAGAAACTCCTGTGACTATAGGTCCAGTTGAGACATCCCTCTCCTTTGTCCTCAGTGACACTGTCCCCTGCACTTTGCTGGGAAGAGATGCACTGATGAACCTAAAAGCGAACATCTAATACACAGAGAATGGACCGGTTGTCACTACATTAGTGGGATCAGAAGACCACAACACATTGGAGAGTCCTTGCAATCATGAGCTTGGCAGCCATAAAAATCTGTATCATGAACGCTTTAACATCCAGAGGTATATGGGTTGGAAAAATGTGGAACAAGCACGTCTGAAAACCAAGAACAATTTCAATGTGGTGGAAACAGTCAGTCCAAAATTGTTGGATTATGGGACAATCCCACCAAATATGAGAGTGGGATCCAACGTAGCCACAGTTCCTCCAACAAAATGTTAAATTTTAATTTTGAGATATCTGAGCTATTTTTTTGTGGGGACTAGATACCATTGATTGATAAGTTTAAAGTGAACCTCTCTGTAAGATATACTTTTAATTAATTTATCAGTAAATGATCATTAATTACACCATGATTCCTCAGACGGGGAACATTTAAGATGTATTGTCAATTTCTGGATTTACCAGTCATCTGTTTATCCATTTCCTCTCTTAATATATTATGACATTTAGAAATTAAATGCTTCCTTACTTTCATTAAAATATGTTTTTCAAAAGATGGTAGAGATCTAAGAGTGGATTGAAAATACAGCGAACTTCTGTAAGATGAAGAAGACTATTATATTCCAACCAACATCTGGGAGGGAAAGCATAAAGTTTAGCCAAATCCTCAAAAGAAGCCCAGGAGTTATTAATAAAAAGATCCTTTAGACGTTGAATACCAAATCTGTTCCAAAGTCTCAGAAAAGGTAAATCCAGCTCCTTCTCTAATAGAGAGAGAGGTATAATGGGACTAGGGAATGGTATTAAATGAGCTCTTAAATTGTACTTATACCAAAACTTTAAACCTACAGAAACAATATCCGAGCCATCCAAAAGCAGATCTTTTTTAAAATCTTTTCTGCATAGCAGTGAACTCAAAGAGTCGGTCGCTACCAGACTAGCTTCAAACCATTTTAGTACATGTGAGAGCATAGTAGCGTTGTGGTATGTTTGGATACGCTAATCCACAATATTAAACTTTATAGAAATTATAAATTTTTTAACCCTATTTGGTTTTCCTTGAAAAATGAATTTATCCAAAATTGATTGAAATTGTACTAAAAGGGTTTTGGATAAAAAAAAATAGGGATATATCTAAAAGCGTAACTCAGTCTCGAGAGAAGTGACGTTTTTGCAGCTGCTATTCTGCCTGAAAGATTTAAATCCAAGGGTTTCCAAGAGGAAACGATATCGGAAAGTTTAGATAATAACAAATTATATTTATGTTTAATTATACTGTAAGTGGGATAGAACTATAAAAAAGTATTCCCATATGAGTTATGCTATTAGAGTGCCAATTATACTGATATTTAAGTTTCAAATAATCTCTCACACAACTAGATAAATGAAAAGAAAGAACCCCTGTGACTTAACAATATTTATTTTATAATTAGAGACTTTGGCATAACTATCTATTGTTGCATCATCGGCAAAAAGCATAATTTTATGCTGTAAATTCCCAATTGTTATTCCTTGTATTTGGGAATTAATTCTAATGGAAGCAGCTAGCAGTTCCATTATTAAAGCAAAGACAATGGGGGTAAGGGGACATCCCTATCTCGTCCCATTAGTAACTCCAAATGTGTGAGCCTTGAAACCATTGCCGATGAATGAGGCAGATGGGAAAGAGTACAGTGCCCCAATGGCCTTAGAACCAAAGAAGCCAAAGGCACATTTTTGGAGCACGGGCTCTATAAATTCCCATAAGACCCGTTGTGAGTCAGGGGATCTTGATTCCCACAAAATCACCTGTAAATACACCCTTGTATCCTGTGGCTTAGCCTGGGAGACCAGGACAGTTCCGTCTGGTCCATGATTTGCAGGCAGTAAATAAAATCATCCAAGAGGATTCCCTTACTTGTTCCAAATCCCCACACTATTTGTGGAGAAATTCCTTCGAATGCCTCCTGGTTCAGTGTGCTAGATTTGGTAGACAGTTTCTTTTGTGTCACTGTACATCCTGACTCTCAGTAACTGTTTGCCTTTACTTTTGAGGGACAGCAGATGGCTTGGACAAGTTTGCCACGGGGAATGGTCTCTTCATCATCTGAATTTGATCAAATCATGAAGCAAGTCCTAGATAGGTGGCATGCATCCGTTGGGGTGACTGTCGTGCAGTATGTTGATAATATCCCGCTGGCAGCCACCTCAAGTGAGCTGTGCACCAGTGCGACTGTTTCACTACTTTCCCACTTGATCACTGAGGGGTGCAAGGTTTCCCCCAGTAATCTACAGTTCTGTCAGGAAAAGGCAACTGCATATCACAGGGCTCTAAACACATCACTGCGGATAGGATCTCTGTGATACAGAAGGCACCATACCCACAGAATGCCAAACAGATCAGAGCCTTTTTGGAATTGGTCGGGTACTGCAGACAATGGATACCAAACGTGTCTCAACTTGTTGCTCCCTTATAAGCTCTGACCACTCAGACTGGACACATAGAGCTGTCTGAGGAGGAAAAACAGGCTGTGGACCAGTCAAAGGCTGCTATACTTAGCCCCCCATCACTGGACATCACATCACATGAACAGGAGGGACAGGGTTCAGGAGTACCTACCCAGAAGTATGGGGGGAAACAGAAGCCAGTTGGGTACTTTAGTGCCAAACTGGATCCTGTGATATCAGCAGGGGCTGCATGTATAAAATCAGTAGCTGCAGCAGCAATGTTAGTTGAAAAAACAACTGACATTGTCCCTGGGAATCAGTTGTTATTTATGGTTCCTCATGCTGTACAAGCAGTCCTCCACAGACTAACAACCAAGCACCTCTCTGCGCCCGGTTAACGAAATATGACATTTCCTTGCTGGTACCGTCTAATATAACCATTCGCAGGTGCAATGTTTTAAATCCAGCAACCCTTTTGCCATTTCATGTGGAGGACTGAGAGCAACACCCAGGACATGATTGTGAGCAGGAGATGGAGCTCGACTATGCCCCTCCCAATCCTGTCTTGGATGAACCTATTCCAAATGCTGAAATTACACTATATGGGTCTAGATACCCAAATCAGAGGGAGGGTTTGCCCCTGGTTTTGCTATAGTGGATGACACCTCCATTCTGTATTCTGAGCCCCTTGACCCTGGTATGTACTCTGCACAAAGTGCTGTGTTGCTTACCCTGAAGCAAGTCATGTGAATTGGCAGAAGGGAAGATAGTGAACATATATACTGATTCCCGTTATGTCTATGGAATCCTCCATGATTTGGGCTTTTTGTGGGCCCATAGAGGCTTTCTGACCTCTAGGGAAATGGTGGTGAAACATGCAGACCGCATACAGGATTTGCTACAAAAGATGAAGCTACCTAGAGCCGTAGCTGTTATGAAATGCCAGGCACATCACCAAGAAATAGATCCTATCATTATGGGTAACACTTGTATGGTTCTCCAAGAGTCCTCTAAAACTGTGGAGAATTTGACAATGGAAGTCTTAAAGACCCTCCAAAATCAGACAGGTTCCCAGACTCATAGCACGTGGAAAAATGCTGGTTGCAAGCTGGAGAATGATGGTTGGAAACTTGGAGATGGTCGATTGTGTGCAGTTCTATATCCTGTTCTAGACAGTTTATCTCATCTCCCTTCCCATATTTCCAAAGGGGGAATGATTGCGAGTGTCAATAAATTTTGGTTTTGCACCAGGTTTCTCACAATTTGCAACTGGTGTAAGAGTGGTGTAAGAAATGCATGATCTGTGCCAAATACAATCCAGGCACAATAACAAAGGTAGAGATGAAACATCTTGTAAAGTCTGACTACCTGTTCCAAAGATTGCAAATAGACTACATCCAGCTACCCAAATGTGGTGTCTATGAGTATGTTTTGGTATGTGTGGATATGTTCTCCTCCTGGTTGGAGGCTTGGTCCGTTTCCAAGGCAATGGCAAACTTGACTGCTAAAACGCTAATATCTGAAATTGTGTGCAGATATGGTCTACCTGAGACAGAGTCTGATAGGGGTACTCATTTTACTGGGCAAGTGTTTTCAGAAAAAATTAAAAGGTTGCAGATTAACCAGCATCTACATACTCCTTACTATCCACAATCATCTGGGAAAGTAGAGAGAGCAAATGGTGTTTTTAAAAAATAAAATAGCTAAGATCTGTGAGCAGATGAACCTTACCTGGGTACAAACCTTACCATTAGCCCTTTTTGCAGTGAGGCACACCCCAAAAGGAAAACATGGCCTTTCGCCATTTGAGATTTTGTTTGGCAGACCACCACTGCCAGGCCTTTTCTTTCCACAAGAATTACATGGACAGTATGCTTCTTTAACTGACTATGTTGTTCAGCTACAAATGAAAGTAATATAATTGCATGGAAAAGTTTTCTCTTCTTTACCAGATCCAGAAGAAACAACTGGAACTCACCACCTGCACCCTGGAGACTGGGTGGTGATAAGGAGATAAGGAAATACATGAGGAGACATTTAGAGCCCCGATTTGATAGCCCATACCAGATATTACTGACCACACCCACCTCAGTCAAGGTGGAAGGGAAACCAAACTGGATACACGCTTCCCACTGTAAGCTAGTAGATTTCCAGGTCAGTGATAAAAAACTGTGTTCAAAGGGGGAAGCCACTGGGGAGAAAAATGATTAACACACTGTTGAAATGCATGTACTGCTCTGCTTGTTCTTCTGTGTTTTTTACTTTCATGCACAGGTGAGCAGCGGAAAGCAGACAAATTTCATCTGGCTCCTACATCAACAAACTGCCAAGCAGCTGAATGCTACCGACTGCTAGATATGTTCCCATATTCTTGCCACTCATAAAGGAATCTCTTTAATTGGTGTGCCAATATCAATTAATGATTTGAATTTAACAGATCATAGTTATGAGGTTCAAATAGATGTAGATCACTTTACTCATAATGCTCTCATGTACGTGAATCACATAGCAAAAATAAAAGGTCACTTTGCCAGTTTACCCAAGGTATATGTTGGGGGAACAGATTGTAGAAATGCTACCTTAACATTTAACATGGAACCTAATGATACACCATGTGATATGGTAGATGCGTGTTGTAACAGCTTAAGTTTTTGCTTAAAATTTAAAGATTTGTGTGCCCCCAGGTGTTCTTGCCCTGTACGAACAGAAGAAGATGAGTGGAGCTGTCGAAGTCATGTGCAACATAATATGGTATAGTTTCAAAAGTGGCTGGGAAATCATGGCAAGATAATTCCCAGGGTCTTGAGACAAGGACTCTATTACATTTGTGGCAATAAGGTCTACTTATGGCTTCCCATGGGAGCATGGGGTAACTGTACCATAGGAAGAGTTGTACCAGCCATTAGACCAAGGGGGAACTAGGTATAAATGAGAAATATTCTCATCTGCAGATAAAGCCTGGATGTGGTTCCCCTCTTGGACAGGTTAGGGAGTTGAATTAGCAAAGAAGATAAATAAATATGCTAGTATCATGGATGGGATTATTAATGAAACTACAAGTTCTATCCATGCCCTAAATGAAGAGTTAGCCCAAGTTAGAAAAGTTGCCCTACAGAACAAAATGGCTCTCGATTATCTGCTAGCTATAGAAGGGTGGAACTTGTGGTATCATGGGCTCAGAACGCTGTACCTGGGTTGAGGACTCCCATGACCCCATAGAGCAAAGTAAAACAACAAGCTAGAGATATATCTAAAGAAGGGTGGAACCCCTTCTTCTGGATGGGATCTATTGGTGTTTGGTTTAACAATATGCTTTCAAATTTCTTAAAACCCATAGTGGTGGTGATAGGATTTACTTTCATGTGCTTAATTGCCTGGAAATTATTAGTAATTTGTGTTTCTCATTGCAGCAAAAAAATGGATACTCTCATTGCATAAGAATATGATACAACAGCCACAGAGATGACCGTCTGGTAGCCTAGCTCGACTTCCTGCCTCTCCTGCAGACCCTCTTGCCATTTTTGTGAGCTAGGTGGACGACATCATCTCTGCAAGGGGAAACCAGAGTTGCACCACACCAGTTTGGGCATTGTATTTGTTTCAAAAAGGGGAACCCAGTGTGTAGGATTTAGACTAGGTCTGTGGTGGGGTGCATCTTGTTATCCATTTAGATAGAGATTGCATGCTTGTGCTTGTGTGTTACCAATAAAGATGTGTGAATGCTTAGAGGAAATGGTCACCAGGTAGGCAGCCAGGAATGGATGTCAGATTCCCACTGCCTATGAAGCTTATCTGTGTAGTCCGTGAAATACGGGCTGTCTAGGGGGTCACTTCCAGTTAGGCAGGCTGTTAGTCAAACAAGAAACGCAAGGTAATGAATATGTGTGATAATGAATTATCAAAAGGGTGAGAATGTTAAAGAAAATATTAACTGCCCATATCTTGCCCTGTGCTTAATATCAAATTGATGCTTAAAAGCCACATTAAACAAATGTTTTTCTGCTGGTACATCTATTCTGTTGTGTGCATAAATTTACTGTCAAATTGCTGAAGTCAGCTACCCAATTACTGCGAGTTTAAGATAAGGAAACTCAGTGTTGGAGAACGTTCAGACTTGGATTGGTCAAACCACATTACTAGGATGTCTTCAAAAAGTATAAAAGACGGGGGCGTGGCTAAGCAGCCAAAGTGAGAGGACGCGTGGAGCTGGAGCTCTGTGTCAGCCTGTACAAAAAGGCTTCCATAGTGGCTTTTGTCGGCAGCTATAGCTGCAGTGTTCCCCAGAGGAGGCTCCCCCACCTCCAGAGACTATCTGGGAGCGTTCTCCCGGCATCCGGAGACCCCGCCGGGAGGATCCGACGACGAGGCCTGTCGGGGCCCTGCAACGCGGACCTCCCCCCAGACCCCTCCTAGCTCTCCCCCGTATACCAGCGCAGGGGGGTGAGCAAGTGAGGCTGCAAGACGCCCTGCGACAGGGAGAGTGGGCACCGGAGGCAGCAGCAGAGGACGCGGTGGCGGAAGGGAAGGCCGCCACTAGAAGCCAGGAGCCGGCGCTTGGAAGCGCGCCAGGGCTGAGAAGGGCGCCAAGAGGCTGCATCTACCCCCCAGCCACATCGGAGGACCGGGACAGGAGCTGGGAACCCCGAAGACCGTCAGGGGGTAAGAGGGGAACCTGGCCCTGTGCCTGGAGCCCCCTACTGAGTGCTGGGGGAGGGAGTGAAGGAAGGAGGAGGAAGATTGGAGACTCTGTTCCCCAGGGCCTGGATGTCTGGCCTCTGACAGCAGCAGGTGTCAGAGCCCCTAAAAGATTTATCCCCAGCTTGTACCCTGTCTTACTCTCCTGGAACCTGCAACAGGGGAGAGAGGGGTAGAGAAGAAAGAGTGTGACATATAAGAACTGGAGAGACTGCATGCTTGATAAGGCTTTTTGGAGCTGGGTAACTTTTATGCTGAATTTTTCTCATTGACCAAACTGTGCTTCAGTTTTTATATGGCCTGCCGCACCCTAGGAGTGTTTGCAGCAAAACAACAACCTTATCTCCAGCTTGGAGAGCGACACTGCCATCTAGTGGCGCCTTTGCCATAGTGCGGCCTGAATTTCTCCAAAATCTCCCTTCTGCCGCCCTGCAATCTGGAAGGGGGTTGCTAATGCAGTGAATGGAGCTGGCCGGTAGGGGCTAAGCGTACTTCTGAGTATGATCTGAATCCTTTTTTGCAACACTGTGGGAACAACCTGCTTGGGCCTTGTGAGGGGTGCTACTGGAGTCCCTACCTTGCTTCCTGACCAAGACTTGCATCAACATCACAACTAATATACGGCGTGTCAAAATCTCAGGCAAGATGGGAAAAAACAAGCAAGCCCTGCCTTCCAAAAAAATTGAGGAGCATTTCAAGATGGCCGGGGCCTCACAGACATCTTTGCAAACTTCCTGCCCGGAACATTTGGACCAATCTGACTCTGATTCGGTACCGGAGGTCAACATCGCTGACAATTCTATGGCGAAGTTTGAGGCCCTTCTAGAGTCCCATATCAATAGAGCAGTCACAGCTCTACAAAAAGAACTGCATGACATTGGGCAGCGGACCAATATTTTGGAGGAGTCAATGGATCAAGTAGTGGAGGCCCTGGAAAAAGATAGGAGTGCCATTGGGGAGAATACCTCTCGCATTACTTCCCTTGAAGACAAACTGGAAGATTTGGAGAACCACTACCGTAGATTCAATATCCGGATTAGGGGGTACCAACTGCAATAATTGATTTACCCCGATATCTCAAAGCCACTATAGACCAGATCCTGGTAGGCTTTCCGGATCGTATTTGGGAAGTGGAGCGAGCCCACAGGGCCCTGGGTGGAAATAAAAACCCTGATTTGCCAAAGGACATAATTGTGAGACTGCTCCGTCAGCAATCCAGAGACTTAATTCTTGCCACCACCCGTAAAATGACAACCATCCAGGGTCCCGACGGATCCTCTTTGCAATTCTTTGCGGACCTTTCTTCTCCAACCCTACAAAAACGGAGACTGATGAAGCCTGCTCTGGAGATTCTTATTCAACATGGTATCAGGTACAGATGGGGCTTTCCTTTTGCCCTTATGTTCTCCCACAGTGGCGCATCCCATTCTGTGCGTTCCTTGGAGGAATGTCTGGATCTTCTTCAGAGACTGAACCTGGCCACTGGAGCAACAGTCCGGACACAGGGAGCCTCTCTGCCGCTCCCCCTCCCCCAGAGGCAGTGGACTCCTTCCTCCAAACCGAAGAGGACTGCTGACCCAACTCCCCAAATAGCCTCTCAAAGACCGAGGCAGGAACTGGAGGCCGGGGCTACTTGACTCTTGGAGCTGGACGAGGAGCCGGCCTATGGAGGCACATTATCTCCTCTCTGACAGAGACTATACCACAGGACTCTTGTTTTGGTTACCATGTTTTATAGCTATGCTGATTGTCTCTTATATGCTTTTTTCTTGTTTGTTTTTTCCCCTGAGCAGGTCTAACTACCTTAGGTTACGGTAATAGCTTCAGAGCTTTTGAAGTGAACAACTGATATAAGAAGGGTTATAGTGCCAGCTATATCTAAGCTAAGGGATTTTTCACTCCAAGATATAGTTAAGAGTATCCATGCTCAGCAAGGTTCATCCAAAAATGTTTTCTAGCCTTATCTTAATACCCCTACCGGCTAGGATTTAGACTGTTTTAGACTAGATTTGAGGAAAACGGTTAGTACTCGGTTGGGCTTGATTTGCTCGTTAAGTTAGGAATTGCACAATGGTAAATTGTATTTTCTCTCTTTGTCTTACTGCTTTTACCTTCTTCTTTTTCCCTCTGATTGATCTGGGCAGGCTATTTGCTACTTTTCTCTACTCTCTGGTCCCCTCAAAGCCTTGGCTCCATAAGCTACTTCTTCTTCTTTTCCCTCTCTCTTGCTTCTCATTTCACTCTGGGGCAGTAGGCCTAGAGAGGTATTATTTGTTCCAATCTAGGGTAAAACCAGTTCTATGTCCGCCGGGCAGATGGCTAGGTCTTATGGGACTTATACAGAGCAGACTTGATAGGGAGGTACTTCCCTTAAGTAATGGCTTTAGATTATGCTGGTTACCACTGCTAAACCCAACTAACTCTTGTCTTTTTGCTCCCACTTTCGTCTCCATCAGATCAACTCTGTCCAATGAGATCGGACAGGACCCTCCAGCTCCTCCTCGCCCTGGCCTGGGAAAGCTGCTCCTCGTTCCCTCGTGCTCAGCTGCTACTAAAGGTACGTGGCTATTAGTTATACACATGCTTACGCCAACAGCACATCCATGACATTCCCCACAAAGATACTCACCCACAATGTAAAAGGGTTTAACTCCCCCTTCAAGCGAAGGAAGGCTTTTTTGTATTATAAAACCCACAAACCTGACATTATCTTCCTCCAGGAAACCCATTTTGCTAAGAATAAAACTCCTGCCTACCTGAATAAAGATTATCTCCAATTTTTTTGCACCACCCAGGCTTCGAAAAAAGAGGGAGTAGCGATCCTTTTACACAAGGATTCTCAGTTCCAGCTAGACTCCAAAATAATAGACCGGGAAGGGTATTATATCATCTTGAAAGGGAAGGTCTTGGGCACCCCTACGTCACTTATCTCTTTCTATGCCCCCACCGTAGCCCCACACAAAGCGTTGATTGGACTTTTAAGGACACTGGAGGGGGGGGGAGTGGGGGAAATTGATAATAGGGGGGGACCTAAATTTGGTCTTAGACCAGAGCATGGATAAATCCAGCGTCTCTAAGCACATCCGCTTTTCTAAAAGGATTAAACAAATCAAAAAACTGCTCCATTCTTTAGACCTCGTGGATGTTTGGAGGGGTCACCATCCGAAAGGAAGAGAGTACACCTTCTTCTCCCCCACCCATAAGTCCTACTCCCGTATTGACGCCCTTCTTATTAGTATCTCGCTTTTTGACAGCTCGGATAAGGCAGATATTGTTCCCTGCACGTGGTCGGACCACGCTGCAGTCTCCCTAGAGGTTGACCTGGGATCCCAATCCAGTCTACCTTTTGCCTGGAAATTAAATGAATATTTGCTCTCAATACCCACATACCAGGAACAAATTACTTCTAAACTGGCAGCCTACTTTGTGTCCAATGCGGGTGGGGAAACTTCGCCAGGTTGGGTCTGGGTGGCCCATAAGGCTTATATTAGGGGTACATGCATTAAATTGGCTTCACAACATAAAAAAGCAATTCGACTAACTGAGGAAAATCTTGTTAAAAATTTAGCTCAATTAGAGAAATAGAATCAAATTTCCCCTTCTTCCTCATTAAGAGACCAAATTGACAAGGCTAGGCTGGAACTAGATGGTATTTTATCTATTAGAACAGATAAAGCCCTGAGAAGAATGCAGCACCTCTTCTATGCTAAAGCGAATAAACCAGACAAATTATTGGCAAAAAGTCTGAGGGCAAGGTCCTCTCAGTCCAAAATCTCTCAAATTAGAACCAAAGAGGGAGTACTCACGTTTAGCCAAAATGAGATACAAAAGACTTTTAGGGAATTTTACCAGCACATTTACTCCTCCCACAACTCCCCTCCAGAGAACGCTATTAATTCCTACTTGAATTCCTTAGATTTGCCTAAAATATCAGAGTCGGATCTTCTTAACCTAAACAAAGAGGTATCGGTAGAGGAGGTTAGGAAGGCAATCAAAGACCTAAAAATGGGGAAATCTCCCGGCCCTGATGGCTTTACTAACATTTATTATAAAAAGTTTTCGGATATTTTGTCCCCACACTTATGCAGCCTGTTCAACACAATCTTGAAAGGGGACCCAATGCCCCCAGAACTTAATTTCGCGGATCTGACCCTTTTCCCCAAGGAAGGTAGGGACCCAAAGGAGGCAAAGAATTACAGACCGATCTCGCTCCTTAATGGGGATATCAAACTCCTTGCTAAAATATTCTCACAAAGGATTTCTGGCTTTTTGCCCTCCCTGATTCACAAGGACCAATCTGGCTTCATCCCATACAGGCAGACAAGTGATAATATTAGAAGGACCCTAAACATCATCCACTTGGCTAGACATAGAAACACCCCGGTTTGCCTGCTCGCATTGGACATAGAGAAGGCCTTCGATACCCTGGAATGGCCTTTCTTATATGCCGCTCTGGATAAATTTGGGTTCAAAGGCCACTTTTTAAACCTGCTTCGCACCTATTACAATCTTCCCAAAGCTAACTTAAAACTCCCGGGCTCCCAGAAGGCGGTTATAGAGATAGGGCGTGGAACGAGACAAGGATGCCCTCTCTCCCCCTCTCCTTTTTGCCCTTGCAATAGAGCCGCTGGCTCAAGTGATTAGGGCAAATTCCTCTATAGAGGGGCTGCGAGTGGGAAACCAGCATTTAAAGTGCTCCTTATTTGCTGACAATCTATTATGTACTCTTACTAACCCTGGCCCCTCTATTGAAGCTCTGCTGGACACAATAGGTTTATTTAGCTCACTTTCTGGACTTAGATTAAACCAGGACAAAACGGAGGCACTAGGCATAGGCATACCCTTAGATACTCTGTCCCAGTTGAAATCATGCCATAAGTTTATTTGGCCGGCCAATCATATTCACTACTTGGGGATAAATATTACTAGTTCTTTAGCGGGAATTTATAAGGCCAATTTCCCCCCCCCCCCCTCTTCAGGGTTCTTCAGAGGGACTTGAACATTTGGATGAGGAAGCATATTTCTTGGACGGGTCGGATAACCTCGGTGAAGATGAACATCCTTCCGAGGCTCCTGTACCTAGCCAGAACCCTTCCTGTCCAAGTAAATAACTCAGAATTAGCTCGCTTTCAGTCCCTGGTGTTCAAGTTCATCTGGAGGAATAGACCCCCGAAAATAGTGAGGAAGGTCATGTATAGACATAAATCCAAGGGAGGTCTCTCATGCCCGAATTTCTCTAGCTATTTCAGAGCGGCACAACTGGCCTTTATTCCTCTGGCACATTCCATTTCCCTCCAGCCTAATTGGGTTTTCATAGAGGAGGCACAAATGCCCCCCCTCACGTGGGGTACTATCCTATGGGCACCAAATTCGAATACTCTTAGTTCTTACATAAGTAATCCAATCACTAAATTTACTTTAAAAATCTGGAACTGGGCCAAGAAAACCCACAATCTAGCATACCCGGTAACTCCTCTCACCTCGATTTTCACTTCTCCCACTCTCTCGGCTACCATCTCTTCTAACTCTAAACATTTTTGGACTTTGCAAAAATTAGATAAATTAGGCTCATGGCTGGAAGGGGGGGAGATTATTTCTCTAGGAACAGTTTGCAGAGAGAGGGAGTTTCCTGATACGGAAATATTTAACTATATTAAAATCAGGCATTGGGTGGAAGAAGTTCTCAGGGAATTTGGCCCGCCTACACACTCCTGGCTCACCACAGTTTGCAAACACTCAGCACTTACTAAGGGTGCACTGGGAGCAATATATAACATAATTAATGCTCCCCCCTTGGATTCACCAAAGCCTTCCTTTATGCTGAAGTGGGAGCTGGACTTGGAACAGACCTGGGATGAGCCCTCCTGGTCTAAAGCTTTCTCTAGCCTTTCTAAAGGGTCCCTTAATTATAGCTTGTTGGAAACCTCGCTGAAAATCCTACATAGGGCATATATGACCCCCGCTAGACTAAATAGAATTGTGCCTACAAACTCGGATAAATGTTTTAGGGGATGTCAGGAACGAGGGGACTTCATTCACGCGTGGTGGAAATGTCCTTTAGTCTCTGAAACCTGGGCTAGAGCGGCTGATCTAATTTCAAGATTATTTAGTATCCCACTTAAACCTTCCATAGCGACATGTCTCTTAGGCAGGAATTATAAGGAACTAGGAGGGGTAGGCAATAAATTGACACAACTGATTTACCTGGCAGTAAAAAACATCATAGCTAGAAGGTGGAAGGACAACTCCATTAACTTCCAGGAAATCAAAAACAAAATAAACTTCCTATTTATACATGAGAGAATGACTCATACACTATTGGACACACATCAAAAGTTTTTGGAAATATGGGGACCCTGGATCTCCTCCCCCGACTGCATTTCATAGGTAGTGGGGGGGCGAGTTGAATTTTTGCTAGGGAGGCTCTTTACAATTGGAAGAGGAGTGGAGCGGGGGGCGGACTGGAACAGGCGGAGCGGGAGAGGATACTGGAGGCTTCTTCGGACGAAAGGTAACGACAGTAAAACTAAGATTGGGTAGCACAGGAACTGAAAAGGCCACGTTATAGTCAAATCCTGACCTTCTGAAGTAGAAGAGCTGATGGGAAGCAATTGTCTACTATTTGCTCTTTTCCTTTTACTTCTTTATTTCTTTGGTTATTTGTTTATTTTTCTCTTCTTTTCTTCACTTCTTCCTCTTTCTCTATTTCTCCTTTTCTCTTTTCATATATGTTCGTAGAATATGTTGATTGTAACACGATTGTTTATTTATACCAATTTGTGCACTAAAAACGTTAAAATTATATTAAGGAATAATTCAACAAAGAGAAGCAGTTGCTTAGGATAGTAATTATCCTTTCTTGACATGTGAAATTATGTTTTATAGACTGTGCTTATTGTTGTACAAGTTTTTCTTAATTATCCTTAATAAAAACTTTATGAAAAAAAAAAAGTATAAAAGACACTGTTTTATCTGATTGTGTGTGCGCCAGCTGTTACTTTAAAAGTGCTAAAAAATCTTGTCACTTTGTTTTGCAATCCTGCTTCATTGTACAATATTTTTTTTAATTTGGCACAGTTGTTTCACGTGCCTTATTTCCTCAACAGTCTCAACCCTACCTATTCATTGCATCTTTTAAAAAAGTGAAAACACGAAGACAGGATAAAAGCACCTACCAATCTCAATATACCCTTATGATTTTTCCTCTTACTAAACACTACAGAACCAATATATAATTACTTGTGTGATCTTATAACCTGATCTCTGTGTGCATGATACTTTTAAAGTTCCACAGTGGTAATGCTTTATTTAGCATGTATTTTACTGGATCCATCTGAATTCTAATAGAAAAATGTGAGTTAAAGAATTGCAGCATTCACATAATTTTGTTTTATACCCCCATAAATGTATGTACTATTTATTGCATTGGCTAATCCTAGCCATATATAGAGCAAATATTGCTTAAAACCCTAGTTACACAAACCTTCAGCTAACCCTTGGCCCCAAAGATTCTAACAAATTCCCTCTTCTAGGCCATGAATATATATATATATATATATATATATATATATATATATATATATATATATATATATATATAAAAAATGTTACCTTTGTTTGGATTAGTCTGTAATGCTAGAGTGACAGTAATCTATATTGTCCAAGATGAGAGTATTTTCAAATTGGAAAGCTCACCTTTCTACCATTCTATTACTAGATAGATAGATAGAGATAGTCTATATAGACATTATCTATCTATCTATCTAACTCTCTATCTATCTATCTATCTATCTATATATCTATATATTTATCTATCTATCAATCAATCAATCCATAGCATATTGACTTGGGTGGATAAGAATTACAAGAGAAACGTGTATCAGTCAGAATACAGATGTGTATTCACATTAGTGTCATTTTTGTCAAATGTTTCTTCTAAAGCACTGCTTTCTAGGAATAAAAGTCATGCCATAATTAAACGTTAAATAATAATAATAATGTCAAGTTATGTGTTTTAAGTAATGTGAAGAAAGGTCTTTCTTATATACCTGCTGTTCATTAATATTCTATGAAGTTTGGTGTTTGCCAATGATTAGAAAATTGTGATGGTAGGTTAGGGAATCTGTAGTTAATCATTGTTTAGAAATTCCATCAAGATCCAAACTTGTGGATATGAAGTCAATGTCTGAAACCTGTTTTTTTGGTCTGGGGACTGGCTGTTGTTTTATTTTTACGAATACACACCTACACTGAGGATTACACAATCAGGACGTTAGCATAGTGAAGATGAATTAGGGAAGGAATCACATTTTATTTTAAGAGATGGGAGCATCAGCAGAGAGAAAATTTTAATATTACAGTGGAGGTCTGAAACAGCCTGGTTTGAAACTAGATCCACCTAATGCACTATCTATTGTTATGTAAATATATGGTGGCATTTTCTTTGTTTACTGTGTTAGTGTTTTGTGTTTGGGCTTTTTATTAAAGGGATATGAAAGGTTTCTATATTACACAAGGAATATACATTTTGCATACTTTATTTTATTAAGAAGTGCCTGTAAGCACTATTTTTATGGCCTAAAATCTTGGAGAATAGTTCATAACTGTTTTCTCCCCTCTGCAGCACGTGAAGACAGTGTAGTTCTAAGTATCAGGGTTGCACTCTCTCATAATAACCAATCAGTGGCAAAATTATGCAGCATGCTATTGGTGATGACTGGTAATGGGAAGAAGGGACAACAATTTCCCTCTTCTATGACATGAATATGAGTTTGGTTACAGCTTTATGGTTCCTTAGATGTAAAACTATTTACGACCCCAATTTACTTACTCTGGTCTGCACCCCCACAGGGCTGATCAGAACATTATTTGTTAATCCTGGAATTTTTTGCTGAATTTGTGAATCTATAATCAGTATTGACTCTGACTCGACAAAGAGAGGAACGCTCTCGAAAGCTCGCCATGAAACCTATGAATATGTTTGTCCAATAAAAAAGGTATCACTATATACTGCAATACTCTGATTATTCATCTGGATTACTGGACATTCACGGCTACCTCACTCTTCATATATAGACTGTATATATATATATATATATATATATATATATATAGATATATATATATATATATATATATATATAAGCATGCATCTTTGTTTGGCTTAATCTTTAATGCTAGAGGGAGATTGGTCTATATTCTCAAAGGTGAGAATTGTTTATAGATTGGAAAGGTCACATTTCACCTTTCTATAACCAGTCATTAAGCAAATGTTTGTGTTTAGATATGTGTATATCTATCTATATAGACATTATCTATTTATACACATCCATCACTCTCCCTATCTCCCTCTCTATCTTACTATCTATCTATCTAGCTATCTATCTACAGTGCCTTGCAAAAGTATTAACCCCCCTTTACTTTTTACCTATTTTGTTACATTACAGCCTTAAGTTCAATGTTTTGTTAATCTGAATTTTATGTGATGGATCAGAACACAATAGTCTAAGTTGGTGAAGTGAAATGAGAAAAATGTATACATTAAACTATTTTTTAGAAATAGAAAACAGAAAATTGGCATGTGCGTATGTATTCAAGCCCTTTGTTATGAAGCCCATAAAAAGCTCTGGTGCAACCAATTATATTCAGAAGTCAAATAATTAGTGAAATGATGTCCACCTGTGTGCAATCTAAGTGTCACATGATCTGTCATTACATATATACACCTTTTTTTGAAAGGCCCCATAGGCTGCGACACCTAAGCAAGAGGCACCACTAGCCAAACACTGCCATGAAGACCAAGGAACTCTCCAAACAAGTAAGGGACAATGTTGTTGAGAAGTAAAAGTCGGGGTTAGGTTATAAAAAAAATCCAAATCTTTGATGATCCCCAGGAGCACCATCAAATCTATTATAACCAAATTGAAAAGAACATGGCACAACAGCAAACCTGCCAAGAGACAGCCACCCACCAAAACTCACAGAGGGCATTAATCAGAGAGGCAGCATAGAGACCTAAGGTAACCCTGGAGGAGCTGCAGAGTTCCACAGCAGAGAATGGAGTATCTGTATATAGGATGAAAAACAAAATGGCACATTTTGAGTTTGCGAAAAGGCATGTGGGAGACTCCGAAAATGTATGGAGGAAATTGCGTGGTTTAAGGGGAAACATGTAAATGTGTTGGGATGGCCTACTCAAAGCCCAGACCTCAATCCAATAGACAATCTGTGGTCAGATTTAAAGATTGCTGTTCACAAGTGCAAACCATCCAACTTGAAGGAGCTGGAGCAGTTTTGCAAGAAGGAAGGGGCAAAAATCCCGGTGGTAAGATGTTGCCAGCTCATAGAGACTTATCCAAAGCGACTTGGAGCTGTGATTGCTGCAAAAGGTGGCTCTACAAAGTATTGACTTTGGTGGGGTGAATAGTTATGCACATTGACTTTTTCTGTTATTTTGTCCTATTAGTTGTTTGTGGCCTGAAGAAAAGCTATCACTTTCAGCGAAAAACAAAATGGCACGTTTTGAGTTTGCGAAATGGCATATGGGAGACTCCCAAAATTTATGGAGAAAGGTGCTCTGCTCTGGTGAAAATAAAAGTAAACTTTTCGGCGGACAAAGAAAAAGCTATGTCTGGCGCAAACCGAACACATCACATCACCCAAAGAACACCATCCCCACAGTGAAACATGGTGGTGGCAGCATCATGCTGTGGGCATGTTTTTCAGCAGCCAGGTCTGGGAAACTGGTCAAGGTTGAGGGATAGATGGATGGTGCTAATTACAGGGATATTCTTGAGTGAAACCTGTACCACTCTGTAAGTGATTTGAGGCTAGGACGGAGGTTCACCTTCCAGCAGGACGATGACCCCAAACACACTGCTAAAGCAACACTTGAGTGGTTTAAGAGGAAACCAAGCCCAGACCTAAATCCAATAGAAAATCTATGGTCAGACTTAAAGATTGCTGTTCACAAGTGCAAACCATCCAACTTGAAGGAGCTGGAGCAGTTTTGCAAGGAGGAATGGGCAAAAATCCCAATGGTAAGATGCGGCAAGCTCATAGAGACTTATCCAAAGCGACTTGGAGCTATAATTGCCGCAAAAGGTGGCTCTACAAAGTATTGACTTTAAGGGGGGGGGGGGGGGGTGAATAGTTACGCACATTGGCTTTTTTCTGTTATTTTGTCCTATTTGTTGTTTACTTCACAATAAAAAAAAAAAAAACATCTTCAAAATTGTGGGCATGTTCTGTAAATTAAATGGCGCAAATCCTCAAACAATCCATGTTAATTCCACGTTGTGAGGCAACAAAACATGAAAAATGCCAAGGGGGGTGAATACTTTTGCAAGGCACTGTGTGTGTGTGTGTATATATATATATATATATATATATATATATATATATATATATATATATATATATAAAAGCATGTATCTTTGTTTGGCTTAATCTGTGATGCTAGAGGGAAATTGGTCTATATTCTCGAAGGTGAGAGTTTTTCAGATTGGAAAGATCACCTCTCACCTTTCTATAACCAAAGTCTTTAAGCAAATGTTTGTGTGTAGATAGGTGTATATCTATCTATATAGACATTCTCTCTCTCTCTGGAAGCAGACCATAGAAGAAATGCTGTGTTTAGATATTTGTGTGTAATGTTTTTAGTTTGTATTTGTGGTTCATTTGTTAATTCTAGTGAGTATAGTTGTCCAGTATAATGTCTGTCCAAACATGTCTATATACAAACATCACACCTCATGCTTGCAGTGCATTAGCTGCTGTGCAATACACAGCAGCAGTGAGTCAGGTCACGTTCTGTTTGCATTTTGAGTAAGTTTGTCCCAGGTGCCTCCCTGTAACTGCGCGATATCGTTGGGTCAGCTGACAGTATACGAGCATTGCCATAGGCTGCAGGAGATCTCGCTCTTGCACAGGCATCAGAGGAGTCCGAGTGTTTACAAGTGACCAGCAATCGTGAGTGTGTCGGTGTGTAACTTCACTCTGTGTATAATATGATGCGTCACTATCTTTCTTGTGATAGAAACGTTCTTTGCTTTATCTACTATTTCTCTGTAATGGTTGTTGTTTTTCTGTTTACATCATGAGTTACACAAACGAGGTGTGCGTGGGGTTTATTGTGCTAGAAGCTGTCACGTGACATGTAACACACAGTATACAGGTGGCTGCCAGTACATGGTTCATTTAAATTATTTATTATACAGGGAATATACATGGTTGTAATTAGGAGAGGGTGGACAAACACATGCAATTTAGGAGCTATTCAGAATATTGGAGAGCCAGATGCAAAATGATGTTATTTTCTTTTTATTATTATTATTAAGTTTTCCATCCCTGGACATAACCTTTAAGATAACTTTCTTGCGATCTAGTATGCTTATAGAGACATGTAAAGATGTTTTTTCTTTGTTGCATTTAGAAGTTTGTATATGTTTGTGTTATGTTGTGTTTTCTCTTTTAATGAAGGTCTTAGATCACAGTAAACTGATTTAGATGTTCGGGGGGGCTTGTATTTGTCTCACAATGAGCAGTAATACAGCTGTATGAGTCATACTGATCTGCCAATGAGATCTACCAAGTACAGTATGCTCCGTGCACGTCCTGTTCGCTTCAGGTAAAGGGCCACTTGCTTCAGTCCAGTTAGGGCCACATCACAGTAAAGATCCCATAGCATTTTCTAATACTTTTTGGATTTTTTTTAATACAGTTCATGCTTTCTTTCAGGAGGAAATTTAATACATTAAATCTGTGTTTACATGAGTCACTAACTGCCCCCAGCCAGACACACTGCAGCTCTGTGTAGTGAGCATAAGTAAAACAGATTAACCCATTGCTACATCTATCTGTACAGAGTATGGGCTGCTAGAGTCATCTAGAATGGTCAGTAATAGGTTAACTTTTCACTGCATTCCTGAGTTCAGGGAAAACCTGCTATAAATCAGAGTCCTCACCGCACGGCTCGGTATCTGTTATTAATCACAAATCAGCCAGTAGCCATGATTAATTTGTCGTGTAAACAGACTTAAAACTTGTATAATTGTAGCTATTATTAGTGTAATTTAAAAACTAGATCATTTTAACATAAAATCTTGTGCTCTGTCACACCATGCAGAGCACTTACAGTGAGGTAAATGGTCCTTTTAAGATAAAAGCTGCTTTAAAGTGGCAAATTATAGTTTACAAACTTTGTTTCATAGGACTTGATAAATCCAGCAAGCCACGGCTCCTTACATTTTAGTTATATATTCACTAGGAAATTGCCAGTCAAAAGTGACAGGAATAATATTGTAATCCTGGCAATGCTGTTTGCCACACAATGCGACGCTATGGCCCCTCTGAGCACCTTCGGCGCTCATGGCGAGCCCTGCAATGAGTGGCCTGTAGCTGGGTGTACGTTCTTCGTGGCTGATTGTGAGCACTGAAATGAGCGCCTTTGGCGCTCATTGCAGCCTAAGTCCCACGGGCCTCACAATGAGCGGGCAAATGCGCTCATTGCAGTGCTCGCGGTGAGCGCCTGCAGCGCTCATCGCGAGTCCTGCAATGAGCGCATTTGCCCGTCAAAAATGACACCAAGAAAATTTGAAGCCTTGCAATGTTGTTTGCCACACATTTTGCGAGCCCCCCCACTTCCTCACCCACCCCCTCTCCGTCCCCTGTGTCTCTTTCGCCCGTCCCCTGTGTCTCTTTCGCCCGTCCCCTGTGTCTCTTTCGCCCCTCTCCGTCCCCTGTGTCTCTTTCGCCCCTCTCCGTCCCCTGTGTCTCTTTTGCCCCTCTCCGTCCCCTGTGTCTCTTTCGCCCCTCTCCGTCCCCTGTGTCTCTTTCGCCCCTCTCCGTCCCCTGTGTCTCTTTCGCCCCTCTCCGTCCCCTGTGTCTCTTTCGCCCCTCTCCGTCCCCTGTGTCTCTTTCGCCCCTCTCCGTCCCCTGTGTCTCTTTCGCCCCTCTCCGTCCCCTGTGTCTCTTTCGCCCCTCTCCGTCCCCTGTGTCTCTTTCGCCCCTCTCCGTCCCCTGTGTCTCTTTCGCCCCTCTCCGTCCCCTGTGTCTCTTTCGCCCCTCTCCGTCCCCTGTGTCTCTTTCGCCCCTCTCCGTCCCCTGTGTCTCTTTCGCCCCTCTCCGTCCCCTGTGTCTCTTTCGCCCCTCTCCGTCCCCTGTGTCTCTTTCGCCCCTCTCCGTCCCCTGTGTCTCTTTCGCCCCTCTCCGTCCCCTGTGTCTCTTTCGCCCCTCTCCGTCCCCTGTGTCTCTTTCGCCCCTCTCCGTCCCCTGTGTCTCTTTCGCCCCTCTCCGTCCCCTGTGTCTCTTTCGCCCCTCTCCGTCCCCTGTGTCTCTTTCGCCCCTCTCCGTCCCCTGTGTCTCTTTCGCCCCTCTCCGTCCCCTGTGTCTCTTTCGCCCCTCTCCGTCCCCTGTGTCTCTTTCGCCCCTCTCCGTCCCCTGTGTCTCTTTCGCCCCTCTCCGTCCCCTGTGTCTCTTTCGCCCCTCTCCGTCCCCTGTGTCTCTTTCGCCCCTCTCCGTCCCCTGTGTCTCTTTCGCCCCTCTCCGTCCCCTGTGTCTCTTTCGCCCCTCTCCGTCCCCTGTGTCTCTTTCGCCCCTCTCCGTCCCCTGTGTCTCTTTCGCCCCTCTCCGTCCCCTGTGTCTCTTTCGCCCCTCTCCGTCCCCTGTGTCTCTTTCGCCCCTCTCCGTCCCCTGTGTCTCTTTCGCCCCTCTCCGTCCCCTGTGTCTCTTTCGCCCCTCTCCGTCCCCTGTGTCTCTTTCGCCCCTCTCCGTCCCCTGTGTCTCTTTCGCCCCTCTCCGTCCCCTGTGTCTCTTTCGCCCCTCTCCGTCCCCTGTGTCTCTTTCGCCCCTCTCCGTCCCCTGTGTCTCTTTCGCCCCTCTCCGTCCCCTGTGTCTCTTTCGCCCCTCTCCGTCCCCTGTGTCTCTTTCGCCCCTCTCCCTCCCCTGTGTCTCTTTCGCCCCTCTCCCTCCCCTGTGTCTCTTTCGCCCCTCTCCCTCCCCTGTGTCTCTTTCGCCCCTCTCCTTCCCCTGTGTCTCTTTCGCCCCTCTCCCTCCCCTGTGTCTCTTTCGCCCCTCTCCCTCCCCTGTGTCTCTTTCGCCCCTCTCCCTCCCCTGTGTCTCTTTCGCCCCTCTCCCTCCCCTGTGTCTCTTTCCCCCCTCTCCCTCCCCTGTGTCTCTTTCGCCCCTCTCCCTCCCCTGTGTCTCTTTCGCCCCTCTCCCTCCCCTGTGTCTCTTTCGCCCCTCTCCCTCCCCTGTGTCTCTTTCGCCCCTCTCCCTCCCCTGTGTCTCTTTCGCCCCTCTCCCTCCGCTGTGTCTCTTTCGCCCCTCTCCCTCCGCTGTGTCTTCTGTCACCCTCATGTCTTCTTTCTTCCTCACCTTCCCTTCGGAGACTGGACTGCAGGGCAGTATTCCAACTTGATAATGTCCCCAACCACACCTCCAAGACGACCACTCCCTTACTAAAGAAGCTGAAGGTAAAGGTGATGGACTGGCCAAGCATGTCTCCAGACCGAAACCCTATAGAGCATCACTGGGGCATCCTCAAATGGAAAGTGGGAGAGCGCAAGGTCTCTAAAATCAACCAGCTCCTTGATGTAATTATGGAGGAGTGGAAGAGGATTCCAGGGGCAACCTGTGAAGCTCTGGTGAACTCCATGCCCATGAGGGTTAAGGCCGTGCTGAAAAATAATGGTGGCCACACAAAATATTGACACTTTGGGCTCAATTTGGACATTTCCACTTAGGGGTGTACTCACTTTTGTTGCCAACTGTTTAGACATTAATGGCTGTGTGTTGAGTTATTTTGAGGGGACAGCAAATTTACACTGTTATTCAGGCTGTACACTTACTACTTTACATTGTAGCAGAGTGTCATTTCTTCAGTGTTGTCACATGAAAATATATAATAAAATATTTACAAAAATGTGAGATACTGTGTGTAAATATATATATATATATATATATATATATATATATATATATGTATGTGTGTGTGTAAATATATATATATATATATATATATATATATATATATGTGTGTGTGTATATATATATATATATATATATATATATATATATATATATATATATATATATATATAATTTTACACATCTCACATATACAGGAATGGACAAGATATCTAAAACTTAAGAGACAGGAAAAAATATTTTACGAGCGAGGCTCTTTTATAGGATCATCGGTTTTGTGCTAGCACACGTGCATGTGCATCTGTTATGTGCACGCATGCTGCACTGCCCTGTACCGATGAAGCTGTCTCCTTGTGGCCGGTAAGTGGTTAGGGGTTTTCGGGTTAGGTTTACAGGGTTTGGGTCGAGAAGGGGTGTAGGGGGTTCTGGTTAGGGACTTAGTTTTAGGGGGTTAGGGCTAGCAAGGGGTGTAGGCGGTTAGGGTTAGGGCTGGCAAGGGGTGTAGGGGGTTAGGGCCGGCAAGGGGTGTAGGGGCTTATGGCTAGGATTATGGGGTTAGGACGCAACCGCACCCGGCAACAGGAGGCTTCCAGTGCTGTGCACGCGTGCTAGCATAAAACAGGAAAGGTTCGGATCTTCATAGAGATGCATTAAACTTTGTAAATATTTTTAGAAGCTTTCAGTACAATTTTTAGGAGCTGTAGCTCCCAGGACTTCCCCATCCTTTATCATATATGTGTGTGTTTAAAAATATTTCTATTAAAACAGCTTTCACTGTGATATTCCTCCTATGTTTTGGTGTTTGGATGCAACGATAACGATCTAACATGTTTGCTATATATAGATGTTGATCATGTGGAATGTGGTTCTGACTATTTGACAAGGTGCAATGTTTTAATTATGTAAAATAAATTATGTGCCGCCCTGTGTACACGTGCAGGCAAAACAGCGTAAAGCTCAGGAGCCAAACAAAATGTTCTTGCTGTATATTTAGCCAGATCCTACAAACACTCTGCATATTGCAGTGAGGGAGGAGTGTCGGAGGAATAACTGGGTTATGTAAACTCCTATAAATCCGTGAAATATTCATCAATGTTACAAATTAAAAAAATGTCATGTCTTAGTGCTCTGCTGAATCAATGTCCATTTAGCTCAATCCTGAACCATACCTTAAATGACTATGGATAACCTTTTTTCTTTTTGTATTTGATAACGCTTCACAGTATGTTTATCACATATAATAGTTGTCAAACTGCGATTCGTCGTCACGCTTGCGAGCCTTGCGAAGCGAGTTGATCTGTTGAGGCATAGAAGCCTTTTCGAGCACTTAGGCGATGAGCGTCTTTGACGCTCATCGCCCTGCAAGGCGAGCAGTTGAGGTATTGAAACACGCGGGGCTTAGCCTGCAAGCAGTTTAGAAACGCGGGACTTACTTAGGCTACAAGCAGTTGAGGAACGTGGGACTTAGGGGGGGGAAAAATTATCTCGGGGGCTAAAAAGAACGACCTTGCAAAAATACGACTTTACCGCCAAACCGCGGAAATCGAAAAACAAGACAAAAAAAAAAAAAAAAACACTCACACACAGCACAGGGGGAACGCCAGGATGCCTGGGAGTGAGGTTGCATGCAAATTTAAGCCAAAATTGCTGAGTTTAGGGAAACTCGAAAAGTGAGGGGGGGGGAAATGGTGGACGAAAAAAATTAAAACGAGGCTAAAGGAGACAGAGGAGTGCAAAACGCCACCAGCCGCGTACAGGTTAGCCAGGAACGTAGGAGATATACAATATACTATTACAATGGACGGAAAATGCTTGCGAACCAAGTAACACATAGAAAAATCCACCTTTTACAACACTAAGTATATTAATTTATTCACTGTACTAAATACATTTTATATTTTACACTGTACTTGTATATCTGTCTTTGCGATGAGCGCTGAAGGTGATCGTTGCAAAGCAGGACACTTGAAGTACACGAGGGGAGAGGCTCGCAATGAGCACCGAAGGTCCTCAGAGGGGCAAAAGCTTTACATTGTGTGGCAAACAGCATTGCCATGGCTTCAAATTTTATTGCCGTCATTTTTGATGGGCAAGTCGCTAGTTTTAAAATAAGTCTTAAAACAGAATTAAATATTTTTAATGTATCTTTACCAAAGGTTAGGAAACTAGTTCCCGTTAGCCAGTGCTGATATCAGCATCCTGAGCCTGGCGTCTTGGTAAATTAGTGGACAGTGGAAGAGACTCAAGGGGAAGGGAGGTTTAAGTTTGGTATGTGGACGTGTAATAATAGCCTGGTGTACCTAGGAATGCATGATAGAACAGTATTGTATCCCATGTCCCTTTTAATCCTAATTAGAACCACACAACCTGCTCCTAATAAACAAACACTAATTACCAACCATAGTTCTCAAGGCTTATAAACAGGCCAGGATTTGTCAATATTCTTGCTGGCACAGGTGGTCTATTCACTGGCTCAATGATTATGATTGATCCATCAGAGTTGGCACCCCTTTGCCATAGCAAAAAACGTCAATTGAAAAATATCCCAATTTAAAAACATCTGAAATAATGGAAGGGACAGTGAATTCATCAATACTGCTCTACATCATCAAACAGCACTGAAAACCAAGTGGTGCTCAGTCGTTAGAGCTTGTATATATCCTATTTATTTATTTACCTGCTTGCCTCTGTTCAGACAGTGTGCCTAAGGCATATCTAAGTTTCCTGGATTAGGAATGCAGTTAATAGAGGAGAATCAGTAGTGTATACAAACTTTTTTTTTTTTTTTTGCATGAGAAGATGCCAAAATAAACTTTTAAATGTATTTCTGTAGTAAAGCTCAATGTATCTTGTGGTGGTGGTATTATTATTATTATTATTATTTTTATGATTATGCACCAACATTTTCCATATTACTATTTAGAAAGTAGAATTTAGTGCAGTGAGTACAATTAGTACATTACAAAAAGGCTTGTGTAGCTCAATGAAGCTGTAAACTATACCATGTAGAGTCATCCAATATGGGTAGGTCATGGCAGAGAGGTCAGATAAATCGCAAGCCACTGGAGAAGGAACTGGAAACCCACTCCAGGATATTTGCCATGAAAACCTTATGGATAAGTACAACCAGAGACGCAATCAAAGTGCCTGGCGTTTTGTGCCCATATGATCAAAGAGCGTCGGACATGACTGAAGGACAGATCAACAACAATAGACAATAAACTGCTAGCACTTTAGATATAAATCGATATTCATTCATATAAAAAGCAATGCACATAAATAACTAATATACTACCTGCACTTAAAATGGTGAACACATCTGAAAACATCTCATCTTGTTAATAATCTATTAGTCACACAAATATTTCCATCCTTTCCATAGACATTCCAGATTTTCCAGGCATTTCTGTTCATATTATGTATTAAGTCTCATAATAAAAATAATGTTATTACTTGCCACATATATACATATTAAGGTATATTTAAGTGATCTTTTTGTGTAACAAAGCCAATAGTTTACTGTATACTAGATTATAAACAGTAGGAGGTGATTATATGGCTAAACGTCTAGCTTACAATGATAAATAGCATACTAATGTTAAGGTGTTGGAGCAGTGCGATAGGAGCCAGAAAAAATAGTTCAGTTGCCTGAAACTCCTAACTTTTTGTCAACCCGTGATGTAGAGCAGTTTTAGTGATTTCCGTGGCTCTTTAACTTACTAAGACTGAGCCAACATTTCACAATGCACTTTGCAAAAAGCATTTCATAACATATTGTAAAAGCTTATCTGAAGTACTATCCAAACAGAATACAATGATATAATACAAAAAGCAAACAAATCATTATGTTAGCTTAAAAATATAACAAGACATACTTTGCAAAAATGTTGAAACTTATCCAGGCTGATAATTATGGATAATTCAGTTTTTTGCCTTCCTCTGCAATACTGAAAATGTATTTGTGGTTTTGGCAGTCTGAACATTTTTGCTTTTATTTTGGGTTTTAGCCAGACTGAACATTACCTATGATTTGCAATTTTAAATCTGTACAAATCGCACTCTCAAAAATGAGTGTGCATAGGGGTAATAACTTTATTAACGCTAATATGCATTAAGCAATATGAACCCAGAATGTGCACATTTTGCATTATTCTGAATAAACGTTAGCAGCAAAGTACATAATATATCACAAAGTTGGACAAGCTCAGGAGCTTCTAAATATTTATTTATGGCTCCTAATTTTCTGTTTCTTTTTACGATCTTGATATAAATGTGTTTGTTACCATTTCTACTCTGAGCTTAATGGACATCCACCCAGGGTGCCAAGTTACATGGGTTAGCATCAAGGGTATAACATGAACACCCTGTCCTGAAGCAACCATGCATTTGTTGGCTTAGGTTTCAATTATAAATAAGTTGTGATCAAGGCAAAACATCATTGACACTGTCATGATCAGCTTCTTCAAGGGGGCTTGATATGAACCTAGTAAAAACCTATCCCAGCAGAATCATGTAGTTCCTGTTCTCTGTGGCACAAAAGATGGCTTCTTAAGAGGGCAAGGCAGTGGCCCATGGCAAGACCACACCCCAAGTCAGGATACAACACACAGAAATAGTCTCACACTGTGGATATGAGAAAACTATCTCTCAACCTTTAATGAATGATCAAAACAACATATGTATACTCTCCAATACCACACCCTTGTGTACATTTGTGTATGTGTGATGTCAGCCCATTTGGCTTGCAACCTTGGGCTATCAAAGCTCTTGAGATCACATTCACCAGATATCTATAGCTGGCTAGTGAAAAAACCTTTATGTTAAACTCAAGTGTTTGCTTAGGACTACTTGAAGTACATACATCTGTCTTGACCCAAGATCTGTATGTGTGGGTGTGCAATGATCTGCAGAGTATTTTTACCAATTCCACATATGTTCTATATAGCATTTTCCCTCTTATACTATAATATAATATATTATAACTAGGATACATAATAACCATGTACAGGCAAGATATAACACACACAATAACACATAATCCCAATGCAACAATGTCATGCTCCCTTGGCCATATTCATAATTACAGGCAATGATTTAATTGTTTAAAGACTCATGACAGACACATTACAAAGATGGCGGGCCCTGTCCTTGAGCTTAGAATCCAGTATCCAAAGCACTGTGCAAGATTGAAAACTTGCAAACTTACAATCTAAATGTTATTCTTTTGTTTCAATGTCCTTCACTCTCTCCTGTCCGGATGCACTCTCACTCACACATTACTGCAACAAGTATGGATACTTTCCTACTAAATGGAAACTTCCTCCAAACTTTGCACGTTTTGTACCCAATCAAACTGTATACAGTCTGACTTCAACAGAACTGTCTTTACCTCTCACTTTCATCTGTCACTTCCTTTCTGGCCATTTTGAATCCCCAAATGCTATTCTTGTCCAGGTTTCCATTTCTCACTCCCTATAGATTGTAAGTTTTCAATCTTGGAAGGTACTTTGGGGAAAAAGCACCTTGTACCCAAGTTTTTAATCTCAAAGACAGGGCCTTATATTTTGTCATATGTTATTGTGTTTTTATTTGTATTCAACCCTTGTATAGCCCTATGGAATATGTTGGCATGTTAGAAATAAAGTATAATAATAACCATTTGTACTGATATATAGTGTAGCAGTGTATCACATATTGGCATCATATATGGCCCTGAGTTCTTTAAAAGCTATTTGTTTTACATGTAGCTAAAATAGTAGAATCGCTGTGGGAGGTAGATTCATTGGTAACAGATATATCAATAAGGTGGATATGTGTTTTGAAGTGCAAGAGTAAGTGACTTGGTAGTTGTAGAGAGATACAGTGGACTCAGTATTGTTGAAGAGGGACATGGTCATCTACTCGAGCGCAAATTGGGGCTGCATAAAGACTGTATGAGGACCGCATGAGGCCCATTGCACCTGATCGGTTGGATATATGTTCACATTGATATCTGATTCTTGAGAATTTGGACACACCTGCACATGACTAATGTGAATTCTTTGAATTGGGTTAATTATAATTAATCATTACCGAGTCTAACAACATTATAACAAGTCATCAAAGAAGTTAACCAGTAAGTGCTTGTGATACATTTCCCATGGCATGCGCTAATCTTCTATTCAGTGTTTGCTGAGCAGATTTCTGTAGGCCTGTCACTTGCTTAGTAACACACACATTCACAAGCAAGAACTTTACTCGCCAAAGTCATTTTCTGATTTTTAAAGCTTTTGTTGGTGTCTTCAGACCTGTCAGTGTGAAAGTATTTACCGTACAAATGACCCTTAAAGCCCAGCCATCAGTATCCGTATGGCAACTTTCATTGCAGAAGCTTTTTAATGCATTTGCCCGTGATAATAAAGGTAAAAAAATTTACTAAATTAAATTTTTATAAGCACTGAAAAAAGTATGTATGTATATTTGTATAGATACCCATTGTCCACAGTATCTCAGAACCTATACATTGCCGAATTGTTTTACATTGTTTATTATTTACATATACTTTTTTTTTTTGTAACAAATTTGAAATGACAAAAGTTAAAAAACTAAGAGAACAGCTCCTAAGAACCCATCTTATTTATCCAGAACAAACCAATTATTTTTTTGTTATTTTTGTCTGAGTGATTTAAATTTATTAATGTCATTTCTTCTTAGCATATGCTCCAAATATTTTCTAATTCTGCAAGTCTTTTATCGGAGTGTAATACCAGATAAACACTTTGGCCCTCATTCTATTACCGGCCGCAGCCGCTGTGGGGCCGCAAGGACCGGCCGCAAGCTTTACGGCTATTCTATTCCCCTCCGGCAGGCTTGCGGCCGGTGCCTTGCTATCTCTTGCGGCCGATCGCGCCGGGGGAAAGCTTTTGATCTAAAACGGCAAGGCTAAAAACGAGCCACAGCTTACTTGCAGCAAACAGGTCCCGCTAGCACCAATTAAGCACATAAAATAGCTCAAATAAAGCCATCCTGCACTTTGAGGAGACTATAAAGTGATATTCGGTGTTAGCAAAAATAGCAGATAATTACCCTATACTCAAATCCGTAAAATATTTTATTTTTAATATACGTAAAATATCCATGTAAAAAGTCCAGAGTGCTTGGAGCACCTCAGACACGCCCACGCCGCAGCCGGAAAATAAACAGTTAATTTGAACTCGGGTTTGGGCTGATGTGCAAGCTTGAGAGGGGGTTCCTTTTAATCCTCATGTCCCCCAATATGATCCCTAGCATTTACAGAGCTGTACAGTGCAGGCTTGAATTTATTTTTCCGTTTAAAGATTTCAGAGCTTACGGCCGGTTTCAAGATATGCGGCCGGCCGTAAGGGGAGATCCTTGCGGGGCCGTATAATAGAATCGCGAGTTAACAGAACCCCCGCAAGGAATCGCAGCCTTACGGCCGATTTACGGCCGGTAATAGAATGAGGGCCTTTGTCAGTGGACTTGATCTTCAGTGTGTCTCATGAATTCATAGAGAACACCAGGCTGTCTAAATTGCTTTTCTAAAAGAAACTATACAAACTGTATTACAGGGAGACCTGGCTCCTAATATTTTACTATCCGTTCCTATTTTTTGTTAAATGTTATATACAAATTTCTTTATGTACCCCTTTCACTGGCTTCTAAAAAGGCTTGTTCCTTACCAAACTGTCTGGCTCCTAATATTCATACATGTTTGACCACCCCTGATATAACCTTTCGTTTGCGCACTTGTCTCATTGAAGAAATATCCTGTATCATGCCATGCAAGTTTTATTTCCACTAGAGAAATTGCAAACCCCATGCATAAAATAGCCATCAGCGTGGAACATCTGTCTTCCTAGACACCGTTAGCATGTCTTGATTTCCTTATAACTGCTAGAGAGGCAATCCAAGGATTGCTCCGATACTGATACTTTGTGTGATCAAGTAACCAACTGTTTCTGACTTGGTTTTTCTTATTTTCTCCAGTGTCCGTTATGGGGAAATCTTATTCTCACATGCCTTCAGAACCTGCAAAGAACGAGCGTGCTAAACCTTCTTCACAATCTGAAGATCAAAATGGTCTGATTAATTCAGAGGACCATGACGAGGCCAGGAATGGAGATGTGTCCCATTTCCCATACGTTGAATTTACTGGAAGAGACAGTGTTACTTGTGCTACTTGCCAAGGAACAGGTCGGATTCCAAGAGGTAAGAGTACTTTAGGAATATGAGAATACCATTCTTAAGTTTTGTAATTACATTCAAGTATTCTAGAGAAGTGAATCACATATATGGTGAACCATTAATGCCAATTGTTTCTACATATTTTACGTGCAATGCAGTATAGCCAGACACAAACGTTCTAGCTTTAAAAATATGTGTACAAACCATTAATTTCTTCATATTCAGTCCCACAGTTAACATTCTATATTTGCTATTAAATCTGTCAGATATCGGCCATATAGGAGATACTCTCTGATTGGGAGTGCTTTTTAAGTGTTTTATGTTTGTTTTTTCTCTACACAAGGTCACAGATTCTTATCCCTTTTCTGTACCTACTCTAAACATGATTGTATGCTTCCTTTATCCCTGTAACATTGTGTAAAGTATCTTGAGACCACCATTTTCTCCTGCCTTACAGCCACTCTATTTCATCCAGTTCTCTTTCATCTAGAACACCTCTGCTTTCTCTGTACTAACTTCCATCCTTGGGTAACTCCCTAACATCCAGGTTGTGTCCAACCCCCATAATTCATACCCTAATTGCACAAATCTTAAGTAAATGCTCTTAGTGTTTTATTCTATACTCGTTCAAAGCAATCATCTGACTTCACTGCATCCCGCTCTTCTCTTTGTGTTCTTCCCGAATCCTAAACATGCATTTTCACTTCCTATACTATTATCTGTTTCCAACTTCAGATTCTTGCAATGTGCATTATGCTCATAACCAAAACCTTGCCTCCTCCCTATTGCAACTAGGGAATATGCTGATTTAGTCACTTTTTATAAATTGTCAGCCCTGCACAAAAAAGATTTTATTTTAATACTGGTATACAAATAAGGGCCACAAATAGATTTTATTTTTTTCACACACAAAAAATCCTTGGACCAACACCCAAGGATTTAATTTGTCATAGTTATCCTTTAGTTTCTATTTGTATATTTTATATTGTCACTTGAATCATACAGTCAACAAAATGTCTTTCTTTGTGAAGGTTTTCTCTCAATTTGTACAGTTTGTATTGAGTCTTTTGACTTGGTTGGTTAAGTCTGTGTCTGAACAGAGTTCTCCGAAGTATTGTAATACTTGCACACTACACCAACTTATAGAAGCCATTGTGTTACCTCCAGGGACACCATAGAGAACATTCTCCATGCTTGAGTTAACACCCATAGTTAGACCAGATGTCTCCCTGGTCTCTCTCTGCATAAAACGCACTTGCACTTTGAGCTGCTTCTTCTCTCTGCATAGATCAGTATTTTTTTAAATGCTGTAGTAAAGAACTTGCTTAATAAAGATTAGTAACAATTGCCTTTTTTTTTTTGGTATAGTACAAATTATGAAAAAGGATGCAAAAAATATACAAAATTATCTCATATTTTGATTTTTTTTTTTTTTTTTTTAAAGGTCGAGAAAACCAGCTTGTAGCATTGATTCCATACAGTGATCAAAGACTGCGTCCCAGACGAACGTAAGTGGTAAACAAAACTTTAACGTAAAAAAATAATAATAATATTTGTCTGATTAAGCGCACTACTAGAAAATAATAAATACATGTAGACAAAAATAAGTAAGGTTTACTCATTCCCCAGGAAATATGTTTGTATCATAAGTTGTACAGTGTTATAACAGTTTTAGCATTTGCTGATCTATGCTGAATATTCAGTCCAATGTTCTGTAATTGTCCTGCCACTGTTTTTAAATTTAAAAAAATAAGGTCACATTGGATTAGTCATAGAGTAATTTCCTAATAGAACAGTTCTGATGAGTTTGTGGTACAATGACATTAGATATGAACTTCAATAAGATAAAATATTTTTGATTAGAGGTAGAAGAGCGCAGATTTCATGAAGACTATTGTAGTCCTTCTGAGAAGAAGCCTTAGGAAATACTGCTCAAATGACTTGGTATAAGGAATGTGGTTTAATCAAACTGTTGACACTGAAAATATGTGCCCATAATATATTTGAGTTTGTGTTTCTCAAATATTGGCACTTAGAATCTTAGGATGACTAGCCTCCTGCTTTATTTGAGACATAGCACAGAAAAGTGTGACTGTGGTCTGTAATTTGTTTTTAGAAAGGACAGAATATATATTTTGTATAGTTTTTCAGTTTTTGTTTCTGCTGATCTGCTTCTACAAGTGAGAGTGAAACTTTAAGCTGCTACACTTATAATAGGTAAATCCTTGATACCAGTGCTTTCAGTAGGACTAGTGAAAATCACATAGTTTACAGGACGCCTCCCTTCCCTGCTGAGAAGGTGACCCAAAGACACAGCGGTGGCAGAGTAAAGAATAATCCCTATGATAGTTGTGGATATGCAGGGTTGTTCGGAACGCTTACGCTTTGCGAGTTGTCTACTTTGTGGGACTTGGGCAGCAATGAGCGCCAAAGGCTCTCATTGCACTGCAAGCCTCACGAAGCGAGGCGAGCAGTTGAACCTTGCGGGACTTAGGCTGCAATGAGAGCTGAAGGCCAGTAGGACTTAGCACGGTGCACAAAATTACGGCCCGTAGGACTTAGGAGCCGAAGGACGTAGATGGACTGTGGGCCTCGGAAAATTACGACTTTTAACGGTCGAACCAAGGAACTTGAAAGACCTGCTAAAAACAACATATATGCCTCAAATTAACTTACACACTCACACATAGCCCAGAGGGAGAGACAAGGAGCCTGTGAGTAAGGTGGCAAGTTAATTTGAGGCATATTTAGCTTTTTTGCAAGAAGGAAAATCGTCTAAGAAGGGAAAAAAAAGGAGGCCCAAGGACGTAAAAACAAGCTCAAACAAGTAACGCTATACGCAAGGCAGTAACGCTATACGCAAGGCCGTAACGCTATACGCAAGGCAGTAACGCTATACGCAAGGCAGTAACGCTATACGCAAGGCAGTAACAGTCATTGCGAGGCCCCTAAAATACACAGGGGAAGAGGCGCGCAATGAGTGTCGAAGGGTCACTGAGGGGCCATATGCTCGCATTGTGTGGCAAACAGCATTGCCAGCATTACAATTTTACTCCCGTCATTTTTTACAGACATATTCCTAGTTACATATAACCGTGAATATTTTTTCATTTCACCTTATTAAGTGTAGCTCTTTAGCATATTGTAAATATAGACATTCACTGTTTTTTTAAGTGTTGTCAGTAGCCTTGTGATCATATAAAAATCATGGCTGGAATACATTTATTATTGCTAACTTTGTCAATAGGATGGTAATTAATGACATGTTTGTGGGTTATTGTTCATTGCTGTTCAATACCAGATTCTTAACATTTTTTTCTGTTTGCAGCAAACTTTACGTCACCGTTGCAGTCGTTGTTTGCTTGCTCCTTTCTGGCCTGGCAGTATTTTTTCTCTTTCCACGCTCCATTGATGTGCAGTATGTTGCAGTGAAATCAGTCTTTGTTAGTTATGATGAAAGTACCCGCTCAGTTTATTTGAATATCACAGTAAGTATGTTCCAAAGATGAATACATACACTATTATCAGATAATCCTTTCCATTTTGTCTCTTAACACCCTGTATATTCATTTAAATGTAAGATTTCATGAGATCTAGATCTGTTATGCTGTTCTGATAGGAGTCATTGGAGGCAAAAACAGACCAGTGTGTAGGAAGTTTTAGGACAGCCTCCTGGCACATCTGCTTCACCATTTGGACATCTAATGGGATGTAACGAGAAGCAGATGTGCCAGAGCCTGCAGTTCTCAAGTTCAAGTGTAAGTTTTTGTTCCAATCTTTTTATTAAAGACAATAAACAGTAAGTAAAAACAAATGAGATCTAAAAATACACACATTCCAAGCAGTGTTAACTGTACATGAATAAAATCAGCTTTGGATATTTAACAAGTGTAAGTTTTTTTTAAAGCTACATTGATTATTTTCTACAAATGCTTACTTTATTTGTAATTGTGTTTATTCAATAAACAAATTAAACTTATCACCAGCACCACCACAGTGATCCGTTCAGTCTTTTGATGTGGCAGGAGTGAAATGCTGCCCTGTCCATACATGCCATTTAGACCATTTTAAAGGAAATATTGTACTGTTCAGTAGTGAAAGTAACACTGTTTAAATATGGTTTAGTTTCAAGTGCATAATTTTCTATCTGCTTATTTGGAATGCATTTTCACTGTCTGTTTAAAATATATTAATGAGTAAAGTCACAGGAATGAGAAACAAAAGGAGAGTATTATCAAGGGCATTGTATATCTTGAGATTTTGAGTTGGAAATGGGTCCTCAGACTTATTTTAGACATGCAGATGCACAAATAAGTTTATTTTACTTGTCCTTTATAAGCTTGATCCCAAGTAGGTTTTTTAACAGATTCATTGGTGGGATCCAAAAGTGTGGGCAGCTTATCTGTCTCATGCATATACAATATGTGCTCTGCTTTAAGACGGGTATATGCTATAAAAGGGTGTAATAGTATGATTTTGTTTAAATAGTGAGAACCTGTTGTAAGCTCATGTATGTGTCACCTCCACAATTCTTAGCTTACAGGGGAAACATTTGTATATATTAAGCTGGAAACAAGTTCTCTGACCCGTTGTAGAAATACAAATGTTCACACAAGTCTATTGATTTGTTTAAGGGCAGAAACATAAAACCAGTGGTTTGCGGTGATTGAATTGATTGAGATCAGTAAGAGCAATTGGCATATTGTAAGAATACTCTTTAGGAAGCTGGAACTGTTTAATTTGACAGTAAATAAGAAGTGTCAATGGTATATCATAGATACTACTACTGTGTAGTGCGTGTGTATAAGGGGAATGTGTTTAGTTTTTACAAATATCCAATTCCAAGTGACATTTAATCAAAATGGTGTGAAACTTAAAGGGATATGTAAGTTTCCTGGATTATGAATGCATCTGATAGAGGAGAATTAATAGTATATGAAAAAAACACAAAAATAAACATTTAAACACTTACCTTGAAGTTAGCAAAATCTATTGTAATTTCTGACAGTTTTAAAATTAAGGTTAACACCCCCTCCAATTTGTTTTGGCCAATCCAGTTAGATGAAAGATTTGAGACCTAGCACTATGTTAGTTGCTAGGGCAACACCACACAGTATATACAGGAAGCAGGGATGAGTCCTATCCCTGCAGTGACTGGGAGGCTGACAACACTGCTCTGCTATTGGCTGAGCAAGCAAGAGAAGGTAAATAGTGGGTTAATATTGCTCCCCAGGTGCTGCATGCTGATTGGTTGGGATCAGGAACTTGTGTAGACATCCCCTGGGGGTGTCAACATAGTAATTAGAGTTTTTTTTTTTTAGATATCATAAAACATTTGATTTTTATTAATATGTGCTGCATACATATATGCTGCTTTTTGCCTGTAGAGTGCAGAAATGTATTAATACAGCTCACTTAGATATCCCTTTAAAGGACTTTGATAAAAACTTTTTTCTATATGGTCTTTTGAAAAACCTCACTTGAAAAAAGTGGCATGTTTTTTTTTTTATGTAAAAAACATATATAAGAATTCTATTTGCAAAATTGAAATATGGCAGCAACAATTACCTGTGTTTTCTATTAGGACTAATGGAAAAGTAATTTATTTACATGGGCAGACAAATGCTTGTGATAAGAGTAAAAGGAACCATCAGTAAATAATTACTGCATACAAAACTTAAAGTTTGTGTTTATTTTTAATGTTTTGGTCATTATCAAGTTTAATTATTCATGTGACCGTACAGAAAATGTTGACCACATTGATCCTTTAAAGATGATCGATTGAGATTGCTAAATATATACAGATGTGACTTGTATTATTCCAGTATGTTGTACACTGTGTGGTGCTTTCCACAAAGATCCAAGATAAATGTATGTATCACAATATTTTACAATACTATTGCATGTGATATCAGCCCAGTAGATGTATGATCTAATTTTCTTTTTTTATCATGTTTTTTTCCCCCAGAACACGCTTAACATAAAAAACAACAACTTCTATTCTATTGAAGTGGAGAATGTTACCGGACAAGTTCAGTTTTCTAAAACAGTTATTGGCAAGGCAAAGTTGAACAATGTTTCCAGAATTGGGCCCCTTGACATGAAACAGGTAAATAGTGTATATATATATATATATATATATATATATATATATATATATATATATATATCTCCCGGTTAACCGGCACCTAACCAACCGGCACTAAAAAAAGAAATGCTAACCTTTTTTCAAATTTTTTCTGGGCATAAATAACCTAGTCTAGGTGCTAATGCCTTTTTTTAAAGGCATTTTGAGGGGTTTCGGGGTGTTCAAGGGTCGCTTAGACCCTTAAATTTGTGGACTCCCGATTAACCGGAAACTACACTTATCCAGCAATAGGGAGTCCCCGTAGGTGCTGGATAACGGGGAGTTTACTGTATGTGTGTATATATACTATATGTACTATATATCTAGTCTCAGAAATAATGTTTTGTATTTTATCTTTTTTTGTTCTTAGATTGACTATACCGTGCCAACCAAAATAGGGAATGAATTTGACTACATGTAGTAAGTAATTATTTAGTAAAACTCTTTTTTGTTATCCTGAATATCTCTGTTAATGTCTTCATTTCACTGCATATCACTGGGGAGGGGATCTGTTTGCTTATGGTTTATTTTATATTTTTATGTTCTCTTTTACATAGTTCATAACCAGGAAATTATACATTTTTATCTTCACAGCTCTTATTGTACTCTTCCAAGTATAAAAGTTCACAACATAGTGGTGATGATGCAGTAAGTATTGTTTCTTTGTACTACATACAGATAATCAAACAATATTGTATATTTTAAGTGTCAATAAATAAAAGTAGCAAGCGGTTAAATGTGGTTTAAGCATCATTTCTCTCTGTCATCTGGAAGAATGTATTTGATAATGTACCACTGTGTGTTTGGGGTAAAGACTGTTTCACTTTGTCCTAATAAATGGAATCTGCTACAACATGCTTACTCTTCTATGGCGATATTACACAAATGTCTTCTCGCAGTACATCACTCCTGATCATCTTCTGCTTCTCTTTCTTTTAAGTTGCACAGAACTCAACTAATGCTCCCTCTGCCTGCGCAGCATAAACCAGGCTCACTATCTCCCTCAATGTTAGCAGATTGCACTTAGCACATTTCATGCCAGACAGTCCTTCAGTACTCCTGTTCAGTCTCACACTCTCCTATAAATCCACACCTGACAATCTTTAGTAGGATCTGCTTGTTTCTTATAGACCCCACTTTGTCTTAGTTACCTGCTTATCTCATAAATGAATAAAGAACCTTCCACCCTTCCCATCAAACAGAGGGTTAATTAATAATATGTTACAGTGTTTTTTAAATAAACTTTTCAGCACAAAACCTTGTTTAGAAATATAACTTCTCTTGGAGGCTTGCCCTCTAACAGCCAATGAGATCTGTAGACTAAAATGTGCTATCTTCATTTCCTGTTTGTTTCAATGAAGTCTTAACAGGTTTTACTTAATATTTTTATAGTGTAAAAAAGAACAACTTTTGTAATGTTTAAAACTTGTTGTTTTAAATGCGTTGTAAAAAAAAAGTGCATTCCTAGCTCTTATAGACATATCTCACTCATTAGCTTAAAATGGTTTACAAAAATGTTAGAAAGCTCAGTTCATATGCCCTGTACCAACACATGATCTGTCTGCTTCAACATTTGTGGTTTCTGTATTCTTGTCATGTGGAATCATATTGGGATGCAGAATATGTTGGTCTTGATGATTAAGAACCATATTTTTAAGAAGTATATGGTTGTTGTCTGTAATGGGTATTGAAAATGTGAACCAAACCAACAAAAGTAACACAACCACGCTCCGTGCTGTAGTAATCAGCATTACTGGTGAAAGGTTATGAGCCGGTGTTGGCTTATTTTTGTCCGTACAAAAGTTTTATGCGGATCAAAGCTCTTATGTCTACCTGTAGATGATTTTCTAACCGCATAATAGTTTATAGTTTGTTAAACTATATAATTTATGAGTTAACTTATAACTCCTTCTGATGTTGGGGCAATGATCTGTAATTAAACTACCTATAGTTATTTATTTATTTGGGGAAATGCATGAGCATAATTCCCCTGGGAATTTTATAGGTATGGTTCTCTAGTTATACGCGCCTGATATTTTATGTCTGTTGCCTTTTTTAAAAGCCTAAAGGTTTTGCAGTATGTTGGATGTCCTTAGAGGCAGCTGGTTTGTCATCACCTGATTTTCTTTCTTTTTTTTCTTTTTTTGTGTAACTATTGTGCACAGTCAGTACCTAGAATCAACAAATTATTCCAAACAAAATATAATGTACAATAATATGTTTTTATGTTTGGCTGGACATGTAATAAATTTTAATGGGCAAATTGAACTATTTATAGATATGTTATGGCATGCGGGTGTGAAGAAGAAACCACATTACTGGCAGTTAGTCAAAGAAAGGAGACACTGACTAACTTCTGCATTTTATTGTAACTACAGATCTTGAGATGGTTTCCCATGAGCAGTATGTCTAACATTTTATTTCTTCACATTTTCAGAGTCACTGTAACCATTTCCTACTTACTGCATCCTGAACAACTGTCTCAAGAAGTTTATCAGTATGTAGACTGCGGAGGCAACACGACGTATCATCATGGCCAATTAGATCATCTTACTGTCTTCAAACCACCACAGTAGATCAGCGTGTGGATCATAGGGCAATCACTTGATTATGATTTGTAATCAAACCAAGCCAAACCTATTCCATAGTATGATTTGGCTATTTTGAAGGTTTGTTCTTGGATACCACTTGTTAGTTATACTGGAAATATGGATAGAAGAAGTTATGACTATAATATCTAACAACTGAAGGTTTCACTTCACTAAAAGTGTGAAGCTTTTTTTTGTTATTTTGAGGTTTTAATGTAAATATGCTTGTACATATGGAGCGATCTGTGTTTATGCCTAAGTGTGCAGTTTTTCTCTTCTTAATTAACTATAAATAGTCCATCAACATAGTACATTCACACTTTTTTTTGCATTGTTTGGAGTGGCATTATTTTTATTTAAATCTGTCTCCGTGCATGATCTTTTAAGATTTTATTTAATTTAATAGGTCATGAAAAAAACAATATTTTCTGTTAATCTGACATACAATATTTGTAGTTTAAGCTGGGAAACATGAACCTATTAAACACAGTATTAATAAGATGATTATTCTGTGCTGCATGGAAATATTGAACACACACATAAATTGGTAGGTAAATGAATAATCCTTTATTTCTAAAATGCCAACATATTCAATATCATTTTTCTAAAAAAAAAAAATGCAATGAAGATATATTGCATAAACTTTTATAAAATGAGTTGATGGTTCTGACAATCTAGATCACACATTTTACAATAATTTTAAATGTTTTTTTTATTACTGCCTAAAACCTACACAATGCAATGCTGAAGTTTTATATTTACTGCCAGAGTTATCGTGCTCATGGATAACGGCACAAAGACGGGCACCTTGGATCTTTACTGGAATTCATTACTGCCCATGCACCGAGGCACAAAAACAGCCATGACTTTATTGCTGATTTCTGTGCCATAGTTGTGGTATTGCACTTTAGTTCATAACCCTCATGAAGCTCAAATCACAAGTATAAGAGCCAGTAACTAAAAGAAATGGCTTCATTGTGATACCAAAGTTATGTTTTTTCTCTTCCCAGCATCTTGTACCACCAAATGAGAGATTATTTCCGCTGACACAGATTTTCACATGATGGTAATCGGCAAGAATTATGTTCTTTCTGTTAGGGTTTACTTTCATGTTTCATAGAGAAACATGAAAGTGGTTGAACATCCCTACAAACAAGCTTATTTACCTGCTGATAAGATTTTTGCACATGGTTCCTGGCTGATCCAATATAAAACGAGTATATCTACCGTATTGGTCCAAATAGAAGCCGCACCTTTTTTCCGATTTTTGAGTTTGCGAGTTACGGGTGCGGCTTATATTCACAACCGTAAAAAAAATCACTGCCAATTTGCGGGTTACGTGTGCAGCTTCTATTTGCGAACGTAAAATTGCTGCCGATTTGCGTGCTCGAGACTGCGGTATTGAATAGCATTTTACGGTTTTAGTGATTCTAACATCCTGTAAGGCCTGTAACCTGCAAAAAAAAGCTACAGTGCTAATTAGAAAGCCTGTTTCTTGCAATAACTGATCACTTGGAGAGTCTTTTTCTCTCCGATTTTATGGGTGCGGCTTATATTTGAGTACAATTTTTTTTTTTTTTTTTTCCCTTGAATTTTACAGGTGCGGCTTATATGCGGACTAATACGGTATATGTTGCAAGTAGGTCAGAAACCTGTTTTGCCCCCAGTTTTCCACTTAGGATTCTGGGTACTGGCATGCAAATTATGCTCAAAACATACTGGTGGTCCCCGGGTTACAGACAAGATACGTTCCTGAGATTTGTCTTTAGGTCGAGTTTGTATGCAACTTGGATCCATTATGAATAATAATAACAACAATACTATAATGGCTCATGTGGTAATAATACAGCGTAATACTGTAAAATAATAATACCCATGATTTGGAATAATAAGTTACTGAAACTATTGTGCTCTTTCTTTTAATTCAAACAAACAGAACATAAAAACTCACTCATACAAAAAGCCTTAGGAGCCCGTTCTTAAGTATGGGGACCACTGGTACCACTGTTTGGCTCTAACTTACTTAACATGGGATCAATTTAACCATACGTGAGCTGCCCTCCTGCATTCTTCATAATATTTAAGATACTTTGCCAGAAACCACATATAGACTTTTCACCCGTTTTATGGAGCTCAGCAGCATGAGCTTAGTTCTGGCTTCTGTTAATCAAAGCTGGAGACAGCTCATTTGAAAGTGGAGGATCCTGGGTGAGTAAAAAAAAGTATTTAGGACTCACAATGGAGCCAAATGTTGTTGAAAATGACTGACTCTCTGAGAATATATATATATATATATATATAAAATGGATCATTCTTTTTTTGTCTATTTCTTTTACAAGCATTAAACTAGTTTATAAGCTTTGAAAATCTTAGAAACAAGTAATATTTATAATCATACTGCCAGTTTAGTATTATAGTAGCACGTACTTCATGACTAATGTTTATGAAGCCTATTCTTTTAGTAGCAACACCTTTTAACTATGAGTTTAATGAGACATGAAATCATTGTTTAAATGCTGTACAAAGCATCTGTGGGCTGCATAATTAAGCTTGTCAATTTTAGCAGCAAGGAAAAGATTTTCTGCTGCACCACAATCTTAATAAAATAAACAGAGGAAGGACTGGGATACGGTTTCTGCTGACAAAATGAAAGCTTTGTGTTTTTTAGATGAACCGTTTATATTGATAACTAATTTTGGTTTTGTAGCTGATTATTGTTTAGCACAGAATAGGGAAAATAGATGAAACCAGAATAGAAAATGATTAACTATTATTGATTGTGGGGTATTTCTAAGATGAAGAATAAATTATTATACATTTTTTTTTCTTGATGTGTAGGCTATACCTTACTCTTTAAGGTCTATGATTTTTGCTTAAAAGAATACTCTAGTAGTCATACACACCAGTTTTGTTTGTTTATTATTTAGCAATCAAATTAGTGTATGCAGAAAAGAAAATATTGAAACTTTTTTTAAAATCTTATATTTTAACTTTTTAGCATTGTCGCCTCCAGCAGATTACTTATTATCTGTATTATTATTATTATTATTATTATTATTATTATTCATCATTTATAATGCGCTGACATATTCCGTAGCACTGTACATAAGTTAATTTTAGACCAAGATAAATACGAAATTAACATATAGCAAAGCAAGGAGGGCCTTGTCTCTGAGCTAGGAATCCAATGTCTATGGTGCATTCCCAAAGTACTTAGGATAGAAACTCACAGACTTACAATCTAAATCTGTATCTATCTATATCTCTTCAGTTACTACTGCATGCAAACAGAACACTATGAAACTTTATTTTCCCCACAATAGTTTAATTACGTTTTTTTTTCTTCAGTTTTTTCACATTAAATTAAATCAACATTATAAACAAGTAAAATAACTCATGGTCTGCTAACTCAGAGTGTTCCTAAGCCTTTTGAAGGAGTAAGAGACCACAGAGCAAACCAGATATATCTCTTACAGAAGAAATTCAAGCCATCTTTTAGTCTTACCATACATATATTGTATATTGAGTACAGGGACTCCCACCCAGTCACCACCTAATAGGGAGTGTAGTTAAGCATATGTGCAGATGGCTATTTTGTTCAAATTTAAAAGTAAAACTTTTTTTTTTCATCAAATAACAATTTTATTCCTAAAATGTTTTTATTCTTTAAGATGCTTGCTATCTTACCAAACCTTAAACAATATGCCCTTATCAAATATGCATAGTTGCTGTTGTGTAGTCTGTTGTCTTCCTTTACCACATTTTATCAACTGTTGTGTTATCACAAAATGTTAGCAACTGATATTTTAAAATGGAGCTACAGGCTTTAAAAATAGGATACTGAAAAATACATGTTTGAGTGATATTTTTTTAGTTTTTTATTCACAGTGCAGGGTTACTGAAGCAACTATTCTTTTAAGATCCCCTTATTTAACATCAAGATTTTAGATGTGGGGTATGAAACAAACTACATGTATCTCAAAGTGATGCACTGTGGTAAGTTTTATATACACATTATAGTTATATTTACTAATGGAGGACAAACCAGTATAACAAGAATATAATCCGTCACATGTTCTCCTTCTGATGAATTGAACAGAAGCCCATGCTACTTTTCCTAGTTGGTGAGTTATTAATGCGAATTGACAGATAACAATTATGTATTTTTCATGTAACCTTACTGTAAGAGACATTTTTTTAATAACATTCAATCAATAAATTATTTTTTAGTAATTTTAAATTATACCATATTTGGCACTGTCACTTTGTCAGTTTAAATAATACACCCTATCCGCTTTTAAATCCTACCAATAAGCATATTAAGACACCAGGTATTGATTAAAAGAAAACAAATTATGAATATATATTTTAAAAATTACATTAATGCTTTTATGACCGTATTGTATTGTTTGTATCTTCTGTTATTTGTTAGTATATTTTTTCCCAACGTTTCTTACATTAACATATTTTAGTATTTTGCACCTTCTTAACATTTAAACTAGGTAAGCATACTATTATTATAAATTGAGAAAATTCATAAAAGTAGTAGTAACTATGTAGTAAAGTAGCCACAATTTGTTTTATCATAACTCACATGAACATCTTAAGGAAACGCTGCCATATGATGTTTAACTCAACTTTACTGATCTAGGCAAAAATGCATTCCTCTGATAATCCAATATATTGACACAGAATAATGTTCTGCTAGTTTCTACTTCATTTCTTGCCTTTTTTTTATTTCTTATGAGTAAATGAGGTATTCATTAATGTATAGTTATATTGTATACTACAATATTCTCTGTATATTTTAGTGTATTTTATTGTTTATTTTCTAATCGCATAATTCCATTTTCCCAGTATTTTTTTTAGCAAAATATTTATTTTGAAATGCTTCATTTTTATTTAATGCGTTTGCTGTGATTAAGTTAATCGTTTTTTCAATTAAAATGTAGTTATCAATACTGGTATTCATGCTTTAATTCATATTAATCACTATAATTAAATAGCCAGTTACTTTTTACATTTTTATTTATGGAAAGCTACAAAATGTAATGTCAACTGCCTGACACCTATTAATCTACAATATTCTCCCTGACTCTTGTTCCCTAAAAACTCCCTCTGGAAATGAATTAATTATAAAGCAATGTGCTTTATGAAACCACATAACTGCTAATATTTATAGTTGCCGATCAGTAAATACATAACTGATGCTCAGTCTGTTTATCACCCTCAAGTTCTAAGGAACATCATTTACATTTAAGATTGAGCTGTAGTAGGATGTAATCTCATATTTGGCTGCAAGTGCTACTGACTTTGCAAGCTGTGCAGTTGCCCACTTTAAACTATGCACATAATGAGCATTTTCACATTTTTGAGTAGTAATTTCCATTTTGAGTTATGTGTTGTTTTTTGAAATGAGGCAATCTGAAGGGTCTGGTGATCAGGGTGAATGAAGTATTGATACTGTACTTAGAAATAGTGATAATATACATAGACTTCATTTTCATTATAAGGCATCATTACCACAACCTAATGAGTAAAATTTGCCTTTTTTTTTTTTTTTTTTTTAATGCTTTTAAAAATGTCAATCTTAAAACATACATATTTGATGTACCTGTGGAGATCAATCCTCCTTGTAAAAGAATATAGAAAGATTAAACTGGGCATACCAACAATATCTGCTTTGCTTTCTTAGCATACTGAGTCTTTCCTGAAGTAGAGACTCGGATGTGTCCAAAAGGCATGTTACTTCATGTTGAGTATCTGCTTTTCTTTATCTTGGCAAAATAAATGCCCTTCATATTACATGAAACCAATTACTATGTTGGTAATATTATCTGTATTTGCTTCTCCTGAAAGACGCATTTTTAATCAAACCTTGGACAATTCTTAGACTACTCAAGTGTAATGTGTATATTTACCCATTGTCTAATGATAATTTCAATTACATTTACTTAAAAAAAAAGCCACTCACTTTATATCCAAAGTAGCCCATAGATGATTACGATAGTAGCTGCTATTAATGACCTGCACACTGTATAGAATATGTAGGTAATGATTCAAAATTTGTATAAACACATTAAAATGTGCTAATTATTTTTATAATGCATTAGAGAATAACTTGACTCACCTGTGGTTTGACAAAGTATTGTACCTGTCTAAATGTAGCTTAAGAAAAGTGTAATTTTGTTCAATTAAATTTTGTGGTTTTTAAGTCCTTTTTAAGTTTATATTTTGTGTAATGTGTTTTAATACTTTAACATCACCATGTATAATCTTCTTTACAAGTGTGATCACTTTTAAAATCTCATGAAAGAAAACCATTAAAGTTTGTTTAAATTCCACAATGTGCCCTTTCTCTATTTTTTTAAAACCCTTTTTCAGCCCTCTTTGATTTTCTTTATGCAACATTAAACAATATCCTTTAAAGTAGATGCATTAAGGTAACTATGTCAATGTAAAATGTTACATATTAGAACCAGTTCACTAAGTATATATTTTTACGTTTTCACATCAGCAGCAAGCTTGTAGGGAAGTAAAAGTAGAAGACATATGTCTCTAAGAACACATAAAGGATCACCCATGCACACCGTACCAAAAAGGCATCCACTGTAATGTATCGCTTGTGAGATGCGTTCTGCACAGGCGTTGCTCACAAGCTGTTGTCCCTAAATACTGGTAAATCTCTCTCTGCACATGCGTGGCCCTGCAATGCTACTGGCCATGATACAGGGAGAGAGAGAAAAGTCAGAGCGAAAGAGAGAGCAGTCATTGGAATAGAGAGGGAGGGAAACAGGGCGTGCACCGAGATAGATTGCACACCCAAAGAGAGGGCACACAAAGAGTGACTGCACACACAGAGACAGTACAGAGAGACACAGAACAGACAACTGAATATAACATATGATACCGATGACGGGCTAGTTACTTGTGTGACTAGCAGATAACAAGTAAATATCTCACATAGTACTGAATAGGCAGCCATTGCAAAGAGCAATGGTCATACACATAGTGCTGGATGAATAGCCCTTAAATGTTTGCGCACAAATAGTGTGAAACGAGCAGAGCTAAAGGGGCACCTTTTGTGCCAAGGTAAACTATCAGGCTGCACCAGACAAAGAACATGCAGATCTACAGTATATGCACATCACACAAAGTGAAGGGTCAACAAGGTCTGAAAAATGCAGCATTAGAGCACCAGTCATAACGATACAGAAAGTCAGGAATTGAACACCGTGCTGGGCACACAAAACCTGAGACACTCAATTACAGCCTGTATGTTAAATTTATCACCCTGCTGAATAAAATAAAGAGTGTAACAAGTAGCACGCTTGGACTTCTCTTCATTATTTCGACAGTGATTCTAACGCGCTAATATCATTGAGAAAGCCAATACAGAAATGACGAAACACGTTTGTGTGTTTATATTACATATCTTATGTAATTAGTTTTATGACTACGTACTTAACATGGTAGTTTTTTGACTATTTTATGTTCATTCTAGTTATTTTGCTTTTGGATAGTGTATGAACTGCCAGACAACTTGGTGAAACTATTTGATTCTGAACTTTTTTTTAGATTATTTTTATACTATAAGATTTTAATATTATAATAAATTATTCAAGTTTTAATTGGCAATAACTTACATAATCTTATTTTTTCTACACCCTTACTCTCTACTTTTCAGCACCATTTTATTTTATTGTAGTACAATTGTGAGTACATTTACTTTCCTATAAGGAACTAGGGGTTGTATGGTAGTTCCATACGTCAAAAACATATTTTGTACCATTGGATAAACAATAGAGGACTCCCTACTGACTAGACAGGGGGTCCACATGAGACAGAACCAGAACTTTACTTTGATTACGTTCCAAGGAGAACTCCGAATGAGTCATACACATAACTCACGTTTTGAGGTTATCAAATGTGAGTACCCACTCCTGATGCTGTACAATTGATGATTTGTGTACCTTTGTGTGTTCTATTGATCTACACTAGAACAAGGTGGTTCCCTCTCTGTCTCCTTGTTTCTTCTTGCTACCCTGTGCATTCAGTTGAACAAATAGTTTCCTATCTCCAACCCAAGAAAGAAGGAAAATGAAAGGTAGTGCTTTCAAAGCCTCATCAGAAAGCCACTTTACCTTATCTTTCTTTATTTTTGGGATATTTGTTGCTTTCTTTTTTTTTTTTTTGACAATGTCGCAAACTTCTATTCATGCATTCTGTCTACCATGTCTTGTCCCTTAAATCTACTATTATCCTCCACTGCTTATTCACTGGGATTTTATTTGCATCTGCTTGGTCTGATGAATTTGATTCTTCTCAGTTTAATTAAAACTTTGAAATTAAGCTCATGATCTGAGCCGCAGTCCGCTCCAGGTCTTGTTTTTGCTGACTGTATAGAGCTCCTCCATCTTTGGCTACAAAATGTATAGTCAATCTGATTTCTATATTGTCCATCTGGTGATGTCCATGTGTAGCGTGGTCTCGGAGGCTGTTGGAAGAATGTGCTTTCTATGACCAGAGAAATACATTTTGAAAAATCTACTTTCTGTCTTGCTTAATTTTTTCTCCAAGGCCAAACTTGCCTGTTGTTCCAGGTAAATGTTGAATATCCCTGAACAATTGGACAACTTCAGCTCGTTCAGCACCAATGGTTGGTGCATAGACTTGTATCACTGTGACATTTAATGATTTGGCTTGAGATAATTCTGTCATTTATTGGGTTATAACCGAGCACTGCTTTGGTCACCCTTTGATTGACTATGAGGGCTACTCCATTTCTTCTGTGGGATTATTGACCACAATAGAAGATTTGATGGTTGTCTGATATGAAATGCCTCATTCCAGGCCATTTAAGTTTACTAATTCCCAGGATATCCTGGTTTAATCTTGTCATTTGATGTTTGACCACGTTCATTTGGCCTTGGTTTAGAGTTCTAGTCTTCCATGTTCTATATTAGGCCCTTGATGTTAATATATTGTTAGGTGATTCAGTAATTTCGACCATTAACTGTAGAGGGACTACAACGTACAGATAATACAAGCTCATATTTCATATAATGATAATTCCATACCCATATTGGTGGGTCATATGTCATACATATTGAACAATTTGTTTATTTGACAAAGCCAGAGGTAGATCAGACAAAAATCCTTTTCTATGAATGACCCAGTTTGTACAGACCAGAGAATGGAAATTCATAATCTAAACGTTTAAAGGATATGAAGCAAAACTAGATCATGACAGGGGAGAGAAACCGATGACTGACGAAAATCCTACAACTGAGAATTGTAAGGAAGCTTTCTGTATCTTGGTCTGTATCTTAGTTGAACATCAGAAAGCCAACGGGTTCCCTGTACCAACACAATAACGCCTGTAAAGAAATAATTAATACTAGTATATCAGGAGAAAAACTGAACAAGCAAACCATAGGTTTTTAAAGAAACTGCGAGAAGCTTATTTGTTGCATTTTATTCTATCTCCATATACCCACAGTAGCTTCCATGGATCGGTATGTACTATTTAGGAAGACAAAAACTTTTCTATAGTTCAGTGAGCTTTCTATTAATATGCAAAATTTTACCTCAACATTATGTTCCTTATTTTATACAATATGGTCTCATGACCGTAAAGCAAGAATCTCTTCAAAGCTGGAGCCTATTTCATGTGCCTTGAAGCAATTTTCCACCTACTTCCTTATAAAAATAGATATAATGTGATATCTTTTAGGAAGTTTAAAAGATAAAATCTGATATTGCACTGAAGGAAAACCAATACTAAAATAGTGGTTTACAACTGTCTAATACAATTGAGAAATGCATTGCTTAACTGCATCAAAGGCATATTTAGGTTTCATAGATTATGAATGCACCTGATAGAGGGGAATCAGTAGTTTATGAAAACATTGTTTGCATGAATAAATACCAAAATAAACATTATTATACTTACCCTAAAGTTTGCAAAATGTCTTGAGTTTGCAAGCAGTTGATTTCCAGAGTTAACAACCCTGGAAATCCCTTTTAAAATTAGCAAAGAGTTCATAAATAGTTTTTGTCCAATCACAGGCAGCGAATACATTGTATCAATCTGTGATGGCAGTTTGTGCAGTAAGGCATCATGGAATGTGTAGCCCCCTACACTAGGAAGCAAGAGCGAATTCAGACATTGCTATGTGGATCTCTGCATTGTGCTGCTGTTGGCTTGAATGTTTAGTATAGGGTTAAAAACCATACCCAGATACACTGATTCCATTGGTAGGTTCACTGTGCCTATGTAAGCAGCTCTGGGGTGTGGAAAACAAATTTTATTTTTAAATAAAATAAAACTGTAATGTGTGTCTGATATAAGCATCATGTGTTAGATTGGAAAAATTGTAAAAATAGAGAAACTTGGATATATCTTTAACAAGCAAATATCTGGATTGAAAGTTATAATGGCCAAGCATAAGTAATTGTAGGCAATATTTTAACTAGAAAATGAAATATGCCAAAGAATCCAAATAGAAATGCCAAAGAATCCAATCTTGAGAGTTTTTTTAAACTCAAATAGTTATTTGTTTATTACACATTCCAGATCCCTTATACACAATTACAAATAAGAAGGTACATTTTAGGGAGCATATGTAAACATATGTAGGATAATATAGTTAAGGAATTAATAACTGTGGTAGTCTACTGAACTAGAAATCACATATAATAGTTGTCAAACTGGGAATCGTCGTCATGCTTGCGTAGTGAGATGAGCCATTGAATCATAGAAGTCTTCCGAGCTCGGCGCACTTAGCCGATGAGAGCAGAAGGTGCTCATCGGCTGCGAGCCATTGAAACTCTGAGCATTTAGGGGATGAGCGCCAAAGGCGCTCATCCCCTGTGAGCCTTGCAAGGCGAGGAGGGCAGTTGAGGCTTTGAAACACGCTGGACTTAGGCAGAAAGGAGCGCCAAAGGCGCTCCTGCGAGCTTTGCGAAGCGAGGTGAGCCATTGAAAAAAAACGCTGGACTTAGCCTCCAAGCACTTGAGGAACGCGGGAATTAGAAAAAAATAAAAATACAAGGTCGAAAAATACGATACATAATAAAATACAATACAAAACAATCAGCCAGGACATCTGGAAGTGAGGTTGCACGCGAATTTAAGTCAAAGGTTTAAGTTAAGTTTTGGCACTCCAAAATCGCCTAAGATAGAAAAAAAAAATGTATGAGGCTACACGACCCCGAACCGCGCAAAACACCGCCAGCCGCGTACCACTTTTACCCAGGGACGTACGAGGTACAAAATACACTATTAGGATGGAAAATGCTTGCGAGCTGGGTAGCACATAGACAAACTACGCCATTTTACAACACTAACTTGCAACTAATAACAATGCAAATGTAATATGGCGCTTTACACAACTAAACCAGCAGTTTGCCCTAGGGCACGCAGCCTATTTCTAATGCACAGTTGGGACATTGATGACACTTTCTCCTCAGGGCAGCAGCAGGCCAACTGTACATTGTATGCTGCAGGAAAATAAAAAGAGATTATTAGCTGTTCCGGCTATTGATTGATGGATATATTAATTAGAAAAAGGTAAAGTATATTCATTTATTAAGTAATTAATTATTATTTAAAAAAGTATAGGTATATATATCTGTCTTGATAATGAGCGCCAAAGCTACTTAGAGGAGCAAAAGTAGCGTTGAAGGTCCTCAGAGTACAAAAAGCTTTACATTGTGTGGCAAACAGCATTGCCATGGCTTCAAATGTTATTGCACCATCATATTTGACAGACAAGTCGCTAGTATTAATAGAAGCATGGTTACATTATCATACAATATAGGTAAGATCATTAATTTCTAACCTAATTACAGTATTACAAAAATTAATAATTGTACCTATATTATAAAAAAAAAATGTTTTATTAAAGTAACTTTAGGGTAATTTGACTGCTCCTCTTCTTGCCCTGAACTGTTAAATGAATAATGTTATTTTATAAATAACCTGTTAGATCATATAATAAAATACAGTGGTACCTTGGTGCTCGAATTTGGTATTCAAGGCATTTTGACAAGGAAAAAAGGCCCTAGCACTCATCGTTTGCTTTGTACTCTTCGCACAGACCTGTATAATTCAATTTACATTACTTCTTATGGGAAGTTTGGTACTCGACATTTCACTTGTCATGCCTTCAATTAACGATGAGTACCAAGGTACCAATTGTGACAAGGCTGGCCGTTTACCACATGAATTTTTATAACAAAAGGTTCCGCAACACACAGATTTAGGATGCAGGAGACTTGTTTATTTTAGGGCTCATAAACAAGGGTCCAGAAGTAGTAATAAACTTTAAGAAAAAAATGAAAATAAAAGTCTACATAAACATTCTGACTAAACATTCAGGAACACCCTGACTACACCCGGGCAGCTTCTCTGCTCCGGAGAAATCGGATTCACAAAGAAAACAGTGAATCCAGTCGTGCTACTTCCAGAAGTTCTTGTGGATCAGATACAACAGTCTCTGATATGTGGTATAGTGCCACCTTGTGGCCAGGGCACCAAATAGTCTCTGTTTTAGCAGAAGTCTTTTCCACGTCTTTAAATAAGTAACAGCGGATGAAGCATAGGGCCCGCCCGTCTCTCCCATATGCTTCACCCCATGGACCCTTTGATATTGCAATATTACCTTACTGCAAATTAACAGGTCAAGCACTCAGCCTCTTCCCTGGGGTATTATAAGTCTGGTACCTTTATTCAGTGCCTCTGACAGCTCCACACTCGCCTAGACCTTGTCATCTTAGGCAACTATGCCTGGGTATCATCAATATTCACTTCCCTTACTTGGTGCCTTTGTAGTTTCACCTCCTGAGTCTGTAGTCGCTCTTTCTGTCAGCTCTGTTCGTCTAGTGACTGCAAACAGCACACACTCCTTTCTGTTGTCCAAAACTCGCAGCCCCAGTAAACAAGGGGATCTCCTTCAGGTTTGCTTTCAAAGTTCAAAATGTAGATCCACACAGGACCAGCCAGCAAGCTCCTCTCTGTGGCTTGCACTTGCTGCTTAGCAGCAGCACACAACCTGGGCCAGAGCCTAATCAGCCACGCCCTCCCCATGTCTGCTTTCCAGGCTTTAAAGTGAAGCTGAACCAGGACCGATTAGGAGTTCTTCAGGAGTTTAACTCTGTCACTCCTGTCAAGAACTCTTTACACTAATTTACTTGGCACCATCCTCTAGGGGGCAAACGGTCACACAATGTAATCCCAAATCTAAGTTGGATTTGTATAAAAACATGTTAGAATATTGTGTTGCTTACCCTAAAATGTCATCACACGGAGCATGGGCAAAAATGTGTGTCCTTTCCTGACTGTTAGCTTTCCTGAGTTAGTGATGACGTAAAAAAAAATTCATCACATCCATAGATATTACTCCCCATTGGCCAGCTCAGTCACAGCAGATATGGTTTTAATTCACCATGACTTGTCTTACTGCTTTGGATCTCTCCATGGAATGAACTGCATTGATTAGTGTGTTATTAGTTGACCACATTCCCCATATGGATGAAACCAGTTGGTTTGTGTGTTCTTTGTCATTAGAACCTACTCCATGTTTTGTCTGGCCATCTAAGTTGTACTGAGATTAAGAATTGTTAAAGCCAATACACACCAAGGGACATTAACAGGTTTATTTCCTGCAAATTCTAATCCAAAATTTTTGGCATAAGTAGCCGTAGGGGAGGCCGCAAGCTACTTAGTTATTCTTTTTGCGGCTTACAGCCGTTGAGCTGCGATCCCTTGTGATTTGCTCAATCGCAGCTTACTTCCGTCAAAGCCTTTGATCTTACGCGTCCGCAAGAGTTGAAGCCGCAAGAAATCCCAAATCGCAATTCGAATGCTACAATCACCCTTTCTTTAAACCCGTAAATCGCTAAAACCAAGCCGCAGCTAACTTACACCAAAGAGATCCCGCAAGGCTCTTACTCACAAAACGTAGCACCAATTAAGCAAAATAGAAAAGCCATCCTGTACTTTTATGAGAAATGAAAGTGATTTTAGGCCTTAGAATTAGTCTTAGAATTAATAGCACCACATTCCCCTACATTCAAATAGGCAAATATAAAAAGTTTATTTCATGTTAAATTTTCGTCATAAAGTCCAACTTTGGAATCCAACCTCCTGGCTCGGAGGTTGAAGCCCATAGGATTTCATAACGGGAATTTAACATGAAATAAAGTAGTTATTGATGCGATTTGCGAGCTTGAGAATGTTGTTCTACTAATTCTAAGACCGAACATCACTTTCTATTTTAATCAAAGTATAGGATGGCTTTTTTATTTGAATAACTGGTGCTACATTTTGAAAGTAAGACCTTTGCGGTCCTATGGGCTTGAATAACTGCCAAGCTCGTAACTCGTTATTCAAGCCTGTCGGACTTTGGACATAAATTATACGTTAAATCAAGTATTGTATTGTGGCGATGTGCCAGCTTGTGAATGATGTGCCTTTAATCCTCATGTCACCCATTGTGTTCCCCATCAATTACAGTGCTTTACAGTGCTGTCTTGAATTTATATTTGCATTTACATGTTTGTGGGCTTGAAACACGAGTTACGATCTTGCGGCCGCGATCCTGTTCAAGCACGGAGGTGCTTACGGACGATTGCATGATTTGTAATCGGCCGTTAGAGGGACCTTCTTGCGGTGACGCCCATTTGAATAGCAGCATAGACGTAGCGCTACACGGGGCCATAAGCCAGACGCAAGGAATCGCAGACTTGCGGACGTTTTACAGACCAAATTTAAATGAGGCCCTTGGATAGCATGCAGAAATTAAAAGAGGCTATTTGTCCTGATATGTGGATTTGCTTTTAAGGTATATTTTTATTGATACAGGCTTTGTGAATGTAATTATTTTATTTAATATTTTTAAATTAGATGTATGGTCTTCACTGTGAGAGCTCTGTACACTCTTATTTTTGTTTGTATGACTGTTATCAGCATCAATTAGGACGGATTCTAAAAGGTGTCTTTGAATGTAATATTTATTTATTAATGTATTTATAAACGGGCACAAATCGTAGACAGATCCCAATTCTTGGCACCACTATTTTAGTGCACGGCAAATGCTCGCCGACAAAACAGCACCAACATCCGCACGATCCGGCAGCACTTTGCTGTTTAAAAAGTTAGTGTCAAATGCGTGCTGATAAAAGAGCGCAAGTTTTAAAATATATCCCCGAAAGCCCTTAACCCCTCTAACCCTAACCCTTAGACCCCATGCCTAACCCTAACCCTTTAACCTCTAAGCCTAAACCTTAGCCCCCTATGCCTAATGTTAACCCTTTAACCTCTAACCCTGAGACCCCCATGCCTAACCCTTAGATCCCCATGCCTAACCATAACCCTTTAACCTCTAAGCCTAACCCTAACCCTTCCATGCCTAATCTTAACCCTTTAACCTCTAACCTTGAGACCCCCATGTCTAACCCTAACCCTTTAACCTCTAAGCGTAACCCTAGCCCATAGCCTCCCATGCCTAACCCTTTAACCTCTAAGCCTACCCCTAACCGTTTAACCAGTAAGCCTAACCCTAACCCAAAGCCCCCCTAACCCTAAAACCAGACTAAGACCCCTAAGCCCACCTTATCTGTAGTCCAAGCTGCATGCTCCTATTGGGCGTACTTTTGTCATTGTGCGCAGATGACAGCTTGCAGATGCTGGTGCGCACGTGTCAAGCTCACTTAGGTCATGCCACCCAATTTTTCTTACTTCTATCGCTATCACATCGTACAGTTTAAAGGATATGATAAATATAGATCTATTCTGTGCATGCATCCATACATATATTGGCTTAAAGGCACACACTTATTGCGTTACACATATTTAGCTTTGTATTTTAATTGCATATCACTGTGCAAAAATTGTTTATGCATTAATTTCTGATACTGTATGAAATGTTGAAATACATTTAATAAATAGGTAAAAAAAGGGGGGGGGGGGGTTTGGTGGCTCTAGTGTAGACGTAATGAACCATTAATAGGGTGCCACTGAGGGTCAAAAAACATATCAAAAGAGCTTAAGGAAAGGTTCCCTCTTAAAGTGCACACCTATTATTCCCAGTTGTCTTGAAGAGACATAAATAAATAAATAAAACTTAACTTTTAATAACTTAGTTAAAAACTTTAAAATGTATTCAGACGCTGCATTTCTTTCAGGGATTATGTCAATATAAGCTACTATGCAAATCAGCACATACTAAATATCTGGTGCAATCTTAAATTAAAATGCAAGTGCAAAAAATAAGTCTCAAGTGCTATTAAGGAGTCAGAAATATGTTTGACTCAATTATTAAGATAGTGATTACAAACTGCAAATCGTCTTGCATCGGAAATCTTGTTATGAACTAAAGTACTTTTTTAAATTAGAACCTGATAATGCTGCTAGGCCTCTTATGAAATTGTCTTAGTAATTCTATATTGCACTGTGTCCATGGAGTGAGGAGCAGCACTCTAGAGTGAAGACCGCGGTTAGGACGCCACGTCATTGCAACATATTTCTGACTCCTTAATATTTTTTGCACTTTAATTTAAAATTGCACCAGATATTTAGTATGTGCTGATTTGCATAGTAGTTTATATTGACATAATCCCTGAAAGAAATGGAGCGTCTGAATACATTTTAAAGTTTTTAACTAAGTTATTAAAAGGTAAGTTGTATTTATTTATTTATGTCTATTCAAGACAACTGGGAATAATAGGTGTGCACTATAAGAGGCAACCTTTCCTTAAGCTCTTTTAATAAATAGGTCAACTCTAAAGACAAATCTCCACATTACATGAGGCTGAATATTTCTTTTTATTTCCATTGCACACAAGTTAATATAATATACATCAGTATGATGTTTTGCAACTGATTTATGATACAGATTGAAAGCAAAATATCCTGTAAAACATTGAGACAAACAGCTGCAGGAAATTAACTTTGTTATCAGAAGTATATCTCTACCTGCAAATGATTAAAAATGTATTTGATAATCTGAAATCCATAGGTCAGAGAGGCAGTGGGCAGAGGAGGAATATTCTGAAATATATATGTCCAACACCATCTGATAGAGTGGCCCATGCCCTAAAGTACCATGCAATTCTCCTCTGAACAGGGAACATGCTAACCCCAGATGTATGTAGAAGGCTGACATGTACATCAGGGGTTAGCTGGTCCCCTGCTCAGAGGGAATTCCCTGATACCTTAGGGCTGGACCCTTTTGGATGGTGTCAGACTGATTTACTTCAGGATATTTCTCCATTGTGTATTTCACTGAGTGGGCGAAACACAGATAAGGCATGGCACAGTATTGTCATTGTTTGTCCATTCTCAGACCTTTGACATTTGTTTATATACATGGCAAAATTAAAAAATAATTAATTTGACAGCATGTGCCTTAGTTTTGTTATCCAGGGCTATACTTTGTGTAACCCTAAACAAGATTACAAAATTAAGGTATCCTATGTAGTATTGTTGTTGTTCAGTCCTTCAGTCGTGTCTGAATCTTGGTGACACTCCAGACGCATATGTGTTTCTGGTTGTGCTTATCCATATGGTTTTCTCGGCAAAGATAATAGAGTGGGTTGCCATTTCCGCCTCCAATGGACTTCAATTTGTCTGAGCTCTCTTAAATGACCTGCCTATAATTGAGTAACCCTACATGGTTTAGCTCACAGCTTCATTGAGGTAAACAAGCCCCTTCACTATGACAAGGTAGCAATCCAGAAGGTGCATATGTAGTATTATCCTGATATAAACTTTCTGGATCCCAAGGTGGGTTCTAAGGAGGGAGTCGTTCCCCAGATCAAACCGTTTGAGAACCACTTCTACAATGTATCAAGTATGGTCACTTTGTGATATTTGCAACTCACAAAATCCCAAATCAGGATAGATGGCTAATTATCGATTCACCACTCAAAAATATAAATCGTAATAATCTAGTTTATATTTATGATCTGTATGTATAAAAAAATAAATAAAATATGAACAAATAATAATATATAAATATAAAAGATCGTACAAAATAGTTAAATGATGCTTTGCATTACATGACAAAATTGTGTTCATTTATAAAGTCACTCATCAATTTCTTTGTCTTCATTTTAGCCTCAAGTTTCCAAGTACTGTACATTTGGTTTACCTGCTCCAGCATACAAAATTTTCCCTGTAATATTTGCCAAACCTTTTTTTTTCTAGCTGGTTAATACTTGGGATTTGCTTTTGCAGCCACTGTATCAGTTAATATTTGTATAATTTGTTTTTGTCCCTCTCCCTATACCTTACGAAGGCCCATTTAGTAGCATTATTACTGGGTCTAACTTTAATTCATAAGCCAACAAAATGTCTTATTTCTTGTACTGTGGTCCAGAATGTTTTAGGGCACTCCCACCATATATATGAATGGATGTTTCCAATTGTTTACATCCTCTGAAACATGTTGGTGATACATGTGGCTTGTAATTATTCCTTATTATTGAGGTTCTGTACCAAAACATTTCGTAGTATATTTCTTTAGAGTTCTGATCCCATATTTGTTGCCATGTTAGAGTTCCATTTGTGTGTATATGTTAATACAATATTTGTTAATCATGTTCTATGGTTGTGATGTATTGCAAGAACCATCTCTACAACAGAAACAATGACTTTCAAAAATGGTAAGGTTGTAAGAAGCTTTATTTTTGTAGATATATTTGTAAATAATGTATTACTTGAAGGTATTGCCATCTGTTATGGTCATATAAATTATAATGTGTTTTGACTTCTTGAAAAGTTATTTTTTTACCATTTCTTATTATATGAAATAAGCATGAAATATTATTTTCTTGCCAACTTAAAAAGGATCTGACTTTATTTTTAATACATTGCAAATCCAACATTTCAGACGAATTGCTGATAATTTACCACCAATAGCTAAACATAATTTTTAGACCTTGATACTATGGGACCTTGGTTCCAGATGGTACAACAAATGGCGAAAACTATGAGTACCAAACTCCCATAAGGAGTAATGTAAATTTGTTTTAGCAAACGTGACAAGTACCAAGGAAACGTTGAGTGCCAAAGCAATTTTTGCTTATCAAGACGCGTCAAATACTGAATTAGACTAAATTTGAGGTAGACGAGTACCAGGGGCCCATTGTATATTGCTTCAAATTGCAGTGTAATAATTTTGAATAAAATTAAGTTAGTGAAATCACTTCAACCACAAGAGGGAGACAAAACATACATAGGAAAAATGAATGTGAAGTCTGTCTGTAATCTTGATAAAGGAAAGAGTTAAATGTTAGTTATCTATAATCAGGGACAAGATGTCATTTTGTACATGTTCGGGTCAAAACTAAACGTCCTGTGTTGTATCAAACATGTATGGGATAGATTTTTTTTTTTTTCGTCTGACTGAAATTTCAGTGTCTTTTGTTTGGTTTCTTTATATTATTGTTATTTATTTGTTTCCAGAAATAAATTAGTGCTTTTTCAAAGAAGCCACAGAAGAAAAAAATATTAGCATAATGAAAATACGATTTTTTTTTTTTAACAATTTACCCATATTACTGTTTCCTTATTTACTAATATGAAGAATAGCATAGCACTGCTATTTTAAGATTATAGTAACTTTGTATATTGACTTGTAAACTGCCTTGCAAAATTATTCACCCCCCTTGGCAGTTTTTGTGTTTTGTTGCCTCACAACCTGGAATTTACATGGATTGGTTGAGGATTTGCATTAATTTACAGAACATGCCCACAACTTTGAATTTGCTTTTTTTTTATTGTAAAGCAAACAACAAATAGGACAAAATAACAGAAAAAGTCAATGTGCATAACTATTCACTCCCCTAAAGTCAATACTTTGTAGAGGCACCTTTTGCGGCAATCACAGCTCCAAGTCACTTTGGATAAGTCTCTATGAGCTTGCCACATCTTACCACTGGGATTTTTGCCAATTCCTCCTTGCAAAACTGCGCCAGCTCCTTCAAGTTGGATGGTTTGCGCCTGTAAACAGCAATCTTTAAGTCTGACCATAGATTTTCTATTGGATTGAGGTCAAGTGTTGCTTTAGCAGTGTGTTTGGGGTCATTGTCCTGCTGGAAGATGAACCTCCATCCTAACCTCAAATCAAGCACAGAGTGGTAGAGGTTTTGCTCAAAAATATCCCTGTATTTAGCACTTTTGCAAGGCCCTGTACACTGAAATTCTAGAATGTTTTTCCAAAGACCCCAGGTTTTGGTGGGTCTAAAATATATTTTCAGAGCATGAGATTAAACTTTTTATGTTAACGTATAAGGAATATAGGGGTACCTTTGCTAAGACTTTAGAATGGAGTGCTCAGTTTCTTTGCCTGAGGTACAGTTCAGCTCCTCCTAAGCACTAAGCTTGTATAATATGTTGAAATATATAGTTTCATAAGTATACAGACTTAGAATTTCACTGAAGTAGCTGGAGTTCAAGCAGCGATGACAAGGACTTCAGAGATTTGCAGGGTAGGGGTCAGACATTGGTTACATATGTTGTAGAACAAACACAGAAATAACTATTGTTACTGCCCCGTCAACAGTGGAAAATTTATGAATTCATACCAAGCACCAGGCAAATGAAACCTGAAATATAAATAGGCACTAAATTGATATGTCAAGCTCTAGAAAATAATGTCAATAACCTCATATGGTGCACAAGCTGAATGAAGGTGAACCCAGAAGAGGAGCAATCAAAGTGAACAGCTGATGCCTCCAGATGAAGGTTAGTAGTTTATGGTTGTGCTTATCCATATGGTTTACTTGGCAGACAACACTGAAGTGGGTTGCCAGTTCCTTTTCCAGTGGCCCGTTATTACTCTGACCCATCTGCTATGACCTGTCCATCTTGGGTGGCCCTACACAGCTTCATTGAGGCACACAAGCCCCTTCACAACAACAAGGTAGCAATCCAGAAGGGGAAGTTTAATATAGGTATGCTTATTCTGAATGATAAGTTAATGGTTTTCCTGTCTCTCTCATGGTGTCCCCTTTCTATAAAATATTTTTATGTATTCGCAAAAGTTCATTAAATGATACAATGTTTAATTTACTGTGTATAATACTACTTAAAATGTCAATATGGTATTAAAATGTATACATTAAAAAAACTTTACATACATAGTATGAGGAGAAACACATACATTGAGTAATTCATAAGTAAGTTACAACTGTCTTCTAATTATTGTATGATTGTGTAGGGAGCAGGTATCTAGTAGTAGTTTTTAAGCATTACTTCTCTACCGTGATCTGGTTTAGGATGATCTTATGGAATTACACACAATCAATACCATGCTCTGGGGTAGGGGTGTATGAACTGATGGAGATGGGGGGACAAAATTAAACTTAATTATGCAATACCAGAGTTTGCCACTAGTGCTATGGAGCAGTATGTCTCTACCAGGAAAGCTTTGACCCAGAAAAGCTTTGACTCTTCCCCTTTTTAACAACCCTAGGATGATGCAATGAACAACCAGGACTCAGAAGGCTAACTGGCAAGAATCAGAAGATACAGTATTTGCACAAAGGTACACACAACATTATAATTAAAAATGGCTAGTAAACTTTTTCAGGCATGTATTCTTGCACCACAGCTCTGGACTTGCAATCTATTCAGTTTCAAATCACTTCTACTCTTTGTTCTTTATTCTGTTTTTTCAGTCTTCACTTTTCCCCATGTCACCTTCCCTCTCAGCCTTCTGGTTCTTGCTCTTCGCTAATTCCTCTTCCCTTTCCCTTGATTTCCCTCATCAACCATATCCCACCTACTCTCACACACTTTTTTCCCCTTGGAAAGTATCATTAAAGAAAATGAGGAGGAATGAAGCTTGTGTTAGGCAGTGATATAATAGTGAGGAGGGAGAAAGTCTGCGTTATGCAGTGTTGATAGTGAGGATGACGAAGCCTGTGTTATGCAGTGATATGGTAGTGAGGAGGGAGAAAGCCTGTGTTATGCAGTGATATGATAGTGAAGAAGGAGTAAGCCTGTGTTATGCAGTGATATGATAGTGAGGAGGGAGAAAGCCTGTGTTATGCAGTGATATGATAGGAGGGAGAAAGCCTGTGTTATGCAATGATATGATAATGAGGAGGGAGAAAGCTTGTGTTATGAAGTGATATGATAATGAGGTGGGAGGAAGCTTGTGTTATGCAGTGATATTATAGTGAGGTAAGAGCCTGTGTTATGCAGCGATCTGATAGTGGAATAATACATTAGCTAAACACAACAGTAGATTAGAAAGCCATCCATGACTGCAGCACAGATACATTTCTGTGTTTTCCTACTCACTGCTTTGCATATATGTTGTTTAGCTATAGTTATACATATATAATAACAATGGGAACAATGGGACATGTCTAGCATCATAAACCCTTGTGAAGAATCTCTTGCTTCCTTCTCTCCCTCCTCTTTATTCCTCCCTCTAGCCTCTGCTCTTCTCCTTCTCTCTTTCTCTCTCTCTCTCTCTCTCCATTTCTCCCATGCTCAAGAACTTTCTCCCTTTTACTTTTCTTTTCGCTTTTATCTCCATCTCTACATTCTTGTACCCTTTTCTCTTCTGTTCTCCCTTCTCAACCTTTGCCATTCCTTACCATCTGCACACCCTTCCTTTTTATTATCTCTTGCTCCCTCACATATTCTTTCTGCTTTCTTTATTCTCCCTCTTTAATCTTTCATTCACTTCTATTCTGACCCCTTTTCTCTCCCTACCTTGTTTATTTCTGTTTCTTCCCTTGTCTGTCTATTTCTTTCTCCTTTATCTTGCCTCCTTCCTATATAAACATCTGTTTGATGACAGATAATAATAAAAATGTCTCACTGGCTTGCCCATTTTATCAACCCAAAAGTCTTGCTTATTAAGCCTAAAAATGGTCTTATGTTTATCCCAGGCATCCTTGACTTCCTTAACTATGTTTAACTCTTCCACTTCCACTCGAAGACTATTCCATTTATCTATCACTCTTTCTGTAAAGTAGTACTTTCTTTTCTTTTTCTCTCTCATAATTTCTCCCTTTCTCTATCTCTCTCTGCTCTCTGCATTAACTTTGCACTACTTTTGTACTAGTTTGTTAAAAAAAATTGGAGGTTCAACAAAGAAAGATGAACAACAGCAAAAATCTATGGTGTTGTAAGTTTAGGTTATTTTAATACACGCATGAAAGATTGTACTTTCATGATGTCCACAATGTCTGACCGTTCAGAGTCTTGTTAAGATAAGATTGACATTATAGACAAAGGGTATGAGATTAATCAAAGATTATCTACTTAATACTAAAAAAAATAATTATCTGACATAATACATATGTAGCATATCTTTTGATGAAATTAAGGCTCACAAAAGTATAAATAATCTGTCAATTTCTGATTGAATTAACTAGCAAAGCTCTCTGATTTCTTCCTGCTTCCTCTTCTCCACCCTTCCCTCAACTATCCCCATGATCGAACTCTCATGAAGTGATGTAACAAACACAAAATGGATTCCTTTACTCATATACAAGGTATCATGTATTTCAATATCAGTGACAACACTTGCTTGAAAAGAGAACACTTATAGGTAGAACATGAATAGTTACACTGTTACATGTCAGTGATCTTCTTAAGTAGTTGTAGTCCTGTCTTGCATTTATCAGTAGGTTAACTGCCATTGTAACCTCTTTACTTATCCAATTTATATTCTAGTCACATCAAGACTCTGCCATTCCTTTTTCTAACATTACCTTATATATCCCTGCCCTAAGCTCCAACCTATGCTCAGCTCTAAGTATTATTCATATTTATTTTATTACACACTTAAGCTGACCCACCATTGACCCTGGATGAAAAATGTGAATGTGGCTTCTAAACGCGTGTGTTAAAGCAATTGCATAAAAAGTGAATGCATGTTTATTTTATAAGCTCTAGCTCTGTAGCTAAAGTGCCATTTAAAATAACATTGAATGTGACAAACCTTAAGTAGAAAATATTAATGCGAAGATATATTTGGCTGCATGGAAGAACTTTATCAGGTTAAATGTTGTCGCTGATATTTGGAAGAAAGAAATGCACACAATATAAGTAGTGTAGTTACTAACTTTGCTTCTGTTCTAGTTCATCATCTTTCTTGTGCTTTTTTTTCAGTAGCAGAGCTCTCCAACAATAAAGTAGACTGAGCTTGGAAACGTTGGAGAAATGGGTGCAGTTACCAATCTGACTAGACAAGAGGTATGGAGGAAAGAACAATACACATTTAATACACCTTTAATTCCCAGAGAGGGTTAAACCTCATTCAGTGCAACCAAGGACAAAAAGATAAATAATAGTTAAATAAAAATTAACCTTTATTGGTATATTATAAAAACAGATGTATATGATAATACGTTGTCTCAGACAGGGCCAACGTTAAATATCCTGATTTCTTATACTTGTAGTTATGGAATAATCAGTAGTGGCTTTGCTGAGTGACTCTTATTTTCTGATGTACAATAGAATTGTGGGAATTCAATGGCAAGTATGACTGTATAACATACTATTATCAATAATTATTGCATATGTGATTTATATAAGTCCACAATTAAACTTAGAATAAGTCTTTTGGGATAACAGACAATCTCATTATCCATAGTGCCTAGTATGTATATACATTCAGAAATATCCAGGTCAGAATACAAGTGTCAGTCAGTAATATATCCACTTGTGTCGCTATTTACCACATTCATTGATGCATGGAAAGTATGTAGGACATCAGGGGATGGAAACACTACCTCTGTGTCCCTATATAAACTAGTGTGTAGTGAGAAATCTGTAAGGACCACTACTTATCTGCCTAAACAATCTAAGTCTATGCTCTCTGTCTGGGACTATCCTTCCGATGTCCCACTTACCCATGCACCAAGGACCTACGCGGTGGGCGGCAGCACTTGATCCTCGTGGGCGGGAGCTCTCGCCATCAGCGCAAACAGGCTGATGACATCACTCTGTCCATATGTGAGTTAATCTATAGGATTTCCTTTGCAACATAACAATCTATACTATTAATTGATTAGGAATGAATTATGTATTCTCAGGAAATGTCCTACTGATCGTTTCCTTTAACTCTCACTAGGCAAGAGGTATGTTTAATATGGATCCTCAGGTAGCTCTTTATGCCCATAAAGTTGTAGCACTTGTTTATTCTTTAAGAAATAATTTCATCTGGTTGATCCTAATAATGTTCACACAGACCAAAACAGAAGCAGACAAATAGAAATGTTAAAAAAGTCTCAAAATATAGAAGCTAGCACTAATAACAATGACTTTTGTTTTTGTTTAAAAGTGGTCCAGCACCAAACTTTAGGTTAAATACTAGTTACTGAATCTCTAGTCAACAAAATCATGTTTTAAGCACTTGTTGTTCCATCTCTGGTGCTTTTTTCCATCTACACTTGCTCTCTCATGCCAACTAATAAGCTTTGGATTTTAATACCATCTTCACACTCATAACCTTAGATATTCCAGAACCTGTTCAGCAGACATCTTGGTGGTGTTCAAGTTTTCTGCAACAGTTTTCAAACAGGTTGCCGAAATGAAAGTTTAATCCACATCCAAAAAGTTAGAGTTGACAGTGAACAAACAACTCATGAAATTGGAAACACTACTGGAGAAATATAGAAAGGTTTCAGTCCATACATAAAAGACTGCAGACCAACAGGAATGATGCAGGGACATAAATTAGCAAAAACACAATATCAGTCACCGCTCAAGGAGTTAAGAATTTGCACAGAGCCCTGTTAGTAGCAGGGATTTAAGGTCTGTAATTAGCTAGAATAAGGTTTTCAGACTTGTAAGAACATCCCCCTGGAACTACTGCATATATTTTTAGCTATTTGTTGTGCCTGAAAAAGCAATAATATCCCCTTGCATAGGTCTGCCTTAGGGTTATCCTGATTCTGAACTCTTTTCCACTGCCCACATCTAATTACTTACCAAATCATAACTGTGAAATATCTCCGACATTCAGTCATTTCAATCATTATATTCTACTAAAATCCTATTTACCTTGGCTTTATTACTGCAACTTAATCCTAATGAGTTTTCCCTCAGTTGACTCTCCCCAACCCAATCCTAAATCTTAAATGTTTCTGCTAGACTGATCCATCCCACCAGTTGGATATCTATGGTTTGTCTCTTCATTGGCTACCCATATCCTGCATTATTTGGTTACAATCTTAACTCTCATCTTAAAAGCACTTCATAATAATACCCATGTGTCTCATCTGAGCTCCAAATGCTCTCCTAATCACCCCATCCTCTCTGCCCAAGCTTTCTGCCTCTCTTCTTCATCTCATTATGTTATCTCACCCCCATCTACAGAACCTATCCAGCTACCTCAAGCCTAGGGAATTCTCTAAAAAAAAGCAAAACAATCATGAGGAAATTCCTTCCCTTTTGTCTCTAACATCCTTTGATTGTAAGTGTTCATGAGAGTAATGCCCAACACTCCTTCTTTATTGATATGTATTCTTTCCACTACTTTCTAGTATTCACGTTTACCCTTGTACTTAGTGCTACAGAGTATGTCAGAACTAAATTATATTATAATATTAATAATAATGGTCTCCTAGTTTTTTTTCTTTTCAGTTTGTTAATTTTATCCTGGATAATCTGCCAACCTATAAGGAACCATAGTCTTGGACCACTGCTTTGAACAAACATAATCTTTCTAGATCTGGATTCTACCCGATGTCTTAGTTATTTTGATTATAATGACTTTTCTTGTTATTTTCTATGTTTTTTTTAATGCAATGTACTCTAAACGTTTTTCTACCTTAAAGGAATTGTCAGCAATAGACTATCTACTACACAATGTATATACTAACAATATTTCAAATGATATGCTAAATGAATACAAATATTTGTAATTTAATTGTGAACGTTTAAATTATTTGAAGTGATTTTGAAATCACACAAGGCTTTTTCTTATCAGGGCAAATTTGGTTGGGCCAGTTTAACTGTACTAGTGGCAGATGCTCTGTTCTTAAAGATGACAGCCATGTTTGTTTGTGAGAAATCATCTACTTTGTAGACAGAAGGCATAATTCTGTCACTTAAGCAACTTTCTTTTTTTCTTTGAACAGCTCCTTTAAACAGAAATAGGTTAAACATTTACCTTTTACTTGCCTACTGTAGGCAGTGTTGCAAGAAGTTGCATTATGTGTATTTAAGTGAACAAGTATTTAAGTAAAATCATCTACTTTGTAGACAGAAGGCATAATTCTGTCACTGAGGCAACTTTCTTTTTTTCTTTGAACAGCTCCTTTAAACAGAAATAGTTTAAACATTTACCTTTTACTTGCCTACTGTAGGCAGTGTTGCAGGAAGTTGCATTTTGTGTACTCAAGTGAACAAGCTGCCTGCAATAACTGCTGAATATAAAATCCACACATGACATCATGTACCAAGTTGATAATACAGGTGGACCAACGTTGGAGGTAAAATACAAGATCTGTAAATATCTAATACAGTTATTTATTAAATAGGAATGCTGATTTAAGATTTTAGTGAATTAAAATCTTCATACATTCTTAATTGTGGGTACTGGAGAAAAACTGGGAAAAGCAACAGTTACCTTTTGATATTTTAATCTGCCTTATTATGATATATTAAAGTTCAAATGTAAATTTTAAAATATACAATGAATTGTTGTGGGATTTTTTTTGGCTATTTTTATTGGTAATTAATTATTAAAACAAAATTAAACCTTAAAGTTTGATTATAATTGTGGCCCTTTAAGCAAAGAAAATAGCAAAACTACTTTTTTTAAATCGCAGTGATATTGACCACAGTTCTGGAAATTTTAGGTGAAACAAATGCTTTAGCTATTTTTGTGTTGTTTTTATTTTTGCCCCCTGATGTGGGAAGAACGAGAACGAGAATTTACTAGTTTCAATGTTCTTTCATCCTGAGATTTTATTAATCATCAAAGAGAGTGATATTAACCTCAACCCCAGTAAAGAGTCTCTTTTATAGCATCTTCTTTATTGCTGACACATTACTCTCAGATGCATCTGTTTTCTGTCTTCTGCTTCAGCTGTTTTTCAGGTTTAATAGACAGGTATAGTACAAGATGTGCTGTTTTTATTCTTTGCTCTGTAGTATGTGGAGATTGGTATTGCTAATGGCATAATCCTTCGCCAATGAGCTACTCAGTCTCTGTGGGCTAGAATACATGTTCTGGGTATGACAAAGCTGAAGAAAGACATGTTGTGAATTTGACAAATCTAATAGTAAAGTGTCATATTGTTATAGCATGCTATTTGGAAAAACTTCTTTTGATGGGCAAAATGTTTTTAGAAAGTTTTTTTATTTTTTTAAATGCTGTCTTTGATTCTTAAATGACCACTTCAGTTAAAGAAAAAAAACACTTATTTGCCAAGTTTTACCAAACTAACAATATTAGCAGCTGTATAAGCCATAGCATAATCATAATCATTTTTATTAAATCTTAATTTTTGAAGACTTTGTTTATTAGTATAGGAATCCTTTATTGTTACATCACTTCTTTACAGATGAATCATGAGATTGTGATTTTTTGGAGAGAGGGATAGATCACAACCCTTACAGAAGCAGACTACTTGCTTCTAGAAATGCAACACTCCTCTCACAAACACAACTTCTACCTATGTATCATGGATTTCCACAAGGCCCATCAGAGGCATTAACATTTTTTCTAATCAAAAACTATCTGTATGACTTTTTTCTTGCTTAGCTATGCTCTTAGTCTCAAATATTGTACACTGGTAGTTTATCTATTATATTCGACTTTGCTTTAGTAGGGGAAACCATTTGCCTTTTTTCCTTTGATCCCAATAAATTCTCACCTTAGACCTCTCATGTAGATTAGATCTCCATTTATTCCAGTTAAAGGGCTGTTACTGTTGTTACTTTGTTATATACTTCACAAGTATGTGAATTTTTTGCCACAGTGTTTCTATTACAATATTATTAGATTTGATTAGAAACACCTAGCCACTTCTGAGAGCTATCAAGGTTCAAAACTTAAGTGCCTAGACACAAGAGCCTTCAAATATTGATATTTTTGCTACAAATCCTTTTATGCTACTAATGTTTATTTATTTCATACTTCACAAATGTGAATATTTTCTCACAGTATAGTAGTCTTTTAACCAAATCTAAATAGGAAAAAACCCAATAAATGGGCATCGAAGCTCTTGTCTCGTACCAAGACTGGCCTGTGTCAATACATAAAGATGTTTTAAAAACAGACGGTTTGAAAACACCCAAGACTCCCCTTATCTTGTCTCCAGTGATGCTGAACATGTAAAAAAGAATGAAAGACAATTTTCAGCACCTGTTCTAATGATCCTGTCCTTGGTTCATGTCCCTTTTTGATGGAGATACTTGCCTTACTTGCTAGCCTGTGCCTGTTTTTCCACGCACCTGTGCCAACACAAGAGTGCATCATACCAGAGCTGCTATACCATCATCCAGTGAATGACTTATTTATATACCCCAACCTGTGACATTTTAGCTGCACCCTGAGCCAGAGTTATTGAGAACCCCTCCTCTACTCACCAGACTGACCTTCCCATTGATGAATCTTCTGTCTGCATGACCATGCTTTTGCCACTGCAGACCTTACATAGACAATCAGACCTGGAAGAGAATAACTAGGTTCATAACTCTATGTAATGCAATTTAATGTTAAGGAATATAATGAGAAATAATTTTGCTGTGGTGGTTACCGAGATGTAGAGCATATGCCTTTATTGGACGTTTGGAATGTATCAATGCTTTAAACGCAGATATCCTAGATGAGGGAAACTTTTCCAGGGACACTTTTGATGCCAAATTTAAATACATGGCTCTAAAAATATTATATTTTTATACTTACAAATAAACGAATCCATAGCATTATTCAATCTTAACTACACAAAGCACACACCTGTGCAGGGGGTTTAAAAACAAAAGCAAATGGAAGACATTATCAAACTCACTCCCTAGGGAATGGTGTCAGTAAAATGTATAATTAAACAGAAATCACCTAGACTTCCTTGTATAACTGAGAGATTGCCCACCTAACCCTCTGATGCTGTGCTTTAATGCGGTTGATTATTTAAAATGAGTGCATTAGTATCTACAGTCTCAATTCATCATCCAAGAAGGCTCTTGTGGGGGATTTATCTCATTGTCCTGAGCACTGCTGAAAATAAAACAAACGTTTCAACTGAAAAAAATTAATTAGGCAGAGTATGTGATCTGGAGCATGCTCACTTTGGAGATAAAGGCGGTTAAAGGATGTAACTATAATCCCACTATCTCACAGAACATGTTCCAGGTTACCCAATCTGCCTAATGAATGTTATCTCAGTTGAAAAGTTTATTTTGTTTTCAGCAATGCTCAAGACAATGAGAGAGATAAAGAGAGGTATAGCCGCAGCCATTAATGAAGTAAACTGTTTATAAATTATATTTTGTGTCTAAAGGCTTGCTTTGCTGTTGTTTGCACATGATTTTTTTTTATTTTATTTTAATGGTGAACTAACAAAATTGTTTGCATAATATGCACCTACACTTGCCGTTTAGTAATTTGCAGTTAATATGCATATTCTAATATTAAGTGTTCTTTGCTTGAAGCTATTTTGGGAAGCATAAGAATACAGCATTTGTGTTAATATACATTTTTTAATTGGCATTATTTTCTGTACTTTATTCACTTCAATGTTAATTAAAAGTGATAAAACAAACCAAAAACAATTCGGAAAAGAGTACAAAAAAGTACAAAAGAAAAAAAACGAATTATTCTGTCTAGTTAAATGACCACTGTATTTAAGGAAAAACTCACAAGTTCGTAAAGTATGTTACATATTAACAGCATATGAAGTTGTGTAAAATTGTTTTGTTAAATATTTTTGATAAATTCTTAACTTTGGAAGATTATTCTTCTGTGTATGGGCAGTTTTTTGATAGTTTGATGCCTGAGGCCATGCACAAGTCTTTTGAAACATGGAAAAAGAAGGGACAGGGGATTTTTTTTTTAAAATGCTTTGAGCTTTTGGAATTTAAAACCTACCCCACAAATGCACAGAAACAGGCAACTAACAAAATAATTGCAAGTCCTGTCCTCTCACTCACACCGTTTTACCAACTTATCATGGACACCACCAGAGTTCAGCAGAGACATCAACATTCATTTTTTAGAATTAAAAACTAAATATATTTCATGTCTAACTTATTTTTCCAATGGTATATATTTTTTCACTGCACTGTAATCACATTTTATAAATGGCACTATGTAAGTAACATTCAGTAATGTAAAGGAAAATAGAAATAAAGAATAAGGAAAGGTCAATGTCACAATTGATGACCCAACATTATTTTGTATTTACTTCTAACTTTTCTGTACTTAATAAAACATTGTTAAATCACCAATGCGGCATCTGTCTTTATAGATAAATGAACAACTGGCCATTTAGTGCACTTAAAACATTACCCAAATTCCCAGTGGAGGCAAACCCATTAAAGGGTAATACTGTCTAGTTGTGTGTATTTGCAAGAGTGGTGTCTTCAACACTTCAACTATAATTACCTGTCAGAGCTGGTCCTTATAATGTGTGTGAAGAACAATGTTCTCTCTTCTGTTCCCATGTTACAATCAAACTCATTCAAGTCCCCACCTCATCAAAATGTCAGCCCAGTACCTGAATACGATTTGATCCCAACTATGCATGACCAACTGTGCTTGTACTAAAGTTCACATTGTGGTTAACTTTTTTCTTTACACTTTCTATTTTTGGACTATATGTATCATTATTGATTTTCTAGCCAAAATGTCACAAACAAGGCTTTTCTAGATGCTTAAATACAAGCAGCTCTCAGTCATATATAGTTTCCAAATGTAATTCCGCCAAGAACCTAAAGATCTGTGTGTATACTAAAGCATATAACCAACTACCAATACTCAGATACTGTACTGACAGTGAATAGAAAAGAATATTGGAAATGCTTTCTTTCCACATTAATAACATTATTGCATTTAAAATACAAAGCCCATTAGAAACAGAAAGTTAGTTCTCATTGTATCAACAAGTTGTGGTAAGGGTTTTTACTGGGGTATCACAGAATATGTCCAGAGCGAAAAAATATATTAACTTCAAACCCACATCACAACATCCTCCAACTTGGATGTAAAAGAGGGGAAAACCAGTAGGCACAATAGATTGTAAAGCAAGAGGAAATCCTATGATCCTTGAGGGATCCTTCTATCTGGAAGGGACTATTCAAAGACAATTGGCTGCGTCTGTTCATAAGAAGTGCAGGCTGTAAAAAAAAGTCTACTTAGTAAAGCTGCAGTTTTCTTCTTACAAATTCTGCCTTTGCAAAGCAGCATTTCTGCTGCAAAATGGCTATCAAGCATGCATGTAGGGAGATTCTCTATTCAGACATTATGACTACATTATAGCTACTGTGAGATTCCCTTTATTGGCAGCCATTTATCCAGTTTTAGTTAATAATATATATAAAAAAAAAAAAAATAATATATATATATATATATATATATATACACCCCAGCAAAACTCTGTTAGTGTGTAAATAAAGCACTTCCAGCTTTATTTTCTATTCACTATCTATATTATTGGTGTTAGGCACCTGGAAATTTTTCTCCTATGATTATATAAAATGTGACACTTTTATTAGTAGAGATATTTTCCTTTTTCTGCTAGAATTTACTCCAACACTATCATTTTCATCAGAATAAGTGCACCACCACATGTTAATAAAACATTCTTTATTAAAAATTGTGCATAAATTGCAGTAATAATAAAAACAAAGAAAATGTAACAATGTAAAGGCACACAATCAATAGAGAAATTGGGACTTTGGTGCTTTTCACTATAATGATAAATGATGTAATAAATTATCTAATTGCTGACCGTAATGTGTCAGAGCTTACACGTCTGTTATGCATACCAAAGTGAGAGAAACCTAAAATTAACAGTTACTTTGAAAACAAAATTGAATACAATGTGTAAAAGTATTTTTTGGTTACGTCACACCGGAGGTTCTTTATAAAAATGTTAAAGTCGGCCACACTTAGAACTAGCTATCCGGTCTAAACATTTGTTTTATATATATTTGTTTGCCTTTTCTCAGTATGGCATAGTGGCACAGGGTGCTTCATGTCTGAGAACGAACAAGCCTGAACTAATTGATAAAGCTGTCAGCTTATTTTTGGCTATAACAGACAGTCCTTGTGCCATTCATTTGCATACTTGGTCACAGAGAAAATGTATACACATCTCAAAATTAAATAGTTTGGTATTTTAGGTTTTGACCATTTTTTGGGATGGGGCCCAGATTAATATAATATAGTATATTTTATGTATGTGTATGTCACAGTTGAGCTAACTGAGTTTGCTTTTTGCGTGGACAAATCTTGTAGGATATGCCTCAGATTGAACATTTCTGATTCTCAGCATATTATCTGCATAGTACAATGCATAGTCAGTATAGTTACTATAGTGAACACTCTACCTCAATAATGTGCCCTATGTAATATACAGTATGTAATGTAATATACAGTATATATATAATGCAATTTGATCACTTTTTAAAGGGACTTCTTAGGCAATTGTTTTTGTTTTATGTAAATGTTTTAACTAGGTGACAACTTTATCTCTCTCCGTTAATGTCATATAACATTTACACTTCACTTACTTTTAAGAAGCCCCCAGAGTAACAGGTTCTCACCTTTTAGAATCTACCCCATTTTTTCTATTCTTTCCGAGTTCTATGTTTCGCAGCTGTGACCTCAAACCCCATAGGATGGGACTTCACACTATAAGTGTCTCATGATGCTCAGATACACAGCATGCACAGCAGTATGAGACACTGGTAGTATGAAGTCCCTCCCCATAGGTGTGTTTAGGTTACAGCTGTGAAACATGGCACCCTACATGAAACAGAACAGGAAGGAAGGTGAGGTTTCAGAAGGTGAGAAACTGTTCTTAGTAGAAGTATGTGAAATTTAATTTTTGATATGACAATTGCATTGAGGAGGCTAAAATAAATTGTCACCAAGTTAAAACATTTATATAAAAACAAAAAATAACTTAAGTGACCATTTTACTGTACATTATAGTGTAACACATGAAAAAAACTTTTGGTTAAAGAGACTTTTCCATGTATGAGATGGCAAAACGGCTGTCCCCTTCAGTGTTTATTACAAACAGCACATAGTTCTCAATGAAGGGGAAGGATAGGAATAAGATGGAGAACTTGAATCTGGCATATTTTGCAAAGCAAAGTCAATTTATCTTGGCTAAAGGTTATCAATGAAAATGTCCCTCACCGCTCCTTCCTCATCCTTTCGACTTTTAGTAAATCTGGTTCATTAACTAGTTAATGCACTTTTTATTTATGAACAAATTGACCTCATATTTTGCAAGCATTATATAAACTCTTGTGCATGTGGAATATTAGCTATACAATGATCTTAAGACTATGCTACAGAAAATACTGTATTTTATAAAGTTTGTGTAAAAATGCACATGACCTGTCAAGTGGCATGTTAATTTTTTTTTATCTTAATATATAAAATATTTTGGTAAACTAGAATGATGTTTTAATATATAATCTGTCTTCAATTACTTGAAGGTTTTAGTACACAAGCAGGTCAGGAAAAAATATACAGCCATCGACTTTGCCACCTGTTTTCATCTGAGGATACTTCAAACCAAGGACTTTAAGTATCCTTGAAAAAACATTGGCGGAAGAATCAGTGGCTCAGACCAATGGACACAGACATATGAAATACCAAAAGTACTTATCTAATTATGTACAAATCAAGAATATATAGAGACGGCAGTCAAGTTTTTAACTGATTTATAAAGCATAAAATCACATCAATAGGGAATAAAAACTCAAGAGCTCAAGAAAGCAAGTGAAAGGCTATTGTTATTTGGAAAAACATCACAAGCTTGTGAAGTATGTAATACAATAACCACATTTGCAGGTATACAAGGTAGGGTCACAGAAGAATTTTAATGAAATGTTATATTTAGATGACTCTGGTTGTGTCATGGGTGAAGCCATCTTAGACTGCAGGTCTGTCTATAGCTTGAAGGGGCGTTTTTTTATATGGAGCCTTATTCTGCCACTAACTACTATTCCACCCAGATTTCTAATAATTTTACAAACAAAGACAAAATGTCCCTCATCATTAAAGCGAAACTGAATACAATAATTAAAGATTAAAGGCTATAATTATTTATTTTAAACCATGTAAACACAATTTGTCTATTATTAAATTGAGTTCTTAAAAAGAGCAAACTATAAATATTACATTGCAGTGGTGCTTTAACACAAGATGTTGACTGTTGAATAAAGTAAAGTGAAATACATCCTACCTACCCTAGTTAACAAGTTTGAAGCGAGATTTATTTTATCATTACTATATTTATTTATGATCTAATGGGATCTGCTATGGTTTTGCATTGCTGAGACGTCTATGTTTATCTTTCTAAAAATATTTTTCCCATTATCACATATAAATCTTCCAACTGGTTTACAGTAGTTCAAAAGTCTGCTAGGAAATGATGTTGTGAGTCCACAGACTAAAGAATTATTTTGTATAATGTTATACCAGAGCTGACTTCCCTATCAGGCTTTATCTTGCAAATAAAGCAAGTTGAATAATCAAAGATTTTGATTAGAGAGCTCAGTAGATGTTTGGTGCTTCAATTAATGATATGGCTATGGTTATCATTATGCAATTAGCACCTTGTCTGGCCATATCTTTAGTAATTACATCAATGTTTAAGGAATATGTCCCCTATACAACAGTAGGTCCTTCTTGAAGCAGCTGTTCAACCACGCAAGGTCTGTAAGAGAAAAAAGATTAGTAAATACCGATAGTATCCAATGCCATACTGAATCACAAAACAAGTTGGCTTTATTATAAAGTTAGCCTGGCTTATGACTTGGAACAAACTCCCTCTTCCTCATTCCCTAAATGCATTATTTTGTACAAAAATCCACTGAACTGATCCAGCCTCCAGAAGAAATATCCATTTTAGGGTATACTTTTGCACTTTTTGAAGTGATCTTTGGAGATCCATATCATTTTGGAATAGAATTTTAAGACGTGTTCTATCTTTAAAAGCATGAGTTGTAGCTATTATAATGTATTATTATTATACCAGTTTTTTTTCTTTATTTCTATCTGCTTGGTTCTACAGTGTTGCCATGTTGGCTCCTCTCTTCCTTTTAGAGTGTGTTACTATGTGAGTGGGCAGCAAATCCATGAATTGATCTGCTTTTAACAGCAGATGAAGCTGCTCCTAGGTTACACCTAACATTTTTTTTTATTAATCACATATTATTTGCCTTTGATCTTGTTGTCATATAGCAAGTGTAAGCAATGTTAATCCTGGAGGACAAACACATACCAGGACTTTAGGATTTCCCTGCTGAGTCAGTGTAAGTCAATCAAAATTACTGAAGGCCATGATTGATTCACTTGGACATAGCAGGGGAATTCTGACCTGACTTCAGCACTTGAGGACGAATATTGCCTAATATAGCGATGACAGGGGAGTGGGAACTGGGGGGATGTGGGGGACAAATCCTCCCCAGATTATATATATATCATTTTTAATTATATTGGTGGGTGAGGCCAAGGGACATTGAGAATTTAAACAAAGAGACAAAAAAAAAAAAAAGTTGAGGGACACTGCAGCACCCAGAGCATGGCCCCAGTGTATTGCACTGGGTGCACTGATGGTAGATTGACCCCTGCTGCCTGTCTTGGGAGTAGAGTGTAATTACACCACTCAGGGCCACAGTTAATTTGTCTCTTTAAACTTTATTCCCCAGATTATTTTGGGCTCTTATGCCCATGCTTACTGTTTTTTGATCATGGTTATGTATCATGGATGTTGATGCATGTGTCTCTGTAGACTGGAAATTAGAACCCATGGTTTTCCAAAGATGGGACTAGGAGACTGAGATAAAGATTTGCTGCCAGTTTCACACCACAGCAGTCAAGTTCTGACTATTACATGTGATATTAAACGGATTCACTCCCTACACATGACACTAACCCTGCCTCTGGTTATGTGCATTATATTCTTGTCTGTAAAAGTAATTGTGAAATTACCCATACAATTAACATCTTACCACAACTGAAATTTAACTCATACACCAGAAGCCGTTTTGAAGTACATTTTGAAAAATTGTGTGGAATCAACTAAACTGTACTGTCTGGTTTATTTGGTATAATTCTCTTACCTGTAATCTCTGACTACAGGTCACTCCGTTGTATCCTGGACGACAAAAACATACATTCGGCAGCAAACAACGGCCTCCGTATAGACACTTAAAATTGCAGACAGCTGAAATAAACAAAATATATTGAATAAATACACAGTATAAGGACAAATTGCCTGCAAAATAAAATCTATCTGTGACAAGAAAACTGTTTAACAACACAAGCACTTACCTGTCTGGCACTGTGCTCCTTCCCACTCTGATGGACAGTGACACATGTTGGGTCCTATACAATCACCGCCATTTTTACATTTCTGAAGACATATAGCTGTGAAAATGTAAAACTGAAATCACTTACAGATGAAAAATATTACTTATTGATAAGGCTTTATATAAGCACAAAATATGTTTTTACCAATACATAAAAAAATGAATGGTCAATTTGAAAGGACAGCTGAAATGGAATGTATTAATGGAAATAAATATGAAGAATTATATTTTTGTTGTTGTAGATAAATATAAACTTGCATTATTATTATTATTAGAAGAAGTTTTATTAACTTAATAACAGATATAGATAAAATATCAATATTTATATACACTAAATTAGTATGTACTGTATAATGTCTTCATTTGTTAGATTAATACAATTAGGAGAACATTATTCTGCTATAATAACATTTTTTTATTTGAATCACTTGTATGTTTTATTATTTATTATTTTGTGAATTGTAAAATCTTATGATAATAAGCATTTGCTTTGTAATCCTCTTATAAAAAGATATATACATTTGTTCTGTTGTATAAATAATAAGAGCTATCTAGTTCAAGAAACAAAAAAGTTAAGTAAATTAGTCCCTTTATCACCTGTTTTTGCTCTCTGGAAAACGTAAAAAAAACTAAAACTCTCCTTTAGAAAATCTAACAAGACACCATAACATAATGCTATAAACTGAGCTTGTTTTATCACATATTAATCTTTTAGGAAATATGGTATTAAAACAAAATATAGTAACAAAGTATAGTATAGCTCTTACGTGTGTTGCATCGTTTTCCTTTCCATCCTGATGGGCATGAACATAGATTGGGTCCCACACATTTCCCTCCATTCATACACATTGGATCACAAACACCTGCACAAAAATAAACAGGCCTTTTAAATTGATATTATGTATCAAGTAATACATGTTCATTTTTAGGATTCTTGAATTTCAAACAAAATCTAATCAAGATCTTACATATAGTTCATAACTTTTAAGAAGTAAAGACCCGTAAGAAAAAAAAAACAGCAAAAACTTGATTAGTTGGTTCCTGTAGGAAATCTTGCAAGTAGAAATTCCAAGTAGGAACCAATGTATCTATTACATACTACCCATAACAAACCTGTATGTGCAAAGCTTTATGAGTCATCTCTGTGTGTGAACCATTCCCTGCTCTATGTGTGGTTTCAGGCAAATTCATGTTTCCTGTAAAAAAAAATTGGCTAATGCTACTTTGTTCTCAGAAAGTCATCACATATATAGTTCTCAGCAATACGGTTGTTGCTAACGCTTGCATAGTGAGCCCGCCTTTTGCGACCCAGTACGACTTAGGCAGGGAGATCCAAAGGCGCTCACTGCGCTGGTGGAGACGAGCCGGAAAACATACAAACTTAACGGCCGCACCATGCACAGTGAAAAACACGAAAAACACACAAAATACAAACTAAAATACCAAAAAAAATACACACACGGCAAGGGGGGACAGGAAGGAAATCTGGGAATGAGGTTACACACCAATTTAAATACAATATAAAGATTTTCGCCACTCGAAAATCTCCTAAGCGAGAGAAAAAATGTCCGCCGGAAAAAACGGAAGTGAGGCAACATGACCCCTAAGCATGCAAAACACCGCCAAGCACATACGCCTTTTACACAGACCCATATGAGCTACTAAATAGACTATTAGGAAGAATGCTAAATGCTCCACACCCGCCTAACACATACACAATCGCCACCATTTTACAACACTAACTGCAAACTAATAATATTACCATTACAAAATGCGGAAGTACACAGCTAAACACGATTTTCCCTTGCGCACACAGCCTATTTACACTACACACTGAACACATTGCTGACACTTACACCTCAGCTCACCAACAGTGCAAATCTACATTGTATGCTGCAGGAACATTAAAACAGATTGTTTGCTCTTCAGCACAATGCTTCCTGCATATATTAATTACAAATAGGTCAAGTATATTACTTTATAAATTTACAAATTAATTAATTAACATTACAAAATACATACACAGAAAAAAATAATACAGATCACCGCTCGCCTCATAAGGAGCGCCAACGGTGTTTAGCGGAGCATAACTACACCAGGGGAGAGGCTCGCAATGCGCGCCGAAAGGCCATCAGCGGAAACCTTGCAATGAGCGCCAAAGGAGCTCTTACACAACCAAAAGACTTACTTTGTGTACCAAACAGCATTACCTGCCTTTCAATTCTATTGCCGTCATTTTTTTACTGGCAAATCGCTAGTCACAAATAATATTGATATAGTATCAAATGTTGAAACAGGGCAACCTTTAGGAAACAGTGATCAGAACACAGTCTCATTTGAGATTGAATTCAATAAACAAAGTTGTAAGGGGGCAATAAAAACTCTTAAATTTTAAAGGGCAGGTTTCAGTGGTCTAAGGGCAGCAATACAACATATAGACTGGGACAAAGAACTGGCAGGTAAAAATGCTGAACATAAATGGAAAATATTCAAATTCTTACCAAATATAGATACTTTTCACCATATACCATGTAGGAATAAAAGCACAAGCAGTAAATCACATCCAATGTGGCTTAACAATGATTTAAAGATCAAGATAAGGAATAAAAAGCAGACATTTAAATTATACAAACAAGAGGGGCCAGAGACTGCTTTACATGAGTACAAGGAACTCAACAAGTCTTGCAAAAGGGATATATAAGACTGGCTGAAATAGAAAATTTAAAGTTAGTTGTAAAGGAAAATAAGACTAACCCTAAAATATTTTTGTAAAAACCCAGGAAGAAATCCAAAGTGCAAAATGTCTACTTGAACAGGATTATAAGTAGGAGTCAATACGGATTAATGAGGGATAGGTCATGTCCAACAAATCTAATGAGGAGATTAGTAGGAGTTTCAATCAAGGCAACTCAGTGGAATTAGGCCACTATTAAATTGTCCAAACTGCAGTTACTGGAGCCCGTAATGTAGCCCGCAAAAGTTACTGCTATTAAATTGGCCTCTTTTAGCTACACACAATTGAACTGCGGGTTACAGGCTGAAAAGCAACTGCGGTTGTCAAAATCATAACTCCGACCGAGCTAAATCTTTAAACTGTCAACCCTGCAATCTCTAAAATCGCAAACCGCTATTAAATAGCTACAATTCCTCAAGCCCAGAATTGTTTTCACACACGTAAATGGCAAATGTAGCCAAAAATCCTACGAGTACTAGAGAGGACTCGCAACTAGAGAGGACTCACAGGGTAAATACCTGTGCCTAACACTATAAAAGCGAATTAAAACTCAATACAGCACTTTAAAAGACGGGGAAAGCAATGTAAGACATTCAAATTAATTGCACAACAGTCTCAAGCTCGCAAGTCGGCAATAAAAAATAATTTTTTTGATGTGTAATTTCCGTATTATATTGATCCCGGCAATCAATGGGTTAATACATATCACTGAACTCGCTACACTAGATTTATTGATTTTTTTATTTTATTTTAGATTACATTTCTGGATTGCCGGACCGATCGCAAATCTTCTAAACACTAATTGATTGTGGTTTAAACTCCATGTTTTACTGACGCCATGATGACATTCTCAATTACTGTTAGCTGTTTCTAAATCGGTAGTTAAGGGCTTGGTTAATTGATTATGATCATCAACTGAAATGCTACTTACTGTTACATGGTTTACGGTTTTGACTTTTGGCTGTGTAGTTGTGGGCTTGTTCAATTGAATGGCTCTTTAACTGTTGCAAATTACATAGGAGCTATAGTCTTTTAACATTTTGCAAAGGCTTTTGATACAGTGCTACATGGAAGACTATTATGCAAATTAAGGGATACTGGAATTGCAGTAAATATCTGCTCATGGATTGAGAGCTGACTAAAAGTTATAAATGAAACTTGTTTTCTCTAGAAAAAAGGTGTCTAAGAGGGGATATGATTACCTTATATAGATATATCCAGGGTCAATATAAGGCTTTTTCAAGTGAACTTTCTGTGCCAAGAGGTTTTAACTGACAAGAGGACATCTCTTGAGATTAGAAGTAAAAGATTACACATTAAAGAAAGAAAAGGGTTCTTCACAGTAAGGGTGGTTAAACTGTGGATTAAACTTTCAAAGGAGGTTGTGACAAGAGATTTAAGAGTCAGAAAGGAATAATTGTTTTCACTTTTAAGACATTTGGCAATGTTTCAATAGTTTTTTTCTGTTTGTCTTTGTCTTGCTCGATTAGCAATTAATCTGCATATTACAAAGTTGAAAGGAGATCTAAAAAGTTTGAACTTGATGGACTAAAATTCTTGTTTTAACCTTACTTACTATCAGCCACATTAAATTAGAAGCTCGTATCTGCAACTTGAGACACGCAATGGCTGCGAGCTTGAAAAGTTGCGGATTTACAGTGCTATTAAATTAAAACAGGCTGCGAGTTACGGGCTTGAGAGGGAAACCCGTAAACCATTTTTCGCTCGTTGGATGTGCGGCCGTGAACGTCATCAATTAGTCAAACTCATAGTTACGAGTTTAGATGGAGCTAACGGAAATAGAGATTGTCAGAATTACGTCACTGAAAAATTACGAGTTACAATCGGACCCACATTCCAGATGTAATGCAATATGGATAAAGCCATAAATATAATATTCTATTACATGCGAGTTACATTATATATATTAACACATTGATTGCCGGGATCGATATGACACAAAAATCTAAGACCTAACATCACTTTCCCAGTGATGTTAGGTCTTAGATTTAACATCACAGTAGTGTGGTAATATTTGCACTCAGAGTGCTTTTCCCCCCTTGCGGGTCCTTGCGGGTCCTCGCTAGCACTCGTTGGCTTCTTGGCTCCATTTGCAAGCTACGAGTTTAAACGCCAGTGATCTTGATGCAATTTAATAGCTAAATTGAAACATAGCGGTTACGGGCTTGAAAAAACAAAGGATTTGCGGTCGCAACGTTCCACGTTCCACATCCTGTAGGCTTTTTTCGGCCTTGCTGCATGTTAACCCACAAGTAATTTGCTTTAAGAGGCTAATTTAATAGCAGTAAGTCTTATGGGCTACGTTACGAGCTACGATTCATAAAATTAATGTATGTAACTATGTAAAGCTCTGCAGGCTCTCATATTGAAAACAAGTTTACAAGAAGCATGGTCAACAAAGTAACAAAACCATGCAAAAAATCATCAGTGTGGTGCAAATGGATCCCAAGAGGCCAAGATGCTGACTATTAATACAATATGATATGTAGTTTACCTCTAACACTATAGAAAAAATAATGGCACTTACATATGAATCATATCTGGTCAGTACACCAGAATAAATATAATTGTAGAGAAGGGATCATCCAACAATTGCATTAGAAAATTTAACTTTTAGAAATTGTGCACGGTCAGTTATTTTGCATTTATTTCAAAACTTCTTGTCATGTGTCTTTGGAGGGTATCACATGATATTTGCTAAGATGCATTACAATGCTAAATCAAATGGATGTGGCAGCAAAAGTCCCGACATAATGAAGGCAATTTGAAAGATAATTTTTTCAAACATTTATTATTTGTGTAATCCACTGTTTATTACAATCTAAACCTTTGTGAATGTATTCACACATCAGATATTATGGAGAAGTATATTGTATATGGTTCACTTCCGCTATAACGTCAGAAATGTAATGAAAAAAAGGGACAAGTGAATCCCTATCTCCTCTTGTACACAGGTGCCCCAACTCCCAAGGCTGACTCTGAAGCTTGGGGCTCACTACTCCTTCTCCAACCACTAACTCGACTGGACCTTCCTCTTATTTGCCTAGTTAGAGACACCTATCATTCCGTCCCTGATCTCCTCTTCCCCTCACCTCCTCTCCGCACCCCTCCCCCTCCTCACAGCTTGTGCTCTCTCTCCCAGGCTCCATGTATCTCCACTACTCTCCTCCTCTCTCCTCCTTGCACTACTAATTCACAATTACAAGCAAAGGCTCTCATTCAATTGCAATTTGGCCAATGGAATAGGACTCTAAATAAGCACATAACATATTTTTTTTAAAGAAGTTTTTAGTTAGTAAGCATCTATCTAAAAGCAAGGTTTTCACTAACTTAAAACATCTTTAAAAAAATATATATTACTTGCTTATTTAGAGCCCAATACAATTGGCCAAATTGCAATTGAATGAGGGCCACAGACACTATCTTACAAACACAGACTATAACCACCCACTTGCAATGAAATTGAAAAAAAATAGTGAATACTTTTATTATAATACAAAATAAACTTATAGTAGATAAAACCACCCAAAAGTAGTGCCTCACACTAATTTAAGTACCAACAATTTGTGAACTAAAGGGAGGACAAGGGACTATTTATATATGTACAGTACATATAAATGTATTTATTCTTTATACTTATATTGACAGTGGAGCATAAAAAAAAATCAACTAAATCCACTTAAAAACAAAAAACCCTTTGTCATGAGTAAATTTACAGAGAGAGTGTTCAGAGCTAAGTGAATGTTACACAGGATGTAACTCCTATCTATAGTTCTAAATGGATAATCTCCATGATGGAATTATTTAAATTGTACCTAGCTCTGAATCAAAATTATCAATAGCAATATCATCTTCTTTAGGCTCCAAGAAGTATTACATTTCTAACAGGTGCTAATCTAGATGAAAGATAGGACTTGTTCTGCAATTATAAGTGGGATATGCCTAAACTACTGTTTTTCCAGCTCACTTTTATATGTTATATTAAATTCACATAAATGGGGTTGTTTTGTGCCCTCTAATGGTTACTTTATTCTCACTCAAGGTATGGAGTATATCCAAAGTAATTAATCCTATTTCAAATTGTAGAAAGGCTCGATATGTAGCAAATAGTGGCACGTACTCATAGGACTAGTGTCACAACTGTATCAAAACTAATGTGCTCAAACATCCCATAAAAAAAGGGGGAAAGAGAGAAGTACTCGTTCTATCTCTCATGACCCTTATTATGTATATTACACCTTTATCTTGAACTTGGTAAACACACTCTACACTCTTTACTTTAATTCCCACAGGGTATATTATAACCCTGTTATAATGTTGTTGCACACAAGTGTCTTGAGTATGATCTGTACTTTTCATTGTTAACAAGATTTGTAGTTCAGATACTAAGTGGCCATACATTTAATATCTGTGACTCTCAAATACTAGTCTTTAATATATGTACACGATTAACACCCATTGTTTCCACACTGCTATATCATGTCCTATGCTTGTAGTTGTATAAGCTATCACACACCTAGAATTCCCTGCTTTAAGACCGCCAACGCAGTCTTTCTAGTTACTGTTCTCCTCTAAGGACGCCAGCGTGTGACGTCTCAGAATGGGAAATGCCAGGACAACCTTATAGAAGTTTCTACAAGATCCATTTATTTGAGCCTGTGGTCTTTTGTGTAAAGTTGATTTTCCCATCATCTTTAGTTTACAAACTGTAAAAGGTGGAGCTCACATCCCTACATTCTGCCCAAAAAAAGTGTATAAGGAAGCTGTAAAGAAGCGCCACAGGTTGTAAAAGATTAGAGGAAATCCACCATAAGGTAATGGGAAAACAAGCTATTACCTTTGTAAGTTTTGTCACAAAATATCACATTTTTAAATCACAACCAAATGAAAAGTTTATTTTACTGATCTTTAATTCAAATGTTATGGAAGCTAGACAATTACAGTGGCCAGTTAAATTACAATAAAGTTGACAAGTTATATGTAAAGGTGCTACCGTTGGGCAATATATTGAGAGAAGGTGCCACTTTACCTTTACATTAAATAACATAATTTATTTAATAGCAATACTACAGATAGCACCTGAATATAAAACTTGATTACTTTCTGTAATTAAAATACTAAAATATGGCAAATATTTTGTTTTGGAAATAGGATTTCATTTGATTATTATAAATTAGCCAAATTTGTAACAAGAAACTGAATCACTTACTTTTCTGACACCTTTTTCCAACATATCCATCTGGGCAGGTGCATATATTATTTCTCATGCACTGTCCACCATTCTTACAAGGAGGATTGCAGACCGCTTAAATGTAAAGAAAATTAACTGATGAAAGCAAACAATTCTATTAAAGGGCATGAGAATTATTGAAAAAGACAGACACGTCTAAATCAGTTTCATAAATAATTCAACTGGCATTGTGTCAATAAAATATATTAAGAAAACATAAATGTTAGTTTGGTTAGTTTCTATGGAAAGGGGTCTTAGGGAGGAGAACTGCTTATGGAAGGGGTTTTGGGGCGGTAAGAAGATTGTTCTTGTATTCATTTACAATAGCATACAATAGTAGCATTGTTCTTTTCCATCTGACAAGCAAACATTATTTTGCACCGGGGATGGGGAGAAGGTGGCACTGAGTGAGTTGGCACCTAGTTTGTTGAGTTCCCTAATTTCTTTTTGCACCAGGACCCTCCATTCACTAGCTCCACCACTGGCTCTATCACTGGTGTCTAGTGGAAGAAAGTGATCATAGCCACTGATTGATCAACCTCTACTAAAACAAGGCATCCAGAAAATGGATGCAAACTCTGATGACTTATGTTGTACAAGACTAGTTATTTGTTTTAAATTACATAAAATTATTAATTAGTCTAACTTTCTTTAGAGCTAAATCCTTTAACAAATCTCAGAAGCTCTCCATGAGATACAAGAGTTGTATAATCTGCTAAGCGCTATTAAAAAATATAACATAATGCGGCCATAACTAATAATCCATTATGTTTAAACACAAATCAATTTCTGTATAAATCATTCTTACTCTGTTCAAATGCAGTCTTTTTTTTTGCAATTAGAAGAAGGCTTAGTCATTAATAAATATACTCTATTATATTACAACTGAAAAAAACACAATTTTTTAAGAAGACTTACCATTCTGGCACTGAGCACCAAAGAATCCATTTGGACATAGGCAAACATTTGACTTTATACAAGTACCACCATTGAGGCAAACAGGTTGACAAACAGCTAATAGAATAAAAAAAAATAGTATTAAGAACATACAGTACTGCACACAATGTGCATTAGGTAATGATATATGTGTGTGTTCCAAAATGTCAAATTAAAAGTAAAATGTTAATAAAATATGAGTAGCACAGTTATTTGTAGTCAGGTATAGTAAAGGTTATCATCATAAAGGAAAACGACAGTTTTCAAGCTAAACAAAAATACTAATATCAGTTTGTTATTTAGATTAACACACAAACAATGAATAATGTTTCCAATTTAAAAAAACTTGAAATCACAAAGCTTTGCCTTTTCTCATCAGAAGCTACCAGCTAATCTACAAATAAACCTCTAGACTTGGTTGTTTACCTGGAGGAGATGGTGTGGATATCTTACTTTTCCCTTCCTAAACATTCCACATACCTCACATTTCCTATAATCCAATTATCCCAACCCTTATCCTTTTCCTCTGTCTTAGCCAAGGACTAATCTTAATATTTCTTAAGAAATTTGAGTCATGACCCCCACTCCACATTTTTAGGAATTTCTGAAACTACTTATGAGTCTTTTTTCTCCCTCTGCACATTTAATAAACTAATAAACTATTTTAGACTATTCTAAACTATTTTAAACTATTTATATAACCTTATAATACCAAAATGTATCTCTCTCATTACTCCAGTGGCCAGAAATGTAGTCTTCCTTATTGCCAAACAATGTAGTAGCTATTCAACTTTCAAAGACTCCGCTATCTGCATAGATACAATGGATTAATTAGAGAAAATAGTTATCTGTTATCTAGCTATTCTTAAAAGTTGGAGGCTGAGCCATCAGTTCTTCTGAGTATATTGGGTGCTTTGTATATTGTCTCCAGCCACACAATACACTGTATATATGGGTATATCCCTCATTATATTCCCCCACTCCAGGTTATACAACTTTTTCCCATGCTGCACTAGTTCTGTATTCTCTTTGTTGCTTGTTCAGATTCTTCTCCAACTGATGAAGTAAATTCTCCCTGACAACTCACCTGAAGATAATAACATTCACAGCCTGCCCAATCAGCTATATACCTTTTATCTCTCATTGATAATTATCTCTAACTCAGCTTATATACATTTTGTGCTACAGCAATAGTCATTGTATGTACAGATAAGCACAGAAAACATGACAAAATTGCTCCATACTGTTATTCCAAACCCCTTGAAGTTCAGATGTATAGAATATGCTTTTCATCAATATTGTTTCATATTATAAGTATTACATTAAACAGAGCAGTTGATTTATAAATACCTGTGCTACATGTAGGTCCATACCAACCAGCTTTGCACTTGCATACATCTGGGGAAACGCATTCACCTCCATTTTCACAGTGACGATTACAAACCACTGCATCAAGACAATGGAAATATGCTGTTAATAGCTTCATGAAAATGTAATTTATAATCATGTTGGTGCTAATAGATTTTTATGGGAAAGTTATCTAAAAAGTCAGATATAAATATAGTCAAAATGATTCCATATTTTTAAGGTTGAGTCAAGGTAACCATCTCCTGATGCTTACACGGAAAGGTAGAAATCAGTTATCTAGACATCCGACTAGACCAGAAAGCAGTTTAGATTTTATACTATGTGAGCCTAATTGAAAATAATTATAGCCAAATGTGATTTCAAGCGAGTGGCATACTTGTACTGGATTGTGACCCAAAGAAGCAAAGACTATTCATATTCCTATAGGTACAGGCCTAACAGAAGAAAACTCTTCTATACGTTGCAACATTTAATATGTTATCATTGTGCAACCTAAAATGGTGAATGACATCTAGTGCGCGAGTGGGGACATACATTGTCCTATAATTTAAGACAATTTCTACTGAATAGTTAAATGTATGGCATTAATATTTTCTGATTATCATAACCACATTGTATCTTAAAAACAAATATAAACATCTAAATATTTAACTCTAAAATTAATAAATACAATAGCGTGCTATGTGTATCAATATTTAAAGTACAATTGTAAAGGAAAATAATGTTATGTTATGAGTGATAGTATATGGTGTAAGTTATGCTAACTGCATTTGCAATTCTTCAAAAATCTATAGGATGGTGAGGTGTTGGTGCAAATTGCAAGAGTTGAGTTTTGATACTATGACCTGTGTCAATATATAGGAATTAAACAACATAACTCAAAATGTATTAATTAATGTACAGCACTACATGGTAATATTTATATTACAAGTTCTAGATACTGTATGCTCAAGGTTGTCCTACAAAAAATGTTTTGCTCCTAGATCACTGCCACAGAATCTTGAATCAAACTATAATTCTTATCAAAAAATAAAATATGCAGTTTAGAATTGCAACAAAATGACTGCATACACTACATTGTTTCCTTACTTGTTTCACATCTTGGTCCAACAAAACCAAATGGGCATGTGCAGACATTTCTAGCCTGGCAGATACCTCCATGTTCACAGGGTGGATCACAATATGCTGGAAACAAATGAAATATAATATTAAAGGAAACAGTTAATTTATTTATTGTTTGTTCCTTAGAAATATCCTTATAGCATTGCATACTAGAAGCCTACTGGATGAGCTAATAAATGTTTACACTTTTAAGCAAACATAATGAATATGGCAGGCTTGCCAACAGTCATGTTTTTCCTGAGACTGTCATACTTTATGAGGTTCTATCTTGTGTTATTAGAATATGTCACAATTTCAAAGCAAAATTTAATTAACATAAATCCTTATATTGTATCCTTCTAGATCACATTTGATAAGTAGTGTCACAATATAAAAACAGGCAATAATTTAACTGATAAAACAGACTGTAATTAAAAACAAAGACTTGTTGACAGGCATGTCAACTGGCGACCCAGGAGCCTAATTCAGACACCACTAAATTGAGATTTTTTTTTTTTTTTTTTCATTTCAGAATGGTACATTTACCCTCTTAAAGTATAATAAGCACCTCCAACTTTCACTAAAGCACTGCCATTTTAATTGGTTTGGCATTTGCCCATTTTATATATAACATTGAGAATACAGCCATTAGCAAAATTCCAGTTTGACATGCTTGTTGTAGACTCAATATTGCACTAGTAGTAATACAATACTAAATTGATTATATGGACTCAAACTTTACTTTGCTTTAATTACTTTTAATTATCTATTTTAATTTGTTATTTTAGTACTTTTTTAAATAACTTAGATTAAGCCAGCAGTCTGACATCTGTCAGTTTCAGGCACTGCTTCCAAAATTAACATAGAAACAAAGATGTGATGGCACATAAGAACCAAAAAGAACCATCTAACCTGCCCATTCTATCTACCCAAAGTTTAATGTAATTTAAGACTCAGGATAGCCTTATGCTTATCCCAGGCATGCTTAAATTATTTAAATGTGTTTCACCCTACCACTTCCACTGGAAGTCTTATTTTATTGTCTTATGTGTGGAACCTGTCATTTAAATTTCTTTACATCTTGTAGTCCAGATATGTTAAGTTAGCCAATTGGATGCCAGCAAATATAAACAAATAAATGAACTTAAGGGGCCAGTACCTAGATCCAAAGGACTGACATCCTTTAGATTAATCAAATGGACTTATTGACAAATCTATTGTCAGCATTAAAACAAAATACTACAAATTAATAAATAATTAAATGTCATAGTATTTAAAGAAATAACATTAATCAAAAAAATCCTTTCAACAATTACACAATTATATTTAAGTGTATGTTTGCTAAAATAGTAATATCCCTGAACTGAGTTAGCTGGATTGAACTAGGTGGGAATCCCTCTGGCTAGATTACTATATAGTCTTTTAGTCAACAGTAATATTCCCTGAAATCCACTGCCAACCCCCGATGGGCTATGGAAAATAACATGGGCTGGGTCTGACCACAGGGAGTCTGACCCCATCTGACGTATATGACCGTAACAGAGGGATTCAGATAGTTGAGGTTACGTACTGAGTAGCCTCCTCCTGTTACAGGAGCTTAGTGATCTGTAAGGTTAGGGTGGACCACTATAAAGTCTGTGTGGTGGACCTGCCTGATGACCAGAGTTATAGTGACTTGAGTTAAACACATATGCAGAGGGGGTTGGTTCATCTGCCTCAATCTGACCTTTATTAGAATAGTAGCTGATCTTCCCCCATGTCTTTCAGGTCAAGTTAAGTGGTCCATAACACACATTGTATACCACTATATGTAGCCCATAATATCAGAAAACCCTAACATACGCCAGTCACTGTGGCATGGGAGAATCAGCACTTTATACCATGAGAAGTATGTTAATTGTTCAGTTTCTAGAAGGATATAATATAAGAATATATGTAAATTAAAGGTTGCTTTGAAATTGTGACTGTCACGACCTGAAAGCAGGTCATGACAGTAACATATGCTAATAACACAAGATAGAAACCCATAAAATATGACACTCTCAGGAAAAACATGACTGTTGGCAAGCATGCCATATTCATTATGTTTAATTTGCTGTTGTGGTTAACAACACTGTCAACTGTAGTTAAGAGCCTCTTAGCGGTTCCCCTTTTTTTGGCTTTCTTTAATGTATTATTGAGTTTAACCACATCATTAATTGGTTTCTCGGATCAATTGCCATTTTTGTGGCTTTTGTGGCAATCCTGCTGATTTTCCAATGGTTGGTTGTATTTCAGCCGAGCTCTTCCAAGACCAAATGTAGTTGCTCTGTACCATCCATTTCCTATAAATAATGTAGCAAACCCCAAAAAATACATTTTTACATATATATGATCAAGGTAGGGTTAGCTTTTTAATGAGGATGGCCGTGGAAAGATACACTGTTTGAAAAATTAATATTAAGCAATAAGCAGAGATATTTCACCTTCGTCACACGTGTCTCCCCCATATCCTGAAGCACATTCACAGACATTGGGCTTCACACACTTCCCACGATTCTTACAGTCTGGACGGCACACGGCTGTAGGATATTAAATCAAATATTTAGGAGACATATTATAATCATTAAAAACATTTTTCAAATAAATAACTATGGGCTTGATTACATGGCTTCTGTGGGAACAGCCATAAGGCTGAAAATTAGCTATAGAAGATTATACCAGAGAATTGAAGTAGCTACTACGTGGCTCCAATAGGATGGTTCATGATGAGCTTAGCAAGGTTTTGATATGAAGAAAATAATGCTGTTTAAGTTACGTGATACCTAGACAGATGCAAGTGTGAAGTTGTGATTCAGAACCTAGAAACACATTAATTCACATAGCAGCCCTGGCAATAATAAGGAACATCAGTAAACTTTGTAGCAGCTAAGAAATTGAATGTATGAGTCAGAGCGAAGGACCGGAACATCTCCGGTACCAGCTCCACTAAACCTTTCTGGATTTCACAGGAAATATAATATATCTATATCTTTATGCTTGTGTACTTTATTTTATTAAGAATTCCTTAAAAGCTCTGTTTGTTCTGTCTAAAATCTTAAAAATACCCGTATATACTCGAGTATAAGCCGACCCGAGAATAAGCAGAGGCACCTAATTTTACCACAAAAAACTGTAAACATATTGTGGTTGCATAAGTCTGCACACCCTCTTATAACTGGGGATGTAGCTGTGTTCAGAATTAAGCAATCGCATTCCAAATCGTGTTAAATAGGATTCAGCATACACCTGCCATCATTTAAAGTGCCTCTGATTAACCCCAAATAAAGTTCAGCTGCTCTAGTTGGTCTTTCCTGAAATGTTCTTAGTCGCATCCCACAGCAAAAGCCATGGTCCACAGAGAGCTTCCAAAACATCAGAGGGATCTCATTGTTAAAAGGTATCAGTCAGGAGAAGGGTACAAAAGAATTTCCAAGGCATTAGCTATACCATGGAACACAGTGAAGACAGTCATCATCAAGTGGAGAAAATATGGCACAACAGTGACATTACCAAGAACTGGAGCTCCTTCCAAAATTGATAAAAAGGCGAGAAGAAAACTGGTGTGGGAGGCTACCAAGAGGCATACAGCAACATTAAAGGAGATGCAGGAATATCTGGCAAGTACTGTCTGTGTGGTACATGTGACAACAATCTCTCGTATTCTTCATATGTCTGGGCTATGGGGTAGAGTGGCAAGATGAAAGCCTTTTCTTACGAAGAAAAACATCCAAACCAGGCTACATTTTGCAAAAACACATCTGAAGTCTCCCAAAAGCATGTGGGAAAAGGTGTTATGGTCTGATGAAATCAACGTTGAACTTTTTGGCCATAATTCCAAAAGATATGTTTGGTGCAAAAACAACACTGCACATCACCAAAAAAAACACCATACCCACAGTGAAGCATGGTGGTGGCAGCATCATGCTTTGGGGCTGTTTTTCTTCAGTTGGAACTGGGGCTTTAGTTAAGATAGAGGGAATTGTGAACAGTTCCAAATACCAGTCAATATTGGCACAAAACCTTCAGGCTTCTGCTAGAAAGATGAACATGAAGAGGAACTTCCTCTTTCAGCATGACAACGACCCAAAGCATACATCCAAATCAACAAAGGAATGGCTTCACCAGAAGAAGATTAAAGTTTTGGAATGGCCCAGCCAGAGCCCAGACCTGAATCTGATTGAAAATCTGTGGGGTGATCTGAAGAGGGCGGTGCACAGGAGATGCCCTCGCAATCTGACAGATTTGGAGTGTTTTTGCAAAGAAGAGCGGGCAAATCTTGCCAAGTCAAAATGTGCCATGCTGATAGACTCATACCCAAAAAGACTGAGTGCTGTAATAAAATCAAAATGTGCTTCAACAAAGTTTTAGTTTAAGGGTGTGCATACTTATGCAACCATATTATTTTATTTTTATATTTTTTCTTCCCTCTACCTAAAAGATTTCAGTATGCTTTTCAATTGAGTTGTACAGTTTATAGGTCCCATTAAAGGTGGAAACAGTTCTGAAATAATTTATCTTTGTCTCATTTTTTTACAGCACAGAAATCTGACATTTTAACAGGGGTGTGTAGACTTTTTATATCCACTGTAAATAGATACATAGGTATATTATCTTCCTAGTGATATCCAGAAACCTTTTATGTCCCTTTAAATTAGAATGCCTTTCAACATTGTGTCTACATAGTTATTTATTTCCTACTCAACATTGACACATTTATGTTTTCTTATTCTTGTAAATGAACACTGCAGTTCAGTCACCTCATATTATATGTTTATTTCTAATTTATTACATGGTATTAAATGGCACACAGGTTATTGGGTGGCAGGTGCGACTAAGCATTAGTTGGGTGGCGGTGTTTAGTTGTTTGAGCAATATTTGCCATTGACATTGATTGATCGTTTGTATTTTTTTTATAGGGTTGTGTTTACCATTAAAATGCTTCTTTTGTGCATCAGGATGTTTAGACTTGAATGTTTTTTTATTAGATTCCTGGAAAATGCTTCTTTCGGTTAAATTTTATTCTCCTACTGGGACAGCCCTGGCTCCTTAAGTGTCATGTAAGGCTCTGCTCTTGCAGTAGCTTTCATTTACATGTAAGGATTTATCCCTCAGAGCACTAGCATTGTAAGTATATGTTAGCCTGTGCAGTAATTCTTACAGGAGCTTTTGCAATTGCGCTTCTATAAGATCTCCAGTAGCAGCAGAGCCTTCAAACAACATGTAGCGTATTAATGGGAGCCATGTAACCGCACTTTAGAACAAGTCTCCCATAGCAGCAGGTTCGAAACATTATGTAGTGATCACTCGTAAGGATTTAATAGCACCATAGATCCCTACTTGGAATATTTACATACATGTGCTCCTACGGGAACCATGTAATCGAGCCCTATGTCCGGACACTTACCAGCCTGGCAGTTATAGCCTGAGTATCCATGCTTACATCTGCAGACATTTGGTGCTGTACATTCCATATTTCTTCCACAAGGATGTCTGCAAATAGCTAAAATTAAAGACAAATTTTACATGTAAGATCTTTGGATACTGTAACCAATAAAGATCATTCAAATAATTGTTGTATGGAGAAATGCATCAGAGGGAGAAGAAAAGTAGTTATTCCTATACTTTTCTATAACACCTATCAATCAATGTGTCTAAATGTGCATGCCTCTTGATAAATAGGCTCCATCAAAAGTGTAAATACTTTACTCGATTTTATGCAATATCTCAGCATAAACAAAAGAAAAATGTTTTGATAAATTATTCTCTGATGAGCACCTCTGACTTAGTTATTTTGTATATGCAAATTACCTTTAGGGTTTAGTCTCCCTAAGGGTGATGGGGGACTCCAGACGTGGACCCCTTGCTTACTGTTCAGCTGCACCTCACTGACGAGGCCCATAAAGGCCGAAACGCGTCTGGGGTTTGCTGTTTCTCCTGTCCAGGGTAGAATTGCCTGGTATTTCCGGGCTCGGTCACTCTTTTGAGTGGGACCAGACTGATATACTACAGGATATTTCTCCCTGTGAAAGGGCACAAGTGAGCTAAAAGAGGTTGCTCTCAGAGTAGTTTATCATGGCTATAGAACTAACCTATTAAGGTTGGTTCGTTCTCCGATGAGCACCTCTGACTTAGTTGTTTTAAATTATTGGGAAACCAGACTTGTGATTTGTGCAAAAAACTAAGAGATGTACCCAAAAAAGTAATGCATTTTATTAAATATTAATTAATGGAATTACAAAATCTCAAAGGTAGAATTAAAATACTAAAAAATACCAAAGGTGATTAGAGAGTTTTCCAATTCATAGGTTATTCAATATAGCCTCTTTTTCACATTACAGATAATACTTCCTTGTTTAGTGAAAATACTTCCTAAAATAACATGGGAGTTGGAAATGTCTCAACTCACCAGTGACAATCTGTCATCTTAATTTATATAATCATTGTTTTCCCTTTAAAATACCACAATTTGTTTATTGAAATTAGTTAATTCAACAGGATTTCATTTCTTATATATAGGCTATAAAATTTGTATTTGTAGACAAAAAAACAACATTGCTTTTAAAATGCTATCAGGTCTTGGCGGTGTGGGAGATGATCTTCCCATGGGGGATTGTCTTTATCTGGGAGTCTTTATCTGTTGTTCTGTTAACATTGTTTGTCTGCCTACTTCGCACCGGCAGCTATTGTATGGAAATATACATTGGTCAGATGCTAAGTTCAAAAATATATATTAAAAGCTATATTGAAATCAGTAACTAAAACAAATTAAACTGTATTGTATGACCATTATTGTTACATGCCAAAGAGTTTACAGTTAGAAATGTAGCAAGGAAGATATTATATTGCATAAAAAACCATTACTGGCTAATAAAAAAATATTGCAGTTACCACTGTTATCACAATAAACTCTGTATAAGTTCAGTGGAAGGTATATGGTAAAATATACATGAGAGACACCAGTTTTGTATGAGCACCATGAGCATGACTAATTACATTACTTTAACAATCTTTTTCTTTATTTAAAAATATAAAAAAAAATCCCTGAAAAGATATGTGTGTACAATGTGTACAATGTGAACATAACAAATAGTATTGGTCATGCCATACCTTTACAAGTAGCGCCATCTCCATAGTAGCCATAAGGACATCTTCCACATTTATACCCTCCATCCAGTCTCGGTTCACAAATCACACCAGCAAAACATGGAGAATCTGCGCATGTTAATTTCACAGGAGCCTCTGTAGCTGGGCTTTTCAATTCTCCATGCTCTGTTCTAGTCACACTGGTTAATGTATCACTTATGTGTTTAGGATAAGGTCCGGATGAATTTGGATCAATAACTTTGTTTTGCAATGTTCTTTCAGGCTTTTTAGTAGCAGCCTCTTTCCCAGCCTTTTCTAGCAAGGCAGCCCTATGCCTAGATGTATTAATCATAGTCCGGGGAGTTGGATTTATGATTGTACTTCCTCCTCTGTAACTGGATCTTGATATATGGCTGGATATCAAAGCAGTGCGAGCCTGATGTAAAGTTGTTCTGCGTACACTCTTTGCTGTAGGTCTCATTGTTGTAGTTGACCAAGTTGGTGGAAAACTCTGAGTGGATTGTATAGTGGTCATAACCGAATGCTTGTTATGGACAGATGCATGCGGAGCACCAACAAGAATTCCAGTTTCATCAATGGGAAAAAATGGAGTTCCTAAAACATAAAAATAGAAAAATAGAATGATCTATTGATTTTACAAAAAATGGAAACGCAATAACAAATAGGAATTATGCTTTGGATCTACAAAGTAAATATGATGAAAATATAAATTATATCTCATACACAGTCATGCCTCACCTCCTCCCCAATCAGCCATTTCATCTACAATAAAATGAGAATTTGACGTTTAAAAAAAAAAAATTGAAGTCTCACATTTATTGTATGATGTTATTAAAAGTGTGACTAGATAAAGGACATACAGATTTGTTTGGAAAGTTTAAAATAAATGAATACTGCCTTTATTTTTTTAACAATTATATTCAATTTAGTTTTATTGGTACAGGCATTTACATTTGTCCCTAGCAGGATTAGAGAGCAGTAGGATCCATAGTTGCAAATAACATCTCTATTAATTTAGAAATGTGGTCACTATGAATTAGCTACCTAACAAGATATCTAAATGGATGATAAAGTCCCAGTAGGAAAACCCTCCTTATCAAGTGAGAGACCGTTTAAGTCCAAAATGAAATTCCCTTCATAGAGATAGTCTGCTGAATTTAAAATTTTCTATAAAAATGCGTTTATGATTGATTTTCTATTTCATAAAGTTGCACAGGCAAAAAGTGCTCAGTAACTTTTCCTAACTATTCTATTCACCCACCATAGCATGATTGCGAGTGAGCTACTTGTAATTACTACGGACATGACAGACCCGCAAATTACGGCAGGCTTTCCCATTGTTTTTTTGACATCAGTAATATTACCAGTGACTCTTTCTTAGTTTTACAAAAAATCAGTATTCAGTTGAGACTTTACTGATCTCTCACTAATTACTTATGACTCTAATATAAAAAAATCTGAAGGAAAATGTACAAGTACTAAACAGCACCCACAAATAGGTTTAAAACAATTTCTAAGAGCTGACGCAGCAGTTAAAAAGACAATAAACCACTAAAAAACAACAAAAAAAAATAGAAGTTCATCAGAAGTTGATGCTTAATATCCCCATAAGCACATATGTGGAATTTAAAAATATGATATTTATATTATTACTAGCGATTTGCCCATCAAAAATGACGGGGCAGTAACATTTTAAGCCATTGCAATGCTGTTTAACACACAATGTAAAGCTTTTTCTACTGTGAGGACCTTCAGGGTTCATTGCGAACCTCTCGCTGAACGCTTTCGTCGCTCATCGCGTGGCTCATAGCGAGCCGATCCTCTCGTGTAGTTTGGCTCCTCTGAGCGCCTTCGGCTCTCATGACAAAGACAGATATTTATGTATATTTTTTTCTATAATTATTAATTACTTATTTACTTAATAAATTATTATACTTAAGCTATTTGTATTTGATATATGCAGCAATGAAGAGCCAAGTATCTATTTTTATTTTCCTGCAGCATACAATGTACAGCTGGACTGTTGTTGCCCTAAATGGGGAAGTGTCATCAACGTTCAACTGTACATTATAAAAATGCTGCGTGTGCAAGGGCAAACCGTTGATTTAGTTGTGTAAAGCTCCATTTTAGATTCGTAATGTGTTAGTGTTGTAAAATGGCATTGTTTGTGTATGTGCTATGCGGATCGCTAGCATTTTCCGTGCTTCCTAAGTGTGTATTTTTGTACCTTGTACGTCTCTGGCAAAATCTGTACGTGCCTGGCGTTTTTTTGCGCATTTGGGGGTCTTATAGCCTCGTTTTCATCTGTTTCGGCCACCATTTTTTTCTTGCTTACGCGATTTTCAATTTCCTAAACTCATTAAATTCGATTTTAATTAGCGTGCAACCTCACTGGCAGATGTCATGGGTGTCTGTCGATGCTCAGTGTGTTTTTTTTTTTTTTTAAATTGTATTTTGTTCGTATTTTTGCGACCTTCTATTTTTTTTCCTAAGTTCCACAGGTCGTAATCAAAACTCGTACGTCCTTTTCAGTGTTTTCTGCGCTTCTGGGTCGCAAAGCCTCATTTTTATTTTTTTCGTCCAGTATTTTTTTTCTCGCTTAGCCAATTTTCAAGTGGCGAAACTGCTTAAAATCGACTTTAATTCGCGTGCAACCTCACCCCCATGCTGTGTTTGATGTTTTTGTAATTTTTATTTTTTTTGTTAATTTTCATTGTTTTTTGATGTACGCGTTTTGGCTGTTAAATTCGTAGTTTTGTGACCTGTTTTTTTTTTTTTTTTCAAAGTCCCACGGCTCTTATTTTTTTTTGTGTAAGTCCGTATTTCCTCTTTACACGTTTGTGTTTTTTTTCTAAGTCCCCCGAATCGTAATTTTTTTTTTCTAAGTCCGGCAGCGTTGTTTTTTTTTATCAAAGGCGCACTTTTCTGAGGGGGGGGGGGGGGGTTGGACCGGGAGTGAGGCGGCGTAGAGCCTCCACCTCCACAAATGCGGGCCCTCGCTTAGCGAGGGTCCCCATTTGTGGCCTGCAATGAGCCTTCAGCTGAAAGATCCCATCTGCTCCCGGGAAGCCAGTCAACATGTATGGGTGTACTTGATCTGCAAGGATGGATGGATAACATAGACTGTTGAGAGCTCCTTCCAGAGGTATGAGTGGACGCAGACAATGCCAAGAAAACCTTCCCTTGGCCGTAATGCTGCCGTCACCAGTTTGTGTTCTTCCAACAATGGTTGCAGAGTGTGTGTTCTCTGAGGTTTTGCAGCTAACACACCAACGTCAGTCCAGTGGATGGAGCAGAAAACATTATTCATCAGAGAAGGCAGCCATTTGACAATCAGAAAAGTACTGTCATGCAAATTGAAGCCATTTTTGACAATGAACCCATGTTAGCATAGGTGTGGTGACTAGCCGTTCGCTTCGGAGCATCATACGCAGCAGCGTTCACTGTACTATCCTGTGCTTTTACACCCACATCTGGTAGCCCCCTGGTGTCTTTGGATGGTGAGTTTCTCAACTATAGCGTGTTTGTTGGCCCTCACACACCTTCACAGCCAATGTTCACCTCTGACATCAATGTCACGTGGTGCTCCGCATTTTAGACACAGTTTATTCGCAACCAAAACACTTTAACCAGAGCAGCATACAAACAATTCACAAACTGCACTGTTTCATAAATACTGCCACCCTTAGCCCAAAAGCCAATGCTCATTCCCTTTTTCAAAGTCGGATAAACTGCATGTTTTATGAGGAGCAAAACTACCATTGGTGCAATGCACTGGGGCCCGGCTCTGGGGGAGGCTCAGAGCTGACAACATTTAGTTTTCTTTATTATTATTCTTTTTTTTTTTAATTTTCCCCCTGCCCCCAACACCACCACACAGCCACATCCTATCACCCCCGAACCCTCATAATCACTGCTCCAGCCTGGCCCTTACTGGAAGCACCCTCTTGCCACCTCCTGATAGCCCCTCAGTATCACCGCGGCCCCTCCTAATAACCCCCCACCCCCAGCCTGCACCCCCTCTGTCTTACTGGCTTGTGCAATGCTGCCTCCTCTGATGCAAATGTGCCCACAAAAGCCTTGCTCTTTAATCCAATACCATATCAAACATGGTTCCTTTTAAGCATATGCCTGCTGTATTACACAGCTTTAAGCAAAGCCAAGGACTGATATGCCACTGGTCCGAGGGGGGGGTCCAACAATTTTTTTGCACTGGTTGATATGTTTGCAGTATGCCTACATGTCACCTTATATACCCACCAAGCCAGCTTACGTCACGTATTTCATTGGCTACTCACTGCTGACATTAAAAGTGCGCGGTGATCATAACAATGTGAATCAAACCCTGTATATATAATATCATGACGCTCTCGTTCTCTATTTTCTATCTAATATGCCAGGTTTGATGTAATATTACGAGCAGACACAGAATTCTACACCTAGTATGTTATTGACAAGACATGATTTATGGATGCCGGATGAGATCCATAAAATTGCAAGTGAACTGCATGGAATACTTGTGTAACATTACTGAAAAAAGCTCCTGCAGCCGAAACTACGTTTGTCAGCAAGAGATGTCAGTGTGGGAGGTACCCAAACTGGAGGGATTTCCTGGTCATCCCCTACCCCAGCTCACTGCCTGATCACCAGCTTCCCTGCTCAGCTCGATCTACATAACTATGGGAAATAAAGAGCCCCCCTTGCACATAAAATTAACTCCCCATGATGCACAGGGTTTGGATCTGGACTCCCTGGCACCTAAAATTAGACACCCCATGGCCAGGGAGTCCCACCCACCGTGCAGGTCCTTTATTTCCATAAAATGAACCCCTAAGTAGTTAATCCCACCACTGGAGTACTATAAGTACCCCCAAGGCACCTAACATTAACCCCACCACACCCTGCAGGGCCTAAATATTTAACCTCTGCCGCGGGGGTCTGTATCAACATTTCAAAATCAACTGGGGGGTACTATACGTTTACTATTTGCTGTGACTAAGAAGTATTGCGAGTGTTTAAGAAGTAAATTACAGGCTTGCTTATATATTGTCAGATCATATGGGCATGTCCCCTGAAATCCTACTTAAGAGTGCATGGGTTGATTGTAGAGGCTGTGAGAGGGCATTCGCGAGTTAGAGAAAATTGAATACATCTACATGTTTAGAACATTTTTTACCCACAGCCAAAATGTCGGGTTCCAGGGCTTGCAATTGAATAAGGCTCCTAAACGGCTAATTAGTGTTCAGGAACTGCTCATCTACATAACCTTGGATTACTAGTAGACATGGGAGGCAGTTCAGGAAGGTGCTAGTATAAAAATGTATTGAGGCCAACTGTGATTATGCTGAATACTAGTGACTTGCCCGTCAAAAATGACGGCATCAAAATTTGAAGCCTCGCAATGCTGTTGTTTGCCGGACATTGCGAGCCTCCCCATGCGCAGCAAAGCCGGGCAATGCGAGCCTCACTATGCACGGCTTCTCTCTCTCTCCTTCCCTTCTTTTGTGTCCTCTCCCTCCCTCTGCTCTCCTCTCTGCGAGCCATGCAAGGAGTACCTTCACCACCCATTGCAGGCCTTGTAATGAGCGCCCATTGCAGGCCTCCCATCACAAATGATGGAATAATATAAAAATGTTCTCTCCCCACATGTCTCTTCCGCCACTCCCTCACCTGTGTCTCTTCCCCCTCCCTCCCATGTGTCTCTTTTCCCCCTCCCTCCCCTGTGTCTCTTTCCCCCTCTCTCCCTCCCCTGTGTCTCTTTCCCCCTTTCCATCTTGTGTCTCTTTGCCCCCCTGTGTTTTTTCCTCCTATCTCCCTCCTGTGTCACTGTCTCCCCCCATCCCTCCCCTTTGTCTCTTCCCTCTCTCTCACCCATGCGCAAGTCTGTAACTTTGCGAGCATTGAACACAAACTCACAATTACGACAACTATATATATGTTTGAAGTTAAGTGTCCTTATCTTTCAATTGTTTTCTATTGCATTTTCAAATATGGGAAAAAATCTATATAAACATACATAATCAAACACTTGAGCACAGCAAAAGAGAACCAAAATATGTTACTGACTATCCTACGATGTAACAAATATCATAATTTTGTCCATACTGGATGTGATTATACAGCTGTAATAAGAACTCACCAGATACAGTTTGCTTTGTGTAGCTTCGAGTAATATCATCTTCATTATTATGTCTTTCATGTGCGTTCATGCCATTGTCTTTATAATCATAATCTTCTGCAAAAACTCTTGGCAGCACAGTTGAAGGGATTGGAGTTGTCATAATTATTTGAACTGCATGAAATTGAAGTAAGAATGAACTGGCACATTTACAATGAAATATTTAGCACATTTAATTCCATTTTGATGCTCAAAAATAGGTAAAAATAAATTTGGATACATTTTCTCTCACAGTATAACAATATATTAAATATTAAGACACCATAAGTTTAAAAACAAGTTTTTATGAGTGATAACAATACAGGTTGTAGTGAACTGCATATTACTTTATATACATATTTGGAAAGCACTACCTATGCCTCTCTTTATCTATCATTAATCCCTCCCTCTTTCATCTACAGGACTTCTCATCTCATAAAAAACTCAGTCAATCAGACATATCCATTAAACAAAATCTGCTATAAATGCAGGCATGGGCCACAACTCCTTTGCCAATGTGTATTCTTGTGGCCTGTCTGACTTTTGTAATATCTTATTTCTAAATAATTGCATAATAATAAGAAAAATAACAATAATAAAATCTGGAATTTACCATGGCATATCTTTCCATCTCCTTCATACCCATTGGGACATTGATCACAGTTGTAAGAGCCAAAAGTATTAGTACAAAGTACACCATCGAAGCAAGGACTGGTCAAACACTCATCAACATCTTCCTGACATGTGGCTCCTAGAAACAATGACATTAAATTAATTTTAAAATATGAGTGCTCCCATCAGTATTGTAATATGTAATAAATGCAGATTGCACTTATGCACTTACAAAACAGAGAGCTTTAAATGACACCCCTTTGTTGCTTCTAATATGCAGGCATTGGGGAACAATACATACGTTCCATAACTTTTATTTAGATTTCTAACTTCTAAAAGAGTATTTTTTAGATAGAATATCTATGTTTAGGAAGAAATTCCTCTTAAAGTGTAACTTGAATTCAATAAGTTCTGAAAGTCAACATGAACTTCATACAGGTTTTGAAATGTATCAATTTCCAAATGAATTACAGAACAACAAATCAAGGGCCTCATGCTAACCTATGAGTGACCTAATTAATGAGCAAACCCTAAATAGCTATGCTAATCCCCCTCCCCTAAAACATTGCGAGCAAACTGCTACGGATCACTGCTCCCAGTGAACTTCACGACAAAGCCGAAAAGAAAGGCAGAAATAACCTTTTGAGTTTTGCCCTGACAATAAATTACCAGTTACTTCCTGACACTATGACACGCAAACTCTATGCTAATAAAAAGTTTCCCCTCATTCGCAAACTAGAGCACTCCCCTAACTTCCAAAGACTGCAGAATAATTTTCATAAAGGCTTTAAAAACCTTTGCTGTGTGCAAGAGACACTACACTGTGTATGCCCAACTATACCCCCATATCCTGCAAGGGGGGTTTCTTAAAGAACCCCCCTTGCACCTACAATGAACCCCCATGCTGTAGGGGGTCCCGATTGGGACCCCTCTGCCAGCTATTAACCCCTCATAAGCCACGGAGTCCCAATCAGAACTCCCTGACAACTTTTTACCCCCACCCACAGGATATTTGAATTTAGACATGACGCAGTGGTCCCAATCCCCAAGGGTTAATTGTTGGGCCTCTGCAGGGGTCGCAATTGGGGCTCCACAGCATGGGGGTTTAATTATAGGTGCCGCAAGGGGTATTTATGGTACCACCTATGGCGGGGTTAGCCTTTTAGATGCCTTGGGTCATTTAAAGATCTGTGTCAGGGGTTAATTTGTGGAGCGGGTGCTTTAAGAATTTGCTCTGTGTTTGGGGGTTAATGTTAGGTGCCAGGGAGTCCCGATGGTTATGGGGGGTGTTAATTGGTGCCAGGGAGTCCTGATTGAGACTCCCTGGCTTATAGGGGATGATTTTAGGTGAAAGGGAGATTCTTTCAGAATTTTCGCTTGGGTCTGTACAGACCCCATAATTATGTAAATAGAGGGATAGGGCAGTGAGCGGGGTTAGGGGATGTCTAGCGATCCTTTCCAGCAGGGATTTAAATGGAAGAAATCCCCAGGGCATAACGTTATAATTTTCTATTGTCCTCTATTGTCGTTTCTCATCCATATAGTTTGGTTTGGGTGCCTCCCACACTAAAAACTCTTAGTGAGAAAGCAAGGATTTACGGATGAGAGCTAAGTGTCCTAATGTAGGGGAGCAAAATATCTACATACAACTGTAGAAAGGCTCCCGCAGACTTTTTACGGCACTCCCCTAACTTATAGCACCTGATTTACATAGGGCTCCAAATATTTATGATGTGTTTGAAGAGGAGCAAAGCTTTCTTCTACAAAGCAGACATCTTAAATAAGCATTATATTCTAATGGCATTTGTCAGTATTATTTTAATAATCTACAAATCTACTAAACAAGTTATAATTATACGAAACTAAACAAAATTCATCAAATTATAGTCAATGTTTTTGATGCAAAATATGGTGCCATCAAGTTATAGACAATGATTCTGATACAAAGTATGGTGCCATAAATGATAGTCAATGATTTTGATATAAAATATACTAATGTTTTAATTGTTTAAATATTATAACTAAAAAATCCTGGTAATTTATAGATATATACAGATTATCATTTTTACTATATAAAGCTGAATAGTGCACATTATTTAATTCAATTTAACTTTATATTATTCCTTACCTGTTATTCCAAGAGGGCACTCACAGTAATAGCTGTTTATTTCATCAATACATTCACCAGAACCACATGGATTAGACTGACAATCATTAATATTTTCTTGACAATATTCTCCATGAAATCCATTTGGACAAACACACAGATATTCTCCTTTTCCAGATGGGAAGTTAATGTTTGCTGCACATGACCCACCATTAAAGCAGCCACAGGCTTTGACCAAAACCTGAAAGGCACATATCAATTAATTTAAATGGTTTTTGCTAATCTTTTCATTAGTATGAGTCTCAATCACAATAATCAGTTTGCAAGTAATTTGGTTACATTTACAGTATATCTCTCATTATTTTTTATTATTACTTAAAAAATATTAGGGCATTTGCATTCCAACAAATGTAGTTGTTTTCTGGGCCACCTTATATCAGATGAACAAATAACAAAAAGTCTTTTACTAGATATATGTGGTTGAATTTTTTACGAAATTGCTATTTGGTTATCATTACGGTAACTTATTTATATTGCTCAACAATTACATGGATTGCATTAAATAGCTTCTAAGAGCAACTAAACTTAAGTTCAATCTGCATCATGCATTAAAGGACCACTGAAGTGTCATAGTATGCTATTTTACAGAAAACATTTTACACAATTTAAAATAATCAATTACAGCATTTCATTTTAAACTATTGTATTCAGTTTTACTTTATTGTTTTACATTTTGTATTTGTATATAAATAAAAATGCCTTTGCGCCTGCTTTTTCCCTCTTTGCTGACTGCTGATCGCCCCCTTCTGCACTCAAAACCTATACCCTCATTCCCCGATTACCCCTATCAGTCATCTACATAACCATGGTGGTCCATTGTAACCCCCATGGCATCTAAACCATTAACCCCATGCCACAGGGTACCCCAGTGGCACCTAAATGTTAATCCCCACCACAGAGGTCCCTATTGGACCCCTATGGCACATAAAATTAAGCCCGATGCAGTGGGGCGGTAACGTGATGTATCTAAAGATTAACCCCATGCTGCGGAGGTCCTTAAAGGACCCCTGCAGCACCTATTCTATTAACTCTTGCCACAGAGGTTCTTAAAGGACCCCCACAGCATCAAGGTTAGTTGTAGGTGTAGGTTTTTTCTAGATATCTGCAAATGACTTAATGATCATGTAAGTTAGGAGTAGTACTCGTGCACAGTAAAACTACAACATATCTCCATAATGTGTAGAGATAAATATAATGATGGGAAAACCCATTTGACAGTGCATCATCTGTGGGTTACCCATTCATACACATCCACCACTATTACCATTTTGTTCATTAATAGTATCAACTTGCATATGTCTAAAAGTATAGTTTGAAAGTTACAAGCATTTTAAACCCCGCTGCATGCAGCATCATCACAGCTCAACGTCCACCACTCGCTGATGCTTCTACGGAGGCCAGCAAAGGTCAAAGGACCAACCTTTAAATATAAATTTGTTTTACCTGTGACTTGGTATTTGGTTCACCATTTTATTAACAGGTGGTGAATTAAATTACGCATTGATATATATCATCCGAGGTCATACAATGTATAACATTATCGATACAAAAATATCTACAAATTGACCTTGATACAATACTTTTTATGCATTCTGTGACATATCAACTCATTAGATACATTAGTATCCCAAGGGTCTCAGTGCTAGTAATGCCGAACACTACTTTTACTGAAAGATATACCGTAGTTCTTTCTTGGTACTAATATATTAAGATATAAATTAGCACTGTGTGAAGTGAAATTAACACACAATATTTTTTGGCTAGTACATAATAGCCAATGTATCATCTATTGTGCGTCTAACTCTCCCACTGCCTTTTTTTTAAATGTCCATATTCTTTTATTTTATTGTTTAATAAATATTTTTTTAAACTGAGGAGCTACTTTTTTTTCTCTCATATTTGTTATAACAGGGAAGAACCCAGTATATTATACTCAAGCCTTCTTATGTATCTACTGAGACTGAGTTGCTCTTTTCTCTATTTTTTTCTTCCTGTCTATGTCATATATTCACTTCTGATGAAAGTGACCTCTCAAAAATAACACACTTGACAATAGAAGTCAATCGTACAGTAAGTCCCATAGGATACCCCTTTTACCAAAGCTGCAGAAAACAAAGCAGCCTAAAATGGCATTCCCCAAGAGAAAGTTTAAGATTTTCTATAAAAAAAATTTAAGGTACTGTCTTGCATACCCGCTAATCATATTTTTGTCACAAGCATGTGAAGTTTTTTCTGAACTACATCTGTCTTTTAATGGTTTTAGTACATACCAGTAACAACAGTAAAAATTAACAAAGTAAATAAATCATTTTGTATTACTCCCTCTCCCTTAATAAAATTAGGTTAAAATGGCATAAATCCATAAATATTCCATATGAAGCAGTCAAGTTTTTCTTCAAGTGGTCTTACTTTTTATAAACAGCTTACACCCCTTTACATCCCTTTCTCCAAGTAAATAGATAACATTTATATCTCTTATTTTCTATTAGTGACGTCAATCAATTATTCAAACCCTTTGATGTCCTAGATATAATAAAAAACACAAAATATAAAATAGTTCTTGTAGGCATCAAACATTTTTCTAATAGCTAAAACTAATCATAACTCATGGCAGCAATCTACAATTTACTGGAAGCAGAAGCTTCCTTCAGGCAAAGGAATTAGTATTCCACTAAGTTCTGTTCTGTCCCTAAAAGAATATAGTAAAATATGTAAAAAAGCAGATAAAGAATATAGTGAAAAGAATGCATAAACATCTATACTATACAGTATGAATGTGTGTGTGTGTTTTAAGGTAAGCCATGTTTGAAATGGTTATGGATTGCAAGAGCAAAGCCTTTGTGGGCACATTTGCATGTAATGCATGCCAAGTGCAGTGTAATAACTGTATTTCTCGGAATTCTGGGCATGAAATACATTTTCTTAACTTGTTTTAGATGTTCAAATGTAAACACAAACTTACTATTCATTTACTATATATATGTAGCGTACCTGAACTGTTATTCTCGTCTTGGCATTGCAGTCATCGGTTACAGAGAACACAATCTCTTGGGTAGATGGTGACATAACTTTCCATATAAGGAGTCCTGCGGGTGATAAGCTGGCACCTTCTGGGCCTGATTCTAACATGAAAAGTACAGCAGAGCCCTCTGGATCTGAGGCCATGAACTGATACACAAAGTTTTCACTGTAAAATGTCTCCAGCTTGTCAGGTAAACTTTCAACCACTGGTGGCTTGTTATCTGAAACAAGATTGTTTGGCTTAACAGCATTTGCAAAAATAAAGTTTTGTTGACACAATGTATCTCAAATATCAGTACACATTTCACCTGCAACATCATATGTGATGGTTGTTATAATATACCTTTTTTGAGTTAATATAAAATTCAGTACAGTATTAGTTCAAAATCTAAAAATTGTTTCTTTCCCTTTCACAATTAATACAGTACAATAAGAAAATGAAAAAAGAGCAAATTATTTTGATAATAAAAAAATAATAAAATTCTAAAAATGGTCATGTTAGATATATGGGACAATTTAAAGATGAAGCATTATTTAATAAATTAATAAATAAATAGTCTGTCTTTATCACTTTTGGAGTATAAGGACATTGCTAAACATTACTATTCAAATAATTGTATGGTTTTAATTTCTTCTTTTCTTTAAATATAAATATATAAATAGAAAATACAATATATGGTTAATATAACTATGTAAAGTGCACTAAGACGTATTTATTTGTCCAGAAAATATTGCCGTACTTACAAGCTGCAAAAAGCCCACATATTTTCTATTATAGCAAAATTATATTTAACCTTACTTTCAGCGATAGACCAAGTTAATTTTGACATGTCAGGTTTGCAGAGCAGGCATGGGCTTGTGGGATTTGTATCCCCTTCACCATAGCAGAGTCCATCTATGTTACACGTTTTCTCCTGAAACACAAAAGCAAAATCTCTTTTAAATCTCTATTTTACTTTACATATTATCAACCTTATTAAATTGTGATTTGGCCAATTGAATAGGGCTCTATTTAAGCACAGAGCATATTTTTTACACAAGTTTTTAGTTAGTGAAGACCTTGCTGTTGGATAGTTCACTAACTAAAAACTTCTGTAAAGAAAATTTGCTCTGTGCTTATATAGAGCCCTATTCAATTGGCCGAATCGCAATTTAATAAGGCTGTATGCCATTTGCTGTATTATATCTACTTTATCAGCTTCCAATAGGGGTGATAAAGGTTAATATTGTTAATATAGTAAATAAGTTATTAATCTGTTATGTTGATTACATTTTTCTATCTTATTAAACAGCATGACAAAATAATTTAACACAAATACCTTTAACATACACAGTCCATCTGACAGTGGATCGCAGATTTGGCATGCTCCATCATATAGAGTCACAGTTTTAAAGTCACTAAAGAGTTGGCCATCATTTGATACCTGTGGGTAAATATTTACAAAAAGAAAATTAGTATGTAGCATACGAAAACACTTTTTTAATATTTTTTTTTAAGGGGGGAGAATTACTCATTTATTGCATTCCGCTAATATTACTCAAATAACAGCAAAAGGATTGCAGTTCTCCAGCTGAATACATAGAGGTCACTCTTCTACTTCTATTATACATTCTAGTTGTTTCTTCTTAGAATTTATAAAATTATAGTGAAAAGGACACAAGTATTTTCATACATAAACTCAGTATCAGTAAGACAAACTTTATCAGGTATCCAAGTAATCTTTAAAAATTGTTGCATGTGGCCTAAACCATTTTTCTTGCTCACATATAACTTCTTCCAGATGATTTTCTAATATTTATAAAAGAAAGTATGTAATATTGCAATACAACCATTGCGCGTCTCATCCCAAATCAGTCAGGCTTGCTGCCCTTTAATTGAAAAAGGTTAATCCTTCCTAAGCATTCGAATAATGTTTAGAGTGCAGTTATTAATGTGAAATAGTTTACCTTTATTTGCCATTTTGCAATTGGTTTATCACTCACTATACCAATGCCATCAGAATGGCTGCCATCTATAGGAACCTGACAATCAATAGCTCTGGTATTCCTGAATGTTGCATCCATCAGCACAGGGTCCTCAGGGATCCATTTTCCAACACTATACTGGGAGCAGTGGAATAAAGCACATGTATATAAAACCAGCTTAGCTTTAAAGATCGGAATTGACACAAAACTAACACGTTGTCCAAAAGCTGTGCAACAAAGGAGTAATTGAAAAAAAAATCACATACATTTTTGAGCCATAATAAAATACATAGGCTGGAATTAAATATTGCTTTAGAGGATTTTTGGATCATGAGATGCTTTTCTGGATCCTATGGTTTATTCATCTCTGTCCTGTAGGCTACTGGTAATGAGGATAGGAATACTTTATCAGATGGATGATGACACTTGAATTTTTATCTATCTTTAAATCGCATTTCACTGAGCAGAAATACATTTTTGAAGGAGAGTTGTATACCATTTTGGATGGTAGATTATTGCATGACTACATTGTTTAGTGACTGTAATATTACCAGTAATTATAAATATGGCCAAGGGCGCATGACATTGTTGCATTGTGATTACATATTAGTGTGGTTTGGTTATATGTTTCCTGTACATTGTTATCATGTATACTAGTTATAATATGTTATAGAGAAAAAAATGTCATTTAGAACAGGAAAATACATGAGAAAAAGTTAAAAATGCTCTGCACATAGGCTTAACTGCAGAACATTGCATCCTCACACATACAGGCCTTGATAAAAAGCAGCCAAGACACATGCATACTTTCCAGTAGTCCTAAGCAGACACTGGAGATTAACATCAAGGTTTTTTGAACTAGCCAGCTATAGAAACCTGTCATGTAGTTTAGACATCTGGTGAGTTGTATCTCAAGAGCTTCTATAGCAACAAACGCTACAAGGCAGACGTGCTGGCATCACACACATAAACAAAGGTACACAAGGGTGTGGTATAGGAGATAAAGTATATATATGTTGGTTCTATGATTCAATAAATGTTAAGTTCTAGTTTCACATATCCAAAGTGGAAGGCTGTTTTGTGTTTGTATCCTAAATTGTGTTATCTGCCTGTACCTTTGGGCATTGTCCTCTTCAGAAGCCATCTTTTGTGCCACAGAGAACAAGGACTACACAATACTTCTGGGGTAGGTTTGAACTAGATTCATATCAAGCGCCCTTGAAGAAGCAGATCGTGACAATTATGTTGTTTAGAAATAAGGGAACTGGCATATTTCTTAGGTTAACATGGTAGTGCAATAATGTTTAGTATAGTTTTAGGATGGGATTGGCTTGTTCAGTGGGTGAGAGATGAAAGAATACTTAAATTATAGTTGAAAAAATAAAGTTAGAAAATATATTTTTTGCTCTGAGTCGGCAGTTTGATATGATAGTATGAAATGCAAAAACCTACACTTTACAGATAATATATTTGATTTGAGCTTCCAGTAGGGGTGATAAAGGTTAGTATAGTTAGACAATCCAGACATTCTTAGGGCAGGCATAGTTATATCCTGAACATAAAAGAAGGAGGTGAATTTGTATAATGTTGTTGTTTTTGAGAAATATGCATTTCAATAACTGTTTTCATATGCCTAATAACATGATTAAGATATTATTATTTGAGAATGTATACAAATATGTTATGTTTAATGGTACCATTGCACATTACTCTAAATTAGAATTTATTTTAGATTTACTTTGAAGCACAGAAATATTTAATTAAATAATTAAGTCAGTATTGCTATGACTATGATATCTTACTATCTACCATATTCCTTAAAACAAAACATTTGATATAAAATCAAATATAAGAAATGATCCATATATAAAGACTTGCAAACAATAATGTAGCTGACAAGAGTGAACTTACCTGTTGCTTTGTAAATTCACATTTAAGATTAAGTGTTTCTTTAAAACCGAGGCCAAAAACTCTTACAGAAGTACAATCGTACTTCCGAATATCACATAATCCAGTGTTCTCAAGCTCCAATATCTCAGGTACCTGGTCTTTACAAAAAATATACAACAGTCACAGCCTTGAACAAAATAACTCAATATTACCTATACAAGTCATATAGTATCAGTTTTACATTATTAATATTTTACACTGGTTACACTTTACAACAATTAAGGACAAAACATAACATTGTCTTTAACCATATACATATTCTACTCATATACTTTAAAACTATTAGTTTTAAAGATTAAGCTATTATATTAAAATGTATAAAATCTGGATAGGGTACAGTAATATTTACACATTGCTTCAAAATGTATATGTCATTTTTATGTATACACCAAAATGGTAAATACAGTAGACTCTCAGTTAACTGGAACTCAAGCAACCAGAACTCTCAAGCCACCCAAAAAAAAAAAATGAATTACGGCACCTAGATTGCATCCACTGTACATCTCTGCAATTCAGTTTTATCTGGAAGCAGACAGGCATGAGTGACTGAGCCAGTGCAGTGTTGGTGTTACATTCCCCGGGTTCAGCACCGCACCCTGCAGCCGAACATACCTGTGTGTGCGTGAGGAGTGAAAGCTGCTGCTGCTAGAACAGCCCTTAAACTGAGAATCTACTGTATATCTGTTTTTTAGGTGGTACATAATAATTTTCCCCAAAAGATCCTATATATATATATATATTTGGCTTTTTTGTAGGCAGTTTATCTCATTATAACCAAAAAAATAATAGTCTATCAAATGTCTAAAGGAGACTCAAAAACAAATAATAACACAAAACATAGATTTTATTGTATCTATATAAAAATAATATAATACACACTGAGATAATCTGGATTGAATTTTCAGATTTGGATCAATCATTTTCTATTTGTGTGCATTAATAGTGCATTATGCACCATTAGTGAGCTACACCAATACACAGATGCATACACAAACAACATTGGTGGTATTTTTGGACACATATATTCTATTGTTTAATATGTAAAATAAGGGATATGTCTCAGTTTGTTTTTGGTCACCCTAATTGGCTCTAATAAAGATCCCAGGAGCCAACGTGTAATTTTTCTATTAATTTTCAAGTTTTTTTTTTGTTTAAGTGGAAGTTTAAACTGTTTATTTCCTAAAAAGACAATAACAATGTATGGCAAATACTTACCAGCTAAAATGCTGCAGTCATACGAGCTGAAACCTGTAAAACAGGAGCATCCCCAGTCCATACACTGTCCATTGCCACTACAGTGGTTTGGGCATTTTAAAGCTAGAACAATGTTATCTACAGGGCTTTTGAAGTATTTTTTATGTCCTAACTCTACCAGTTTCCGTTCACATTCATTTTCTAGTAGCGGTATTCCAGCTTCTGCCCAGCTCAAGTCATCTTTTAGTAATAAATCTATAATGCACATATCAACTACATCCATCAAATATTTTCCAAGAAAATCAGCACACAACTTTCCTACACTGGAGTTAAAAACTGACTCGTGACAAAGGTCTGAAGTATATGAATGAGTCAAGCCTGATGGGGTAGGCCAAGAAGGCAGAAATTCCGGGTGTGTATCTGTAGAGTGGTCCTCTGGGAAAAAGTAGCTGAAGCCTTCCAGGTCAGCTTGGCTAAGACTTTGATATGGAAACGTTGAAAGATATTCGTAATAATTCTGACGTTTAAATCTATTTTTAATATTATGTCCACTAGGAGTTTGGCTTTGAAATTGTTCAATACTTATTCTAGTAAAATTATTTGGATTCATATTTAATCCAACCTCAGAGGAAATTGGTCCGGACTCCAGAGTTACATCTGCAACTGAACGCTTGCTTAAATCTCTTGAGGAATCCAGAGGGTTTAGGTACTCTGTTGTAACATCCAACCCTGGTATGAGTGAATAGTATTTCACATTGTCATTGCACATATGATCTGATTCAACTTGAGAACTGGTCATGAGTATATTAGGAGTCTGATGTAACCCGTCTCTGTCAGCAGTACAGCTGCAATATTTCACACTGTTGAAAAATGATGACGAAGATGGTATTTTGTCAAAAAAACTATCTCCAGCTGAAATTCTGCAGAGACAAAAAAAAAAAAATTTCAGAGAGATTCTTTAAACCTCCAATTAACTGCTGAAGAAATACAAATACTTTGAACTGTCAAAATAATGTTCAGGTAAGCCACAAATATGTCAAGAATTTGCAGGCTTCTGAGTGTCAAACTAATTATATTTGAGATGAATAATTTAACAGGATGCTATGTCCAGTGCACATTATACTATTCAGAGCCAGATGTTGTTTAGATGAGCAGCCCCAGTATCCACAAATATAACTGTACATGTTTCATTAACTTGGGGGTATATAACCAAACTGGTGATATTTTAATTAAAGGCATATCTAAGTTTCCCTGTTTTTCCCTCTCGCTAATCTAACACTTGCTGCTTATATCAGAAACACACATTACATTGAGTCATTCTATACACATACAGATTTATTTTATTTAAAACTAAAACTTGTTTTTCACACCCCGAGAGCTGCTCACATTGGAACAGTGAACTTCCCAATAAAAATACTGCATTTGGGGACCTTCAAGTCACCTTTGCTAACCTTCAAGCCAACAGCTGCTCATTGCAGATATTACAGTGTAGTGTCTGGCTCCTCCTGCTTCCTTTTGCAGAGGTCTACACATCCCACGATTCATTCCTGCACAAGCTACAATGTATTACATTTATTGGCTGCTTGTGATTGGCCAAAACTAAATTAGGAATGTTATGCTAATTTTTTACACTGCTGATTCTCCTCTATCAGATTTATGCCTAATCCAGGAAACTTAATATGTTTGTAATACTTTTAATGTGTTTGTACAAGCACGTTAAAAGGACCTCACAATCAAGTAGTCATTTTTTTTAATTATTCTTAAACAGCATAAAAATCTGTCTATACATTGTACTACGCATTTTTTCTTTCTAATGTAAATTATTCGTGATTAACTGCATTAATGTGCTAACTAATAACTCAGTTTCTTTGGATCATAGGAAGCCACAGATTAGTATAAAGAAGCCACATAAACTATAGTGAATATCTCAGGGGCTATTTACTGTAGAGAAAATAACTAGTACAATGTAAAATTGATTTAATGCTCTCTAAGAAGAAACTAACAAGTTGTTTGGATGATGAATTTACAAAGTTGTCATTACAAGGTATTGTTACTAGAATTTGTAAAATAAGAGTAAAACCTGTATTCTAAAAATGTACAAATAGATTATTGTAGATAAGATTTTTGCAATTCTTAGATAACATTTTTGCAATTCTGAAATTTGGCAAGTCTGAACACAATTTCAAATATATTTTAAAAGATGTGTGAGTTGATAATATGCTGTTTTTAGAACCTGGCTGTCATCTGAAATTATGGATGGTAGGATGCAGTATGATAGCCCTGCTCTATCTATGCAGCACTAACCTATTAATAATTATCCTTTGTAACTATGACTCTTAAATCATATACTATCCCAGTATCCCCAAATATAGTCATGTTTTATGGAATTTGTATCTTTTTCAGTATGGACTTTCCAAAAAATATAAAACCTCCCTGCCGCTGTGGACAACCAGCCTCTTCATCATTGCACCATTTCAGCAACAAATACAAATTGTATGCTTTACTCATGTAAAAGAGAACTTTGGAACACTAGACAAATACACATATAGATGTAAGTAAGCTATAAGAGTCACTGTAATTGTCAAGATTTCAGAACATTTCAATAGTAAAACCCCATCACATATAATAGTTGTGGTACTGCGTACACACAATGTTACAAAATTACGCCCGCGCACATGCTCAATGAGCACCGAAGGCAAGACTTGCACGATTTAGGCTGCAATGAACGCTAAGGGTGCTCATTGCAGGGCTCGCTCGCAAGACTTTACAAATGACAGGGGCTGGAATGAGCGCCAAAGGTGCTTATTGCAGGGAACGCGAGGAGCGCCAAAGGCGGTCTTCGCGTGCCACGCAAGACTGTAAAAAAGCCTACACATGATCACAAGAGGCGCTTATGTCAATGGCTGTGATCACCGACGAAACACGTAGCACTTTGCCGCTGATCGTAAGGCATGCAACAGTTTACGCTTTTAACGGGCGAAAAGATCTCAACCGCGTAACTCCAAAGACCCCACAAAACAGCCAAATAATTAGAATAATAATAATAACACACTCACACACAGCACAGGGGGAGAGCCAGGTAGCCTGTGAGCGAGGGTGCAAGCGAAATTGAGACATATTTGGAGTTTTTCGTCAATCAAAAATCGTCTAAGCAAGGAAAATAATGGCTGCCGAAAAAACGTAAAAATTCTCTAACTGGATCAAAACGAGGCCGAACAACACCAGGCACTCAGGACTTAGAAAATACATGATGGCAAAGACAGTAACACACACGAACAACGCCAGGCACGCAGGACTTAGAAAATAAAACCAATGGCAGTCAGTGCGCACCACACAAAGATTCAGCACCCACACAGAGGAGAAACACACGGGGAAGGGAGAGGGGGGAGATGGTGGAAAGAGACACATGGCATTCCCAAGCACAAAACTTGCGGGTTACCTAAGCCTGCAATGATCGGCGAAGGCCCGTAAAGTAGACAGGAGGAGAGGCTTGCAATGAGCTCCGAACATGCTCAGAGGGGTCAGAACTTCGCATTGTGTGGCCAACAGCATTGCCAGGCTTCAAATTTTATTGCCATCATTTTTGACAGGCAATTCCCTAGTTTTTTTATAAACTGCTTGTTGGCAGAATGTAATTTACTTTGATTGGGCTGTACTGTGCAGAGATGACATAACTCCAAGGAAGTGGTAATAAACTCTACCACCAATGCGAAGCTGTTTGCAAAAAGTGAGAGGCTCCAACATATTGACGACAAAACAAAACCTGCTATGCATCAGTAACAGAGTGTACCGTCTATTCCAAGAAGTTCTCTTTTTCACTGTAGAGTGGAGCATAGTAATAGCAATTATACTCTGCCTTAATGCTGAACAGTTTGTAACAAAGGGATCGAGTTCCAGCCTAAGATGAAGCAAAAGCCAGATATTGTCTATGTTTTCTATGACTCTTTATTTAGTTTTTATTTATATCAATCAATGGATTGGGATAGAGCTACAGAAAAGAAATGAAAGGGGTTCAAGGGAAAGAGGGAAGTACAATCACCATGTTTGGAAATATAATGTAATACAATATTTGGCAAAGATTAGGGATATTTCAGGGAATGCTTACAGTTAACTGGCATTGATCCAAGTTCTGCAGCAAAGGAACTGGTAAAATATTAGGCTGTGAGCATCTAGCTTCAATGTCAGATCTGTAGGCATTTATAGTGGGTTCAGCATTAGCCATGGGAACTTTTTCCTTAAATGGGAAGCAGTATTCCCTTTAAGGTTGGCTGTAATATTTCCATTTCCATATTATGCTAATGTTTGTATATAACTTTTTGTAGGAAGTAAGGGCCTCAGCTAAGCCTCTAAGAACCTCAAATAGGATCTGAATCATTAAGCAATATTCTTTTTTAAGGTCTGGCACAATTCAGATCCTTGAAGTAGTGTTTGTGGACAGAGCAACAGATTTGAAGATATCTAAAGTTATTACTAGATTTTACTACTTGAAAGGTATGACCACTTCAGTGGTCATTAAAGAGCATTAGTGCCATATTCAATTCCAAGCCCACAACTCGATCGCAGATGGCCGAATGTCTGCAGGCGTGTTGCGGGCTCCCGTTCGTCTCCGATTGCGATGCTATTCAATTGTTCAAGCCCGTAAGTTACTGTCCCAAAGCCAAAACCGTAAACCATGCACTGGTTCGGAGCAGTATAGGGCGGGAACATGATCAATTGAGCAAGCCCATAACAGCTCATTTCGAATTAGCCAATAGAAAATGAGGCTGTCATTATTACGGCAGTAAAACATGGAGGTTACATGTCAATCAATCAATGTCAATCAATCAGACTCACAAACCCGCAAAATAAAGAATTATGAAAATGAATGCCAATACTGTTCTGGTCCATATGGGTGGCCTGATATGTATTAACTCATTGATACCCTAGATCGATTTAACCCCGAAATGAAACATAAGAATACATTTAATTTACAGCCGATTTGCGATAACTATTATATGTGATGGGGTATCTACATCCTTACTGCAATTAATTATAATGTCTGTCATCGCTTTCCCCGTTATTTACAGTGCAGTATTGATTTTTTATTTGCAGTTACAGTGCTACGAATAGGTATTTAAGCCCCTTACGGATCCTCTCTAGCACTGGTAGGATTTTCTCCTTAATTTTCCATTTATGGGTGTGAATACATTTGCGGCTTGGGGAAATTGAGCAATTGAATAGTGATTTGCGATTTTAGCCATCGTAACTCTTGTGAAATTAAAAGATCAAAGGCTTCGGGAGGCTGTAAGTTACGGGTTTAACCATCCCAATATTTTCAAGGCTGTAACTCGGAAGTCATTGGGGAGCCTGCAAAAAGACGCCAATTGAATAGCAAATTAGCTTGCGACCTCACTTATGGGTTTCCGGATCTCCCGAAACCTCAACTGAATATGGCCCTTTTTGTCAATACGATTTATATACTCAATAATTGTTTCTGAAAATTGGAGGCAAGTAGCACTTTTGGAAAAACACTAACTTACGTTTTAAATTCAATTTCATATGTCACAGAATACATTTATCAGTGCAGCACTTTGGGTATGAACATACCAAGGGCCATATTCAATTGAGCTGTCAGGCGATCCGGGAGCCCGTAAGTGAGGTCGCAAGCTAATTTGCTGTTCAATTGGCATCTTTTTGTGGGCTCCGAACGTCTTCTGAGTTACAGCCTTGAAAAAATGGAGATGGTTAAACTCGTAACTTACAGCCTCCAGAAGCCTTTGATCTGTCACTTTTGCAAGGCTAAAATCGCAAATCGCTGTTCAATTGCTCAATTTCCCCAAGCCCGCAAATGTTTTCACACCCATGAATGGCAAATGAAGGAGAAAATCCTACGAGTGCTAGAGAGGACTTGCATGAGGGTTAAACACCAAATCGTAGCACTATAAATGCAAATAAAAAATCAATACTGCACTGTAAATAACGGGGAAAGCGATGATAGACATTAGAATTAATTGCACAACAGTCTCAAGCCCGCAAATCAGCAAGATCTTAGACTTTTTTTAATGTTTAATTTTGGGGTTATATCGATCTCGAGAATCAATGAGTTAATACAGATCAGGCCACCAATATGGACTAGAACAGTATTGGCATTCATTTTCATAATTCTTGATTTTTTGTTTTAGCGAGTCTGATCGCATATCGGACCCCCAAACCTAATTGATTGACATGTAACTTCAATGTTTTACTGCCGTAATAATGTCTCGTTTTCTATTGGCTGATTCGAAATGGGAGGGTACGGGCTTGCTTAATTGATAATGTTCCCACCCTGAATTGCTCCGAACCAGTGCATGGTTTACGGTTTTGACTTTGGGACAGTAACTTGCGGGCTTGAGCAATTGGATAGCATCGTAATCGGAGACGAACGGGAGCCTTTAATTTGATTCGTTAATTTCCTGATTTGCAATTAAATCAGCATTTAAAGAAAAGCATTTATTGTTTCAAACATACCTGCATTTTTTCATATATTTAATATAATTAATATAGTTTACTCATTGGTCTAGGATAGGAGGCTGCAACCTGTTATAATTAAAGAGCCAGTCTATTAATATGAGGGACCAACAAGTGAAGACTATCTGTTATTGTTTAAAATGTTATTGTTCTAGTCCAGTTTTCTTTTTTTTAATAAAAGAAGCAAACTGACACTAATTTGAATTTACAGCTAACAATGAATTAACACTGCCACATCTGTGCATGAGAGAAGAGCTGCAAATACATCTGTACAGAGTCACATTGGCTTGAGAGCCACAAGTTGCTGATTCTTGGTAAGGGTGTTAAGTGTTTCCCTCAGGAGATCTATAGATGGCTTGACATATTTTTCTCCACAAAACTGTGAAACTCTATTCTGTGTCTGTCAATTTTAAGCATTTAATGTCTAGAATAATGCAAGATACATACTTTTGAATATTTTTTTCTGACCTGATCACTGTTAATCCTGCAGAGCAAAACTAAACAGTAAGTATACTGTGCATCACACATTATAAGTTTCATTAAGACATTATCCTGTAAAGCAAAATCACATGTGAGGTCTATGAAATTATAGTAATATTAAGTATTATACATATAAATAATCACAAATATCTTACTTCCATTGATTGATAAAATGAAGGTGGTTGTTTGATATTTGTTCAAGTGGATCTCCTTTGGTGTTATGAAAGTCATTGTTAGCATTTCCATCAAAAGTACCACAAAGTCCCAATGTGTTTCTAAAGTCAGATCCGGGAGCTCTTAGAGTTAAACTCATTCCCCAATCACTCACATCAGCCCGGATAAAAGCTCCAGATGAGAAAGAGATCTAAAAAAGAGGAGAGAAACAATTAGCAACGCTAGACACATTCAGCACATGAACTCCTAGCCCTACTTTGTGTCAATGGAGGAATGAATAAAAAAAAAATTCCTGGAGCAGAATATACTGCTTTGAATGCATAACCGTATTTGATGGTTTTTCCCTGTCAGCCAATGTGCAGCAATATGGCTATGAGAGTCATAAGTGTCTGCCAATGTGATCCAGGTATCGCATGCTGTCTGCTCATACAGAGGTATTTCCTGTGACATTTCCTGTTGGTTTCCAATGAGTTTAAACAAGATTAACTAAATATATTTTCATTAAAAAGACACTTTTATAATGTTTAAAACTTGTTCTTTTATATGCATAATAGAACATTTTGCAATCCATGTCCCTTTAAGAACACAGGGAAAGATCACATGCAAGCCATTACTTCTCTGCCAGTGTTGAGTGCACACATACGCCCTCATTCAATTGCGATTTGGCCAATTGAAAAGGGTCTAAATAAGCACATAGCATAAAACTTCTTTAAAAAAAATATTCTATGTGCTTATTTAGAGCCCTATTCAATTGGCCAAATCACAATTGAATGAGGGCCATAGAGGACTGAGTTTGTGCCTGCTTAACCTTATGCATCTGAGAGCCCTAATCAATTACTAGGTAGCAAGATAACAATAAAATGGAGGTTGAAGAACAGAAATACTCGAGAAGCCATTGCCAAATTAGCAAAAAGAACTGGGCCCTTGTTAGAGGGCTGATATGAAACTGGAAAAGTAAGATCAGAGACAGACAGGTTTCAGTGGCATTGGGTTTGGTAAAAAAAAAGACAGTGGGTGATGTGCAATAGAAAATGAAACTTGATATAATTTGAAAAAATAGAGAAAAAGTGAGTGAAAGATGAAACTAGAAAAGGGTGAAGAGGGGCTTTTAGAAAGGAGCAAGAAGTGAGAACAAATAACAAGGTTGTCAAGGTCTAGTAAAAAGAAGGAAATCGGTGAATAACGCAGTGTCTCTATCATTGTTACACATTTTTATGACTTCAACAATTAATGGACAAAAATATAAACAATGTATGCAATATCTAGATTTTGTAAAAAATATGATATACCTATCATTTGCAGGAAAGGTGTTTAACTGAATTTATTAAAAAATGGATCTCAAAGAAAATGTACCCTATCAGTGGAAGAGGGGCCAGCAATTTATTGCTCTGCCACTATTTATACCACTGAAATGGTATATCTGATTAAACATGTGCCAATATTCTATATTTTATATTCAATATGTCATATTCTACAAGGTGAATGATGGACTCAACCATCAACAGGGACACTATTGGATGTACATGCCCACTAGTATATTTGCACAATAAAGTAAAACTTCGGATATGTTATTCTTTTTTTAAAGAAAACATATTTACACATAATTTTCCTTATGTGGCACCAGTACATTTAGTGAAACATATATTTGCTTATTTGAGAAACTTCCAGGAATCCTCTTGATAGTGACATGCAAAACACATCTGTTTTCTGTCAAATAGATTAATACTTTCCCACAAGCATTAAATTAGCCCCTTAATCTGTGGAAGTCATGAATCACATTACAAAGTGTTAGTGAACCCCTCCAGCAATGAACATGATAATAAATCACTTCTGGTTATTACAGAGTATTAATGTATATACAGAACCTACTGTTACTGTGGAAGTGATTCCCAACATCATAATGTTTGTTTAATGTGTTAGGGGTTAAATCTGGATGATTGGTCGCTTATATATCCATGACTAACACAGTAAGGTCTTTTTTGTCGACAAGGTCATCTAAGATGTATTATTTTCCAATGTACATGTATAAGAACATAACCTAAAATGTAGTGTTATTCTATGGTGCAGATTTTTGAAACTATCTACAAGTTCTAACAGGTCATGACTAGTTAGCAAGTGCTTTCTCAATGACCATCTCAGTACCCTTCAACTATTCTTATAGGTTTTTGTATGAGCACAAACGCTCCGTGTCATATGACTTTTCCTGTGAACCAATGGAGAAGTGATTATCTCTATATTAACTAACCTATGTGCTCCATCGGTCCGTGCAGCTATTGCTAATTGGGATAGGTTGTAGGAACGTTTGCACGTAATACATTAATGGTGATCTCATGAATTGAATTCACTTAAAATACCACATTAGTCCAAAACATTATTTTGTGCATTTAACAGAACGTGTTTTCTACTGTATAATTGCAATGAAGGACAAAAAAGTAGCTATAGTCAATAATATTTTCAGAAAAGTGTACACAAAATCAACTGAAAAACTTACAGTGATTTTTCTTCCAAGATAGGATTCAGTGATTCTGAAATTAGTATTATTTAAATCCCGATTCTTCACAGTCAGATGCGGTTGGGATTCATGAAGCTGACCACTGCACATATCAAACGTAACGAGATCACTTCCTTCCTTCGCAACGAAGCCACAATTACATGAAGCCGGATGGTGAAGGCTGCCGCAGTCCCATTGGCGGACATGAATCTCAAAATCACGAGATGTACTCTTGTACAGCACAAAGGTTCCAGTGTTAAAATTGTCATATAATCTGCATGCAAACAGGAAAATATATTTGAATGTTATTCAAAAAATAATTTCTTCCTTTTAAAGAAAGAATTACATTGCAATAAATATACTTTTATATGTGATAATTAATTTAAATATTACCTTCCATCAAAGGTAATCACATGAGGGTCAGTGAATGAATAACAGTAGGCGGTGGGGACATCCTTCACTGTAATCTGAACAAAAAAAAAACAAATGCTTGTACAATGCTTTACAATAAAGTATTGTAAATGTAATTTTGCACAACAACAAATGCCTTTCATTTCAGAAATGTCTAACTAAAACATTAAAGGTATTATTAAATGTGCCCCTACAGATATCGATACTAAACAAAAGGAGACTATCTGCACCAGTGAAGGTCACATTTACAGTCCTGGAGCCTGTAAATTGGACCAAGCAATATATTTTGTCCCATTTTGGGTATACAGTAAAAATGGTAAAATTCACTATGTGGCAGGAATTGCAACATATTTGAAACAACATCAGTAGAGCTGTGAGGCAAATAGGCAGCTGCATGTATCTGTTGCAGGCTCTGCCACATTTTGAAACAAGACATTTTTAATCACAATTCATTAAAAATCTGCTTTTATTTATCTTTACAACTTAAATTCACAGAAGTTGGACCATTTCAGTGGTCTTTTAAACATAATAAGTGTTGAACCTGTATGCTTTGTGGTGTGTAGCCGTTCCATAAGAAATTTGTGCTAATTATGGGGTCCACTGCAATGTTTGTAACTTGGTCTCCGTCAACTGCAAAATCTGTTACTGCCGTGTAATAAAATATAGCTTCAGCACAAGTTCCATTTTCGCAGAGAGATGGCAGGAGATCCACCTGACATGAAGACAGTGCTATATCTGAGCCATGATCTTCTTCAGCTGTTAACCAGAAAATACATTCAGAACAAATCTGTAAGTTTAATTATTTAATAAAGTATATTTGTAAAATATTATAATAAAAACATACATTGTGGTTATTTTTTTAGCATGGAAATGTGATTTTATACCCAGACAAGAAGGTTTTGGGACAATTGATAATGACAATACTGTTACAGAATGTGATACCTTTGTTGGCTGTCTGGAGTTTCAATGTAATTTTACATTCGTTCTGAAGCTGGCTTGGCATTGAGCATGTGATTGGGACTGTGCTCTCCACTGTCATACGGTATTCATTGCCATCTTCTGATATGGTGAGGGCCTCAGGATGTAACTGACATAAAGAAAAAAATAATAGATTAAAGTCCATAAATAACACTCTTATGAGACATAGTCTTGGAATGGTAATATACAATATGGATTACCCTACCAATCTTAGAAAAAAATAAAGTCCAATGTGAATTACAGAACTTTCAGAACTTTGGGCCCTATTCTATTGCCCAATTTGTACATTTATACACACTTAAAATTGCTCTTAAAATTGCCACAGATTCTATTAACTACTCACAATCCAATTACGAGTTACCCACCCACAAAACTGGCCTTAAAACTCCATTGGTTTTACCACAGCTCAAATATTACGAGCTCTAAATAATTAAAGTTACACAAAATCAATATTTTATTAATCTAGCCTGCAACCTAAAAAAGAATCAAGTTTCTGTCAAAAATAAGACTCGCAATTGCTTTTTCAAAAACATTTTAAAGCTGTAACCGCTATTAAACATACAATACTGTACTTTAAAAGTATAGGAAGGCATGGAAACACATTAGAAATAATTGCAGAAAAATCTCAAACCCACAAATATGCAATTAAAAAATATATATTTTTAATGTTATTTCTTAGTAATATCGTTCCCAGGGATCAAGGGGTTAATACATAACATGAAACCCACATAGACTAAAACAGATGATCTAATGCATTTTATAGATTGGTAGAGTGCTTGATTGTGAGCACTAATTAATATTACTTATTGGCACTAATTAAATCTTAGCCTCCGATTGCTGATTACGTTTAACTTCCATGTTTTACTGATGACATGATGACGATGTCTCATTTATTATTGGCGAGTTCAGGCTTGAGGTCGGAATTTGCGAACTGGAGTCAGTAGAATACATCTAAACATTTATAAGTAAAAAGAAAAAAAAACTTGCAGCCAAATCTGAGTTTGAGGCATTTTCAAGCAGCTAATAGAATATGGCCCTTTGTTTTCAAAAGTTCAGTTCTTGTATGTAGAACAGATGTAGCCTTAATTATTATATAGCCTTTTTATCTGTCCTTATCTTTGCAAAAAACATAATGCTTTATACGTACAGTATTAATATATGATTAATATTTTATGGTTAAATATATATATTCTTGGCTCTATTATGGGAATTCAGTTTGGTTAATGATCATTTTAGAAATAATAAATCTGATCACACTGCATTATGTCGCACAAAATAGAACCCCAGTATGGCTGGTATCCAATTACAAGTTGGTTCTATCAAGTATTAGTTTTTTTGTGTTGTTGAATGGCAACCTACTTTATTGAAAAGGCCATTGAGCCAGCAACTGTGATACACTATACTTTAAACCTTTTTGATTTATGTATAAATGTGGTTTAATTCACTACAGAAGAGACAGGAGAGTGTGATGGTGAATATACAGTGAGGGGGGTATGTTGTGGGCCAGCAAAGAGTGATGTGCATGATTGCCATGATATCTCATTACACAGAGGAGCCACAAGCTTTTAAGGATGATATATTACCTACACCTGTTTAGTTGATATGTTTCCTGAATGTCTAGTCACCACAAACAAGGTCTTGCTCAGGCAGAAATGTTTATTGTAATATGTAAATTATTAAGTTCAAGTTTAACTTACAAAAAACTCATCATCATTTCTTTGGCATGAAAAGTATGCTGTGCTTTATTTTAAGAAATCAGTACTAGTGGCTTATATTTTACTTAATTTTAAACAAAACTTAATCACTCCCGACACTGTATAAACTCACATTATTGTTAGAACATCACAGAACAAGGCTTGAGAGACTAGTGATTTAACTTATTAAAGACATACATACATTCATGGACTGTCTTGGTAAAGAAGGAATGCAGTTCTATCGATGTCATTATTCATGTACAAAGGTTATTTTACTAATGTGCACTTCAGTAATAATAGGCTATAAAATATTATTTAACACCGTACCTTAATGCCAGCAAAAAATTCCTTGCTCTCTACAGTGGAGCTGTGAACATCTGGTTTTTCCAGAAAAAAACTGGAAACACTGCAATATATCTGTTTTCACAAAAATAAAATAAAATAAACATGAAAAGTAAGAATTGGAAAAAATAATAATCATTAGTCTAGCACTAGAACAATTCAAAATAAACTAATCTAAATATTTCAAGCAAACAGTTTAAAATGTTATAATTTTGTGAGTGTGTAGACTTATCAAGCAGCAATTGTTAAAATGTAAACCAGCACAACATTTAAAAGCTTCTATTACCAGGGATAATTATTGAATCTAAAAACTATGGCCTCTATTCCATGTGGTCATGTAGCAGCTGCAGAAAGGCTTCCTTGTAACTGTGGGAGATTTTTCTCTTATGGATCCTCTAAAAAAAATCGCCTCAAACTTAGTGACATGGACAATGGAGGATGTCTTTTTGCTCTCTAGCGCTAACATGTGATCTCAGCCTGCTTGCAAGAGACTTTGGGACCTTGGTGTCCAGGAAAGTAAAATCTGTCACTGCCACTACATATTCCCCTTCTATTTGCCAGGAACTAAGATTGCAGTTTGCAAGATCTTCATCTTTTTAATGTTGAGCAACAGGTCAGCTTTCGCACTTTCTACTTTCACCCTCATCAATAGGCCATTTGATTCGTCCTCACTTTCAGCCATTAGAGTGGTATCATCCACTTATCTGACATTGTTGATATTTCTCCCAGCAATATTAACTCCGGCTGTGGATGTGTCCAGTCTGACATTACACATGATGTAAATAAAGTGACAACATACAACCTTGTCGGACTCCTTTCCAAAACTAGAAATATTCTATTGTTCGATGTTTGGTTCTGACCATGGCTTCTTGGTCCACATACAAATTCCTCAGGAGGTGCAAGAGATGATCTGATACTCCCATCTCTTTAAACACTTGCCACATTTGTAGTGATCTATGCAGTCAAAGGGTTTTGAATAGTCTATAAAGCAGAAGTAAATGTTTTTTTTTCTGAATCCCTCTTGCTTTCTCTATTATCCAACGGACATTGACATTTGCTCTCTTGTGCCACTGGGGAACCCGACTTGCACATCTGGAAGTTCCCGGTTCATGTATTGTTGGAGTCAAGATCGTAGGAGCTTAAGCATTACCTTGCTGGTATGTGAAATGAGTGCACTTGTTTTGATAATTAAAGCACACTTTGGAACTGCCTTTTTTTGGGATTGGGATGTAGACTGACCTTTTCCAGTCTACTGGTCACTGTTGAGGTTTGTTTGCATAAGGCAAGCAAAACTTTCACTGCAACAACTTGTAGGAATTGTAATAGTTAAGCTGGGATTCCATCAACTCCTGCAGCATTTTTTTTAACAAGGATTCCTAGGGCCATCTCACTTCACTCTCCATGATGTCTGGCTCCAGTTCTTTTGGGGAACTATTGAGGTTGTCAGTGCTGTTAAGAGTCTTCCTGTATAGATCTTTGGCGTATTCCTGCCACCTCTACTTTATCTGATCTGCTTATGTTAAGTCCCTACCATTTTTGTCTTTTATCATGCCACTTCGGTGTGAAGGATTCGCTTGAGATGTCCAATTTTCTTGAAGAGATTTCTTGACTTTCCCATTGTTATCTTCTTTGTCATTGTTGTCTGGATAATGTCACAAACTTCTTTCCAAAGTTCTTCAGGCATTCTATCATGTCTAGTCCCTTAAATCTATTATTTAACTCCACTGCATATTCACTGGGGATATTAATTTGTATCTGTCTGATGATTTTTTTTTCTCTTTTCTTCTGTTTAATTCTGAACTTTGCAATAAGAAGCTCATTATCTGAGCCTCAGTCAGGTCCAGGTCTTGTTTTGGCTGATTGTATAGAGCTCCTCCATTTTTTTCTACAGATTATGTAGTCACTCTGATTTCTATGTTGTCCAACTGGTGATTGCCATGTGTAAAGTCTTCTGTAAGTCTGTTGGAAGAGGGTGTTTACTATGAACAAAGAATTATCTTGACAGACTTCTACTAATCACTGTCTAACTTCATCTTGTACTCGAAGGCCAAACTTGCCAATTATTCCATGGGACGTTTCGGGGGGGGGGGGGGGGGGGGGGCAGACTATATGGTACTGTTGAACTATTGGGGGTCCTGGATTAACATGGAATATTGCTATTCTTTCTTCCTTCTCTCCCCTGATTCTGTCCTCCCAGCCTGGACACTTGAACTTTGACAGCTACATTTTTTATTGTGTGCCTTGTTGTGTGGCTACACCATGTTTTTTCATAGAGGGAGTAAATCCTAATTATTGTATGGTTTTGTGACTTTATTCATGTAATGATGCCAGTCTGGCAGGGATCAGAAAGTCCTAGCAATTTGGAGAGAGCCACAAAGCAATGGGGGAAGGAGCTAGTTCAAACTTATTAATCATATTTTAATATAGCTGGAGTTGTGGCCTAATGTATAACTCCCCCCTTTATTCTCAATACCAGGATAAGCATGGGTACAATGCTATTATCTGATAAGTAATATTTTTTTAGGAGTAAATATGGTTTAATGTGCCCATACTGCTGAGAAATATGACTTATTACTGCTTTGGTCACCCTTTGACTGATTATGAGGGCTACTTAATTTCTTCAGCGGGATTCTTGACCATAGTGGTGTTTGTCTGATATGAAATGTCCAATTCTAGTGCATTCAAGTTCACTAATTCCCAAGATGTCTATATGTAATCTCATGTTTTTTTTTTACAAAAAAAGCACATCCAAATACAGTTACCAATCACAATGAAAATAAAATAAGACATAATACAAACATTATGTTTCAATCATACACAGATTAAATATGAGTAGAGAAGTAGACTACATGAATAAAAATAAATATGCCAAAGATACTATTTGTATTTGTCTTTTGGGGGGTTATGTACAGGGATTGAGATTTTCAGTTTCTTTCAAAAGTATATATAATTTCAGTCCAAGTGGTAAAATTTTGTGCTTCCATTTTCTAAGAATTAAATATTTAGCTACCATCAATTTGTGAGATATTTGGTATTTAGTTGAATATTTATTTCCTCTTGGAAAGATGTGGAATAGAATTATATCTGTTTTGGCACAAATAACATGGCTAATATCTAATACCAGCTTCAATTGGTTCATAGTTATAACGTTCCAGGTTCCTATACTCAATTATTCTTTGTGGCAGACTTTCCTTTCCCCTCCAGACACTTCCGCAGCTGGGTGTCCTTTGGCCCAACCACTTCACTAGATCTAGTGCTACTCGTATTCGTCCTCTGCTCTTCCCTAGTAATGTGATAGACAGCTTCTGACCTGAGGGCATCATCTTCCAGTGTTGTAATGTTATTTCTCTTGTTGTTCTTATCTTGACAAAGCTACTGGAGTGGATTATCAGTTCCATGTCCAGTGGATTATGATTTGTCTGTCCTCTCTTCTATGACCTGTCAATCTTGGATGACCCTACATGGTGTTGCTGAAAGGTTCATTGATGTATACAAGCCCCTTCACCGTGACATGGTAGCGGGGAGGGATTGTAGACAGCAGCTATTGAGGGGGGAGAACTTGAAGATCCCTTAGCCCATGGGGTGGCAGTATTAACCCCTTATTGTGTTGGATTTGAGGCTTGATTTCTTAAGGTGGTAGCTTGTTGATCGCTTCAGATTTGACGCATCTATGGGTCTTAGAGGCATTTATTGTGCCTCTACACGTAGGATTTTTAGAAAATCTCAGCACACGTAAGGACTTACATGTAACCCTCGGAATCCTGAGATATCACAACCGGAACAACGTGCTTGCCTGTTGGAAAATATCAATGCGATAGGTACTAATGTATTACGATGTTAGGTACTTTACCAGTATTTCTCATAGTTTGGGTTTTATAATGTGTGAAGTAATTAATGGTAGCTGATTAATAGGTATAGTTTAATTGTTATTTTTTCCCATGTCAGCCATGGAATAGAGCCCTATGTCTTAAAAGTTTTAAAATATTTACCTGGAATGGAGCAGGAATTATTTAGAAACGGTTAAACTGTTAAACACAGAAGAATGCTCTTTTTCAAACCTTCTTGAACGTACCTCCTCAAATATGCTGCAACAAATTGCAGAGTTTTTTTTAAACATTGTGACTGATCCAATTAATCACTAACTAAAAGTATTTTGATCAATAATTGAAAAAACAGAAACAGCTATTTAGATTATCACAGAACATTTAAAAAAAATGGGAGAAGTTTAACATTCAAAATGGTGTGAAAAAGAGTGATTTGTTGTTACTGATGATTATTTTATTACATTTCTGGAGTATTCATTTTAGCTCCTTTATGCCTCATTGGAATCCTTCAGCAATTCAGACAATTGTGGAGCTTCTTCTTCACCGCCCACAGTGACATCAAAGAAGAGCAACATGAATTCATAAGGTGAATTTCCTTATTCGCTCCTAAAGTCACAATAGTATTACATTATAACTCCTCTGTGACCAGGATGAAGCAGAATGAACCAACAATGCAGTTCATATTAGGTATCACCTACCTACACAGGCATTATTATTTTTAATACTGTAAGCAAAGGTGATGGAAAGAATGGAAGCGCAAACCAGTATAGTTTATGTTCAGATTTCACATGACATTTATATCTGTACAAGGGCCTTTGTATTAAAAGTGTTTCTATTTTATATGCTTTTATTAAAAAAAAAGAAATTGGAAGAAGAAACTTTCTGTTAGTACCCACTTACGTTTCTTGAAATACAGATCTACAAAATTATTAATATGTGGTACATATACCCTAACAAAAATTAATGTATACTATTGGTAAAGTGTACTTGTTTTATGTTCTTTAATAATTAAAAATCTAAAAAAAGAGAAAATAAATATATTAAAATATTTAACTTAATCTTACCCGGTCTCCAAGTCTGACGTTTATTCCATCTAGCTCTATTGTAGAAAATGTTTGAACTATAGCTTCCTGCCTCAATTCTTCTTTATTCCCGGCACTTGAAAGTCTGGACCATCCTATCACAAACCCCATGGAGTTGTTACTAACAGGAGCAACAAAATTGCACTTTAGGTAAACACTGGATCCCACCATCTCAGCCACAACTTCTGGGATTTTTGGTGGCTCTGGCAATAATGTGTCAGAGATCGGTTTACCTATATATGGGGAAAAAATGTTTTATTATATCTTTAACATATACTGTCCACAATTTGATGAAAGTGAAAAAACAAAAATTCATCAATAGTTGTGATATCTAAAAATCTAAAAGTTAAAAGTGTGCTTTCAAATAAATTTATATTATGGCTAATGCTCCTCTCAGCACAAACTTATTAGACGCCCCCAATATTTATTTATATATATATATATATATATATATATATATATATATATATATATATAATTTTATTTATTTTTTATATATATATATATATATTTTTTTTTTTTTATATATATTGAAATAGATAAGGTTGCTAATTAATACTTCCTTATTCCTTGAGACATACATCACACATGCATTGTTAGATTACATTGTCCACACATAAGTAACTGGTCATAATATATTTGAATTTATAGTGTATTTATTAATTAACATTTCAATGTAATTGCCTCATGGTGGTGACAAGAGTAACAGGTAGCATCAGGTAGCATATTGTTGATATTTTGTCCAATGCATTATATTATTTCCTTTTTAAGAGCTTTTTCAATTCCTTAAAATTATCTTTTTCTAAAAATATTTGTATTTATTTTAACAAAAGTAGTGTATTAGACTTTATTATTTGTGAAGAACATACTGTATGTAAAGATCTCAATATAAATAATTCCTCATAATTCCTCTTACAGATAAGGGCAAAATTCAATTGTTTTTAGTTACTAACTAGATTTGAGGAAAGCCAGTAAGTTAGCTGGTTATGGTGCTTTCAGTACCTGAGGGAGGAGGATAGCTAGTATAATGAAGTGACACTTCCTGCATCTGATTGTACACAGAGGAGAAGAGTAGTGCATAGTGCAGTGAACTTGCCCATGCTTTCCTATGCCCTGATTTTTTTTACTACTACTGCAGCACATTGCAAGCCTGCCACTTCACACCCACCTCCTTTTTCACCCCACAAAATATTTTTCTCATGGCACCTGGCTACAGAAGGCAGGGGCTAAGTGTGAAACATATACAAACTAAAATGTAAATATATTGTTATGCAAATGAGGTGCCCCTCCCAGAAAAGCACCCCGTATTGTCGTAAGTTACAAATCTGGCAATACCTTTCATAATACAACTTAAAGTCAATGTAAAGGAATGCCTGCAAGTCAGAAATGACATGTCTTTAAAATCTGAAGCTATATTTTACCTTGATTTGGCCAACGTTAATCTATTGCATTAATGATTCTCATGGAAAAAACATTGTATTTAGCATTTGGTACAAATACAGAAATAGAACATACTTATCTGTAATAAATGGTTTTAGTTAAGCATTAACTTTAATTATAAATATAATTTGCATACTAAAGGTATTTTGATCAGTAATTTTAAAACAGAGACAACAAGAAGGAAATTACAAACAATAATATATATGTCATGAGTACCTAAAAATGTAAAAATGTTTTACTGTAAAAAATAGATATATTTATGTAAACTGCATATTAATTATATCAAATGAAAATAAATAGAATGAATAAAGCATATGAAGGGAACACTTACTAATGCATTCACCACTGACATCTGTTTCATCACACCGTGATCTGGATTCAGACACAACTGGAAAATAAAATACTGTTATTAAAGAAATATCAGCAGATTTAACAATAGTACAGAGCACATATTTGATCTCATCTCTTTGTTAAAACAAGTTTTATTTTATTTTTCAATATAATTTTACATGGCTATTTGTTGGGAAAAAAATTTAAGTTCGGTGTCAGGGGTGACCATGGTCACTGGGTGGATCCTCAGGGACTGAGTCCAATGGCCAAGACAGGAGAGGTCAAGAAAAGTATGACTTCAGGTGATAGCTAATGCAGTCTTGACACAACAGACAATGTTAAGTACAACGCTTAACTTGGCGTATAAACCAGACCTTACTAGCAATAAAGGTAAGATATACTTGACAGAACAAGCCATGTTAACATCAGCTAGGCGAAGGAACCAGACAGAAGTGTGAACATGAAAGATACACTGGAGTACTTGGTTTTGCTTGATCCAGCAACTAGAAAGGGGATAATGCATGGAAATAGGCATCCATGGAAGGCTTTAAGGAACATGGATGTGCAAGCTATCCACCCCAAAGGCACAGTGTCCTACAATAGGCACTGTGCAATGCACTGAGCCAGGATATAAAGATCCTGGGAATACCTGATTGGCTCCCATGCCTTATTGATGACAAGGGGTGGATGTATAACACACTGGACAAATCTCAAGTGAAAAAAGTGCGACCTGCACAGAATAAAGTAAAATTAAAATGATAAGTTTGCAAGTTTTCAATTTTGTAAGCTGCTTTGGACAGGGCCCTCCATTATTTTGTAAAGAGTTAATAAGGATGATAATAATAATAATAATAATAATTAGGAAAACAACAGAAGCAGAACCAGAACCCCACATTTCACAAGGCTGTGGAAGTATCCAGAAGCAGCTAATGCTGCGCAGATAAGAATACGCCCTGCCTAGGCCTACCCTGCAGCGTACTCCGTATATGTGTCACTCTAGGCCTAGCCCCTGGTTCCTCTTTGGATGACCCTGCGAACAACCAGACAAGCAGCCCTGTTAAATTTGAAGCACATAGCGGCATCGGTACACCTGCAAAGCCTGCGGGCTTGAAATTCACCGGAGTTACAGAGCTATTCAACCATGCCGTGACCAACGGGCCAGAGATGCAAACCCGTAAACCATTCTTGCGCACGTAGCATGTGCGGCCGTGAACAGGATTAGTCAAATCAATTAGTCAAATCCATAGTTACGGGTTTAGATGGAGCCAATGGTAAAAGAGATCGTCATCATTACGTCACTGAAAAATGTTGGTTAGATTTCAAAGCCTTACGGGTTTCAATTACGATCGGACCCGCATTCCAGAAAAAAGGCAAAATTAATAAATCAGTAAATATGATTTTGTAGTAAATATGATTTTGTAGCCCATGCGATTTCTATTATATGTAATGATTGCCGGGATCGATATAACACGGAAATTAAACTTAGAAAAAAGTATTTTATATTGCAGATTTGTGTGCTTGAGAATGTTGTGCTATTAATTTTAATACCTAACATCACTTTCCCTTTATTTGTAAGTCAGTAGTGTGTTGATATTTGTATTTACAGTGCTACGGATAGGACTTTAACCCCCTTGCGGGCCCTCTCTAGTACCCGTTGGCTCCATTTGCGGATTACAGGTTTGAACGCCAGTGGATTTGTGGCAATTTAATAGCGATTTTTGAACGTAACAGTTACGGGCTTGACAGATCAAAGGTTTTGCAGCAACAGAGATCAGATTTCGACAGCCCGTAGGGTTTTTCCGCAAGTAACCTGCACGTCATTTGCGGGTATCTTTACGAGGCCAATTTAAAAGCCGTAAGTTTTGCAGGCTCCGTCAGGGGCTACGGTTTTACACGTTGGGGGAATTTAATAGGGCTGCAGGTACCCCTCCTGACATCTAGGCTGGTAATATTTACTCTACAATGCAGTGGCTGTTCCAATAGCTAATCTATATGAGCATCAAAGATAAAACACTATCGAAGAATACTTTCTTTTTTACAAGATTCAGTGTAATGTTTTTTCAATAGAATTTTTAAATTTTACATTTGAAATATGTTTTCAAAATAAATTAATTCTACAGTGACTTATTTGATGGTACATTGTATTTTTGCTCAATTAATCATTAAAGTTGATTTATCCTCACAATTATCATCACTATTTTTTGCATTTGGCAATTTCTAGAATTCCTAGAATGCTATTAAATGCTATTATGACATGTACTATTAAAATATGTATTAACTGACATATTTTTCATTACTACGTACAGTTTCAAAGATATTAAAAACAAATTACGATGATCATATATTAAAGAACCACTGAATGAAAGGTTGATTTTTTTTAAAAGGCATACATCCCAAGTAAAAAGTACAAATAAATCAGTTCTGAGCATTTTATATAAAAAAATAAGCGTATTTTTTTTTTAATGTGTTATTTTTAATCCGTGTGATTCAATTTACAGCTCTGATCAAGCAGTACATCTCTCATTTGCTACTGAGTCACTCTAGGATGGTTCTATATAAATTATGGGGCAGTGTACATGGCTGTGTACAGAGCTGCTTCTGGTTTCACTCACAGAGCCTGGAGGAACATTGTGCACTAACACACACATCCATAATTTGTGACTCAACAGCAAGGGAGGAATGTATTTCTTAATCACAGCTGCAAATTGAGTCATATAGAATAAAAATAAAATATTTTTTAAATATTTTCTTTATAACATGCTTAATTCTAATTATTTGCACTATTATCTACATGGGCATTATGGTCCTTAAAGGTTAAATAAGGCATTGCACCGTTATTACAGTTGGTCTATTTTTTTATTTGGCATGTAGGAATATTTATACAGATATAATGCTAACATTGGGCTGTCACTGTTTTCACGTGTTCTTAAGTAGTAACAGGAGATCTGCTCACATGTTCACACTTTTTACAGCTTCACAAGACACAGAGGTTCCGATGTTGACATTTTATCATTTGAAATACAACTTCAATGCTGAACTGTAGTTGTAAATTATATACAGTGCATACATTTAGGATATTTTCACATATGTGAATATGCTAAATAAATGTCATGAACATATTTTGAATTCGTAGGCATTTACAGAACAAAAACAAATGTATTTGAAAGTGCGCAATCAAATAATTTAATGACATACCCTCTGCACAATATCCCATACACCCTTGGGTAGGTTGTAATAGATACACATAGAAATCTCCACAATTTCTGACAGTCACTGGGATGCGGAAAAGACAGCAGTCTTTGGTGCTACTAAAGAAGAACTGCCAAGTTGCACAGGCTGTGAGATGTCTCAGCTCTCCAGGTGGTGGAAGAGATTCTGAATTCCGTAAGGACAGCCAAACTGGGGCTTGAGTTCCACAGTGATTCATCTGTGGGGGAAAAAATGAGAAACATTAATAATTGTTTTCTGCTCTGAAATGTTCTACCTTAGTCTTATGTCCAGCAAGTTGATGGACTAATGAGTTGCAAAAGTGTCTGACTGAATGGACTGAAATTCTAAGCATGACCAGATGTTAATGATATGTTGATAATGTTGAGAGCTATTTTCAATATTACTACAATAAACACAGATATTAGCAGCCTTATTAAATTGTGATTCGGTAAATTTAAAAGCACATAGCATATTTTATTGATAGAAGATTTTAGTTAGTGAAGACCTTGCTTTTGGATAGAAGTTCACTAACTAAAAACTTCTGTAAAAAATATATGCTTTGTGCTTAAATAGAGCCCTTTTAAATTTACTGAATCGCAATTTAATAAGGCTGCTAGTATATCACAAATATAAAATATATTCTGTTAACAATTATGATGTGGTAGACGTTTTATCATGGAAACTCTGCAAGCAACAGCTTCTGTCTACAGAATTACATTCTTCTCATAGTCCTTCTGTATTCCTTAAACACACTGGCAGCCTTATTAAACTGCGATTCGGCAATTTTAAAAGGGCTCTATATAAGCACATAGCATATTTTTTTACAGAAGTTTTTAGTTAGTGAACTTCTATTCAAGAGCAAAGTCTTCACTAACTAAAAACTTCTGTAAAAATATATGCAATGTACTTAAATAGAGCCCTTTTAAATTTGCTAAATCGCTATTTAATAAGGCTGTAAATATCTAAATACACAGAACCTTTATTAATGTATTTATTTACAAATTAAATTATTGCACTTCTTCACCATCAAAAGACCAAATTGGCCTAGTGTTGAAAAAAAAAAAAAAACATACATTAAAAAAAAAAAAACGTAAGAAAAACAGTTTCTACTTCTCATGAGAAATGCCAGAATAAGAAATATTCTCTTCTATTGAGTATTATTTCTTAAAGGTAGTATTGAGTGCATAAGATGTCCAGGTGTAATTAATTACACAGAATTAATTCAAACTTTACAGATACATATTTCTGAACAATGAACGCTAAATAGAAATATTTAAACATTAGTATTCAGTTTTCCTTAATTATTTGCAAAATTATCACTACTGCAATGCAAAAGCAAAAATGAGCAGGACGAGATCAATGTCAAATAAAATTGTAAATTCATAAACCATAAACATTTCTAGTAAGAAAAGAAGGTTTAAGCACTTCAAGCCAATGGAGCCAGTGCACTAAAGCAAAATAGTACTTCAAGACCGCTGGAACTGGGAAAGGGGTTTGAAAAGCAAAGCATGGGAAGGTTGATATAGAAGTGGCATCATTAAGTCTCAAAGTGATAATATACAGACAAACATTTGGAAATCTTAACATTATATTAGACAAATTAATATTCAGCAAATACCGTATATACTCAAGTATAAGCCGGCCCGAGTATAAGCCAAGGCACCCATTTTACCACAAAATACTGGGTAAAATGAGTGACTCGAGTATAAGCCGAGGGTGGGAAATGTGCTGCCCCCTGTGTCCCTCTTGTGCCCTCTGTGCCCCCCTCTCTCTCTGTGTCTCTTCTCCCCTCTCCCTTCCCTGTGTCTCTTCTCCCCTCTCCCTTCCCTGTGTCTCTTCTCCCCTCCCTTATCACCCTCCTCAACCCCACTCCTCAACCTCCCTCCTCATCCTCAACCTCCCTCCTCAACCTCCCTCCTCATCCTCCCTCCTCATCCTCCCTCCTCACCCTAAACCTCCCTCCTCATCCTCCTCCTCCTCAACCCCCTCCTCCTCAACCCCCTCCTCCTCATCCCCCTCCTCATCCTCCCTCCTCAACCCCCCCATCCTCATCCTCAACCCCATCCTCAACCCCCCTCCTCAACTCCTCCTCCTCAACCCCTCCTCCTCATCCTCAACCTCATCCTCAACCTCCCTCCTCATCCTCAACCCCCTCCTCAACCTCCCTCCTCATCCTCAACCCTCTCCTTAACCTCCCTCCTCAACCCCCCATCCTCAACCCCTCCATCCTCATCCTCAACCCCCCATCCTCAACCTCCCTCCTCAACCTCAACCCCCCTCAACTCCCCTCCTCAACCTCAACCCCCCTCAACCCCAACCCACCTCCGCAACCTCAACCCCCCTCAACCTCCCACCTCAATCCCCCTCAACCCCAACCCCCTCCTCAACCTAAACCCCCCTCAACCCCCCTCCTCCACCTAAACCCCCCTAAATACCTCCCCCCTCTCCACTCACTTACCTGCTTGTGCTCCGGCCTCCGCTCCTTGACCCGGCGGGCATGTGACGTCACATGCGCGCCGGCGCCGGGTCATCCTCAACCCCATCCTCAACCCCCTCCTCAACCTCAACCCTCCTCAACCTCAACCCCCCCTCAACACCAACCCCCCCTCAAACCCAACCCCCCTCGACCCCAACCCCCCCTCCTCAACCTCCCTCCTCAACCTCCCTCCTCAACCCCCCATCCTCATCCTCTCTCCTCAACCCCCCATCCTCAACCCCCCTCCTCAACCCCTCCTCCTCATCCTCAACCTCCCTCCTCATCCTCAACCTCCCTCCTCATCCTCAACCCCCTCCTCAACCTCCCTCCTCAACCCCTCCATCCTCATCCTCAACCCCCCATCCTCAACCTCCCTCCTCAACCTCAACCCCCCTCAACCCCCCTCCTCAACCTCAACCCCCCTCAACCCCAACCCACCTCCGCAACCTCAACCCCCCTCAACCTCTCCCCTCAACCCCAACCCCCCTCCTCAACCCCCTCCTCAACCTAAACCCCCCTCAACCCCCCTCCTCCACCTAAACCCCCCTAAATACCTCCCCCCTCTCCACTCACTTACCTGCTTGTGCTCCGGCCTCCGCTCCTTGACCCGGCACGCATGTGACGTCACATGCGCGCCGGCGCCGGGTCAAGAAGCGGAGGCCTGAGCACAAGCAGGTAAGTGAGGGGAGAGGGGGGAGGTATTTAGGGGGGTTAAGTTGGACGAGGGTGATTAAGGGGGGTTTAGGTTGAGGAGGGGGGTTGAGGAGGGGGAGGGAAAGAGACACGGGGGGTAGAGAATCACACGGGGAGGTTAGAGACACACAGGGGGGTTAGAGACACACGGGGGGGTTAGAGACACACGGGGGGGGGGGGGGAGAGTGACTTGAGTATAAGCCGAGGGGGCCCTTTTTTGCCTTACGAAAAAGGGCTGAAAAACTCAGCTTATACTCGAGTATATATGGTAATTGTGTTATAACAGAATGGATATAGGTCAGAAGTTATGGTCGATAAAATGGCAGTAGAATCGACTTGTATATAAGATATACATAAAATGTACTGTGGTGCTGGTCCTGTGTTATAATACAAGTGTGTCCTACTTTTGCATTAGTAATGTTACCCACTTTAGACTATTGTTAGTAAGATTGCCATATCAACTCCCCTTCAATTAGCAGAATATGCAACTCTGAACAATATATCTAGTGCTATATAATAAATAATAATATCCCTACTGATGATGTTACCATTATTCACACTAGTGTAGATGCACTATATTAAATGATCACTATTGTCATATGTTTGAAATATGCAAAATATTTCTAAAACGTAAAAAAACAAAAATAATACATAAATAGTAAATTAAATATTGAATATAAATGTATTTCTGCTTCAGCGTTCAGCAACCTGCTTTGTAACCTCTGTAGTGCTTAGTAAACATAGAGCAGTGTCTTGCTGTTCAATCAATACATTGAATTGTTAACCTTTCCAAGGATATCGTTGTTATTTTCTTGAACATATAATCAGGATTAGTTTAACCAATACCTCCACGCACTTGGTTGGCATCTCAGCTGGTTTATCAAAGATCATAAATCTGTACCATCCAGATGTTAATGAGTGGTCACAAATCAAGTCATGAATAGCTGACTGCTGCAGTTTGAAAGAATCAAAATCTCGACTTCTATAGGGATTCTGCAGAATCTGATGGCCGTTTGATGAACACTCTGGAGCTGTCAAGACACAGTCAAGAAATAAAATCAGTATACATATATTAATTTGTCACAGATATTATGTTTCTATGAAGGTTTGATAGATTTTTATTTGAGAAAATCTTCATATAATCAGATAATAAAAATAACAAATATAAAAACGGTGACATAAAAGTCTTCACAGTAGTAGCACAAAAAAAAATTAATTAATTAAACATTTTGTTTATTATTTTTCATACTGACTTTTCTGTTGAACAATTAAGATAAAATATAAAATATTTTTATAACATATTTTTATTTGTTTAAATGGGTTTCTACCTAGCAACTATTGGCCAGCCAATCAAGTGAATGGAACTGGGTTGAGTGACAAGCAGCTGCATGCAGGGTTCTAGTTCAATGCAAGCAGCAAATAGAACTCTACCTGTATCTGTCAATAAAAAATAAAAATAAAAAAGTTCAGCAATATTGAAATATGTACCCATTGAAATATTATATAATCATTACTGAATCTTATATAATTATTTATATATATAATACTCTTCCTACTTTTTTAATGTATAATATAAATGTAAATGATAGTCATGCTAACAAGCACAACACGTACCTTGAATATGCATTTCATTTGAAATGTAATTATATCTGTAATTAGGTTATTTTAAGCCTTTGTTGTGATGTTTAATATTAGATTTTCATGTTTTTTAGTAGGTATCATGCCCATGGTGACTGTTATATTAATTGTTACATAAGTACTTCATGTTAACTTAAAGTAATGTATTTAATGATTAATTTATCAATTAAGTCCAGGCCTGTTCTGGATGAATTGCAATTGCAAAGACTGCAGATAGTACTTTATGGTGAATTACCCTACCCTTGTGTGCCTCTCCAAAAGTGGGACATCTGGCAGAACTAAGTTAAAAAAATGTTAATATTTTTTAAGTTCATGATACTGAGTGCCTTTTTGAATTTAAATGTGAAAATTCCTCTCTATACTTAATGTTCTAATATTATGTTAAAATAAGATGGAAAAGTGTTACCACCTGGCCAGACCTAGGAACATATTCATCTTCTTGTTTTTTTTTTCTATGAAAAAGTATCAAGTTTATGCTTCAAGAAAAGACCACTCTGTGCACATAACATACTGTAGTATGTTCTGTAGGTCTCAATTGTCATAAAGTATGACCATTGCAGTTATATGACTGCTCATTGGCTACAATCCCAAGTCTATAGCGCAATTATACATTTCAGGTACATTTATTTTGCTTTGGGGTGTTCATTCAAAAAAGGACACACACTAATATATTTTTCAGGTATTGACAAATATAGGAAATGCAAAAATATAAGAACAGAGAGCGCACGCCACTTCCTAGTGCAATTTTATTTCGATTTCAAATAAAATCATGTAAACATAAAAAATGTACACTCACATTTATCAACCTCTATATCAAGAGGTATAGTAAGAACAGATATAAAACCCACATCCGCTTGCTTCAGAATCTTCTTACGTATATCCTCCCCATAGGACAAAATGATTCGATGTATAACTGATATTCCTGAAGTATATGGCCAGATCTCTATTTAAAGTTCCATGTGGGGTATAGTTACTATTGGCTCTTCTAGCAGGTCTGTTTTACCTCTAGGGCCTAGCTGAACCCTAGTTTCCTTGCAGACTATCTTAGGGGTGGTATGCCCAAATGCGTGTCTGTACCTGGAGTGGTTAGACAAATCACTATTTAGGGCCACAGATCTTATTAGAGGATCTTATTATACGGGTGGTGAATCTAAAACCCTGTGGTGACCAGGGTCTCACAGAGAAGCTGCCCCACTATACACTAGACTGGGAGAAGTGGACCCTTTATAGTATCCAAGTATTTTATTTGACTTTTTACATTTTTTTTAGCAATTTGGGCCTTATATTAGTTGAGAGATTTTTTATTTTATTCTGGACTTCCATGCGTGCACTATATTTATTTTGAGTGATCCACTCTATGTTCTAGAAATTAAGGGATAAGCATAACAATAATTTCTGTATTGTGTTATTCTAGTTAATTAATATTGGGCACTCTTCCATGATACTCTCCCTGTTATATTTGGCGCTGTGGTAGGGTCAGACGGATTGTGCTAAATAATATGGCTAATCTATTTATTATCTTAATGACAAATATAGTAAATTATATTAAATAGAATTATTTAGATTTTAGGCAGTAAAAACAGAGCTTATAAGCACTACTTAATAAAGAACATAAAAGTAAATAGACACATAGGTATAGCATACATCTAGTAAAATCCAGAAAGCTTACATATCCATTTAAATGAATGCAGAGAAGGGTATGGTAGCACCTTCATCAGGGCCGTATTTACATATGGGCTAAATGGGCTGCAGCCCAGGGTGGCACTATTTTAGAGCAGCAAAACTCAGCTATTTGGTTGTTTTTTTTATGGGAAGCCCTCTCTCACCCTATGTCCCCTAGGTAACCAGGGCCTGGTAAGGGAGTCCAGGGGGGCCTAGGGGACATGGGCTGGGTGCCTTGGGGACATGGGGTGGAAGAGGGCTTCCCATAAAAAAAAATGCAAATACCGTAGCTGAGTTTCAAAAACAAAACCAATTAGGTTGCATATATATATATATATATATATATATATATATATATATATATATATACCGTATATATAAAATAAACATTAATTAAAATTATATATATATATATATATATATATATATATATATATATATATATATATATATATAGATATTAATTGAATTTACAGCGGAAGCTGATTTAATGTCAAAAATGTAATAATTGCAGAATAAGGATGCCATCAGTAGGATGTAAGTTAATTCACTTATTATGATTATTATAATTGACCCTTCGATTTCCACAGGCAAATCAATATAGCCCAAGGCGTCAAAACTCTTAAATTCGCCCCATTCTATATGGAAGTTGCAAGGGGGGGGCCTACCACATACCTAAACGTTTATGGTTGTTAGTGTTTGTACATAAAACATTCTCCAATGTTCTTTGTTGTGAATATTTGCAAAGGTAATAGGGAACATACCTGAAATAAATACTGAGGAGGCTGCTATGCTACAAAAGCAAGCATCTAAGCCCCTTCTCAAGCACAACACAACTTAATAAATTAAGCCCTTTGCTTCTCATACTTTCCCAGTTGCATTTAAAACAGAAAATATAAATACAGAAGTACAACTAATTATATTTACAGAGCTATGCTACCATTTGTTAATGCATGGATATTTTGCCTTTTCTATGTGAATTACTGTTTCAACATGCTGTTTCTCATTTGGTTAGAGGTCCATGACTGGGGTCGTTCAGGTTCTGAGAGCTCATTATAACATCTTCAAGTGCCAGATGCTGATCAGATGTGCATTTGCCAGAAAATGAACCTGACTTTCAGGTTAAATAGCTGAAAAGCATAACAATATTGTGGTTTTCGTTAACACTCAATTGGGGTAACTTTATTAACTTTTTATCAAAGTAAAAGTTTATTTTTGACAAAGAATATAGTTCATAATAGTAATTCCAAATGTACAATTGTCAGGGATATATTTATCAAACAGGATCAAAAGTGGGGATGAGTCGAGTAAACGGGACATAGAATGTTTCTGGATTTCACTAGGAATATAACATACATACAGTATCTCACAACAGTTAGTACACCCCTCACATTTTTGTAAATATTTTATTATATCTTTTCATGTGACAACACTGAAGAAATGACACTCTGCTACAATGTAAAGTAGTAAGTGTACAGCCTGTATAACAGAGTAAATTGCTGTCCCCTCAAAATAACTCAACACACAGCCATTAATGTCTAAACCGCTGGCAACAAAAGTGAGTACACCCCTAAGTGAAAATGTCCAAATTGGGCCAAAAGTGTCAATATTTTATGTGGCCACCATTATTTTCCAGCACTTCCTTAACCCTCATGGGCATGGAGTTCACCAGAGCTTCACAGGTTGCCACTGGAGTCCTCTTCCACTCCTCCATAATGACATCACGGAGCTGGTGGATGTTAGAGACCTTGAACTACCCTCAAAATTCAGATTTTCCCAAAACATTTTATGTCCATGACTTACATAGCTACTAATGTTATTAGTTTGGTACATACTTGACAAACACGTGTGTTTTTTTCCTTGAGCTACAGGGGTCCTTTAAATGTGTATACATATGTGTATACATGTGTCTCTCTATGAGACATTACGTAGTAGCCTTACACTGTGTTGGTTCGGAAATGGATTTCTGAATGATGAAAAGGGCAGAACATCAATGCTTATGAGAAAGATACATAATGAAAGGTCACATACAAGGTCTATCTAATATTACAGTCTTTTGATGTATACAGCTTAATTTCACTGCAGGTATGGTGCACATCAAAAAACACACAATCTCTGGATTTAAGAAAAAAAGCCTTAGAATTTAGTGTTATTTTTCAAGCCTCTTTGATAACTTAAAAGAAACCACATGAACCAGACATCTGGACTGTGATCCAGAACTGATATATAATGTTCCTGAAACACAGGACATGTTATCACCTTAACTAATAATAACACAAGATAAACAACTTGAATCTGGTATTTATAATCTGACAACCTGGAACCAGCCCACATGAGCATTGCATCTGCTGAACGTTAGCGGACCCAATCATTAATACGGAAGAGATCTGGAACATACATTTAATTGTAGCAAACTTTCATATAGCAATATGAGATTTTATGGAAATAGCAGTGTTAAAAAGTAAGTTACACACTTTTTTTAATACTCATGTTATTAATATACAAGTTTAATAACTTACAGTTGCTTTTTCTTTTTATATGAAATATTAACTGAAGTTATTTAATTTTTTGCAGTATCTGAGCATCCATTATCAGTTCTCTCCTGGTTTAGAAAATGGTTCATCACTATTGTTAAAAGAGCACTGTAATGTCCTAACAACAGATGCAAGAGGTTTAATTAGGCATTAATCATTAATAAACATCCTTTTTGATTACTTAGAAAAACAATATTATATGACACTTACCGTACTTTAAAAACATACACTTCAAAGCTCCAGTTGAACTGGTTGACTCTGCCTTTTTATGAGGTCATCAAGGGATGAGAGAAACTCTGACTGGGAGGCAGTCAAAAGCTTGGTCTTACTTTGCTGCATGGCACAGGCTCTGTTTTGAAAAAGATCAGCCAGGTGTATGATATCTGGAACTCCTTGCTCAATACACTCAATAACATCTGTATTGTGTAATAGAACTGACATCCCTCAGGCAAATCACATTGTGAGAATAGCAAGAGCAGAGAAAATATATGCAAATCCACATTTCATCTGCTCAGTGAGTTACTACTGGAAGTGGAATGGTGTTTGCTCTAGTGTGCAGAAAATAGTCTGCAGGTAGTTGTCAGAATCTAATTTAAATAGGGGAAGGAGCACACTTGAGAGCTTGCAAACAATTCTACTGTTAAGTGCAGTTATAGTGGAAGTTTGAGAGCTTAAATAAAAGGAGGAAGTTCAAAGAAAAAGGGTTACATTGTAGGGATTTTTTTGTAGATTATGGTATAGAAAAACACTCTTTATTCAGATATATTGATTTGTTTTCTCACTGTATTTTTGTTATTAGTAATCATGAGTCAGTACAGTGGCAACCTCACTCAGTGTACATCCTGTCATATGTATGCACTACTGGAACAGCTGAACCAGAGTCCATACTTCTGTGAGAGGTGTGAACATGTTGACTCAAATTGTTGCTCAAATTGTAGAACTGGAAAGGAGAATTGCAGCACTTATTGATATTGCTTCACTGGAAAGGTAGGTGAGAGCAATTTAGCCGGGCCTAGCATGGATGGTGGAGTTGGGGCTAGTGAGGATGTCCAGGAAGGTAACAAGGGAGAGCAGAAGGAACAGGAAGAGGATGCAGGCCAGTTCTGAGTTGGCACGCATTAGATGAGACTGAGTGAAAATGTTGACATATTCATTCAAGAATGGCGAGAACAGTTCTGCTGGAGGAGAGGGAGAGCAGACTAGGCAGAGCAATAGACAGGTTTTTGTGGTAGGGGACTCTATTATTAGGAAGGTAGACAGGGTGATTTGTCACCCAGACCCCAGCAATCCAACAGTTTGCTGTCTCCCGGTAGCTCAGGTCCAGCATGTTGTGGATCAGATAGATAAATTATTAGGAGGGGCTGGAAATTAACCGGTGGTCTTGGTACATATTGGTACCAATGACAAAGTAAGTGGAAGATGAAGTGTCCTAAAGAATGATTTTATAGAACTAGGAAACAAGGTTAAGGCTAGGATCTCCAAGGCAGTATTTTCTTAGGTACTACTAGTGCCACATGCTAGCCCAGGGAAACAGAAGGACTTTAGGAAGGTTACTGTTAAGTGGTGCACTAAGGAGGGTTTTGGGTTCTTAGAGCACTGGGCTGACTTTTCACTTGCATAAAGGGTAGGGGTATAGTCAATAAGGCGGTATTGCAAAGTAACCCAAATAAAGTGTCAAGCATTTCAATACTGCAGTTGTAGCAACAAAAAGTGTATGCTTGATAATGCAAGAAGCCAGGAGAAAAGGGTTGAGCTAGAATTATTAGCAGTAAATGAGAAATAGGACTGGATAGGCATTGCTGAAACATGGCGGGATGACTCTCATGACTGGATTGTTAATTTGGATGGTTAAAGCCTATTTAGGAAAGATGGGGGCAATGGTAGAAGAGTAGGAGGGGTTGTCTATATGTTTAGCTTGATTTACGTCAAAGAAGATATATATGGTGGAATTAGTAATCATTTTGAATCTTTGTTGGTTGAGTTAAATAGTGGAGGAACAAATCCTAAAAGAATATTGATAGGAAAATGCTATAATCCCCCAAATATAACTGAATGTAAAGAATTGCAATTACTACTACAGATTGAAAATGCAACTAAGTAAATATAACTGTTTTTTAGAATGAGATTGTTACAAAGATTTGTCAATTTCTATCTAATGTACTAGAGGTATTCTTAAATTCAAAAGAATCCTAATATCTTGTGTGTCATCATTATCTTTACGGTAATGTTAAAATAACTTTTTTGCCTTTCCTTTGACTCTTTGGTTTATCCATTAATTATTTAATCTAATTTAAAAAAAATGTTGCACATTAAATAATCTGGCGAGATCAAATGCTTGATAAGGATGCAGGATGAGGATTTTTGGATTAATATATCTCTTGATGATAGGTATTATCTATTGACCATAGAGTCAATATGCTTTTTGAGATCAAAGATATCTAACTAATCTGCAGAAGGAATATTTTTGAGATGGATTTTATTTCCAAATATTTCACTTGTATTTCACAATAAGCACTTTCAACAAATTAGATTGATACTTATGAGCACTTTATATTTAAAATATCACCAGCATATTTACCCACCCCTTAAATTTGGGATGTATTTAGTAGTTTATTGCCCAAATGAAGTTTGGTCAGTAGTCTACCATCCTCCTAAATCTATACCTCACTATTCATTTTTGGATTAATCAAATATAACCACTTCAATAGTTAACACTAATAACACGCATTCATAACCAGCTAGTTGTTTTATACAACGAGTTTTTCAAAAATTCACTTTGTATTCACAAGTAGGCACAGCACCTTCATATACACAAATATATTTTACTCATTCAATAAAATAATTGTATTGCTTTTCACACTTTGTCATTGTTCTATTTTACATTTTATGTTACTATAACTATAGCACTAATAGATCCTATCATGTATTATTTATAATGGTGATTTATTCACACTTTGTGACTTACTCAACTTTCAGGATATTCTGAATAATTTACATTTATTATATATAAGTCACTTTCTTTGTTTTCCATTTTTCCATTGGGATTTGCAAATGACTTTTAATTCAAGATACAGCAGTTCCAAATAGTTATGTACAATGTATTTCATTCTCAACCTTGTGAATGCATTGTGATTAATGTTGTCCTAATGGTGCTTCTGTATCCCAATAGAAACGCATTTCAATTAGTTTTGGCCATATCGGAATTCCGTAGTTCTCCAAAAATGCATTACAACTAATTTTGTCCACATAACAATTCGTATTTTACAGGAAGTAAGGGTATTTAAACCCTCACTAACTGCGTCACGCCTTTGCAAATAATTTAGCCTTTGAATAAAGCTTTGCCTTCGAAAAGGTCAACAGGAAAACGGGGATAATAACATATATCCGTCAGTTTTTTTTATTGCGTATTGGTTGCCATACTACCATACCACTTTACAATAGATCAGGTGTTTTTTTAGATGTTTAATAGAGCTTTCTAGTGGTAAGTGTTGGTTGGACACTATCAGCCTTATTAAATTGTGATTCGGCCAATTGAATAGGGCTCTATATAAGCACATAGCATATTTTTTTACAGAAGGTTTTAGTTAGTGAAGACCTTGCTTTTGGATAGAAGTTTACTAGCTAAAAGCTTCTGTAAAAAATATGCTATGTGCTTAAAAAGAGCCCTATTCAATTGGCCGAATCGCAATTTAATAAGGCTGTATTATGTATCCTCAACCTTTGAAGGTGAACATATAAAGCTAAAACTGTTCCTTTGTTTTTAGCAGTATGAATACACATATGTTTTAAAAATATATTTTTCTTCGTTGTTTCTGGACAATGGAGTGTCATATTTTATCATTAGTATCTAGTTGGACTGATGATTGTGTATTTATAGAGCTACAGATAGTTGGAGGGGCACACCATAGCCTCTGAGTTAGGAGGTCTCTGTTTTGAGACATAGGATCCTGTATCCCCCTATTTGATTATAGAGGGCACTGTTAGGGTTACCAGTGAGTTTGTGTTTATCACCTTGGCTCTTTAGTGAGAAAGTTTTGTTTAACAAAACACTGCTAAAATTGGGCAGAATATTGCAAGAAGTTGAATAGGTATCCATATTGTATTATAATATAACCTTTATAATCAGGCTGAGCTGGTGTGGTTGGGGTCACCTAAGGACTGTAAAAGTCCAATGCTTCCCCTTACATATCTGATTCAAATAGGGGAGAGTTATATGGCATTGCACAGAAGCAGCTATTATTGTTCATACAGTGCTTTTGGGATTTTAAATAAATTGTAAATAAAGTTCCTAATTTTTATCTAGTTGGTTAACAATTTGGCGTTAAGCACTGCAACCACAATAATTATCCTTGACATTATCAAGTTTGGATGGTTCTAACCTATTTTGGAAAGATGGGGGCAATGGTAGAAGAGTAGGGGGGTTGTCTGTATGTTTAGCTTGATTTTAAGTCAAAGAAGAATTTTATGGTGGGACTAGTGATCATTTTGAAACTTTGTTGGTTGAGTTAAATAGTGGAGAAAAATATCCTAAAAGAATATTGATAGGAAAATGATATAAATCCCCCAAATATAACTGAATGTGAGGAATTGCAATTATTTCTACAGGTTGAAAATGCAGCTAAGCATGCTCAAGTTCTTATAATAAGACATTTTTAACTATCTTGAAATAAACTGGATGAAAAGACCAGCAGTTCAACTAATGGGAGCAGGTTCTTGATTATACTCAGAGATCATTATCTGATCCAGGTTATATAATATCGATAGAGCATTTGGGGAATAGTGATCACAACACAGTTTCATTTAAGATTGCATTTTTAAAAAAATGATTTTGTAAGGGGACAACCAAAACTCTCAATATTAAAAAGATTGAAAATAAAAGTATACGGAGTAAATCACATCCAATGTGGCTTAACAATCATTTAAAGATCAAAATAAAATAAGGCATTTAATTATACAATATTCAGGGAACAAAGGCAGCTTTACTTGAGTACCTGGAAACCAACAAGGCTTGCAAAAGTGCTATCAGACTGGCTAAAATAGAAAATGAAAAAATATTGGTAAAGGAGAGAGTAAGTCTAACTGTGACAACCCAGAGATGAGAGGACCACATACACCCATAACCTTCCTGCTTTAGCTTACAGGAACAATCTCTGAGTGGTTACAGTTTGTGTTTAACATCATCGCCCAGTCGTCCATTTCACAGGAACTCATGAAATCACAGGTTACAAGGTCTTATAAGCTTATTAAGAAATAATAAAACATGTCCCCTAATCCGTTTATGTAGGATAGCCTATTATTCAGGAAGCAAACCATTGACAGTGTAGAGGCAGACTGCATTCATTTTCACACACCACACACATCATATTAGCTCTTTTGCCTAAACAGGTGGTTTTGATTAACAGGCTTGTGTCCGCCATCACTTCCCTTTCTTCAGCAACAAACATTGTCCAAAACCAAAAGTGTATTAACTGTCTCATTACTAGTGTGATGTCAGGGTTTTAATTACCGCCCTGGCCCTAAGAGTCTGAAAGTCTCAGAGATCTAACCATTTGCTCTCTTTCCTGCTTTCTATACTTTGCAAATCCACTGTTTCCCTTTTTATTATCTTGTCTCTTCTGATCTAAAAATTCAGGAAATTACCCTGCTAGTAGGTGACAAATGGTTTGTGGCACCATAATGTCTGAGTAGAGGTTTGTTAAATACAGTTATGGCAGGAAGATGATAATATGGAGACCTCATTATAACATTACTAGAAAAGTTGGTACGTTTTAAAGGGGCTTGGCATAAAAGTGGCATGTCCTAATATGCTCTAACCACAACCTGAAAATGAACCATTACAAACAATTCTGAGTAGGCCCGAATACTCCCGGACAGGGCTTTTGGGAATCCATGTACATAGCCAGATCCTGAGGCCTAACATTACATAGGTTATTATGGTCACAACAAAATAGTCCACGATATTTAACAACTTCCAATCCATGGACATGACATAATATTTTATAATGGAGTCACTGCTACTAGTAACCCATGAACAGGAGCCCCAACATGATAGATTATGGCCTGCAGTCCCCACTCAAATGTTCCCAGTCAGTCATGAAAAACAGACATATATATATACATACTTATATATTTATATTTATATAGACACAGACCCACATATTTATTTTTTATATGTATTTAATACATATTTTATATATGTACTGCATTGAGGATGGAGGGGGTTCGGTAAGTGCACCCATAGGTATATGCTAATGGCGTGGCGCGCATGTGACGTCACGCCATTAGCATATACCGGCACCCAGTATATGCTAATAACGTGACGCGCATGTGACATCACATGCGTGCCGGGTCAAGAAGGAGCGGAGGCCGAAGCAGGTAAGTGAGGCGAAAGGGAGAGGGGGAGGTATTTAGGGGGGTTTAGAATGAAGAGGGAGGTTTAGAATGAGGAGGGGTTTTGAATGAGGAGGGGGGTTTATCTATTATTTAAAAGCCCTTTAAGTAGCTTACTATTGTATCAGTGTAAATATGTTACTGCCACTCTAATAATAAAGTCCATTTTTATTAACTTTTCACTGTCATCCTCACAAATTAAAGAAATGCACAATGATTATAAATCTCGCCTAATCAGCGTCAAATTAAGTGACTTCAAGCCAGCATATACTTACGGACGTGGTATGGGCATTAGCCTAGGGCAGCACATTTTAAGAGGTAAAAGGTTGCCTGTTATTAAAGAAAAATTGCTGCATAGGCACAAAAATATTTAATTATAGTGACATTTCTGTCTCTAAATGTACTTAACATTTTCTTATATAAATACGGACCTATCCTCTTATGGTAGAGCAGCACAAGGCAGCAGCTGTGATGGTGAGTATCCGCTAGATGGAGCTGCCGATATTCCGGTGGCATATCATGGAGTCAAGGCTTAGAGAAACTGTTAGGGTTGGGGTTAAGGTGAAGATTAGGGTTAGGGTGAGGATTAGGGTTAGGGTTAGTTCAAGGGTTAGGCTAACATTATAAGTTTAGAACTTCTCTCACATATCGGTAGTGCTGCAAAATATTGGCAGCGCCATCTAGCGGTTGCACATAGGTCACTTTATATTTCAACATAGCACTTATGGATTTTTCCTCCTATTTATAGCACTTTGCACTTTATCTTTTTTCTGATGCAATTATCGTCAGCCTGATTCTGATATCATACAGTTCTATGACAATTGTCTAGAGTCCCATTACACAGTAACGTGATGTTTTGGATATTATTATTTTACTAGCGACAAAGCAAAAAAATTTCAAGGCATGGGAATGCTGTTTGAGACAGAATGAAAACCATTTTGGACTGTGAGGACCTTCGGTGCTCATTACAAGGCTTGCGCCGAGACAGGCGCGTCACGTCATTAGCATTGGCCGGGTCCCGATGCAGTCGGAAGGAGCGCGGAGCAGCGGAGGAGCAGCTGCTGATGGAAGGTAAGTGAGGGGAAAGGGAGAGGGGGAGATAATTCGAGGGGTAAAGTGAGGAGGGGGTTGAGGATGAGGAGGGGGGTTTAGGATGTGGAGGGGGTTTAGGATGTGGAGGGGGGTTGAGGATAAGGAGGGCGGTTGAGGAGGGGGGTTTAGGATGAGGAGGGGGGTTGAGGATGAGGAGGCGGGTTGAGGAGGGGGGTTGAGGAAAGAGGATGAGGAGGGGGTTGAGGAGAGAGGTTGAGGAGGGGGTTGAGGATGAGGAAGGGGGTTGAGGAGGGGGATTGAGGAGGGGGGTTGAGGAGAGAGGATGAGGAGTGAGGATGAGGAGGGGGGTTGAGGAGGGGGGTTGAGGAAAGAGGATGAGGAGAGGGTTGAGGAGAGAGGTTGAGGAGGGGGTTGAGGATGAGGAGGGGGGTTGAGGAGGGGGGTTGAGGAGGGCGTTGAGGAGAGAGGTTGAGGAGGGGATAAGAGGAGTGAGGATGAGGAGGGGGGTTGAGGAGAGAGGATGAGGAGGGAGGATGAGGAGGGGGGTTGACGAGGGGTGGTGAGGAGGGTGATAAGGGAGGGGGAGGGAAAGAGACACAATGGAGAGGGGGAAAGAGACACAGGGAAGGGAGAGGGGGGAAGAGACACAGGGAAGGGAGAGGGGGAAGAGACACAGGGGAGGGAGGGGGGAAGAGACACAAAGGAGAGAGGGGGGGGGGCACAAGAAAGGGGCACAGAGGGTACACAAGAGGGGGACACAGAGGGCACAAGAGGGGCACAGGCGGCAGCACATTTCCCACCTTCGGCTTATACTCGTCACTAAGTTTTCCCAGTATTTTGTGGTAAAATAGGTGCCTCGGCTTATACTCTGGTCGGCTTATACTCGAGTATATACGGTAAGTAATAATGAATGATTTCTTAAATAAATTAATATACTTTAATTATTTCTAATTGATATATGCAGCGAGCAATAGGCTGAAGAGCTAACAATCTGTTTGTATTTTGCGTCTACATAGAATATCCATTTTGAGTGTTAGTGCCCTGCTTATAAAGTGTAATGAATGTTCCAACTGTGCATTATAAATAGGCTGCGTGCGCAAGGTAAAGCCTTTGGTTTATTGTGTAAAGTGGCATTGTATAGTCGTAATGTTATTAATGTGGTACGCGTCTCGTTAGCATTTACCGGCTTTTGTAATAGTGTATTTTGTAGGTCGTAGTGTGATGTGTAAAGTGCTACACGTTTGGCAGTGTGTTGCGCGGTCCGTGGTTGTGTAGCCTCGTTTTCATTATTTTCGGCTGCCATTTTTTTCCTCACTTAGGCGATTTTCGAATGGCAAAAATTGTCTAAATCGAGTTAAATTCGCGTTCCACCTTACTCCCAGATGTCCTAGATGTTGCCCTGTGCTGTCTGTGATGTTCTTGTAATTTTTTGGGTGTATTTAGTGTGTTTTTATTGTTTTTTGATTTTCGTCGTTCGCCCGCAAATCTCGTAATTTTTTGCGTCTCTTTTTTTTTCCCATGTCCCGCGTCTCATATCTTTTTTTTTATTATTATAAGTTTAGAACTTCTCTCACATATTGGTAGTGCTGCAAAACATTGGCAGCGCCATCTAGCGGCTGCACATAGGTCACTTTATATTTCAACATAGCACTTATGGATTTTTCCTCCTATTTATAGCACTTTGCACTTTGTCTTTTTTCTGATGCAATTATCGTCAGCCTGATTCTGATATCATACAGTTCTATGACAATTGTCTAGAGTCCCATTACACAGTAACGTGATGTTTTGGATATTATTATTTTACTAGCGACAAAGCAAGAAAATTTCAAGGCATGGGAATGCTGTTTGACACAGAATGAAAACCATTTTGGACTGTGAGGACCTTCGGTGCTCATTACAAGGCTTGCGCCGAGACAGGCGCGTCACGTCATTAGCATTGGCCGGGTCCCGATGCAGTCGGAAGGAGCGCGGAGCAGCGGAGGAGCAGCTGCTGATGGAAGGTAAGTGAGGGGAAAGGGAGAGGGGGAGGTAATTCGAGGGGTAAAGTGAGGAGGGGGTTGAGGATGAGGAGGGGGGTTTAGGATGTGGAGGGGGGTTTAGGAAGTGGAGGGGGGTTTAGGATGTGGAGGGGGGTTGAGGATGAGGGTTGAGGAGGGGGGTTATGGATGAAGCGGTGGGTTGAGGATGAGGAGGGGGGTTGAGGAGAGAGGATGAGGAGGGGGGTTGAGGAGGGGGGTTGAGGAGAGAGGATGAGGAGAGGGGTTGAGGAGGACGTGGTATGGGCATTAGCCTAGGGCAGCACATTTTAAGAGGTAAAAGGTTGCCTGTTATTAAAGAAAAATTGCTGCATAGGCACATAGGCACAAATTCAGGTGCACATTCAGTGCATGTGCAATACTGTTTGGCGTGTCATCCAACCAGGAAGGAGTTGTGGGAGCGGAGATGTCATTGTGTATATGGTGTTAGTTTTAGATGCCATGGAGATACTTACAGGACTTTCATGGCATTGGAGTAAAGTTTCAGTGCCATGGAGGTCGCTAGGATGTTATGTAGACACCAGGGATGTCCTTATAGGACCCTCGTGGAATAGGTGTGGGGGTTAATATTTAGGTGCCATGGAAGTCCTTTAAGGACCTCTGTGACACAGTGTTAATAGTTACATGCTAAGGGGGTCTAAAAAGATCTCCATGGTCATTTGGATTAGTGGAGATCAAGGGTTAGTAGTGGAAGGAATCCCTGGGAGTTCCCTTCAGCATGAGAGTGGTAAAACGTGTAGCACAATTAAAAGTTTTTGAAATTAGAGTGATAAGTTATGGTACAACGTGCACCGTAACTGCCTGAGCAAAAGATTGGAATGGGGCCCTAACTCTTTAGTCAAGTAGACTTGCTAACATGCATGATACATATCATCAACCAATCCAATTGCATTCCAATCACCTTTCCACTAACCATATGTGTTTATTTTGTTTTAATTATACGATTTGTCCAAACTCTTGGTTGTAAATATTTTCTGTGAATTATTCATTTGTTTCAATGGTAGTGTGTGTTGGCTTTTAGAAAAAAAAAACCTGTACAAGGTAAAGTCCTCAGAATGCACAATGTTTACTGGAATTTCTTTTAAAGCACTAGCTCTCAAATAACATCTGGAGAACCTCTAGATAAGGAATTAAGGATAAACTGACAAAGTGACTAATAACACTATTATCTATATGCTCACATGCAAAGTTTTCTTTTATGTTTTTTCTGTTATTATCCACAATAGTGCATTAATAACTTCTTTTGATTTTTCCCTTTATATTTATTTTGCGATAGTACAGGAACATATGACTCTAAAAATAACATTGTGTGGGGATCATAACTGCATCAAGTGTAGCTTTGTAGTATTTGAGATTGTGATCGTTGTGTATTTTGCGCAAAAAAAAAAGCTCCCACAGTTGCAGTTGACCTTTTCTGCACAGATACATCAGGGTTTGTGATGTGTACAGTAGGCTCAGACAGACTTTTGACTAGAAAGTAGTACAGTGTCAGAAAAAGGAATAGTTTTGTTCTTTAATGATACTCAGTCAAGCACATTTTTTATCAAGAGGTTATAAAAGTGGGGACAAGGAGGGATAAGCCGAGTTTAAAAAGGGACATTGACTGTATTATTTGTTCATGCATTTAAAAGAGCATACTTTAAACATTACCATAGCTGTGTTTTGCATTAAAAAAACATTAACCCCAGTTTAAAGGGATATCTAAGTTTGCTGGATTAATACATTTCTGCACTCTATAGGCAAAAAGCAGCCTATGTGTATACAGCACATCTCATAACACATTGTATTTTTATTAATATCTATCAATCCCTCTAATGATTGTGTTGACACCCCCAGGGGGTGTCTACACAACTTCCTGATCCCCACCCAATCAGCATGCAGCATCCGAGGAACAATATTAACCCACTATTTACACTCTCTTGCTCACTTGCTCAGCCAATAGGAAAGCAGTGTTGTCAGCCTCCCAGTCATTGCTGGGATATGACTCATCCCTGCTTCCTGACTATGCTGTGTGGTGTTGCCATAGCAACTAACATAGTGCTATGTCTCAAATCTTTCATCTAACCGGATTGGCCAAAACAAATTGGAGGGGGTGTTAACCTTAATTTTAAACTGTCAGAAATTACAATAGATTTTGCAAACTCAAGGTAAGTGTTTAAATGTTTATTTTGGTATTTTTTCATGCAAACATTTTTTTATATATACTATTAATTCTCCTCTATCAGATGCATTCATAATCCAGGAAACCTAGATATCCCTTTAAACTTCATTGAAACTAACAGGGAATGCGCAGATCATACATATGTCTCTAGATTTCATTGGCAGACAAGTGTGACTCATACAGCCATATTACTGCTCATTAACTGGCAGGGGTAAGCCCCCAGATCAGTTAAACATTGTAATAATTTCTTTCTGTTTTGAGAACTCCAATTGAAAAAAATAAATAAAAACAGTGGTACATTATCAAATATCATCTTTTAGATGAATAAAGAAAAAATGCTTTCAATGTCCCTTAAATGAAGTTAGAACGTGACATCTCTTCACTTCTTTTATTTTCTGTGGAACAGGGATAAACTTTAACACTGCTTGATAAATAGGTGATATGGGAAACATAGTATATTTAAAGGATAATTTGTATATTTAGTTACTGATTATCCATAAAATACGTTTTTTTGTCGAAAAAAAGCAAACAAAGTAGCTTTTAATACATTTAAAACAATTTAGCAAATCTGCTGCTTTGTACCTCCTATCATGTGTCCTAGGGGGAAAAGAGGATCTGCCTATGGGGCCGTCCTGATAGAAGTCTTTATCTGTCCGATCACATTCTTTGCTTGCCTACTTCCTGCAGTGCACGTAGTAGGCAAATATACACCATTAGAACAAATAGGGCAGCACCTCTTTCATCATTAGATATCTAATAGAGGTTGGAGAGTCGGACATATGCTGGAAGCTACAATATTAATTTCAAATGTTAGTTTCAAAGCTTGAATTATTCTCTAATAATATATATATATATTTTTTTTTAAATAAACTGTAGCTTAATAAACAATGAAAGTGATTTTTATTACTATTACAGTGCACCCTGTTGAACTCACTTATCCCCACTAATAGCCCAGTGTGATGTTGGCCTCCAGCTCCTATAAATGAGGCTGGAGTAAGTATTCAGTTTGATACACAAGTAAAACAGTAAACCTTGTGCATAGAAGTCCCCAGTCTTGTTGCTTCTATATAGCTGATCCTGTGTTAAATAAATCCCTACATGTCAAATTAACTGTCAAGATTCTGTACGTCCATGATATAAATCCAGATAACAAATATATGACTGAATAATAAAAACATCATTAGAATCAGACAGAGCAGAAGTAATAATGTGTACAAAAAAGTACCAAAACAATAAATAAACTGACACAGAAAAAAGTTTTTTTTTAGTCATTCAGTCATGTACGACTCTCTGTGACTCTATAGACTGCAGCACACTAGGCATCTCTATTGTTATGTCTCTGGTTGTGTTTATCCATAAGGTTTTCTTGGCAAAGATACTGGAGTGGGTTGTCAGTTCCTTCTCCAGTGGACCACAATGTGTCTGACCTCTCTGCTATTACCTGCCCATCATACAGAAGGGGACATAAAAAGTAGTAAAGTATAAAAACTTTCCAAAACAAAAATAAATTAACAGTATATGAATACATTTATCAAATTAAGGATAGAGTTTTGGACATCATGTGCTTGTAAGTAACGTGTAAATTCACTACACTCCAAGCCACCTATTTTATTCTTACCCAAATTTCCTTTTTACAGGGCATAAAAAATATTTTTAATTCATGATGGTGTTAAGTGCTCTAATATATTAAGGCCCTCATTCAATTGCAATTTAGCCAATTGAATAAGGCTCTAAATAAGCACATAACACATTTTTTTAAAGAAGTTTTTAGTTAGTAAGCATCTATCCAAAAGCAAGGTCTTCACTAACTAAAAACTTATTTAAAAAATATATGCTATGTGCTTATTTAGAGCCCTATTCTATTGGTTAAATCGCAATTGAATGAGGCCTTAAGCCAGGGCTGTGAAACTGGTGGCCTGTGGCCGAGATCTGCCCACTAGACACTTTCTGTGGTCAACTGTCTACCAGGGAGTCTCCTTACAATCATTGCATTACTAAATAAAAAAACATTGGGTCATCATATACAACATATATAATTAGTGTGTTATTGCATTAAATATTTATTGAAACTCATACATTTATATATACTGTATTTATAAATGCATGATTTAAATTATTATTTTAAATGTGAATGTTGCCCAAAACAAATCAGCCCCTTCATACTAAAAAGATGAACAACTTTGTGCTAGAATATCCTAACTGTAAAATGTAATATAAATGTTACAAAGTCTAACTGGGATCCAAAGTAGAGTCCAAAGTAGACAAGTTTATATAGATAACCATACTTTAGCACACTGTACAAAGAGTCACCCAAGATAGAATATCAGTCCAATCCAAAAACAGCAAATGTGGAGAGATGATCCTCATCACATCTGTGATAACAGGAAAATAAACTCATTTACATATAATTATATTTTCAAATTAGACACTTTCTCAGGTATCCTGTGTCTGATGGTATGCATCTTTCTCCATGGATTTATATGGCTAATTTATGTTTGGCATACCAAATATCCATATGTATAAAGCTGAAAATGAATGGATTTATGCACAAATCTTACTGAATTTAGAAGGAAAGATTGTATGTTTTATTGTAGTTTCTAAATACAGATTTTAGAATGTGTTTTGTTTTATTCATGTAAAGTAATATTATAGAAGTAACTAGTTATTTTTTTATATCATGTGCAGAATATACATCAGATGCTTGCAAAATAGAAGTATCCCAAAACATATTATTATACACAGGGGCGTAGGAACTGGGAGGGACAAATCCCCTTCAGATTAAATGAATAGGGGACACAAAAAATAGCAAAATTAAACATAATCATGCATTACCAGATTTACCCGGGTCTACGCCCAGGATTATACACGCCCAGGATTATACAGTTATTCTCATCTGTTTTCTTAAAATATTCATTGCAGGAAGCATTATATCACATAGTTTAAAAGGCCAAGAATTTAGCATATTGTATACATTTTGCATCATGGCCTACTACATTTTTTGTACTATAAATCCATAAAGATTTTATGAGGAAAAACAGTTGAAATGTATTCACACCATAGTTAACTAGACTAATAGCAAGTATGTTCTGTTCAGTCTTCAAAAATATATATGAAACATGCCAATATTTTTATAGCACAGAGCCATGAGGATTATGACACCTATAGTATATGTGTACATTACTCTTGTCCGTGTTTGCTTTACTTTTATATGTATATGCTATGTTTTTTCCAGTGAATCTTTATAGTAGAGAGCCTTACAGTTTCACTATGCCATCTCCTATACTGCACCATCAAACAACTCTTTAATTAATACCTTTTTGAACTGGGGCATATTGTAGGCATGTTCATATGTAAAACTGTACAAGCACAAAAACATTGTTGTATTCATTAATATAAGAGCCTTAATCTTTTTTTCTAGTTCAGTGGTATTCCAATAATGAATACATAATAAAGCATACAAAGAAAGATAATTTTAAGCAATGTACTCTGGTATCAATGGAATAGTGAATAGTATTATTCAAGGAGTAAGACTTAACTTTTATTATATATCCCTTAAAATAATGACTTCAAAGTATATAAGGAATGAAATTCCCAGGACCAGTATATGTCAGTCAATATAGTAACAATTTATTTCAAAATCCAAATGTTAAGTACACATTCTAATGGTAAGTTCAAATCTGGACTGAAGAAGCTAACCCAGCGAAACGTTTTCAGAAGGCTAGAACACCAGGACAGTATCTACATTAGAGGGAAGCATGTTTTCTTTTCTTTAACCACTTCGTTGATATCTGGACATCTTTCTTTGAGGGAGTTACTGCTTGGGCACTTTTTTCACTGTTTTTGGGCACTGAGGACCACCACTTGGTTACATTGACACACTTACTGATATGATCTTTAATACTGGGCAGTGCTGGACATATATGACTATAAGAACAAGAAGTATTACAGTAGTAGCTATCCTAATTTAGGTTACAGTTTTGGGTTAAGGTTACATTAGAACATGTTATCACTACTTTTTCATACTTTAAAACTTTGTATTATACCCTTTAAGTGACACAGATTCCATACAATGTGTGTTTAATTGCTTCTCCAGCTAGCAAACCTGGCGTTAAAACCCTTTGTGATTCCTATTTACTATTTTTTATTTTTTTTTCAGAAATTTGATACTTTTCCTAGTTGTGGGTCTGGCTTAATTTGAGAGCTAGTTCTAATAGAATATGGATTTGGTGTAACTTTAAGTATGTTGCACTCGTAATGTTTGAGAAGTTCAAAAATCAATGGCTAGCCCTAAGTTGCGTCTTTGGCTTGTCAGTAGTGATTGTGGGCGGGTAACTCACATTTAGGATGCAAGTAGCTATTAGAATACGAAGCAACTATACTTACAACTTTAAATCGGTTTAGCATTTCGAACTTGGAAATAAAATAGGCCCCTCAGTTACTACTACTCCTTGCATCTTGTTATATGCCAATCATATGTTTACCCTGCATGTATATAGTAAATCCTAGGTGTATCTGTATCTGTGTTAGTATATGGTAAATCAGAAAGTGGCAGGTACACTTACAAATATTGCATACAAACATTTATATGCAAATTACATGGCATTCCATTTGCAACTTCAGGCAGCCTGCTGCCCCCTAAAAATGTGTAGCCCTAGACCAAGGTACAGTATATTGGGCCTAGGGTGAAATGCACCTGTGTCAAAATATAGCATTGTACTATAATATAAATTGTAGGTCTATTGCCCCTATAACATTGATATCGATATGCAGAACATGGTCTTGGATTTCAATATTTCACTGAGGCAATCAGAATGGATGAGGCAGTGTTTTCGTAACCCGTACAAAGTATGGAAATCTAGAAATTCAGACCAACTTTGCCCATTCCCTAGTCTACTTCATATGTTTGAAGTTCAGACACAGTAAGAGTTGAGATTTGCATAATTATAGAAGCAGTAAGCTAACTTATTTACAAGGGAACACATCTAAAAAAAAGCAAATTCTACCGTCATCATGACTTCAGTAAAGCATGGAGTTTATACTACAATTAATTAGCATATATGCAATCGGACTCGCAATCCAGAAATGTAGAATTCAATAAAAAGTCCTTGATTCCTGGGATCAATATAACTTTTAATATAATTTATTGTATGGCAGAGCTTGAGACTGTTGTGCAATTAATTGTAATGCCTTTCATTGCTTTTCCCATATTTTTATGTACAGTAGTGTGTTTTTATGTGCTTTTGCAGTGTTACGAACAGGTGTTTAACACACTTGTGAGTCCTATGTAGTACTCGTATAATTTTCTGATACATTTGCCATTTATGGTTTGAAGGCAATTGCGGGCTTGTTGAATTGTTGCAATTGAATAACAATTATATGTCTTTAGCACTGGTAACATTTACAGGCTTGAAACATCAAAGGAGGAGAAAGGACGTTTTTTTTGGCAAACGCAGTGAATTTGAGCCTGTAACTCGCAATTGGAATGTGAGTAGCAAAATGTAGCTAATTAAATATCAGTAACTTTTACGGGCTCCATTACAGGCTCAAGTAATTGTGATTTGGACAACTGAATAGGGGCCATTCTCTGTAGAACTCACACTACCTTGTATTTATTTTTCAATATCTATTCTAAGTATTTTATTAGCAATGTACAGTGATTTTTTTTACAGTATAAAAATGTGATCTATATCTTGTTTCTATGGAAAATAAAGTCAGAGATTCCTATTTACTTTTTTCCTTATTTAGTTAAAATTTTCAGTCTTAAGTTCCTTTAGTACATTTTTCCTACAACTATATATATTTTGTAAAGTTTATATTTAAATATCCAAATTTCAGCTGTCGTATAATGAAAATAATTTATTTCTAGCGTCATGATAATGAGGAAGAAAATAAACATTCCAATAGCTACCATATTTAATCTTACATTGCTGATTGGCTAATGATGGACTCATTCTTATTCTATAAACAATACATTAGCTAAAACAACCATGCTGTAGGAAAATATACTGCATGAGTTACTGTAATATACAAACAATGATGCTTGTAGGAACAGCTGCAATTCTTCTTCAGTTCTTTGTATGCTGTGTAATGATGATCGACTCTGGGTTTTATAATCCTGTTGCTGGCTTGGATTTGGTGGCAAATTTCTTAATGGAAAGTAAAAACTGACTTAATAAAATACTGGGCTGGATCTCTGGACTCTGAATTAACATATTCTGTAGCGCTGTACAATAGTTATGTACATGGCAAAATCAAAATGAACACCTTATAAGGAATGGAGGCCCTGTTTTTGAGCTTAAAATCAAATGTACATAGTGCTAGTTTCTACAAAATATACGATGGTGGGTCAATATTAACTTTTGTGAGTTCACAAAACTCTAATGTTGAGTTTAGGTGCTCTGCTGAATTTAGTTTTTTTGCAAAGTTGGAAAGACTTGAAAATTCTCAACTTTCTACAATATTTGTCATTGTTTTGTGATAGAACAGATAAAGAGCCCGATTTCAATTGTAAGCCCGCATCTCACAGGATCCTGGCCGTATGTCTGCAGGCCTGCTGCGGGCTCCCATTCGTCTCTGGTTCCGGTGCTATTCAATTGAACAAGCCTGTAAGTTACGGTGCGAACGCCAAAGCCATAAACCATGCACGTAGCATTTCAGGGTGGGAACATGATCAGTTAAGCAAGGCCATAACCACCAATTTCAAAGCAGCCAATAGAAAATGAGACTGCCATCATTATGGCAGTAAAACATGGAGGTTACATGTCAATCAATTAGGTTTGGGGATCCGATATGTGATGGGACTCGCAAACCCTCAAAATAAAAAATTATAATAAAAATGAATGCCAATACTGTTCTAGTCCATATTGGTGGCCTTATATGTATTAACTTATTTATTCCCGAGATTGATATAACACCAAAATGAAACTGAAAATTATTTTGTATTGTTGATTTGCGAGCTTGAGACTGTTGTGTAGTTAATTCTAATGTCTTTCATCGATTTCCCCATTTTTTACAGTGCAATATTGATTTTTTATTTGCATTTACAATGGTGCGGGTCCTCTCTAGTACTCGTAGGATTTTTTTCTACATTTGCCATTTACGGGTGTGAAAACATTTGCGGGCTTGGGGAATTGTAGCAATTGAATAGCGATTTGCGATTTTTGCGATTGTGAAAGATCAAAGCCCACAATGGAGCCCACAAAAAGACGCCAATTGAATAGCAAATTAACTTACGGCCTCACTTAGTAACTTACGATTGCTCAATTGAACCGGGCTCAAAGTGTTCGGAGCTGAAGGCACTCCTGTTTATAGACTCTCTGAACTGCCACCAGGATTCCATTTAACTCCAGCCAGGTGGAGTACCATAGTTTGCATTTCCTGGTGAACCAGTGGTTAGGATTCAGTGCTTTCACCTCTGTAACCTGTGTTCGTTTCCAGTCAGGGAACCAAGAGGTCACACCACCCTGAAGCCATGCAGGGTTGGGCCTGGTCAGTACTTGGATGGGAAACCACCAAATAAATACCAGTGGCCCACTGGAGAAGAAACTGGCAGTATCCCTGCCATGAAAACCATGTGGAACAGCATGAACATGGATATAAAGATGTGCCTGGTGTGTTACGGTTCATGAAGTCACAGAGTCAGGAACAACTCAAAAAAACAAACAAACAATAGTTCTCAGGATCCGGGAGAATACAAGCCTTTAATAGGAGTGGTATAACACATGAGATGTTATCCTTAGAGATTAAGACGTACAGCCTGAAATATGCCTCCTTACCAATTCTCCTTGTATATTTTGTACAGTGTCCCAGCCACTATTCATTCGCCGCTTCTTCAAGACTAGGCCTTGTGATTTTGATCTGCTCCACAATTGTACTTAATTACCTGCTTGACAGCTTACAAATCTCTATTCTACATCAAAGCTATGGATTGTTATGGCCCCTCTTGCTTTTATCCCTTGCTATACCACTTATCTGTAGTTTTCAACTCAAACAGTAGCTTCTCTTAAACAGTGCACACTAAATAACCTCCTCTTTACATGTGCACTTATCAAACCTTCTTTTCTTCCACTTAACCAATTAGACAGGAAGTTCTTCATTGGAGTGTCTCATTTTCAACATATGCCTTTATGAAAAGCACATTCATTATTTTTATACTGTTGAGGTATGTTTTGAATGGGGTATGTTAGTATTCTAATGGTCTTCCTTCTGTCACTACAAGAAACAAATTAGCAGGTACAATAGCATTGATGTAAGTCAATGATACATGTTAAAACAAGAGCTGAAGACATTATAACGGATAATAAAATATAAAAAAGAATCCGTTAGAGATTGGCTAAACAGCCAGAGGGTACATAACTTACAGATCAGTTTAAGGTTTATTATGAGCTTAATTTAATGATATATTTTTCCATTGAAATTACATATCCCATAGTAAAATCTGCTGTGGTATATTTGTTAATTGTTGTGTACATTTTTTACAAATTTAAGCTACAGTGAGGTTGATAGTATGCAATGGTCCAACTTGATTTTGAAGCCTAATTTGAATATGAAACCATATCCTTCATTTAAAAGGAATCTCAAGGACACACACCATTTTTACATTGTTTATTCACTGTCCAATTGAATCTGGATCAGTTCAAGGTGAATTTTGCTCTCATTGGAGTGGGGGACCCGACTCAGTTGCCCAATTTGTAAATTTATACACACTTAATTGCTAAATATTCGGCAAATATTACTTATTGGCACTAATGAATTCTTAAGTCAATAGAATGCATATAAACATGTATTTAAAAAAAACACCCAAAGCCAAATTTATGAGTTCAAGGCATTTGCAAATAGCTAATAGAATATTGCCCTAAGTGTGCTTCAACATAAAGGTAAGTAGCTTGATGATGTCCGCTTTAATCTACAAACAATACTTTTGTAGAATTGTGAGTTTATTATAGACATTTAAGGGTAATTTTCAGTGATGTTATGCCAGATCAACAATCTGGTTTCTCCACCCAAGTTCACCCGGGTATCTCTAAATTGAGATGGCATGCTGGTTAACTAGCATGGTATTTATAGCTTTAGTACAAAAGTGTACAGGAAATATAACATACTGGGTGAAATTTGTAAGACTGAATATAATATTTATTGGCAACGTTTTAATGGAATTTACCATTTTTATTACATTATTATTCACAATATTCTAGTGGAAAGAATAGGACATTAAAAGCAATATAGAAACAACGTACCAATGCAAGTATAACTATGAATAAATCAACAGAATACACTGAATATTACTAAATTAAGTAATTCTATCAATATATCAGTGTAATAAAGTGATAGAAAGACAATCATAAAAAAAAATATTACTCCTAGATGTAATAAATTCCAATCAATATTCCAGCAAATGATATATTTCCTTAGCACTTCTTATGCAGTAACTGCCAGCCTGCATCAAATGAAAAGCCACTTACATGGATCAGAGTCTGCAAAAGGGCAGCACAATATGTAACAAAATGATACATTTCACTGTCTTAAAGAAATACATTAATTGAGAATAAATGTTAAACTGGTGAGAAGTGATTTATAAAACACAGGAGCGGTATTAGTTGTAGGAGTTAATGGACTTTGTGAGTGTTTTCAATTACAGATCTGTATGTATATGATGCTAATAGCACTAATAAATGAGATAAGCCATCATAAAAGTGCCCCATTCGTTGTAGCATGTAAACATGAAAGTAGCTCTTAGAACAAATGCCACAATTAACACTATTATCGTGTTTGCTTAACACACTGGCAATAACACTGCAGTTCAGTAGGCAGAATACAATCAGTTTTGACTGCCTGGTTATTGAAAAGCAATACTTATGACTATATCATAGTATGTTTAAATGTGTATATATATATATATATATATATATATATATAGCTGTTGTTGTTGTACAGCGCTTTAGTCGTGTTCGACTCTTGGTGACCATATGGACGCAGCATGCCAGGGACATCTGTCTGTGTTCCTGGTTGTGATTATCCATATGGTCTTCATGGCAAAGATACTGGAGTGAGCTGCCAGTTCCTTCTTTAGTGGACTGCAATTTGTCTGACCTCTCTGCTATGACCTGCCCATCTTGGATGACCCTATATGGTATAGCTCACAGCTTCATTGAAGTGCACACACTTCGTTGAAGTACACACTTCATATACTTACACATACACACCTCCTCAGAGAAGTAAATGAGTGAATACAAATGTCCAAGAAGACAGAAAGAATGCAGGGGTAATTCCAACAACTAGATAATGATCAGATAACAGCAGACTGTAAATCTCCCTCTGGGACCATGAACATACAGATAAACACTCACTGTGGGAGGCTGCTTGAATGTACACTATTCATATACCCACCCAGTAAACATCCAACCCAGTATCACAACTATAATGCTATGTGCTTCAAAATGTTAGGACATCCTGTTATTTTGACTTAAGTTCATACCAATGGTACATTTTTATAAAACTCTCTCAAAACATTGTAAAGGTAAAACAATATATACTTTTAGGCACTGACTCAATTAAAGCATTAATTTGTATAACTTAACAAACTCTACATTTTCATGTTTCTACAGTATAAATAGATCTTACACCGAACATCAGTAAAGTTAATACATAGTCTAGATTAGTGGGTATCAACTTTTTTTATTTATGAATTGGCTGGTTACCTTCCAGTGCTCATGGGGACCGACTTTAAGATCCATAACATTTTGAACACTGTTATTCTACATGTAACATGCAAATTGTATATCAAGTTTTGCACTGATTTGAATGGAGTGTTTTATTTTATTTGCAGATGAGATAATCAATAATCTATCTATAACCGTGCCTAATGGTAGTGGTATGTGTAAAGTGTTAGGCTCTCTTCATCCGTCTTGGTAAATAAGGTATTAAACTGGCATTGGTAGGACCAGCTGTTGAGAACCACTGGTCCAGAGGTTTTGTGTTTTTCATGAATCTCCTTACCTTGCTGACATGTCCCTGTTTGCAGAACAATTAATATAATCCAGACTGTGGAACATCCCTGCAAGGAATTCTGAATCATTGCTAACATGATGAGTGCAGTAGAAATGTCTTGTTCTTCACTCTCTCATAAAAAAAAGATATCCAGTTTGTGTCTCCCCTCCTGTGGAGAGCAGCTTCAGTTGTGCAGGGGAAGATGAAGACTCTTCAGCAGTATCTTCATTAGTGGTGTTGGTATTTACAGCTCAGGATTCTTATTCTAGTAACCATACTCCAGCCCTCTAAACTACTTGAGACTGAACTCAGAGTGCTGGGGTCTGTGTCCACCTCTAATAGCAGCCAGGCACGCCTCCAGCTGCAAGTCCCTCCAGCTGCACAAGGTCTGTGGAAGATCTGACATGGATTTCTTGAAGTGTTCAATTACACTTGGTCATTAGAAATCAGATTACCCGCCCTCTCTTATTGTATTATTACAAAAAGCTATAAAAAATAGAATTAATAAACTTCGTAAAATTCACTCAAAATAAATTACTTTTTTGCTAAAATGAATGATTTTTAAATATGAGGTTAGAAGTAAAAAGATTCCACCTTAAAGAAAGAAAAGGGTTCTTCACAGTAATGGTGGTTAATTTATGGAATTCTCTACCAGAGGAGGTGGTGACAGCGGATTCGATAGATAACTTTAAAAGGGGACTGGATTTATTTCTAATTAAAAAGGGAATTCATGGTTATCATGGATAATTAGAGGGGCAGTATTGATCCAGGGAGAAGTCCGGTCGCCGGTGTCTGGGATCAGGAGGGAATTGATTTTTTTTAATATTATTATTTATTTTCTTTTTTCTTTTTATACAACTAATTAATTAATAGTTAATCCGCATATTGCAGATCAGAGGAGATCTTAAAAGGTTAAACTTGATGGACTGAAAGTCTTTTTTCAACCTTAAATACTATGTAACTATATGTTACTATGTAACTGTTTTTATACTATAAAAATAAGATATTGCCTATCCATCTCTTATTTTTGTACTTTATACTTTACAAGATACTTCCACCTATTTCAGCAAATGCCAGATATCATTTTATTCAATTATGTTTCAGATACAACAAATTTGATAAAAATAGATGTAGAAAAAGATTACTGTTCAAGTATACAAAAAATATAAAGGAGCACATTTGGGAGGTACTTACTAAGCTATCACAAAGGCTATGATGGATGTCAAGGGCTCCAATGGCAGTCACCAAAGGAAATTCATCATATGGAATAGAATTGTAATTAAAATCTTTCTAATAGATAGCATTTCTCTTTGTCAGCTATAAAAAGCCTTCAGGTGCTTTGGGGATTTAGGCCTACATTAAATTGTGTCAAATGTATTTGCGTGATGATTTACAGCAGTATAATAAAATACAATGTAGAAACAAATCATTATATATTCCACAGTTTGCACTGTTTTCCTAAGATTTTGGCATCCTTTATAGTAACTGTACTAGTAGAATTGGAGCAAGATGCACCCAGGGTCCTGGTCAGAGTGACTCTTGAAGAATTTGAGTGTTCTCTGTCTTTTTTTTTATAAGGGTTTAACTGAATCTTAAGAGTATCTATTATACGTGATTAGATAATCAGTATACACTATTGGACATGTCACATATAGTATTTTATAATCAGGTACATAAATGTTTTAAGAGCACACAATCTAGTAATTTGAATTATGTGTCCATTAAATGCCTTTTTTGAAAGGTCTTGTTTTTTGCACAAAATATTATTGACTGTGTTAGTAAAACAGAGTTAATTTAACCCAAATATGCTTAAATGAGGGTGATCTATCTCTGCTAAATTCTGTAAATTATAAAGGAGTCTCAGAGGGAGTTTACTAAGCAACTCCAGTAATTGAGATGAGGTGAAGGCATGTGATCATAATTTCCCCCCGACATGTAACCATGCATAGTAAATACAGGGATGCACATCTCAACCATTTGAGATGCCTTGTTAATCCATCCCAGGTACCATTAAGTCAGTTAAGAGTGTCAACTTTACTAGTTGAGTTTTCAAAAAGATTCAGCATATACCGAGTTTCTGAAGACTTTTGTTCATTACGGGTTACAAGTGGACTAGCAAATAATTGCAACAGGCATAACTTTTAGGGCCACTGGGTAAAATTTCATATGTTTTGTGAACTCTGTAACAAATTAATAACATTAGCAAAGATGTAAGCCATGGGCATAAGTGTATATTACGATAAAATATTTATAGACAATGCTGGTGCCTGAAGGGATGTTTTACAGATCCATTCTGGATTGAAATGTGGGATTTGTTGATTTATTGGTGGATTCAATTACTATTTCAACATTTGACACCTTCACATCCTCCCCACATGCGGGGTGGGGAGATACCAGAGGTGCATGTAGTGCATTGCACCAGGGTTCTCACCTCTAAAGGGCCCCTGTGCTGCTCCCGACTAAATAAACGTTTTTTTTTATTTTTTTATTTTCTAGTGGAGGCCCCAGAGGAGGAAGTGGGGAGGGTCTAGAGGACGAAGTGTGGGAACCTCAGAATGAAACAGGTAATTATTTCCTGTCCTTCCTCCTCCCTCCGCTTACCACTTCCTACTTCGCTCTTTTTCCCACCACATCTCACTACCCATATCTACCACTCACTGCCCATACCTCCTTTTGATGCCTCCATCTACTTTACATTGCCTCTGTCTACCTCATGCAACTTTCCTCTGCTCCCATTGTGTCCCTCTACCCCTCACTACACCAGAGGAGGCCCCCGCAAAAACATTTTTTTGCACCAGTGCCCTCAATTCACTAGCTCCACCACTGTCCACGTGCTCAATAGACGATAACTTGCAACTATAATTGCAAGCCCTATTTGCCCTGCTCTGTAATTGACCCCTCATGGAAGTATTTCTGTCCTGGCAACTTCCGTACACTAGCAGAGTATGTTAAAATTAAGATTGCCTCTGAATATGCTTCTATGTCCATGACTTACATAGCTGTTAATGATGTAGTTTGTTGCATATTCACAATCTGAAGTTTTTCTTAATCTACTGTGTTCCTTTAATGCGCATTTTCTAAATTAGAAATCATGATTTTTTTTTAAAGAAAAGGTGGTAATGATTAAAACTTGCTTTTCTAAATGCATAATACAATTGTGGGTTATTTTTTATTAAACATGTATTGCTTATAATTTACATTTATACATGTTTTGTTATAATAGTGAAACAAAATGTAGAGATTATAAATTTAGTTACTTTTAAGTTAAAAGGTAAGTTCCATCTAAAATGTACTTTCTTTATTTTTTTAAAGATTACTCTCAGTGAAGATTAACAAACTGTGTAAAGCTTTGAAACTTAAATATGATTGTGAAGAGAGGGAGCTGTCATTTTTTTTTTATGGGATTTTATCACTTATATTGAGCTCTGTGAGCTGATTGGGTGAAAAGTTCAAGTGCCAGCTGAAGAGCCAATCAGACTGCAGAAAGTTTTAAGCTATGACAGATACTGTTGTGTTCTGTGTTAATTAGCTTCTCACATAACCTAGTTTATAGAGGTCCTATAGCAATAAAAGGCAAGTACAAAAAAGTTTACACTGAATTTGAATATCTATAAGTGAACTTTTTTTTATGGAAGAGCAGTTTATCTTAAGCTGAATCTTCCCCTTTAAGATTTAATTTCCGTTTTCAAGTTAATACAGGTTTATGCTTGTTTGAACGTTCTTTTTTTTTTAAAACTATTTTTACACAGTGTAAATGTTTTTTGAATGTCTGTCTTTAGTCCAAGCACTGTTAGTACAAACTTGCCCTCTGGGTTTTTAAGAACTTATCTTTTATTTATTGTACAGTCACAATATGAGAGAACTCACCCCAGAATTTCACAGATAACATTAATGTTAACACTTTTTAAAACATATACATTTCCAGAATCACTAGTAAAGCCAGCATAGATTGCTAATATTGTATATTTATCCCTTAGGAGACTAATTGTATGCTTCAATATGTATCAAACAGTGGGTAATTACAATAAAATAATGTTGTTATTTTTTTTAATAAAAAAATAAGCAATTTTCAACCTGCAAAGAGATCTGAAATTCTCAGATGCTAAAAATTAGTTTTCTTAGGCTCTGATAACAATTTTATTATAGTCAAAGTGAATAAAAACAGCATGGCATACAAAGAAAACCCAATTTGGGGCCTCTAGGAAGCTTGGTGAATTTTGTCTGTTCTCACCTAAATATAAGCAGTAACTGAAAATAAATGCAAATAATAATATATATATTTTTTTTTTATCTGTCGTATAGTCTGAATCATTGCATCAACTGTTCAGGAAACAAGGGCTTAAAAATACAATGAAATCAGATATAGGTTTTCATGAAAAAATGCACTGTATTTATAATACAAATTATAAGCAAGATGATGTTTACTTATAATGTAGGTCAATAGAAGGAATTTCATTATACATTAAATTATTCGCCCAGAAAAGTGCCTCTATAAAGTGTTTCAAGTTGTGATTTGCAGCTTCTTCGAAGCTTACAACTGTATCAAAGAAAAAGGAATCAAGCTCTGTGTAGTATAGTAAAACTCAATTTAATGTGCTTTGTATAGTATTGTCGCTTTAGAAAAAATATATGCTCCCAACTTTTTAACTACATTATAAGGCCCTCATTCAATTGCGATTTGGCCAATTGAATAGGGGTCTAAATATGCACATAGCATATATTTTTTATAGAGTATTTTAGTTAGTAAACATCTATCCAAAAGCAAGGTTTTTACTAACTAAAAACGTATTTAAAAAAAAATATGTTATTTGCTTATTTAGACCCCTATTCAATTGGCCAAATCGCAATTGAATGAGGGCCTAAGTCTGTGGCTTGTTGGGTTGTTGAATTGCAGCCTGGGTACCTTATAATGTGAAGCCACTAGGACCTATGACTAATTATTGGAGTAATGTGAGCTGACAAACCCCTGCTGGTTCCCCAGTAGATATTGTCTACTTCTTAATCATTCACAGGCTCCCCTCCAAGATTTACAATAAATTCTAACCTCTGCATATCACTTATAAAATAGTGTAAATGTTTAATTTCCTGGAGACATAAGTCAGTATATTGAGTTTATTATACCACAACAATATTGGCATAGTCAAACTCAGCTTTATATCTTTCCTGTTTAGGTGAAATGGTGACAGTGTTCCATTTTCCAAACAATGTAAAACAAATAGACCCAATCGCAATCACACCTTGCATCTTGAGTTAGATGTTCCGTATGTGAATACAATATTTCTATTTATTTTCATCCACATGATAATAAATGTGTTTGAAAAATAGTTTTTTTCATATCGACAATTATTTAATTCATGTTCAACTATTTGATATACTTTTTTATTCACTTACAATATTTTATATTTGGGATCCATGTCTCTGGCCCATTCATCATATATGTCAAATCATAACATCAAACATTAGCTGTTTATTTATTTCTACTTTCAGTTAGCTCCGTTATCCATGGGTCTGTCCCCTGCAGCTCACAAAGACACAGACTCTGTAGTACTGACTGTGCTGTGTCTCACACTAACCAATCAGTGACCATCTCTAAGCAATGTACTTCTGATATGTTGTCTTCAATAGGCCTACAGAGTCTGGTTCTGCAGTTGGCTGACCCATACAGGTACTATTTGTTTGATTTAGGCAATAAAAGTATAAGTACTTCTCAATAAAATCAAGTACTGTATTGGTCCGAATATAAGCCGCACCCGCATATAAGCCTCACCCATAAAGTTCAAGGGGAAGAAATAGAAAAAAGATAGTACTCAAATATAAAATGCACCCGTAAAATTGGAGAGAAAAAGACTCTCAAAGTGATCAGCCATTGCAAGAAACAGGCTTTCTAATTAGCACTGTAACTTTTTTTGCAGGTTACAGGCTTCAGGATGTTAGAATCACTAAAACCGTAAATCGCTATTCAATACCGCAGTCTCAAGCACGAAAATCGGCACCCTTAACTCGCAATCGCGCAAATCGGCAGTCATTTTGCGTTCGCGAACAGAAGCCGCACACCTAACAAGCAAAGCTTGCAAATCGGCAATGATTTTTTTTACAGTTGCGAATATAAGCTGAACCCGTAACTCGCAAGCTCAAAAAACGGAAAAAAGGTGCGGCTTATATTCGGACCAATACGGTACATAAAAGTAAATAGATAAATATTATATACATAGTAAAATCAAGTAACATTCCATATCTCTTTAAAAAGCATTGTTGTTGTTGTTTAGTCATTCAGTCAAGTCTGACTCTCAGTGACCATATGGACCACAGCACACCAGACACATCTTGTGTCTGGTTGTGCCAAACCATATGGTTTTCATGGCAAAGATACTGGAGTGTGTTGCTCCTGTGGACCGCGATTTGTAAAACCTCTCTGTTATGATCTGCCGATCTTGTGTGACTCCACATGGTATAGCTCACAGCTTCATTGAGGTACACAAGCCCCTTCACCACGACAAGGTAGTGATCCAGTAGGGGATTACATAATTGTTATTCAGTATAGAGAAGAGTTTACAGAGCAAACACTAGAGACGGAGAATAAAAATACGTTTTGGTTTGTTGCTGAGATTGTGTAACAGGCCAGGGAAATATCAAGGTTATGGATGAACAGGTCAAGTGATAGGAAATATCAAGGTTATGGATGAACAGGTCAAGTAAAGCGATCAGAAGATAAGTGAGGTGCTTTTTCATAATCATTGTTTAAACAGTGATTCAAAATCTCATATTACTGTATAGTAATTCTGATTTTGCCAAATTATACAGATAATCAGTTCCAACATTCCTTTCCTTCGTTCTTTGTCTCTTTTCAATATTTATGAAGGAAATTTTAAATCATTTTATTTAGTTTTATGTTATTTTACTTTAACTAGTGAAATGATGAAACATGCTAGTAAAATTAATAAGGGAAAATTGAAATGTTATGGAAGGCTATGTTGATACCAATCACAATGTGATATGTTTTGCATGCTGTTGTTTTTCTTAAAAAATACAGAGATTTTCAAAGAAAGACACTTACAATGGTTTTTAAAAAGAAAATTGATTTTCAAATTGCATATCATTTTTTTTTATGTGACTTAATTTGCCTTCCTAAAATGGACCTCCCAGGTGCCAAGTCTTTCAAATTGGCAGTAGAGCTTGGGAACACCTGCTGTGGGCTCACTGTCCAGTGCTTCCTCGTATTGAGTGATCTCTTGTTAAAGAATTGGCCATGCATTCCTGAGAAGAAATTGGCATGCAGTTGCTAGAGTTAATCAAGTCAAGGGGAGTTTATGGTATGTTATGGTTTACTTTTTATTACATTTGCTTCATTGCATTTACTTTTTTTAATTAATAAAACAGTTAATTTACTTATGTTTTTTCAAATAACACTTTGAAAACTTTAAAGATATACTTCACAATATATTTATTTAGCAGAAAATTAAACTGTAAAAAACAAAAGCTCAGCAGTGGAGCTAGAGAATGAAGGGCCCTGGTGCAAAAAAAGGTTTTGGGCCCCAGACCCATTCCCCCAGACCCATTCCCATTACTACTCCCCTCCCTAAGACCCCTTCCCATTGCAGCATACTTTCCCAAGACCCTTACCACATTGCTGCTCCACCCTAACACCCCTGTACCCCAACACCCCTGTACCCCAACCCACAGCTGTATGTATATATATATATACAGTATATATATATATATATATATAAAATATTATCCCCACACAGCACCCACCCCTCTTAGCATCCATCCCCACCCAGTCCTTCTCAGCAACCATCCCCTCTCACCATCCATCCCCACACAGCACCCAACCTTTCTCAGCACCCAAGCCTATCTCCTTTCTTCCTCCCTCACAGAACCTATTAACCCTGTACTCTGCTGCGACTTTGCAGCCCTTGCTTCCTCACCTTCATCCCTGTTACACATCCTCAGCATGCTGAACTGCTCCACACTGTCACCTCTTGGAGCTTCAGTAGAAATACTCTTATTTACTGTAAACAGGCACACACCAATTTCAGACCAAGGGTGGGGGTGCAGCCAAGGAGGCACAGGGGGGTCCAGGGGGACCCAGGCAGCTGTGGCAAGTTGGGCCAGGGTGGAAGGCCCCAGGTGGCCCCCACACAACAGAAACAAATGTAAACTTATTTTTTTTTAAACAAATTACACAGTAATGCCCCCACCCCCAGAGCAGGTCCCTGGTGCACTGCACCACCTGCACCACTGGTAGATCCGCCCCTGCATAAGCTACTAATGTAGTTTTCTTCAGGATGAATATAACAGTTGCTGTGTTTGTAGTGCAAGTTTCTGAAGGGCATGTAAAATAGCCAAATTATTATGCACTTCAGTATATAGTATAGTATAAATGAAATAATTACCTACTTAAGGTATAAAATAAATGTCACTGGAATTTTTTCACCATTTTTCTACCCCATAATGAGCATATAATTATTTCTTAATTGCAAAACACATTCTCTCATCATTTAATATCCGTCCATTTTAGTTTATCTCTTTCATAGGGAATTGTACCACTTATGTTATGCATTGCAAAATGTGTGGTACTTTTAAGTACTTAGTTGCTGCAATGTTATAGTTCTCCAAGGCTCTTTATACACCTCCACAGTCTTTTGTCTCATAACTTCCTATAAATCCTGCATACAAGAATTCTCTCTTGCTTTAGAGCTCCACACCTTTAAAATGCTCTAAATACGCAATTTATTCAGGACAAAATATCATTAATATTGACACAATAACAATGGATGACCTTCTTTTATCCACCTCTCTTATTACCTTCTTTTGTTCCTGCCTTCAGGACTTTTCACGCATTGCCCCTAATTCTTGGAGCTCAATAATCATAAATATATCATATACATAGTTGTCGTAATTGCAAGTTTGTTGGTAACACTATGTTAAAAGTTACGTGCTTGCGCATGCTCAATGAGCATCTTCGGCACTCATTGCGGGGCTTGCGATAAGCGCCTTTGACACTCATCATGAGACCTGCAAGTTGCCGGTTTGACGAGGCCTGCAATGAGCAGTGAAGGCACTCATCGCAACACCCATAAAGTTGAGTGGGTGTTGCTCGCAATGAGGCATGAAAGTTAGAGGGGGAGAGACTCACAATGAGTGCCAAAGGCGCTTCTCACAATTTCCCGCATGTTAGAGGGGGGGAGGTCCGAACGACCTCCGAGTTATGGGCTTTAAAATTTAACTGCTGCCATTTTTTTCAAGCCCGTAACTTGGAAGCTGTTGGGAGGCCGGCTAATTTGCTATTCAATTGGCGTCTTTTGGCAGCCTCCCAACCACTTCCGACTTACGGCCTGAAAAAAAATGGTGGCGGTTAAACTCATAACTTTTTTTTCAAGCCTACAAGGCTTTGAGCAATAGCAATTTCAGATTCAAACTTTCGGGCTTCAAAAAAAGTTACAGGTTTAACCGCCGCCAAGCCCACACAGGGAGAGGTGACCAGAAACGGGGGGAGGAAAGAGACACAGGGGAGGGAGATAAGGGCGAAAAACACAGGGCAGGAAAAGGGGGAGGGCGAGGGGGGAGGGAGAGGGGGAAAGAGACACTGGGGAGGGAGTGGGGGAAAGAAAAGACACAGGGGAGGAAGAGGGGGCAACGAGACACAGGGGAGGTAGAGAGGGGGAACGAGACACAGAGGGGGAAAGAAACACAGGGGTGAGAGAGGGGGAAAGAGACACAGGTGAGGGAGTGGCGAAAGAGACCCGGGGGGTGGGGGAATTACATTTTATCCTATCATTTGTGACGGGAAGTCTGCAATGGGCGCCAAGGGCGCTCATTGCGAAGCCCTCAATGGGTGCTGAAGGCGTTTATTGAAAGGCTTGCAGACAGGACAGAGAAGGAGAGAAGAGGGAGGAAGAGGACACAGAATAAGGGAAGGAGAGAGAAGCCGTGCATAGCAAGGCTTGCATTGCCTGGCTTTGCTGCGCATGGGGAGGCTCGCAATGTGCGGCAAACAACATCATTGCAAGGCTTCAAATTTTTATACCGTCATTTTTGATGGGCAAGTCACTAGTAATAATAATAATAATAATAATCTTGGAATCAAGAAACATTTTATTTCATTCTACAAACAGGACTTCCGTTTTAAATTATTCTAGGTTTCTGATTAATCAAATGGTATCTAATAAAAACTATCTTACAAGTTTCCTTCATAGTGTAAGGAGCTTTGATACCTTGAATTCCCAAAAAACATTGTCTAGTCACAAGACAGCTGTAAGGGGAATTTATAAAGATTGCCTCTGAACTCTGCTACAAGTCAAATTTTACAGTTCTAGGGTCAAGTAAGTCATTATCAGAACATTGACATTTAGCATAGCTTTAGTATTGGTTCTTTCTGCACGTTTGTTAGAGGTCAGAGTTGCTTGGATTTATTGCACTGTCTGTATCTGATCTGTGTTGTGTCTCAGTGATGTATGCTTTTGTAGATCACTTTATGGCTGTCTTATATAGGTAGATTTTAATACCACAATAATACAGTACATTTCTGTGTGACACAGAATTTAATTTCCTAAATAAGTATTCATAACACAGACTTGGTGTTTACTTTCACTTTATAGTGTGCTCTCTTTACTTAGGTTAGAAGATTACTATTAGTATGGCATGCTAATACATAAAATATGGACAGCTTAAATAGATTATTAACATGAATGTTTTCCTTAATGTAAAAAAAAAGCTGCCCATGAGGAAAAGAAGATGTCTCAAGATCATTTTACTATTTTAAAATAAATTCTGAATTAATTGTCTATGGTATAGAGTAGTATGAATGAAAACACCAAATGTATTGCGTAACAGCTAATGGCCTTGGTATGGGCACCACCATAATCAATAGCGTAGTTGTTAAGAAAATATATTTTCCTGCAAATCTCAGCATGACTACTTGAACATTTTGCATTTTCTAATTACTCACCCAGGGCCTCATTCTATTAGCGGCCGTAGGAGATGCGGGGCCGCAAGGACCGGCCGCAAGCTATTCGGCTATTCTATTCCCCTCCGGCGGGGGGTTCCAGCAGGCTTGCGGCCGGCGCCTTGCTATCTCTTGCGGCCGCTCGCGCCGGAGGAAAGCCTTTGATCTAAAACGGCCGCAAGAGTTTCGGCCGCAAGAAAAGCCCGGTTGCTATTCTATTGCTCCGGGAACCCTCTCTGCAAGGCTAAAACCGAGCCGCAGCTTACTTGCAGGAAAAAGGTCCCGCTAGCACCAATTAAGCACATAATATAGCCCAAATAAAGCCATCCTGCACTTTGAGGAGACTATAAAGTGATTGTAGGTGTTAGCAAAAATAGCACAACATTCCCCTATTCTCAAATCCGTAAAAAAATTATTTTTTAATATATGTCAAATATCCATGTAAAAAGTCCATAGGGCTTGGAGCACCTCAGACCCGGCCACGCTGCGGCCGGAAAATAAACAGTTAATGTAAACTCGGGTTTGGGCTGATGTGCAAGCTTGAGAGTGGGTTACTATTAATCCTCATGTCCCCCAATATGATCCCTAGCATTTACAGAGCTTTACAGAGCTGTCTTCAATTTATTTTTGACTTTTAAGATTTCAGAGCTTACGGCCGGTTGCAAGATTTAGGGCCGGCCGTAAGGGGATATCCTTGCGGGGCCGTTTAATAGAATTGCGAGGTAACAGAACCCCCGCAAGGAATCGCAGCCTTACGGCCGATTTACGGCCGATAATAGAATGAGGCCCCCAGTGTGTAATTATTTCGAATTTAAATTGTTCATGGGGACTTGCCCTTTGCCAACCAATGAGATCTACAGACTAAAGTATGCTCCCTTCGTTTCCTGCTAGTTTCAATTAAGTTTAAACAGGTTTTGCTAAAAACAACTTTTGTAATGTTCCATGTCCATTTATATACACCAAACATGTGTAAATAAAATTAGCTAGAGCAACTATGTCAATAACACATTGCATGGTATGGTGACCTTATTACAGTACCTTTCCACTTATCATCACCTAGTCTATGTCTTCAGTAACGGAAATGTAGTTACTCTGTGGATAGAAGTTTATTGTTATTGTCCTTATTGTCCTTATTTCCAACTTACCTTCACGCTCTCTATTCTTTTTATTGATAATTTATGTTATATAACAAGATGACATTATAAAAAAGTAGAAAGACCGCTAAATAACAAAAAATACAATAACATAATATGACATAATTGTGTATATCACATATATAGTTGTGAGCGTACGAGTTGTTGCTAACGCTGCGGGCTCGCGAGGGCACTGGGCCAGGGTCTCAGTTGCTGGCATGGAGCGCCTGCGCAACTACGACCCTCGCAAAATTCACGCCGCAAACCAAACTCCACGACAAACACATTACGACCCTCGCAAACAACATACGACACACGTTAACACCACGACACACACATTACGACACTCGCAAACAACATACGACACACGTTCACACACATTACGGCCTCGCAACACTCGGACGCTACTCGCGAACATTACAAAATTAAAAACACAATACATACACACAGCACATACATACAAAACTTACCTACAACAAGAGGTAGCATCCAGGACCTCAAAAATGCAACTTACACCTTGATTTCAATCCAAATAAAAGAGTTTACACACGAAAATATTTGCTAAGCGAGAGAAACAATGGCCGCCGAACAAAATGAAAACGAGGCTACACGCGCAAACACCATACGAGACACGTTACGACACATTACGACCTCGCAAACATCGGACGCAACACGCCGACATACAAACATTTAAAACACAATAAATACACACAACACACACATAAAAAGCTTACCTACAGCAAGAGGAACCATCCAGCACCTCCAAAAAACAAGTTACACCTTCATTTAAATACAAATAAAACACTTTACACACTAGGAAAATCGCTAGGCGACCAAAAAAATGGCCGACGGACAAAACGAAAACGAGGCTACAGCACTCTCCACACGTAAAACACCACAACACACTCGCAAAACACCACACGGAAATCGAAAAACACTACGAGGCACCAACGGAAAATCCGCTAAGACGGACAACACAGAGAAACCGCCATTTTACGCAAATGCGGAAGTACACCACTACGCTAACGGTTTAGCCTCGCGCACGCACAGTATTACACTGCACACATTCACCACGCTTATAGAGCTGCTCCACAACACTAATGCTGCACCAACATCAAACAAGGTTCACAGCTCTTCAACACAATGCTTCAAAATAGGTAAAGTATATTCATTTATTAATTGATTACATGTTTACTATTACACACAAAACAACATTAGCTCACTTACAATAACATTGCCGTCATTTTTTGACGGGCAAGTCGCTAGTAATATATAAACCTAATGAAAACTTGTATAATTAATAAGAAAAAATAGTAATCTGAGTATCAATTAAGATTTAAATGTTTAATCCATGGGGGTATATATACATATATACATACCTCATGTAATGGATAATTTTAAGTATTGCAGTATTTAGTAAATACGTTTTCAGAATCATTGCAATACTTATATGAGTGTGTAAATTAAAAGAACTGAAAACAATCTCTCCTCATTCAGACAGTAACCCAAGTTTCCTGTAGTCACAATGGATGCTGCTGCTCCATAGAAGGCCCACAGCTTCCTCTAAAGCAATATTTGTTGAGGAATAAACAGTAAAAAGAGAAGAGCAGCTCTGAAAATATTACTACAAGTAAAATAGTCTTCCCCTTTAGGATTGCTACCTTGTCCTGGTGAAGACACCTGTGTACTTGAATTAAGCTGTGAGCTATACCATGTAAGGTCACCCAAGATGAAGTCAAGTCATAGCAGAGAGGTCAGACAAATTGAGGTCCACTGGAGAAAGAACGGACAACCCAGTATCTTTGCCAAGAAGACCTTATGGAAAAGCACCACCAGAGACAAAATAATATGGCACTGGAAAAATAGGCCTTCAGGTCAGAAGATGCCTACCACATTAATGAGAAGAGCAGAAGGCGAGTATAAGTAACACCAGGTCTAATGAAGTGGTTAGGCCAAAGACGAGAGGACACTCTGCTTTGGACGTGTCTGGAGGGAAAAGGAAGATCCTCTGTATTCATTGTAGAATGTAAGCGGAATGTAAATTCAAGGGGTGAACTGTATACCTACAATGTATAGATGACTATCTGACAATCTACATATCTTACGCAGAGGTTTTAGTTATTCCGCCCTTTCTCTCCCCCCCCACCCTCTTTAATAATTCAATGATAATTGTCTTAAAAAACATATATTGGCCTGCGTGTCAAACATTGCATATTTGAAACCTATGTTTTTACTCTAACTTTTTTATATATGTGACAATAAAAATAAAATTACAATTAAAAGACGTTTGCTTCTGGGGAGGAGAGCTATGGCAAGCTTGGACAGGCTAGTAAAAAGTAAAGATATTACATTATCAACAAAGGTCTGCATAGTTAAAAATATGATATTCCCATTAGTAACATATGGATGTGAAAGCTGGACCATAAAGAAAGCTGAGTGCTGTAGAATTGCCGCCATTGAATTGTGGTGTTGGTGCAAACTGCTTAGAATCCCTTGGATTGCAAGAAGATGCAATACATTTGTACTTCACAAAATCAAGAAGACAAACTGTTCACTGGAAGGTATTATCAGTTGTAGGTATGAGGCTGAAGCTCAAATATTTTGGTCCTACCATAAAAAGGCAGAATTTCTTAAAGAAGACTCTGATGCTGGGAAAGATTGAAGGCACACAAAGAAGAGAATGACATAGGTGGGGATGGATAGATGAGATCATTGAAGCCATGGGTGTAGGAACTGGGGGGGGGGGGGGACTAGGGGGACAAATCCCCCCAGATTTTTCATTGTGTGTAGAGAAGCAGTTGGGTTGTATATTTATACTATATGCAGTATCCCCCCAGATTTTCTTTGGCTCCTACACCAATGATTGAAGCAATGAACAGGAACTTAATGGAATTCAGAGGGGCAGTGACTGACAAATGTACCTGGCGTGCTGCAGTCCATGGGATCACAGAGAGTTAGACACAACTGAATGACTAAACAACAACAGCAAAAATACAGAGTACATCATGTGTAAGGTCAGACTCGACAAATCCAAAGTCGGAATAAATATTGCTGGAAGAAATATCAACAACTTCAGATACGCTGAGGATACTACTTTGATGGATGAAAGTGAGGAGGAACTAAAGGGTAATTCATGAGGGTGAAAGAAGAGAATGCAAAAGTTGGCCTGCTGCTCAACGTTAAGGAGATGAAGATTATGGCAAACGGCAATCTCAGTTCCTGACAAATAGATGGGGAAGAAGTGGAGGCAGTAACATATTTTATTTTCCTGGGACCCAACATCTCTTCTGATAGTGACTGTACAACAACAACACAAATAGCAATTTCAACATGTATATGTATGTATGTTTCTTTCTCTTCACAACTATAAACTATTTTGCTTGCATACTATTACTAGACACTATACCATCTCAAAGCACTTTCTAGTGATTTTCTTTAAACAGATGTAATATTTTTACATAAATAGTTTTCCATTCTTCTAAATTTAAAATTATTAAGTTTCCCTTTCCCATTTTAGCATAGCAACCATTTTTCAGACAAAAGATGTTATTTTGTTATGTTTACTGTTTGTTATGTTTCTTGTTTGCAGAATAAGATCTGCTTTTATAAAAGGCCATTTCTACAGAAATATTCCTTTTTTTTAATTAGATTTTATCCTCTAACTTTCTTATTTCAGATTTAGAATAGTGTCATAATAATATTTGGACAAGCCTAGCACCTTTATAGTATTTAAATAGTTTTGCAAGAATAGCCATTTTAATTGCATTAATCTTACCCATCAGGTAATTAAATTGTGTCCAAATAAATAATTTCTCCAACAAATTTAAAATGCGTTGTTGTTGGAGGTTGATAGTGTTCCTAATATGAATGATTTATGGCTATTCATTTTAATCCCTATGGTGTTCATAATTATTTATATACTGCATTTAGTAATGCTAACTAATCACTTGCAACCTTATTAAATTGCGATTCGGTCAAATGAAAAGGGCTCTATGTAAGCACAGAGCATATTTTTTTAGTTAGTGAACTTCTATCCAAAAGCAAGGTCTTCACTAACTAAAAACTTCTGTAAAAAAATATGCTCTGTGCTTATATGGAGCACTATTCAATTGTCTGAATCGCAAGTTAATAAGGCTGTTAATGTCTAACCAATTGCATAATTGAAGCTCTCATTTACTTACTATCAGCCTTATTAAATTGCAATTCGGCCAGTTGAATATGGCTCTATATAAGCACAGAGCATATTTTTTTACAGAAGTTTTTAGTTAGTGAAGACCTTGCTTTTGGATAGAAGTTCACTAACTAAAAACTTCTGTTAAAAAAATATGCTCTGTGCTTATATAGAGCCATATTCAATTTGCCAAATCACAATTTAATAAGGCTGTATGAGTCTCATTCAATTGCAAACTCGCAATTGTCTCCAAACTGAACTTTTGGCTGTGGGTCACATTTTTTCTAAACATTTAGATATATTCAATTGTCTCTAACTCGCAACTGCCCTCTCACAACCTCCACACACAAACCATGCACTAGTAAGTAGGATTTTAGGGGGGATGATCATATGATCTGACAATATTTAAGCAAGCCCGTAATTTGCTTCTTAAACACTTGCAATACTCGTTAGACACAGCCAATAGTAAATGAGACCGTCATCATGATGTCAGTAAACATAGAGTTTAAACTACTTGGGCCTCATTCTATTATCGCCCGTAGGCGCTGCGGGGCCGCAAGGACAGGCCGCAAGCTATTCTGCTATTCTATTCCCCTCCGGCCGGGGATTCCGGCAGGCTTGCGGCCGGCGCCTTGCTATCTCTTGCGGCCGCACGCGCCGGAGGAAAGCCTTTGATCTAAAACGTCCGCGAGAGTTTCGGCCGCAAGAAAAGCCCGGTTGCTATTCTATTGCTCCGGGAACCCTCTCTGCAAGGCTAAAACCGAGCCGCAGCTTACTTGCAGCAAAAAGGTCCCGCTAGCACCAATTAAGCACGAAATATAGCCCAAATAAAGCCATCCTGCACTTTGAGGAGACTATAAAGTGATTGTGGGTGTTAGCAAAAATAGCACAACATTCCCCTACACTCAAATCCGTAAAAAAGAATTTTTATTATATATTTCAAATATCCGTGTAAAAAGTCCAGAGTGGTTGGAGCACCTCAGACCTGGCCACGCTGCGGCCGGAAAATAAACAGTTAATGTAAACTCGGATTCGGGCTGATGTGCAAGCTTGAGAGGGGGTTACTATTAATCCTCATGTCCCCCAATATGATCCCTAGCATTTACAGAGCTGTACAGTGCTGTCTTGAATTTATTTTTGACTTTAAAAATTTTGGAGCTTACGGCCGGTTCCAAGATATGCGGCCGGCCGTAAGGGGAGATCCTTGCGGGGCCGTATACTAGAATTGCGAGGTAACAGAACCCCCGCAAGGAATCGCAGCCTTACGGACGATTTACGGACGATAATAGAATGAGGCCCCAAGTGTTTAGAAAGTAAATTTGTGATCGGACTCGCAATCCAGCAATGCAGAAATCACTATAAGTCATTAACCCCTTTGATTCCCAGGATCAAAAGAACACGTAAATAAAAGTTAACAATTCTGTTGGCTTTCATTGCTTTCTCAGTATTTCAAATTACAGTAGTGTATGTTTATTTGCTGCTGCAATTATACGAACAGGTATTTAATTCACTTGCAAGTTCTAACTAGTACTAGTATAATTGTTTAATGCATTTACCATTTAAGTGTTTGAAGGCAATTGCGGCCTTGTTGAATTTTTGTAATTGAATATCGATTTAGTGTCTTTAACATTGGTTACATTTACAGGCTTGAAAAATCAATGGAGGAGATAGGACAGAGTTATGTTTTTGAAAAGCCTGCAGTGCTTTTGGGCCTGTAACTCGCAATTGGAATGCAAGTAGCAAAATGGAACCAATTGAATATATGTTACATTTACGGTCTACATTACGGGATCAAGTAATTGCGCTTTGGACAATTGAATGAGGCTCTATATACTTTTGTATAAGACTATGGGACATGCATAACGTTTATAAATAAACAATGATACAAATACAAAATGGATATGTGTCCTCTCTTGGTAAATGATTTCAGTGCTATAAAATGAACACAGGTCCCACAGTGGCAGCAATAATTGTGTTTATTCATTTATGAAACCTGGGCAAAATGTTCTGTATCTTTCACTTTAACAATTTTACTGACAGATATGTTCAAGAAGTAGAAAAACTGTACAAATGTTTATTTTGGATTCTTGTCCAGTACAAACTTTATGTCATCTCTCTGCAGAGCTTTTAGCAGCCAAGACTCATAAATACAATAGTCAAACTTTGTATACATCTATTGTTAAGTTTAAATACGTTTATGAATGTGTCTGTTAAAGCTGCCTTCCTCTAAACTGGTCTTCCTCCCTGGAATACTACCGATGTAGCAGAGCAGTCATTATAGCCTATAGATACCCATTTCTAACAATGATCTCAGTTGTATATTTATCTACTACTCTTGTATACAACGAAAGTGCCAAAAATAAAGGTTAATGTTTGTATATTTTGTGTGATTTATGTTAACAAGTTTGTTGCTTTACTTTAGCCCTGAGCAGCGACCAAGATGACTCCACAAGCATCTGGCCTCCCTCATAAATTGCTATGTCATTAAACCTTAAAAATGTTCTCTTGGAAAACCTACCATGGTTTTCCTGGTTACTGTTCATGGCCTATAATTACTAAACATTGTTATGCTATTTACCATCCAGCCCCATAAGTTGTAAGTGTCTGGCAGTACTGGCTGCTGTTTTATGACATAGCATAACATTTAGCTACATATAAAATGGTATGCCTGTTTTCTGTAGCCTTATATCTGTCACTTAGATTCCCATCCAATGGCAGCTAATCACTTCTTTAAATTCTGGGCTGTCTGCCAAACTACTGAAAATATACAAATATGTCACTATTATATGTCCTCTGAGAAGAAGATTTTCAGTGGTTACTATCACTCAAAGCAAACACAAAATTGTAGTAACAAATATTCTACCACACATTTAAAATGTAATTTGTATACTATTAATAAATTGTGGCACTGTGTATTCATTTTCTTTGTTTTTTTTGCTTATCCAGGCATGTTGAGTATCGAAAATGTTGAATTCTGAGTAGGTTGAGAACTAAGATACCACTGTATATATATCTATATATATCTATATATATTTATATATATATTATTATTATTTTTTTTTATTTATAACGCGCCGACATATTGTGTGTGTGTGTGTATTTTATATATTCATTCACACAAACACACACATATATATATATATATATATATATATATATATATATATATATATACATATATATATATATATATATATATTTATTTATATTTATACCGGTATATATATATATATATATATATACAGTATATATATATATATATATATATATATATATATATAAATATATATATATATATATATATATATATATATATATATATATATATATATATATATATAAATACTGTGTATATAATGGATAGATATCTTCTTTTTTAGCTGCCCTTTTGTTTGTCCATAAAATAAACAAACATTAAGTGACACGTCAAACACAGCTTCATAGTTAACATGAATTAACTCTAAAATGTGTTTCAATATACTTTCCTACATTTTCATTTTTAGATAAAACTAATGATTTTCCTTGTTCAGGTGTTTTTCTACAACCTATTCCTACTCGTAGTCTACATGGACATCAACGTATACAAATGTTGTGCTTCCGGAAAAAAAAAATCAACAGAACAAAGGGGCAATGTCCAGTATATTTAACATGTATTACAATACAAGCAATCAGCAAAGTCATATTTCCTTATTATATGAATTGAAGAGTGAAACAGCCATGAATGTCCAGTAATTTAGTAATTATTAATATATATATATATATATATATATATATATATAGATTAGTAATGAGTATTGCAGTATATTATGATACCTTTTGTATTGAACAAACGTCTTATTTATATTGACGAGCTTTCGAGAGGTTCCACCTCTTTGTATCAAGTCTGAAACAATACTAACATGAGATGGAGTCCTCAGTTTGAATAAAAACAGTGATGCAGAGAGAGTTGAGACAGCATCTGACATCATCAGGTAAATACATATAGGGGGAATAAACACAACATAGTAAAGGAAACATATATACACATACAATATACACACATACATCAATATATCCATGAAAAAAACGAGCACTGTAGTCCACAGTGATATCCTTCCTGTTGGACAAACATCTCACTAGGAGTGCTATGCCTGTTATAGTATAATAAGAAAAATTCACATGAAATTCTGATAATGTGTTAGAAAACCCAAGTCCATATTAAGTCCTGTATTTTTGGTTTGAAGAATGCGATCATCTTTATTTCAAATGAGTTTCTCTCTTGGATGTTTTTAAATTTTCATCTGAGTATTTTGATTTTTAAGTTTTGGATAGAGTGATCATTCTGGCTAAAATGGTGTCCCATTGGGCTACAAAAACTGTCTTCATTATGCGTTCTTATTGAATGCCTGTGTAAATTCATCTTTAAATGCATTTTTTGGCTGGTTTCTCCAATGTAACAGCCTGTGTCACATATATTACATTGTATTATATAAACGACATTAGACGATGTACATGAATATGATCCTTTAATGTTATAGGTTTTGTTGTTATGCGTGGCTGTGTCATAATTACAAATTTGCTGACATAACTTACAGGCACGTTTGTGAAAAGGTTTAGTTCCATTTTTTATATTCAGTTGTTCTTTGGCCAATTTTCTGCTGATAAGTTTTTGTTTCAGGTTTGGTGGTTGTTTAAATACAAGAATAGGAGGTTTTGGGAATATATCTTTTAATTCAGTATCTTCGGGTTAGTAATGGTTGTAAATCTTTGATTATTTTCCATATTTTCTCTAAAATTGGAGGGTATGTGGTCACTAGAGGTATACATGTACTTTAACAGGTTTTCATGGGGTATTTTGATGGCAGTGTTTATTTTTTGGGTAATAATATGGGGGTTGTAACCCTTTTTTTTTTTTAAAGATTCAGATAGTGTTTTTAATATTTTATCAAATGAGCTATACACTGATTTATATTATAATAGAAATTAAGCATTTGAAGACAGTTTCTATTACAATATAAATCAAGCAATATATGGTGTGTATATCTAAGTAATATGCATTTGCTGATAATATGCATTGCATTTGTTTGGTAGATATAACATCCTGCTGTGACTTATACTTATGGAATATAAAATCTGCAACTATCATATTAGTGATTCAAAACAGGTTCAAAATGAGATTCAAAAAGTAAGATTGCTTAGTTAATTCAATGAGCTGACATATGCTAGTGTTTGACATACAACATATCTCCAATATGCCCATATGGGGAAGACTTATGAAGGGGACACTACAAAGGCTGTTTTACTCCAAAAAGGCATTGCAGTCCCTTTTCAGTGACCACAACATTTAGTAAACCAAGACCATTGCCTTTACTCTGTAAACTTAATTCAAGTTTCACATGATTTTACAGATACACAGCAGGATATGATATATAAAAACAATGAAAAAGCTACTAGATATTTATTTGTGCACAGTCAGCCACTGAATAGACATGGCCAATCTTGCATAGCAGTTGTATTTAATGAGGTATATTTATTTCTCTGGATCATTGAAAACAGCTGTTTACAAGAGGAGAGCAAACGTTTCTGAGAAGTAACACTTTAATTGAATGGCTAATACATAATGCACAAAACAAGGTGTACAATACATAATTGCTCAAAAATCTGGAAACCAAAAAGTGTTAAAGAGCCAACTTTCAAGCTTTCAAGTGATTACCTTAAATAAACACAACCAGGGTCAATATTAAGCTTCGTCAGGTGACTTTTCTTTTCAGACTGAAAAAAAGATAAATGGAGTAAAAAGTATATACTAGATATACAGCCCTATAAAAGTATGCTGATGAACTGATGGGGCGTGATCCAGAAATGGAACAAGCGTCAGCATGAGGCTGACATCGGGAAAAGTTGGGAGGTGATGAGACAGCTGTAGCAGACAGCCCTGGCGTCCTTCATACTATGCAGCCAGACTTTTTACTAGCCCTGACGGCTTGGGGGCCCCGGGGCTGGGGGTGAGTGCTTAGTCAGAGACTCTGCAGGAGTCCCTACGGGGCTGAGCCAGGTGGCGCCCCAACTTACTTGACCATACTGGGCGAGTTCTAAAGGCCGGATAACCCGGAGAAATTGGGGCAAGCTGCTACCTGAATGCTAACAGTGAAGTGAGACAGTCTGGGAGGCCTGCAGCAATGACGGCGATATAGTTGTGCCCTGGCAGTGGGTGAAGTGTAGCAGCTGGTTGTACCAGGACTGTGCCAGCTGGAGAAGTGCCTGGAAGCTAATCGGCTGATACAGGTAGATACCTACGTTCATATGTAAGCAGCTCGACATTAATTGGGGCACAATACATAGTATTACCCATAAACTACCTATAAACTGCAAGCTACCCCGAGATGGCATAATTTTATAACTGTCACTAAATTAAGATATCATAGACAAGAGACCGTCATTAGAAGCCGCAGGCTCCCAGACACCAACTCTCACTGGAAGCCTATACAGGAGCCTCATAGAGTCTACTTACTGTGGTCCTACCTATAAACAGATATTCTACAACGTAACAACTAGCAGCAATCAGCTGTTAGATTCTGTGTGACAAGGGTCTGGAATACTGAAATTACCACTAAGGGTCTATAGGGGGCTAAATAGAAGGAGAGGTCAGTCAAATAAAAGACTCAACAGATAATTGTAAATGCAGCTTTGCCTAAATAGGCAACATAGGCTAAAACAAAAGCAGTAGGCTCCTGACAAGCTATAATAGCCTACATACAAAGAACATACATACAAAGTTCTTGTTACATAGTAACAAATACTAGCAATCAATTAACTACACTTCTACAACATTGTTACAGTGGGGACGGATTGTGAAAACAAAAGTCTACCACCAACGATCTATAAAACGCAGATAGAAGGGGAAGCCAAGTGCTTCCAAAAACAAAACAGACATCCTCAAATAAAGCCATGCCTTAGATCCAAGCGGATAAAGCTCTATTAGATGAGTGGTCCTTAAGAGAAATATTTATTCTCCCCAAAAATCTAATTAGTAGATAAACAGTCTGCTTGTAAAAAAAGACAGGGGTCAGTAAAAAAAATCAAGGACATTGGACTTAAAATAAATTCAAAGGATAAAAAAAGTGAAATTTCCAAATTCCTCTCGCTGCGTCGCCAAGAAACAGGGCGACTCCAGACCATTCGGTAATTATCTCTCCAGAGAAGACCCCTTAAGGCCTAGATGAAAGTTGCATAACCCTAAAAGAAGAGGAAATACTCACCTGTTCTAATATGAAAGAAATTTTAGAATGTTTTCAAGAACATCTTATATCAGATCTGACAAAGAAGATAGCAGATAACTCTCAAGCTATTAAGGAAGTAAATAAAAAATTTGAGGTTATCGAAATGACATGTGATAAGTTAACTAGGGACAACAATGCCCTACTAAAATATACCTCATCTCTGGAGGATAAAATAGAGGACTTAACCAAGAAAATATACAGCATGGAAGATTTCTCAAGGAAAAATAACCTCTGTGTGTGAGATATCCCGAAGACAGTTCAAGGTCAAGAGTTAAGACTTTTTCATCGACATGTTTCAAAAGCTGCTTCCAGATTATCCAAAAGATAAAATTGATGCAGTGTATAGGATTCCTCTATCAAAAAACATGACTCAATCTTTACCCAGGGACGTTATTTTGAGGATACATTATCCTACATTTAAGGATGAAATAGTCAAAGTTGCTTATGATAAGAAAAATATGATACCTCCTTATGACAATGTTAAAATATTCCAAGATCTATCAGCTTATATTCTTTCTAGAAGAAGGTGGGCTAAGTCCAAGAAGGAATAGAAGTTGGTGAGTAGTATTGCCACGGGATCAAGGGGCCTATTGTGAACTTGAGCTAGCAATATCGGGTCTAAGAATAGTTAAAAATCATTTAAGGGGGAATTCACAAATTCAAAGAGAGATCATTCATAGATGGTAGATTGAGATAAGCTTTACCCGAGAGAGGGGCTATCATTAATTATGTTAGGGCTAACAAATTCTTTGAGGGGTATCTATTTTGTTATTCAGTTTTTAAGGTATAATTATTGTAATTAAGCACCTAGTGAGAGTTGGGTATCACGGTAAGGTTATACATTAAACATGAACCTGTAATGTTATGCACGGTATAATTAATATTGTAATGTGCTCGGGTTCGTCATGTTGTGGATGGGGTAGACAAATTATTGGGAGGGGCTGGAAATGAACCGGTGGTCTTGGTACATATTGGTACCAATGACAAAGTTAGTGGAAGATGGAGTGTCCTAAGGAATGATTTTAGAGAACTAGGTAGTAAGCTAAAGGCAAGGACCTCCAAGATAGTATTTTTTGAGATACTACCAGTGCCACGTGCTAGCTCAGGGAGGCAGAAGGAGCTTAGAGAGGTTAATGCATGACTAAAGATGTGGTGCACTAAGGAGGGGTTTGGGTTTTTAGAGCACTGGGCTGACTTCTCTTTTCGGTACAATCTCTACAGCAGGGATGGGTTGCACCTTAATGATGAGGGAGCTTTTGTGCTAGGGGATAGGATGGTAGAAAGGCTGGTGGAGATTTTAAACTAGTAGGTGGGGGGGGGGACTAGATATAGGTAATGGGGTAGAAAGTGTAGACGGTATAAGGGATGAATTAACAACTCATAGGGGAGGAGACGGGGGAGGGGTAGTATAGTCAATAGGGAGGTAGTACTCAAGTACAGTGGCAGGCACTTCAGAACTACAGACTCATAACATAAGGTGTATGCTTGCTAATGCCAGAAGCTTGCCAGGAAAAATGGGAGAGTTAGAATTATTAGCAATTAATGAAATTTGGGATTTAATAGGCATTACTGAAACGTGGTGGGATGAATCTCATGACTGGACCGTTAATCTGGATGGTTATAACCTATTTAGGAAAGATAGAGGCAATGGTAAAAGAGGAGGAGGGATTTGTCTGTATGTTAAGCCTGAATTTAACTCTATAGTCAGAGAAGATATATATGGTGGAACTAGTGATAAAGTTGAATGTTTATGGATAGAGTTAAATAGCGGAGCAGCAAATTCAAAAAAGAATATTAGTAGGAGTATGCTATAAACCCCAAAATATAGCTGAAAGTGAGGAAATATAATTATTGTTACAGATTGGATATGCAGCTAAGTTTGGGCAAGTTCTAATAATGGGAGATTTTAATTACCCTGAAATAAACTGGATAAATTAGACCAGCAGTTCAGCTAAGGGGAGCAGGTTCTTGAGTAGACTCAGGGATCATTATCTGGCCCAGGTTATACAAGAGCCTACTAGAAATGAAGCTATCTTAGATTTAGTCATCACAAACAATATTGATATAGTATCAAATGTTGGAATAGGGAAACTGTTGGGAAACAGTGATAACAACCCAATCTCATTTGAGATTGAATTAAAAAAACTAAATTTTAAGGGGCCAACAAAACTCTTAATTTTAAAAGGCCAGTTTTTAACGGTCTAAGCGCAGCAATACAAAGTATAGACTGGGAAAGAGAACTGATAGGTAAAAACACTGAACATAAATAGACATTTAAATCCTTACTAAATATACATACACATCGGCATATACCATGTGGGAATAAAAGTAAAAGGAGTAAATACCATTCAATGTGGCTTAACAATGATTTAAACATCATGATCAAGAGTAAAAAATAGGCATTTAAATTATACAAACAAGAGGGGACAGAGACTGCTTTACGGGAGTACAAGGAAATCAACAAGGCTTGCAAAAAGTCTATTAGATTGGCTAAAATAGAAAATGAAAAATTAATTGCAAAAAGAGAGTAAGACTAACCCTAAAATATTTTTTAAGTATATTAATGGGAAGAAGGCGGCCACAGGAAGCTATAGGAACATTACAATGTGACACAGGTCATCTGAAAATTAGTGACCAGGAAAAGGCAGATGAGCTAAATAGGTTCTTTTCCTCGGTATACATAAGGAAGGTACCAGTGGTTGGGACACTTCAACATAATGGAGCTACACTATCTTTGCCAAATAATTGGTTAGCGCAGGAAGTAATCCAAAAGAGGTTGGAAAAAATTAATGTCCTGATGGAATACATCCAAGGGTACTGAGGGAACTGGGTTCTGTAATAGCCAAACCATTATATTTAATTTTTCAAGATTCACTTAACACAGGGTCTCTACCGGATGACTGGAGAAAAGCAGATGTGATACCTATATTTAAAAAGGGAGCAAGAGCAAATCCAGAGAATTATAGACCAGTGAGCCTCACTTATGTAGTGGAGAAGCTTTTAGAAGGGTTAATAAGGGTTTAGAAGGGTTAATAATATACAAGAATATGTCTATTTGAACAGGATTATAAGTAGGAGTCAACATGGATTAATGAGGGATAGGTCACGTGAAACAAATCTAATTAGTTTCTATGAGGAGGTTAGTAGGAACCTGGATCAAGGCACCTCAGTGGATGTAGTCTTTTTGGATTTTGCAAAGGCTTTTGATACAGACTATTGTGCAAACTAAGAGATACAGGAATTGCAGTAAATATCTGCTCATGGATTGAGAGCTGGCTAAAAGACAGGAAGCAAAGGGTTGTTGCAAAGGCCATATTAGCATGTATTAAGAAGGGTATAGAAGCAAGAGAAGTAAATATAATTCTGCCACTATACAAATCTCTAGTACGCCCTCATTTGTAATATGGAGTACAATTTTGGGCACCACTTCATAAAAAGGACATTTTAGAGCCGAAAAATGTACAGAGGAGGTCAACAAAACTAATAAGGGGAATGGAGGGACTAAGTCATGAAGAAAGACTAACAAAATTAAACTTATTTTCTCTAGAGAAAAAGGCGTCTAAGAAGAGATATGATTACCTTATATAAATACATCCAGGGTCAGTATAAAGAGTTGTCAAGGGAGCTTTTTGTGCAAAGAAGTTTTCAACTGACAAGAGGACATGCCTTGAGGTTAGAAGTAAAAAGATTCCAACTTAAAGAAAGAAAAGGGTTCTTCACAGTAAGGGTGGTTAATCTGTGGAATTCTCTACCAGAGGAGGTGGTGACAGCAGATTCGATAGATAACCTTGAAAGGGGACTGGATTTATTTCTAATTAAAAAGGGAATTCAGGGTTATTCTGGATAATTAGAGAGAGAGTATTGATCCAGGGAGAAATTCAATCACCAGTATCTGGGGTCAGGAAGGAATTATTTTTTTTCCCTTTGAGACGATTTGATAAGTTTCACTTGTTTTTTTTTCTGTTTGCCTTCCTCTGGATTAATTAATAATTTAAAAATAAAATTAAAAATACATAATTAAATAATTGATTAATAATTCATAAACAACTAATTAATTAATAACTAATCGGAATATTGTAGATCAGAGGAGATCTTAAAAGGTTGATCTTGATGGACTGACAGTCCTGACTGGGTTAGGGAATAACAGACTGATAACATTAGTGAATGCCTATCTGCCTAATAAGAATCAAAACAAATATCTAAAAAAAATACTTAGAAAGATTCAGAAATGTAAAAACAGTTTTATTATAATCTGTGGAGATTTTAATATGGCTTTGGATGCAACCATAGATAAACAGGGAACATAAAACAAAATCTGAAGCTCAAAATATTAGAATATCTGAAGAGTTTTCTGAGCAAGTTCTTGCTTCAAATCTATATGACGTCTGAAGGATTTTACATCCTCTAGATAGAGAATTTACGTTTTTCTCTAATATATTTCAAACACAGTCCAGAATTGACTATATTTTTATAGACTTGCCAATCCTAAATCTGGTTAAATAAATTGAAACTCAGTTAATGCATTGGTCTCTATAACAAAATAAAAAATCTAGGTAAAATACATTAGAACCAAGACCAAGATCGTAAACATTTTAAAGAAGGGTAAAAATTAGGAGGAGTGTAGAATCTATCGCCCCATATCCCTTATCAATATAGACATAAAAATGTACTCTAAGATACTGGCAAACCGATTGAAAGAAGTTATACCTATCTTAATTCACCAGGAACAAACATGGTTTACAACTGGCTGCCAGGCATCAGACAATACGAGGCATTTGAAAATAAATTATATATTATTTTAAGACTAAGGGTCAACTGGGGATGTCTGGAAACTGTTTTGCAGAGATTTGGTCTTGGAGAATTTGCTGCAAAATCAGTAGGAGCATTATATACTAATTCCAACACGTATGTTGTCGGTCCAGACTATGAAAAGAGAAAATTTACAATTAGCAACGGGACCCGACAGGGTTGTCCCTTGTCTCCTCTGCTGTTTATCCTGTTCATGGAACCGTTATGTATTCTTATAAGAGACTCGCAGGAGATCAAAGGAGTGGTCATAGGGAAGGAGGAATACAAATGTATGTCCTTTGCGGCCAATTTTTTTTAACCTTGACTTCCCCAGAGTCTTTGTGCCTAGAATTACAAGAGATTCTTAACATATTTTGGTTGGGTTTCTTTTTTTTAAAGTTAACCTTGCCAAATCAGATTCCTTGGTCTGGGGGGTAGCTGAGGAGACAAGGGACTCTCTTGAAAGGGCTTACCCCTTTAACTAGAGATCGTCATCTTTAGTCCACTTGGGAGTGAAATTCTCGTTTCAAGTAAAAAACCTACTGTTGGACAATTTAAACAAATTAATGAAGGACATCAAGAGGAAATTGGATGAATGGAGACCTTTAAAATGTTCATTGTTAGCTAGAATCCCATCAGTTAATATGAGTATAATTCCAAGAATAATCTTATGAGGTGTGTCCCTGGTAAACTACCAAGTTATTGAATCAAATCCGCCCAGGCTATAATTAATGACTTGAAAAACATGGGGAAAAGGCACAGAATTAAGAGGACTTTTGCTAGTATGAAATGTGAAAAAGGAGGACTGGGTGCCCCCCAGTATTACAGACATACTGTATATGAAAAAAATGCAATAGCCCAGACAATTAGATGGAAAACAGATTATAACAAATCCAGATGGATAACACTAGTAAACAAGCTTTTGGAAGATACCGCCATTCAGACTATTCTATGGTTCCCTAAATATAATCCAGTTATTTTTAAAAGGCTGCCCAGCAATATTAGATCACCCCTAAAACTTTGGTATAGGAAGAGAAACAAAATCGGCCTAGTGAGATACCAATAGATATAGCAGCTCCAATAAATATAATACGGACACAAGAAAATCGATCCATAATAAAGCTATTAAAAGATAAGGGGGTAGTATATGTCAATGATCTATATAGCAATAACAATTTCTGTACACTACAAGAACTTCAGGGAAAATTTGATTTGTAAGAGTATAGGCATAAAGAGATGGAATAGGGATCTAAATATGGTTTTCATAGACCAATTATGGTGCAATGCTCTTAAACTTGTGAAGAAATCAGCTATTAATTCCCCATACATTGAGTTGTTTTTCAAGTTAATCCATAGAGGGCATATGTTACCAATTAATATGAAAAAAATTGAATCCCATGGTGGACAGATTGTTGGAAAGGCTGTGGCCTAGAAGGCACCGCCTTACACCTGTGGTGGGGATGTGATAAAATAAGAGACTATTGGACAAAAATCTGTATGGAACTAACATGCATTGTGGGTAAACAGATTGTATATACTCCACCACTGGTTTTATTCCATATAAACTTAGACCACTTATCAACAAACAGCTGAGCTCCCAGATTCTTTTGGTAGCAAAGTGGCGGATAGTTAAATGCTGGAACAAACCAAAAGTCCCCACATGGATTGAGTTGAAAAATGCCATTGATCTCAATAGAGAAATAATGAGGAATACAATTACTCTGATGATGACAAACAATGCTAAATTAATAAACTGGTCAAAATTTGACCAATACTCTAAATCAATGAATCATAATGACAATACATGAGTAGGTTCATACCCTCCATTCTTGCCAACTCCTCTTTTCTCTTTATCTTTCCTACCATTTGATATTAAATAAGTCTAACTAGAACCTTATTTTTGTATGAGTGTATACTGGTACCTAGTTGTGGTACTGGTATTGTATGATATGTAGTGTTTTATATATGTATTGTATATGTTTATATGATTTGGATTTCAAAATCTTACAGGGTTCAATTACGAGTTACGATCGGACCCTGATTCCAGAAATAATACAATATTAATAAAGCCATAAATATGATATTGTAGTCCATGCGAGTTCCATTATATGCATTAACACATTGATTGCCGGGATTGAAATAACACAGAAATTACATATGAGATAAAGTTTTTTTTTGCTGATTTGCGAACTTGAGAATGTTATGCTATTAATTCTAAGACCTAACATCACTTTCCCTTTTAATATAAGTACAGTAGTGTGTGTATATTTGCATTTGCAGTGCTACGGATTGGACTTTACCCCTCTAGCGGGTCCTCCCTAGTACCCGTTGTCTTTTGCGCTCCATTTTGCGGCTTACGGGCTTGAACGCAAGTGAATTTGTTGCAATTTAATAGCATCATTGGAAACGTAACTATTACGGGCTTGACAGATCAAAGGATTTGGGGGTGCGCAGTTCAAATTTCCACGTCCCATAGCCTTTTCTCGCCCTTACCCTGCATGTCGTTATCTGAATGACAGTTTGGGGGAAAAGGACAGATTTTTCCCTAATGAGAGAATTGGAAATGCTTTGATTGGGTTTTTTATTTGCCTTCCTCTGCATCAATTCACATAATCCAAGGAACAGAGAATTACTAAAAAGGTTCAATTTGATGGACAAAAAGTATTTTCTCAATATCAATTACTGGTACTGTGTTTTTATGGTGCATTTTGTTGTGATACTCAAATACCTCAACATTCTATGTAAAAATTAAAATATAAAATGGTACGGTATTTAGTGTTAAAGTCCCAGAATGTACTGTAGGTTTAGAAGAGCATTTGTGTGTCTGTTCTACTTTGCTTATGGGGCAATAAAAACACATTGCTAGCCACCCTGCTGTTAGACAGAGATCAAGAGGCATCATTTGGCATTATCTTTATATGGTGACTAATGAAAGCAAGAAAAAAAATAATGACCCTGATTTTCTAAATGACAAGGTACCAATGACACATTTCCTTCCTTGGGATCGTTGCTTCTTTGATCTGATAACATCTGATAACACTTGAACTATTGCTCATTTTAGTTTAGGCAATGCGAGACAGACATTATTCAGCTCTGTCCTTGTTAATTAGTGCTAAATGCATTGTTATCTTCTATGGTTGTGCTGTGGAGGGCACAGAGTTCATGACTTCGTTTATTCCTGAATCAAGGTTGTTGGTGGCATTTGAGTAGAAACATTCAGTTTGATGGCAGATAATGAATATTAATACCCTTTATTTGTAAAGTGCTAGCGTAGTTGGTAGTATTAGTGGTTCAAATAAAATAAAAAGATTGTACATACATGCTGAAAATAGTTTAAATACAATGATACAATACATTTTTACACATACATTGGTACAGGAATCGTTTATGGGGAACACCTATTGAAATTAGTTAGGGAATTCAAAGTGTGGAAGTGGCATGGGAAAAGGTCAGTAGGTGTGCATATGAGAAAGACAAGATAGAGGATGAGAGAAGCAAGACATCGGCAGATCAAAGGAGGCATTGTGGAAAGTATCTGGATCAAAAGACGAAATATCTAGAGGAGAAGTGGTGATCAGGGCTTTGTACTTTAGGCTCAGAATATTTTTTAAACAATACATTATGCAAAAAGAAAACAATAAGTAACACTAGTGACATTAAACCCAAAACATATATAAAATGGGGCGGGTAAAGGGAAGGTACAAAAAGAAAAAAGGGAAGAGGGGATTGGGAGGGGGAAAAGAAATGGATTGACAGAAATATTATATGATATTATAGTGATAAGACATTGTATTTTACGATTTTACCATTTTGTGTAATTTTCTGAAAAGTCAAGTTCAAAATGATAATACAAGTACATAATTTTATATAATAAAACCAATATGTTAACAATTTTAAGTAATAGTACTTTAATTATATAATAGTACTTTAATTATATATAAAATTAGAAAGACATTTAGAGATTGGTCTCCAATACCACACCTTTTCTTTAAAAAATGTGTAAACCAAGGAAGCCATTTATATTGAAAGGAAGAGCCTAGTTTTTCCATTTCAATGTTTTCCCACATTTTGGCAATGACAATGTTTAAATTTGGAACTTGCTGAATTTTCCATTATTCTGTTAGGGATAAGTTAATCTGTACTGCTGAGGCGTTTTGTCTTCTCTTATATTGTTTCCATGGATTAGATAGTAAGGAAAACCATGGATAAAAGTGGTGGCTAGATTCTAAACAAATTGTTATTAGGGAGTTAGTTGAAACCCAAAAGGTGTGTATTTTTGGGCAGGACCACCACATATTTATATAGGGCCTCATTCTATTAGCGGCCGCAGCCGTTGCGGGGCCGCAAGCTATTCGGCTATTCTATTCCCTTACGGCCGGAGGCTCCGGCAGACTTGCGGCCGGTGCCTTGCTATCTCTTGCGGCCGCTCGCGCCAGAGGAAATCCTTTGATCTAAAACGTCTGCAAGAGTTTCGGCCGTAAGAAATTTCTATTTGCAATTCAATTGCTCCGGGAAACCTCTCTGCAAGGCTAAAAGCGAGCCGCTGCTTACTTGCAGGAAAGAGGTCCCGCTAGCACCAATTAAGCACATAAAATAGCTCAAATAAAGCCATCCTGCACTTTGAGAAGACTATAAAGGGATTTTAGGTGTTAGAAAAAATAGCACATAATTATCCTATACTCAAATCCGTAAAATATTTTATTTTTAATATCCGTAAAATATCCATGTAAAAAGTCCAGAGTGCTTGGAGCACCTCAGACCCGCCCACGCCGCAGCCGGAAAATAAACAGTTAATTTGAACTTGGGTTTGGGCTAATGTGCAAGCTTGAGAGTGGGTTCCTTTTAATCCTCATGTCCCCCAATATGATCCCTAGCATTTACAGAGCTGTACAGTGCAGGCTTGAATTTATTTTTGAGTTTTTATATTTCACAGCTTACGGCCGGTTCCAAGAAGTGCGGCCGGCCGTAAAAGGAGATCCTTGCGGGGCCGTATAATAGAATCGCGAGTTAACTGAACCCCTGCAAGGAATCGCAGCCTTACGGCCGATTTACGGCTGCTAATAGAATGAGGACCATAGTTTCCACCAAGGCCACAGCCTTTCTAACATGCAGCACTGGAGACCTGTCTCATCCTATATAATTTAAGTGGAGAAGAGTCTTATATGATTGTTCTTTGAAATCAAAACATAAGGGAATAGAGTTATGAATTTCCAATATTTCTTGTCAGTCTTCTGAGTCAAGAGTTTCTCTTAAATCTTTTTCCAAAGGATGAAAGATAAACAGCCCTATTAAATTCCCTTAACGTCTAAAACCATAGCACGTTAGGTAGCCCGCAAAACTTACGGCTATTAAATTGGCCCCGTAAAGCAACTCACTAAGGAAGGGCAAAAAAAACTTACAGGACATCGAAATTTGAACTCTGCGGCCACAAACCCTTTGATCTGTCAAGCCTGTAGCTGTTACGTTTGAAAATCGGTATTAAATTGCTGTTGATCCAATGGCATTCAAACCAGTAACCCGCAAATGGAGCCAAAAAGCCAACGGGTACTAGAAAGGACCCACAAGAGGGTTAAAGTTCTATCCATATCACTGTAAATGCAAATATACACACACTACTGTATTTTCAATTAAAGGGAAAGTGATGTTAGGTATTAAAATTAATAGCACAACATTCTCAAGCTCGCAGTTCTGCAATATAAAATACTTTTATTTGTGTTTACTTTCCATGTGATAATGGTCCTGGCTATCAATGTGTTAATACATATAATCAAACTTGGACTAGAATATAATAATATTTACTGATTTATTAATATTGCATTTTTTCTCGTAACTCGTATTTGAAACCCGTATGGCTTTGAAATTGAACCTCCATTTTTCAGTGGTGTAATGATGACTATCTCATTTGCTATAGGCTCCGTCTAAACCCATAACTATGGGTTTGACTAATTGAATATGTTCACGGCTGCACATCCAACATGCGCAAGAATGGTTTACAGGTTCGCGTCTACTGCCCGTAACGAAGCATGGTTCAATTTAATAGCTCTGTAACGCAGCCAAATTTCAAGCCTGCAGCCTTTGCAGGTATGCCGATGCTGCTACAGCCTTCAAATTTAATGGGGCTGTAAGAGTTTTATCTATTGATTGTAGCAGTGTATAAAGTTGTAAATCAGACTTTTTGGTGTATGAGTAAAAAGGCATAATTTGTTTAATAGAGTAAGTCCTACTTTCTTTGTTTTAGATCGAGTTTCAAAGCTTCTGATCTGTCGGTATCTAAAAAAATCTTACAAAGTTTGAAGAAATCTTTAAAAGTTTGAAAGGAAATTTTATTGTTATCTAAATATAAGTTTTTATAGGCTCAGAATATTAAATGCTATTATTTTGGATATATTGAGCCAGTGTAGGTAATAGCAGAAAGAGCAGGAAATAAGGAGTACTAGATGAGGAGGAAAACACTCAGTATAGACTGGGGTAAGAATAGGTGAGCGAGGGGGAGGACAGTTAAAAAGGTGTGACAGTAGTCACATTTAAGTGGCTTCAGTGGAAATAATGAATATTAACATCACAATGATTGTGCTGAAGTTATTGCTGTGATGATCAAGAGTTAGGTGGTCATGGTTAGGTGCCCCCCCCCCCCCCCCCGATTTTTCTATGTTTGTATGGATGTATTTTACTGCCTGTGTATACATTTAGCCGTAATCCCCCCCCCCCCCCCCCACAGAAGTATTGTGGTTCCTAAGCTACTGTAGGTGAGATTCTTCCATTAGCGTCTTAGCCTTCATTTGTATTTTAGATTAAACACTTCAGTGTCTCCAGTGTTTGGACTACCTAGTGCACATCTTTAAAGATGACACAGCCATGTATAACAACAAGACATATAACATCAGAGGGCCATATTAACACACATCCTGCAGTGTTGTTTAAACAATACAATGCTTTGTATGTGGAATCAGCTGTTACATTGGGGAAACCAGGCACACATTGCATCTAGGGATGAATCTACAAAGACATTGTATTAAAAAGCACAATGAAAGCAGTTATTGTACCCCATTTTACCCAAAATGATAACTCCATCCAAAACCTGAAAATCAAAATACTCAGAGGTAATTTCTAAAACATTCAGGAGAGAAAAACATTTAAAATGGAGATGATCATATTATTCAACACTAAAGATGCAGCACTTAACATGGACTAGGGTTTTCTAGCACATTATCAAAATTTCTTGTGATCCTGCCACACATAGAGAGATGACCCAGTCTTTTCTCTTATCTCTTGTCTCTGACATTATGTATAGATCCACACAACTTATACACTTGGGGGCCTATTCAATTCCATTCCTATTTGCAGGAGTTACAGAGCGATCTAATTGAACAAGGCCGCAAACCAAAGGGCCAAAGCATCAAGCCTGTAAGCTGTTAGGGGGCTGGAATAAAAGAGGTCCACGGTTACAATCCAATCCTGTAATTAGAGAGCGAGACACAGGCCTCTCAGCCAATAGAAAGCGGGCTAGTCGAAGATGATTGACAGAGAGAGATTTTAAAGTTGTGTTCCAACCGCCCATGCGTTGACTGTATTGTAGATTCTCACGAAGTAGCCAGGTCCGGGAGTTGGTGGTTTGAGCAGGGATAGAGAGAGAGTAGGCAATTTTTCAGAGCAGGTTCTTACGGTTTTATTCTTTTATATTATTCTAATTACGATTTTACACTTAAACTTTGATTACACATATTTACAGATTATATAGGCTTGGCTTCGCAAACGAAGATTTAAGAGGGGTGTCTACATCTACGGGCTCCCTGGTGGTTGAGGAAACCAATACGGGACAGGCAGACTTGACCACAGTGTTTGCATGGGAAGGCTTGTTCTGAGTTTCCTTTTGTCGTCAAGACTAGCCCTGCATGTGGTCTTGAAATAGGAGACAGCCTGGTGAATGGTAATTCTCCATGCCTTTCGGGCTGAAGATAGAGCGGACCATCGACGATGGTCAATATGACAGACATCAAGGGACTTTTTCAGTGAGTCCTTGTACCTCTTCTTTGGCCCTCCTCTGTCACAATTGCCAGTGGTGAGCTCACCAGATAGCACAATCTTTGTAAGCCGATCATCCTCTATCCTAGAGATGTGTCCTGCCCAGTGCAACTGCTTCTTCAACAATATGGCCTCAATGCCGGTGACTCTTGCCTGTTCAAGGACTTCAGTGTTGGGGATATGGTCAGTTCAGTGAATGTTGAGGACGGTGTGGAGGCAGCGTTGATGAAAGTGCTCAAAACGTTGTAGGTGTTGGAGGTAGGCATCCCACGACTCAGAACCGTACAGTAGGATGGTCAGCACAACAGCTCCGCACACGTTGACCTTTGATGCTTGTTGTTCCAAACCCTTTTATATAACTTGCCAAATGCACAATTTGCCTTTGCCAGCCTGTTATCAATTTCCTTGTCAACTTTTGCGTCGGAGGAGATGATGCAACCCAGGTAGGTAAATTGTTGGACTGTATGAAGCTCAGACTCCCCAATAGTGATGCAAGAAGGAGAGTAATCTTCCTGGTGGAGAACTTCAGTCTTATTCAAACTGACTTTGAGTTCAGCAGCCTTGGCGAAGCTAGATGTCATTTGCTCCAGAGCTGTCACCATATGGGAAACAAAGGCAGCATCGTCAGCAAAGAGTAGCTCTCTAATGAGTCGTTCCACTGTCTTGGTGTGGGCCTTTAGTCATCTCAGATTGAACAGACTGCTGTCTGTTCAGAATCGGATGTAGAGTCTATCCTCAACATCAAGGTCTGTTGTGGCCCTTTGCAGCATCATACTGAAGAATACCGTGAATAGGGTGGGTGCAAGGACACAGCCCTGCTTCACGCTATTGCTTATTGGGAAGGCTCAGATAGGTCATTGTTGTGCCTATCTTGTCCACGCTGGTCTTCGTGTAGCTGGATGATCATATTGAGGAACTTGGGAGGATATCCATTTGCCACAGACCTTTCCTGCTCACAGTGTCAAACGCTTTGGTAAAGTCGACAAATGCCACATAAAGTCCCTTGTTCTGTTTTCTGCATTTCTCTTGGAGCTGCATGATTCTAAAGCCACACTGACTCTCGGGAATGAGCTCTTCAGCGATAGTGGGCACCAGTTTGTTGAGGAATTCTCTTGCAAGGATTTTCCCTGTGACAGAGAGCAGAGGTATACCACGGTAATTAGAGCAGTCTGACTTTTCTCCCTTCTTTTTGTACAGGGTGATGATGATTGCATCACGTAGGTCCTGTGGCAGTTTGCCTTGGAGCCAGCAGCAAACAAAACTGCTGGGATCCTATCAACTCCTGCATCCTTACCAATTTTTAGCTGCTCAATAGCTTTTACAGTCTCTTTGAGAGAAGGGATTTCACCCAGTTCTGTTTTCATTGGTTGTTGTGGAATGCGACAGAGCGCTCAGACTGAAACTATGCAGTTGACAGAGAAAAGAGTCTGAAATCAACGGTTCAGAATCAACTCCTTGTCTGTAAGGAGTGTTTGACCGTCTGCACAGTGCAGTGGGCTTTGGACCAGGTGGGAAGGGCCATACATGGCCTTCAGGGCTTCATAAAACCCTCTGTAGTGACCGACATCTGCACAACGCTGAGTTCTTACAGCAAGGTTCATCCACCACTGGTTCTGAATTTCTCAAAGCTTTTGTTGGAAGTTGCTGCACACAAGACGGAAGGCTGGTTTCTTGTTAGGGCAAGATGGCTGAGCGAGATGCGCTTGATGAGCGGATCTCTTTTCCAACAGTAATTCATGGATCTCTTGACAGAATACACATACTCCAAATACACTTATCATATATATATATAGTTGCCGTAATTGCGAGTTTGTGTGTCACGCTCGCAAAGTTACGGGCTTGAGCATGCGCAGAGCGCATGCTGTGGCCTGCAAAGGTGCTCACCGCGAGGCCCATTAGGTAGAGGGGGAAGAGGCTCACAAAGAGCGCTGAAGGAATTCATTGCGAGGCCCGCAAGGTAGAGGTAGATGGGGGGGTGGAGAGGCTCTGAACAGCTTCTGAGTTACAGGCTTGGAAAAAAATGGCGTCAGTTAAATCATGGCACTCCCACCACCATGCTTGACTGTAGGCAAGACACACTTGTCTTTGTACTCCTCACCTGGTTGCCGCCACACTAATTTGGCTGAGCCAAATAAGTTTATCTTGGTCTCATCTGACCACATTACATGGTTCCAGTAATCCATGTCCTGCTTGTCTTCAGAAGCTGTTGCAGGCTTTCTTGTGCATCATCTTTAGAAGAGGCTTCCTTCTGGGACGACAGCCAATTTGATGCAGTGTGTGGCGTATAGTCTGAGCACTGACAGGCTGATCCCCACCCCTTCAACCTCTGCAGCAGTGCTGGCAGCACTCATACATCTATTTCCCAAAGAAAAACCTCTGCATATGACGCTGAGCACGTGCACTTAACTTCTTTGGTCAACCATGGTGAGGCCTGTTCTGAGTGGAACTTGTCTGGTGAAACCGCTGTATAGTCTTGCCCACCATGCTGAAGCTCAGTTCCAGGGTCTTGGCAAACTTCTTATAGCCTAGGCCATCTTGATGTAGAGCAACAATTCTTTTTATCAGATCCTCAGAGAGTTATTTGCCATGAGGTGCCATGTTGTACTTCCAGTGACCTTATGAGAGAGTGCGATAACACCAAATTAAACACACCTGCTCCACATTCACAGCCGAGACCTTATAACACTAAGGAGTCACATGACACCGGGGAGGGGAAATGACTAATCAGGCCCTATTTGGATATTTCCACTTAGGGGTGTACTTACTTTTGTTGCCAACGGTTTAGACATTAATGGCTGTATTTTGAGTTATTTTGAGGGGACAGCAAATTTAAGTTATACAGGCTGTACACTTACATCTTACTATCTTATTATTTTATATATAATTAAATTATTATCATTATATGTATTAATCTATTGCATAGTAACTAGGGCTCATTAGTTTACTGATAAAGGAATATGACAGAAATGTGATGTATGTGGATGTCCCAAAAACCCAACCATTGAAAACACACTGACACGTTGATAATGGTATAACAAAGCTTTATTTCATACACATGTACACACTTTGCATTAATATCATAGGTGTAGCGTGGGCAGATCTCAGAAGGGCAAGATGCTTTTTGGGTAAAAAGGGGATACCTAAAGGTGTAATGTCTTAGTCTAGAATAAGCATGATGCATAGCACCTACCAGGGTTACATGTGGTCACTACACTACCGCAACTGGAATCTGATGAAAAAAAGGATCATCACAAATCACTCCATTTAATTGAAGAAACCATTGATGTGCATAGCACTTACAACATGTCTAGATCTATTGTTCATCAACATTGATGTCACATCCATCAGTTATACAAGTGTTAGCACGTTAAAGGTTACTTATGATATCAGCAATATGGGACAAAATGCCATTAATACGGAGAGGAAGCAAAGGTTATCAGCCAGATTCAATTTTACTTACATCAGACAACGATCTGTTCTAGTGCATGCATTAATGCTGGCTGTCATTAACATGCCATTGTGAGACTTTGCAAATCCACCGCCATAGCGGTATTAGTCTACATTCAAGCTAACAACCATCTTGTCTTACATATCTGGATATATTTTATTTCATACTCAATGACATTTAGATGGAATAACCTCATAATGAATTTATCATTCATTGTGCCAAGTATTTCCTCAGCAATAGACTCCTCAATGACAATATGTCTAGTCCTAACTGATTGACTCTACTCTACCTGGGCATAAACTCTAATAATGCAATATACACACATACATACAGTTCCATATCTCATCTCTTCCCATGACTTTTATACAAAGCAATAGCTATTATTACTGATGAAACAGATTTACTGCAACTAGCTGACATTAGCAAAAAATTGTTTGTTTCCCATTGTATGTGTTGTCGAGTAAACTATGTAGTAATATTGATACATTTGTAAAAAAAAAAACATGGAAAATATGCTATGTGTGATAATAAGAAGATGATCATTAATTTCTGGTACCCAAGTGCAAGGATATGTTACATGTCCTGATATTCATAATCAGTTGTTCCCTCAGCTGATTTTGTTCACATACTGTAGACATTCCTTCTCATGGTAATAGTACGGCAAATTGCAAAGATTAGTACAGAAATTAGTGGCAGTTTATTTAATGTGTAAGTGCTTATAGATCTTTGTAAGAAAGACTTCAAATAAAAATACTTCAATTTTAGCTTCAAAGCTTTTTGAACATTTACAGTGCTGATTACCATTTGTTAGTTATACGTAAACATCTGTTTTTTAAACACTCCAAGCTAGTCACACATTCCAAAAACCATCTGGATGCATGCCATCATTTTTATTGTGCTGATTATAAACTAAATGTTACATGAGTTTTTATCTCAGCATAAAGGAAACCATTTTAAGGTTAAAAACTGCATCTCGCACATAATAATTGTACACTTCTGCTTCATACAAATGTTAATAGGTTTAAATACAGCACTAACCCATTTGCTGCAAATTGCAGTAATTCTGGAACTTTTTGCCCTTAAGCCAACAGTGTTATCTACTGATCATTTATGTAGATGAGAGATACATAGATGACATTGGTAACTGCAATTTTCCTGTTTATGTACAGAGCAAGATGACACTTTTCATATTTTAAGGTATAGGCTCTTTCTTCTAGATTACAGCTGGTAAGTTCTTCAGTATTATGGATGTTTTTTTTTACGATCCAAATGCTGGAAAAGGGAATTGAATAAAAAACAATATTTCTGTGGACCATTCCTTGTTAACAGCATTAGTAAATGAAACTAGCTTCAAAATAATTTTATCTAACCCGTTGGTGAAAGACCGATGCAGAAGAAGAAGTAAAGAAGAGGCAATAAGTATCCCTCCACTGAAGCCATTCGGGTCATTGGGTCATTGATACACAAGCTCACACTATAATTCACAGGATTTTTTTTTTTGTACTAAATACGAATCTATGAAGCCCATTAAACACACCCTTTTGCAGATATTGCTGAACTGTACAAGGCACTCATTGCATGATATTGTAAAAGCCAAATAATTCACTCTCTGGAAAAATGGAAGATTAAAATTACATTACAAATTACATTTAACATAAAAATACTCTCCCACATGTGAAACTGATTAGAAATTAAATTCAAACTCATGAAAATGGTTGGTGTTATGTGTCCAATAAGTGCATATCAGATAGCATGATAATCAATACAACACTACAGCAGTTAGTGACCTTACTTCTCTGTAATGAAAATGGAGGTCATCTTTGTGAAAATGTTATCTGAATTGCTCACATGAAATCATTGGCAATTTGTATATGTAAGAGGTGAGTAATGAAAAGAATAAGTAGAGAGCATGCATTTTATTGATTAATATAAAGAAAAAATAATTACAGCCTTCAATTTGCATGTATCCATTTCAGCATTGACATATTAGTTAAATAGAACAATTTATGGATAGGCTACATGTTGCGATAGTCTTGACTTCAGTAAATGTATCATTCTTGAGATTATCCGAGTGCAATAAAACTGTACACAATCTGAGATTTAAACAAAAAGCATATAAAAAAGAGACAATTTACATATACAATGTTGTGATGACATCTGTCAATATTGGAAAGACCTAGGTCAACCATGGACGTTTCACATGCTAATATAGCAAACCATCACGTTACATTATCCACACATTGAAGCATGTGAACCAACAAAGGAAAGCAAACATGCATATCCATGCTCTGTATGCCAATATAACATATCCACTCACCTCACATACTACATGCACTTGCTATAAAGTACTACTATAGTTACCAGTTACCAGTTACCTTTCTCATAAAAAATACTCTCTCCCCCTTTCATGCACCTTCTCTCCCCCTCATTGTACCCTATTTCTCTCTCATCCTATGCATCTCTCAAAGCAATATCTCTTTCCTCTCACTCCATACACCTTGTTTCATACCCTGCATCTTTCTTTAATTGCATATCTTTCTCTCCATGCTCTTGTCTTTCCCCAATGGTTCCTGATCTAGCTTTACTGCCTATTATAGAAGAATGTACTGTCTTCACAAAACACCACATCACACAACAACAAAGTGATAAAACCCTATAAAAAATGCACTGAGTATGGTAATATACTCAAAACTACAATATATGGATTTCTACAACACCCCATAATAAATCTTTCTCCTGGAATTGAGACATGTATTATAAAACAATAGCATATTTGCCAGTCATTCAAATAATAATAATAATAATAATGAAATAACAGATTAATGTAATGTGTCCTCTTTCATAGACCCTTTCTTCTGCCCTGCCATGTAATCTGTATGGGCTTTGCTTACAAAGGAGGTTCGGTCCAGCTTGGTTTTGTAAACAAAGCCCTCCCAGATGATGCTGCAAGGAGGACGGAGAGCTCACATACAAGGGCTCCATGTAATGGAATACCCAAGAGATGAAAAAATTATTACAAAAAATTATGAAAAATATTTAATTATTCTTAAAGTGCTTTTTATCGTTTATATATATTGATGTTTATTACAACACCGTGTAAAGAAGTCTGTGTTGCAGTGTCCCTTAAATGGTAATATTTTCTAAATCATAATATCTCAATGTGATATAAACTGATTGAATGTGAACATTATAAGTCATTGTTTACTTATTCCAGTAAGGTTCTGCAGAATTGTGAAGAGTGAAGTCAAACCTAATGTATTGCATCATATGTTATTATTTTCATCTGTATAATGATTGTAAAACATGAATGAAAAGGATGTATAAAACAAATAGATGCATGTTTTTGTCTAATTTCCTTCATTTATGTTGTTTGTAAAATGCAAACAGATATGGATAGACACACACATAGAAAGACAGAGACATAAACAGATAAATAAACACAGAGATAATTAAAGACACACAGAGATAGAAAAACACAGAAAAACTAACATCATCAATGAGGGAATGAAACACACAGGCAGTTACAGGCTGAAAAACAAAGATAATGAAAGTAAATGAGTACACACAGATTCAGTCAACGCCTACTGTTAATATTACTGGGATTAATGAGTTAACCGGGTCTCACGTGATCATGTGAGATTATCTTGTTTGATTATACTCTGCCAATGGTTTTCAAATACTGTAAAATTGGTCTTCCTGCTCCAACATAGCATAAAATATTTTCTCCATTCAGAATATTTGCCAACATTTTTTTTCCGTATCGGGTAACAGGTTTTTGCTTTTGCAGCCAGTAAGCCGCTATAATAGTTCTAGCTGCATTATTATTATTAACTTTTATTTGTATAGAGCCAATATATTTCATAGCACTGTACAGGGGATAAGAACAAAGAAAATAAATACAATATTAACAAATTCAGAAAAGGGAGGGTCCTGTTTTGAGCTTAGAATCTTTATAGAAATGCTTTTTTTCCAAACCACCCTACAAGACTGGAAACTCGCTACTTGCAATCTAAAATGTAATATTTATATAACTTGTTTATGTCCATCTCTCCCTATACTTTCCAAAGGCCCATTTAGTAGAAGTATTAATGGGTCTTACTTTTATTCATAAGCTAACATTTTTTTTATAGCTTCTTGTATTGTTCTCCAGAATGTTTGAATTTTACAGTATTCCCACCATAAATAAATGGATGTACACAATTTTTTACATTCTCTAAAACCTGAAGGTTGTATGTATGGCTTGTACTTAGTATAAAGTATAAAGTATAAAATTTATAGTTTCTTTATACTGAATATTTCTTAATGTTCTGGCTTTCTGATCCCATATTTTTGCTGTTTGTCAGCCCCTGAATACACTATTGACACTAAAGTAGCATAGTCAGAATTCCCAGTGAAAGGTATTCACAACCAGAATACCTGGCAGTAAGGTTAAAGGCATATTTAGGTTTCCTGGATTATGAATGCATCTGATAGAAGAGAATCAATAGTGTATGAAAACATTTTTTGCATGAAAAAATACTCAAATAAACATTAACAAATTCATCCTGATGTTTGCTAAATCTCTTGAGTTTGCAAGCAGTTGCTTTGTTAGTTAACACCCCTGGATAACTCTGTTAAAATTAGCATACATTCATAATTTGTTTTGGCCAATCACAGGCAGCTAATACATTTTTATACATTGTAAGAATTAGTGATGGCAGTTTGTGCAAGAAAAAACATCATAGGATGTGTAGTTCCCCTGTAGAAGGATGCACTAGGAGCCCGACATTGATCTGTAGAACTCTGCATTGAGCTACTGCTGGCTTGAAGGTTAGTAAAGGGTTAAAATCAGTACCAAAATGCATTGTTTCTATTATGAGGTACACTGTGCCTATGTAAGAGGTTCTGGGGGGGCGGGGGGGGTGGAAATATGTATGTGTATAGAATGGCTCAATGTAAGGTGTGTTTCTTATATAAGAAGCCTGTGCTACATTAGAAAAAGGGAAAAACAGGTAAACTTAGGATGCCTTTAAGACCAAAAAACTAACTACCACAAGTTCTAAGATAAGAGTAGCAGTTAGTTACTTTGCCAAGTGTTGACTGTGGCACCACTCTCAAAAGGAGTATGTTGTTCTACCAGGAACGAGGATGTAGAAAGACCACCACTTAAACAATGAGCAATGAGTAGCTCTATTGTGCTTGCTGGAGAGATTTTAATCTTGGTTTCTATATTTTAATAAACTTAGAAAAATAATTCTGCATTTTTTTTTCTTTCTTTTTACATTAGGGCATATAATGCAGGTTAATGCTGCTGTGTGTTCATACAATAATTACACTAGGTGCAAACACAGTAATAGGAACATACCTTCTTTTCCAGAGTCTAAATTAAATTATACCTTTCAAATACATTTTAACACAAAGTATTATAGTATATTAGAGATCAAGGACTATCATAGCCCAAACAAATATCTTAAAACAGGAATGGAGAGAAAGATGTAGAATATTGAAAGATGCATTTATTAGTGTAGTTGATATATATAACCAGTATTTTCCCTGTTATGGCAAGCATTAGATGCCCAAGTATTTTCCCTCTTTCCCTACGCAAAACATTGCAAAACATTGGCAGCTGCAGTGCCGCTGCCAACCGCTAGATGGCGCTGCAGATTTCCAGACAGTGCTGCACAATGTATATAAGGCGTGCCGATAGAAAAGCCCTTGAGCTATGAGAGGTGCGCCCAAGGCCCTTGAGGGTCTAGTGCCCACGCTGAACATAGATATGGCATTGCTGTCGATTCAGTGCCGTTGAGATGCGCCACGTCGGAGGTGGGAATAATTTTTGCCTTCCCTCAAACCGAATGGCTAGTAACTGCTTGATGGCACTGCAGCTGTCAGTGCTGCACTTACACAATGGGATAGATCCGATGTCCGTACCTTAGGTTAATCTTGCAACATGGTCATTTATCTAAAACAGCAAGCATCAGACTGTCTTCTATAGGCTTAATTAAGCTATACATAATACAAACACATTTACCTTCCATCAATAACAAAAGGATTGGCTTCTGCTTAATTAGGCTAACTCAAGTATGTACACATGGTTCTTAGATTCAAAATACACATTAAGAAATAATCAAGAGCCGAGAACAATAGGTAACTTCTTGAGAATATTTCATTCAAGAATGGAATGATTGAGAGTAATTCATTACACACAATTACAGTAAAAAAGCAATTAGATTGCAGTTGAGGCCCACATTGAAAGCGATATACCAATAAAATATAATTCTTTATATCATTTCAGTTTCTCTGATTTCTTTTTTTAATATTTTATTACTTTATAGATGTCATTCTAAAATATCTAGGTTCCTTGCAGAATGTGGCTCCAATGACAAAATTTAGTTCTTTCTTCTTCAAGAAGAGAAAAACATGTAATTTCTTGCAGAGGATGTCAATTAAACACAATAATGAGGGTCCTCACACAGTAATGAAAGAGATGTAGTGCTTTTTTTGTAAATGCAAACACACACACTTGCTGTAGGGCACCTAGTTTCCTGGCTGTGCATGGCCACAGTTATGCCCTTGAAGAATAGTAATTTAAGTTTCCGCATTAATGAAAAACAGTTATTATGTGATGTATGATGTGTGTGTATATGTTTATTCTATCACAGAACTACATTTACAGGACCTAATTTCTACCACTATTGTTATAAACACTTGCAGAGACACTGAAAGAAACAGATCTACAGTCAGAACAGCTTAAAAACATGTGAGAATTGCAAAAGAAAGATACATGTCAGCTTGTAGCATGTAGTGAATTGCTGAAAATATTGGTTTTATAGTAGGTTTAATGAAGGATTGCCAGATTTCCGATAAGGTTCTTAATCTTGAAAATGTTATGATATTAACCATTTTATTCAAAATAGTTTTCAGTGTTGAGACATCTAACTGCATAATGCTATGACATAACAATGTACATAATCTTATTACATGTAAATATATATTTCAGTACAATCATGCCAATTATTGGCTCTGTCACAGTAGCAAGATGAGAAAACCCAATTCTTACTGGGAATAATGCAGATTACAATACATACCTGTACACTGTGTGGGAAATAATGTATGCGCTATCATTAGTATTACAGATTAAAGGCTTCTATACAGTCCAGGTGTCAGGGTGAACAATCCCCTTTTAACAGGCTTGTCTTTTTTTAGTTTACGTAAAGTAATTTTCTGACATTACAGTTTATAATTAAGATTATATGGGCCTGAGAGAACTTCTTATTTTAGTTCCCACAGTAATAAAAAATGTAATTTTGTATTAGTTTTACCATTATTATTATATTTTCTTTTTAGAGGACCAGCAGATTCTGTAGTTCTGGAAGTACAATAAACAATATACATGCATGCATTACATTCATTAGAAGGCAGATAAAACAAGACAGAAAATATTTACATACACAATGTTACATAAGGCAATGATGACCATGCCATTGGGAGAGCTTACAATAGAGGAGATAACAGGGGATAGAAACAGGAGGAAGAGGGACTGATGGATGGATTAATGTTCAACTGTGAGAGAGATGCAAACCAGAAAGGGCAACCTATATAAGGTTGTAGATGATTGAAAGTTGTGGTAGGCGATAAGCTTCTTTAAACTGTTGAGTTTTCAGAGAACATTTGATTATTTGAAGACTAGGGAGATTTTTTACATTCATATTCTTTAAAAGATTTAATTATTAAATGTCGTTTTGCCACCTTTTTGCTTTGGAAGATTACTATTTTATTTTAGTGTGTTCAATTTAATCTTTGGGGGGAATGTCTGATGATGAAACCAGCATAAAATGCACAATGTTTCTTAAATGCACCTTGTGCCTATATATAAAGGCTCTGCACACCATAATATTGTCACATAGCTGTGCCGCAGTGGTGTAGAAGCCAGTATAATTCTGGAGAGGATACAGCTCATTGTATACACAGGCCATAAAATAGCTTATATATACATACATGCAATCATAGAAAATTCTGGTGGGGGTGGGGGGGATTTGTCCCCCACCATACCCCCAGTTCCTACACCCATGCTGTGCCGGCATTTTGAACTGCAACCAAGAAAGCTGATAGTTGTCATTAAGCATGCACAATACAACATTTGGAGGACAATACAAATTGTCTGCAACACATGTGTGGAGAACATTTCAGGCACTGGGATGGAATTAGGAGCATCATTAAGTAAAAGCATCACAATTCTACCAATAAGCAGGGAGTTCAGAAGCCTTAGAAGATACATTTTAAAAAAAAGAGCCTGGCCTCCTGTGTTTTCCTATCTCTATTAGAAGAAAATATTTGTTAGCTACTATCCAAGGACTTGGGTCTATTACTTGCTGTGCTTCGAAATCTTTGCAATATTACCAGGTCTTTCAACTTCACTTGCATAAAAATGATGTCACATACTTGGCTTTTGTATCCAGTCTCCCACTCTACTGTTTTTTTGTTACATAAGTTGGAGTTTATGGCAAAAAGATTTGGCTAGTGCAATGCAGTACACTTAACTGTATGACTTTCATATAAATATTCAGTAAATGGCTTAAAAATTGGCAATCTTAAATAGTATGACTTTTATGCTAGTAGTAAGAAATCTGAGGACCACATATTTGCATTTATCACACCATTAAGAGGATAATAATGTACACATGACATTTAAGGCATTCTAAGTTTAAACATGAAAGCGTTCATAATATTTGGATTTGCTTATTACTTGTAAGGATGCCTTCTCTTTGTACAGCAGGAAATTGTGAGATAGACATCTTTCTACTTGTAGATAAGAAACTTGAAACCAACCACTTAATTCTAGGGCTTGAGATACTACAGATCCTTATCTATGAGCCAAAAGGTTGAGATATTTGGATTACAAATCTCCTGTACACTAAATGTGACTTCTTAAATTCTCAGATATTTGATTTATATACACAGACTTCTCTACATTGAATATATAGAACATAATTTATATCACGTTTCAGTCTATGTTTACCATTTTGAATGTTCACTTACCAAAAGTAAATAATGCTGAAATAAATTGAAATTGTGTTTGCTAGTTTGCCCAATTTCAGTAAGGTATCTTTAAATAATCAAAGCCATCACCCATCCTATTTCATTTTCACAATATGTCATCATTTCTCATTTGATTATATCATCAAAGGATGTGCTATATTAAATTGGGATTGCATGGCTTATTAGGGAGGAGGTGTTCGATGGACCTATGCCCAAGGTAAATCATGTTATTACCAGTATTTCAGCGTATAGTCGCTAATATTTAGTTTTTTCTTAAAAGACCGCTGTACATTGAAAAAAAAATAAATAATAATAAATATATATATATATATATATATATATATATATATACACTCACACCACACTGAGGATCGCCAGTAACCGTGAAACAGTGCTGTATGTGGTTAAGTGACCTGGTTTGTGAATAATCCATCTGTTGCTATACCTAAAACTGGGAAATACAGTAAGCATATGCTTAAAAGGAGCCATGTTTAAAAGGGTTTGGATTGATAGATAGTTTTCAGATAGAATCACTAATGTACTATTCATTGTTTGTACTACTGTACTTTGTTAGATCGTAAGTTTGCGAGTTTTCAATCTTGTGTCAGTGCCTTGGAAACAAGCTCTATGTACATTTGATTTTATGCTCAAAAACAGGGCCCTCCATTCTTTACAAGGTGTTTAATTTGTTTTCTGCTATGTACTCAACCCCTGTACAGCGCTACGAAATATGTTGGCGCGAAATAAATAAAGATAAAAATAATAATAATAATAATACGGTGGAGGACTTCTATCCCTCTTATATATACTTACTCAAGCTGTAGTTAAACTATGTGCCTCCTGCCATTCCCATCTGCAGATTACATTATCTGTCACTAGGGGCAGATACCATATTACATCATAGTGCCAATCACTTTACATCACATCTTTTTCCTCTCCTAAGGCTGTATAATTTTCTACACAACCTCCTTTTTATCTATGTCTCACTTCCTCCTTAACCTTGCTATTCCTTATCTACTCTTCCGCCAGGTCCATTACCGTTAGATTGTAAGTGGTGAGTTTATAATATGGTGGGGTGCTTTGGGAAAAAAGCACTTCTTACAAGACTTGAAGCTCAAAACAGGGCCCTCCATTTTCTGCCGTAAATATTGCATATTGTATATTTTCTTGTTCTCCCCTGTACAGCGCTACGGAATATGTTGGCGCGATACAAATAAAAGATAATAATAATAAAAAATAATAATAATACATTTCTGTGAACATTTAGCAAATTTTGAAATATAATTCTACAAAAGGAATATATTTGACATGTAGGACTACAATGGACTCTTAAATGTTTGTTAATTCACAAAACATTAAATACTATATAAAAATAATAAAATGATAGTCAATGTCACCTTTATTGACTGAAGTACAAATGTCTTTGTTTAGAGATATATTTCCTAAATACCCAACATCTTGAGAAAATTATGTTCCATCAACGAATCCTTTCAACAATCCAGCACGCAACTCCCAGAACATATAAGAACAATGTGTGGTGTACAAATCTGTCCGAGCTCCAAGATATAGACAAGTGTGAAATCAGAGATGGGATGTGTGTCTTTAAGACTGTGCTGTACTCCAGAGAGGAAGTGTCCTGCGTGGAAATGTGTGCTTGATTTAGACAGGATTTTGTCTACTCCCAAGGGGAACCAGATCAATTTCACTTACAGACTGCTTTTGTTCCACATTATATTAAAAAATATGTTTGTATTTTGCTACAGTTATATTTAGGAGTAGTATATGATGTTTTAAATTATATCATATATAATATCATTTTCATAAACATACCCCCTTTTGTCATAATAACAAAAAAGCTCATGTATTGATTTTGCCATCAAAAATACTAAATATACCACACATTATTGCTTTATATTGTGTACATGGGTTCTATGGAACTATTATATAGATTTCTTTCTCATAAACTTGAAGGTAAAAAGTATCAAAGTTGTGTGGTTTGTAAATTGCTTATGATTAAAAAATTGTTCTAAACTTTTACTTGACAAATAGTAGAAATATTATAAATATATAAAAAAAGAATAGTATTTGAACAAATTATTGCATTTGAGTTATGGAGGAGATGTACTTCTGTATGAGATATGTTTCTATACAACTTGTAAAATGTCAGATTTTTGCTAACTAGGCCATATACAGTACATTAGTATAAATTAGAGTTTACAAGATCCATAAAAGATACAATAGAAACAATTAGAAGAAGAACCAAAATACTATATAACAAGATGTTGTTACCTAATGATGGAGGAAATATATATCATAGATCATTATGTATCTTTTGAAGTATATAAATTAGTCAAGAGCAATAATTTAAGGGACCACTGTGGTCGATTTATTTCTATATGGTCTATTGAATAACAAGGAAAGAGGAAAAAAGGGTACACTATAACTATTTACACTCTACCACAGTCTTCATGAGCCTGCTTCTTGCAGCTTCTGTCTCGGCAGGGTGTACTCTTGAAAACTAATGATTATTCTATTACACCTAATGAATACTATAGCAGATGTATCTGCCACTTTCCCACTGTGGATATATTATTATTTATTATTATTGTCTTTATTTATATTGCACCAATATATTCTGTAGCGCTGCACAGGGGTTTAGTACATGGCAAAAAACAAACTTAACACTTTATAAAGAATGGAGGGCCCTGTTTTTGAGCATATAATCAAATGCACATAGTGCTTATTTCCAAGACACAGACACACCATTGAAAACTCGCAAACTTACAATCTAAGGGTTTAGGTGTGATACAAGAGGGTGACAAATACAAAATGGCAACGTGAATGCAAATTGTTTAGTCAATTGGAGGGATCTCTGTGTTGTAGAGGGGCAGGGTGGGAGGGGACTGCATTCAGGTGGACTTCTATGGGATATGTTGGTCTGCAGTATGCTTTAAAAGTATCTATAAGACAAAAGAAGAGATATTTCAGGGGGTGGAGATTTTGGGGCTGTAAAATGGATCAGTGAACACAGAGCATTTCTGGTTTACAGATAAGCAACAGTATATTATGACAATAGAAGAACAATCTAACAGTAAAAAGTCTATCTCAGCAATTATCATAACACAGATATTAATAATAATAAATAGTCCTTTGTAAACGTAGATATGGGTCTGGTGAGCAGCTGTTCTTCTGAAATTACCTTAGATTACTTTAAACTGCATTCAGGTGGACTTCTATGTGATACGTTTGACACTATGGAAAATTTAAGGATATTTCAGACTGTAACTAGTCTACTAACACCTATCACACAGGAAACATGCATCATGGTAAGCTGTTCCATCCTACACTATTTATTTACTGCTGGAGAAAATCCTGGATTGAGTTATCTATCAATTATTTTTCAATTATTTCACATACTGTATATATATATATATATATACAGTATATATATATATATATATATATATATATATATATATATATACCAATGTATGCTTGTGCGGAAAATTATATATTGTGCATTTGTATACATTTATGTGCATGCATTTACATGTATGTCAATATATATATATATATATATATATATATATATATATATATATATATATATATATATACACATACATACAGTTGTGCTCAAAAGTTTGCATACTCCAGCAGTAATTGTGAAATTTTGGCATTTATTTTGATAATATGACTTATTGTGCAATAAAAATGTATTTTATTGAAGGATAATGATCATATGAAGCCATTTATTATCACATAGTTGTTTGGCTCCTTTTGAAATCATAATGATAACAGAAATCACCCAAATTGCCCATAAAAGAATTGTCAAAAGACCTGCGTAGAAGGTAATTGTAATGATATAGGAATCACAAGGTTTTGGAGACCAGAAGCCTAGGTCAGCAATGATCCAATTCAGCAACTTGTAGGTGAAACAGGAACAAGCTTTATTGAAGGGAACAGGAACCACAATAATCTGGCAAGGTACATAGACAGGAAGTGCCTTACATAGGCCAAGGACCAGACACCTGACCAGACACAGCTGAAGAGACTAGTCACTGATACTATTGCTAGCAGAGTCAAGGTTTATTAGATCTCAAGAAAATTAGGAAGAGGTTCATCAGCCTGGGGACCAGGGTTTAAAACCCAGCAGAGTCAATTCCTCACATTACCCCTGCCTCTATAGGTGCAGCCTCTGGATGCCCTATTACCCGGTTTAACAGGGTACTGCACATGAAAAGACCGAAGAAGATCAGGAGCATGAATATTGTCCACTGGTTCTCACAAACTATCCTCCTCACCATAGCCTTTCCAATGAACCAGATACTGAAGCTTGTTGCGGAAGATCCTGGAGTCCAGAATTTTCTCCACCTCGTATTCATCCTCACCATCCCCAAGGACTGGAGGTGGGGCAGGCAGGGTTCGGCCAGGGAAAGTGTTGTCATGAAAAGGTTTCAGCAGTGCAATGTGAAACACTGGATGTATTCTCATGGAATCTGGAAGTTGCAAACGAAAAGTGACAGCATTGATCTGAGCCATGATCTCAAAAGGAACCTCTGACCCAATTTATGAGAAGGAACCCTAAGCTTAAGATTCCTTGTTGACAGCCAAACCTTGTTGTCACCAACATGATAAACTGGGGTCTCCGTTCTATGCAGCTCAGCAGCTCTCTTGTAACATTCCTGAGCCTCCGAGTCTCCTTCAACAGGTCTTGGGAATCTCGTAAGGTGGTTAGCTGATCAGTGACTGCAGGAATGGAAGTAGTAATTGGGAGACTCACTAGAAAGGTTGGATGGTAACCATAGTTGGCAAAAAATGGGCTCAAAGAAGTGGAGCAGTGTTGGGCATTGTTATAGGCGAACTCCGCCGTGGGTAGAAAATCCAGCCAGTCATCCTGCAGGTAACTAATATAGCACCGCAAATATTGCTCCAAAGTCTGGTTGGTTCGCTCAGTCTGTCCATTACTTTGGGGATGAAAAGCTGACGACAGATTTACATTAATACCTAGATTAGAACAAAAATGTTTCCAAAAACGAGATTTAAACTGCACTCCCCTGTCAGAAACTACTTCATCAGGCACTCCATGCAAGCCGAATATTTCCTGAATAACCAGGTCAGCCATCTGTTTAGCTGAAGGGAGACCACGAGCTGGTATGAAATGACCCATCTTAGTTAACCTGTCCACAACAACAAGAATGGTAGTGTGTTCCTTAGAGGGAGGTAGTTCCACAATAAAGTCCATGGATATAGATCCCCAGGGACGATGAGGAATCGGAAGAGGCTGAAGCAAGCCAACAGGGGATGAGTGAGGAGTCTTATGTCTGGCACATACATCACAAGAGGACACATACTTCTTAACATCCTCATAATACTTCGGCCACCAAAAGGATCGGGCAAGTAACCAAAGGCGCTCATTGCAGATCTTGCGATGAGCGTCGCAAGCACACCTCGCGAGGCCTGTGGGACTTTTAGGCTCACATCACCCCCGGCTGCACAGGGCTCACAATGAGCACCATAGGCGCTCATCGCGAGGCCCACTGTGTGTAATCCTATGCCTGTCTCTCATCTCCCTTCTGACTCTCTCTCATTTCCCCTCTGCCTCTCTCTCTCATCTCCCCCTCTGCGTCTCCCTCTCATCTCCCCCTCTGCCTCCCCCAGTGCCCAGAACTTACAGACCCCGTACCTGGCTTCCCACCCCTGCCGGCGCATCCTCTCTGCAGAGTACGAACTCCTGAATGATGTCATTACATCCCTACACTGAAGAGAGGACGCGTGGGCAGGGGTGGGACACCATTGCTCCGCTGAACCACCAATGTCAACAGGTACACAAGGGAGGGGAAAAAAGGAGACAGAAGGGAGGGAGAGGAGGGGGGAAAGTAGACACAAGGGCGGGAGAGGAGGGGGACAGGAGACACGAGGGAGGGAGAGGAGGGGAAGAAAGGAGACACATGGGAGAGAAAGGAGACGGGAAAGGAGACACAAGGGAGGGAGAGGAAAGGGGAAAGAGACACAAGGAAGGGAGAGGAGGGGGCAGGAGACATGAGGGAGGGAGAGGAGAAGAGGAAAGGAGACACAAGGGAGGGAGAGGGGGGAAGGAGACACAAGGAAGGGAGAGTAGGGGGGAAATGAGACACAAGGGAGAGGGAAGGAGACACAAGGGAGGGGGAAAGGAGACACAATGGAGGGATGGGGGAAATGAGACACAAGGGAGTGAGGGATGGGGGATAAGACAGAAGGGAGAGGGAGGGGATGAGACACAAGAGAGGGAGGGGGAAATATAGACACAAGGGAGGGAGAGAAGGGGGAAATGAGACACAAGAAAAAGAGAGAGGAGGGGGGAAATGAGACACAAGGGAGGGAGAGGAGGGGGGAAATAAGACACATGGGGGAGAGAGAGGAGGGAGAAAATGAGACACAAGGTAAAGAGAGGAGGGGGGGAATGAGACACAAGGGAGGTAGGGGGGAATTAAACACAAGAGAGAGAGAGAGGAGGGGGAAATGAGACATAAGGGAGGCAGAGGAGGAGGGAAAGGAGACACAAGGGAGGAAGTAGACAGGGGGAGAGAACTGCAATGAGCACTGAAGGTGCTCACATTGGGTGGCAAACAGCATTGCCAGGCTTACAATTTTAAAAAATAGCTAGTTCTGTTATAACCTACAGTTGAATATGAATCCCATAAGAAATAAAAGAAATGTGTTTTGCCTGCTCACTCATTTTTTCTTTAAAAATGGTACATGTATTACCAATTTGTCAAGGGTATGCAAACTTTTGAGCACAACAAATGCGTGTCAACAAAAGCATGCCCATAATTGCGTGCCGTCAATTGTGCTGTTTTAAAAGGCCCTTCAAATGCGCGCAGTTATAAGCATGCAATGTTCGAAGATTGGTTTGTAAAGCATGACAACATAAAAACATCACTATTTGATTATTTTTAAATGACCAGAAAAGTGTGGCAAACCTTCACCAATGCTGGGGCTATGCTTCCTGTGAACTAGGATTGAAATACAGTGGTCTACATTGATACAACGGGCTCCCTGGTGGTCCAGTGGTTAGGATTTAGTGCTTTCCCCACTGCAACCTGGGTTTGATTCCAATCAGGGAACCAAGAGGTCACACCACCCTGAAGCCATCCAGGGTTTGGCCGGGTCAGTACTTGGATAGGAGACCACCTAGGAATACCAGGAGCTGAATGCTGTGGCCTACTGGAGAAGGAAATGGCAACGCACTCCAGTATCTCTGCCATGAATACCAAGTGAATCAGCATGGTGTGTTTCGGTCCACGAGGTAATGGAAGTCAGACACGACTGAATGACGCAAACGCACACTTTGATACATTTGTGCTTTGATATTTTATTTTTTCTTTGGCCCTACTCCCACCCCAGAAATAATCTTTATATGCCAATGTTTTCTGGGGGAGAAAATGTACAAAAGCATAAACAATAGATCATAACCTGGATTGATTATAAATATGTTCTTTTATCAAGTGATCCGACTATTGTTTACATGACTGCCAGTGTGCCATGCATAAAACGGAAAATACATCCAACAGTATACAAACTAAACCAAATGAAGAACAATATTAATACTGCTTTTTGGGTTATAATAAATTGCTCTTACATGTAAAATATTTTGTTCTCATCCCAGCAGGGTTCAATAGTGGTGCCACAGGATTACACGGGAAGATGATTTTTATCCTCTGTAAACAGCCAGGCATTTGTAGTAATTGCTAATAGGTTGCATATTGTCTATGACTATAGTTACTCTGCCGAGGCTAATGGCCTAGAGGAGCAGTTCCGTGTCTCAGGCATATATCATTTCCAAACATAACCAAAGTAAATGGCTTCCTTCGAGAGATTAAACCAGTCTTTTTGAAGTGATAATTTTGCTTTTCTGTAACATATTAAAATTAGCTGTATATTTTCAATGTTTCTAGTATAATTTATTGTGCAGGATATACACATTGCCTTTTACTTTCATCTATTTTCATAAAAATATATTCTTTTATTTCCTCACCTACATAGAAACTGGTTTTCATGTAGAAAATGCTGTAAAAATGTTTATTCCAGTCTTATAATATTATTTTAAAAGAGGCAGATTGCCTATACTGAAAATGATTGGCAATACAATGTAAAATGAAATGTGTTTTTGTGTATTTAAAAAAATTACATTTTATTATTTACTTTATCATTGCTGAATATCATAAAATATCCATGATTTGTATATTGTCTTTTATACTGTTTATTTAACGCTAGCACCTCTGTTTTCATCTTAGAAATACAAAAGAAACTAACAAAAACTGGGGGAAATTTGCTAAGCACCACAGGGTCTGTGATGTGGTCACTGTATTCTCTGTTTCTGGTGGAGGGGGGGGGGGGGGGGTCTCAGCCATTTCCGCCTCATCACAACGCCTGTAATAATTTAGTAAATATCCCTCTTTAGAAGCAATATAAGAAGACATTAGTATAAACAGGCTTTAGAGAAAATCTTAATTTTACCAGACACTTCTTGTGTCTGGGGGATTTCTTATTGGACCTCTGCAGCACTGTTTTTGGCCTGGAGCCGAGACAAATGTATTTCTACTGTGAGTTGTACTTCCAATTAATCTTTTTAAGTTCCACAACATTGTAAAAAGCCTTTTAGTAAAATTGAACAGAGATCTAAGCTGCATTCAAAGTCCCCCACAGGGACTAATCCTATTAAGAAAGAACATTTCTACCATTCCCCACTAAATAAAAAAATAATATAATAGATAAAAATAAAAGACTGCACGTTTATTATTTTTCTCAAATATTTTGTCCAGTAACAAACCTAGATATGTAGATATGACAATTCACTGGTACTTCCATTTGTTGTTAATATTGACCAAATTATGTATAAATTGCTTTAATAAATGTGTGGTTAATAAAAATACAAGGTTATGAGAGAGTTCTTCCAGATTTATATAATTATGAGGTATCAAAACAACGGAGAGAGATAAATTATTATTATCCTTTATTTGTAATGTGCCAGCATATTCCATAGCTCTACACAGGGGTTAAGTACAAGTCAAAGACAATCTGAACACAATGCAAAGGAATGGAGGACCCTGTTATTGAGCTTTCAATCAGATATACACAGTGCCTTCCCTAAAGTACCTAACAAGATTAAAAACTCTCAAACTTACATTTTACAATATATGAGATAACATGAAGCACATTTCCCATTCTGACTGTCAATATATAGATATCTATACTCTGGATAGCCTGATAGTACTCTGGATCTGTTAATTCAGAGCTATTTGCACATGCTATAGTAGTTTTCAGAATAGTCAAATTATTGATCCACTGTTTTCATTGTCATTTGGGTCTGGTGCTACCTACATCCTTGTTGTAGCAACAATAAAGGACTTTGCTAGAAGTAATTACCAGCAGGTGTATTTAAAGGGTCATTGTACAATGAGAAAAATATATATGTTTGAGAACTTTGAATGTTACTAACAGCCCTATTAAATTCCCCTGTAAAACCGCAGCTCATAATGTAGCCAGTAAGACTTACAGCTATTAAATTGGCCCTGTAAAGCAAGCCACTGCCCATCTGCGGGTTTGGAGCGAAAAAAGCCTATGGGACATGAAATGTGGAAAAGAAGGCCAGAGCTTTTGTTTGATAATTGGTAAGACTGGAATTGACACCACATCCATTTTTATTGTCTGTCCCAGAAGCAAACAATTTGCATCATTCAATGTAACCATCACTTTCCAGAAATGTAATCTCCCCTGTCCCACTTATTCAGATTTTCCAAAAATTTGACCTACAAAGCTGGTAATATTGTTATTTTGGTACATACTTTTCTTGAACTGCGGTTGTCCTTTAAGGAAGAGTGTGAAAAGGTAGAACTAGTAAGGAGTACACTTACATGTCTTAAGCAGGCCAAAAGACTTGTTTTGCCCACAGAGTTTCTCAAAGAACAGTGATTTCATTGCTAACGGTTCTAGGTAGTGACATGCAAATGAGCTAAAAGGGTACCACCTTTACTCTGTAGCATGCTATCTAAATTTAGTATTTCCTGCATGTAGTGAAATTTTCATGATTGCTTCTTCAATGGGCCCGCCCAGAGCCTAGTTCTGACCCACCCAGCGATACGTGATGGTTCTTGTTATTATCCCTGCTAGCAGAGCTAGCACCAGACCATTATTGGACCCTCAGGACAATCACATGAACACAGGAATTATCAGGCAGAGCAACAGAATAACCGGCTTTAGCTCTTCTTTCAGGCAGATGTAGAATTATTAACCCCTATGATCAGAGTTAACCCTTGCCTCAATAATGAGCACACACTTAAATTATGTATGACCACCTGAGAACCTTTATTATTCAAAACATTCAACAATCTTATACACATGGGTCACCCCTTATCACCAAGTCACACCCCATAGCAACAGTTTTCTTAACCAATCCTCAACCTTTCTCCTTCTAGCTATGTGACTCTCCTGTCAATCAATTCTGCCAGACTTTCTAACTTACCCCTGTGGTGTTGGAGCCTAACCGGCTGAAGAACTAATGGGTCCTTTTGTCTTTGTAGAGGTATTCCCACTTTAAGTTTTCCCTGTCAAGATGCTAGCTGTCCAGGGGACCATAATTGCTAATTAGATCTTCCAACCCCTGAATGAAACTTCCTGGCACCTCCATGTTCTGAAGACTTCCGTGTTATAATTATACCACAGGCAATATTAAACCACCACATGCTATATTAAACTACACATGCCATTCATGCAACCATAATTATTATGAACCCACATATGCCAACAGGACAACCTTAAGAACTCATCCAGGGGGTACCACAATCATGATCACCCTGCTCACAGGGAAATAACAGTCTAGATATACATTGGAGGTTCAATGTTTGCCCTGAATGGGACTCCTTGTGCCCTGGACCCCCTCCCCTTCCCAACGCACTTGTTGAATCAACCCCAAGAGACCCCCAGTGGGCATGAGAGCAATAAAATACATTTCATAAATACTAAGAGCAAACTCTTTGGATGTTCAGTTATCAATAAGTTAACACTTATAGGATCATAGCTTTGTTCTCAAATAGAGTAGCTATCTCAGCTCTCCCATGCATAGATTAATTGATCATTCTAAGTCTGATGCTCTTATTGTTTTGATTATGTAATTCACCCATGGTTAAATTATCTTGTTTCTGGTCCAGACTCACCCGATGAACAAGCAGCAATAAGTTAATTGAAGTCACATTTGAGGTCTGACTAATTTTCTATACCTCTCCACTTGTAATGGAGTTTTTTTTCATACTTGAATTGCTGTCTATTTTCAATAAGGAAGAACAGTATACAACAAAATATCTGAAAATCTCTCCTTTTCTTTAAGCTCTGATGTCCACTTTGACATTATCAGCCTTATTAAATTGTGATTCTGCAAATTTAATAGGGCTCTATATAAGCACAGAGCATATTTTTTTTACAGAAGTTTTTAGTTAGTGAACTTCTATCAAAAAAGCAACATCTTCACTAACTAAAAACTTCTGTAAATAAATATGCTGTGTGCTTAAATAGAGCCCTATTAAATGTGCAGAATCACAATTTAATAAGGCTGTATGTCAGCAATGTACTCAAATATAACAAGCACATTGATGAAAAGTTTTTATAATGATATGCTGTGTCTGTTATGGAAATTTGTTTGGAATTACCAATATTGACATATACTAAGTCACTTTGGGAGAGAAATTAATCATTATGCTTTGTCATAATAAAACTGTGTCTAGGTGTTATGCAGCAGTATAAGTAACTCTATTTTATAATCTATCTATCTATCTATCTATCTATCTATCTATCTATATATCTATCTGTCTATTTATCTATCTATCTATCTATCTATCGATCTATCTACAATTTTTGTTTATTAAACCATTAAACAATTTTGGCTTGATAGTGGTATTTTGGTGTCCATCAGTGTATAGTTGGTAAACATACTCTTCCTTACACTCAACCTCCTAAAGTGATTACAGGAACTTTGCTTTTCCAATTCTGATACATTGTTAGCACTTAAAGATAAACTTACACGAGCTTCTTTGTGCATGTTTAGAAGTAACCCCGTCATCTAACATTCTGCCCATACAGGTCTATTCTCCAGTATTGAAGAAACAAACTGGTACATTTTAAAGGGTTTACGTAATATTATTAAGCGAAAATAATTTTTCTGTTTAAAGCATGCTTTTTTTAAAAATTGTTTAAACTTAAATAAACCGCATATATGCAATGATGGTCCTATGGAATTTACAATTTGGTGTCTTATGGTGTGAGGAAGTTTCTATGTGCACAATTCGGAATGTAATGTAATATTGCAAGTGGTTTCAATAGGAGAAATAGAAAGCTCATTAATTTAGAAGGACACACCATCCTGAGGAAATAAGAAACAGGCTGACTTGGAAAAGTACATTTAAAGTCTGCAGCAAAAGAATAATTGCATAGAAAAATCAAAGATAAAAAGTTTTTGCTTTGTGATGTAATTTGCCCACTATCGAGCTTTGTTGTTTAAAGTATAATTTACAAAAATGGGCACTGTGGTTCTTTAAGGCACATGAACAATCACAGAGTCTCAACCTTACAATGTACCTTTTAAATCAAGCATGACAATAAACAGCACTGCCAGCTATGGGCAGCACAGCATACAATGTGCCCATTCCTGACTTTATATTAGGCATATCAATTGATAACATTATTTCATTACAGTACTTTCCTACTAGTGGCAGCTACAAGTGGAGAGAGGCAGAACACCAACAGACGTGAATGTATTTTATAAAATGAAAGATTAATTCAAATTAAAGATAAAACAAAAAAGTACATTTAAACTGTGTTTTTATCTTTGTATTTTTCTCCAGGGTCATCTAAATTTAAACATATTTAATTTTTATAAATGATATTTATATAAATATTTAATTTTTAAAACGTAACATAAATACAAGGTAATATATAATTTGTTATGGTCTATCTATTTTTCTGTGAGGGGGTGATAATTAGTAATTTCCTGACACTAAGTAGTGGTTCACAGCAGAACAGTTTATAGTAAGTTTCCTGTTCATGGAAGTATTCAGTTTGAAGAAATCAGAAGTATTTTCTTTGGTCCCCGCGGACAATCAGAGAACATGATACTTTTCAACGCTGTAAACCTATTCGGAGACTATTCGTCTTACGACTTGAAATTAGACTACATTCATTAAGCTTTTCCTTTTTAAACATAAAATTATATGTTTGCTTACACTGAGTCCAAATATTAATTGTGTAGTTTATCACTCAGTTTGTGTGCCATGATAAATAATTCAATTTAATTTGTGCAATCTCACAACATTATTGCAGGGCTGTGCTTTACAAATCAAACAAGATGTTCATTTCACTTTCACAATGCCATGTGTGACAAGTGGACTGCATAGTAATATTCAAAATAATATTTAAAAGGGATGATGTAGTCCCTCTACAAAGGGTATGGGCAGATATCATATAGTATAAGGTCATGGAACCAGGATATCAATAGGAAATGCACTTACCTAATGTTTTTATAAAAACCGTGAGACATGTGCAAATAAATATTGGTCATCCCCTGGTTTCAGTAGCACACTCAAAGTCCTCTCCATACAGTCAGACTCCTATCACTCATAGGACCATGCGTAACATGCACCAAGGAGCAGCCTGTTACAGGTTCTGTTTCTCTTTCTGCAGGGACACTGCTACTGAATAGGTTATAATGGATATGGAGAGAAACAGAAGCAGAGAGCAGAGGGATATAGACACTGGAGCATCATATACAGAGAGAGTAGCGGAAAGTATTAAAGGGAAGACATCATTGTTGGAGTAGCACCCAGATCATTAGTGTACTGAAGAATGATATTGCATGAACATTTACATATTTATTCCCATGCATCTATTTCTAATATCAAAGCTTGGTACATACTTGGCAAACAAGTTTCTGTTCTTGCTGAACTGTAGGGTCCTTTAATTAAGTATTTTCATCTTTACTGTCACAAACCCTACATACCCTAGCCACATGGACCACATGTCTAATAAAGGACTATAATCACTTGGGTATAGGACTAAAATGTATTTGATAAACGGTTATATTGTTTTAATGTTTCCCCAAGCCACTGGTTATATGCCCTGCCCCCCCAAGAATATTTCCACCAGGTTACCCAAGCCCAGAGTACTCTGGGTCAATTTTAAATTTTTATGACAGTTATTTTACGTGTATCATGTGTTTCAGGGTGTATATATTGCATAGGGCCAATAATAATATTTTTAGGGTAGTATCACTTTAAGGGTGACCAGTAGTCACTTTCAGTAGCCAAACACGATACCCAGTTTGTGCCAAGTCCCAGAGTCAGATAGGTTTCTGAGCGGATTCAAACTTGCAGTAAGTGGTAGAATAGGCTCGATAGACTTTATTATTATTACTAGCGACTTGCCCGTCAAAAATGACGGTAGTTAAATGTTTAGCCTGGCAATGCTGTTTGCCACACGATACGAGGCTCTTCCCCCTCTAACTTGCAGACCTCGGCGCTCAATGTGAGCCTCTCCCCCCGTCTACTTTATAGACATTGCGATAAGCAGGCCTCGGCCAACTCGGCCCTTTCATGCTTCACAATGAGCACCTTCGGCTCTCATTGTGATCTCTGCAATGAACGCCTTTGGCGCTCATTGCGAGCCTCTCCCCCTTCTACTCTATGGGGCTTGTGATGAGCACCTTCAGTGTTCTTTGCTAGCCCCGCAATGAGCGGCTTACCCCTTTTTCCTTCCCGCTGTCTCTTTGCCCCCTCTCCCTGCCCTGTGAGTTTTTTTCCTTAGCTCCCTCCTCTCTCACCCCTGTGTGCCTTTGCCCCCCTTTCTTACCCCTGTGTCTCCCCCCCCCCCACTCCTTCCACTGTATCTCTTTCCACCCCCACTCCCACCCCTGTGTCTCTTTCAAACCTCTCCCCCATCTGTGTCTTTGTCCTCTCTCTCTCTGCTCTGTGCACTAAGGGTCTGAATCCAACTTGATTAATTTCCCCCAACCCAAAATGCGGCCTTGAAAAGATTACGTCTTTACAGCTGCCATTTTTTTTCCGCTTATCCGTTTTTTTTTTATCATATAAACTTTATTGAGAGTAATATGAATGGCAGTAACAATTAAAACATTTCAGGAATAAACGTACATTTGACACCTGAACACAGATTTCCTCCAAAATGTAATACTGAGACCATTCTCTCTTTCCTCAAAAAACCTTGTTTTCAAAAATTTTTAGTGATAATTATAATACATATAAATTTCTAACAACTCCGTAAAGATAGTAAACTAGCTGAGCTTAAATAGATTCAGCATAAAGAATAAAAGTGAGAGAGATAAAAGTTTACTCTCGCTTGCCATTCCAAAGGAAAATTCAATATTCCTCCGAACACTCCCCCTCTCCGCCGCCTCTTTAGCACTTTTTTTTTTTTTTTTTTTCTCCCCAATAATCATTGTATTATTACCTCACCTCCAACAGAACAGTCAGCCTTCTTCCAATCCCGTCCGAACCGCACCGCTCCCCACTCGGCTCCACACCTAGTCGCCTCAGAAAAAACAGGCCCCACCCGACCCCCCAGGCTATCCCTCCTCAAGGAATACCGTTTGGTGATCTAATCCAAGGCTCCCAAATTTCCAAAAATGCCGGGAGAGAGTCTAAAAGAGTATAAGTCATCCTTTCATTAATAAATAGAAATTTTACTTTATTAATCACTTCTTGAAAACTGATCGAATTATCTTTCCATCGCCTGGCAATTATGTTCTTGACTGCAAGATAAATCATTTGAGCTAACCTATTGCCTTTTCTCCCTAATTCTGAATGATGTATTCCTAGAAGGCATGTCGCTATTGAAGGTGTAATAGGGGTATGCAATAATCCTGAAATTAGTGTGGCTGCCTTCTCCCAGATCTCAGCCACCCTGGGGCATTGCCACCATGTGTGAATGAAATCCCCCCTACCTTGACACCCTCTAAAGCACTTATCTGAGATTGTTGGAAATATCTTGTTCAATCTGACTGGAGTCGTGTAAGCCCGGTGCAGAATTTTTAGGGAAGTTTCCAAGAGACTGAAATTAAATGAACCCTTGGAGAGATTCAAAAAGGCCTCGGCCCAAGTTGTCCCCTCCCAAGTTTGTTGTAAATCAGATTCCCACTTTATCATGAAGGGGGGCTTTGTAAGATCCGGGGGAGAGTTTAATATGTCATAAAGATTTCCCAAGGTTCCCTTAAAAAGCGGTACATTCTTGCATATTGTAGACAGCCAGGTAGCCATGGGGGGTCCATGCTTCCTCACCACCTCCCCTATCCAATATCTTATTTTTGTAAGATTAAATAGCTCTCGCTGGGGTATTATATGATCCCTTTTCACTGTGTCTAGTGTTAAGATTCTGTCGCTGTCCACCCATGATCCCAATTTGTCTAAGTTAAGCGTGCTCCAAAAATTTCTCGATTCTACTGACAGAGAGGTCAAAAGGGAGGGAGATGAGAACACAGAAGTTAGGGGAGACAAGGCGTGGGCTAATTTGTGTTCCCGTCTGGCCCGGTACCAAGTCCTTAAGGTGAAGCTAGTGATAGGGTTACTAATCCGGTCCCCGTATGTCTCTGAGGGAGGAGCCCATAGAATTATTCTCCAAGTCAGGGGAGCCATTAATGCGTCCTCAATAAACACCCAATTTGGTTGGTGATGGATGGAGTGCACCAAGGGGATAAAAGCAAGTTGCGCCGCTTTGAGGTAGTTGGAAAAATTAGGACATGAGAGACCGCCCTTGGACTTGTGCCTAAACATTATCCTCCTGGCTATCTTTGGAGGTCTATTCCTCCATATAAATTTAAATACCAGGGATTGGAAACGGGACAACTCTGCATTGTTTATTTGAATGGGCAAAGTCCTGGCTAGGTAGAGCAGCCTTGGCAAGATGTTCATCTTGACCGCAGCAATCCGACCCGTCCAGGAGATATGCCGCCTCGACCAGATGTTTAGGTCTCTCTGCAGTGTTCTAAAGAGGGGAGGGAAGTTAGCTTTATACATTTCTGCTAATGTACTGGTTAGATTAATTCCCAAGTATTTAATGTGAGAGGCTGGCCACAGGAAATTATATGTTAGTTTCAGCTGGTTCAATATGTCTGGGGGAAGACCAACACTAAGGGCCTCTGTCTTCTCCTGGTTCAATCTGAGCCCTGACAAGGAGCTATAATGCGTGATCGTTTCCATCAGAGCTTGAATCGATGGGCCCGGGTTCGTCAGGGTACAAAGGAGGTCATCAGCAAATAAAGAACATTTCACATGCTGATGTCCCACCCGTACACCACCTATTTTGGAATTTGCTCTGATCGCCTGGGCTAAAGGTTCAATTGCTAGTGCAAAGAGGAGTGGAGATAGTGGGCAGCCCTGCCGAGTGCCGCGTCCGATATTGATATAGGCTCTCTGAGAACCGGGTAGCTTAAGGCAGGCTTTGGGTGAAGTATAGTATGAGCGCAGCAGGCTGATAAACTGGCCCTTAAACCCAAATTTAGACAATGTGGCAAACAGAAATGGCCATTCCAGCATATCGAACGCTTTTTCAATGTCCAAGGCTAAAATACACACGGGGGGTCCACCTGATCTAGCTATGTGTATGATATTTAAAGTCCTCCTGATATTGTCCCCCGTCTGCCTGTGTGGGATAAAACCTGACTGGTCTTTGTGAATCAGTGCTGGAAGAAAAGCAGAGATTCTTTTGGCAAAGATTTTTGCTAACAACTTAATGTCTCCATTCAGGAGTGCAATTGGCCGATAATTTTTAGCCTCTTTGGAGTCCCTGCCCTCTTTAGGGAACAATGTCAAGTCAGCGTTGTTCAGCTCGGGGGGGATTGCCTCCCCTCTCAGAATTGAGTTAAAAAGGTTACACAGGTGAGGGGCTAGTATTTCTGGGAATTTCTTGTAATAAATATTGGTAAACCCATCCGGGCCAGGCGACTTTCCAAGCTTAAGCTCTTTTATTGTCTCTAGGATTTCCTCTACCGTGACCTCCTTGTTTAAGTTCTGCAAATCCCCTACTGAAACTCGCGGGAGATCTAGGGAGTCTAGATATGAGGTAATATAGTGTTCTGGGGCCTTGTTCTGTGAAGTGTAGAGAGATTGGTAGAAGTCCCTAAATGTCTCTTGGATTTCATTCTGGCTAAACGTAAGAGCACCCGTCCCTGCCCTAATTTGGGAGATTCTAGATTGTGCGTACCGCGCCTTCAAGCTCCTCGCCAACAATTTATCGGGCTTATTCGCCTTTAAGTAAAATAGATGCTGTGTTCTCCTTAGCGCCTTTTCAGTCCTAACCGCTAGAATACCCTCTAACTCCAATTTGGCCTCATCTATCTGACCCCTAAGAGAGGGGGAGGGGGACAGCTGGTTCTGCTTCTCTAGCTGTGCTAACTTCGTCATGAGATCACTCTCCCGTTTGCGGGTCATTTTCTTATGATGGGAGGCAATTTTAATGCAAGTCCCCCTTATGTAGGCCTTATGGGCCACCCACACCCAGCCTGGCTCCGACTCCCCTCCCGCATTGATTTCAAAGAACGCCTTCAGCTCAGCAGCAATTTGCTCCTGGACTGCAGGCAGCGCTAATAAATATTCATTTATTTTCCAGGAGTAAGGCAAAGTCTGGGTCCCCAGCTCTACCTCCAGAGAGACTGCTGCATGGTCTGACCAAGTGCACGGGATTATATTAGCGTCCCTGGAGTGGTCCAGTAGTGCGGAGCTCACAAGAAGAGCATCTATGCGGGAGTAGGTCCCATGACTTGAGGAATAGAAAGTATATTCCTTCCCCCGTGGATGGTGCCCCCTCCAAGCGTCCACTAGATCTAAAGAGTGCAGGAGCCTCCTAATCTGCTTGATTTTGTGTGAGAAGAGATTATGAGCCGAAGGTTTAGACCTATCTGCCACCTGATCCAGAACCAGGTTAAGGTCACCCCCTATTATGAGTTGTCCCCAGTTCCCCACCTCTAGGGTCTTTAGAAATCTTATCAGAGTCTTGTGGGGAGCTACAGTGGGCGCGTAAAACGATGCTAAAGAGATCGGGTTTCCTTGAACTGTACCTTTTATGATATAAAAGTACCCCTCCCGGTCCACTACTTTTGCGTCCAATTGGAACTGGAAATTCCTGTGGAGCAAGATCGCTACCCCTTCCTTCTTAGATGTCTGGGTTGTATAGTAATATTCCCGCTTATCCGTTTTCAGACCTCCAACAAATGCCAATTGAAGAACAAATTAGCTTTCAACCTCACTTACAGGCTTTCTGCCTCTCCCCCTGTGCTGTGTGTGAGGTTGTCAGTTAATTTTGTAATCATTTGGCGTCTGTTGGGGGCCTCCAAATGTCTCCCGAGTTACGGGCTTGAAAAAAATGGAGGCCTTAAAGCCTTAAATTCTTGCCTTTTTCCTACGGCGTTCAGCGCTCATCTCGGGCCTCGCAATGAGCGCCTCTCTAAGTCTAGCGGGCCCTGGGATGAGGCGAAAGGCCTATGAATAGTGGCTTGTGACATTTACTATTCAGGATACACTTTCCCTTGACCATTCCATTCAATATCTTGTAACACAACTCCCCTTAAAGGTCCACTGTGCTCTAGATTTTTTTTTAAATTGAATCAAAATGAATCTCTTCTATACTTATATAAAGTATATATAAACATTTTAGTGAAATATATGAGATATCTTGTGCTTAATTGATTTATTTCCCCCCTCATATTGTTCAGTATAAGAGCTGCATCTCACATTCTTCCTCACTGTTATATCCTTCCAACTTGTTCTGCAATTGAATATGCACATATTATGTCTTATCTGGTGGAGCCATCTGAGCAGGATCAACTAACAAAATGACAGAGGATCATTTTATAGCCAGAGACATTCATCCCCCTAGCAGGAAAGCAAATTTAATTAAAGAAACAGTAAAATGTGATATATATTATTGTGCAACACATTACACTCTCTGATTAATAAACCCTTAGTATACTTACATATTTCAAATAAATATAGATGACTGGGTTCAAAACTGTACATAATGTATATAAACATTATATGTATGAGTTATTTATTTTTATACCTATGCATGATGTAAGTATGATTGGTGTTTATTAATGGAATAGTTTTGTGTGCTGTACCATAATATGTATCCCGCATTATTTTCTTAATAAAGTGTTTTCTGCTAGGGGGATGAAGTGACCCCAAAATATTTTATATGTTTCACTAAATTTTTTTATAAAAAATACTGAAAATATCCATTTTGATTCAAAGTAAGAAAAAATTAAGTGGTCCTTTCATTACATATTAATGTCCAAACGAAATGGCTTGATTTGTTAAGTATCACAAAGACTACACATACATCAGAAAAGTTCTACAATATTTCATAACTACCACTTTTGAAAAAGTCCCTTGGAGTTGGCGAAACACGTAGAGGTCATAGAGATGATATCCTAAGCCACAGCATATAGCACAAATATAATCATATGTTTATGTAAAACAGGTTTATGGCAATTACATGGGAATGTTAGGGAAGCACAAATGCAAACATGCTCAATGTGTACGGCATACCGATGTACGACAACTGAAGTATAAGTGCATGTACCATTTTTAATCTATTATTAAAACTTTTTCCTACAACAGATTTCCTTTAATTGCCCTTGAGCCCAATGATTCACATCTGCATCATTGAAGATCCACAATAACTGCTTTCAGTACAGAACAGACTAGTCTAGACCCCATTTGAGTGGCTCAGAGGCCTGTGTCGCACTGCGTTATTCCGCAATTGGATGGTTACGGGTGATCACGGCTCGTCCACCCCCTTTACAGCTTGCGGCCACGGAAAGGATTTACGGGCTTGCGTCTCAAGCCTGTAACTCGCGCCCAGCTTGAATTTAAAAGCTCTGTAACTTGGACAAATTCCAAGCCCGCAGCCGTTGCGGATCTCACGCTGCACATACAGGCTGCAAATTTAATGTGGCTACTAAAGTCTTATGATGTCAGATTATGAAATAAGATCAATGGCTTGTGAAAAGCAAATAGAAACCATTTCAGTCTTGGATTCATCAGATATATCAGATTATCTCATCTGCAATACAAATGAGACAAAGGTCAGATTGTAAATGTAACATGTGCATTGAATATATGATATCCAGATGTGTACTGTTGTTCAGACTACAACATACATTTATTTAAAAAAACAACATCTTCACAGGTGTAAGTAAGCTGCATAGCCTCTCATTTTCCCATGACTATTTATAATAATAAAAGAATCTACATACCGGTTATGAGTATTTATTACAGTTTACAAATACAGTATGTCTTATAGCTGTAATCTTTGTATAGAGAAAGATAATGAAGTGGGAATATGACAGATGACAAAACCCAGGCTCTAATAAAAAAGTTATTTGAAAAAAGGCCAATGGGAAACATAAGAAATACAGAATCTGTTGTCAAATATGAATTGCTTGGTCCAACTAAATGTAAACCTTTTTAAAGACTGAAGAAACTGCTCAGCTCCATTCATTCCTAGATACATTAAATAAATGGTATTTTATTGGCCAAAAATAGAAATATTTGAGTGGCAATAAAAGAGAATGTATACCCATATCTTGGTGTGGATGGCTACCTCAGTGTATATTCAACCTAAGTTGTATACTAAAAAACCAAAGACTGGTTTATTATAACCTGCCAACATATTTCATGGCGCTGTTCAGGGGTTAAGTTTACTGTAAAAACAATATTGACACATAGAAAAGGATGGAGGGCTTTGTTTTTGAGCTTAAAATCAAACATATATAGTGCTTGTTTTCAAAGCACTGACACAAGATTGAAAACTCTCAAACTCACAACACAAAAACTAATGATCATGCTGAAAACAATTAAAAATCAATCTTTAATATTTTTGGCTTTAGGTTTACATATTCAAAGGATCATGTGATAAAGGGGAAAAAAATGAAACAGAAAATAAATCAAATAAATACACAGTCTTAAAATATTTAATTTTAATATGCAATAATTCTTTACTGTGGGATTCTATTTCCATTATTATCTTCTTTAATCTGTCTCAGCCTTGTTTGTTCTTTAAAATATTTTTTATTATTATTTGCATCACAACATAAAATCAAACAGACATAGTTGTATACTCTAGAAACAAAAAAGGATAACAAATGAAAAATAAATTACATAATATAATATCTACACAAATATCTACTATTTTGTTTGCAAAAACATTATAATACCATATCCGGACTTCTCAGGCTTCTGGATACTTTTACAAGTCACAATCAGCCCAAATTCAATTATATACTATTAACCACAGATTATGGCTAAACTATAGACCATACATACTAAATTATATGTTACGTATTAGCAGTCCCCATTACCCTTCATCATGTACCTGTGGGAATTCTTGCAGCGTCATAAACATTGTTTTGCTCTGCAGCAGCCATGGACAGACTGAACCCCCCCCCACATTAGACCGCTATTGGTTCCTCACCTTTCACTTGGGCTGTCATGTCCATAGGAACACAAATTATTATTAGTTATTATCCTTTATTTCTAATGCAGCAACATATTCTGTAGTGCTATACAGAGCGCTAAGTACAAGGAAAAATTTTTTTTCAGACATTGCAAAAAAAAATCAGGGCCCAAAATTTGAGCTTAAAATCAAAGGTACATAATGCTTTCCATAAAATATTGAAAACCCACAAACTTACAATATAAATTATAACAGTTTACTGTTAGGTGCCACGGGGGTCCTTAGGAATCCCCATTGTTATGCTGTCCAAAACATTTTACTGTCACATGATAGTAGTGTATTTTATATTGATATAAAATTATAAATATCTAGCGGTAAATGTTGTATGTTAATGGATGAATACTAATAATATAAATTTATTTAAATATAAAATATGCTGTTAACGCTGGGTTGAAAAAGGCAATGCTGAATAACAGCATTGTGTGTAGCAAAATTGCAGTATGAGGGTTTATTAAATTCTGAGAATTTTGGTTTTCACGGTAGATGCAGGTTACACACCCATGACATGCCCAATACAATCTCTGTTCAACTCACTATGAGCTAGGTATTACACGATGAGCTGAGAAGCTGGATCATGGGTTAACGTGAGCTGTTACAGACAAGATAGCACCAGTAATGTGTAAGTAAATTCTTACCATTCTCCAACCTCCTATATAAATTCCCCTATCAATCTACTCTTCAGCTTAAAAATAAAAAAACTTAAGTGACTGATGCTATAATATGTAATATATGAAAATATGAAATAATTAATATTTTAAGTAATGTTTATTTTACAGTAGCAACTTACAGAGAAGCCATAACATTTTATTGAGAAACTCTTATTACAGCAGGGCAATTCTAATATTATTTACAATATATGATATTCATTTATTTTGCTTGAAATGAAAATAACGCTTATCATTTAGTCACACACAGACATCTCAATTACAGCATGCATTTGCACAAAAACTAATCTCCAAGAATTTATGGAGACAGATTAGTTTCTATTTCTATCCTGGATTTACATCTAGGGGGGTTTATATATGAAAATAATTATTTTCAATGAAATGCAGCACAACACAACTTGCTCCTAAACTGAATTGATAGTTTTTCCATATTTGAAGACATTAAAGGACCACTGACCAATGAAAGGACGACTGCACAAAGAAACTAAATATGTGTGAAACATTGACTGACTAAGAGCATAAGTAATCAGGAAAGAAAGGCATACAGCTATTTTTTAATTAGAAAAATATAAATGTTGATACCTCTGCTGGATCCAGGAGAGATCCATGATACATGAAAGGCAGCCACTGAAGGCAGCATAGGGAGGGGGCTTTTGATGTTGTCAGGGGGTAAAACAACATTTTCCCACCCTTACTGGTCACTATGTTCAGGAACACATGTGAGTTTCCCTCCCTCCCCATTGTTGGGATGTGATGAGCGTGGGTGATCTCGGTAAGGTGGGAGCATATTTTGGTGGTGGTTCACACCAGGTCATTGCAGCCAACGGCGCCATCAAACATACGAGCCTCGTGAAGCAAGGCGAAGCAGCCGCGCTGCACTTAGGTTATATTGTGAGGGTCACAACTGCGAGCCAAGCGCGTAACTCTAAAAACCCTAAGAACAAAAAAAAATAATTAACAAATATAATAAAACACTCACAGACAGCACAGGGGTAGAGCCAGGAAGCCTGGGAGTGAGGTTGCAAGCGATTTTGAGGCATATTTGGGGGGTTTTCGTCAATCCAAAATCGGCTAAGCAAGGAAAAATATGGCAGGCGAAAAACGTAAAAAATACTGAAACTGGATGAAAACAAGGCTGAGCAAAGCCAGGCACGTGGGACTGAGAAAATACACGAGGGCAAAGACAGTAACACTTACACCAACAATGCCAGGCACACAGGACTTGAAAATAAAACAAACGGCCTTCAGCCTGACATTCCCAAGCACAAAACTTGCAGATTAACGAAACCTGCAATGAGCGGCTCGTACAGTAGGCGGGAGGAAAGGCTAGCAATGAGCACCGAAGACGCTCATTATGAGCCACATGATGAGCGCCGAAGGCGCTCATCGCGGGACTCATGACGAGCACCGCAAACAGCTGAAGCTTGCAATGAGCGTCAAAGGCGTAGTACATGGGGGAGAGGCTCGCGATGAGCACCAAATGCATTCATCGCGGGCTCGCTATGAGCGCTAAAGATGCTCAGAGGAGCAAAAGCTATATATATAATTTTAAATACCTAGCATAAATAATTATTCAATATGTATATATATATATATATATATATATATATATATATATATTTACTTGCGACTTGCCCGTCAAAAATGACGGGGCAATACAATTTTAAGCCAAGGCAATGCTGTTTGCCACACAATTTAAAGGTTTTTGTACTCTGAGGATCTTCGGCGCTCGTTGCGAGCCTCGAAGCTGATCACCTACGGCGCTCCTTGCGTGGCTCGCAATAAGCACCTTCCGCGCTCATTGCGAGCCTCTCCTCTTGTTTACTTTTGCTCCTCTGAGCACCTTCGGCAGTCATCACAAAGACAGATATATATTTAACTATATTTTGTTAACTAATAATGAATTAATTAGTTACTTAATAAATTAATATACTTTACCTATTTGTAAGAAATATATCCAGCATTCAATAGCCTGAAGAGCTAACAATCTGTTTTTATTTTCCGGCAGCATACAATGTACAGTTTGAGTGTTGCTGCCCTGAGGAGAAAGTGTAATTGTAACGGAACCCATCACTGTTTTACCCTGTTTTATGATTATTATGGTTAAAATATGATCCTACTATTATACTGCATGTATGTTGGTTGATGCTCTGCAGAATATTGTCCCAGGCATTTGCAGCTATTTGGCATTGGAGATAATCCTGTTACAGCGACTCCGCATAAGATAAAGGAAGTCTATTGTATACAGTGTTTTCATTCTCAGATAAGAACAAAGAAGTGTAATTGAATCAATGTCTGATTGCATCAAAGTTGCCAGGGAGCCTCGGGGAGGTGTGACCCACCTATTGTTCTCTTTATGTGTATTGTGCGGCCAAATATGGGCATGTGTATTGCCTGTGGGAAGAGATGGGTATAAATATTTCTGCAATAACAAAATAAAGTCAGTATTCATTTGACTCCCAAATTGTGTGTCGTCCAATGTGGGAGGTCGGGGATGGTGAGACTGTAGTGCCTCTTGGGTATTTTACCGTATACCAGCGGAGATATTGGACTGCCTTTTCCAGCTCCGTTACAGTAATTAATGTCCCAAATGTGCATTAGAAATAGGCTGCGTGCGCGAGGGCAAACCGTTGTTTTAGTTGTGTAAAGCGCCATTGTAGATTTGTAATGTTATTAGTTGCAAATTAGGATAGGATAGAAGGTGCATTGTTAGTCTATGTGTTACGCGGTTCGCGAGCATTTTCCATCATTTGTAATAGTGTCTTTTGTACCTCGTACGTTCCTGTGTGAAAGTGCTATGCAGTGGCAGTGTTTTGCTCGGTCTGGGGTCAGGTAGTCTCGTTTTCATTTTGTTTGGCGCCCATTTTTTCTCTCGCTTAGGCGATTTTCAAGTGCGGAAACTCAGGAAATTTACTTAAATTCGCATGCCACCTCACTCCCGGACGTCCTGGCTGTTTCCCCATGCTGTGTGTCATGTTTTTGTTGTATTTTTTTTCGTATTTTTCGTATCTCTTATTTTTTTTTCTATAGAGAGCCCCATGAGCCCCTTAATAACCCTGTCACTCTTGGTAGTCAGCACAGCCCCCATAAACCCTTAATTAACCCTGTCACTCATGGGGGTCAATACAGACCCCCCATAGTGCCTTAATTGCCCCTGTCACTTAATGGGGGTCAATACAGAAACCCATAATCCCTTAATTTACCATATTACTCATGGTGGTCAATACAAACCCCATAATCCCTTAATTAACCCTGTAACTCATGGAGGTCAATACAGACCCCCATAATCCCTTTATTAACCCTGTCACTCATGGGGGTCAATACAGACCCCCATAATTCCTTAATTAACCATGTTACTCATGGGGGTCAATACAGACCCCCATAATCCCTTCATTAACCCTGTAACTCATGGGGGTCAATACAGACCCCCATAATCCCTTCATTAACCCTGTCACTCATGGGGGTCAATACAGGCCTCCATCAGCCCTTAATTAACCTTGTCACTCATGGGGGTCAATACATGCCTCCATCAGCCCTTAATTAACCTTGTCACTCATGGGGGTCAATACAGACCCCCATAAACCCTTAATTAACATTGTCACTCATGGGGGTCAATATAGACCCCATAATCTATTAATTAACCGTGTCACTCATAGGGGTCAATACAGACACCCATAAGCCCTTAATTAACACTGTCACTCATGGGGGTCAATACAGACCCCCATAAACCCTTAATTAACCCTTGAGTTATGTCACTCATGTATTGACCCCTGTCACTCATGGGGGTCAATACAAACCGCCATAATCGATTAATTAACCCTGTCACTCATAGGGGTCAATACAGACCCCCATAAGCCCTTAATTAACCCTATCACTCATGTGGGTCAATACAGACCCCCATAAACCCTTAATTAACCCTGTCACTCACAGGGGTCAGTACAGACTCCATAATCCCTTAATTAACCCTGTCACCTATGGGGGTCCATACAGACCCCCATAAGCCACTAATTACCCCAGCAGTCCAATAGGGCTCTATATAGACCCCTATAGGACACTAATTAACCCATGTAATAACACTATAAGTGCCATGAGGCTCATCCAGGACCCTCATAACACAAAGTTTAAGCACTACTTTATTTTAACCCTAACTATACCCCATTAACCCAACCCTGGGCCTATTTCATCCTAACAGTACACATTTAACCCTAACTGGGCCTATTGAACCCTAACAGTTAGAACCCTAACATTTACCACATAAGTACCATGAGGGTCCTTAAGGACCCTCATGACACTAAGTACAAACACTGCACTGCACTATACCCCCCAATAAACCATTCAATCTAAAGTACCCCCCCTACACTAACCTATTAACACCGACACTAACCAACCTACACTACCTACCTACCCCCTAATAAACCCCACCTACCCCACTAATTACAGAAAAAATAAAACCTAAGTCACAGAAAATAAAAAAGCCTAAGTCACAAAAAATAAAAAAGCCTGTCACAGAAAACAAAAAAGCTACATTACATAAAAAAATAAAAAAATACATTACAAAAAATAAAAAAGGTACATTACAACCCCCCACTACAGAAAATAAAAAAAATATTACACATGTATATAGAATATATATACATTACAATACAATACAAATAAAATACAATACCACCTATCTAAATACATACATACCCCCTATCTAAAATACAATACCCCCTATTTAAAATACATACATAACCCCCTATCTAAAATACATACCCCCTATCTAACATACATTAAATCCTATCTACATACACAAACCCTAAATCTAACCTAAAATAGAATAATTAAGACCTTACCTTTGCAGGTGTCCCTTCAGATCGCCACCCAGCATGTCCCCTCCTTCATATTTTCTTCTCCGGCGTGGCCATATACAGCCCTATTCAATTGGCCGAATCACAATTTAATAAGGCTGTAGATTACTACAACATATAAACACACAAAATAAAATAGAATAAACATAATATACAGTCAACTTACCTCGGCGCGATGTCCCCGTGCTCCTCCTCTTCTGCCCCAGCTGTGCCCTGGAACAAAAAACAAAAAATACTAACAGAGCTCCGCACTCGCTGAGCTCCCGACGCTAATAAGGCCCCTAGAGCCTTTTCTGCAAGAAATTGGCAATGGCGCCTTATCTTTGCTGAAAAGGCTGTGAATCAAATTTCAGCCAATCAGAAGGTGCCAAGGTGTGAGCCAATCAGAATGGGATACACTCCCATATCCCATTCTGATTGGCTAATGCACCAGTCAATCTTTTTTAAACCAATCAGAAGGCTCTATTGCCTTCAGCCAATCACAATGCGATACACCCCCACGGGGTGATTCGCTAAAGGCATCTGCACCTTCTGATTGGCTCCAATCTAATTGACAGTGACAACAGCCAATCAAACGGCACTATTCCCTTCAGCCAATAACAATGGGATACACCCCCACGGGATGATTCGCTGAAGACATCAGCGCCTTCTGACAGTCTGTTGTCGGTGGCAATCAGACAACAACCAATCAGAAGGTGCAGATGCCTTCAGCCAATCACCCCATGGGGGTGTATCCCATTGTGATTGGCTGAAGAGAATAGCGCCTTCTGATTGGCTATTGTCACTGTAGACAATCAGAAGGTTCAGATGCCTACAGCCAATCACCCTGTGGGGATGTATCCCATTGTGATTGGCTGAAGGCAATAGAGCCCTCTGATTGGTTTAAAGAAGATTGACAGGTGCCTTAGGCAATCATAATAGGATATGGGGGTGTATCCCATTCTGATTGGCTCACACCTTGGCGCCTTCTGATTGGCTGAAATTTGATTGGCATCGTTTTCAGCCAATCAGAAGGCGCCATTGCCAATGTTCTTACGAAAAAGGCTCTAGGAGCTTCATTACCATTTTTTTTTTGGTAGAGCACAGATTTTTCCAGGGCCCAGCCAGGGCAGAAGAGGAGGAGCACGGGGACATCACGCCAAAGTAAGTTGAATGTATATTCTGTTTATTATATGTTATTTTGTGTGTGTATATGTTGTAGTAATCTAATGTTTATTTATAACAGGGGCTGCGCCAGAGAAGAAAATAAGAAGGATGGGGACATGCTGGAAAGGTGAGTTGAATATTTAGAATACTTAGAATGTTTATTTTTACTATGTACTGTTTTGTACTAATTATTTTTTCTGGGGGGGGCAATCTGAAGGGACATCTGCAAAGGCAAGTGGTCTTTATTATTATCTTTTAGGTTAGATTTAGGGTTTGTGTATGTAGATAGGATTTTACGTATGTTAGATACAGGGTATGTATTTTACATAGGGGTTAAGTATGTATTTTAGATAGGGGTATGTATTTTAGTTAGGGGGTATGTATGTATTTTAGATAGGGGGTATGTATGTATTTCAGATAGGGGGTATGTATTTTAAATAGAGGGCTATGTATGTATTTTATATAGAGGGTATTGTATTTACATAGAGGGTATTGTATTTCAGATAGAAGATATTGTATTTAGATAGAGGGTTTTATATTTTATTTCTATTGTATTGTATTGGGATGTGATGTATATATTTTGTATGTATTTCCTTTTCAGGTGTGTAATATTTTTTTTATTTTCTATAGTGGGGGGGGGGGTAAGGGGGTTGCAATGTAGCTTTTTTTGTAATGTAGCTTTTTTTATTTTCTGTACCTTTTTATTTTCTGTGACTTAGGTTTTATTATTTTCTGTGACTTAGGTTTTATTATTTTCTGTAATTAATGGGGTGGGGGGTTTATTAGGGGGTAGATAGGTAGTGTAGGTAGGTTGTGTAGGTGTTAATAGGTTAGGGTAGAGGGGGCTTAGTTTAGATTTAATGGTTTATTGGGGGGGTAGTGCAGTGTTGTGTTTGTACTTAGTGTCATGAGGGTCCTGGAGGACCTTCATGGCACTTATGGGGTTAATGTTAGCCTTCTAATTGTCCCAGGAGGGTCTTTATATACCCTTATGGGACTCATGGGGTTTAATAGAGGCTTATGAGGGTCTGTATAGACCCCCATAAGAGACAGGGTTAAACAGGCTTACAGAAGGTTAAATAGGCCAAGTTAGGGTTCAATAGGCCCAGTTAGGGATACATAGGTACTGTTAGATTTAAATGCATACTGTTAGGATTAAATAGGCCCAGGGTTGGGTTAATGAGGTATAGTTAGAGTTAATAGGGTAGTGCTTACACTTTGTATCCTGTATGACCCTCATGGCAATTATAGTGTTATTATATGGGTTCATTACTGTCCTATAGGGGTCTATATCGTTGAAGCACCCAGTACACTCTCATTGTGTCACAATCAGCATTTCAACACTTTTTTATTGGCCCGTCATTTTTGAAGGGCAAGTCGCTAGTATACAGTATATTTATATGTACTGTATATATTATGATTTATTTGTAACACGCACACATATTCCGTAGGGCTATACATGGATTCATTTCAAGGCAAAAACAATAGTAACACATTGCAAAGAATGGAGCACCCTGTCTTTGAGCTATAGCGTGTATAGTGCTTTCCCTAAGGCACCTTACAAGATTCAAAACTTGCCAACTTACAATCTAAAGCGTTTGGGTGTGTTTAAGGTGGACGGTTATAGGCTTCTTTAAACAGATGCATTTTTAGTGAGGTTTTGACACACAAGAATAGTCGAGCGAGTCAGGGAATTCCAAAAAATAGGGGCAGCACTAAAAAAGTCCTGAAGGTGGGAGTGAGAAGAGGTGATAAGAGAGGAGGAAAAAAGAAGGTCTTTAAAAGAACGAAGAGGCTATGTGGGGAAATATTTGGAGACAAGAGCAGAGATATAAGGAGGTGTACAGTTGTTAAGGGCTTTGTAAGTTAGGGTAAGGAGTTTAAATTTTATTCTGGAGCCTACAGGAAGCATGTGGAGTGATTGACAGAGAGGTGCAGCAGGTCACTGGATGTTGAGTACGGTAGATGAGTCTAGCGGAGGAATTCAATATGGACTGAAGTGGGGACAGATGGGTGGTGGACAGGCCAGCAAGAAGCTTATATAAATAAGTACATTAGTTAAAAAAAAAAGTGGAGGGCAGAGGAATCGAACTTATGACTTACCAATGAAAATCTTAAAAACTTAACATTTGCCACTACACATCACACTCTGCTCTAAAAGGCAGTGTAAATATATAATAAACTGTGTAACAGTTATCAATTCTAGCCTTATTATGGGAAATATTCAATTCCAAGCTCGCAACTTGATCGCAGATGGCCGTATGTCTGCAGGTGTGTTGTGGGCTCCCTGTTGGTCTCAGATTGCGATGCTATACAATTGCTCAAGCCCGCAAGTTACTGACCCAAAGCCTGAAACCGTAAACCATGCACTGGATTGTTCAGAGCGGGAACATGATCAGTTAAGCAAGCCCGTAACCTCCCATTTCGAATCAGCCAATAGAAAATGAGACATTATTACTGTCATTATTACTGCAGTAAAACATGGAGGTTACATGTCAATCAATTAGGTTCGGGGGTCCGATATATGATCAGACAATCAGACCCGCAAAATAAAGAATTCTGAAAATGAATGCCAATACTGTTCTAGTCCATATGGGTGGCCTGATATGTATTAACTCATTGATACCCAATATCGATTTAACCCCAAAATGAAACTTAAAAATAAAGTTAAATTCTTGCAGATTTGCGAGCTTGAGACTGTTGTGCAATTAATTCAAATGTCTATCTTCGCTTTCCCCTTTAATTAGAGTGCAGTATTGGTTTTTATTATTTGCATTTACAGTGCTACAAATAGGTGTTTAACCCCCATGCAAGTCCTCTCTAGCACTCGTAGGATTTTCTCCTTCATTTACCATTTACAGGTGTGAAAACATTTGCGGGCTTGGGGAAATTGAGCAATTGAATCGAGATTTGCGATTTATTTATTTATTTATTTTCATATTTTAATTTTTATTGTTTTTAAAAACAGACAACCAAAACAAAATACATACAGTAAAACAATACTTACATCTAAATCATACACAGTCACCCACCTACATGCCCCCCCCCCCCCCCCCCCCCCTGGCAATATTCTCATTATTTGCAGAAGGCGGCAATACCCGAAACCTATTATATAATTAAAGTAACATCGCTAAAGGCAACAAAAACAAAAGAAAATATATTTATTAACATAATGGCCTGGCAAACATTTCTTCGTCCCATCTTGCCCATTTCTTAACCACTGATAATCTTAACTTGGAATCAAAACTTAAATATTCCATTTCATACTGTTTATTACTTTCCATAGTACTACAAATCTCATTCCATTTAGGCAATTCCCCACTTCTCCATCTCCGTACAATCCACCATTTAATTACCATTAGAACCTGCACCACTATCCCTATTGTTTCTCTAGACCATTCCCTTGGAAAAATATGTAATAGAAAAGCTTTTGGGTTTAAGGTAACTTCCTTGCATCCCATACCCACCAACTTGGTGACACACCTTTCCCAAAGCCCTTTGATCTTAGCACATTTCCACCACATGTGGCTTTGGGTGCCTATTTCCGAGCACCCTCTCCAACACAGCTCACTATATTTGCTTGGATCTATTTTAGACAGAAGCTCTGGAACTATTTACCATTTTTGTGTAATTTTAAAGTGGATTTCTCTGTAAGTTGTACAAATCAAGTTATCTTTTGTTAGCTGATACGTTTTTCCCCAATCCTCCAGATTTTTCTTAATTCTAAAATCAGTTTCCCAGCTTTCCATGGCTACAGATTTTCCAGAACTTCTGTACTCGTCTAAAAATTTTAAGCAGACACTGAACTCTTATTACTTGTACTTAATGACAAGAATTTTTCGAGAGGTGTCAAATCCCTGACTGATCTTACATCAAAACCTTCTTTTGTTAATATCTTCTTAAGGGTCAGAAATTGCAGCCACGTTGATAGTGGGACCTCTTTCACTCTCCTCAGTTCCTCAAATTTAAAAAAGCCCTAATTTCTGATTAAATCCTTAATTTTATCAATACCCCATTTCCCCCACTCTACCTTATCTATTTCGGGGTGTATATAAACAGGGAGCAACTTCAATTTTGAGTTCATTTAGAGCCAACAAGCCCAACATTGTTTCCCTATTCTGAACTCTATCTGAGTCTTAATGTTGGACGATTTCTTATGCCATAGAGCTTGCTGCAGAACTATTTTGGGGCTTAAGGCTTCTTCTAACTGGACAAACTTGGGTCTTTCCACTCCTTCTGTCCATCTCAGAAAGTGGTACAATTTTATAGCCTCTGCATACTTCCAGAGGTTGATTGCCCCTAATCCACCTTCTATATACTTTTTATTTACTTGGTCTTTACTGACTCTAACCCTATTTCCTTTATATATAAAATGATCTACCACTTTCTGAAATTTAGTAATACTTCCTCTGGATATAAATAGAGGGATTGCTCTTAAAACATAAGTAAGTTTCGGTAGAATGAACATCTTAACACATACAATTCTGCCTGACCAGGTTAGGTTTAGCCTCTCCCATGACTTGAGTAGTTTGCACACTGATACAAAAGTTATTTCCAAGTTATTCTTTAACATGGTAGCAACACACTGAGTCAACTCTATTCCCAAATGTTCTAGTTTATTCTGCTCCCATCTAAATGGAAATTTCTCTTGTAACAAGGTTTTAGTTTCTAAGTTCACATTTAGCCAGATAACCTCTGATTTGGAAGAATTCATTTTATAATATGATAGGCAACCAAAGGTTTTTAACTCCTTCATGAGGTACACCAATGATTCTAGTGGCTTTGATAAAACTACAACTGCATCATCTGCGAATAGAGTGATCTTCGATTCTATAGCTCCACATATGATTCCTCTTATCCTATCATTCTTCCTTATCATTTGAGCCATCACTTCTATACACAAATTGAAGATCATTGGGGATAGCGGGCATCCTTGTCTCGTCCCATTGCTAATCTCGAACGATTCCGACTGAAAGTCTGTACCTTTTATGTAGGCTGAAGGGTTAGAGTATAGCGCAATAATCGCTCTTGACCCGAATTTGCCCAATCCGATTTCTTCTAGGGTACACTTGATAAACTCCCAGTTGAGCCTGTCGAAGGCTTTTTCTGCATCTAACCCTACTGCCACCAACGGGATTTTATTATCTTCAGAGTGTGCCAATATATCAATAAGCTTTCGCAGGTTATCTGTCACTTCTCTGCCTTTAACAAAACCTGTTTGATCTGACTCAATTAACTGGTCTAAAAGAGGATTTAATCTTTGTGCTAGTATCTTTGAATATATTTTGATATCGATGTTAAGTAAAGAGATGGGCCTATAGTTAGCACAATTTGCCAGATCTTTTCCCCCATTCGGTATCATAATTATTGCTGCTTCTAATGTCTCCTTGGGAGCCCATCCTATGTCTTTAATTTGCGATTTTATCCTTGCAAAAGGGAAAAATCAAAGGCTTCTGGACACTGTACGTTACGGATTTAACCATCACAATCTTTTCAAAGCCATAACTCGTAACCTGTTAGGAGCCCGCAAAAAGACGCCAATTGAATAGCAAAAATACTTGCAACTTCACTTACAGGCTACAGGATCGCCCGAAACCTCAATTGAATATGGCCCTATGTTTGCAGATTCTTGTGGGAGAGCTTCAAGGGCTAAACTAAAATGACAATATTAAGTAAATTCTTGATCAGTTTTAAAATGTAAAAAAAATTCCACATGATTCGCCACCTTCTAGCTAATGGTGCAGAGCACATATGGCAACTTGTGTAGCCTTCTAAATATAAGGTTGAGCTTTGATACCGCTCAGTTCTTGTATTGCTATTCACTTCCAAGTTTACAGCCTTATTAAATTGCGATTCGTTAAATTTAAAAGGGCTTCTTTTTAAGCACACAGCATATTTTTTTTACAGAAGTTTTTAGTTAGTGAAGACCTTATTTTTGGATAGAAGTTCACTAACAAAAAAACTTTTGTAAAAAAATATGCTATAAGCTTAAATAGAGCCCTTTTAAATTTACCAAATTGCAATTTAATAAGGCTGTTAGTTTAGAGTTTGCGTTTGATGAAGTGTATTTACACATTAATATCATCTCCAACACCTCAAAGAAAGTGGAGTCATCATTTTTGTGCACCAACCTATCAAAGGTTTTATAGGTTTTAAATCTTTTAGAGTATGTTTTAACTTTTTAGTTTTTCTTTGTTCTATTCATTGTATATGGCACACGCCTAAGTCGGATTACTGTGTACATTTCAGCTGCGGCATTCTAGGAATAAAACCTGTTTATCAACCCTAGTTTCCATCTCATTGATTTGGGGTGCGCTTGAAGGATCAATGGCTGTTCAGACATTATCATTACAGTGAAACTGTAACATCAACAGGTGGTCACATCCACAGTATTATTCTACCTCATTGCCACCGGAACAGATCCAACTGGCAACCAGCCAATTGATAGATACATAGGCCCTCATTCAATTTGCGATTTGGCCAATTGAATAGTGCTCTAAATAAGCACATAACATATTTTTTTTAAATAAGTTTTTCGTTAGTGAAAACCTTGCTTTTGGATAGATGCCTACTAACTAAAAACTTCTTTAAAAAAATATGTTATGTGCTTATTTAGACCCCTATTCAATTGGCCAAATTGCCATTGAATGAGGGCCATAGCATCTATCTATCTGTCCACCATCAAGACATTGTATATATAAAACATTTCTACATAAGAGAGAACAACATTGAGAGCTCAGACCAAACATTAACCCATAATATTGGGACTACTGAAGGGATTGTGCGCTTTTTCCACCCCACCTTTGCATTAGTTTGGAGTTCTGTCACATTCAGGGAAGGCCATTACTTGTTTTTTTTTTTTTTCAAATTGCTATTTTTCTTGATTGAATCTATAGCGGCTGATTAATTCATTTAAATGTTATGGTTATTTTATGCAAAAAGAGATAGCACAGGTGGATACATTAAGACAGTTAAGTGTCATATTTATAGGGCCTCATTCTATTGCGATCTGGCCAATTGAATAGGGATCTATATAAGCACATAGCATTTTTTTTTTTAACAGAAGTTTTCAGTTAGTGAGCTTCTATCCAAAAGCCAAGTCTTCACTAACTAAAAACTTCAAAAAATATATATATACTATGTCCTTATATAGAGCCCTATTCAACTGGCCAAATAGCAATTGAATGAGGCCCATAGTATGCTGTTAATGTTTTATTGAAAGTTAAAAAAATAGATATAGCTTATATTGTATAACTATTGTATTCAGTTTTGCTTTATCAGACAAAGAGATTTGCTTGGGTTCCTAACAAGATTAGTAATGTAGGAGGCATATTTATATAGTATTTTTTGAATTCCTACCTGACAGAAGAACTAAGTAGAACTTACTGTCACAATAGGATAACCGTCTCCCTTAGCCTGCACGGCAAGAAGTGATGCAAGATGGAAATGCCCAGTATAAAAGCAGAGTCTGTTATGTAAAGACTTTCTCAAAAATGCTTTTATGATCATGGCTTACATAGCTGTTAATGTTTTTATTTTGTTATATAATTCACACATTTTATTTTCCAAACTGCAGTGATACTTTAACAGAAGTTTGGCTTGTAGAAATCATGCATGGAGCTAAAGACTGAGTTGAATTAATTATGTATCAGTCAAAATGGGAAATCAATGGTGGGGCAAGGGTTGAGGTATAATCAGGTCCGATGAAGCTCTCTCTAGTGGCACTAAATACATGGCACATGCTAAGTTTGTGTTGTTCACTGTGCAGGAGTAGGTGCAACCAATGAGAAGCTGCTGACAGGAAAACAAAAACTTACATGTCTCCAATAGGCCACTAGACCACCCCCACCCCCCCCCCCCCCCCCCACAAAACTTCTCAGTAAACACTATTTCCACTGTAGCAAAGGATTCTGCATACTGACATGCAAATGAGGCTCAGCATTTACCAACTTTTGACCTCAGGCCATTAGGTGGTACATTTTGAACCTCTTTTGTATGTCATTATTCAGAATCCTTGTAAATGAGGTTAAAAATGTACCACGTAATGGCCTGAGGTCAAAAGGTGGACCATTTTTATCCTAATTTGCATCTCATTACCCAGAGTCTTTGACAACCACCCAATCTTCTACTGTGGTCAATCCAACAGAAGAAATGAAGCAGCCCTCATAACCAATCAAAGGGTGGCCAAAGCAGTGCTTGGTTACAACCCAATAAATGACATAATTATTTCAATCCGAATTCAAAGTAAACAATTTAACATCATAGTGATCCAAGTCTATGCTCCAACAATGGATGCTGAAGAGGCGGAAGTTGCCCAGTTCTAAGAACTTGTTCAACACCTCAAAGATATAACACCAAGAAAAGATGTTACTCTCATCATAGAAGATTTGAATGTTAAAGTTGGGAACCAAAAGATATCTGGAATGACTGTCAAGTTTAGCCTTGGAGTACAAAATGAAGCGGGTCAGAGATTATTTGAATTCTGTCAAGACAATTCTCTAGTTATAGCAAAAACCCTGTTCCAACAGCCTCCGAGACAACTATACACATGGACATCACCAGAAGGGCAATGTAGAAATCAGAATGACCATATACTTTGTAGCTTTGTAGACTGCAGCTCAGACCATGAGCTTTTGATTGCAAAGTCCAGAAGTAAAAGTAAAGAAAAGAGGGAAAGCATCACACTCAGCAGATAAAAAAAAAACAATATCCCCTTGTGAATATGCAGTGGAGGTAAATAATAGATTTAAGGGACTAGACGTGGAAGATAGAATGCCTGAAGAACTTTTGACTGAAGTTTGCAACATAATCCAGGAAACAGCAATAAATATGTATATCCCCAAAAGAAAGAAAATTAAGAAGGCAAACTGGCTTCCATATGGGCTTTAAAAGCAACCCAGGAAAGAAGGAATGTGAAAGGTAGTGGAAATAAGAAAAGCTTTGTCCAATTGAATGCAGAATTCCCAAGCATAGCAAGAAGAGACAAGGAGACATGATCGATGTAAAGAGATCGAAGACGATAAGGGAATGGTAAAGTCAAGAGATCTCTTCAAGGAAATTGGGGAATCAAAGGAACCTTTCATGCCAAAGTTAGTTTGTCCAATGAGCTGGAGCAAGACATCTTGGAGGGTGAAATGAGAAGGGCTTGGGAAGCCTTACTCATAACAAGGCTGCAGGAGTTGATGGAATCCCAGCTGAACTATTCAAAATCATAAAAGATGATGCTGTAAAAGTGTTGCTTGTATTATGTCAACAAGTTTGGAAAATTGAGCAGTGACCAATAGATTTCAAAAGGTCAGTCTAACTCCTAATCCCCAAAAAAGCAAAGCCAATGAGTGCTCCAAATATCAAACAATTGCACTGATGTCACATGCCAGCAACGTAATGCCTAAGATCCTACAAGCTCAACTCCAAAAATATATATATGAACTACCACATGAGCAAGCTGGGTTTCAAAGAGGAATAGGCACAATATATCAAATTGCCAATGTCTGATGGATAATAGAGAAAGCTAGAGGGTTCCAGAAAAACATTGACTTCTTCTTCATAGACTATTCTAAAGCCTTTGACTGTGTTGATCACAACAAAATGTGTCAAGTTCTTAAATAGGTGGGAGTACAAGATCATCTCATCCGCCTACTGAGGAATCTGTATGTGGACCAAACAACCACAGTTAGAACAGAATATGGAACAGCAGAATGGTTCAATATTGGAAAAGGAGTTCGACAAGGTTGTATATTGTCACCTTCTTTATTCAACTTATACGTGGAGTTCATCATGCGTAAGGCCGGGGCTGGATGAAGAAATATAAACAACCTCAGATACTTGGATGATACTACTCTGATGGTGAAAGAATAGAATGCGAAAACTGGCCTGTTTCTCAATGTTAAAAAGGCGAAGATCATGGCAAACTGCAGTTTTAGTTCATGGCAAATAGATGGGGAACAAGTAGAGGCAGTGACAGATTGTATTTTCCTGGATCCAAGATCTCTTCAGATGGTGACTGTAGTCATGAAATTAAAAGAAATTTGCTTCTGGGGAGGAAAGCTATGGCAAGCTTGGACAAGCTAGTAGAACGTAAAGATATTACATTATCAACAAAGATCTGCACTGTTAGAACCAAGATATTCCCAGTAGTAACACATGGATGTGAGAGCTGAACCATTAAGAAGGCTGGGCACTGTAGAATTGATGCCTTTGGATTGTGGTGTTGGGAAAAAACTGATTAGAGTCCCTTGGATTGCAAGAAGTTCCAATAAATCTATATTTCAGGAAATCACAACAAACTGCTCACTGAAAGGTATGATCATGAAGCTCAAAAAGTTTGGCCATATAATGAGAAGACAGGATTTCCTAGAGAATACTCTCATTCTGGGGAAAAAAACAAGACTGTGTGAGACATGTAAGTGTTGGAGGACGTCCAGGTCCTTAAAAAGACACAGATTCAGTTCGGTACATTTACTTTACAGAGCAAGCTTATGAATCTTCGGTAAGGGGGTTACTAAGGATATTTACCTCAAAGTATAAATGAGCCTTAATGAGACTGCCTATGCTTAGGTCCTTGTTAGAATATTCTCACTCCTTTTGTCAAGTTGTATGTTTTATATGGTTAAGGTATTTTAATGTTTCTGGAATATTGTTAGTAAAGTTGATATATATATTTTTATATTTTAATTTTGCTGCAGGAAGTAAGAATTCACTGGTCTATGCCACCTGAGCATTAATTCTTATGTCTCTGGACAACTTTTTTTAAATCAAAAATCAAAATAAACTGAAAAGATGTTTAAACTCATCTTTACTGCATAAAAGCTGCACCATTACAGATACTCTTTAATGAAACTAAATTATTATGTGCAAAAGCATCTATCTGCATGTATGCACTGAGCAGCTCAACCCTTTTGCAAAGTTTGCAATTTCATGGGGGGTAATGATATAAGCAACTACAAAGTATTATGATTACTATTATTATTATTATTTCCTTAATTTATATGTTAATATATTTTGTAGCGCTATACAGGGAAAGTTCAAGTCAAAAACAATATTATCTCAATGCAAACTAATGGAGGGCCCTATATTTGAGCTTAAAATCAAACATGCCCATAATAAAACCCTCCCTATCAAGGTAAAATGTGGTCAATCTTTAAAATCATTATATAAAATATGGTACTTCACTCTACCTTCAATTGAGTTCTGGCCATTAATAAACTGTATACATTTAATTATGACAACAACTGTAAAATAATAAATCACATTGATATTTAGAACTTGTTTCTAGGTTATCAAAGTATCACATATATAGTTGTGGATCTGCAATGTTGGTAAGGCACTTGCGGCCCTTGCGAACACTTACACCAAGGCAGGGATGGGGTTGAAAAAGGGCACAATCTCCTTTAGGTAACCCCAATAATATGGGGTGATGATGGAGCCTGAAACAATGGATAGAGGTCCCTCTCGTGTTGTTTGTTTTCTGTGGGTGTTGCGATCAACTCTCACTAAGATCCGTAACTCGGTGGTGGGGTGTTGGAAGAACACTGTGTATTCGCCAACTGCATGACAGCATGTATGGAAGGTTTTGTTACTCCTCTATTTAAAGTAGTCCTCCACGCATAAGAAATTCAATGAGATGGGACTTTTGAAAGATAAATATATTTTTATTGATAGAAAACCATTGATAAGATACACAATATCCACCTTATAGGTTAACGACTATGTGCAATGTGGACCGTCTAATGAAAAAACATAGACAATCTCAAAAAAATCAGATTATCATTGCTATCTCGATTATTGAATCTGATAGCATTAAACTTTTATAGATTTTTTTAAATTGTCTATGTTTTTTCATTAGACGATCCACATTTCACAGTCACTAACCGATACGGTGGATATTGCACTTTATCAACCCCATCCCTACTATGAAGCTTCGGCTCCAATTTTGGGCACTGATGTAAACAGAGCCCAACTAAAAGCAACAAGCAGATCCCTATCGACACCAAGGAAAGTGGATAGTCTTTCAGTTTCTGACACAAAGGGACTGCACACTGATGATATTTTTTTTGTTTGACTCCCGTAACCAGGAAGGAGGGAACACCGGTGGACCCTACACAAGGTCAAACAGTGGAATCTGTACCTCCAAACTGCCACACGTACCTTGCGCTACGCCTCAGTTGGGGTCATCAACGCAGTAACACTTACACCAAGGCAGTAACACTTAAACCAAGGCAGAAACAAACATTTATACCTAAGCAGTAACACTTACACCAAGGCAGTAACACTTAACCCAAGGCAGTGACACTTACATCAAGGCAGTAACACTTACACCAAGTAACACTAATAGCAAGGCCCCTATAGTACACAGTGGGAGAGGCTCGCAATGAGCAGCAAAGGCGCTCAGCGATTGGCTTGCGATGAATGCCGAAGGTGCTGAAGTGCGATGCCTATAAAGTACACAGGGGGAGAGGCTTGCAATGAGCACCGAAGGGGTTTATTGCGAGCCACGTGATGAGCGACACTCATCTTGAGGCTCGCGATGAGCGCCGATGGTCAGCACCCGGTATATGCTAATGACGCGGCGCGCATGTGTGACGTCACATGCTCGCCGGCGCCGGGTCAAGGAGCGGAGGCCGGAGCACAAGCAGGTAAGTGAGGGGAGAGGGGGGAGGTATTTAGGGGGGTTTAGGTGGAGGAGGGTGGTTTAGGTTGGGGATGGGGGTTGAGGAGGGCGGTTGGGGGGGATTGAGGGGGGAGGTTAAGGGGGATGGGGTTGAGGGGGATTGAGGGGGAGGTTGAGGGGGGTTGAGGTTGAGGAGGTGGGTTGGGGTTGAGGGGGGTTGAGGTTGAGGATGGGGGTTGAGGATGAGGATGGGGGGTTGATGAGGGGGTTGAGGATGGGGGGGTTGAGGGGGAAGGTTGACGAGGGGGTTGAGGATGGGGGGGTTGAGGAGGGGGGTTTAGGAGGGAGGTAGAGGATGAGGAGGGGTGATGAGGAGGGAGAATGAGGAGGGAGGATGAGGAGGGAGGATGAGGAGGGAGGTTGAGGATGAGTAAGAGGGGTTGCGGAGGGGGGTTGAGGATGGGGGTTGAGGAGAGAGGATGAGGATGGGGGGGTTGAGGATGGGGGGGTTGAGGATGGGGGGGTTGAGGAGGGAGGTTGAGGAGGGGGGTTGAGGAGGGGGGGGTGGGGTTGAGGGGAGGTTGAGGCTGAGGAGGGTTGAGGTTGAGGAGGGGGTTGAGGATGAGGATGGGGGGTTGAGGAGGGAGGATGAGGATGGGGGGCTTGAGGAGGGGGTTGAGGATGGGGGGGTTGAGGAGGGAGGATGAGGAGAGAGGTTGAGGAGGGGGTTGAGGATGAGGAGGGAGTTGAGGATGAGGAGGGAGTTGAGGATGAGGAAGGAGGTTGAGGATGAGGAGGGAGGTTGAGGAGGGAGGTTGAAGATGAGGAGGGAGGTTGAGGATGAGAAGGGAGGTTGAGGAGGGAGGTTGAGGATGAGGAGGGAGGTTGAGGAGTGGGGTTGAGGAGGGTGATAAGGGAGGGGGAAGAGACACAGGGAAGGGAGAGGTTGGAAGAGACACAGGGAAGGGAGAGGGGAGAAGAGACACAGGGAAGGAAGAGGGGAGAAGAGACACGGAGAGAGAGGGGGACACAGAGGGCACAAGAGGGACACAGGGGGCAGCACATTTCCCACCCTCGGCTTATACTCGAGTCACTCATTTTACCCAGTATTTTGTGGTAAAATGGGTGCCTTGGTTTATACTCGGGTCGGCTTATACTCAACGGCATACGGTAAGTTATTTTTAAGGAATTCTTAAAAAGCATAAAAATGTGGCTCTATGGGACATTTATTAAATAAAATGAGTGCAGCTCCCGAATACTTATGTTCTTTTATGATGTGCTAATTTGTATTTCAAAGCATGGATGTAGGAACTGGGGTGGGGTGAGGGGGATAAAATCCCCCCCAGATTTCTCATTGTGTGTATGTATGCGTATAGAAGCTGTTAAGTGTTCTGTGCATCAAGTGAGCTGTATCCCCCCATAATTATTTTGGTTCCTACACCCCTGTTACAAAGCGCTTATTTGTTTGTGGTGTGGTAAAGCAATCTAAGCTATTGTTGTAATACCGTAGAACCCTCTCCTTATAGTGAGCTACAAGTTAGCACCTGGAGCTACATATTGGCATAATAAACCAAAGAAGCAATACTGAAAATCTCATGAATGATTTACTGCAGTATAGCAATGTATAGCACATTTTAATGAAGGAACCAACTTGTTGAGGGTAATAACAAGACACAAAATACACTGCACATTATTTTTAACTAGGAAATTTCTCGCCATAAATAAAAATTGTAAACCTGGCAATGCTGTTTGCCACACAATGTGATGATTTTGCCCCTCTGATAACCTTCGGCGCTCATTGTGAGCCCCGCGCTGAGCTCCTTTTGCGCTCATCGAGTGGCTAGCAATAAGCGCCTTCGGCACTCATTGCAAGCCTCTCCCTACGTGTACGTCAACTTTCCTGCTTTGCAATGATCACCTTTGGCGCTCATCGCAAGCCTCACGATGAGTGCCTTCGGTGCTCATTTTAAGCCTTTCCTTTCCTTCTCACTTCTGCACCTTCTGAGCTTATTGCGAGCCCCGAGCTGAGCGCCTTTGGTGCTCATCGCAAGGCTTTCAATGAGCACCTTCGGCGCTAATTGCGAGCCTCTTCCCCCGTCTACTTTAGGGGCATTACGATTAGTGTTACTGCCTTGATGTAAGTGTTACTGCCTCATTGTAAATGTTACTGCCTTGGTGCCTTGGTGCATTTCTGCCTTGGTGAAAGTGTTACTGAATTTGTGTAAGTGGATAGTGATGTTGGGTTGATGACCTCAGCTTAGGCATAGCGCAAGGTAGGTTTGGCAGTTTGGAGTTACAGACAAACCACTGTTTGACCTTGTGTAGGGTCCACCGGTGTTCCCTCCTTCCTGGTTACGGGAGTCAAACAGAATATCAACAGTGTGCAGACGCTTTGCTTCAGAAACTGAAAGACTATCAGCTTTCCTTGGTGTCAATGGGGATCAGCTGCTTTTAGTTGGGCTCTGTTCACATCAGTGCCTGAAATTGGAGCCAAAGCATCATAGTAGGGATGGAGTTGAGAAAGCGCACAATCTCCTTTAGGTAACCCCAATAATATGGCGTCATTATCAAGCCTGAAGCAATGGATTGAGGCCCCTCTCGTGTTGATTGTTTTCTGTGGGTGTCACGGTCAACTCCCGATAAGATCCGTTTCTCGGTGATGGGGTGTTAGAAGAACACTATCAGCCTTATTAAATTGCGATTTGGCCAATTGAAAAGGGCTCTATATAAGCACAGAGCATATATTTTTTACAGAAGTATTTAGTTAGTGAGCGTCTATCCAAAAACAAGGTCTTCACTAACTAAAAACTTCTGTAAAAAAAATATGGTATGTGCTTATATAGAGCCCTATTCAATTGGCCAAATCGCAATTTAATAAGGCTGTATGTATTCGCCAACTGGATGACAGCATGTATGGAAGGTTTTGTTACTCCTCTATGTAAAATAGTCCTCCACGCATAAGAAATGCTACATCATCACCCCATATTACTGGGGTTACCTAAAGGAGATTGTGCACTTTTTCAACCCCATCCTTGCCTTGGTGTAAGTGTTACTGCCTTGATGTAAGTGTTTGTTTCTACCTTGGTGTAAGTGTTACTGCCTTGGTGTAAGTGTTTCTGCCTTGGTGTAAGTGTTACTGCCTTGGTGTAAGTGTTTGTTTCTGCCTTGGTGTAAGTGTTACTGCCTTGGTGTAAGTGTTTTTGCCTTGGAGTAAGTGTTACTGCCTTGGAGTGAGTGTTTCTGCCTTGGTGTAAGTGTTACTGCCTTGGTGTAAGTGTTATTACCTTGGTGTAAGTGTTTCTGCCTTTGTGTAAAAGTGTTACTGCCTTGGTGTAAGTGTTTGTTTCTGCCTTGGTGTAAGCGTTACTGCCTTGGTGTAAGTGTTTGCGAGGGCCGCAAGTGCGTTACCAACATTGCAAACGCTCCGAACAGTCCCACAGGTCCAGGACTATATATGTGATACAAAGAAAAAAATGTGTACTTAATATATCTAAAATAAATCAAAATAAATTATTTATAAAAAATATATGATTTATAATGAGCAATCGTGTAAAAGTGATAATTATACTTTTAACATTTTACTATCAATTATCTGTACCTTTTAGATTTTAAGTTTGCAAGTTTTCAATCTTGCTAAGTGCTTTAGGGAAAGCATTGTGTACATTTGATTTTAAACTAAAAGACAGGGCCCTACATTATTTTTATTGCATTGTGTTAATATTGTTTGTGACTTGAATTTACCCCTGTATAGCGCTACAGAATATGTTGGCCCAATACAAATAAGGAAAATAATAATAATAATAAGTATTATTATTATCCTTGTTTGTATTGTCCTTAATCTGTATTGTACACGATTTTACTAGACATGCTTGATGATATATTGCCACCTAGTGGCCATTCTTGCAAAAGAACAAAAAAACTAACTCAAATGCAACATGGTATTCTGAATAATAAAAAGAACATAGGTTCTACAACACAGAGCCTCATTCAATTGCAAGCGCACAGCTACCTTCATACCGGCCTTTATACCGGCCGTAAGTCTGCGGGCTTGAAATTTGCTACAGTTACAGAGCGATTGAATTGAACAAGGCCACAGCTACCTGACCAAAAGCCTAAACCATAAACTATGCACCCGTAAGTAGAATTTCAGAGCATGATCATGATAAATTAAGCAAGGCCGTAACTACCGATTTAGAAACAGCCAATAGTAAATGAGGCCGTCATCATTACGTCAGTAAGACACAGAGGTTAAACGTCAATCAATTAGCGTTTAGAAGTCTGATATGCAATCCAGCAATGTACAAAATAATAAAAATGAATGCCGATACTGTTCTAGTCCATGTGGGTGGTCTGATATGTATTAACTCCTTGATTACCGAGATTCATATCACACAGAAATAAAATCTTAAAAATATATTTTTTGTTGCAGATTTGCGAGCTTGAGACTGTTGTGCAATTATTTTTAATGTCTTTCCCCGTATTTTAAAGTGCAGTATTCATTTTTTTATTTGCTTTTACAGTTCTATGAACAATTGTTTAACTCCCTTAGGATTTTACATAGTTACATAGGCCCTCATTCAATTGCAATTTGGCCAATTGAATAGGGGTCTAAATAAGCACATAAAATATATTTTTTAAAGAAGTTTTTGGTTAGTGAAAACCTTGCTTTTGGATAGATGTTTACTAACTAAAAACTTCTTTAAAAAATATATGTTATGTGCTTATTTAGACCCCTATTCAATTGGCCAAATCGCAATTGAATGAGGGCCCTATTAATTAAGGTTGAAAAGAAACTTTCAGTCCATCAAGTTAAACCTTTTAAGATCTCCTCTGATCTACAATATGCGGGTTAAATATTAACAGCCTTATTAAATTGCAAATCGGTCAATTGAAAAGGGCTCTATATAAGCACATAGCGCATTTTTTTTACAGAAGTTTTGAGTTGGTGTAGACCTTGCTTTCGGATAGAAGTTCACTAACTAAAAACTTCCGTAAAATAAATATGCTCTGTGCTTATAAAGAGCCCTATTCAATTGGCCAAATCGCAATTTAATAAGGCTGTAGTTAATTAGTTGTTAATTAATTATTAATCAATTATTTACATTTTTTCCCCCAGATACTGGCGATCAGATTTCTCCCTGGATCAATACTGTCTCTCTAATTATCCATGATAACCCTGAATTCCCTTTTTAACTAGAAATAAATCCAGTCCCCTTTTAAAGTTATCTATCGAATCTGCTGTCATCACCTCCTCTGGTAGAGAATTCCACAGATTACCACCCTTACTGTGAAGGACCCTTTTATTTCTTTAAGGTAGAATCTTTTTACTTCTAACCTCAAGGGATGTCCCCTTGTCACAAAAAAAGCTCCCTTGACAAATCTAAGTAATCATATCTCCTCTTAGATGCCTTTTTTCTGGAGAAAATAAGTTTAATTTGGTTAGTCTTTCTTCATAACTTAGTCCCTCCATTCCCCATATTAGTTTTGTTGCCCTCCTCTCTACCTTTTCCAGCTCTAAAATGTCCTTTTTATGGAGTGGTGCCCAAAATTGTACTTGATATTCCAAATGAGGGCGTACTAGAGATTTTTATAGTGGCAGAATTATATTTGCTTCCCTGGCTTCTATACCCTTCTTAATACATGCTAATGTTTTATTTGCCTTTGCAGCTGCTGCTTTGAGCACTGTTACCTAGGTGGTTGTCCACAAGCACTCCCAAATCCCTTTAATATCTGATACACCTAGATTTGCTCCATTAAGATTATAAATTGCGTGGCTATTTTTCCTTCCCTGATGCATAACTTTACATTTATTCGTATTAAATCTCATCTGCCATTTAGATGCCCATTCCTCAATTTTATGTAAATTCCTTTGGAGGGTAAGCACATCATTATCTGATTTAATTACCTTGCACAGCTTCGTGTCATCATCAAAAATGGAGATACCACACTCCAATCCAACTTCTAAGTAATTAATAAATATGTTAAAAAGGAGAGGACCTAATACTGAACCCTGAGGAACCCCACTTACCACATTAGTCCAATTAGTCCACTAGTTATAACAACCCTTTGCCTCCTGTCTTTTAGCCAGCTCTCAATCCATGAGCAGATATTTACTGCAATTCCTGTATCCCTTAGTTTGCATAATAGTCTCCCATGTGGCACTGTAACAAAAGCCTTTGCAAAATCCAAAAAGACTAAATCCACTGAGTTGCCTTGATCCAGGTTCCTACTAACCTCCTCATAGAAATGAATTAGATTTGTTTGACATGACCTATCCCTCATTAATCCATGTTGACTCCTACTTATAATCCTGTTCAAATAGACATTTTCTTGTATATTATACCTTATTAACCCTAATAAAAACTTCCCCACTACAGAAGTGAGGCTCACTGGTCTATAATTCCCCAGATTTGCTCTTGCTCCCTTTTTAAATATAGGTATCACATCTGCTTTTCTTCAGTCATCTATTAGAGACCCAGTGTTGAGTGAATCTTGAAAAATGAAATATAATGGTTTGGCAATTACAGAACCCAGTTCCCTCAGTACCCGTGGATGTATTCAATCAGGACCGGGGCTTTATTAACATTTATTTTTCCAACCTCATTTGGATTACTTCCTGTGTTAACCAATTATTTGGCAAAGGTAGTGTAGCACCATTATGTTGCAGTGTCCCAACCACTGGTACCTCCCTTGTGTATACCAAAGAAAAGAACCTATTTAGCTCATCTGCCTTTTCCTGGTCACTAATTTTCACACAGCCTGTGTCACATTGTAATGTTCCTATAGCTTCCTTCCTTCTTCCCATGAATATACTTAAAATATATTTTTGGGTTAGTCTTACTCTCTTTTGCAATTAATTTTTCATTTTCTATTTTAGTCAGTCTAATGGCGCTTTTGCAAGCCTTGTTGATTTCCTTGTACTCCCGTAAAGCAGTCTCTGTCCCCTCTTGTTTGTATAATTTAAATACCTGTTTTTTACTCCGTATGTTGATCTTTAAATCATTGTTAAGCCACATTGGATGGGATTTACTCCTTTTACTTTTATTCCCACACGGTATATGTCGATGTGTATGTATATTTAGTAAGGATTTAAATGTTGTCCATTTATGTTCAGTGTTTTTACCTATCAGTTCTCTGTCCCAGTCTATACTTTGTATTGCTTCCCTTAGACTGTAAAAATCTGCCCTTTTAAAATTAAGAGTTTTTGTTGCCCACTTAAAATGTTTTTTATTTTAATTCAATCTCAAATGAGACTGTGTTGTGATCGCTGTTTCCCAAAGGTTGCCCTATTCCAACATTTGATACTATATCAATATTATTTGTGATGACTAAATCTAAGATAGATTCATTTCTAGTAGGCTCTTGTATAACCTGGGCCAGATAATGATCCCTGAGTGTACTCAAGAACCTGCTCTCCTTAGATGAACTGCTGGTCTCATTTATCCAGTTTATTTCAGGGTAATTAAAATCTCCCATTATTAGAACTTGCCCATGCTTAGCTGCATTTCCAATCTGTAACAATAATTGTATTTCCTCACTTTCACAATAATTGGGGGTTCATAGCATACTCCTACTAATATTTTTTTGGAATTTGCTGCTCCGCTGTTTAACTCTACCCACAAACATTCAACTTTATCACTAGGTCCACCATAAATATCTTCTCTGACTATAAGCTTAAATTCAGGCTTAACATACAGACAAATCCCTCCTGTCATCAGCAAAAATGGAGATACCACACTCCAATCGAACCTCTAAGTAATCCTCCTCTTTTACCATTGCCTCTATCTTTCCTAAATAGGTTATAACCATCTAGATTAACAGTCCAGTCATGAGATTTATCCCACCACATTTCAGTAATCCCTATTAAATCCCATTTTTCATTAATTGCTAATAATTCTAACTCTTCCATTTTTCCTGTCAAGCTTCTGGCATTAGCAAGCATACACCTTATGTTATGAGTCTGTAGTTCTGAAGTGCCTGCCACTGTACTTGAGTTACTTAGTACTACCTTCCTATTGACTATACTACCCCTCCCCCATCTCCTCCCCTATGAGTTGTTAATTCATCCCTTATACCCTCTACACTTTCTACTCCATTACTTATATCTAGACCCTCCCACCCCACCTACTAGTTTGAAAACTCCTCCAGCCTTTCTACCATCCTATCCCCTAGTACAAAAGCTCCCTCATCATTAAGTTGCAATCCATCCCTGCTGTAGAGATTGTAGCGAAGTGAGAAGTCAGCCCAGTGCTCCAAAAACTCAAACCCCTCCTTAGTGCACCACATCTTTAGCCACACATTAACCTCAGTAAGCTCCTTCTGCCTCCCTGGGCTAGCACGTGGCACTGGTAGTATCTCAGAAAATACTACCTTGGAGGTCCTTGCCTTCAGCTTATTACCTAGTTCTCTAAAATCATTCTTTAGGACACTCCATCTTCCACTAACTTTGTCATTGGTACCAATATGTACCAAGACCGCCGGTTCATTTCCAGCCCCTCCCAATAATTTGTCTACCCGATCCACAACATGACGAACCCGAGCACCCGGGAGACAGCAAACTGTTCGATTGCTGGGATCTGGGTTACAAATCACCCTGTCTACCATTCTAATAATAGAGTCCCCTACCACCAAAACCTGTCTGTTGCTCTGCCTATTCAGCCCTCCCACTCCTCCAGTAGAACTGTTCTCCCGGCTGTTAGAGGGAACAGCTCTACCTGGCATTGCCAATTCCTGAATGGACACCCCAACAGTTTCACTCAATCTGGCAAATCAGAACTGGCCTGCCTCCTCCCGTTCCCCTGGATTCCCCTTCTAACTGTAACCCAGCTACCTCCCTGGACATCCTCACTAGCCTCAGCTCCACCCTCCATGCTAGGCCCAGCTAAACTGTGCTCCGAGAGCACCAACCCCCTTTCTAGTGGAGCAATATCACTAAGTGCTGCAATTCTCCTCTCCAGATCTCCAATTTGAGCTTCCAGAGAGGCAACATGCTCACACCTCTCACAGAGGTATGGACCCTGGACTTACTCATAATTATTATTATTGTGTACAACATTTCAGTGCGAAAAATAAAGAAAATAAAATATATTTGTATAAAGTTTTCCTCCTTTGCACTATAAATCTGCCCTCACTTTTCTTTGAAGTCCCTCCTTTTATCCCTCACTTTTACTAGAATTGCACTTGATACTAGAAATGTTTGCAAGCTCACAAGTTCGCCCCTTCTCCTGTTTATATTACTTCTGCTTTCTCACCTGGACACAATTAGTGCACTCTGCAATTTATCAGCCTTTACTTGCAAAGGAAAGATCCACTTGCAAACAACCCCAAAACAGCTCACAAACCTTTTATACTAGTTTAACAGTCAAGCCACACCCCTCTCACCTGGGCACAATTAGTGCACTCTGCAATTTATCAGCCTTTACCTTCTACATTTGCCATTTACGCGTGTGAGAACAATTGCGGGATTTAAGAATTGGAGCAATTGAATAGTGATTTGCGATTGTAACATTTACGGGCTTGAAAGATCAAAGGTTGAGATTTTAGTTACGATTTTGGCAACTGCAGGGATTTTCTGCCCACAATCTGCAAATTGTTTGCAGGTTACGAAAAGACGCCAATTGAATAGTAAATTAGTTTTATTTTGCTCAATTTAATAGGGGCCATAGTATCTACTGTGATCCAAACAGCTGGTAATTTGTTTTAAATAAAATAATGTAAACATGCTATAATCTAAAAGAGTGCTTAAGTTTCTGAAGTCATTAACCTCACCCACATTATGACTATTCACTCTACCATCATCCGCTTATTCTCTGTACCACCACAACTCATAGTCACTTACTACATTTTAGTGCTACTGAACATTTTTTAAATGAATTATTTTGTCATTTAATGATTCCCAATCATCTCTTCAAGGACCTCAAGATAGGCCATGATTTATGTTTAGCACTGTGAATACAAGTGAGTCAATTAGATGATCTACTGCCTATTGAATAGTATTTGTCTCACCTTGTGTTAAAACCTAAATCATTACCGGTTTGCAGGTCCAAGAGGAGTGGGTTGTAAATACTGAGCTGCCTTGAAACTGTGTCTAGTGATATTTCAGTTATTATGTCCCCTTGTGAATCTCAATGTTTGTTCTGCCTATGACATACACTTCTCTGTCATTACTTCAGATGTTCAAGTGAAATAGGTTTCCACTCATTGCCACAAGTTACCTTTAGTCTCATGTTTTCATTGTACCCAATGTATGGCTCCACAGAACATTCTGCACCTTCTAGCTAAGGAGAATAATATTAATAAAGTGTGAATGTTACTTACTAACCATCACTTGACATATGTGGATGTTTTGTGGAGGACCTAGATTATGATGATCTGTAAATGTCTGTAAACGTCCGGTCCATCATCACTGAGGACACACTTATTTTCTGCTTGATATTTATTGTAATCACCCCAGTGATCTCATTTTTCCCATTATCAAGTTTAGTTATTCAAAAGACCATATCAAAAGCAATATAGGCATGGTAACAATTTAACCATTCATAATACTGCATCACCAATAGTAACTGGATACTATATTTGTTCATACTTTTGAAATATTAAAGATTAGTATCTTGTCTTCATAAAAACATGGATAAAAAAATGCCATTTGAAGTAAAATATAACCCTGTGTCGGTGATGTGATTGGACCTAGGCCTCAAAGATTAGCACATTTTAAGGGGGCAGCAGGCTGCCTGATAATGCTGGTGCAGTGCTATAAAATAATGTCTGCTGAGCCACAAACATGCCTATAGGACATTTCTGTCCATTAGTGTAACTTACACCTTCTGAGATACATAAATACTTGTAAACCCATAAAATGGCATATACAAAGAAGATAGGAGGAGTGATAACTGTGATATTGGGGTGTGAGTGTGCTCAAGTAAATGAGGAGTGAGGGGGTAAAAAATTGAAATATAACCATGCTTTGTGTACTTGAGCAGACTCCAGTACTAAGCTATATACTGAACTGGTGATTTTTGGGGTACCCAGTTCAGTACTGGTCTCTGGCACTGCTTGCTAGGTCACATTGCTGCAAACACTGAGTCGTTTTTTTTAACTGAGCATTTGCACATTGACTGTGAAGGTAAATTAAAGGAGTAACTAGGCAGGTAGCAATGTCTATAAATTATTTTACATTGATGAAAGAGCTTAATGTTATTGTAGATGTGCCTTAGGGATAACAGCTGCACCTCAGTGATGAGGCCCAAGAGAAGCCAAAACATACAGAAGATCACAAGTGAGACAAAGAGGCTGCTCTGAGTAGGTAACAAGACCTATAGAGCAAACCTACTTCGGCATTCTTCGTTCTCAGAGTGAGCGCCGCTGATTTTCTTTTGTTATTGAGGATTGTCTCCACCAAAAAAGAAAGTAATGTATGTCCACTTGGCAGTTTTACGAGTGCAGTAAAATACTTTGAAGCTAAGGGTTCTGGATGAGCTTATATATAAAATTATTTTCATTTATGTCATACTGTGAGGTATCAAAAGACATCAAGGTGAAATAGAAATATAGACAATGCAAATCCCCAGGATGGAAGTCAAGGTTATCCCAAAATGATAGTCTTTATGTCTATTTCTTTTCTGTTATTTAAATAAATCACATATAATAGTTGTGATAATTGCGAGTTTGTCAGTAACGCTATGGTAAAAGTTACAACAATCTTGCAATTACTACAACTTTAACTTGCAAGTTGCGAATGCAAATTCTGATGCGGGTTGCGCTAGACATTAGCCACGAATGCTGGGGCACACATGCGCAATGCGTAGCATGCCTGCCGGGAACAGGAGCGGTAGGGAGGGAGAAAGGAGACACGGGCAAGGGAGAGGGTGAGAAAGGTGACACAGGGGAGGGAAAGGGTGGAAAGGAGACACAGGGGAGGGAGAGGGGGGAGAAATTAGACACAGGGGAGGGAGATGGGGGGAAGGAGACACAGTGGAGGGAGAGGGGGGAAGGAGACAGAGGAGAGGGTTAGCGGGGGAAGGAGACAGAGGAGAGGGGGAGTGGGGGAGACACAGGGGAGGGAGAGGAGGGTGGAAGAGACACAGGGGAGGAAGAGGGGGTGGAAGAGACACAGGGGAGGGAGAGGGCTGGAAGAGACAAAGGGGAGGGAGAGGGGAAAAGACACAGGAGGGGGGGGAGACACAGGGGTGGGTAGAGGCTTGCAATGAGCGCCCGCCTTGAGTGACAAAGTTACGGACTTGCGCATGCGCACAGCGCATGACGCAGCCTGCAATGAGCAGCAAAGCCGCTCATTGCGAAGCTCGCATTGAGCTCCAAAGGTGCTCATCTCGAAGTGCCTTAGGGAGTTCAGCTGCACCTCACTGACGAGGCCCATAAAGGCCGAAACGCGTCTGGAGTTTGCTGTTTATCCTGTTCAGGGTAGATTTGCCTGTATTTCGGGGCTGGGTCACTCTTCTGAGTGGGACCAGACTGATATACTACAGGATATTTCTCCCTGTGAAGGGCACAAGTGAGCTAAAAGAGGTTGCTCTCAGAGTGGCTTATCATGGTCATAGAACTAATCTATTAAGGTTGGTTTGTTCTCTGATGAGCATCTCTGACTTACCTGTTTTTGTTTATGCAAATTACCCTTGGGGTTTAGTCTACCTAAGGGTAATAGGGGACTCCAGACGTGGACCCCTTGCTCACTGTGCCTTAGGGAGTTCAGCTGCACCTCACTGACGAGGCCCATAAAGGCCGAAACACGTCTGGAGTTTGCTGTTTATCCTGTTCAGGGTAGAATTGCCTGGTATTTCGGGGCTGGGTCACTCTTCTGAGTGGGACCAGACTGATATACTACAGGATATTTCTCCCTGTGAAGGGCACAAGTGAGCTAAAAGAGGTTGCTCTCAGAGTGGCTTATCATGGTCATAGAACTAATCTATTAAGGTTGGTTTGTTCTCTGATGAGCGCCTCTGACTTACCTGTTTTTGCTCATCTCGAAGACCATAAAGTAGAGGGGGGGCTCGCAATGAGCGCCAAAGACGCTCATCGCGAGGCTAGCAAGAGACAGGGGGAGAGAGCCTCACTTTGAGTCACTAGATGGCACTAGAGAAAATGCCAAAAGTACTTCAATAGAAAGCAACAAGAAATGTATCAACTTCATTAGTTGGCATGTATTGTTAACATGCTCAATTACCCTCTTTGATTTATGTATTATACCCTTTGATAGGGTGTAAATAGGAACATAATACAAAGTCCAATGTGTGCCTTTTGTACTTGTACTCTTCCCTATTTAAATGTTTACAACTTGCCACAAAATACAGTACATATTGAATTTAGATGAAAGAACAGCAGTCTCTAGTTAATTTTGTTATAAAAATATCCCAAAGCAAGTCAGACGAAATTTATACTACCAAATATATTGTATGTATAATAAATAACAATGGTTAAGTCTTTCTACATTAATAAAACAAGGTGAACGTCAATACTATATTTACTACCTGTGCACTCTTAATATAATGTATTAATAAAATATAAAAGTTAAATAAAGGGAAATAAATAAATTAAATGTAAAGTGTTTATGTATTAAATTGTCTATGTATATTAGTGGTAAAGGCTCACACGTCTACAATTAGTGTTTATAAAGAAGTGTTCTTCAGATCGTAACATAAAGTGCAAGAACATGACCTTTAAATAGCTTCAAGGTTCTCACAATTGCTGAATCAAATGCTTATTAAACTGCACATTAGTGTTTACTTAACTTAAACTCCTTATTAAAAGTTTACCAAACTTTTGTAAGGGTTGTAATAAAGATGATAACAATAGGAAATACAGTGCCTTGCAAAAGTATTCCCCCCCCCCCCACCCTTGGAATTTTTTGTGTTTTGTTGCCTCACAACCTGGAATTAACCTGGATTATTTGAGGATTTGCATCATTTAATTTACAAAACATGCCCACAACTTTGAAGATGTTTTTTTTTTTATTGGGAAGCAAACAACAAATAGGATAAAATAAGAAAAAAAGTCAATGTGCATAACTATTCACCCCCCTAAAGTCAATACTTTGACCACCTTATGCGGCAATCACAGCTCCAAGTCACTTTGGATAAGTCTCTATGAGCTGGATAAGTGTCTTGTCCAGCTTGAAGATGAACCTCTGTCCTAGTCTCAAATCGAGCACAGAGTGGTACAGGTTTTGCTCAAGAATATCCCTGTATTTAGCACCATCCATCTTTGCCTTAACTCTGACCAGTTTCCCAGTCCCGGCTGCTGAAAAACATCCCCACAGCATGATGCTGCTACCACCATGTTTCACTCTGGGGATGGTGTTCTTTGGGTGATGTGATGTGTTGGGTTTGTGCCAGACATAGCGTTTTCTTTGATGGCCGAAAAGTAAAATTTTAGTCTCATCAAACCAGAGCACCTTCCTCCATAAATCTTGGGAATCTCCCACATGCCTTTTCGCAAACTCAAAATTTGCCATTTTGTTTTTAGCTGAAAGTAATGGCTTTCTTCTGGCCACTCTGCCATAAAGCCCAACTCTATGGGGCGAAAGGCTTATTGTCGTCCTATGTACAGATACTCTAGTCTCTGATGTTGAACTCTGCAGCTCCTCCTGGGTTACCTTCGGTCTCTGTGCTGCCTCTCTGATTAATGCCCTTCTTGCCCGGTCCATGAGTTTTGGTGGGCGGCCGTCTCTTGGCAGGTTTGCTGTTGTGCCATGTTCTTTCCATTTGGTTATGATAGATTTGATGGTGCTCCTGGGGATCATCAAAGCTTTGGATCATTTTTAATAACATAACCCTGACTTGTACTTCTCAACAACATTGTCCCTTACTTGTTTGGAGAGTTCTCTGGTCTTCATGTCAGTGTTTGGTTATTGGTGCCTCTTGCTTAGGTGTTGCATCCTCTGGGGCCTTTCAAAAAAGGTGTGTATATGTAATGACAGATCTTGTGACACTTAGATTGCACACAGGACATAATTTCACTAAGTATGTGACTTCTGAAGGTAATTGGTTGCACCAGAGCTTTTTATGGGCTTCATAACAAAGGTGGTGAATACATACGCACATGCCAATTTTCTGTTTTCTATTTCTAAAAAATAGTTTTATGTACATATTTTTCTCATTTCACTTCACCAACTTAGACTGTTCTGATCCATCACATGAAATTCAGATTAACAAAACATTGAACTTAAGGCTGTAATGTAACAAAATCGACAAAAATTCAAGAGGGGTGAATACTTTACAAGGCACTGTAGGCATTGCAGCAATCAGTGATATACTTTGAAGTTTAGTAAATCTAAGGAAAGTGTTCCTATGGCATAAAATATACATTTTATATTCCAGTAGGGTCCAGTACACATCCTACAAAGTCCTTTACTTATTCACTGAAATACACTAGTATGCATACCCAATCAACTGCACATGATTACTACCTCTACTTACTCCTCTTAGATTACACTCTTGGGCCTCGATTCAATTGAGCTATTGTTGTTTACAGGAGCCCGGAATGTAGCCCCTAAACTAATTTGCTATTCAATTGGCATCTTTTTGCAAGGTGCAAGCGATCTACGGGTTACAGGCTGAAAATCCCTTTGGTTGTCAAAATCGTAACTTACAACCCATCTAAACCTTTGATATTTCAAGCCGGTAAGAGTTACAATCGCTAAAATCTCAAATCACTATTCAATTACTACAATTCCTCAAGCCCACAAATATTTTCACACTCATCAAATGTAGAAGAAAATCCTACGTGTACCAGATAGGACTCGCAAGGGGGTTAAACACCTGTTCGTAAAACTGTAAATGCAAGTAAAAAATCCATGCTCCTAAATCTGCAATCAAAAATTATTTTTTTATGTGTCATTTTGATGTTATATCAATCTTAGGAATCAATGAGTTAATCCATATCAGGCCACCCACATGGACTAGAACATTTCCTTCATTCATGTTTATATTTTTGTACATTGCGGCTATTGCGAGTCTGATCGAATATCAGACTCCTAAACGCTAATTGATTAACATGTAACCTCCATGTTTTACTGACGTAATGATGACGGTCTCATTTTCTATTGGCTGTTTCTAAATTGGGAGGTACGGCCTTGCTTAATTGATCATGATCACTCTCTGAAATGCTACATACAAAAGCATGGTTTACAGTTTTGGCTTTCGGTCCATAAATTGTGGGCTTGTTCAATTGAATCGCTCTGTAATTGTAGCAAATCTCAAGCCCGCATACATACGGCCTGTAAAACACAATCTGTGGGCTTGCAATTGAAAAAGGCCCTTGGTCACTATGTTTCCTCTTACTTTCTTCTTCAGCATTACCACTGTTTCTCAGGTCATTCTCCTCATTTTCTCTACATCATGTATACAACAACATTACCATTCCACCTTCCCTGCTCACCTCCCCTCTTCTCCTCCCACAAGCTCCTCTCCTTCTTCCAATCACTCTCTCCGTTATATAAAGTTACATAGTTACATAGTAATTCAGGTTGAAAAAAATACTTTTAGTCCATCAAGTTCAACCTTTTTAGATCTCCTCTGATCTGCAATATGCAGATTCATTGTTAATTGATCCAGAGGAAGGCAAACAGAAAAAAACTCAAGTGAAACTTTGCCAATTGTCTCAAAATACTCCCTCTCTAATTATCCAGGATAACCCTAAATGCCTTTTTTATTTAAGAATATATCCAGTCCCTTTTTAAATTTATCTATCAAATCCTCTGTCACCACCTCCTTTGGTAGAGAATTCCAGAGATTAACCACCCTTAATGTGAACAACCATTTTCTTTCTTTAAGGTGAAATCTTTTTACTTCTAATCTCAAAGGTTGTCTTCTTGTCAGTTGAAAACCTCTTGGCTCAAAAAGATTAATTGATAAACCTTTGTATTGACCCTGGATGCATTTATATAGGGTAATCATATCCCCTCTTAGATGCCTTTTTTCTAGAGAAAATACGTTTAATTTGGTTAGTCTTTCTTCATAACTTATCCCCTCCATTCTGTACTTTTTCCAGCTCTAAAATGGCCTTTTTATTTAGTGGTGTCCAAAATTGTACTCAATATTCCAAATGAGGGCGTACTAGGGATTCGTATGGTGGCAGAATTATATTTGCTTCCCTTGCTTCTATACCCATCTTAATACATGCTAATATTTTACTTGCCTTTGCAGATGCTGCTTGGCATTGAGCACTGTTACCTAGGTGGTTGTCCACAAGCACTCCCAAGTCCCTTTCAATATCTGATACCCCTAGATTTGCTTCAATAAATTATAAATTGCATTGCTATTTTTCCTTTCCAGATGCATAACTTTACATTTATTCATATTAAATCTCATCTGCCATTTAGTCAGCCATTTCTCTTATTTATGCATATCCCTTTGGAGGGAAAGTACATAATTATCTGATTTAATTACCATGTACAACTTGGAGACAATACTTTCCAATCCTACTTCTAAGTCATTAATAAATATGTTAAAAAGGAGAGGACCTAATACTGAACCCTGAGGAACCCCACTTACCACATTAGTCCAATCTGAGTATATTCCATTTACGACCCTTTGCTTCCTGTCTTTTAGCCAGCTCTCAATCCATGAGCGGATATATACTGCAATTCCTGTATCCCTTAGTTTGCACAATAGACTCCCATGTGACACTGTATCAAAAGCCTTTGCAAAACCCAAAAATACTAAATCCACTGAGTTGCCTTGATCCAAGTTCCTACTAACCTCTTCATAGAAACTAATTATGTTTGTTTGACATGATCTATCCCTCATAAATCCGTGTTGATACCGACTTATAATCTTATTTATATAGACATATTCTTGTATACTATCACTTATTAGGCCTTCTAAAAGCTTTCCCACTACGAAAGTGAGTCTTAAAGGTCTATAATTGCCTGGATTTGTACTTGCTCTTAAATATCACATAGATATAATGGTTTGGCTATTACAGAACCCAGTTCCCTCAGTACCGGTGGATGTATTCCACCAGGACCTGGGGCTTTATTAACATTTATTTTTTACAACCTCTTTTGGATTACTTCCTGCGTTAACCAATTATTTGGTGAAGGTAGTGTAGCCCCATTTTGTAGCAGTGTCCCAACCACTGATACATCCCTTGTGTATACCGAAGAAAATAAGGCATTTAGTTCATCTGCCTTTTCCTGGTCACTAATTTTTAGACGGCCTGCAAAAACGCTTCTGTACGTCCCACTCTCATCTCCTATCACTCTTGCTGCTTATATTGGTGGCTGCTGGATATATTCTGCTAACCCTGGCCCCTCATTCAGTACCACCTTTCATCTGCCACGCTCAGTCCCCAGAGCTGCTAACGCTGTCCATAATCCATGTGTTTAAATTTTGCCCTCTGCTATGTCTAAAATGTACCCTCCCCCACTGAGTAAAGCTTAACTCTTGACCCTTTTGCAGGTAATATTATCTGACCACTAGGGGCAGATTACATATTTTATACTAGGTTCTTATATCTCTTGAATGAAAAATCTTTCCAACTTTCTACACTTTCCTACCAAAGAAAGCTTTCACTTTCTTCCTGACCCTTGCAATTCCTTATCTTTTATTCCCCATGTTTCTGCCTCTTCTATTCCCTTTAGATTGTAGTGAGTTTACTATCGTGTAGGGTGCTTTGGAAAACAGCACTTTCTACTAATAATAATGTACTGTATTTTTTTGTGTATAGGATGCCCCGATGTATAAGACGACCCCTATTTTTGGAGCCCAAAATTCAGAAATAAATAAATATGCAAATGTGTATTTTATAGGTTTTTATTGTGAAAATCATGACAGAAAGTGCACTAAATATATGTGTAACACAATAAAAACCTATAAAATACACATTCATATGCACACAAGTAGCACACATATGCCACAGACATGCCATACACAAGCTGATCCGCTCATTAACAATTTGTATAACACTGTAATGCTGCATGCTAGATCGCGCTGTTTTAATGCAGGAGAAAAGACACACGGATTAGAAATGCTTATTAATCATTAGAGCATTATTAATTAGAGCAGAATTGGCAATAAAGGGTCTTTCAGTTAGTCTCCATCAATATAAAATATCAATGTTTGCAGACGATAGTTTGTGTACTCTTACGGATCCAGCCAACTCCATAGATGCATTTATGGACATTTTGCAAAATGTTGGCCTAATATCAGGGCTATGTATAAATGTGGACAAAGCAGAGGCAATTACTATTGCCCTGCCAGAACTTCTTAAACAATCCTTAAGGGAACAATTTTGTTGGGTATAAATGGGTATAAATTTTGTTTTTGGTATAAATGGGTTCCCAAGTATATTCAATATTTAGGCATCAAAACCACTAATCTGGGAACTTTATAGAGCGCCTTGCAAAAGTATTCACCCCCTTGACTTTTTACCTATTTTACATTACAGCCTTAAGTTCAATGTTTTGTGATGGATCAGAACACAATAGTCTAAGTTGGTGAAGTGAAATGAGAAACATATATACATAAAACTATTTTTTAGAAATGGAAAACAGAAAATTGGCATGTGCGTATGTATTCACCCCCTTTGTTATAAAGCACATAAAAAGCTCAGGTGCAACCAATTAACTTCAGAAGTCACATAACTAGTGAAATGATTTCCACCCGTGTGCAATCTAAGTGTCACATGATCTGTCATTACATATACACACCGATTTTGAAAAGCCACAGAGGCTGCAACACCTAAGCAAGAGGCACCACTAACCAAACACTGCCATGAAGACCAGAGAACTCTCCAAATCCAAAATATCCAAATCTGTGATGATCCCCAGGAGCACCATCAAACCTTTCATAAACAAATGGAAAGAACATGGCACAACAGCAAACCTGCCAAGAGACAGCCGCCCACCAAAACTCCTGGACCAGGCAAGGAGGGCATTAATCAGAGCTGCAGAGTTCCACAGTAGAGACTGGAGTATCTGTACATAGGATGACAATAAGCCGTATGCTCCATAGAGTTGGGCTTTATGGCAGAGTGGCCATAAAAAACAAAATGGCACGTTTTGAGTTTGCGAAAAGGCATGTGGGAGACTCCCAAAATGTATGCAGGAAGGTGCTCTGGTCTGATGAGACTAAAATTGATCTTTTCAGCTATCAAAGAAAACGCTATGTCTGGCGCAAACCCAACACATCACATCACCCAAAGAACACAAGCCGGGACTGGGAAACTGGTCAGAATTGAGGGAAAGATGGATGGTGCTAAATACAGCGATATTCTTGAGCAAACCTGTACCACTCTGTGTGTGATTTGAGGCTAAAATGGAGGTTCACCTTCCAGCAGGACAATGACCCCAAACACACTGCTAAAGCAACACTTGATTGGTTCCAGGGGAATCATGTAAGTGTGTTTGAATGGTCTAGTCAAAGTCCAGACCTCAATCCCATAGAAAATCTGTGGTCAGGCTTAAAGATTGCTGTTCACAAGCGCAAACCATCCAACTTGATGGAGCTGGAGCAGTTTTGCAAGGAGCAATGGGCAAAAATCCCAGTGGTAAGATGTGGCAAGCTCATAGAGACTTATCCAATGCGACTTGGAGCTGTGATTGCTGTAAAAGGTGGCTCTACAAAGTATTGACTTTAGGGGGGTGAATAGTTATGCACATTGACCTTTTCTGTTATTTTGTCCTACTTGTTGTTTGATTAAATACAAAATAAAAATCTTCAAAGTTTCTGTAAATTAAATGATGCAAATCCTCAAACAATCCCTGTTAATTCCAGGTTGTAACGCAACAAAACGCGAAGGGGGGGGGGATACTTTTGCAAGGAACTGTATAGGGAAATCTATCATCGTTATTGAAATCTTTGAGTCAAGACCTGATAAATTGGGGCAGGTTTCCAATATCTTGGCTAGGTAGAATTAATACATTTAAAATTAATATGCTTCCAAAACTCTTATATCTATTCAGATCCATACCTCTGCCTATTATTCTCTCATAGTTAAATGGCTTCCAAAGGAAAGTTTGCAAGTTTATTTGGCTTGGAAAGCAGGCAAGAATTAATAAAAACATAATGTTTAAACATAAATCTAGAGGGGGTTATTGCTACCTGATTTAAGAAAATACTACAGGGCTGGCCTGCTCTTGTTCATTCCAATTACCCACTCTGCTAATCACCAGCCGGCATGGGTTTTTATGGAAGATCACTTACTAAACTCACTGATATGGGACACCCTCGTTTGGCTGGATAAAATCCCTGATGGGGTTTACAAGCTGAGACATCCCGTTATAAACCATACAATACAATGATGGAAGTGGGCGAGAAACCATGCCCTCTTTTTAAATCCTTTACCCATAACCCCTATAATTAATCATCCTGGGGCCCCGAAACATCTTAGTTTAGCATCAAAGGAATTGGATAAACGATAGTAAACTTCTGGACAATAAACACATTATTGACACATTGTATCCCCCCCTTACAGGAACATTACACATTTTATTGAGACATTGATTAGAAAACAGGATCTTCCTAAGGGGAGCTGGATGTCTTGGATAAGCATTAGCAACCCCACAGCAAAGGGAATAATTACTGGAATCTATGATATATTCAACTCGCCAAAGTTATAAATTAAAGATAATTATATCAAAGATTGGGAGGCAGATATGGGAAAATGCTGGGAGGAGGAAAAATGGAGGGTCTCCTCGAGGAATATCTATAGAGGCTCTCTAAATCATAGCATACTGGAAACCGCAATGAAAGTATTACACCGCACCTATCTTACCCCTGAAAGAATAGCGAAATGGACACGCTCTGTAGACCCAAATAGTTTCAGGGGTTGTAAGACCAATGGCTCATTTATCCATATATGGTGGGAAAGTCCTAGGGTTAGACAGATCTGGACAGGGATCTCTGAAGTGGCTTTTAAGCTGTTCAAGGTTCCAATACAGGAAACTATAGAAACCTGTTTGCTGGGGATAACAGTGATGTCACTCTCTCAAGCACAAAATAGACACCTTAAATTTTTTTATTTAGCTTCCAAATCTCATATAGCTAAACAGTGGAAACAGAGGGATCTGAATCTTCAATCCACCATGGATAAATTGGATTATATTGCTATAAATGAACAAATTTCCCACTCTTTGGAAGATACAATGAATATATTTAATGAAGTGTGGGGTGTGTGGTTGAAATTTAGGGAACGACCAACTAGATAGATACTGGTGTTATACCCCAAGATGGTGTAGAGGGGAAATGGGGGGACCTGCTACTTCAGAAAGAGCAGTAATACGGTAAAGGAGAAAGGATCGGCGTGAATGTCTCATCTTGTAAAGAAGGTAACTATGGTGACTGTCACAATCTGCTTCTTCAAGGGGGCTTTATCGGAACCTAGTTCAAACCTACCCCAGCAGAATCGTGTAGTTCTTGTTCTCTGTGGCACAGAAGATGGCTTCTGAAGAGGTACAGGCAGAGAATACTGCTTACAGGTTATTAGTGGCCCATGGCAAGACCACTCCCCAAGTCAGGATACAACACACAGAAATAGTCTTACACTGTGGATATGTGAAAACTATTTCTCAACCTTTATTGAATGATCAAAACAACATATTTATACTCTCCAATACCACACCCTTGTGTACACTTGTGTATGTGTGATGTCAGCCCATCTGGTTTGCAACCTTGGGCTATCAAAGCTCTTGAGATCAAATTCACCAGATATCTATAGCTGGCTAGTGAAAAAACCTTTATGTTAAACTCAAGTGTTTGCTTAGGGCTACTTGAAGTACATACATCTGTCTTGATCCAAGGTCTGTAAGTGTGAGTGTGCAATGATCTGCAGCTAACTTCTATGCAGAGCATTTTTACTAATTCCACATATGTTCTATATATAATTTTCCCTCTTATAATATAGTATAACTAGGATACATAATAACCATGTACAGTCAACATATAACCACACAATAACACATAATCCCAATGCAACAATGTCATGCTCCCTTGGCCATATTCATAAATTACTGGCAATATGAGTCCTTAAACAATTAAATCATGACAGTGACCAATTTTGTTTTATAGTTATATGTTTCAAATGTTGGAGATGATAAAATAAAATATGAATGGAGGTGGTTCCCATGCGGACTAAATAATACATTAAAGCACTAACAACGCTGTCTCCAGTAGGGGATTATAACATATAATGGGGATAGTCTGTGGGGAATCATATCTGTTTATAGATGTAACAGTTGTATATACTTTAATGAAGCTAATGTTTTATAATGTACAGAACTATATTTATACTCAATGAATATATATATATATATATATATATATATATATATATATATATATATATATATATATTCTAGATATAAATAAGACTTATGGTATACATTATCTGTAACTTTATGTGATTTCCATGTAATAAAAATTCAATGAATAAAAAATTGTTCTAATTAGAGTGCATTACACTACTTGTGAGCTTAAACATTTGTATTTTATACGTTTTTATTGTGTTACACATAAGCTGGAATGGAAATCAGTGAAAATCATGACAGAAGTGCCCTTAAATATATGTGTAACAGAATAAAAGCACACATTTTTATGCAAACTTGCAGTGTAATGCAATCTAATTGGAACCAAATGAATTTCCAAATGTGCGTCTTTTCTCCTGCCTTAAATCTAGTAGCCAGATGCAGCATTACAGCACCAGACCAGGGTATCTAATTGCAACATTCCGTGTAGAAGGGGGTCCCTCTGTTTTAGACTTCAAAAAAATGGTGAAAAATACCGTATTTTTTCCTCTGTACAGCGCTACGGAATATGTTGGAGCTTTACAAATAAAAGTTAATAATAATAATAATAATAATAATAATAATAATAACACCCAATCATCTATGTAGGGCTCTAAAACACTGTAGTAATAACATAAAGTGCTGGAAAAATTTTTTTTTATGGCATCATAATAAATAATATAACATACAAGTTATAGGGACTCTGTCACCCAATGACCATGTTGTGTTTTTAAGTTATTCTTAAAGAGCATGAAAAACTGCCCATACAATATTTTAGCCATTCTTTTGTAAAGTGAATCCTGCCTGAGATATTCAGGATTGTTTGAGCTGCATTAATATGTACATTAATAGCCAATTGATTGTTTTCACATGGTAGTATCACAATCTGCGTGTCTGTCTCTTTGTAGCCAAAGTTATCATGGAGTCAGATCCCGTTCATCATCTTTATCAAGCACTTTGTTCCACAAATTAGCATTCTCAATAGCACACAGGCGATGCACAAATAGTTATGAATATGTAAGAAATAATTTACTGGACAGAAAAATGGCTCGTACAATGTAGAGACTATTTTTCATGCTCTTTAAGATTAAACCATCTTAAGCGTGACAGTGTCCCTAATGTTTTATCATTTAGGAGCATACATGATAATATCATAATGGAACAAGACTTGCATCATAATTTAAGTACAACTCCATAAAAATTAAAACAAATATGGGCATTCCAAGTTCTTTTAAATTACAATACACTCCACATTAAAAAACAACTGTGATTAAATATTTAAAAAATACTATTTTGAAGAACACCTGAAAATATGATAAATGTTTTTTTAGAAAGATAAATAAAATAATTCAGCCTCTAATATTACCTTTTATATGCAATTATGCTGCTGTGGGATGTACCATTTTGGTTTCTGATAATCAGCTTCTGAGTTGGGAGAAGACATTGATTGAACAAGAGCTGTGTATCTACAAAGAGTTAATTTGGCATCTATAGCTGCCAAAGCTTTCAGTAGCAGTAACAGAAAACTCACTAATATTCAAGGATACACCCTCCCGAATAAGTAACAGACAGAGCTACAGCCTTATTAAATTGCAATTTGGCAAATTGAAAAGGGCTCTATTTAAGCACGTAGCATAATTTGTTTACAGAAGTTTTTAGTTAGTGAACTTCTATCCAAAAGCGAGGTCTTCACTAACTAAAAACTTCTGTAAATAAATATGCTCTGTGCCTAAATAGAGCCCTTTTCAATTTGCCGAATTGCAATTTAATAAGGCTGCTAGTCTGTGGCCATCTGTAATGATGAAAGGCTACCAAACTTCTGCTGTCTGCTCCAGCTGGTGAAGTGTAGAAAGAAACCCTGTGCATGCACTGAGAGTTGACACTGTGTTGTGACATTTTCCGGTAATTCATACTCTTTCTTGGGTCTGTGGGATTTCTGTGAGATTTGCCTGCTACGTTTCATCAAATCATAGCAAAACTGACAGGTGGCCATCCTGTGGAGTATTAAAGTGGTTTGAGTTTCTGGTATGAGGCTGATTAATTGATAAATGCACCAGGTAGGAAAGCATCTGTGCTTTTACAGGCTTTTAACGTTTTGTGCAAAAAACAATTACTGGTGCAAATACAAAAACGTGTTAATGATTAGGGTGGTTCAGGGATTTCTCAATAATAATCCTACTGTAGTTGGAGAAGGAGCAGAAAGGAAAGTTAGAATTTAGCAATTATAGACTCCCAATTTTCATGCAAACTGCCACTGTTTTTTAGCCTCCCACCTTACAAGGAGTGACCATTACAAGTGTTTCTTCCTCATTTTATGTGTGATGCACAGTTGAGGGAAGACTTAGGAGAAGTGACACTTCTATCCATAGTAGTGGGTGTGTATGATTGTTCCGGGTGGTGGAGCTGATGATGCTCCTCACTAGAGGACTCTCAATTTGTTGAATGAAAATGTCTGTATATATGTGACAGGCAACTAATTTAACTTAAATGGTCTCAAAGGCCTTAAAGTGCTTTAACTTTTATTTTAACCAAATATCTGTTGATAAAATCACTGTTGGAAAGGAATTTATTGGTAGTAGAGGTATAGATAATGAGGAGAAGTATTTCGGAGTAGATGTGGGTATTATGTAGTAGGTTTTTGAGAGAAAAAAGGTATGGGCCACATAGTCAGTGTCTGAGGGACACATGCAGCTCCTAGGCCACTTGTGGCTCACCGAGTCTTATACAGTTGGCTCCTACCAGAAGCTTGTAAATTGTTAGAATTATTATCAGGTAGGAAAACTGGAAAGAATGTGCAACCCAAATATATACAAGTTATACAGAATACAAAAAGCAGACATAACACACATACAACAGTAAGAATTATTATCAACACAATGTATCCAGAAACAAGAGATGAAAATATTGATACTATAGACTTTTACGTATTTATTAATTTTAATTTTTTTTTATTTCAATATTTTCTTTTTAAATACAAGGAAAGTACACAAAAGCTTCAAGAATCAAAGATTTGCTTGTTATATATTCTGGAGCTTAATCCAGCCACTATTATCATGTCAGAAGGATTTACCAAACTGCTGTTTTTTTATCTTTTATAAAAAGCTAGTTTTGTATAAATAAATTGATTTTATACAGCAGATTAGTTTATCATAGTAACATATTTAATATCATAGCTTATTTTTGTTATTGCTCCCTCTCAGCAGATCGCATATTGATACTTAATTACAGTGTCAAAACAGATACCGGGGACATAAGAATAATTTCTAGAAACCATGTATGAAATAAAATATACTAAGTGAAATCAATAAATAAAAAGAATTAACAAACATATTTCACAAAATTATACCTATGCTGCTAAACACAACCTAAATATTTCACATGTGGTGAACATACATAATATATTTATTAATTGTAAATAACTACATAATATTTGTAATGTGGGTGTGTCAGGGTGAGTGGCTGATTAATTCTTACAAACACACAATTAGACAGACACACTTTTACAAACAAACTGAGACAGACAATCCTAAACATATAGCGGGACATAAACAACCTTCCAAGGGCAAATACACCAAAGGATCAAACAGAGGTGAAAAGAGGATCTCCAACCCCCCGAGGCTATCCTGACAACAGAAGCAGAATGCAATTTAATTACAGGCTTTAGTAGGGTACATATAGTATATGTTGCAATTTACACCAGTGTAGATGCTTGTTTGTTGCTTCCTCTACTAATGGTGCATATTTAGGGAGCAAATTGTATTACAGAGTAGTAGTGGTTTGTTAATACATGTCTTCATTATGTAGTTACGAAATATACTCACTCCAGTATTTTTGCCATGCAAATCTTATGTATTAGCACATAAGACACAAGATGTTCCTGGAATGCAGCAGCCCATAGGGTCTCATAGAGTCGGACATGACTGAATGAATTAACACATAAACAGCAAATCATACATTATCAAAAATACAAATAAAAAATGTAACAATTAATCCAATCCAATGTACTGTATGCTCTACCTAAATATTATTTATTTAACCTGTTTTTTGTCAATTTATATTATATTCTAAATTAATCTAAAATACATTTATTTTCAATTATACATTAAATTAATAATATACACAATAATATACTTACACATATTACTATCTTCAGATATCTTAATTTCTTATTCCAAACTGCTATGCTGTCATCTTGCGTTTTTAAACTAAGCTAAGTGTCTCAATTTGTTTTTTTCAGATAAAAAAAACTTAATTTTAGGTAGAACCTCCCCTTTAAAATGTACTTTTAGTTTTGAGAAAGAGTAATGTCTTTCAAAAATGTTGTTTTTTGATATGTTGTCCTGAAAAAATATATATCTTTAAGGCCTTGCATTTCAATACAAAAAGGTTAATATTTCAACACTTTTCTTTGGTATCATGGGGTTAGTCCAGTTAATCCAAGCAACAGTAAACAGGATCACAAAGTATAATGATAGGGTTTTTACCTCTGTATTGCAAATTAAAGTCTAACATTAATGTAACAATATGGAAAACGTGACCAGCCATATACATTGTATTTCATTATAAAGGATTATTACCTTTCACTTTTCCAAATTGCCCATGTATTGTAATTAGTAACAATAGTTTTCAGTGGGTTGCTAGGTTCCATTCAATACAATTTCTGCAGTAAACACAAACACCATTTCCAGTTTACTTCTTTTGAATGGAAGTTCACAATTAGCCTGTCTCTTAGTAACTCAGCTTTGGAAGGCAGAACTCCAATTCCCTTCTGCAAAACTAGATGATAACAAGTTCTTTGCCATCATTTGCTGGGTTATTCTGAAATTTTGAAATTAAAAGCCTGACAGACTTGAACATATCATTAATCTACAAGGTAAGTGATTCCTTGGAACTAGCAAACAGAAAACTAGATACCAACAGCCTTATTAAATTGCGATTCGGCTAATTTAAAAGAACTCTATTTAAGCACAGAGCATATTTTTTTACACAAGTTTTTAGTTAGTGAACTTCTATCCAAAAGCAAGGTCTTCACTAACTAAAAACTTTTGTAAAAAAAATATGCTCTGCGCTTAAATAGAGCCCTTTTTAAATTTGCCGAATCACAATTTAATAAGGCTGTTATATCCTAGATCCATGTATTTTTTTTATAGATATTTTGTACTACACTGTTTGCTTACAAGTATAATAATTACATTAATATCGCATAAAATGTGAAATATTTCAGTGTTTATATAGCCCTAATGTTCATCCACTAATAAAATAAGATTATTTTTATGGATATTGTTTTATTTCCTAAAAAATAAGATCTTTTTTTTTTTTAAATGTTACTGCTGTGTATATGATGTTTGTATCTAAGCTGGATCTTTCCTGTTATGAGTAGTCCAGCATGGCAGCAGGAGTTGCAGCAAGGAGCTGCTAGATGGTGCTGCCGAAATTGTACACATTTTGTAAGCGCTGCTGCGATTGTACATAATTTCCAAGCTTAAACCGTTACCCTTACCCTAACCCTTACCCTAACCCCCTAACCCTTACCCTAAGACATCAGCAGCAAAATCTTGGCAGCGACATCTAACGGTTGCTCACTTCCACTGATGCTGCCTGTGCTGGCGTTGTGCCGGTGTTATCATAACAGGAAAGGACCTATAAGCTTTATAACTGCTTTTATAACAATATATTTAAATTAAAATGTAAATTTTGTATCCATAATTTAATGCATTCATACATAATTTACATATAGGAAATACATAAAAATTGTATTTTAAATAACACATGGCTCTTCTGTCACCCTCAAATGTGTAATAGCCTAACTTTAAGTCATCGTTATCTGTGAATTTATATGTCAGTGTGAATTTGCTATTGGAATAATAAAAGCTTTTTAATATAACAGTAAATAAATTACCCAGATGATCTTAAAATCCATTTTTGATACATTCATCTAAGGCTTGACAAGACAAGATTGGCTCTTTAATAATTGGGTTGCAGACCCCTGTGTTGGAGCTATATTGTTTATAATATGCAATAAATGCATATATACATTGGGTATGCACTACATTTCTTTGTGTAAATAACTTTGACATTCACTAAACTCTTAATCCAGCATTGTGTACATGGCATGTCAATGGTAGTTAATGCTAAATCCTCTGTTAGCATTTGTGAAATGTTAATGGGACACTGACTTGGATTAAACCAGAGGAAAGCTGGAGTTGTTCTTAGAAATATTTTAAATATTGTTTTTTTCCCCATGTGTTCAGCTGTTAAAGAGAAGATACAATGCTTTCCAATAAATCGTCCAGTCCTGAAAATGAACACAGTTATCTGTTTGCTAATCAAGTGGGCTATACTGCAAATGAAAGTTTGACATTTGAAAGAAGTAAAACCTTAGTGAAACCAAGAGACATCCCAGAGTCTGACATCTGGATAAAAAAGCCCCCAGACTTCAGTGTCAAGTTGTATAAATCATTCAAGATGCCAAGAAAGTCAGATGCAATAGATGAAAATCACCAACGAAAAAAGATCCAGCTCTACAAGAAGGCAAATGAGTTACAGAGGATTGAAGATAATCATCTTCCTATCTTGGTGAAAAAGGAAGAGCTTAACAAATTCCAAACAAAATTTAAAAATGTTGGACCATTTGAAGCCAGTTTAATGTTTGTCAAAAATGGGGTGTACCCAAAAGACAAATACAAAGACCCAAAACCACATGATTTTAGACAGGTATGTTACAAGAAATTATGCACATTACATGTATTCTATCTATCTATCTATCTATCTCTATCTCTATCTATCTATCTATCTATCTATCTCTCTATCTATCTATCTATCTATCTATCTATCTATCTATCTATCTATCTATCTCTCTCTCTATCTATCTATCTGTCTGTCTGTCTGTCTGTCTATCTATCTATCTATCTGTCTGTCTATCTATCTATCCCCCACACATTTACTCTGAGTACTTTCTACAGTTAGTCAATGTTAGATCAAATTTTTATCACTTAATATCTGTTAAAATGCATGTTAAAACTAACAAAAAATAACCACAGCTTCACATTCTTAGAGGTACTGTTAAAATGACACCCATTGACCACAGTGCATGCAGATACATTAACTCACAACATAAGTACCAGACAATAGTGAAGTGTACTGAGTGAGAGACATACAGACTCATTAAATTTGGAGACCGTAAGTCCAACGTGAGCCCCGCAATGGCTGCGGGCTTATAAATCCTCCGTGTTACAGGGCTATAAAATTAGAAGGGGCTGCGAGCTACAGGCTTGATATGCAAAACCGTAAACCATCTGCCAGCTGGCAGCTTTGAGGGCTAGAACGTAATCAATTAAGCAAGCCGGTAGTTACGGGTTTAGATGAAGCCAATGTAAACAGAGATCGGCAGCATTGCGTCACAAGAAAATTGATTGATTTCAAAGTCTTACGGGTTCAATAACGATCTACGAGAGAACCCACATTCCAGTCACAATGCAATATTAATAAAGCTGCAAATATGATATTCTATTACATGCGAGTTACAGTATATGTATTGACACATTAATTGCCGGGATCGATATAACGCAAAAAATATAACTGAAATTAGGTATTTTTCAGAGCCGATTTGCGGGCTTGACACTGTTGTGCTATTAATTCTAAGACCTAACATCACTTTCACTTTTAATAAAAGTACAGTAGTGTTTTTTTATTTGCATTACACGTGCTACGTATTGGACTTTACCCCCCTTGCGGGTCCTCTCAAGCACACATTGGGCTTTGGCCTTCATTTAAGTGTTACGGGCTTGACAGATCAAAGAATCTACCGGTGCGAATTTCAACGTTGCTCAACATGTAGGGTTTTCTCACCCTTGCTACATTTTAACCTGCAAGCCGTCAGCGGGCTGCATTACGGGGCTAATTTAATAGCAAATTTCTCTAATGTATACTTTGCGGGCTACGTTGTAACACATAGCCCCAATTTAATGAGGCTGTTGGTAACGCATTCTTACCTTCATAAAAAGAACCACAAAAACATAAATGCTAGTGAGTTTTGTGATGGAAAAAAGTTTTTAATAATCTAAAACTGTTAATGCAAAGTTTAGATGCAATAAATCTATTTTGGGGTGAAGAATTCCTCTCCACTCATCCCCTTGCCCTGTTTTTAGGAAGGGGTGTAGTGGTAGGATATCTAGAAGTATATCTAGCTGCATTCTATCAATACGTTGCACTAACATTTCTAGATAATTAATAAATTTCATAACATAACTGAAAACCTATAAATTAACACCTGCTTTTTACATATCTGAATTTTTCTAAAACTGTTTCCCTGGTCCTCTTGACTAAGCTTTGTTGAAGCAGTAAAATGTTTTTGATACCTCTTTCTGTACCATCTCATACTTACTAGTATTCACTAAGCCACTGTAAGTGTCATATTTACTGTACTTATCACTAAGCAGAAGGCAGATTCTAATCAATAAGTACATGTTAAGCATACATTAAGACAATGTTAAGAGTTTGTTAAATATACAAGATCAATCATTTTTCAAACTAAATAAATAATAACTATTGTCAGAGAAGTTGTAAAGGAGTTCCAGGTAACAAGAAAATAGAATAAGGATTTCAATTATGAGTTGAGTTAGCGAAACAGGTGTAGATCTGGGTACAGTAATAGTTATATCTCTGTACAATTATGTTATCATAATATTGAGTATGAATAAAATATTATAGTATAATATATCTTAGGATACAGGTGAAATTAGTTTTTTTCAGAATTGATTAACCAAGAATTTGAGTACTGATTCACAAAGTCTTTGTGCCTTCTTAAAGGGCGACTTACTTCAGTACAATGAGGAACACACCAATGTAAAGACCTCTTAACAGCATATTTAAAAAAAACCTTTGAAAAAAACTTTTGAATTCTGTTCTTTTTTCATTGAGATATTTATTATTATATGTATATTTACATGTGTCACTGGCAAGCTGCCAGACAGACCAACAGCAAGCTCCGGTGCAGGGAGCAGAGGAAAACTACAGTTAACCCTTTATAAATTCATCAGTGCATAGAAAGGAGTGTTAGTATCTGTTAAATAAGTGACTTTGCGGGTAACTGGGGTCCTGACTAACATATATTTCATTCTCTGCATCAGAGCTAAAAAAATGGCAGTTGACGGCAGATGTCATGCGTAGTCAGTGTGTTTGTAAACAGACCTAAAACCTTTGTTTTTTAACTGTTAAACGTGTAATTAATTAACAAATATAGATAATTTTAACATAAAAGTGTGTGCTCTTTCACACTATGAAGAGCATTTATGGTGAGGTAACTATTCCTTTAAAGTGTGCGATTCTACCTTCTTTAACTCATTACTCTAACTAGAGATGAGAAAATATTGTTAGTATGGCTTTTAAAGGATTACAAACGTCATTATATGTGCTTTGCACCATCAGTTAGAGGGTGGAAAATCATGTGGAAAATTTATTTTTAAAATTGATCAAAAATTTACTTAGATATTGTCATTTAGTTTAGCCCTTGTAGCCCTCCCACAAGAATCTGCATACATAATAAGGAAGGAGTCTGTAGCTGTTATACATTGAATTATGGATTTATACTCACTGTATAGGCAGACTATGGTGGCGCAGTGGTAATCAATGATAACAAATTAAAAACATTTTTTAAAAACAGTAAAAAAAATGAATGTTGGTGGGAATTAAAGCCAGAGACAACATCTTCAAGGGCAGAAACACTAGCTGTGTGCCTCAGGCAAGCTATTATACAAGCTGCTATAATTTAATAAAGTAGTTACAATGACTCAGTCACTGCCACATTCAACCCTTCTACTCCTTATTCTAATAATTATTCATTGTTCTGTGCGGTACAGACCTCATTACTCATTCAGACAGAGGCAACACAGTGAAATACCCAGACTTCTATTGATCATAACTCCCTGAATTCAGCATCAATTTTCAAAATGAAAACACTTTTTCCAAGTGCTTTTTTCACCCACTATCCAATATTTATTTGCAAGAGAGATCTTTTCCCGTGCCTAACACCACATTGGTAACAAAATTATTAAAAAAATGGAAAAACTTTATTGACACGTGCTCTCGAAAATATGCCACTATTCAAATAATTGAGTCTAATAACTTTTATGTATCACTATATTGGCCTTCCATTTAATGAATGAAGTCTGCACAAGCGCTAATTTCATCTAGTTAAATGATATGGGATATAAAAAATTATTCAACCCTCTATATTGCTAAGTTCTGGGATCAGATAAGTGATTATACATCTTTAAATGTATCCCCCTTGATTTCCTTTTAATGGGGTAGTATAAAGTAGGTGGTACACAAAAGCAAATACAAGTTAAGGTACGGAATGAGAAATACATTTAGTTATATGCTATTGTCCCCTGAAGAATTATAATACAAGCCCAAATACTGTATATAAATAATCGGAGACTGGAAATTATACATTACACAAGTTCTTTTATTTTAATAGCGGCATATTTTGGAGAGGGCGTGCCAATAAAGTTTTTTCAATTTTTTTAATATTCTCTATAAAATGTTGCAGAGCACATATAGGGGACTTTGTGGTTCTTTAACTGTATAGCACTGAGAAGAAAAAAGTTAAAGGACAATGTAATATGTGTTTAAAGAGCATAAACAATAATTACATATGTGAGAAGGGAATTCTTTAGTGACGGAGTTACGGCTTATGCAAAGTGGGGACAAACATGTGACCCCCCACAGATTATTAGCTTTGCTGAGCTGGTGATCATGTCAAAAGTTCCCATAGTTAATTCCTCCAAATAGGAGCACTTGACAGTAAGATATGAGGCAGCGGCTCAGAGTCTGCTGGGTTTGGCAGACACTGGCCTACAGTACCTAGCAACTCTAAATAAGCAACATGTGTTTGTTTAGCAATATTACTTTATCTGACACAAATCTGTAGACATCAAAGGAGCTATGTGTATGGGAGCTGGGGGCACTTAGTGCTATGGCTAAATATTGAAAGTATAAAATAGTTAATAAAAAAAATCTTACAGAAGGCAGCATTATCAAATAATTGCTAAATGCTGAAATGCTTATTTCCAAATAAAATAATTCTTAAACTTGTTTAAAACATTGTTTTTCTGCAGTATGAAACTGGCATCCCTGATTTTGAAACAAATTATTTCAGAGATCCTTTCAACCTGAGATTCAAATCGCAGCATCTGAGCTTTGGTAAGTAAATATTAACAGGGTTATCTGTTGTTATGAGGTGACTCTTCAGTGTCCTCTGATTCTCTTACAATAGCTCTCAGAGAGACAGTTCAAAGGCTCAGATAAAGAATCTAAATAATGCTTTCAATAAACAATTACAGGCATGGGGGGGGGGAGAGGGAAAGGAGAATATTGAGGGAGAGACTGTGCAAGAGGGAGTAGAAAGATAAGGGGGACAGAGAGACAGCTGGGGAGGGGACAGGTAAGGTGGGCACAGGGAAAGGAGAAAGCAGAAAGAGTGGTATACAGGCAGGGGTAGTAGATCAGAATGGGGTGGGGGGTGGGGGCTAGGAGATCAGAATGGGGGGGGTGGCCACCCCACCCCCCATTCTGATTTATTACCCCCATTTGTATTACACTCTATCTGCTTTCTCCTTTCCCTCTGCCCCGCATGCCTGTCCCCCTCCCCAGCTGGCTCTCTGCCCTCCTTATCTCTCTACCACCTCTTGCTCAGTCTCTCTCTCAATAGTCTGCTTTCCCTCTCTCTCCCCCCCACCCATGCCTGTCCCCCTTCCCAGCTGTCTCTCTGCCCCCCTTACCTATCTTCCCTTTCTCCCTCTCTACCCTCTCTTGCTCAGTCACTGGGATGCCCAGTTTATCTTTTCCAGGAGAGCAGTCTCAGTACACATGTACTGTACTTTCCAGGCACTAGATGGCACTGTGACGAGCGGCATACTGGTGGTGCCACGTGCTATACATGCACTCACACTCCAATTTGCGCTAGCGAAACAGGCTAGATCCTAAGTCTAAAACACACAGACTTTTCCCTGGGGTTCTTTACGTAACACAATTCCTTTCTATCTGGTACATTGTACTTCCAGCACTGTCGGTCTCTGGTTCTCTCTATACCATTTCAGCTTCTCTAAGCTGTGCTGCTAGCAGTTTGCATCCTTTTCACATTTCAAATCCACTGGTTACCCAGATTCTATTCCTCAGCCTGACTCAGGCACCTCCTTGGGCCCAGCCACACCTGTAGCTTAAATAAGATTGTTCCAACCATTCTCAGACGCAGCTTGATGTTGTGAGAAAGCTCTTTTACTCCTGCAGGTCTGGATTTGTGGATTCGGCAAATGGCTTTACTTAGTCTAAGACTCAGATACCTGCCTTCTAGGATTTTCCCATATCTCTGTCCAGCTTTGTCACACTTCCACTCAGCTCAATATCAGGGGTTGAGCGACTTCAACCAAGAAGTAGTGGTTTCTTGAGAAGGCATCCGCTTCATGGTCCTTAACTGTCCTGTGTTTCAGATCAAATTTACACTGCTGTAATAAGAGAAACCACATTGTCAGCCGGGTATTTGTCTCTCTGTTGAGCTGCATCCATTGTGCCAAAATGTCTTCCCAGTAGGTACTCTCTTTCTACCACCCAGTACTGTTGATCTATCAGAAGTAGTTTCCTACTCAGGTACAAAATTGGGTGTTCTTCTCCCACTATCAGTTGTGGCAAGACTGCTTCTAATCTAACATGCAATGTGTCACTTTGAAATCTAATGCCAACAATATAGGTTCTTGGTATAACGCTGTTAACTTTTCAAAAGTCTTGAGTGCATCTGGACTTCATTATAGAGCATCTGAAGCCTTTGCCTTCATCAAATCAATCCCTAGGAATGGTCAGGCTAGTTTCTTCCTAAGGGTTCTTGGCAAAGCTACAATGGCTTCAAATATGCAACACATTGGGGACACCTCATTCAGCCTTCTAAAGTTGCTACATAAATGTGTTGTCTTATCAGGATTTGGAATCAGTACAATCAGACTGTACCATTCACTATTGTTTCAAGCTTTTTTTAATTTCAGCTCTTACTATGTCTCTTTTTGCTTCCAGTATTCAATGTAGCTTGACGGTCATTCCAGGCTTTGTAATTATGTCATGGTGGATCTTATTGGTCTGTCCTGGATTGGTTATCACTTGTAGAACTTCTTCCCTTTGCTGTGTGGATACATTGGGAAATATCAGTACTTCAGGAAGCAGTTCTTCCGACTGGGCAATAGAGAAAGCTAGGACTACTTCAGCATCTCTCTCATGCCATGCTTTCAACAAATTGTTATGATATATTTGCTCTGGTTTGCGTTGGTCAGGTTGTTTGATCTTGTAGTCTACTTCTCTGGTGGCTTCTATGAATTCATAAAGGTCCCAGCCATCTTGCCAGAAGTTTGCTTTCTACAGTAGGTTCTAGTGTCATTACTGTGTCACCTGGTTGATCAGACCTGAGCTTTATGATTATAGTAGGTTTCTGTTGCTTCTCGTCTCAATCCATATGTTCTTTGACTAGAGGGCTGATTTGTGGAATTTTATATTTCAGACTTTGGGGGTGTATTCTATAATATTTTCTCCTGGCACAACTTGACCTACTCATATTTCACGAAGAGTATCCAGTATTCCCCTATAATGACATCCATGTAAGAGTTAAAATTATGAGAATCCAGTAGAGGCCTGAGGTACCTCTTGAACTGCAAATAGACAAGGTAATAACATGTAAAAAAAAATCCATTGCTGTTCTCCACTTTTCTGGTCATTCCCTTTAATGTTCAATTACATTTCTCCACCAGTGCATCTGTTTGGGAATGATATACTGATGTTCTCAAAGGTTTAATAATTTACCCAGATCCGTCATCAGTTTAGACATAAATGTTCATTGGTCTGTAAGTATTTCTCTTGGAATTTCCACACTACAAAAGAGAAGAACCAGCTTTTTAGCACGTTCTTAGACCATGCAGTCCTCAAAGGAAAAGATTCTGGATAACAAGTAGCATAATCGACTACAACCAGGATGTAATGGTGCAACCAAAAAAGTATTCTTGAGTGTTCCTACTAGATCTATTGCTATCCTTTTAAGAAGTTCCTCTATAACCAGACGAGGTATTAGTGTAGCCCTTAATTTGGGCTAAGCTGACATTCTGTGCAAGGCAGACATTAATGGTGTACTACTGCATAAATTCCAGGTCAATAGAACCTTTTCATAATTTTATTTAGGGGCTTTTTCTATTCCCAAGTGGCCTCCAAAGAGATGGCTATGGCCCAGTTCCATCACTTTCTTTCAGTGTTCCTGAGGTACCAGAAATTGTTCTATAACCTCATTGACAATCTTGACAATTCGATACAGGAGATCTCTTTGTCAACACAAAATAGGGGCCTTGAGGAGTTTCTATTACCTGTACTGCTATTCCTTTCACCTCCAGCACGTAATTTCATACATTCTAAAGAATAGGATCATCAACACAATACAGGGCAGATCTTCAGCTTCCATGTCTGCCATTCATATCAGTTGTCATCCTCTGTGAAGGAGATTCTACTGTCTGCTGTTCCTTCTGGCTTAGCCTGGGATGCTGCTAGTGCCTCCTCTTGTTTGTGTTTGTTCCTGATATCTGTTCCCACCTTTTTTCCTTCTTTCTCTTTCTCTATTATCCCAACTGGAGAATAGCTCCACATCAAAGAAAAAGAAGATTTCCCTTAGTGCCGCAAGAGGGTTCCAGTTGATGTCCTCTACTTAATCAGTTTTCTATTTTATCTTGTATAAATGTTTCAAAACATAAAAAATTCCTGCACAATACTACAGCATAGGGTAGCAGAGGCATCATAGGGCTGGTAATTCGGGCTCACACATTCTGCACTTCAATACAGGAAGTCTTCGTAGGATAATTCATAATGGTATCATGCACACAAGCTATGCCCATCCTTTTTTCTGCCTTTCAGTTATTTGCGGCTACCACTCACCGGACAGCAGGGTTACTGTGCTTCCAAAGTGAATAGGTCCCATGACCTTCTTGCTATTTAACAGTACCTCAGTAGTGAGCAGATGTTTTACCTCTGCCAGTCCAACTATATCCGTTCGCTAAGTCACAATGAGGTACAACCATCCCAAGACCACACTGCATAGGCTCTTCTCTGCTAGGACATTGGACATCTATATGTCCTTATTCTCCATTGTGAAAAATGTAATCTTGTTCCCAAAGGTGCTTTGTTTTACCTCTGGGCAGCAAGAAACCTTCTCTTCCAATTTTCTTCCTCAGGCTCCCTTCTGTCAGTTGTGCACCCCAGGAATTTCCAGTGACCATTTCAGTATGCTGAACTTTTTCTGATCATTCTCACTTCCATGACCCTGTTCTTTCTGCCCTGGGACCATCAGGGTCAATCCAATTGACCAGTTCACCTATGGACTAAGGTCCGCATTGGCCTACCCATTCTCTCATGTCATATGAAAGTTGTCTCCAATAATGATCCATTGCTAGAATTTCCACCATTTGTTCTAGAGAGTTAGTTCTGCTTTGAGGTCATAGTATGCACACTGAGTTGCTCCACTAAGAAATAGTACCAGTATATCAGCCCACTAGGTTTTAGGCCAGGCTTGTTGAGTAACAGTCCTTTCCAAGGATAGTAAATAAGTATCCACATTATCTTCCTTGTTCTTCTTTTGAAATAAATTACTGGCTCTAATTACTGCCACAGGTTCTGTTGTTCCTGAAAGTTTTTTTCCAAGACACTTTAATTCAGAGCTATTTGTTTAGCCAGCAATTTGTTAAACTCCTATTGTTGTTGGTTGTTTTCTTGTTGCTGTCTGACTGATGTAGCAATAGCGGTGGGTGGATCACTGGCCCACCCTTCAATTCATATATTCCACCTTAGGAACCCTTAGTTATGTAGTGTTAATATATAACTGTAGTGTTACTACACTGGAAGTCTAAAATACACAGACTTTTCCCTTGGGGTATATTACTTATAGGTAATGCAATTCCTCTTGGTAATGGCAAAAGAGGAGACTGGCTAAAATAGAAAAGGAAACATTTGTTGCAAAAGAGAGTAAGACTAACAGATAGAGGGCCAGGAAGAAAGCTATAGGACCATTACAATGTTACATAGGCCGTCTGATAATTAGTGACCAGGAAAAAGCAGAAGAGCTAAACAGGTTCTTTTCTTTGGTATACACAAGGGAGGGGTACCAGTGGTTGGGACACCACAACATAATGGGGCTACACTACCTTCGCTGAATAATTGGTTAACACAGGTAGAAATCCAAAAGTGGTTGAAAAAAATAAATGTTAATAAAGCCATAAGTCCTGATGGAATACATCCAAGGGTATTGAGGGAACTGGGTCCTATATTAGCCAAAACATTATATTTAGTTTTTCAAGATTCACTCAACACTGGGTCGCGACCAGCTGACTGGCGAAAAGCAGAGTTGATACCTATATTTAAGAAGGGAGCTAGAGCAAATCCTGAGAATTATAGACCAGTAAGCCTCATTTCTGTAGTGAGAAAGCTTTTAGAAGGGTTGATATGGGATAATATACAATAATATGTCTATTTGAACAGGATTATAAGTAGGAGTCAACATGGATTTATGAGGGATAGGTCATGTCAAACAAATCTTATTAGTTTCTATTAGGAGGTTGGTAGGAACCTGGATCAAGGCAACTCTGTAGATGTAGTCTTTTTTGGATTTTGCAATGGCTTTTTATAGAGTGCCACATGTAGGACTATTGTGCAAACTAAAAGATTCAGGAATTGCAGTAAATATCTGCTCATAGATTGAGAGCTGGCTAAAAGACAGGAAGCAAAGGGCTGTTGTAAATGGAACATACTCCGATTGGACTTCTCCTTTTTATTATATTTATTAATGACTTAGAGGTGGAAAGTAGTGTCTCCATTTTTGCTGATGACACAAAGTTGTGCAAGGCAATTAAATCAGATAATTATGTACTTTCCCTCCAAAGGGATTTACATAAATTAGAGGTATGGGCATCTAAATGGCAGATGAAATTTAATATGAATAAATGTAAAGTTATGCATCTGGGAAGGAAAAATAGCCATGCAATTTATAATCTTAATGCAAATATAGGGGTATCAGATATTGAAATGGATTTGGGAGTACTTATGGACAACCATTTAGGTAACAGTGCTCAATGCCAAGCAGCAGCTGCAAAGGCAAATACACTATTAGCATGTATTAAGAAGGGTATAGAAGCAAGGGAAGCAAATCTAATTCTGCCACTATACAAATCCCTAGTACCTCCTTATTTGGAATATGGAGTACAATTTTGGGCACCACTTCATAAAAATGACATTTTAGCGCTGGGAAAGGTACAGAGAAGGGCTACAAAACTAATAAGGGGAATGGAGGGGCTACGTTATGAAGAAAGACTAACCAAATTAAGCTTATTTTTTCTAGAAAAAAGGCGTTTAAGAGGATATATGATTGCCTTTGTCAAGTGAGCTTTTTGTGCCAAGAGGTTTTCAACTGACAGGAGGATATCTTTTGAGGTTAGAAGTAAAAAAGATTCCACCTTAAAGAAAGAAAAGGGTTCTTCACAGTAAGGGTGCTGTGAAGTTTCTTGCTGACATACAGTGGCTTGTAATGGCTTTCACAAGAAATTCTTAAACCCACTTTTAGCACCAAATTAACAGTCTCTTCTGGGGTTGTGTCCATGTTTCAGGCACTTTCAATTAACACAATACAAGAAGCTGTATATACTTTGCCAAGTATCCCTCATAAATGCATGTTGGCTGCTATTTATAATCCTGTTCAAATGGACATGTTCTTGTATATTATCTCTTATTAACCCTTCTAAAAGCTTTCCCGCAGTCTCCTATGGGTTGGTGCCTGTGTTTCAGGCACTTTGATGGAGGAATACAATACAAGAGGCAGTATGTACTTTTCCAAGTTTTACTAAACAATGAATCCAGTGATACAACAATAACAAACAAAACAAATCAATGAAAATAATAGGTCTAGCTTTCACTGGAGCACTGCCTTAACCAAAAAAACACTTGTCCCCACTAACCAGCTTTCATCCAGCTAAACCTTATTGAAGCAAAAGAAAAAAAAAGAGACACAGGGGAGGGAAGAGGGGAAAGAGACACAGGGGAGGGAGCGGGGGAAAAGAGACAAAGGGGAGGGAGGGGGAAGAGAAACAAGGGAGGGCAGAGGGGGGAAAGACCCAGGTGAACAAAATATGGGGCATAGACACAGGGGAGGGGGAAGAGAGACATAGTGAAGGGGGGGAAGAGACATGAGGGGAAAGAGACACAGGGAGGAGGGAGACACAGGGGAGGGAGGAGGGGTTAAAAGAGACACAGGGGAGGGGGTGAGACACAGAGGGGGGAAGAGACATGGGGAAAGAGTCACAGTGGAGGGGGAAGAAAAACAGGGGAGGGTTTTGGGAGAGACACAGGGGAGGGAGAGGGGAGGAGAGACACAGGGGATGGAGAGGGGGGATACACAGGGGAGGGGGAGAAGAGACACAAGGGAGGGAGAGGGGCAGGAAGGAGACACAGGGGAAGGAGAGGGGGCGAGGGACACAGGGGAGGGAGGGTGAAGAAGAGACAGAGGGGAAGGGGAAGAGACACAGGGGAGGGAGAGGGGGAGAAAGGAGACACAAGGGAGGAAGAGGGGGGAAAGAGACACAGGAGAGTGAGAGGGGAAGAGACACATGGGAGGGAGAGAGCGAGGGGAGAGACACAGGGGAGGGAGAGGGGGGAAAGAGACACAGGGTAGGAAGTGGGTAAAGAGACACAGGGGATGGAGAAGGAGAGACACAGGGAAAGGGGTGTGAAACACACATAAAATATTATCCCGTCAATTTTGACGGGCATGTTACTAGGAAATATATATAAACTAGGAAATTGCCCACCAAAATGACGGCAATAAAATTTGATGCCTGGCAATGCTGTTTGCCACACAATGCAATGTTCTGCCACCTATGGTGCTCATCTCGTGGCTCATTACAGGCCTCTGCAACCTGCAACTTTTGTGCTTGGGAATGCCATGTATCTCTTTCCACCATCTACTCCCTGCTCCTCCCCTGTGTCTTTCTCCTCTGTGTCTCTGGTGAATCTTTGCGTGGCGTGCGCTGACTGCCGTTGTTTTTATTTTCAAAGCCCTGCGTGCCTGGCGTTGTTGGTGAAAGTGTTACTGTCTATGCCATTGTGTATTTTCTAAGTCCTGCATGCCTACGTTGTTCGTCTGTGTTACTGTATTTTACATCGTGTATTTTCTAAGTTCGGCGTGCCTGGCCTTGCTGAGCCTAGTTTTCATCCTGTTTCAGAATTTTCTAATTTTTTCGGCCGCCATTTTTCTTCCCACTTTAGGGATTTTCGTTCGTTAAAAAAGACAAAATATGCCTCAAATGCAGCCTCATTCACAGGCTCACTGGCTCTCCCCTGTGCTGTGTGTGAGTGTGTACATTTTTTTTCAAAAGGTTTTTATTAGGTAACCAAATAAACCGGAGGATAACATAAAAGCCAAGTAGCAGTTTGACATTATTAACATACAGTCATACCCAATTAAGGGGAAAAAGAAAGAAGAAAAGGTTAACATTACACCATAATAAGATACCATATAATAGTCAAATTCAAGTTAACCAAAAAGATCTATCCCCACTTGTTGGAAGGTCTAAGGGTAGCCAGGTTACCTATGTTTTTCCAATTTTCTAAGGAAAAAGTTTACCTAAAATAAAACAGTTTGGTAGGCTCGGTCGAGCAGAGCAAACATCCAGAGCCTAAGTAAGAAACGTACAGAAAAGAAAAACAAAAAACTAACTATATTGTATAGATACAATATAACTCTAATTGAGATAAAACAGTATAACAAAAGAGAAAAATAAAAAGCATTGTTCACTACACATGAAATTTAAATTCGAAAACAAATTTTTGTCTCAAGGGTATTGAAGTATAAGTCCTGTTGGTTACCAGCTCGGTTCCACCGCCCGTCCCGCCTCCTCCAGTCCCCGGTCCGCAGCTCCAATGTAAGAATTAGCAAAATATAGCACAATGTTAATTAAGAAGACTTCACGTGATAAGGGGCCTATAGGGAGAATGAAACCAGGGATTGCATATCTGGAGAAAAATAGGCATACGGTCCATTCTCGCGAATTTTTTGTAGTACAAGTTAGAAAATCCGACCAGACCTGGGGCTTTACCTAATTTCAGTTTTTTAATTGTCTCCAAAACTTCCTCAACCGTAATTAAAGAGTTCAGACCCTCTCTCTCTTGAGCCGATATATGTGGAAGATCGTAGGACTCAAGAAAGGTGGAGATTTGATTAGTATGTTGCTTCTGCGTGGATGAATAGAGCTTTTGAAAAAAGGTAGTAAAGATTTCTTTATTTCTCATTTGGGCTATAAGTGATGTTCCCAGAGGGGCTTTTGATCTTGAAAATTTGGGAGTGGGCTAGCTTCCCTTTTAATTTTCTAGCAAGTAGAGAATCCGGTTACGCTTTTGTGTAAAATGTATGGCCCGTCCATCTCAATGCTTTTTCAGTTTGCGCTGAAAGTATTAAATCCAATTCTGCTCGTAATAGGTCTATTTGTTTACGGCGCTGGGTTGAGGGATTTGTCTGGTTAGATTTTTCTAAAGCTAAAAGTGACGCTCTGATCTCAACTTCCCTTTTTCTTTTTTGTCTCTTGTGTGCAGCAGATAGTTTAATGCAAGAGGCCCTAATAACGGCTTTATGTGCTGCCCAAACCCACCCTATAACCGCACCTGGGGTCAGGTTATTTAAGAATTATTGGCTGAGATCCGAGGCTACCTGGTCCTGAAAGGTTTGATTGGACAGGAGCATATCATTAAGCTTCCATGTATATGGGGGTTTGTATACAGTGCCAAAATTAAGGGACATGAGTGGTCTGACCAGGGACAGGGGCGTATTTCGGAGGCAACTAAGCCATCCGACAAAGATGAATCCATTAGCAATGTATCTATTCTGGAGTATGAGCCATGCACAGGGGAGTAAAACGTGTACTCCCTTTCTCCCTGATGTTTCAGCCTCCAAGTATCCAGCAAATGAAGCTCCTCGAGCAGTCTATGGATGTGCTTAATTTTTTTTGAGAATTTATCTCCCTGGGACTTAGAGGACCTATCCATGCTAGGGTCTAGAGCTAAGTTGATATCCCATCCTAGAATGATTTTGCCTGTATCTATTGATTTGAGATGAGCAAGGAGTTTAATGAGAGTATTTTGGGGGGACGGTAGTGGGGGAGTACAGAGCTATAAGAGAGATCTTAGTATTCAGAAGGTATCCTGTTAGTAAAATGTAGTTACCCTCTGGGTCAATTTTTTTACTCTCCACGGTGAAAGGGAAGTCTCTATGGAGTAGTATAGCCACGCCTGCCTTCTTAGTGGGACAAGTTGAGGTTATGAAGTAGGGGTATGATTTGTGTAAGTAAGAGGGGGTTTTTCCTTTAGCAAAATGAGTTTCCTGCATAAATATTACTGAGGGTCGAAGTGATTTATATGAGATAAGCGCTTTACGCCTTTTAAATGGGGAATTAAACCCTTTAACATTGTGAGTGAGAAAGGTGAAAGAAGTGTCAGTCGTACCTGTGGGAATAATGAATGCTCAGGAAGATGTTGAGACCGCCGCTAAGCTCATGGCGGCTGAGGACCAGAGGCGGAGCAGGAGCGAAGGACCGGAGCCAGACAACCCAGGATGCAGGGGAGAATAGAGACAAAAAGAACAGTTTAAAACATTGAGAAAATATCCCAAAAAATCAACATCTTATCAAACAATATAAAAAACAACAGTATAGTGGAGGTAAATCCTCACTAAATAACTTAAAGCACGCAAAGTGCCGAGGGCAAGGGGGGGGGGATCTCCCCAACCTTGGAATCCCTACTAGTGAGGTGGGGAAAAGTATAGGTCCAAGCGTGTATTAAGGTTAAATTAATGGACCTGAAGAGGCCCGGACAGTAGTTACAAACTGCCAGGTAGGAGGGTTTTTGAGTCTAAGATTGGATTTAAATTGAGGGGCCTGAGGGTTTAGGCCAGCCCAATGCCGGGGGGGGGGGGGGGGTTAGGGGTGAGTGCAGACTAGGGCGGGGGCCTTTCTGGGAAGGTTAGTGGATCCACTATGTGTCTAAATTATATGGAAAGATCCAAATGGGATTGATGTTGCCTTGTACAGGAGAATGGGAAGGGTGTTAAAGCCGATTCTCAGGCACATAGTGGATACAGTTTAAGATCGGACTCCCAGGGACAATAAACATAGGGGGCAAATTAAACCTGAAAGTCGACTTGGTGTGGGTAAGAGAACCAAGTAATCTAAAGTTCCAAAGTTGCCTTGGAAAGTATGTAGGAGTTCAGCATATCCTACTGGGAAGTGTAAGCCTAGAGTAATGACTCCGGATTGCAAGTCTTAAATAGTCATTGACGAATATCAGGGAAAGCGATCCAAAATTAGATTTTTGTGGGTGAGGAACGCACAACCGAATTACTAGGAATGTCCAGCGAAGGTTTAGAAAGAAGCGTAGAGACGTTTGGTGTGACCTCTATTCGGGAAGGCCTCCGGGGTCACTTAGGTTTCTAGGCTGTCACCCATTGCGTAGTCGGGCGTTGAGAAGGCGGCATTATTGCAGGCTCCACCGAGCTGGGGTCCAGAGGGTTTGGGGGTTCCGACAGTCCAGGATCTGGGGCTAGATTGAGTTGAGCCAGGAAAGCCATACATTCTCCCAGTGAGAAAGCTGTATAAGCGGATGTAATGATATAGGAATCACAAGGTTGTGGAGACCAGTAGCCAAGGTCAGCAATAATCCAGTTCAGCAACTTGTAGGTGAAACAGGAACAAGCTTTATTGAAGGGATCAGGAACCAACAATAATCTGGCAAGGATACAGAGACAGGAAGTGCCTTATATAGGCCAAGAACCAGACAGCTGACCAGACACAGCTAAAGAGAGTTGTCACTGATCTCATTACTTTTAGAGTCAAGGTATCAGATCTCAGACAAATCTGCAAGAGGCAGGCTGGCGTACCGGTAGGGAAGAGGTCCAGCAACATGCAAACCAGGGTTCGTATCCCAGCAGAGTCAATTCCTCACAGCGGATGAGCCCACTTGAAAGGAGAGGCTGAATGGGAAACCCCATCTATATTTAATTTTGCTGTGAATGAGGATTGCAATTACGGGCTTCATGAGTTTACGTTTCCAGAGCATAGATGGTGCTAGATCCACATAAATCTGCAGAGTGGAGCCGTCTGGACCCACAATGGCGGGGGACTTTCTGGCTTCCTGTAGAAGAAAGTCTCTTGCATTCTGGCGGAGAAAGCGGACCAAAACGTCCTTTGGTTGATCAGAGTTCGGGGGACCTCCCAAGGCTCTATGAGCTCTCTCGATTTCCCAAGCTGACTCTGGGGGCATCGGTAAGAGAGACTGAATAGTTGTTTGCAGGTACAGCAGAAGATTAGTTACCGCATTAGGAAAGCTGCGGAAGCGAACATTGAATAGTTTTGAGCAGTTCTCCAGATCTTCTAGCTTGGCTTCAAGGGTGGACATTTGCAGTGAGTGTTGGTCAATCACCTGCCTATCAGAAGATTGTGACTCAATGATTTGATCTGTTAGGTTTTCCAGGTTTTCCCAAGTCTTGGATTTCCTGCTTGATTTCCCTGACCGCCGTGGATAGGCGAGCTTGTAAGAGAGCATCTATTTTTGCCACTGTCGCATCTGTCAAGTCCACATGTGGAGGGCAATCCGGGGTATCCTTGATGTCCGAGCTGTCTGAAGAAGTGGGATCTGGCTGCGGAGATGGAGCCGGTGGAGGGGCTTGTGTTGGAAAGTGATCCTTAATTCCTCTAGATTGCTGGATTTTCTTGCTAGATTTCCCCATGATGGATAGGAACATAGTGTTTTTAGCAGGTGAGGCTGAGGCACGAAAATGTGAGAGGACACTGTTTAGGCTGACAATCGGGAGGCACAGGGATAGGCTTTCTTTCTGACAACAAGTAGGGATTATATCCGTTTAGCCCCGTCCCAGTCAAAACACACCCGTAGGCTGAGTGCCCTCAGGTATAGATACTAATTTTTCATCATTAGATAAGGATCATGTCCAAGAGGTCTCCAGTCTTGTCAAATCAAGTCATTGGGCCTGGGGCCTTCAGGTACACTTATAGTGCTATTCAGGCATTATGATAGGAAGACTTGGCTGGTGAGAAAGCGTGTGGAGAAAAAAGTCTTGTCCCATGAGATAGCTGAGAGGAGCAGGTAATGATGAGGGGTGCAGGGAGTGGTTAACTGGAAGGCCTTATAGCTCTCAATGTTGTATAGAGCTGTAAATACTTTGTAGGCTCACCAGATGGCAGTGTGGTGTAGTTTTATTGTTGCAGATCTGAATTTGCAGGCCTGAAATTTGCCCACTAGATGGAGCTGTGCAGACAAATTAAGTGAGCTATTTCTATCAAGTTGTTATGTTCAGACCTTTGTCCAAAACATGTTGGGCGTGCCACCCTAGCAAGTCTTCCAGCCCTTGGAGTAATTCCCAGCCACTATATTTGATAAAAGACAGTTCTGGCAAGAATGTATTGTAGAGATAACAAATCACAATGGATTTTCTTTTGGGTTTATAGTCCTGGAATACTGTAAATCACCAGATACAATAGATTAGGGCTTTCCTTTAACCCCTGGGGGTCTGGCTTGTTGTGTAACAGCTCTCTGTACCTTGCTTCTAGGCCTTTAACACTGTGCAGGCACTGGGGTTTAAAGTGTTAGGTACTCCTTAGTGGTTCATCAGTTTAGTTCTTAGCATCCCCAGATTAGAGGGTATCTGTGCAAGCATGTTAGCTTTTGTTTCTTGCCTTTGTTGTACTTTGTCAATATGAGTGTGGGCAGACTTTGACTCCAAGCCCTTTAGGCTTCACTCTAGAATTGGAGGTGTGGGAGGTGTATGGGGCCCCTGGATTGGAAGGTCTGGTCAGAGGGTAATAATCTGGGACTTTATAAAGCAGAAATAGTCTGCATTAATTTTTCACAGTCTCCCACATAAAATGCATAGGTTATATTTGTATTATTATATGAGATATAAGCTGCTGGGTCTTTTTTTTATTTACATAATTCACAATTATACAGTTTATTGTGAGTACAATCCAGATTGTATTCTATATCTACAAATCGTTACACAGAAAAGATCTCCAATAGTGTAAGGCATCTAGATTAGAACTGTATTGGTTTGATCCAGACAAGCAATTTTGGTGTTTACCAACCTTAAGTATGGATGGTGTTTATCAGATTCTCCTTTGTTCTGGTTCAGCAGCAAATCTCAGAAGAAAAAGTTACCAAACTTGAATTTTTAAACCAGCTGAATACTCTTGTGCACAATCCTGGTCATATATATCAATTTGGTGATAGATAAGTCACTTTATATATGATCTTATATGTTTTTTCAACAGAGCTCATGCAGCACACATCCTCTTTCCTTGAATGTTAGCTCCGCCCCCCTCGTGTGTGTCTCGGGATGATCACCAGCTAAATCTCGGCGCTCATTGCAGCCTAAGTCGGACGACGGCTCGTTTCTCTTTGCGAGGCTCGCAAAGAGTGACGACAACTCGCAGTATGGCAACTATACATGTTATATATTTTGTACTACCAGTCCCACACTGATGAGATCCAATAAAATCAAAACAGTGACTGTGTAGGTAGGTGTCCTAATAGAAGCAAAATCCATCCTATGATATGCATGAAAGCTGTGCTATAATAGTAGGCATATGCTAAGAGGAGCCATGTATAAAGTAGCATAGGATTAAAGAGTGAACATGCATTGTACACTCATTTGGATGTCCTCGCACAGCTTCCCAGAGTGCAGTGCATTAAAAAGGTTTTTTAAGACATCTAAATGTGAACACAAATGTATTCTTTTTTCACTATATATATATATATATATATATATATATATATATATATATATATACAAGGAGTGCAGAATTATTAGGCAAGTTGTATTTTTGAGGATTCATTTTATTATTGAACAACAACCATGTTCTCAATGAACCCAAAAAACTCATTAATATCAAAGCTGAATATTTTTGGAAGTAGTTTTTAGTTTGTTTTTAGTTTTAGCTATTTTAGGGGGATATCTGTGTGTGCAGGTGACTATTACTGTGCATAATTATTTGGCAACTTAACAAAAAACAAATATATACCCATTTCAATTATTTATTTTTACCAGTGAAACCAATATAACATCTCAACATTCACAAATATACATTTCTGACATTCAAAAACAAAACAAAAACAAATCAGTGACCAATATAGCCACCTTTCTTTGCAAGGGCACTCAAAAGCCTGCCATCCATGGATTCTGTCAGTGTTTTGATCTGTTCACCATCAACATTGCGTGCAGCAGCAACCACAGCCTCCCAGACACTGTTCAGAGAGGTGTACTGTTTTCCCTCCTTGTAAATCTCACATTTGATGATGGACCACAGGTTCTCAATGGGGTTCAGATCAGGTGAACAAGGAGGCCATGTCATTAGATTTTCTTCTTTTATACCCTTTCTTGCCAGCCACGCTGTGGAGTACTTGGACGCGTGTGATGGAGCATTGTCCTGCATGAAAATCATGTTTTTCTTGAAGGATGCAGACTTCTTCCTGTACCACTGCTTGAAGAAGGTGTCTTCCAGGAACTGGCAGTAGGACTGGGAGTTGAGCTTGACTCCATCCTCAACCCGAAAAGGCCCCACAAGCTCATCTTTGATGATACCAGCCCAAACCAGTACTCCACCTCCACCTTGCTGGCGTCTGACTCGGACTGGAGCTCTCTGCCCTTTACCAACCCAGCCACGGGCCCATCAAGACTCACTCTCATTTCATCAGTCCATAAAACCTTAGAAAAATCAGTCTTGAGATATTTCTTGGCCCAGTCTTGACGTTTCAGCTTGTGTGTCTTGTTCAGTGGTGGTCGTCTTTCAGCCTTTCTTACCTTGGCCATGTCTCTGAGTATTGCACACCTTGTGCTTTTGGGAACTCCAGTGATGTTGCAGCTCTGAAATATGGCCAAACTGGTGGCAAGTGGCATCGTGGCAGCTGCACGCTTGACTTTTCTCAGTTCATGGGCAGTTATTTTGCGCCTTGGTTTTTCCACACGCTTCTTGCGACCCTGTTGACTATTTTGAATGAAACGCTTGATTGTTCGATGATCACGCTTCAGAAGCTTTGCAATTTTAAGAGTGCTGCATCCCTCTGCAAGATATCTCACTATTTTTGACTTTTCTGAGCCTGTCAAGTCCTTCTTTTGACCCATTTTGCCAAAGGAAAGGAAGTTGCCTAATAATTATGCACACCTGATATAGGGTGTTGATGTCATTAGACCACACCCCTTCTCACTACAGAGATGCACATCACCTAATATGCTTAATTGGTAGTAGGCTTTCGAGCCTATACAGCTTGGAGTAAGACAACGTGCATAAAGAGGATGATGTGGTCAAATTACTCATTTGCCTAATAATTCTGCACTCCCTGTATACTAACAACTTGCCCGTCAAAAATGACGCAATAAAATTAGAAGCCTGGCAATGCTATTTGCTACACAATGTGAGTCTTTTTGCCCACTGAGCTCATTGCAAGCCTCTCCCCTCATGTACTTCAGCTTTCCTGCTTTGCAATGATCACCTTTGGCGCTCATTGCAAGCCCCACGATGAGTGCCTACCCCTCACATTTTTGTAAATATTTTATTATATCTTTTCATGTGACAACACTGAAGAAATGACACTCTGCTACAATGTAAAGTAGTAAGCGTACAGCCTGTATAACAGTGTAAATTTGCTGTCCCCTCAAAATAACTCAACACACAGACATTAATGTCTAAACCATTGGCAACAAAAGTGAGTACACCCCTAAGTGGAAATGTCCAAATTGGGCCCAAAGTGTCAATATTTTGGGTGGCAACCATTATTTCTAGCACTGCCTTAACCCACATGGGCATGGAGTTCACCAGAGCTTCACAGGTTGCCTCTCCTCCATAATGACATCACGGAGCTGGTCGATGTTTGAGACCTTGCAATCCCCCACATTCCGTTTGAGGATTCCCCACAGATGCTCAATAGGGTTTCAGTCTGGAGACATGCTTGGCCAGTCCATCACCTTTATCTTCAGCTTTTTTAGCAAGGCAGTGGTCATCTTGGAGGTGTGTTTGGGGTCGTTATCATGTTGGAATACTGCCCTGTGGCCCAGTCTCTAAAGGGAGGGGATCATGCTCTTCTTCAGTATGTCACAGTACATGTTGGCATTCTTGGTTCCCTTAATGAACTGTAGCTTTCCAGTGCCGGCAGCACTCATGCAAGCACAGACACTCCCACCACTATGCTTGACTGTAGGCAGTACTCCTCACTCCTCACCTGGTTGCAGCCACACACGATTGAAACCATAGGAACTAAAGTTTATCTTGGTCTCATCGGACCACAGGCGATGGTTCCAGTAATCCATGTCCTTATCTCACAAAAGTGAGTACACCCCTCACATTTTTGTAAATATTTTATTATATCTTTTCATGTGACAACACTGAAGAAAGTGTGTCTTGCCTACAGTCAAGCATGATGGTGGGAGTATCATGGTCTGGGCCTGCATGAGTGCTGCCGGCACTGGGGAGCTACAGGTTATTGAGGGAACCATGAATGCCAACATGTACTGTGACATACTGAAGAAGAGCATAATCCCCTCCCTTAGGAGACTGAGCCGCAGGGCATTATTCCAGCATTTTAGGTGCTTGTGTGTGCAGGGCTTGTGTTTTTAACTGCCGCGGAGGTCCCGATCAGGACCACCGCGGCAAGTGCTGATGTCAGGAGCCTGCGTCTGATCACGCAGGCTTTCATTAGCCATGATGGAAATCTCTCCTACCATTGGCTAATTCAGACCCATTGCTACGTAATTGCTTAACTGATATTAGCACGATCGCAGATCGGACGTGCAGGGAGACTGGTTTACGAAATAGCCGCTCTCCTCGCAGCTCGCAGCCCCTTTCTAATTTAATAGCAATGCAACTTGTGAGAATTTGAAGCATGTTGGATTTAAGAGCTCCACGGCAATTTAATTTAATAAGGCTGCAAGTCTGCTAATATTCAGCCTTATTAAATTGTGATTCGGCCAATTGAAAACGGCTCTATATAAGCAAAGAGAATATTTTTTTTACAGAAGTTTTTAGTTAGTGAACTTCTATTCAAAAGCAAGGTCTTCACTTACTAAAAAACTTCTCTAAAAAAATATGCTATGTGCTTATATAGAGCCCTTTTCAATTGGCCGAATCGCAATTGAATAAGGCTGAATATGATTTTCTCTAGAAATGCTTGAAACTATCAAATCTTCTAACTCTTGTTTCTTACATATTTCACAAACAAATGAACTTTTTCCTTAGCTAGTCTGTCACTTTAAAGTAGTAAAAATCGGTATAAACAACTTTTCGTATCTCTCTGATTCTAAAAAAAATTTGAAATCTTACACTGAAATTATCTGGGTTTGCCAACATGTTTAGGTAAAATGGGATTTGTGCTAATTTTGGCAAAATATATTTGCAATCATTTAATACACACATCAGCATATATCAGTAAAACATACATATTAAAGCAGGAATGAGGAAGTCTTTACCCTAAATAATATGAATGTTCCTCTTTGATCCTCTACAACAGGTTTCTAGTCCTCTACACATGAAAGTCCAAAAGGTGTAAAGTCCTGAAGATCAGGGCCATCCTGTAGGTGTATAGTGTCAGGTCTGTTATCTAGGAATACTAGACGGCTCGCTCCTGGTTGGGGAATTATAGCTTTTGAGCAAGCACATTAGAACAGGGAATGCAATACTGAAAGTTACATAGCTAGAAAATACTGTATATACCAGCCATGACTAAACTGAATTACAAAATGAAATAAAATAGCAGCTTTAAGGGTTCCTCCACGGAAACTGTTAATAATAAGTATATAACGCTATAAAAAATGTATTTACAAGTACTGATGGTTAGATATAATTCTCTTTGTTTCTGCATTGTGTTATCTCAAAGAGATATCTACATTAATTTGGAAATAGTAGGGAAGAAAACAATATATTAAACACTCAAACAATAATTATGCAGAGTCCTAGGATAGATCCTAAAGCAGGGGTGGTAAGAACGAGGGACCCCAGCATGGTGCACTGATGTAATTGTACTAAATGAACTTGTTGCTTTTGCAATTAAATCTGAATGAAAAATATATCTTTCTAATTTCTAACAACATTTAGAAATACCGATTATTGCAAATCACAGGTTTGTGCATGCACAAACTTGCAAATACAACAACCATATGCAAGATGCACATGCGCATTGTGCTGCGAGTTGCGCATTCGCAATGCGCGGCGTGAGCAATGTGCAGTGGGAGAGGTAGAGAGGGGAAAGGAGTCACAGGGGAGGGAGATGGGGGAAGGAACACAGGGGAGGGAGAGGGGGAAGAGACACAGGGGAGGGAGAGGGGTAAAGAGACACAGGGGAGGGAGAGGGGAGAAGAAACACAGGGGAGGGAGATGGGGGAAAGGAGAGGGAGAGGGGCTAGGGAAGGGGATGAGGGGAAAAGGAGACATAGGGGAGGGAGAGTGTGGGAAGAGACACAGGGGAGGGAGAAGAGACACAGGAGAGGGAGAAGGGGGAAGAGACACAGGGGAAGGGAGACAGGGGAAAGAGACACAGGGAAGGGAGATACAATCAGTATCAGATGGTAATGTATAATCCAGTAGTAAAAAAAATAAAACTAACCAACAATATAATTATCAGACCTAGAAATCTTAAATATATAAATCAAAACTCTTATTGCAATATATATAGAGGGAAAATCCTAGGTCTCATTGCAGAGACCTCCTAACTCCCAATGTGATTTTTATTCTCTATTAGATTAAGGATCTTCAGCCAGTTTGTGGGGCACACCATAGCCGTTGAGTAAGGAGGTCTCTGTAATGAGACCTAGGATTTTCCCTCTATATATATTGCAATAAGAGTTGTGACATATATTTAAGATCTCTAGGTCTGATAATAATATTGTTGGTTAGGTTCATCTATTGTGCTACTGGATTATACATTACCATCTGATACCGATTGTATTGATAGCAACTATTGATTTTGGGACATGTTTTTTCTGTTCCCATAGAAGATTATGGTACTGTTGAACCAGCATATACCTGAGTATATTATCAGACATTTTTATGTGCCATGTTCTATTTTTAGTTTCTATAATAATAAAGGTTAATTTTATTTTCTACAGCTTATTGGTCAGTAGCTGGAGCAAATACTGTCACTCATAATATCTGTAATGACAGTCTAGAAACATACTTGCCCTGCATTCTGGTATAGCGTTTGCTTTAGGACCCGCTATTTATCCTCTAGTGAGAAATAAGAGGCAATCTACATTCTCATGTCGCTATAATAAAGTTTGCAGGGAGATAAGGATAGTACAGGTGATATAGAGTGCTATAATGTACAGGAATTAGTTTAAAAGCTGGTATAGCAATCTTAAAACTTCTGCACTCCTTAGATCTGGTTGACGCCTGGAGAGGTCTGCACCCCAGAGGAAGGGACTATACTTTTTATTCCCCCACACACGGGACTTATTCCCGTATAGACACAATATATATATGTAATTCGCTTCTAGACAGCTCAAACAAAGCGGCTATTGTTCCGTGCACCTGGTCGGACCACGCGGCGGTCACACTAGAGGTAGACCTGGGAGCTCAATTTCGGATGCCCTATACCTGGAGACTAAATGAATACTTAGTTTCGCAATCCAGATTCCAGGAGCAAACTGAGAGGGAGTTGGTGGAATTTTTTGAGTCCAATGCGGGTGGGGAGACAGGGGCGGGTTGGGTCTGGATGGCGCACAAAGCCTACATAAGGGGGGTGTTTATCAAGCTAGCCTCCCAATTCAGAAAACAGAACAGGCTAAAAGAAAAGGAGCTATCAGGGAAACTATCTCAATTGGAGCGGCAACATCAGCTTTCTCCCTCGATAGCTTTAAGGAAACAGATAGATAAGGCCAGGCTAGAGCTGGATAGTATTTTGACCATAAAAACGGATAAGGCATTAAGGAGGACTCAACATTTGTTTTATGCTAAGGCGAATAAACCTGACAAGCTACTAGCAAGGAGCTTAAAAGCTAAATATGCTCAAGCCAGGGTATCCCAAATCAAAAATAGGAAAGGCAATCTCACCTACAGCCAAAATGAAATCCAGGAGGTCTTTAGGGACTTTTATCAAAATATTTACTCCACTCAGAAATTGGCCTCAGAAAATGTTATTCATTCCTACCTAAACTCCCTTGATTTGCCCCAAATTTCACCCCCGGACTTACAAAATTTGAATAAAGATGTGACGGTCAAAGAAATTTTAGATGCCATTAAAGAACTGAAGCTAGGGAAGTCCCCCGGTCCGGACGGGTTCACTAACATCTATTACAAAAAGTTCTCGGACATACTGGCCCCCCATTTATGTAGTCTCTTCAATTCAATTCTAAGAGGAGAGACAACTCCCCCAGAGCTGAATCATGCAGACTTGACGCTCTTCCCCAAGGAGGGCCGGGATCCAAAGGAAGCTAAAAATTATAGACCAATCTCGCTTCTTAATGGGGACGTCAAACTGCTGGCCAAAATTTTCTCCCAGAGGATCTCGATCTTCCTACCCGCCTTAATACATAAGGACCAATCAGGCTTTATTCCAAACAGGCAGACTAGTGATAACATCAGGAGGACTTTAAATGTCATTCATTTGGCCAGGGCTAGGGGTCTCCCTGTGTGCCTACTCGCATTGGACATCGAAAAGGCGTTCGATACCCTGGAATGGCCCTTCCTATTTGCCACTTTGGATAAGTTCGGGTTCAGAGGAAACTTCTTAAACCTGCTGCGTACTTATTATACACTCCCCAGGGCCACACTAAAATTGCCTGGTTCTCATACGGCCTGTATTAAAATCGAGAGAGGTACGAGACAGGGCTGCCCATTGTCTCCTCTTCTCTTTGCTCTGGCCATTGAGCCTTTGGCTCAGGCGATCAGAGTTAACTCCTCTATAGAGGGGGTGCGGGTGGGACACCAGCAACTAAAATGCTCCTTGTTTGCTGATGACCTGCTTTGCACCCTTTCGAACCCTAGCTCTTCTGTAGGCGCCCTGATGGACACGATAGGAGTCTTTAGCAATGTGTCAGGCCTGAGGTTAAACCAGGACAAGACAGAAGCTTTGAGTGTTGGGATCCCTTTAGATATTTTGAATCACCTGAAGGGAGTACACAAATTTATATGGCCCCCCTCACACATCAAATATCTAGGGATTAATTTGACCAACTCATTAACTAATTTGTATAAAGCTAACTATCCACCTCTCTATAGGGCTCTGCGGCGAGACCTGGAAAATTGGACAAACCGACATATCTCATGGACGGGTAGAGTAGTCACGGTTAAAATGAATATTTTGCCGAGGCTGCTCTATCTTGCCAGGACGCTGCCAATCCAGATAAAAAATACAGAATTGGCCCGCTTCCAGACCCAAGTGTTTAAGTTCATATGGAGAAATAGACCCCCTAAGATAGCGAGAAAAACGATGTACGTACATAAATCCAAGGGGGGCCTATCTTGCCCTAATTTCCTGAGTTACTTCAGAGCAGCCCAGCTTGCCTCTATCCCACTAGCTCACTCCATTCCACTTCAACCAAACTGGGTCTTTGTAGAGGAGTTGCAGATGGCCCCGCTTACGTGGGGTATTATCCTGTGGGCTCCAGGTGCAAGCGCTTTTTACTCTAGAATACAGAACCCCATAACTAAGTTTACACTGAGAGTTTGGATCTGGGCTAGGAGGAAATACAAACTGACTTACCCGGTTTCTCCCCTCACATCGATCTTTACATCGCCCTCCTTATTAACCACCATCACTGCAGAGTCCAAGGAATATTGGACTTCGCATGGTCTGGATAAGCTGGGGGCTTGGTTTGAGGGAGGGATTATGAGAACTTCAGAATCCATGATTAGGAACTTCGAGGTTCCACACCGGGAACACTTTAATTACATTAAAATAAGGAGCTGGATTGATGAGATACAAAGAACCCATGGACCCCCGAGGGAAACTTGGATGTCGGTGGTGTGTAAGAGTGAGGCCCTGTCCAAAGGAATCTTGGGGTCAATATACCAAATCTTCAATAGTCCACCAAGCACTTGGAGGCCTTCCTTTGTATCGAGGTGGGAGTTGGACCTAGGGCAAATTTGGGATGGGAATAAATGGGCTGAATCCTTAACGAACCTATCTAAGGGTTCACTTAATTATAGTTTATTAGAAACCTCCCTTAAGATTTTACATCGGGCATATACAACTCCAGTTCGACTAAATAAGATATCCCAAACAAACTCAGATAGATGTTTTAGGGGGTGTCACGGAAGGGGAGACTTCATTCATACTTGGTGGAGTTGTCCTAAGGTATTTAAAATTTGGTCTGAGACGACCAATCTAATTTCGCTAATACTCAAAACCCCACTCCAACCATCAATAGCAGTCTGTCTCCTGGGAGCACGCTTCTCAAAATTGGGAAGAGAGGGGAATAAACTGGCCCAACTGATATTTCTAGCAGCTAAGAACACCATCGCAAGACGATGGAAGAGTAGGGATATTAATTTCCATGATGTAACAAACAAAATAAACTTTATTTGCATTAATGAGCGGATGACCCATATCATATCAGATACACATCACTGCTTCCTGGAGGTTTGGGAACCCTGGATTCTATTCACAGACAGTAATATATAATAAATAAGTTAAGGGAACACATTAAAGAAGCCATTCCTGATGTGCGGCTGGGGAGTGGAGTGTGGAGCGGACGGGGAGAAGTGGTGAGAGGTCCCGGAGAGATATTTCTTCAGTACGCCAAAGGTACAGGGGGGGAGGATGGCTACCTTAAGATTGGCTGAGCAGGGAATTAATGGGGGATGACACCCCACCATAGGTGTTATATAATGTCACTTGTTTTTTTGTTTTTGTTTTTCTATTTTATCTTCTTTTAACATATCTCCTGCTGCTCAGGTTCATCCATGGAAATGTGAATTACTGCAATTTGAGCAATGTGACTTTATAAGCTGTATATATTGCTGAGTATTAAGAAACTAGTATGAATATTTTTGGACAGAATCACAAAAAAAAAGAAAAAGAGTTGGAATGGAGTTTTTATTTAAATGGAATGGTTTTAATATATTAGCAATATGATGTTAGTTATAAGACAACATGTGGACTATGTTTTTCATTATTCTTTTTGTTTTGTCATTGCAATTCCAGAACTTCTCAATAAAATTTATGTTATAAAAAAAAAGCTGGTATAGCAGTTGCTTTATGACCCACTATTTATCCTCTAGTATATAAAACGTAAGTCTACACTATTATGTCTCTATATTGGGGCATGCAAGACAGCATTATCTAATGTAAGCTGCTTTGCCGCTGAATAATAAAGCCACTCTGGGTAGTGACTTCTTATGATCGGGATATGTGTGAATTACTGGGGGTACACTGAAGATATTTATCTATTGGAAGTCTGAGTGCCACACTATAATTGTGTTCCAATATATTGCATATTGTTACATTTATACTGGTTACTATTGACTGAAATCTTCATTAATTATCAGTGGGACATTAACTTAGCAATATATATAATTGGACACAGACGGCAACTTTATAGTTTAATTTTTCTTTTCTTTTATTTGTGTCGTTATTTTTGAATTTTTAAATGACAAAATAAAAGTTTAATTTTAATATATATATCTATTCCTGATTCATTTGTCCAGTCTAACAAGACTAATTGCTGGTTTTGAAAGTATACTTTTTTCTCTTTGGTTCTAATGTCAAACCTGGCATGTTGATAAAAGCTTACACACAGGGATCTGTAGGCAGAGAGAGAGCTCAGAATACTAGTTTGATTGTAACCTTACAGATCCTTGTCTGTGCTGCATTGGGACTACTATGGACTCAGCAGACTATTTATCTCCCCACATCCAGTCACTTACCATAAACTGCCAAATGTATCCGAGAAACATTTCCAAAATCTGTCCTTTTCTCAAACAAGAAACAACCAAAAACCCTAATTTACTGACTGAGTATTTTACACATTGACTACTGCAATTCACTCCTGATGGACCTTCCTGTTATTAGACCCTCCCCACTACACACTGCAATCCATCTTAAATGCCTCTGCTATGCTCATATAGCTAACTCATATATTTATAACATTTCTCATCTGCTGCCCCACTCTACCAAATCACTTGTCTACCCCTCCACAATATACATCTCTTGTCATCTGCCATTACCTCCTCACACTCTGATCCGCAAGGCTTTTCTCTTCCCCACCCTGTGAAAATCTCTACCCTGCTCTGTCAGACTCTTCCCTACTCTTCAGATTCAAACGCGCCCTGAATACCCATCTATTCAAAGAAGCCACCAACTTGGTCACTAACATCAGGGATACAAACAAGACAGTGACCACCTCATGTGCATGGATCCTGATGCCTTAATGGACAACAGACAAATAACACCCCTTTACTTTTGTGTCTAATAACCTTAACACAGATTGTAAGCTTTTACAAGAGTAGGGTCCTATACAACTTCTGTACCAGTATGTAACATTTGTCTTATGTACTATATGTACTGTACTTAGTGCTACAGAATAAAAAAATATTACGGTAATAATATGGAATAAAAAAAATAAATAATAATAATATACAAGGGGGTAACTCAACAAAGTTCACTTGACTGGCAGCTCTTTTGCACTTTGACAAAGACACCATCCTCATTAGCTATGTAGCCAGCTGCTTGTGGGGGCTTTAAACTCAATTCCTGTGTTAATTTAAAACTTTAAATATGTTTTAGTTTATGGACTTCAGCCATCACAAGAAGAGAGGAATCATGCACATATTAAAAAACTTATATTGCATAAACATCAAGATCCTAAATGGGAGTCATCACTTATACTACCGAAAAGTCCTTGGCCTCCCAAGTCGGCATCCTATACAGTAAGTATATTTTTATTGTAATAAAATAACATGTATTATTTTGCTGCATTTTTAAATGAAATATTAAATTTATAATAAATTATCTAGACTGGTAAAATAACTTAAACTTTTGTTTAATCATATAGAAAAATGATCAAACATCATTAGTACTTTGTGTGCCGTGCATTGCCTGGCAGGGAACAACAAATGTATTAAATTCATGTATTTTCTGTAGACCATACTGTTGCTGAAGTTTATACTGTTCCAATATTGCAACACATTGTTCTGATAAATTATCTGCTATTGCTGCAACAGTGGAGGTGTATCCCAAATGCTTGTATAATATTTATTATATTGATAAATCTAAGCAAATCCAGCACTGCTCTCTTGAGCAAGATGTTGCCACATCTATGCTCTCCTTGCGTTGTAAGCATTGTGCACTTTATGAAACATTCACAAATATATTTTTTTATTTGGGCTTGTTGTGATTCCCTTTTGTTCTTTGATATCAGCTTAGACAAAGAAAACACCTAGAGTGCGTAATATTTTACACTTTGGCCATAGATAGGAACCAGTAATGAAATCTAACTTTTATTAATGTCCTTGGTTAAAAAAGAACAAAACAGATTATTAAAAATATAAAATAAACAGCATCCTATACAGGGAGAGTTAATAAGGACCAAAAATATACATATAAAACCGCTATATGTTTCTCTCTGAGTAGACCATACATAGAGTAATATACTGGGCTCCACCATAAACACAGTTCTCATCAATATCAGCCTATGTCTGTGTCTTAGTATCTAAGGTGGGCCAATGTACAGCCTATTCCTCAAATGCACTGTATACAGTAATATTGCTTTTATCTGTGTCCTACTTGTCCTCTGTCCCTATACTAGGAAAACTGTGATACAACCAGCAGTTAATATGGGAACATACCCAGTGTACACTCTATTGACTGCAAGTACATACTGCAAGAGCCTGGGACACTGTCCTGCTTAATCTAAATCACTGTGCTAGGGAGGCTGGGGAACAACCAGCAGTTTATATGGGCAGGATCCAATTACTCCCATGTCCCTGTGCACATAGAGTTGGAGAACCAACTAAGTATGTGGGCAAATAGGTCCTATGCTCAAACGTTGCTCTAATCGTAAGTTTATGCAGCAACCGGACTTTGTGTCCGTCTCCTTGTATTCTCAGATGGCGTTTGACGTCACTACTGAGTGACGCACACACGCAAATGACGGCCCTACACATGTTTCGCATCCTGCTTCTACAGTAGCCGATGCTGACCAGCAGAGGGAAGGCCATTCTATTAATCCTTGCTACTCTATCTCAAACATGTGACACATATGTATGGAAAATGCATACTACTTCAATAAAGCAGCCTACCTTTGGCGCTTATTGTGAGGCTGTTGTTTGTTGTATTTTTTTTCCTGATAGGCGCTTTTGCTGTTATTGTTTGGTCGGCGCTGATCTGCTTTTTGCACTTATTGCAAGGCTTTGTGTGCTATGAGCAGTGTTGGCGCTCGTTGTGAGGCGCGCGGTGAATGGCTTTTGTGTTTATTGCGATAGTGTTTTTTTGTTTAGTTTTTTGTGTATATGTGGTTTTAAATGCTAATTAAATAATTAATAAATTAATATACTTTACCTATTTTGAAGTAATATATGCAGGAAGCATTGTGCTGAAGCGCTGACAATCTGTTTTGATGTTCCTGCAGCATACAATGTAGGTTTGCACTGTTGTGGAGCTGAGGTGTAAGTGCCAGCAATGTGTGCAGTGTAAATAGGCTGCGTGCGCAAGGGAAAGCTGTTAGTGTAGCTATGTACTTCCGTATTGTGTAGCTTAGTTAGTGTTGTAAAATGGCGGCGAATGTGTATGTGGTACGCGGGTGTGGATGATTTTGCGTCCTTGCTAAAAGTGTATCTTGTACCTCGTACAGCTTTTTGGAAAAGCTGTATGTGCTTGGTGGTGTTTTGCGGCTTTAGGGTCCTGTAGCCTCATTTTGTTTTTTTTCGGCGGCCATTTTTACTCTCGCTTAGGGGATTTTCGTGTGTCTAAACTCTGGAATTTGGACTTAAATTGAGGTGTAACTTCACTTGCAGAGGTCCTGGGTGTCCCCCTTCCTGTGGGTAAGCTTTTTATGTGTTTTTTGTGTGCATTTATTGTGATTTTAATGTTTTCAGGTGCGTGCGGTTCGGCCTTTAAAGTCGTATTTTTGCGAGTTTTCTAAGTCCCGCGTCTCGTATTTTTTTAGGCTAAGTCCGTAAATTTTTGGAAACTTTTGTGTAAGTCCGTAATTAGTGATTGCGTGTTAGATCTATTTTGTTAAAGTGCTGCTTGTGTGTTTCGCGAGGGTCCACATTTGCTGACCAAACTGCGTCCCTCGCAAAGCATGACGACGATTTGTAGTTTGACAACTATTATATGTGATATATTTGTTTAATGTGTGTGTTTTATTTCACCAATCTGATCTAATGTCACGTCTGAGTTAATGGTTATATATCTAAGTATTGCACCTATCAAACACTAATTTTTAAAGTTGTCGTTTTTATACTCAATCCTTAGTTCTAGCACATATGTTATTACAATAAATTTAGATTCACTAAGCTTCACAAAGTCTGAGGTTTATCCATGAAGCCCCTCACAACCAATCTGAATCTTAATGAACCTAAAGGGCATGTTATTAAATAATGTAACCACTTTTCATTGCAAGTGACAAGTATCATATTTTTATTAGAATAAACATGAGTTTGTCCTACGTTAAGCGATATTTTAGAAATAGAATTTTAGAATGATAATTGAATGAAGTTCAAATTACTTGATATTTCAATTGATTCTCGAAAATTTTAAGCAGTTACCTTTACAATATATCATCTACTCCAATCAAACATTTTTCTTCATTTTTAATGTTTCATAGTGTCACTTATTAAAACAACTGTTTAATAATATTTTAACTATTAACAGCCATATACTCTATGGGCAAATATTGTTGTAGTGCCCATTAGACAACCTGAATTGCATTTCATTGTATAAATGATAATATTTTAAATTGAATAATATACTTACATTTCAAAATAATGTTTTGCAAACAGAGATATAGAAGAAGGCGTGGGGTTTATACCGCTTTCATGGATCGAGTTGAAGAAAAATTCAATGCAAGTATACAAGAAGTGAGTAACTGTTAATAAGGGCATTTTGTCATTTAAAGGACCACAAAAGTCATCATGTGTGCTCTGCACCATCAGTTAGAGGGGGAGAAATTATGTGGAAAATGTTTTGAGATTTCTAAAATTGATCAAGAATTGACTTAGATATTGCCATTTTAGTTTAGCCCTTGAAGCCATCCGACAAGACTCTGCATAAATAATACAATACTATTGTACATTGAATTATGGATTTATACTTTCTTCATAAACAGGCTTTGGGGGTACAGTGGTAAGTGCCGTGTATTAATGATTTTTTCATTGTTAAGTCACAATTTTGATTCCCCTGCCTTTCCGCTTTCCATTTTTTTATTATAAAAAATGTGTTTAATTTTATATATATATATATATATATATATATATATATATATATATATATATATATATATATCAGTCATATGTGTGTTAATAAATACAATAGTTAATTTTAAAAAAAGTGGAAGGCATTGATTGGACCGTTTCTGTTATGAGTACTACAGCAGTGGCAGCAACAGTTGCAGCAAGAAGTTGATAGATGGCACTGCCGAAATTGTACACAGTTTGTAAGTGCTGCTGAGATCATACTCAATTTCCAAGCTTAAACATTAGCCTTACCCTAACCCTTACCCTAACCCTTACTTTAAATCTAACCCTAACCCTAAAACATTGGCAGCAAAATCTTGGATGCACACCTCCACTGCTGCCGTCTGTGCTGGAGTCAGTAGCGTAACTAGACCTATTGCCGCCCGTGGCTACCCCTGAGTTTGCCACCACCCCACTATCGCCCCCACCCAACTCTGCCCCTGTGACCCCAACTCCACCCCAACTGCACCCCCATGTCCCAAATCTGTCCCACTGAAAAAATAGAGCAACTCACTCTCCTTCTCTCTCCTTCACACACACTCTCTCTCTCTCCTTCACACACACACACTCTCTCTCCTCCACTCACACACTCTCTCTCTTTCACACACACTCTCTCTCCTTCACACACACACACTCTCTCTCTCTTTGACACACACACTCTCTCTCTCTTTCACACACTATATCTCTCTCCCTTTCACACGCATACACTCTCTCTCTCTTTCACACACACTATCTCTCTCTTTCACACACACACAAACACACTCTCTCTTTCACACACACTCTCTCTCTCCTTCACACACACACTCTTTCTCTCTTTCATACACTATATCTCTCTCTTTCACACGCATACACTCTCTCTCTCTTTCACACACACTATCTCTCTCTTTCACACACACTATCTCTCTCTTTCACACACACACACACACTCTCTCTCTTTCACACACACACACACTCTCTCTCTTCACACACACACTCTCTCTCTCTTCACACACACACTCTCTCTCTCTCACACACACATACACTATCTCTCTCTCTTTCACACACACTCTCTTCTCTCTTTCACACACACACTCTCTATCTCTCTCTAAACACACACTCTGTCATGATTTAATTGTTTAAGGACTCATATTGTCAGCAATTTAAGAATATGTCCCAGGGAGCATGACATTGTTACATTGTGATTATGTGTTATTGTGTGGTTATTTGTTGCCTGTACATGGTTATTATGTATCCTAGTTATACTATATTATAAGAGGGAAAATGTTATATAGAACATATGTGGAATTGGTAGAAATGCTCTGCATAGAAGTTAGCTGCAGATCATTGCACACTCACACATACAGACCTTGCAGATGCAAGTACCATATTTATCGGCGTATAACACGCACTTTTTCTCCCTGAAAATAGGGGGCAAATCATAGGTGCGTGTTATACGCCGATATTCCCTCCCCCCTCCTCATCCTCAACCTCCCTCCTCACTCTAAACCCACTCCGCATTCTAACCCCCCCTCCTCAACCTAAACCCCCCTCCTCCTCAACCTAAATCCCCCTCCTCAACCTAAACCCCCCTAAATATGTCGGCACCCGGTATATGCTAATGTCGTGGCGCGCTGGCGCGCATGTGACGTCACTGGGTCAAGGAGCGGAGCGGAGGCCGGAGCAGAAGCAGGTAAGTGAGGGGGGTGTATTTAGGGGGGTTTAGGTTGAGGAGGAGGGGGGTTTAGGTTGAGGAGGAGGGGGGTTTAGGTTGAGGAGAGGGGGGGTTTAGAATGAGGAGGGGGTGTTAGAATGCGGAGGGGGGTTTAGGTTGAGGAGAGGGGGGTTTAGAATGAGGAGGGGGAGTTAGAATGTGGAGGGGGGTTTAGAATGAGGAGGGAGGTTGAGGAGGGTGGTTGAGGTTGCGGAGGGGGGTTGAGGATAGGGGGGTTGAGGTTGAGGAGGGGGTTGAGGATAGGGGGGTTGAGGAGGGAGGATGAGGATGGAGGGTTGAGGAGGGGGTTTGAGGAGGGAGGTTGAGGATAGGGGGGTTGAGGAGGGGGTTGAGGATGGGGGGGTTGAGGAGGGAGGATGAGGAGGGAGGTTGAGGAGGGGGTTGAGGATGAGGAGGGAGGTTGAGGATTTTGCTTCAAAGTTCTTTATTTTCATTTTTTTCCCCCCTGAAATTCCCTTCTTAAAATGAGGTGCGTGTTATACGCCGGTGCGTGTTATATGCTGATAAATACGGTACTTCAAGTAGTCCTAAACAAACACTTGAGATTAACATAAAGGTTTGTTCACTAGATATCTGGTGAATTTGATCTCAAAAACTTTGATAGCCCAAGGTTGCAAGCCAGATGGTCTGACATCACACATACACAAATGTACACAAGGGTGTGGTATTGGAGAGTATAAATATGTTGTTTTGATCTTTCAATAAAGTTTGAGAGATAGTTTTCACATAAAAAAGGTGTGAGACTATTTCTGTGTGTTGTATCCTGACTTAGTGAGTGGTCTTGCTATGGGCCACTAAGTAACCTGGATCCAGTATTCTCTGCCTGTAGATTTTGGGCCTTGCCCTCTTCAGAGGCCATCTTTTGTGCCACAGAGAACAGGAACTACATGATTCTGCTGGGGTAGGTTTGAACTAGGTTCATATCAAGCCCCCTAGAAGAAGCAGATCGTGACACACTCTCTCTCACACATACACTCTCTCTCACACATACACTCTCTCTCTCTCTCTTTCTCTCACGCACACACTCTCTCTCTCACGCATTCTCTCTCTCTCACGCACACTCACTCTCTCACACGCACTCTTTCTCTCTCCCTTTCACACACACTCACCCTTTCACACACACACACACACTCTCTTTCACACACACACTCTCTCTCTCTCTTTCACACACACTCTTTCTCTTGTTCACACACACACACTCTCTCTCTCTTTCACATACACACTCTCTCTCTTTCACACACACACATTCTCTCTCTCTCCTCCACTCACACACTCTCTTTCTCTCTTTCACACACACTCTTTTTCTCGTTCACACACACACACTCTCTCTCTCTTTCACATACACACTCTCTCTCTCTTTCACACATACTCTCCCTCTCTTTCACACACTATATCTCTCTCTCTTTCACACGCACACACCCTCTCTCTCTTTCACACACACTCTCTCTCTCTTTCACATACACACTCTCTCTCTCTTTCACACATACTCTCCCTCTCTTTCACACACTATATCTCTCTCTCTTTCACACGCACACACCCTCTCTCTCTTTCACACACACTATCTCTCTCTTTCACACACACACAAACACACACACTCTCTCTTTAACACACACACTCTCTCTCTTCACACACACACTCTCTCTCTTTTACACACACACTCTCTCTCTTTTACACACACACTCTCTCTCACACACACACAAATACACTATCTGTCTCTCTTTCACACACACTCTCTTCTCTCTTTCACACACACACACTCTATCTCTCTCTACACACACACTCTCTCTCTCTCACAAATACACTCTCTCTCATGCACACTCTCTCTCACACACACACTCTCTCTCTCCCTTTCATACACACTCACCTTTTCACACACACACACACACACACACACACACACTGTCTCTCTTCTTTCACACACACACACTCTCTCTCTCTCACACACTTTTTCTCTTGTTCACACACACTCTCTCTCTCTCTTTCACACACACACATTCTCTCTCTCTCTCCTACATTCACACGCTCTCTCTCCTTCATATACACACACTCTATCTCTCTTTCACACACACACTCTCTCTCTCTTTGACTCACACTCTCTCTCTTTCACATACACACACTCTCACTCTCTTTCACACACTATATCTCTCTCTCTCTCTTTCACACACACTCTTTCTCTTGTTCACACACACACACTCTCTCGCTTTCACACACACATATTCTCTCTCTCTCTCTCCTCCACTCACACACTCTCTCTCTTTCACATACACACACTCTCTCTCTTTCACATACACACACTCTCTCTCTTTCACACACACTCTCACTCTCTTTCACACACTATATCTCCCTCTCTTTCATATACACTCTCTCTCTCTCTCTTTCACAGATGCTCACTCTCTCTCACATACTCTCTCTCTTTCACACACACTCTCTCTCTCTTTCACACACTCACTCTCTCTTTCTCACACACACACTCTCTCTTTCACACACTCTCCCTCTCTTTCACACACACTCTCTCTCTCCTTCACACACACACTCTTTCTCTCTTTCATACACTATATCTCTCTCTTTCACACGCATACACTCTCTCTCTCTTTCACACACACTATCTCTCTCTTTCACACACACTATCTCTCTCTTTCACACACACACACACACTCTCTCTCTCTTTCACACACACACACTCTCTCTCTTCACACACACACTCTCTCTCTCTTCACACACACACACTCTCTCTCTCACACACACATACACTATCTCTCTCTCTTTCACACACACTCTCTTCTCTCTTTCACACACACACTCTCTATCTCTCTCTAAACACACACTCTGTCATGATTTAATTGTTTAAGGACTCATATTGTCAGCAATTTAAGAATATGTCCCAGGGAGCATGACATTGTTACATTGTGATTATGTGTTATTGTGTGGTTATTTGTTGCCTGTACATGGTTATTATGTATCCTAGTTATACTATATTATAAGAGGGAAAATGTTATATAGAACATATGTGGAATTGGTAGAAATGCTCTGCATAGAAGTTAGCTGCAGATCATTGCACACTCACACATACAGACCTTGCAGATGCAAGTACCATATTTATCGGCGTATAACACGCACTTTTTCTCCCTGAAAATAGGGGGCAAATCATAGGTGCGTGTTATACGCCGATATTCCCTCCCCCCTCCTCATCCTCAACCTCCCTCCTCACTCTAAACCCACTCCGCATTCTAACCCCCCCTCCTCAACCTAAACCCCCCTCCTCCTCAACCTAAACCCCCCTCCTCAACCTAAACCCCCCTAAATATGTCGGCACCCGGTATATGCTAATGACGTGGCGCGCTGGCGCGCATGTGACGTCACCGGGTCAAGGAGCGGAGCGGAGGCCGGAGCAGAAGCAGGTAAGTGAGGGGGGTGTATTTAGGGGGGTTTAGGTTGAGGAGGAGGGGGGTTTAGGTTGAGGAGGAGGGGGGTTTAGGTTGAGGAGAGGGGGGGTTTAGAATGAGGAGGGGGTGTTAGAATGCAGAGGGGGGTTTAGGTTGAGGAGAGGGGGGTTTAGAATGAGGAGGGGGAGTTAGAATGTGGAGGGGGGTTTAGAATGAGGAGGGAGGTTGAGGAGGGTGGTTGAGGTTGCGGAGGGGGGTTGAGGATAGGGGGGTTGAGGAGGGGGTTGAGGATAGGGGGGTTGAGGAGGGAGGATGAGGATGGAGGGTTGAGGAGGGGGTTTGAGGAGGGAGGTTGAGGATGGGGGGGTTGAGGAGGGGGTTGAGGATGGGGGGGTTGAGGAGGGAGGATGAGGAGGGAGGTTGAGGAGGGGGTTGAGGATGAGGAGGGAGGTTGAGGATTTTGCTTCAAAGTTCTTTATTTTCATTTCTTTCCCCCCTGAAATTCCCTTCTTAAAATGAGGTGCGTGTTATACGCCGGTGCGTGTTATATGCTGATAAATACGGTACTTCAAGTAGTCCTAAACAAACACTTGAGATTAACATAAAGGTTTGTTCACTAGATATCTGGTGAATTTGATCTCAAAAACTTTGATAGCCCAAGGTTGCAAGCCAGATGGTCTGACATCACACATACACAAATGTACACAAGGGTGTGGTATTGGAGAGTATAAATATGTTGTTTTGATCTTTCAATAAAGTTTGAGAGATAGTTTTCACATATAAAAGGTGTGAGACTATTTCTGTGTGTTGTATCCTGACTTAGTGAGTGGTCTTGCTATGGGCCACTAAGTAACCTGGATCCAGTATTCTCTGCCTGTAGATTTTGGGCCTTGCCCTCTTCAGAGGCCATCTTTTGTGCCACAGAGAACAGGAACTACATGATTCTGCTGGGGTAGGTTTGAACTAGGTTCATATCAAGCCCCCTAGAAGAAGCAGATCGTGACACACTCTCTCTCACACATACACTCTCTCTCACACATACACTCTCTCTCTCTCTCTTTCTCTCACGCACACACTCTCTCTCTCACGCATTCTCTCTCTCTCACGCACACTCACTCTCTCACACGCACTCTTTCTCTCTCCCTTTCACACACACTCACCCTTTCACACACACACACACACTCTCTTTCACACACACACTCTCTCTCTCTCTTTCACACACACTCTTTCTCTTGTTCACACACACACACTCTCTCTCTCTTTCACATACACACTCTCTCTCTTTCACACACACACATTCTCTCTCTCTCCTCCACTCACACACTCTCTTTCTCTCTTTCACACACACTCTTTTTCTCGTTCACACACACACACTCTCTCTCTCTTTCACATACACACTCTCTCTCTCTTTCACACATACTCTCCCTCTCTTTCACACACTATATCTCTCTCTCTTTCACACGCACACACCCTCTCTCTCTTTCACACACACTCTCTCTCTCTTTCACATACACACTCTCTCTCTCTTTCACACATACTCTCCCTCTCTTTCACACACTATATCTCTCTCTCTTTCACACGCACACACCCTCTCTCTCTTTCACACACACTATCTCTCTCTTTCACACACACACAAACACACACACTCTCTCTTTAACAAACACACTCTCTCTCTTCACACACACACTCTCTCTCTTTTACACACACACTCTCTCTCTTTTACACACACACTCTCTCTCACACACACACAAATACACTATCTCTCTCTCTTTCACACACACTCTCTTCTCTCTTTCACACACACACACTCTATCTCTCTCTACACACACACTCTCTCTCTCTCACAAATACACTCTCTCTCATGCACACTCTCTCTCACACACACACTCTCTCTCTCCCTTTCATACACACTCACCTTTTCACACACACACACACACACACACACTGTCTCTCTTCTTTCACACACACACACTCTAAAATCATGCATTGAACGAATGTGTTTCCAAAAAGTGCACGTGCAGAGCTACCCGTCTGCTCTGTCATTCAAAGTGCCACAGTTCTTTACCTTGCTCTAATAAATGATGCTCTAATAAATGATCCTTATGATTAACTATGGTTGATTTGAATTGTTACATATATTAATTAGAAAAATATAAACTATATTAATTTATTATTCAATTAATTCATTAATTAGTATTTACAAAAAATATAGAGAGCAGCCAAAGGACATGCAAGGAGAGGCTCGCAAGGAGAGGCTCGCAATGAGCGCTGAAGGCGCTCAGCGCGAGGCTCGCAATGAGCGCCGAAGATCTTTAGACTATAAAAAGCTTAACATTGTGTGCCAAGAAGCATTGCCATGGCTTCAAATGTTATTGACAGTCATTTTTTGACGGGAAAGTCGCTAGTATATATATATATACACAGTAGTATATAGAACTAGTTATTTAATATATATATATATATATATATATATATATATATATATATATATTTATACTTATGTGTGCTTGTGTATGCATATTGTTTATATAAGTAGTTCACATAATTATTCAATTTAATTTTTTACAGTTAAGTCATATTGACATATGAGGCTTTATTATGTAAACTAACGAAAATATTTCTATTTTTTTAAGCAGTAAAGATAAAGGTATTTGTGGCGGGAATTGAACCTAGCAACATTGCCCTCAAAGGCAGACGCACTAGCTATGTACCACCAGCTCTATTATTTGGATCTATAATTTACTGACTCAGTTACTGCTTTATTCCAACCTTCTACAACTGATTCTAATATATTATTCATTGTCCTTTGCCTACAGACCTCATTACTCATTCAGTGGAATAGCCCGACTTTAGTTGACCATATCTCCAATCATGATGCATCAATTTTCAAAATTAAAACACTTTTTTCGCATGCTTTTTCACCCTCTATTAAATGGTCCTTTAAGAAAACATGCAGTTATGGAGTTTACCAAATTCAAACGTTTCTTTCATGTAGGCATGCTGGGAAATACAAAACTATTATTATTATTATTATATTTTATTTATAACGCACCAACGAGCGCTATACAGGGGTTAAGTACAAGTCAAGAATAATTTCAAACAGTGCAAAGGATGGAGGTTCTTGTTATTGAGCTTTCAATCAGACATACACAGTGCTTTCCCTGAAGCACCTATCCAGATTGAAAACTGGTGTACAGTAAATATGTATTATTATCCTTTTTTATTAATTATCTAATTAATTACATTTTGATTATTTAAGCCAGGGATTCCTAACCCTCTCCTCAAGGGCCCGCAAGCAAGCCATGATTTAGGTTTCACACTGTGCATGGACAAGTGATGCAAATAATATTTGGTAGATTGTGGAGCAGCTAACTGTCTCACTTGTATTCACAGTGTGAAACCTAAACCTTGTCCTTTCTGGGGGTCCTTGAGGAGAGGCTGGGAACGTGGTTTTTACTTTTTCTAATCTGACACATACTGCTTATTTCAGAAACACACATTACATTGATTCATTCTGAACATATACAGATTTACTTTATTTAAAGAAATGGTTTCCAAGTCCCCAAAGGTGCATAATTGAGCACCTTGTACTAACCAATAGAAAAAAAACATCCAAGTATGTTTTTTACCCTATACTAACCTTCCAGCCAATTGCAGCACAGTGCAGAGATCTAGAGCAGCACTACTGCTGCGTTCCAGAGGGAGAGAGGTTTGTGTGTGAGCAGTTCTGCCTGAGCTCCTTTGTTCCAGGTTGGAGAAAGAAATGTGTGGTGGGAACAAAAGACTACAAATCCCATGATGCCTTGCTGCAGAGATTGGATCCCAATACATAGATGCCTCTGGTTGGCCACAACAAATTGTACATTTTATGCTAATTTAGCTTGGATTTCTAGGAGAGTTCCTCTAACTTGACGCTCATTGCAAGCCTCCCCCTCTCTACTTTAGGGGCTGCTCATTGCAGGCCTCGGCAGGCGCTCATTGCGAGCCCTGCAATGAGCAACTTGCAGGCCTCGCAATGAGCCTCTCCTCCCCTCTACTTTACGGGCCTCACTTTAAGTCCGTACCATTTTTGTCTTTTATCACACCCACTTTTGCATGAAAGGTGCCTCTGAGTTCTCCAATTGTCTTGAATAGATCTCTTGATTTATCCATTCTGTTATCTTCCGTGATCTCTTTGCATCGCTCATTGTAGAAAGTCTCCTTGTCTCTTGTTACTATGCTCTGGAATTCTGCATTCAGTTGGACAAATCTTTTCCTACCTGCACTACCTTTCACTTTCCTACTTTCCTGGGCTACTTTCAAAGCCTCACCAGATAGTCAGTTTGCCTTCTTACAGCCCTATTAAATTGAAGCTATGTTTTAAAACGTAGCTCGTAACTCGTAACTCAAGATTTACGGGTTACGGCAATTAAATCAGACCCGTAACATTGCTTACAGCGGACTTGCATGTTAACACGCAGAACGGCCGGAAAATGGCCACGTGCTGAGCAACTTTGAACTTTGTGCCCGTAAATGCTTTGATCCGACTACCCCATAACCGCTACTTGTTCAATTCAGCTATTAAATTGCAATGTGGTCACTCACGAGCCAGCAAATTGAGCCCACAGCCCTATGAGTGCTCGAGAAGCTCCCCCCTGCTCCCCAGACTAAGCCCCATGCTGCAGGGGTCCCAATCGGTCCACTGCATACGGTCCATAACACAAGCTGAGATCCCGCTCCATGCTGATGATAGCCAGTTAGCTTGAAACAGCTGTACATGGATAGGATTCTCAGCTGTCAAATCCTGCATTGGTATTGCATTAAAGCTATGTAATTCAGCATAAGCTTAAAGGAAGCCATGTTTGAAAATGGCTATGATTGGAATAGCGAGGCATTTGTGGGCACATTTGCATGTCCCGGCTCAGCTTCCCAGAATGCAGTATAATAACTGTTTTGAGCTGGAAGCAGGTTTTTTTAACTTGTTTTAGACATTCAAATGTGAACACAGATGTATTATTTATCTACTATATATATATATATATATATATATATAAAAATATATATATATATTTAAATAAATAAATATATATATATATTTATTTAAATATATATATATATATGCTAGCGACTTGCCCGTCAAAAAATTACGGTCAATAAAATTTGAAGCCACGGCAATGCTGTTTGCCACACAATTTGAAGGTTTTTGTACTGTGAGGACCTTCGGCGTTCATTGCGAGCATCTCTTCTGGTGTACTTTTGCTCCGCTGAGCAGCCTCTGCGCTCATCACAAACACAGATACATATGTCTATATTTTTATAAATAATACTCAATTAATTAGTTACTCAATGAATTAATCTACTTTACCTATTTGTAATTAATATATCCATCAATCAATAGGCTGAAGAGCTAACAATCGTTTTTTCATTTTCCCGCAGCATATAATGTCCAGTTGTACTGTTGCTGGCCTGTGGAGATATTTTTATGAATGTCCCAATTGTGCATTACAAGTAGGCTGTGGGCGCAAGAGCAAACCGTTGGTTTATTTGTGTAAAGCGCTACTGTAGATGCGTAATGTTGTGATTTGCAAGTTCGGAGTGTAAAGTAGCGTCTTTTGCGTATGTGCTACGTGGTTCACAAGTATTTGGCATCCTTTGTAGTAGTGTATTTTGCACCTTGTACGTTCCTGTGTGAAAGTGGTAGGCGTTTGGCGGTGTGTTGCGCGTTCCAGTGTTGTGTAGCCTTGTTTTAATTTTTTTGTGCCGCCATTTTTTTTTCTTGCTTCACTGATTTTCAAGTGCCGAAACTCTTGAAAATCTACTTAAATTTGCTTTCCACCTTACTTCCAGGCGTCCTGGCTGTACCCCCTTGCTGTGTGTGATGTTTTTGTTGTTTTTTGGGGGGGGGGTCGTTAACTTTGTGTTTTTCGTACCTCGTATTTTTTTTCTAAGTCCCGCGTCACATATTTTATTTTTTATAAGTCCCGCGTCTCGTAATGTTTTTTTTCCTAAGCCGCACGTTCGTCCACAGCCTTATTAAATTGCAAATTCGACGCTCATCGCCTAAGTGCTGTGCTGCGAGTTTTAGTGCCTTAATGGCTCACCTCGCTACCTGAGGCTCACAGGTGATGAGCGCCTTTGGCGCTCATTGCCTAAGTGCTCCCAGTTAACGGCTCGCCTCGCTTTGCGAGGCTCGCAAGCAATGAGCGTCTTTGGCGCTCATTGCCTAAGTTGTACGCACCACGCAAAGAGTGACAACATCTCGTAGTTTGAAAATTATAATATGTGATATATATGCATTTAAACATCTAATTATCTATCTGTCTCTATATCTCCCTTTGATCTCTCCCTCCCCCTCCTCTTCCTCCCCGCTGATCTCTTTTGCCTTTGGCTGGCATGTCAGGATAATTCTAGTAGCCGGGTCTCACTTGATCATGCAAGATTACGTTGCATGATTTTTTGAGAGCTGCACTTTGACAGTCAGGCACAGGAGGCACAGTTAAAGACATAAGAAGTGCATATAATCTGGGGGGGGGGGGGAATTTGTCCCCCTATCACCCTCATTTCCTACGCCTCTGATAGAGCACCTCCATCTTTGACTGCAAAGTATATAGTCAATCTGATTTCTATATTGTCCATCTGGTGATGTCCATGTATAGAGTCGTCTTGGAGGCTGTTGGAAGAGGCTGTTTGCTATGACCAGAGCATTATCTTGAAAGAATTGTACTAGTCTCTGACCCACTTCATTGTATAGTTCAAGGTCAAACTTGCCAGTTATTACAGGTATCTTTTGGTTTCCTACTTTAGCATTGCAATCTCTGATGATGATTGTAACCTGGACAACTTCAGCCTCTTCCGCATCCATGGTTGGAGCATAGACTTGGATTAATAAGGATTTGTGATTTCGAGATAATGAAAATGTCTTAAATTTCAATTAATGTTTCATGCAGATTAGTGAGTGGCAAAATAACTTCATATAAAGGTCTCTAATGCATCCCTGGCTCCATATCTCTCTATTATCTCAAGACCTTCTCTACAAATTTGCAAATCGTACATATTGTTTAAGAAAATCTCTATTTTTCTTTATTTTGTACAGTATATAAGCTTGAGTAATCAACCTTTAAGATCATATAAATTTGTGGCATTGTATATGGCTATTCCCTACCTTCAAAAGCACATATATAGGTAAATAGATTCTCAAGGTAGGACAACAAGATTTCATGCAGTGAATGTTCTTCCTGTGTTTTTAGTTTTTTTGTCCCTGGAGGTCTAACTCTAACCCTTGTGTAGTACCACTTGTACTCTAGGAAAAGAGGTGATCAGTAACTAGGGGTGCACTGATGGTTCCCTCAGGCAGCTTCCTGCATCTCCTATTGCTGATCTCTAAGACCCTGGCATCAATTTGGGGCACATGGGTTATAAAGTCATCACACTTAAGGTGTGCGATGTGAAAACAAGGTAATCAAGCTCTATACCATTCCCAACTGCCACCACTATTGGAAGAAGGTACCATTGATAGCACTCCAATAGGAAAAGGCCTATAGCAGCTGCTGTTCCCTCTCTCACTTCCTTAATTAGAGGAGTGACCGGAAGGTCCCTTCTCATTTGGGGAAAGCTATTGCCTCTACATTCACCTGCTTCCATTGTATAGGGGGTGGTATCAAGACCCCCCTATGTTAGTGGGTGACATGGAAGGGTCCTAGTAGTATTCCTTTGTATAATACTGTTGCCTACTCCACCCCTCTCCATCTCCATTCTGCTATATCTACACCCATATTTGAGTCTCCCTTCCTCCTGTCCTAATCATAAACATTAGATGGAACCCATTTTGCATATATGGTGCTCAAGAGATTCCTCTTTATTAATTTTTGAGAGGGGACTGGGCCCTGATGGTTCTCAGGATGCATCCTTCACCTAAACTCTGGCACAAAAAACAGTAAAGTGTCTAAGCTTATTGTTGCATGCTGGTAATTCGGGACCAAGCGGGCAATCTCTGAAACCTCGTGGTGAAGAGTTACTGTACTTTATATTTATGAACTCATCCTACCATCCTATTTCAGCTACTTGGGCAGAGGTGGAAGAAATGCACCTTAGTTAGCACCCTTTTGCTTTGTTAAATCTTTATAGATATGTACTGTTTAGAATAGACAGGGAAACACTAAATATTTCCTGTCAATTCTGTTTCGCTGTTTATCAAAGGCAGCACTCAGATGTTCCCTTCCAAATAAAACTGTTGTGCAATGACTTTCTTGTCTTAGGTTTTCTTTATCATAACAAAGGCTGCCTGAGCATATTCTGCCCTAACTTGAGGAAGAGGTGGGGCTATTTAGCTTGCTGCTTTGGATATACAGTGAAACAAAATTCAGAGATAAGAAGTTATAAATCATCACATTTTAGTTGTTTCCCACCTTGTTGTCTATAATGCTGAATCGTAAGCCCAAATTTTGACTCAGCACTTACAGCAATATGATGCTATGCACTCAACAAAAATAATAATTATCATTATTTGGGCCCACATATTTGACACTTCAAATAATATAGGTTGCCTGTCATTCCCGTAGATATGCTAAGCCTCGCAGGAGGTGAGTCTCAGCATCACCTCTCTGTCAATCACTCCACTGGCTTCCCGTAGCCTCCAGAATAAAATTTAAAATCATGACCCTTACTTACAAAGCCCTCAACAACACTGCACCCCCTTATATCTCTGCTCTCATCTCCAAATATTCCCCCACCCGCCCTCTTCGCTCTGCTAATGACCTTCTTCTTTCCTCTTGTCTCATAACCTCCTCTCACTCCCGCCTACAGGACTTTTCTCGTGCTGCCCATATTCTCCTTGCCTCGCTCTACCAGATTATCCTCCTGCTTCAAATCCTTCAAAACCTCACTAAAAACACACCTGTTTACCGAAGCATATAACCTGCCACCTTAACATGCACACTGCATTTTCACCCTCCTATACCACACCCAAAACCTTTAGATAGTAAGTCTGCAAGTTTTCAATCTTGCTATGTGCTTTGGGGGAAGCTCTATGGACACCGGATTCTAAGCTCAAAGACAGGGACTCCATCTTTGTAATATGTTAATATTGTTTTGCCTTGATCACAACTTATGTATAGCGCTACGGAATATGTTGGTGCTTTACAAATAAACAATAATAATAATAATTACAGTAACATTTACTCTTCAGCTACATGACCTAAACATCTATTTATTTATCAAATTGTAATATATTATCTGACTTCTTTGATATTTATCAATAACATTGCTTGTGCTCTACTTATAAACAGTGATAACAGTGCTCTACTTATAAACTATACCAGTACACTACTTTTAAGAAGTTAAGTTAAAAGCATGTTTCTTTCCACAGTTATCTCAGTGAAGACTACTCGTGGGAACCTGGGATTGCAAGATAATATTATCAGCAAATCCACATTGTAAGGAGTTGGAATCAGTTACAATATTGTATAAAATTATTATTTCTTAATAAATATAAAGAGTTATATCTACAAAACAACTCTTGATGTCTCTTTCATTTTTGTTCAACACTAAGTATAGTATAATAGATTTCTGAAAAGTGAATCACTAATAAAAAAAAAAATAATGTCGCTCTTTAATTTTATATTTTTTCCTGGATGACTAGGTGCCAAGAGATAATGTATAATAAAACAAAGAGTTTCGATAATACTCAGGGGAACTTTGTACATACATGTATTAGTATAACTCCAAATTTTGTGCATATGGTTCTGATACATTAATTTCATTTTAGTTTAAATCTTTTTGTAAATTTAGAAATTGTAATAAAATCTAGAAAATTAAAGAAAAAACTATATGAGTCTTTTATATGACCCACCTTATCAGGATTGGGATATTGTTTATGATTGCACTAAGTTGTGCAATGTAATTACATTAGATAATTATGTACTTTCCCTCCAAATAAATTTACATAAATTAAAGAAATTGGCAACAAAATGGCAAATAAATACAAATAAATGAAAAACATGTGGGAAGGAAAAGTAAGCATGCAATTTAATGGAGCAAATCTAGGGGTATCAGAGATAGAAATGTATATAGGAGTGATTGTGGACAATCAGCTACATAACAGTGCTCAGTGCCACTATACAAATCCTTAGTACATCCTACGTACGTCCTCCCTTGATTTGAGGCAACACTTCATAAAAAGGACAAAAAAGTACAGAGAAGGGCAACAAAACTAATAAGGGAAAGGGAGTGGCTAAGCTATGAAGAAAGATTAACCAAATTAAACTGGTTTTCTCTATAAAAAAAGACACCTACAAGGGGATATGATTACCTTATATAAATATATCCAAGGTAAATATAAAGCTTTGTCAAGTGAACTTTTTGTGCCAAGAGGTTTTCATCTGAAAAGGATATCCTTGAGGTTAGAGGAAAAAAGATTCCACCTTAAAGAAAGAAAGGGTTCTTCACAGTAAGGGTGATTAAACTGTGGAAGTCTCAACCTGTGGGATAATTACTTGATGCTAAGTAAGTCCTTACAGGACCCTCCATTGCAGGGGTTAAGTTTTTGGCACACAGAGGTTCTGTAAGGACCTCAGTGGCATTAGATATTTATTAGGATACATGGGAACCAGGACTCGGTGAGTAGGGGTTAATGTTTAAAACCACAGAGGTCCTTCTTGGACCTCTGTGCTTCGGTGGGTTAATATTGGGGGCATATATTGTTAGGATAGGAGCCATGGCAGTTCTGGAAGGACCTCCATGGCATATATCTTAGGTTTTTATAGGACCTCTGTGGCATAAGGGTTAACTTTTTGTGCCACAGGGGTCCGTTAAGAACCTCCGTGGTAGGTGTTAATTGTAGGTGTCATAAGGATCTCAATAGACCCACATGGTTTATGCATTATGGATCGGGGGTGAGCAGGGAAGGAGATACCCAAAGTAAAATTACTGACCATTTACAAGTGGAATATCTTTACTAAATAGGGAATTGAATAGGTCCTGTAGTTATCAATTTTTCATAACTCTTATCATTTTTTAAATCAATAAATATTGTGTTTTCAGCTTTTATTTTCACTGTCCAAACGCTCTGAATCAACAATCAACATGGTATCTGTGGGAGGAAAAAAACACAACAATATTTGTATATATTATTCCATTAATATTTTGAGTAGCTGAGTAGAAGATAAAAGTTCAGTAAAACAGAATATTGACTCTTGAACTTTAATGTTGGCAATTCTCCTTCCACATAACTCCTTCCACTTACAGATGAAATAACCACAATACTCAGGCTATAAGCCTTCAGGAACTATTGAAAGATGGAGCATTCTATATACAACCAAACATCAAAAAGTCGAAAATGTCTTTATATTCATAGTACTTTTTGAACTATAGTGGTACTGAAACGATGGACGTGAGGTCCGGAAAACACACAATGCCATATTTAAACCCAATTGAAGTTAAACAGATAACATTAAAGTCTTTTTTTATGAAATATAAAACCTACATACTTCATGTTAAATTACAACAGTAACAGAATTATGCTTCTTTAGTTTAATTCTGCAGACGGATTTCATACCGAATAGTGTAAAAGATTTGCTGCAGATCATAAACCTATACCATGTAGTATAACATTACACAATGAATAACAGAAAAATGTGCACTGTACAGCATAAAAGGAATTCAATAGTTATTGAAATAATACTTACAGAAAACACAGAGCTCTCAAATCATGAAGGGGAATAGTATTTATAACCCTCATGCTTAACATATAAAGCAATAAAGTAATTTACATTTACCCATAATAAATCTCATATTTGAGTTTACAGATATTTTAAATCTCTGTTTTCAAAGCCATAACAACAAGGCCAATGTCACACCTATAGGACTCTACACACGTTCCCACTATCATAAACATCTTAAATTAGTTGAAAAGCCGTCATATAACTTTATGATGTTTAATTAGTCTTTAGACCTATTAATTGGGTTTTTGCTTTAAGGTATATTCACGGGGCAGTTTGACCGTTTTCTCAGATACTGGGGACAGTTCTCATTCCCCAAGATTCAATGCTAAACAAATAACTGAAAGGGGTATGGAAATGTTTGTTCTTTCTTTGTTTCATTAGACAGGTATTTGATAATGTGTCAAAATGTTTTCTTTTTCTCAGAGCACAAAAAAAACATATTCAGACATTTAACTTCTCTTGGGGGTTTGTGCTTTGTCCGCCAATGATATCTACAGACTTAAGTAGGCTCTCTGCATTTCCTATTTGTTTCAATGAAGTTTAAACGCGTTTTACTTCATATTTTTCATGCAAAAAATTACTTTTGTAATATTTAAAATATTTTCCTTTAAAATCTTGAAAAAACAGTTGTTGTCCATGTCCCTATAACACTACAAAGTCTATTTATTATGCGAGAAATTGCCATTGCAGCCATTGTGGAGCCTTCAGAATATATATATATATATATATATATATATATATATATATATATATTATTTTTTATCCTCTAGCCTTTGTTTTTTAATGTCAAATAAACAGAAACATTTAAAGTGCAGAGTTTTTGTACAGAAAATATTTAAACGGGTGAAACACAACAGGGATAAGTCATATCACAAAATATCCTGGGAAATTAATGTAAAGTTTGTATGACTCTTTTCACCCTCGGGCCCATTTATTCATAAAATGACATGGAAAGCAACATATGTGTGTATGTGTGACTGTAACAGATCCCAAGGTTAATAATGTAAAATTAGTTTCTTAACAATTTTCACAGGAAGATACTTTATACATATATTTATTGGGGTATTTTTGAGAACAGTGAGTCAGGTTATGGAGAGGTAAAGGGGAGATGTGGCAGAGTATGGAGAGATAGGGTAAATTAGGTGACTGTAGGGTGAGTTAGGGCCGAGTATGGAGAGACAAGGTGAGTTAGGGTAGAGTATGGAGAAATAAGGTGCGTTAGGGTAGAGTATGGAGAGGCAAGAGAGACAAAGAGCCGGATATGGAGAGATAGATGGAGTTAGGGCATGATATGAAGAGATCAGATGAGTTAGGGCAGAGTATGGAGAGGGAAATTAGGAGATAGAGCAGGATATGGAGAGATAGGGTGAGTTAAGGTAGGATATAATAGGGTGAGAGAGTAAGAGAATATGGGAAGGTAAAGGGCAGAGTACAGAGTGATGAGGGCGAGATGAGACAGGATATGGAGAGGTGAGTGGGGATAGAGCAGGATGTGATAAACCAGATAGAAGACAGAGTATGAAGAGGCTCTTACCTGGCTGGCTTGATCTCAGACTGAGGCCTGTGTCCCTTCTCTGCTTAAAGGCATATTTACGTTTTGTGGATTATGAATGCATCTGATAGAAGAGAATCAGTGAAAACATGTTTTTGCATGAAAACTATTTCAAAATAAACATTAATAAACGTATCCAAAAGTTTGCAAAATGACTTTTTTCCTTTGGCAGTAATAATAGTGAATGCCACTAGACTATACAAGCTAAGTTAAAATTAGCATAAAATTCATAACATTGTCTCCAATTCCTCTGGCATTATGTGCTGACATGCTCCATTGCAGCACCTGGGCTCTGCCTTTCTATATATATATATATATATATATATATATATATATATATATATATATATATATATATACTGTATATATACAGCAATTGTTTCACACATGGTGGGCTAAGAGTGATAGATGCCCTCCACCTACAGTAGTACAAATAAGGAATAGTACATTAGTGATTCTATTTGAATGTCTAAAAATAAGTTGATAAAAACGTATTTCCTGCTCAAATTTCTCAGAAATACAGTAAATGCACTGCAGTCTGGGAAAACTGAACGGACATGCAAATGAGGCCACATAATGCTGTCAATCCAAACCATTTTAAACATGGCTCCTTTTAAGCATATCTTACTGTATTTCACAGTTTTAGGCATAGCAATGGATGGATTTTTTACAAACCATATATATATATATATATATATATATATATGTCCAATATATATTCCAACATATATGTATATACATACAGACACACACACACAGACAGAGCGAAACACAGAGAGACAGAGAGAAAGACACACAAACACAGAGACACACACAGAGAGACACATAGAGAGATGGAGATAAACAAACACAGAGGCAGAGAGAGACACACACATACAGAGGGACACACACAGATAGAGACAGACACACGCAGAGACAGAGAGAGACACAGGCAGAGAGAGACACACAGAGACATAGAGACACACAGAGACAGAGAGACACGCACACAGAGACAGAGAGACACGCACACAGAGACACAGAGAGACACACACGGCACACAGACCCCCTCCCCCACAGAATAATCGGACCTCCCCTCCCTCCACAGAATAAATATACTTCCCTCCCCACAACATAAACAGAACCCCTCCCCCCACAGCATAAAAAGACCCCATCCCCACAGCATAAACAGTCCCCCTCCCCAAACACAACATAAATGGACTGGTATTGCCCTGTTGGCATGAGATGGTCAATATGGCCTGGGCTATGATTTGTAATGTTAAGTATGAGGCTCTCCATAACATATCTAGTATCAAAATGCTGCATATTCCCGAGGGAATTTAATGGAGTGCATTACTGGAGTCTGTGGAAAAAGATGGGTCTAGATATGCGGTTACCTGATTGTGAGCAGATTAAGGGTTGGCTCTGTACAGGAAGGTGGGGGGGGGACGCACAATAAAGGCAATTCGCCCCATCCCCTTCAAGACTAACATGACACAGACATATCAATGATCTCTTTTTGCCAGCTGGAGATCAAAGGGGACTAACAATTTAGAGAACGTTGAAAGAGCAAGGGGGGAAGGGTGATTAACAGATGCCCCTGCGGAGTACAGGAGGGCATTAAAGCAAATACCCCATATGAGTCGGAGGGCATTAGAGAACTTTTTGATCTTTGATAAGGGTGGGAAAAATAGAGCATGGGGAGTGACCAAGGGAATGTTTTGTTTGTGATCCTGAGATAAAAATGAGCTGTCCTTGCCAATAAAGTCATGCAGTCTGGATATTCAGTCAGGTCCATAAATATTGGGACATCGACATCATTTTAATCTTTTTGGCTGTATACTGCACCACAATGGATTTGAAATGAAACGAACAAGATGTGCTTTAACTGCCGACTTTCAGCTTTAATTTGAGGGTATTTACATCCAAATCAGGTGAACGGTGTAGGAATTACAAAAGTTTGTATATGTGCCTCCCACTTTTTAAGGGACCAAAAGTAATGGGACAGATTAACAGTCATAAATAAAATTTTCACTTTGTAATACTTGGTTGCAAATCCTTTGCAGTCAATTACAGCCTGAAGTCTGGAACGCATAGACATCACCAGGCGCTGGGTTTCATCCCTGGTGATGCTCTGCCAAACCTCTATTGCAACTGTCTTCAGTTCCTGCTTATTCTTGTGGCATTTCCCCTTCAGTTTTGTCTTCAGCAAGTGAAATGCATGCTCAATCGGATTCAGGTCAGGAGATTGACTTGGAAATTGCATAACATTCCACTTCTTTCCCTTAAAAAACTATTTGGTTGCTTTTGCAGTATGCTTCGGGTCATTGTCCATCTGCACTGTGAAGCACTGTCCAGTGAGTTCTGAAGCATTTGGCTAAATATGAGCAGATAATATTGCCCGAAACACTTCAGAATTCATCCTGCTGCTATTTTCAGCAATCACATCATCAATAAATACAAGAGAACCAGTTCCATTGGCAGCCATACATGCCCACGCCATGACACTATTACCACCATGCTTCACTGATGAGGTGGTATGCTTTGGATCATGAGCAGTTCCTTTCCTTCTCCATACTCTTCTCTTCCCATCACTCTGGTACAAGTTGATCTTAGTCTCATCTGTCCATAGGACGTTGTTCCAGAACTGTGAAGACTTTTTTAGATGTTGTTTGGCAAACTCTAATCTTGCCTTCCTATTTTTGAGGCTCACCAATGGTTTACATCTTGTGGTGAACCCTCTGTATTCACTCTGGTGAAGTCTTCTCTTGATTGTTGACTTTGACACACGTACACCTACCTCCTGGAGAGTGTTCTTGATCTGGCCAACTGTTGTGAAGGGTGTTTTCTTCACTAGGGAAATAATTCTTCGGTCATCCATCACAGTTGTTTTCAGTGGTCTTCCGGGTCTTTTGGTGTTGCTGAGCTCACCGGTGCGTTCTTTCTTTTTAAGGATGTTCCAAACAGTTGATTTGGCCACACCTAATGTTTTTGCTATTTCTCTGATGGGTTTGTTTTGTTTTTTTCAGCCTAATGATGGCTTGCTTCACTGATAGTGACAGCTCTTTGGATCTCATATTGAGAGTTAACAGCAACAAATGCAAATAGCACACTTGAAATTAACTCTGGACCTTTTATCTGCTCTTTGTAAGTGGGATAATGAGGGAATAACAAACACCTGGCCATTGAACAGCTGAGCAGCCAATTGTCCCATTACTTTTGGTCCCTTAAAAAGTGGGAGGCACATATACAAACTGTTGTAATTCCTACACCGTTCACCTGATTTGGATGTAAATACCCTCAAATTAAAGCTGAAAGTCTGCAGTTAAAGCACATCTTGTTCGTTTCATTTCAAATCCATTGTGGTGGTGTATAGAGCCAAAAAGATTAGTTTTGTGTCGATGTCCCAATATTTATGGACCTGACTGTACATAATTTTAAGTGTATTATTAATTCTGGGGAAGGGATAATCCTATGCATTGGGGTTATTGATGCTGCATCAAATTGACTAGAGTTACAGTCGGTGACTCTTTAGTCCTGCTATCGCGGTTTCGGTAGTTCCTCGGTCCTGTATGGTGATTAAACACTGCTCTGGGTGTATCCTTGCTTTCAGGGGTATCTAAAATAACCCACACAAGCAGGTGGGTGGGTCATAACCAGGTTAGGGGCGAGCCCAATTGAAGTAGCGATCATGACACGGAGCCCATCCCCCCACATCATAAACAGACTTCCCCTCCCCCAAGGAATAAACAGACCCCCCTACCCACAGCATCAATGGACCCCTCACAGCATAAATGGAGCCCCCCAGCATAAACAAAATTTCCTCCGCACAGCATAAACAGACCTCCCTCCACCCACATCGTAAACGGACCCCTGTCCCCACAGCATAAATAGACCCCCATCGTCCACAGCTTAAATGTACCCCCTCCCCCACAGCATAAACGGACCACCCACAGCATAAACAATCTTCCCCCCCCACAGCATAATCAGACCCCCTCCCCCGACAGAATAAACGGACCTCCTTTCCCCCACAGCCTAAATGAACCCCGCATGCCCACAGCATAAACGAACCCCCTCTCCTCACTGCATAAACGCCCCCCCACAGCATAAATGGACCCCCATCCCCCACAGCAAAAAGAACCTCCCTCCTTCACATCATAAATGGACCCCCTCCTTCCCCACAGCATAGCAAGGCCTGCTTGAAAACATTTAAAAGCAATGCAACTTCTCTATACCTTTCACTGTGATGGTGTCACCACCAGCAACAGCTCCTCACACAGCTGGTGCCACCCTCAAGCAGGTGCCGCCGGGGGCGGACTGCCTCCCTAGCCCTCCAAGCTACGCCACTGTGTGATACTTATTTTGGATATATTATTCAATTAGGGATTTGTTACCCTAGGTATATAATTCATGACATATAATTTCACATTGAGAATCTGATAACAAGTCTTTGAGAGAGAACTCGCCATAATAATTTGTAAAACCTAAATACACCAATTCCCAAGATTTTGAACCTACTATGGCACATTTAAGCTGTGTGCTTAAATAGAGCCCTTTTAAATTTACTGAATCTCAATTTAATAAGGCTGCTAGCATTAAGTATATAGCACGGAAGCCCCACTAAAAAGTGGTAGCATTACTAAGCCATCTGGGAATGTATGCAAAGTGCATTCAAATATTGAAAGAAACTGATGTATATAAAAATAAAAAGTGGAGGAAGAGGAATGGAGTTGAACTGGAAAATTAGTTTCTTTCTCAGCAATTTTTAGTAGCACCAGTAATATAGAACATAGTTAATGAAAGTGTTCATGTACTTAAATATTGCTCCATAATATAGTCATTGCTTCCCTTTTTTCCCTTTTTGATCCTTCAAGGAAACAAAAAAATGACATGTATTTCTTTTAATGACCTTAATCAAAGTGCACGAAACAGATGTGACTAAGAAAGGGCACTCCTCCATCAATATAAAGCCTGGAGTTGCAAAGTCAAGTTATTATTGCTGCTGATAACAGCCAGCTACACTTTCTTGTAGTTGCTGTATTTATTTTTTTTACGTTTCTTGCAGTTAAAATCATGGTTGTCTCGCACAAAGAATTTGACATAGCTGGCAAGAAAAGTGGGCTCCAAATATGGAGAATTGAGAAAATGGAGCTTGTGCTGATTCCAGAAAATCTGCATGGAAATTTCTATGTAGGTGATGCTTATATAGTACTTCATACCATAGACAGGACTCTCTACAAAACACACAATCTGCATTTTTGGCTTGGTGAGTATTAATGTATGTAATTGCTAGTATATTGTGTTACTGGTAATGAGATAGATTCACTAAACCTTGGTTATAGCTGTGAATTTGCTGTAAAGGCAATTCTCCTTAAAATAATTTGTAGCAAGCTGCTTTACTACTGAATCTAGGTGATTATAACACACTGGATAATGTCATTTTCATGATAATGGCATTCCTTAAACACAATGATTAGATTACATTTGATGCTCTTAATTTTACACTCACTTGATCAGCCTAATACCAATACCAGCCACCAACAGCAGCTGCCTTTATATATGTGTGTTTATGCTTGTTCACTTAATATAGCAAAGCAATGTACTATTCAAATATGAACTACATATTTATATTCTAATTGTTTTAGGAAGTGAATGTACTCAAGATGAAAGCACGGCTGCTGCCATATTTACCGTTCAGTTGGATGAATACCTAGGAGGAAAGCCTGTTCAGTATAGAGAACTACAAGGATACGAGTCCACAACTTTTCTTGGATATTTTAAAAGTGGAATTAAGTACCAGGTACATAGAGCTATCAACCTAAACAATCATATAAAAACTCGCAAACTTTAAAGAGTATCATGTATGCTTGCTTCAAACAAGTTCAATGTTAGAAATAAACAGCCTTATTAAATTGCGATTTGGCCAATTGAATAAGGCTCTATATAAGCACATAGCATATATTTTTTACAGAAGTTTTTAGTTAGTGAACTTCTATCCAAAAGCAAGGTCTTCACTCACTAAAACGTTCTGTAAAAAAAAACATGCTGTGTGCTTATATAGAGCCCTATTCAATTGGCCAAATCGCAATTTAATACGGCTGAAAGTGTTTGATGGATTTAAGCATTTATAGCCTTATTAAATTGCAATACGGCAAATTCTAAACGGCTCTATATAAGCACATAGCATATTTTTTTTACAGAAGTTTTTGGTTCGTGAAGACCTTGCTTTTGGATAGAAGTTCACAAACTAAAAACTTCGGTAAAAAAATATGCTCTGTGCTTATATAGAGCCCTTTAGAATTTGGTGTAATTGCAATTTAATAAGGCTTTATATGTTCAATAGGTGGGAGTATTAGTTAATATATTGTTTTCAAAGCTTTGTTCTGTGGAATACTGGGGTACAATTAGATATGTCCAACGGATTCAATTTTGTTTGCTCTGTTCTCTATGGACATATTTGATTTGACTGCTGGAAAGTTGTTTTGTGGTCATGGAGACAGGTTGTGGTGTTTCATGGGACCTATTTTAGGCTCCTTGGGGTCCGAAACCCTTTTGGTGGCCGAAAGTACTGCATGGTTTACTTACTTTTGGTAATCACTGGTTTGGAACATGCAGTAAAATATACAACATTCTATGAATTATAACAGGGATGTAATCCCCAAGGGCACTATTTTTTTTAAATTCTTAATTAAAATAAAAGTGACAAAATAAAGCACATATGAATTACACATAAGAAACAGCATTTTTATTTCAGGCTGGTGGAGTTGCTTCTGGCTTCCAACATGCAGTTACAAATGACCTATCTGCAGAGAGACTGCTGCACGTCAAAGGAAGGAGAGTGGTCAGGGCTACAGAAGTCCCACTTAACTGGTCAAGCTTCAACAGTGGAGACTGTTTTATTGTCGATGTTGGACCTGTAAGTAAACATTTTTTATATTATGCACTCCATTTTTTTATAGTATGCACACCATTATAAGATTAATTGTATACAACCGGGCAGAGGTGACCAGCTTTTCAGTAGCTCATAGTGTACATATGGGACATCAGTGGCCCTAGACTATGTTTTTTGAATATTCCATATTGTGTTAGGAAAATTACCTTAATTTTCACAATTTGCAAACAGGGTTAAAAAAATCTATGGTCCTATTGTTGTCACTACCTCTTACAACATACTATGGAGTTATCAGTTTATCAAACTAATAAAAATGGTGCTATAAAAAGATTAGTTAATAAAGTGTCACATATTCTAATAACCAGGAAAATATATTAACTTTGCAAATAAATCACTTAACACCCTTTTTAACTCAATTTGACAGCTACCTTTATGTTTCATAGGTTCCAGTGCTCGCTAGCCATTTTATGACACATCCCAACATCAACTCTGTTATTCACACATAATAAATAATAAATCTACAAATTCTAGTATAACCACCTCAATCTCCTTATAATCAGCCCTAATAAAAATAGTATCCCTTATGTAACAAAGCGTGTTAAAAACTGGGCATATGTAGGATTCAATTAAATAAGGCTTGTTAAAATGTTAACCCTAAGAAGCTAATGGTATTGTTTAGCCTCGGCTCCAGATTCAAAAGTGCACGGACTCTATACCAGAACTTTGTCCCTTAAGGTTTAAAGCTAAAGTCTATTGGTAAGTGAAGTATGGAGTATAGCAAATGAATTCAAAGAGTGCTAAAAAAAATGAATGAATGATCACATTATAAGGAAATGAAAGGTGTATATAATTTCCACTGTAATACCAAGGAGGTAATCAAAGTTCTTTAAATAACATAACTAGGGCATCATTCAAATGTGATGTGGCCAAATGAATAGGGCTCTATATAAGCACAGAGCATATTTTTTACAGAAGTTTTTAGTTAGTGAAGACCTTGTTTTTGGATAGAAGTTCACTAACTAAAAACTTCTATAAACAAAATATGCTATGTGATTATATAGAGCCCTATTCAATTGGCCAAATTGCAATTGAATGAGGCCCATTGTATTGTAATAGCATTTAAATTATATAATATAATAATAACAGATTCATAAAAATAACAGATACTATATTCCAAAATAATTTCTAAAGGGTTCTGTACCATTAGAGAATATAAAACTATTTGTCTATACTATCCGCCTTTTCCAATTTTTCCTTTTTCTTTGTATTCCACATCTAACATTCTCAAACTATTGTCTTAGCCTATAGCAATTTATAAATAAAGCTCTGCTAGCTTCTTGAATTCTTTAATGAAATAAGATTGTTTCTAATGCTTTCACACAAAGATAAACACATAAAATAGAAAAAAATAAAAAGAGAAAATAAAAACAAATATAAAGAAATACTAAACTTTGCTCAACCAAATTGAGTAATACTTAACCCATGGTCATTAGTGTATCCAAACTTTTTTTTTTTTTGCTGATATATGCTTATGATTGAAAATAGTTTTTAATGAGGCAACTATTCATATTGGTACATAGATTATTCAAAGTTAACTCAAACTTCTTAAGTTTCTCAAACAATAATGTGGCAATTTGTATTGTATTTGTTCAGTATCAAAATAGTTACATTAAGAATAAAAACATTTTATTAACAATTTTTTTTTTTGTTCCTTTTTTAGTTGTTTGTAGCGAGAGTTAGCTATTTTTTTGAGTGCAATCAAAAATAAGACACATTTCCTTCCCGGGTTACTGGGTTTAGCAGAAACAAATTCACTGTTTGTCCCTATAAAAGCCTTATCAATATTAAAGCTTATCATCAGGTGAAGACTTTATTCCTGTAGAATTTATCCATATCAATGTGGTATATTCCTCAATTTGCTAGGTTTGCTATTTGTTGTCCTTGTTTTATTGAGGACAAAGTTTTCAACATAATCATGTACCATGTGTTCTTCATTTGTGGGACAGTCCTTCTGCTCAGGTGAAATCCCCCTGTCCCTCCTTGCTTCCAAATGCCACTTTTTTAAGGAAAGTCCCACACTTAAAGGCAAATCACTGGTTTCCAGGCCTGACCTCATGATGTTTGCTCTAAAAATCTAGGAGAAATGTAGAAGCATTTAATGTCAGCTCTACAAAAAAAAAAAAAAAAAAATATATATATATATATATATATATATATATATATATATATATATAGAGTAATGTGCACATATAAGGACTGGGTATTTATACAGGAGATAACGCTACCTAACAGTGCATGTTATTTTAATAATATGGGGTATATCTATCAAGCAGGGATTAAATAGAGGTACTGTTTACCCCATTTGTTAAATAACTCAAATAGAACATTTATGATGTGGTTTTTATGTTTTAACTGGGGGAATTTACTGAGCATATCAAGTTCATCTCACATCATCTCTTGATTTACTTAGCATTATTTCCTATGGCAAAAACAAGCGTTCTTACCTTTTCTCAGTTCTTTTCACCTTATCTATGGTGAGAAAGTGCTTATTAAATCCCCCCTCCCAAACCCTGCTTATCCTCATATATTCACACTTTACCACCACTTTATCTCCATTTGATAAATAATATGTCTCTCTTTGGTCATTTCAAATATTGGAAACTATGAAAAAACATTGAAAATACTGTTTATACCATGCATATCTACTTCCCAAAAATACATGAAAAGCAACCAAAAAATAAGAGATGAGTCTTGAGTCCACACATATCTGTGTTAAACCTAATTCTCTGCATTTCTACATGTTCTTATATTTTTGCATTTAAGGTTTTCAGTGTCTCACTATAAGGGGAATTCCTTAGGAAAGGTGTAGTTTAGTACAGGTTTCCTTGAGTTTGTGTTTATCAGCTTGAGTGTTGGACTTTGAAGCGAAGTGGGAATTACTATGATTTGCATAAAAGTTTATTTCTAACATTAACTGCCGAAATTTCCTTATTGCATTGTTGGCAGTTAGAAATTAATAGAAAGTCCAATGTCTTGTGACAATTTTCTACATAATTAATTGGTATAGTAGCTATTCTAAAACTAAATAATTGACTTGTCGGTTTTCTGCAATATGGAAATTAATTAGTAAGCTTATAGTAAAATTAAATATAAGGTGCACAATTATGCAATATGAATAAAGGGCAATTTCCAGCTAAACTTAAGTTTATTTTACATGAAAGAGCACTCTTGAAGAATAATAACTATGTAAAAATTATGTACCTTACCAGATATTCCTCCATGTTTATGGAGAATGAAAGCTGCTATTTCAAGTTTTATTTTTGTATGCAGTATACCGAGCTGTCAAGAACCAATTAAACTGCAGTTGAAAGGTTTATCAATTACATCTGCCTTATTTAGCAGCTCACATCACTTAAGTGCAGGTGCTAAAACTTTTGCACATATATTTTCTGTAAGTGAACTCTTTCATATAACTTGTGCCTAAGTGAAACCTCCCCTTTAATGTGCCCTTAGTGTTCTCTGTCCTTTTTGAAATATTTATTGTTTAATTAATCATGTAATTGTATTTACTATTAGGGATGTAATCTGTATTGGAGGAAGTCATGTCAGAGCACTTCTTGTCAGTACAAAGTTGTTCAGCACATGCAAAGTCTTAAATATGAGTTAATAAATGTTAAATCAACATGCATGACTTCTTTAAAAACATTTACGTATTTGTATAGTAAAGTAAACTGTTATTGTATTTGCCTCTGCAATTCTTTGGAATGCTGATCTTATCTAATAGAAGCATTTCTATAAATATAGTTTCACCTTATCCTACCCCTTAAAAGTTTGACTAATCATGGGCCTGGATACACTAAGTGACTATAAATTGGCTAGAGGGGTACTACTAATAATGTTCTTTGTGATCTTTTAGTAATACAAGCCTGGCCATAGTTATGGGGGAAGGGGGGAAAGGGTCAGAGGGGAAAAGAGACAAGAGGGAATAGGGGGAAAGAGACACAAGGGAAAGGGGGAAAGACACACAGGGGAAAGGGACACAGGGGAGGGGGGAAAGAGACACATGGGAAAGGGGGGAAGAGATAGAAGGGCAATGAGTCACAGGGGAGGGAGAGGGGGGAAGAGACACAGGGAAGGGATAGGGGGGAAGAGACACAGGGGAGGAAGCTGGGGGAAAGAGACAGAGGGGAGGGAGAGGGGTGGAAGACACAGGGGAGGGAGAGGGGTTTAAGAGTCACAAGGGAGGCAGAGGGTGGAAAAGAGACGCAAGGGGGAAGAGACACAGGGGAAGGAGAGGGGAAAGAGACACAGGGGAGGGAGAGGAGGAGAGAGACACATGGTGAGGAGGAGGAAAGAGACAGAAGGGGAAAGCGACACAAGGGAGGAGGGGAAAGAGACTCCAGGAAAATGGGGAAAGAGACAAAGGAGAAAGGGAGAAAGAGACAGAGGGGAGGGAGAGGGGGGAAGAGACACAGGGGAGGGAGAGGGAGAGAAAGACACAGGGGAGGGGGAGGAAAGAGACAGAGGGGGGAAGGGTAAAAGAGACAGGAGAGGGGGGAGGAAAGAGATACAGGGGAAGGGGGTGGAGCATATATATATATATATATATATATATATATATATATATATATATATATATATATATATATATATATGATCCTGTCATTTATGATGGGCAAACGACTAGTTTGTTATATCAATGGAGCTTTTAATATTTGGCATCTACCACTTTCGCCCACACTTGTTCAGAAACAGGCAATGTAAAAATATGACAATGTAAAATAAAAGCCCTGCTCTTGCGGAAATGTAAACATTCCTCTAACACACAGACTTCACCAAAGTATTATGGATTCCTCTAGGATCAACATTTATTGTTTTATTTATGAAGGCTGTATGTTCGAGGGGTGTATATATGCGAATAATAAAAGAGTATTGCAGTATACAGTAATATGTTTCTATTGGACAAACACTTCACTAGGAGTTACAAGTCTGTTATAGTGGGGGGGAAAATAGAATATTGAGGCAGAATCGCATGAATTTTGAAAACCAAAGTCCATATTTAGTCCAGTATCTTTAAAGTTTAAGAATGTGATCATCTTAATTTCATGTTTTTTTAAATGACTTGCCTGAGAGCAGGGCACATAGATAGTAAGTTTTGAGCAACATTTGCATGTCATTACCCAGAATCCTTAGCTACAATGGAAATAACTTTTACTGAAAAGTTCTGTGGAAAAATCAAGTGTCTTGGCCTGCCTGAGACAATAGCTGCATATTCTGAAAATGCTATTCTAATTCCTCACAGGTGTACTGTAATATGAATCCTGCATTACTTCTGCATTATTTCCTATGATAGGATGTGATATTTGAAGTATAAATTACTAAATATATTGCAAAGAGCAAGAACAGCCACTTGATCCCTTTATAGGACCCAAGTGGTAGTACCACTTGGGTCCTATACAGGGATCAAGTGGCTATTCTTGCTCTTTGCAATATATCAAGTTTACTCTATTCTATTTACAGGGTGCTATTTTTATTACAATTTATCAATAAATTACTAAATAAAATATTAGTTCATTTCTGTTAAAATTATAAAAATATAAGTACATGTTATTCTATTATTCATGCTTTGCAAAGTATAAAATGTTCATTCCTGTAATAGACACCTAGATATTATAATCTTGCTAGCATTATTTTTATAATGATCTTAGCAAATCCAGCAAGGCTAGCAGTATGGGCAAGTGATGCTACAACATGGTTCAAATAACTGAATAAATATGGATTACCTAACAAATACTTTACAAAAAGCACAATGAATGCTAAATATTTGTCTTTTCCAGGAAATCTATCAGTGGTGTGGCAGCAAATGCAACAAATATGAAAGAATCAAGGCTTCGCAAGTTGCCAATGGCATTCGGGACAATGAGAGAAAGGGAAGAGCTAAACTGATTGTTGTGGAAGAAGGAAATGAACCGGAGGCTCTAATAAAGGTAATTTCATATTTGGAGCATTCTTATTACAGAATCCATCAACATTTTCTATAGTGCACCTCAATCCTAGCATATTAATGCTTTTATTCTCTTACAGACGGTATTTGTGCCCAGTATAAAATTATAATGATAATGTTAAAGAATATTTAGGTAGGGCTTGATAAGAAAAAAGAACCCTTTATTTAACTTTTACTGTGCATTTAAACAATTATTTGCTATGAATGAAGTATTGTGTGTGGAGTTGAGCAACCTATTGGGGAGGGCTATTTATATTGCCATGCCACAACTGCAGTATGATAGTTGGTGGTGGCTAGAAAGTGTTTGGCACTTTCTCCTGGGCAGGTTCACTCCAGTGACCATATTTCATTTAGTTAGTGGCGATATTCAGAGCTTATACAGACTGGGGAGTCATTAAAAAGTAGTAAGTAATTGTTTAAATGAGTTGTAATATATTAATACAATTTTTTTCTCTTATCAAATCTTAACCTAACTATCATTTAGATAACCCTTATAAGTGATCCTTTAAGTACTTACTGTTTCCAAAAGGAGCTGGTATATGATTCATTAAAGGTATATGGAAGTTTCCCTTTTTTTTATATTTTCTGATCTAACACATGATGCTTATATCAGAAACACACATAACACTGAGTCATTCTATACACATACAGATTTACTTTATTTAAAAAAAAAATGGTTTACACATCCCCTATATACTAACCAATAGAAAACTGTATCTAAGTTTGGTTTTTATCCCCATACTAATCTTTCAGCCAATAGAAGCACAGTGCAGAGATCAAGAGCAGTATTGCTGATCCAGCAGACGAGCTGTAGCGTTCCAGAGGGGGAGAGAGAGCTGGGTGTGGGAGAGAGAGGTGTGTAGTGGGAACAAAATACTACAAATCCCATGATGCTTTTCCGCAGAGACTGAATTCCCATACACTGCTAAAATATTGTAGATGCCTCTGATATTGGCCACAACAACATAGGAATGTTATGCTAATTTAGCTTGGATTTTCAGGGGCGTTCCTTCTTAAAATTAACTGACAGAAAACTGAAGAAATTTTGTACACTTTAGGTTAAGTTTATTATAATTTATTTTGGGATGTTTCCATGCAAAGAATATTTGTATATACATCAGATACATTTATAATCCATGAAACTTGCATATACTTTTATACAAATACAAGGTGAATACTAAAAACAGATGAGTTTTTAGTGAGGTAGGATTTGAGGCAGGAGTACAGTTTAGTGGAGCGAGGCAAGGAGTTCCAAAAATTAGGGGCAGCATGTGAAAAGTCCTGAAGGCAGGAGTGAGAGGAAGTAATATGAGATGTGTATAGAAGAAGGTCATTAGCAGAGTGAAGAGGGCAATTGTGAGAGTATTTTGAGTTGAGATTAGAGACATAAGGGGGTTCACTATTGTTGAGAGTTTTATATGTTAGGGTCATTATTTAAAATGTTATTCTGAAGGTTATGGGAAGCCAATGGAATGACTGACAGAGAATTGCTGCATACACTGATGGTTGTGTATGGGATATGAGTCTAATGGAGGCATTCATTATGGATTGCAGTGGAGAGAGATGGGTGATGAGGAGGGCAGCAAGGAGTGAGTTGCAGTATTGGAGGCGAGATATGATGAGAGAGTGAATTCGAATTTTGGTTGTCACTTGTATGCTTTTTTAGGTGCAAATTACAAGATTTTGTGATTGATTTTATGTGGGGGATGAAAGAGAGGGCAGGACCCAGTATGTGGGGGATGAAAGAGAGGGCAGGACCCAGTAGAACCCCAAGACAATGGGTCTGTAAGGTGGGAGTGATGATGGCATTGTCAACAGTGAAAGACATGCAAGGAGTGAAGCTGTGGAAGAGGGTGGGATGATTAGGAGCTCAGTCTTTGATATGTTGAGTTTGAGTTGACAAGCAGACAACCAGGATTATATGCTAGAGAGGCAGTTGGCAACTTGAGCTAGATGAGAGGGGATTTTTCTGTTGCAGAGAGGTAGGTTTGGATGTCATCTGCATGTAGATGATACTGAGATCCAAAAGAGTTTATTAGGGTTCCAAGGGAGGAAGTATAAATGGAGAAAATGACGGGACCTAGAACTGAACCTTTGGGTACGCCAAAAGTCGGAGGGTGAGGAGAAGAAGAGGAGCCAGAGAAGGAGACACTAAATGTTCGATTTTATAGATATCATGTGAACCAAGAAAGAACACTGTCACAGATGCCAAGATAGCAGAAAATTTGGATAATAAGGATCAGATGAGTTTCTTAAGAAAGAGTATTATTATGTTGTGTTTTAAAGGTGATGGAAACCTGCCGGTGTTTAGGGAAAGGTTGAGTAGATATGTACGAGCTGAGATAAGTGTATATAAGTGTATAGAGAGAGCGATTAGCTGTGATGGATTAGGATCACGTGGACAAGTTGTAAGACAAGAGGTTGATGGAAGACAAGAGATTTCATCCTCAGTTACAGGGTCAAAGGAGTCCATGATGGATGTGGGAATTGGTGGAGGGTAAAGGCTGGGTGTTGCCGGTTTGTTGAAAGGTGAGTGAGTCAGGGCCACAATGAGAGCATATTTCTGTCGGGACATTTGTAGACACAAAAGATCATATACGCCTTCTTCTTTATTGATTGTCTGGCCATTCCTTATATGAAGAGTTAATCATTTTCGTCTCATACACAAATATTTCTGAGTTAGGCCCCATCATTTAAAACGTGTACATGATGTTTCTGTTTTCTCCTATTCCTCATTATTTTAACCATGCGCTATCAAAACAGGTTCAGATAGCGGGCCAATGGTTTATTAAAACATAAAAATTTAATTTGGCTCAGATTATAACTAAAAGTCAACATGTATATTCCATATTAATATTACATGTATATTCCATAATATTTCATAGCTGGGCCATTGAGCAAATTTGGACAGAAATATTTTAATACACCATTTTATTGACATATTATTATTATTGTTATTATCTTTATTTGTAACACACCAACATAATCTGTAGCGCTACACAGGAGTTAAGTGCATGTCAAAAACAAAATTAACACCTTATAAAGAACGGAAGCCCTGTTTTTGAGCTTAAAATCAAATGTACATAGTGCTTGTTTTCAACGCTCCGACACAAAATTGAAAACTTGCTAATTTACAATCTAAAGGGTATCTTAATTATGCATTTGTATACGAACATGGCAGGAGGATATTGCAATTGGTTAAAATTTAGTCCAGTGATAGGGGGTGGGTGAAAAGAAAAGATTCATCTATTAGGATAAAGGGTCGCCTGGGGTCTCGCTCTACAGGAAAAAAAAAAACTTTTACTTTTCTCCTCTTTGTAATTATTCTCTATATCTATATTTACTACAAATTCTTCCTAAAAAGGAAGACCAAAAAGGATTACTTCTTACAAAATTGGGAAGCAGTCCTATTCAGAAGGGGGTCCACCCTTTAACCTCAAAGTTTGGTAAAGTATAGTTATGTTCCTCTATCCTGTTTTATATTTTGTAATTTAATTGAGATAGTCCAGATACAATCTTTCTGATACAGTTGTTAAGGTGGGTACAACCTGATATAAGGTCTGAAAATGATCCCAAATCCATAAATGTTTTTTCCTCCTTGTGTCCTTGTGTTTTAAATCCCTTATCATAAAATCTGCGAGTTTTCAATTGTGTGTCCGTGTCTTGGAAACAAGCACTATGTACATTTGATTATATGCTCAAAAACAGGGCCCCCTTAAGTTTGTTTTTTGCCATGTACTAACCCCCTGTACAGCGTTACGGAATATGTTGGCGCGATATAAATAAAGATAATAATAATAATAATACCTATATAAGAATTCTATTTACGGTAGCTATATTAGAATCTAAGTAGTTTTATATTACTTAAGTATATATTCTACTCTGGTTGTCATGTAGTTTTTTTACCTGATATTGCTATTTGCTGCCATTATAGATTATGTTGATTGTTGATCTATGAATATGCTATATCACTGTATGCTAATATTAAATATATTCTGTGGAATAGATGTTTGATTATTGTTAACCATCTTTCTTATTGGTTTTATATTGATCTATCTGAATATAGAATTTTTTATATTTGTTTGTTATTCAAGAAAAAAGAAAAACAGAACAGATTTTGTATATTCTCTGTGATTTTATATTGTGATCCAATTGAGTATAGATTTTTTTCACAAGTTTTGATACATCCAATTGTTTATTTTTGTTTTTGCTATTGTTTCAATAAACGCTGTTCTGCATAACGTGTATACTTGTCTACAAATTGATAACTTAATTTAATAAAATATATTATTCTAGACATTGTAATATTTTTGTAATTATACTAATTGCATGACAGTTTGTTAGTGATATTTTCAATTTTATTATTAAAGTGGTTAGCAAAGTCTTCAACATTGAGACAGGAAGGGCGGGAGGTAGTGGAGGGCAGAGAAGAATGTTGAATGTGGTGAACAAACTCTTGGGTTTGGAGGCCAAATTCATTATTAATGATGAGAAGTAGTGCTGTTTGGCAATATTGAGGGCATACTGATAGTAGCGTAGAATAAACTTGTATTGGAGGAAGTCTGCTGAAGTGCGAGACTTCCTCCATAGTTATTCAGCAGTGCGGGAGCGCCTCTGGATGTAGCATGTTTGTGTAGTGTGCCATGGCTGTAAGTTAGAGCAATGGCATCTATCTATGGTTATCGGAGCAAGAGTGTCAAGGGTGGAAGTTAAAATCAAGTTGTATTGTGTGGTGGCAATGTCAGGGTGGTGAGGGGACAGAGAAGGGACTGAAGCAGAGTGGGAACATGATGTGGGTGTGCTTGCAGGTTTCTGTGGGTTCGGTGACTGGCAGTGAAGATGGGTGAATAGTGTGAACCTTAGCGTCAAGTTACGAGGCTCTCTATATAGTTAATCTCATTCTTTTTTTGCTGTGCTTCACTATTATTTTTTGTTTTAAATGCACTGAATAATAGTTTAATGTGTGAGATCTATTAAAGTTTTACAGAAGAATTTCATTTTATAAGTGATATACAAACATTGAATTCTGTTAGACCTTCTGTGAAGTACCACTATGTATATGCATCAGTTACTAGAAGTTTATAGTTTAACTATATTCCTTCAGTTACAGTGCCTTACCAAAAGTATTCACCCCCTTGACTTTTTACCTATTTTGTTACATTACATCCTTAAGTTCAATGTTTTGTTAATCTGAATTTTATGTGATGGATCAGAACATAATAGTCTAAGTTGGTAAAGAGAAATGAGAAAAATATATACATAAAATAGAAATAGAAAACAGAAAATTGGCACCAGCGTATGTATTCACCCCCTTTGTTATGAAGCCCATAAAAAGGTGCAAACAATTACCTTCAGAAGTCACATAATTAGTGAAATGATGTCCACCTGTGTGCAATCTGTCATTACATATTCACAGCTTTTTTTAAAAGGCCCCAGAGGCTGCAACACTTAAGCAAGAGGCACCACTAACCAAACACTGCCATAAAGACCAAGGAACTCTCCAAACAAGTAAGGGTTCTAAAAAAATATCCAAATCTTTGATGATCCCTAGGAGCACCATCAAATCTATCATAACCAAATGGAAAGAACACGGCACAACAGCAAACCTGCCAAGAGACGTCCGCCCACCAAAACTCACGGATCGGGCAAGGAGGGCATTAATCAGAGAGGCAGCACAGAGACCTAAGATAACTCTGGAGGAGCTGCAGGGTTCCACAGCAGAGACTGGAGTATCTGTACATAGGACGACAATAAGCCGTACGCTCCACAGAGTTGGAATTTATGGCAGAGTGGCCAGAAGAAAGCCATTACTTTCAGCAAAAAACAAAATGGCATGTTTTGAGTTTACGAAAAGGCATGTGGTAGACTCCCAAAATGTATGGAGGAAGGTGCTCTGGTCTGATGAGACTAAAATTGAACTCTTCAGCCATTAAAGAAAACGCTATGTCTGGCACAAACCCAACACATCACATCACCCAAAGAACACAATTTCAGCAGCCAGGACTGCGAAACTGGTCAGAGTTGAGGGAAAGATGGATGGTGCTAAATACAGAGATATTCTTCAGCAAAACCTGTACCACTCTGCGTGATTTGAGGCATAGGACAGAGGTTAACCTCACAGCAGGACAATGACCCCAAACACACTGCTAAAGCAACACTTGGGTGGTTTAAGGGGAAACATGTAAATGTGTTTGAATGGCCTTGTCAAAGCCCAGACCTCAATCCAATAGAAAATCTGTGGTCAGAAAGATTGCTGTTCACAAGCGCAAACCATCCAACTTGAAGGAGCTGGAGCAGTTTTGCAAGGAGGAATGAGAAAAAATCCCAGTGGTATGGTATGGCAAGCTCATTGAGACTTATCCAAAGCAACTTGGAGCTGTGATTGCTGCAAAAGGTGGCTCTACAAAGTATTGACTTTAGGTGGGTGAATAGTTATGCACATTGACTTTTTCTGTTATTTTGTCCTGTTTGTTGTTCGCTTCACAATAAATAAAAAAAACTTCAAAGTTGTGGGCATGTTCTGTAAATTAAATGATGCAAATCCTCAAACAATCCATGTTAATTCCAGGTTGTGAGGCAACAAAACACACAAAATGCCAAGGGGGGGGTGAACTTTTGCAAGGCACTGTAAATCTTTTGCATTTCCTTATTTGCTGCCAGAAAGAAATGTAATTCATAATCAATGTTTGACCTATGAACTTTGAGACTGTGATTTACTTTGTAAGATAAGGGCAAATAGTGTCTGTGTCTTTTACCTGTCACCCAGATGTTTTCTACAAATTGGAGCCTCCAGGTTAATGAGGAATGCCCCTTCCTCTGGTTCATGCTTTTTTTGATCAGGCTTAATTAAAGCATATTGTCAAAATGCAATAGATAAGTCAAAGTGGCTCCCCAAAATAATTGTACATGCCCATCCGAGGAAAGCAATACATTTCATTCTTTACAGTATAACTGTATATTCCACGTGTTATATTACAAACCAACAGAAATTTTACATTATCTAATTATATTCGCCACATGCCATGCAAACTGTATTATTATAGAAGCTCAGACATAAAAACAATCTACTGGCTTATATGGTACAAACAAATTATGGATCAAATTGTGAATATAATTAAGTAATATGCATGTGCGGATGATTGCAATATATGATGTAGGTCTACTGTTGCAATTATTAGAATATGATCTCTATTAGGAGCGTGATGTAAAGTTGTATGACAACTGATCAGTCGAAAAAGGATTAGTGAATACACAGAATGGAATAGCAACTAATGTTTTACAAGCAACAGCATGTGAGATATTTACCAAAGTAATTGCAAATGCATGGTATACAATTTAGACTTTGATGCCTGTTTTTTTCGGCATTAACAAGGTCCCCCATCTTTAGGAAGTTTAGAAGATTTTGTTTATTACAAAGAATTGTGCAAAAGCAAATATGATGCAATCAGCATGTTATCTGCTATTATCTCACAACAGCCATGCTATATCTCTAATAAATATAGAATCATATAAATTCATGAATACGGTATATATTGCTTTATCATCTAATGAAGTACAACTAACATAATATGTTTTTTATGGTTTATCAAGATTTTAGGTCCAATGCCTATACTGAAAGATGGAGATGATGATCTGGATGAAGTTGCAGATGTCAGCAACAGAAAAAAAGCAAAACTGTATATGGTAAGATAACATTAAATGAAAATAATAATGCATTTTTGACTAATCTGCTTTCTAAAGCTGCTGTCAAACACGGGCAATCTGGTTTACCAGCTAAAAGGAATTAATTTACATTAGAATTACCTTGTTGTTTCTAAGGCAATATCCTATACAGTGTATTTCCTCCCCTTTGGGTTATTTTCTAGCACTACCTCAATTGCCTTTTTATTTTTTCAAGATCATGGCCAGATATATTAAGGTGGGAGCTGTTGGGGAACTCTTGGAGATGTCACATCTTAGCAATTGCGCCAGAAAGCATAATGATGAGTTCTTCTAGCGTTCACCACAGTACATCTGGCAAACTGTATGAAGGACGTGATTTTACATACAATAAAATACACGGGTCATATGTACTACAGTGTGAAGCTTTTGGAAATCCCATTATGTAAAATGGAACTGTAAAGGTTCTCAAAGTTATCCAAGAGATCATCAAGCATATTACATATTAGTAAATCAGGCTATATATGCAAAGTAAAAGATGACAAAACATAATGGGTCATTTGTATTAAGATGGTAAACTTGGAGGGCTAAAACCTTAATAAATCTGACCAACATCATAACTGGATAATTAAACAGAAATTTATAAATTCTTCCCATATTAGACCATATGACCAAAAGTGTATATAAGTCCTTTTGTGGAAATTTTTATAAGAAACATGTCCCTCCGCTTTTTGCTTTGTTTTTAAGACTGTATTTTTTTCTTTGAACTAATCCCCTGTATAGCACTGTGGAATCTGTTGGCACATTACAAATATAGGATAATAATATTAATAATAATAATAATAATAATAATAATAATAATAATATTTGTCCCAATTACCTGCTAGTATGTGAAACCAGGGTGCTTACTATATACAGTAACTTTTAGATCCTATTAAGTGCATACATTTAATATGGACATTGAACTTAGGGCTGTAATGTAACAAAATAGGTAAAAAGTCAAGGAGGGTGAATACTTTTGCAAGGCACTGTATAACTACTAGCATTACAAAGTTTAAACATTATAAATCAAGTATACTTATCCATGTTCATTTAAACAGCCAATATTTTTTATGTTTATTTTTATTTTTTATTTAATATGGACTTACAAGGAATAACATATGTTGTTTGTAATTTTTTTAATTATACCTGACATACAATCAATATTTTTCTTAGATACAGTGCTGCAGCTTCATTAAAACCTATTTGTGTAATATATTAAACAATAGCAAATATTATGTATCTGCATTTATTATAAACTAGTATCAACAGAGCATAAGGGGATCCAACCTCTTAGAATGAAAATAAGAAATATTAAGAAATCTTTATGGGAAGTGATAATACAGAATTTACATCACCATAATAAACCGGCACTTTAAGTTGTCAAAATTCATACAATTTTCTCTTATACTTTATTATATTAAAACGGGTAAAACTAAATCACTGTTCAAAAAGGCATTTATAATTAAAGTAATTCATAATTACTCATAGATTTATTAATTATAAAGCATTAGTTAGTCTTAGGTGAAACCAAAAAATCCAGCCTTATCTGATTAATGCATTTCCCAAGTACTAAGTAAAATCTCACCTTTATCAGCAGTCGGTTTTGAGTGTGCTTGCTACCATCTTCTGGCTACTAAAGAAATATTAAATAATTCATGGCGATTGAATCTTGCAGTCAGCGCATTTTCATAAAATAATTGGTGCTCCATTTGTGTTTTAGGTATCAGATGCCAGTGGCTCCATGCAGGTATCTGTAGTGTCAGAGGAAAGCCCCTTCTCCATGTCCATGCTTCTGACTGATGAATGCTTTGTTTTAGACAGTGCAGACAAGAAGATCTTTATATGGAAAGGTGAGATTCTGCAGTATTCTTGATAAGTCGGTAATTAAATTAGACATTGAGTGACATTTTGTTTAATCTGTAATATATGTGGTAATAATATATTTTTGTATCTTATCTGTATACCTCATAAATATTCATAGCATCTCAATAATTTGTTTTGTGATCTACAGCTTTATCACTGAATGCCAGATTCACAGCTTCAGTTTTGAACAATGTATTGTTTTCATTATAATTTATTTGCATTTTAAAGTCACAAGCATATAAGGTGCTTGAATATTGTCAGCAGCCCATTAATTCAAATAACAAGCAACATATCCTTCTTTATAAAACAAATGATTCATTGTTTGTAAGAGGAATGATGAGTGGTCATGAAAATAAAGTCTATCAAATATTTTAAGACATATTGAGTAATTTCTTGTCACTGATAATAATAAAGAGATGAAATATAGACAAGGACAAAATATTATTTATTAACCAGATCACATAGGAGGAAGTCTGCTAAAGAAAAAAGGAGCAGAGCTAAGCAGCACAGCATATCAGGCAAAAACATATAAAAGTAAGAGCTTTTAAGTACTGTATAACTACTAGCATTACAAAGTTTGAACATTATAAATCAAGTATACGTATCCATGTTTATTTAAACAGCCATTCATTTTATATTACAGTGGTCTTTGACTGTTTGATAAGCAGCTCATATAGAAACATAGGAAATGGGGATATTTAACTCCTAGGGCCTATGCCCATTTTTATCCCTGCTTGATGAATATACTATTTAAATAAAACATAAATAAAAGTTGTTCACAGAAAGCAAACAATTATCATCACTTGAGATTCAGAGTAAATTCTCCCTGAGGTGTGAAGGACTGTGATAGTTTTCCCCATAGGAAATAGTACATATCATACCATAAATACAGGGGTACACACCACAGCCACTGGGATGTTTAATATATTTGCCTAGTCTTAATGCCTGTGTAAATCAGGGACACAAAAAAAGACAAAAAAAGATTGCCAGGGTGCTTCACAAGAAGATAAAGTACATTTTATATAATATATAAGGGAAATTTACCAAGTACTTTCTCATTTGAGATAAGGTGAGACGAGTTGAAATAAGGTGAGAAGGGCTGTTTTTTCCCAAAGGAAATAGAGCATAGTAAATCAGGAGATTCTTAGTAAATTCTCCCCATGTATAACATTTATTTTACCATTAAATTACTACTTTAGTGTTATATTTAAAGTCTTTTGAAGAACTACACTTAAAATATATATATATATATATATATATATATATATATATATATATATATATATATATATATATATATATATATATATATATAGCATTTAATTTATTAATTTTCAAATGCAATAATCGGGCAATGTGATCTACCATTATCTGATGATATGGGGGGGAAAACTTTGAATGCAGTGGAAGCTTCTATCTACAACAAAGAAAATGTTGCAACTAAAATTCCATTACTTTAAATAAAGCGAATAGAGATCTCATTCATTTTCCAGGACATACCGGATAAAAAGTTAAATATGTTCTACTTTCTTAAAATATTTATTCAATAAAACAACAGTCCTTTAAGGCAAACAATATTATTGAATATTGCTGTATGTAAGCAAGATTTTGATATAAAGCCATACAGTTTTTGAACTTTATACATATTTGTATGGAATCATTTGAAATTATTTCACTTTTCCAATCTAATAACCAAACCCATGTTTCTTGATGTGCAAAATGTTTTTCTTTTCCTTTTTTTCAGGTAAGGGAGCCAATGCTGATGAGAAAAAGACTGCAATAAAAACGGCTGAAGATTTCATAAAGAAAATGAATTATCCAGCTACCACTCAGGCATGTCATTTAAATGTTGCAAATATAAAATGAGAGCATATGGGAAATATTTAATTTAAGCACCATTTGTATTACATTGCACTATTGAAAATACTGGTGTTTTTTCATTGAACAGACATCAAGAGATATATCTTGGTATTATTTTATGATGCATTCACTCCCTATATATATGGTATATTATACTGCACTAGATTCAGACAGATGTGTACCACCTTGCTTCTTTCTTAGTTCCTCCTACTCAATTCCACTCTACTCCACTCTTATCCTCATTTAATATATCCCTCTTCATTGCTTTTTGTTCTTCTCCAGAGTCTATCAATCTTAATTTTCTTCTCTCGTTTCTTTCTGTCTTGCCCCTTTTGTACTTTCATTGCATTTGAACCTCCAGTATATTCTTTTCCAGTTCTTCTTTACTCTCATCCATATATCTCTTTCATGGTTAATTTCCATTACTCCTTAGTCACCACCATCACTTTATACTGTGCAGGGGGTACTTCTGCTCTATTTATGTGAATCTATCAATAGGAACTATAAACACCACGTGTTAATCGCCTGGTCATTGGCACAATTTTCGGTCCTGGAGGGCCACACACATGTCTGGATTTTATGATTTCAGTCCTGGAGGGCCACACACATGTCTGGATTTTATGATTTCAGTCCTGGAGGGCCACACACATGTCTGGATTTGATGATATTCCTGCTGCACACACTTCTTCAGTCATCCTGATTGACTAACCTGTGCACAGAAAGGATATCTTCAAATCCAGGCTTGTGTGTGTCCCTCCAGGACCAAACTTGTGCACCCCTGCTCTAGTGGAAGAGCATCCCCGCACTAGAGAATCAAGCAGAGGCTGACGGACTATAAGCACAAGCTCAGTCCTAACTCCTAGTCTTGCCAGATTAATTTTTCTGTATTCACGTTCAGAAAAAACTATTTATAAAAGTAGGAATTTACCACATTTGTAATTTGCTTTTTTCATATCAGATTGCAGTGTTTCCAGAAAATGGTGAAACTCCAATTTTTAAGCAGTTTTTCAAAGACTGGAAGGATAGAGATCAAAGTGAAGGATTTGGAAAAGCAGTTACCAAAGGAACAGTATCTCATATTAAGCAAGTTCCATTTGATGCATCCAAGTTGCACGAATCTCCTCAGATGGCAGCTCAGCACAATATGGTGGACGATGGAACTGGAGATGTAGAGGTATTTTTAGATGTTTTGTATATAAAGTATACAGCTGAGCAAATGTAAGTCTTCACTGTTAGTAAAACACCAGTACAAGAAACATTACTATTAATGCTTTTGTAACATTCATTGATTGTTCCTGTTATGCATTAAGGAGCATTGATGTATCAATATAAATTGTATATTCAAAAGGCGAACTGTACAACTTTGCACTAATTTCACCTAGCATTATGTGTTACTGCACTTAAAAGAAGAAGACACATCCAAAACATGGAACTATATTTTGAAAGAAAATTGTCATTGAATCTGTCATTCCTCAATTAATTATGGTGGAAGGAAAAGAGCAAATAAGTAATTTCGAACTGAGATTTTCTGAAAAGGGTGTGATGATTTCTGTGTGGTAATTTGTAACACATTTTGGCCAACTATATATCATTAAATAAAGATATTTATACCTATATTCATATATATGTACATGTAAGTACACATTAAGCTAGTGTTTCCTAAATTTTATTCTGTGGAACATTATGGATCTATCTTTGTATGATTAGAAGTTCCATGAAATAATTATGCAAGAGGTTTTCTCTCCATGACAAGTTATGTTGTATTGGGATAAAGGTCCTGGCGAGTCGTTGTGATGTTCTGGTAAGGAATTTTGGTGGTTCTGGGGTACAGGGAAGAGATTCAGGCAACCCACAGAAGCCATTTTGCATCTGTCTGTAACCCCAAATTACTCTAGCAAATATTTGGCATTTCCTGTTGTATCTATGTGTAAATTATATTTCATGCTCAATTCTTAATAAAGTTAAGTAAAAAAAACAAGAAAAACAGCAGTAAAATATATAGAATTCAATACTTTACTTTTATGTAATTGTATTTTTTAGGTGAATGGGGTTATGGGTTAATTATGTACATTTCATTAATTATCTAGATTTGGCGTGTGGAAAACAATGGCAGGGTTGCTGTAGATCCGGAAACATATGGGCAGTTTTATGGTGGAGATTGTTACATTATACTGTATAGCGGTCGAAAAGGGAAGATCATCTATACTTGGTAAGTTAAAAAATCGCAAAATTACACAAATTCTTTCTGGAGGGTACAACAACTTAACTGTATAATAATATGATGTAATGAAGTCTGCCATGGCCACGTCCACAAATATGTTTTATCCACACAATGATAATGAAAATCAATGTGTATTTGCCCTCAGATATGTGTAAATGTTTACGGGTGAAGTAGCATTTGCATGTAAATACTACTGGCACTTGGCTGTAGTATTTTAACTAACTACCAGTAAAGCATATTCCAAGTTAGTGACTTTATAATAAGTGAACTATTAATGTTAACAATAATCTAAAAAAAAGGAGAAATAATTATGCTGTTTACTAAGAAGGTATGCTAGTATTGTATTTACAAGATAGTGATTGCCTCTTTACCCCATTTCTTCTCGAAAAGTTGCACTAAACTGTAGACTTTTCTGGCAGTCAGAGGTTTTAAAGAAGGCCCTATTAAATATGCTACAACATTTTCATTTAAATTTGTATAATTGCACTTGTAAATACAATTATACAAATTGTAAATGAAAATATTGTAGCATATTTGATAGGTCCTTCTTTAAAACCTCTGACTGCCAGAAAAGTCTACAGTTTAGTGCAACTTTTTCGAGAAGATATGGGGCTAAGAGGCAATCACTATCTTGCAAATACAATATTAGCATAACTTCTTAGTAAACAACATAATTTGGAGCCCTTAAAACGTTTAACTCTACTATCCAGTAGACAGCTGAATGGCTGACTTCAGAATTATGGCTGACTTAAGAATTTTGGCAGCACAATTCGCCCAATATGATTGGAACTAGAGACTCTAGTTTATGGATTGGATTGATTAGCAAAAGCAACAAAGATTATAGTAGGACATAAATCAAATGCTAGCAGATGCCAACTCCTGATGGTGAGGTTCCCAAGACAGCTATCTATTCATTTTTTAATTATCATAAATTCTGCCCTGAGGACTAATTCATTTTTAAACTATGAATTTCAAGTGGTACGTATTGAAGCCTATTTTGCCAATGTGGCATATAATTAGTACAACTTATGCCATCTGACCTACTTGACATGACCCTAGTAACGAGGTAAAATCACATCATCTTAATGCGCATATATCAATGTCACTTTCATAAGTCAGAGTGTTTATTTGTTTTTTTAAGTCATTCTGCTTTTATTTGTCAATCTTTTTACCAAGTACCATTTTGTACTAGTTAAAGGAGATTTGCTGTAATAATTCAGGCTCCGTCTTAACATGAAACATCTGAAACAGGCCATCTGATAATTAGTGACCAGCAAAAGGCAGATGAGCTAAATAGGTTATTTTCTTCATTATACACAAGGGAGGTTCCAGTGGTTGGGACACCGCAACATAATGGGGCTACACTACCTTCACCAAATAACTGGTTATCACAGGAATACATCCAGAAGAGTTTGGAAAAAATAAATGTTAATAAAGCCCCAGGTCCTGATGGAATACATCCAAGGGTACTAAGGGAACTGGGTTCTGTAATAGCCAAACCATTATATTAAATTTTTCAAGATTCACTCCTCACAGGATCTCTACCAGATGACTGGAGAAAAGCAGAGGTGATACCTATATTTAAGAAGGGAGCAAGCGCAAAACTGGGGAATTATAGACCAGTGAGCCTCACTTCTGTAGTGGGAAAGCTTTTAGAAGGGTTATTAAGGGATAATATACAAGAATATGTCTATTTGAACAGGATTATAAGTAGGAGTCAACATGGATATATGAGGGACAGGTCATGTCAAACAAATCTAATTAGTTTCTATGAGGAGGTTAGTAGGAACCTGGATCAAGGCAACTCAGTGGATGTAGTCTTTTTGGATTTTGCAAAGTCTTTTGATACAGTGCCACATGGAAGATTATTGTGCAAACTAAGGGATACAGGAATTGCAGTAAATATCTATGGATCGAGAGCTGGCTAAAAGACAGGAAGCAAAGGGTTGTGGTAAATGGAAGATACTATGATTGGAATATTGTGGTAAGTGGGGTTCCTCAGGGTTCAGTATGAGGTCCTCTCCTTTTTAACATATTTATTAATGACTTTGAGGTAGTATCTTCCTTTTAGACACATTTTAAACCAAACAATGAACCCACATCTCCCTCTCCCCGCTTTCTTTAGCCAAAATCCATCTGGTTTTGCTCTGCTGTCAAGGTTTGGGGATCAGATTTCCCCTGTCTTCAGATGTGATCTGTTTTACAACCCCAGAGGGGCAATAATCACAGACCTTACAATAAGTCTCATGTCCATTTTAATAGCCTTTGATATTAGCAATCTAGTATGTTAGAGTCCCAACTTACAGGGTTGCTTGTGGGGTTCAGGGGAGCCCCAAAATCAGTCATGACAGGCACCCTCTCCTATGTCACCACAAAGTAAACCGAAATGTCCCCTGTAAGAGGTCAGTGGTGGAAGTAGGCAGTAGATGTGGCAAGCGGTGTGGTGGAGGGCCTTATTGGGAGGACATCTTCTCTGGTTTCAACAGTTAATGATTTAGCCTGAAGGGCTGCTCATGATGGACCAGGCATGGTCTTGTTGCTGGAGACATTGGTATTCCAAATGAATTCCTCCCCCTGCTCCTGGAGGACAATGTCCTGCTGCTCCTTTGGTGGATCCTTCTACATTGCTGGTGTGGAAGAAGAATAAAACATATTTAGTTTAGAATTCTCATAAGCAAAACTTCATTCTGTGTTTGTAAGTACAGTTTTCAATTCTAGATTGCATAGACAATGATTAGGAGACATCTTGATAATATCACTGCAAGTGAATTATGATGTTATATGTCTGGGGATGTACATAATCTAGATTGTGATATTGCTATTGTATCAATGGCTTAATTTGTCTCATTATTAAGAAATAGCACCTTTAATCTGTATTATTAGTATAAATATCATATCACACATTATTGTGTGGATTTATGGGCTAAATGATTGATCGTCTTTGATCATCAGCTGCATTGTATTTCTGATATGTATATTGAAGCTGAGTTACAGAGTAATTTCTATGCAATATAGGCCATATCAATGAGTAGCAGTGTACGTTTGATTAACAGGATTGATGAATGTGTTATATGATTAGTGGTACTCACTTAGCAGGGATTCAGGCCAATCAGTGTCAAGTAAAACAAGTAATCCCATGACTGTGCATGTGACATTCTGCCCCTCAGAAGATCCTCCCATGCATTTTACACCACCACTGTAGTGGGATCACCATATGTGGCTCTTGTGCTGGCAGCTTCCTCAGTCCTCTTCTTGACTATGCCCTGACAGTTATCAAAGCAGTGTTTCATGCTCTTCATATCCCTGGCATGAACTCCCACAGTGTTGACCTCTGCTGCTCTATGACCAGCTTCGACCTATCGACCTCTATGGAGGAAATGTGACCAGTTGTGGATGGTGTTCTCCCCTCATCTTCCCTTTCTCACTCCTATGTCCATCTTTGACAGTCAAACAAATAAACCACTCACTCATAGATAAACACACAGAGGCACTGTCTCAAAAACATCAGTTATCGCCACCCACTTACGAGATTAACAAACCAAAATTGTTTAAATGTTTTTCTAGCAAGGGGTATGTGTGTTGCATATGTCATGTGTGATATGTAATATGGGGTATGTGTGTTGTATGTATTAGGGTTATGTATCAAGGGGTATGGGTGCAAATATGTATTGGGGTGGTGGGGATATGGGTTAGCATTGTGTGGGTATGGGATGTAAAATAGATAGGATAGGGATTAGGTAAGGCCTATGAAATGTAGACTATGTGAATAATTTCCAGATGTAAAAATAATGTAGCAACAATGAGCAAACATCCCACTCTCTCTATCCTAAGCTTGTTCTCTCTCACTCACAATAAGGGACCTGTGGATTAGCTTAAGCAGCACTGTGCAGTCAATGTTGTAGAAAGAAACGCATAGCTTTAAAGACTCTGGCCACTATTCAATTGAGCAATTGTTGGTTACTGGAGCCCGTAATATAGCCAATAAACTAATTTGCTATTCAAATGGCGTATTTTAGCTACGCGCAAATGATTTGCGAGTTACAGGCTGAAATCCCTGCTGTTGTCAAAACTGTAACTCCGACCCAGCTAAGCATTGTGTGAAGATCAGTTTTCCCTTAACTAATATACTGTCATGTTTTTTTTTTGTTTGTTTTTTTTCAATGATCTTTCTTAAAGAGTATCATAAAAATAGTTTTACAACAACATTAGAAGATAATAATACCAAAATAAGAATATCTTTGCAATGACATCATCACATTAACAGAATATAAACATGTGCAGAAGAAGTTGTTCTATTGCTGGTAAGGCAAAGTTGAAGCAAAATGTGATATACAGGTTTTTTAAGAAAAAAATCAAAAAAAGTTTGGAATAATGGTTCATTCTCTCTAGTGCATGTCCACTCTGTGCTTCTTCACTTGCTTTTCCTTTTTCAGAGCGTCAATAGAGGAAAAATATATAACTTCAGCCTTATTAGAGAGGTAAAAGTTAGGACAAGAGAGACCTCCCATTGATTTATGGCAAAACATGACTCTTAGCTATTCGGGGAGGTTTGTTCCTACAGATAAATCTAAACACTTTATTTGAGTCACAAACCAGAAAGAGCACTACATTGATCAATGGTATACATCAGAGCTTTCAGGGAATACTCTGTATTTGTAAGAGAGCAGAGAGGGCATCAACAAAAAGTGAGAATTTTAGATTTTGATGCCCTACCCTGAAGCCTTCTATCGCCGAGTTAGATCTGATGACTTGGGCCAATGGCTCGAAGGCCAAAGAAAATAGCAGGGGGGGGGGGGGAGGGACATCCCTGTCTGGTTCCCCATTCTATAGTGATGTAAGCTAAGTGATCCAGGGAGCTTTAAGTAAGCCTGGGGGAGTTATAATATGTATGCAATAGATTAATAAAGCGCCCATAAAACCCAAATTTAGTAAAAGTTGCAAAGAGAAAAGGTCCTTCTAGCGAATTAAACACCTTTTCAATGTCGAGGGCAAGCAGGCAAAGTGAAGAGTTTTGAGCCAAATTAATAAGATTCAGAATTCTCCTGATATTAACCCCAATTTGTCTATGTGGTATGAAGCCAGACTGATCCTTGTGAATCAAGTCAGGTAGGAAAAAATTCTCCTAGCAAAAATCTTGGCCAGAATCTTAACATCTCCGTTCAAGAGGCCTATAATTTTTTGGTTCAAGTGGATCTCTACCTTCTTTTGGGAATACTGTCAGGTGTGCCTGGTTGAGCTCTGGGGGTACAGGTTCGCCCCTAAGAATGGAGTTGAATAATTTATAATACAAATTATGAAGACCGTCAGGGCCAGGGGATTTCCCAAGTTTTAAGTATTTGATTGTATCCTGGATTTCTTCGCATGTCACGTCCCTGCTAAGATTTTGGAGGTCTACAGGTGTAATCGAGGGGAGGTCAAGCGAATTTAAATATGAAGTTAGTGTGATATTAGGAACTGGAGATTGAGCCAAATATATTTTTTTAAAGAAGTTTTTGAAAGTGCTCTGGATCTAATTTTGGCTTACTGTAATTTGCCCTGTAGGAGCTCTAACCTGAGATATTTACAGTATGTGCAGGAGTATTTAGTTTGAAGGGTCCTGGCTAATAATTTATCAGGCTTATTTGCCTTTGAATAAAAAAGGTGTCCTGTGCGTCTAATTGCTTTTTCTGTCTTGATTGTTAAAAGACCACCCCGTTCTAGCCTATCTTTTTCAATCCTGTTTCTCAGGGAGGGGGAGGAAGAGATCTGATTTAGTTTTTATAGTGAGGCAAGGGTTTTAGTCAATTCCTGCTCCTTTTGACTGGTCTGTTTTTTATTACGGAAAGCCAGTTTAATACAGGTACTTCAGATAATGGCTTTATGAGCCACCCAAAGCCATCCTGCTGAAACTTCTTCAGTTGAGTTGGGTTAAACAAACAGCTTTAGATGTGAAGATATCTGAGTAAGAAATGACAAGCTAGAGATTAAATACTCATTTAGCTTCCATGAATAAGGAAGATTAAGATTGGGGCCTAAATTCAAGCTCAAGGAGAACGCCACTTGGTCTGACCAGGTACAGGGATGTATGATAGCTCCAGATGAGCTATCAAAGAGAGAAGAGATGATAAGGAGGGTGTCTATATGAGAATAAGACTTTTGAGTAGAGGAGTAAAAAGGGAACTCCTTATCCGGCAGATGGTGGCCCCTTCGAGCATCTACAAGTTCAAGACTATGGAAGAGTTTTTTAAATTTGTTGCAATATGTTGGAAAAGCGACCAACCACTGAAATCCTACATCTATCTAGCTCTGGGTCTATAGCTAGGTTGAAATCCCCTCCTATAATAAGCTTTTCCCAGTCCCCTCCCCCCAAGAAACATGAAAAGATTGATCAATGAAGATTGTGGGGAAGTGGTAGGAGAGTAGATAGAGAACTAGTGAAACTTTGACTCCCAGAGCAGTGCCTCTTAGAACAATGTAAGAGCCCATTGGATCTATTATTTTGGTTTCTAATTGAAATGGGAAGTCCTTGTAGAGAAATATGATGGCTCCCTCCTCCCTCTTTTTTAGCCTTTTTTTGTCATGTGCTAAAAACTAATCCCTATGAAGATAAGTAGGAGCTTTGTTTTTAGAAAAGTGTGTTTCCTGAAGGAATAGCACAGAAGGTTTAATATTTTTGTTATAGATATAAGCATTCCTTTGCTTAAATTGAGAATTGAAGCCTTTAGTGTTATGGGTTACAAAAAAAAAAAAAAAGATAAGATAAAAGAGGTAGAGAATAGGGAAGATTCTCACATATAAGACATGGCAATTTTTTCTGGGCAATTGCTCAACCATACAAGGATTAAGGAATATAACTGTATTACCCATGTATCATAGATATTCTAGTGAGAATAAGGGTATTTGGTTCTAGGGCCTCAAGAGACTGCCCTTAATCAATTAAATGAACAGTAGCTAGAAGTAAGCACCAGCCAACAAGGCTGACATGCATATAACTTTTTCTCCCCCCTTTCTTTAGAGAGCAAGCTCTGTAAGAACTAGGAGGAGAAAACATAATCAACATGAATAAACTGAATATAATAAACAGGTTGAAAATAAGTAACTCTATATATCATAATCAGGTAACCAAAGGGATATTGATATTTATAGGAAATAAAGGGTGGTGAGTAGAGATAAGAGGTTCAGCCTGTTCACTTGCAAAGAATTCACAGGTGTAAAAAGATGGCTATTGCTAGCTCCAAGATTAAAAGTTGAAACGTCTTGGACCTTGGGGCCCTCTACTTCTTATATATAGCAAAGGTAACTGCTGTTTAAGGCTACAGATAAGGCATGACTAGGAAAGAGGAAGAGTTAAAAACTGCACAATTAGCTTTCTGTGATTGGAGGAAGTACTATACCTTATCATGGAGAACAAGCCACCCTTAATCAGGGGGCAGGGTATGGAGACATTAACTAGCAGGTAACTGCAGCTACATAGCAAATTTATAACAAATAGGCTGAATATCATTCCAGATCACAATCACGTAAGGGATAGTTGGTGTAATATGCCCATTAAGGGAGTGTAGTCAGAATTAGCTGCATACATCCTAAGTGCCACTGGGTTAATTCCTGTCAGGAGCGAATAAGGTAGAAAATTGCATTCAAGTACATTGTAAGAAAACATTTTTGATTTATTGCGATCCATCTACAACAGCAGCCCTGCAGTTCAAGCTTCTGGAGAAGTATGCCAGGATTTTTATGCACCCTCCACCCCCAAATGTCTCCATCAAGTGAGGAATTATAGTCCAGCTTGAGTCCAAGTGTGCTAGCAGCCAGTTGGGTACAAAATTGGGTGCTCTGGTCAGAGGTTAGTACTGAAAACTGAGTCTAAAGATACTGGTGAATCCTTGGAGGATTGAGGATCAGGAGGAGGAGCTGGCCCTGGAAGATTTGGGTGAGGAATGTCTTTTCTGCCAATTGTGTCTCTTAATTTCTGTCCATTGTTTACCTGGCACAGTATTGCTTGAAGCAGTCTGAGAGTCCAGTGGGTTTTCTTCTGTAGTGAGGCCCAGTCTCCTTAGCAGTCCTGGACACTCCTCCACTGATTGAGAATTGTGCTGAGATCCATTGTACTGAAAAGAGAGGGCGAACTGGAAATTACAGCGGTACCTGATGTTGAGGCCAATGAGGATTGCCAGTGCTGGTTTCATCAGCCTGCGCTTCATGGGAATAGTTGGGGACATGACAGCATAAATCTGAAGCGGGGAATTGTCCGAGCCAAAAATAATTTTCATTTCACGAGTATTAGCCAGAATCAAGTCTCTAGTTTGCTGCCTTAGTATCCTAACTATTACATCATTTGGGAGGTCTTCGTTTCTGGCTCTACCAAGAGCTCTATGAGCCCGTTCTATTTCCCAGACATGATCCAATTGATCTGCAAGTATCTGCACAGCGATGGTGGCCTTTAGGTAGGGAGGTAGGTGCTGAAGGCGCCCCTCTAATCCTGATATTAAATCGCCTTGAGCGATTGTCCAAGTCCCCCAACTTATCCTCCAAGGTGGAGATTCTGGAGGAGTTCTGGTCTATTGCTCTGTCTCTCTCTTGTGCCTCTATGATTTGGTCAGAAGTCTCTTCCAGCAACTGTGTCCATTGTCCAAGATTGTGTATATATTTCTGAAAAGCAGACACAGCGCGATTAAGTTGAGTTTGGAGAAGACCTTCTATTTTGGCCATAGCTTGCTCCGTTAAATTAGTCTGGGACATGGCCATAAAGGTTTCAGAGTCAGAGAGGTCAGAGTGGCCTGAAACAGGTTCCTGAACCAGAGCAAAACAGGCTTCTGAGGATTTAAATCAATCAATATCCTTTGTGGCCAGGCCCCTTTTATTCTTCATCATGATTTAAGATATTGATCGAGAGGTTTGGGTAAGACTTTGATAAAGTGTCAGGTATTCACGCAGAATCTTTATATAGTGAGTTATATTGAAACTGTAACCTGGTTCATCATGTTAAAGCGGCATGTCCTTGCAGGCCAGTGGACCCAGCCAGGTTTCCTGTTACATCAGGAAATGCAGCCAAATGAAAATGCCGTAAATGTCTGAGGTTATTCCCCAATTACAGCAAGTCCACAGCAAATTTTAATGTTGAGTAGGAGATGTCCGTGAGTTCAGAGCATAAGTATCAAGATCCCCTTTTGTGATTGGGAAAAATTGCTTTTCACAAATAAAATACTCTGTAGTTGAAATAGACAATAGACTTGATATATACTAATATAGTTGATATTGTGCTCAAATTAAGACACTAGATGGCAGTCTTGCACTGAGATATCTGAGAAAATATGAGTCCAGACCCCAGGACGCACGGCTATTATTGGGTGATGCTAATTTGGGTGGGGGATTTGAATGTGTTCGGCCCACCATGATGTTTCTGTAGGAGAATCCCTTTGTGTAGTTGCTGTTTTGAAATGCTGTGAGAGAGTCCATATCAAACCATGCTTTCTGAAATACATAGGGAATGGTGTTATTTCTTTAAGAGGGAAGGTGTTTATTGTTTTGCTATGCTAGAAATCACTTTGCTAGGCTGAGCCTGTGTTTCTGATATGCTATTGATCCTGATATGACTGCCGGTCACTGAGAGATTGCCAACTGTAAGAGGGGGTTTCCTGTAACACAAAGGCAGGAAGTGTTGGAGCTGAATAGAACCCCTATCTGGGATCTTCACACCTTGGATCTTTTAAGCCCATACATGTTACAATCACAAATCACTATTCAATTGCTACAATTCCTCAAGGCCGCAAATGCTTTTGCACCCCAAAATGGAAAATGTAGAAGAAAATCCTACGAGTACCAGATAGAACTTGGACGTAGCACTGTAAATGCAAATAAAAAATCCATACTGCACTTTAAAAGATGGGGAAAGTGATTAAAGACATTATAATTAATTGCACAACAGCTTTAAGCTTGCAAATATGCAGTAAAAAATGATGTTGCTTTTCCATTGTATATCAATCTCGAGAATCAAGGAGTTAATACATAACAGGCCACCCACATGGACTAGAACATTTCCATCATTCATTTTTATTATTTTGTACATTGTCGGATTGCGAGTCAGATCGCATACCAGACTTCTAAATGCTAATTGATTGACGTTTAACCTCCATGTTTTAATGATGTCATGATGACGGTCTCATATATTATTGGCTGTTTCTAAATTGGTAGTTATGGCCTTGCTTAATTGATAATGATTACGCTCTGAAATGCTACTTACGATTGCATGGTTTACGGTTTAGGCTTTCTGCCAGGTTCAATTAAATCGCTCTGTAATTGTTGCTAATTTGAACTGTTGAAATTTGCAACAGTTACAGAGCGATTCAATTGAACAAGCCTACAACTACCTTGCCGAAAGCTAAACCGTAGACCATGCAATTGAATAAGGCCCTCTGTGTTGCAAAATGTTATGATGGTCTGTGACTTCAGTGGGATTGCTATGGTAACTACTGTCTTTGGGCCTCATTCTATTCAAGATACTTTACTTAAGAAATTCCTTTTTTACAACTGCAGTAATTTTACAAATCTATTCAATTACTTTCACAAGTAATACTACTGATCTAACCCGCAACTCGTAAACCCATGTCTTGTTAGTAATTCACAAGGCATAGCATTATGCAAAATGTGGTGAATAAGCAACATCACTTTGCTCAAACTCTACTAACACACATGAAGGGGATCCCCAAGGATCCCATTCTCTACTCACACCTAATCTCCCCCTTCTCCACTCACATCCAATCCCCCTGTTCCCTGCTTACACCAACCACCCATAGATATAACCATGGCTTAAAGAAAAGTAGGCTCCTAGTAAAGTTAATTTCAAATATAAGTTTCCACTGCTATTCAAATATGTAAAGTGACACTATGGCATTTAAAAAAGCCACAGGAGTTAGAATTTGTTTTGATAAGGTGTGTACTTATTTAGGACCCAATTCAATTGCCCAATTCGTAAATGTATACACAGTTAAAATCACTCTTAATATTGCTACATATTCAGCAAATATTGCTCATTGGCACTAATGAATTCTTGAGTCAATAGAATGCATATAAACATTTATAAAAAAAAAACACTCAAAGCCAAATTTATGAGTTTAAGGCATTTGCAAGTAGCTAATTGAATAAGGCTATATGTCTGTTAGTCTATATTCAGTTTGTGAGGCTCCCTAACAGGGCACCAGTAACTAGGAATCATACCTCTGAAGTTACAGCCTGTAAATGGGTCACTGTGAGGCGGCAAACTTTGGAGGATTATACTCCCTTATAGATGTACATAGTTGTATAATATTGTTATCATGTTTTCAGTTTAGTTCCTGTATTCACTGGACCTTTCAGTGATATTAGTAGTTGTGTATATTGGTCTTTGTGGTTCACACTATTTTTGTAAGGCATTTTGCAATGTGGCCTATGTTTTTGTAGGCAATATTTCCAGCAGGTGATCAGGTCCTAGGATACCTGTTTTACTATTTGTTGGTTAGCATGCTTTAGCCAGATTTGGGTCATCAGCTAGTGAGCCTTCCAGGTAGGAGGACCCACCAAGGTCATATGCCTGCTTTTTGCTCTATCCCTGCTCTTGTGTGTGTGTGCCATTTGACCAAGAGGCCCATATATGCAAAGTATAAATTAACTATATTCTTACTAATTGTTTATTACAAATTACAGGAACCAACTGTTTTACATTGTGATAGGATTTAATAAAAGATGATTTTAACAGTTCACAGTAGTCACTCACCACTTTTTGATTCAAATTGAAATTAAAATTCACACATAATTTTATAGAAACTGTGGTCCTGTTTCACTACATCAAAGCAAAACTGGAGGCTGATACTTCAAAAATGCTCTGTTTCTAAAAGATGCTCCAAATGGTCATAAAGAGTGCATACAATTGTCATATCCCTTGTTTTGTTATGGGAAGACTCAGTCAGTTCAATTTAAGTTTTGCCCAAAGCTGCCCTGTAAGAAATAAATCTGAATGAAGTTCACTCTTAAGACCCTAACAAGCTATCACATCATACTCGTAAATCTAACCTTCGAGAAATGCCATCTGAGTTCTTGTAATGTCCATAATATTGTAAAGCTAGAGTGCCTGTTCTGTATCAATATGCTGTAACAATATCCAAGCTTGCAGACATTTTCTCGCAAGTCTCACCAAGTGCCCAAAGACATTACAAAGCCTCCGGGTACCTTCAACCTTCAGTTAAGGCAGAATAATGCCTCAGAGAAGCCTGGACTGCTTAAAACCGAAACAATAATGGAGATACCCCTCCCTCCTATGAGCACAGGTATTCCCTCTCAATACCCAGGGGGGCACTGGGCCCACTTCTACCCACGCCTTGTGCTGTGGGTGTCCATTAAAGCCTGGAGGTCCCTATGGGGCCTATACTGCCATGGCACAGAAAAAATAATCCCTATCCTACTCAGGTTTTCAGGGATAAGCACTTACCCTCCACCTTGATGACCCTCCAGTAACGATCCTTGATGCCCTTGTTCTCACTCTTAAGTCATGGATAAGCGGCACATCTATTTTTATTGAAGAAACCATTGTCTACTTGTTTGATTGAAGCCCTTGTTCCTCATCTTCAGCAACTGGAAATCCTGTTATATATGATTTTTGCAGATTGTGATTGGCAGAAATATGTTTCAGCCATATGTCAGCCAATTAGAATAGAATTGAATTACTCCCACCCATTTCTGGTTCGTTAAAAATCGAACCAATCGGATTGCATATACTTTTAATCCATTCATTCTGATTGGTTAGATTTTTAACCAGAAATGGGGCAGGAGCATTTAGATACTTGAATCTCATTAGCTGAAATATAACTGACATATATTTCAGTCAACTGGAATCAGCAAAATAGTATATAAAGTGAGAGCACAATCAGAATAGCATTAATGGACGTGGAGCTCCTCACAGGAGGAGCTCTTTTAGATTAATTTTATAGAGCAGTGGGATTTTTAGGCAGAGACCCATTTCTACAGGCAGAAGATGAGGTACAGGGGCTTCAAACAAGAAGAGGGTGGATTCTTCAGTCATCATTAAAGCGCTCCCTTATGAAGGGCTGAAAGTGTAGTGGGTATTAATGGCGAATCAAGGGGTATATCCATCTCATAGGGGGTAGTGGGTCATACGCAGAGGGTCATAAACCTCCTGCATATTTCTTTTAGTATGTAACCCATTCATCCAAATGGGAGGATGCTAGTGTAGTGTATTCACGTTTGTGAGTACCATTCCAAATTGTTGTTATGGAGACTACTGAGATTCAGATATTAGAGCTAGAGAGCTACAGGCAAAACCCTCTAGGTTCGAAAGAGTACATTTTGTGAGATTCTTTTTTGTGAGAGCCATAGAATAACTTAACAAATTAGCTTTTCTAAACTCCTGTAGCTGGGAGCCAGAGTTCTTACAGGCGTCATGGAATAGAGCCCTAAGTAATGATCAAGACATATTTACTTTATAAAATATTTCAGTCAAGTTCCAATACTTATATTAAAACTATAAGTTTGTATTTATTTACTTATTTTATTTATCTATTTGCAGGCAAGGGACCTATGCCACCAAAGATGAGCTGATATGTTCTGCTTTTCTCACGGTGCAACTGGACCGTTCTATGAAGGCTGGAGCTACTCAGGTGTGCAAAGATGTGACTGCCATCTACAGGGCAACTCTGTAATATTACCTATATGTTCATTAACTGCTGTATTTAGGGGAAAAAAACACTATATAGCAATGACCACACAGCCTCACTTGAAATCCCCTATTAATAAATTATTCTCTGTAAGAGCTGAGAAGAATTCAACTGAAATGTGTCAATCAAATTTGAACTTTTTTGGTTTTATATGAACTTCAAAGAAACTGCAAACATAATACTAACACAAACTGAACATTAGCAGAAATATCAAGTTTAAATTATTGATGTTGCAGCTTCTGGATCATCCTGGATTCTGTTTTCTTATAGCGAATCAGAGTGTTCAAAGGGGTCCGGCAAGCAAAAACAGCATTACAGTGCTATAGCAGGGTTTAGCATTAAAAGGGGTCTGCCAGTAAAAACAGCTCTATAGGGAATCAGCTCTAAACGGGGTAGCTTTACGCAGGGAATACCTGTATATATATATATATATATATATATATATATATATATATATATATATATATATATATATATATATATATATATTAGTGTGTTATATTTGCAGTATATATATACATATATACTGTATATATATATATATATATATATATATATATATATATATATATAAACATACTGCAAATACTAGATAGATAGATAGATAGATAGATAGATAGATAGATAGATATTGTAGCTAATGGTTAGTACAATGTATATCTAATAGCCCTCATTATTGATGCCTCCCTGGTTAATATGTTCTTTTTGAATGCAACTTCCCAGGTGTGATTCTGTGAACAGCCAGCCTCTCTTATTACCACATAAGTCTTCCAAAAAACAATTAATGCACTTGTAAGGTAATGAGATAATGAAAACAAAACCACTCTGATGGGAGGATCCCTTGAACTGTGTAACAGCCAAAATGTAGAAAATGATTACTAAGTGACATTTTTTAATAACTTCCATTATAATGTTGCAATTTCAATTGCAAATATTCAAATTGTTATTGGTTCTTTACTAACCTACCATAATTGTGTCCCCCTAATTATCTTTGTATAATCTCACTTTTCCTACAGGGGCTGTTCTATGCTTCATTAAAGGCTATAGCTAATTCTACCTTTGCAGCCATTGCAATAACCTAATGAATCCACCCCATTACTTTGCAAGAGCCACCTTATGTAATGTTAATATCACATTTGTAGTGTGTAAAATGTTATCAGCCAGCCGTGTATTTAAATATACACACATACAAGACTAAGTATTTTTTTTATTGTCAATGCTGGGTGATGATAAGATTTAATCTAAAATGTGAAATGAAAGTGAATGTTTGAATTTCCGGCTGTAGGCAAGGTATAAAAGTGTCAAGTGTGTTGTGACACTTTACTCAAATTATTATAATGATATTATAATTATATAGTGCAACTGCATTAACAATTTCACAATATATCTCAGGTTCGGGTTTCCCAAGGCAAGGAACCACCACATTTGCTCAGCTTGTTCAAAGGAAAACCACTTGTTATATATAAAGATGGAACATCAAGGAAAGGAGGTCAGACACCACCTCGCCCAATACGCCTCTTTCAAGTACGGAAGAACCTAGGATCTATCACCAGAATTTATGAGGTAAAAAACATCCTTTAAATCATTTCTAATTAATTTTCTTATTAATTAATTTTCCTGGCCCATTTATGGTTAAGAAATGATTACATAAAATGTAATGTACTCAGTGTCCTCATGTAAGTCAACAATAGATTTCAACAATTGAGACTTACAGAATTTTTGTTTTATACACAATATTACAAGTTTTTGTATTTTTATTTTGATCTTACGTATATATTTATCCAGGTACCTGAATTTTTCTTGTAGAATTGTATACTGTATTATTAAGTCACTGAAATCACAGGCTTACTTTAGTTGTATTTGTTGCTTCACCAGGCAACTTTAGGCAAAAATGACCAGTCATTATAAACTTTATACAATATGTGAATACATTTTTTTTTATATATATACTTTCTTTGTATCATTATTCTTTTTACAATATAATGTAAGGTATATAGATCCTGAATATTAACTAGTAAAGAGTACAACACAAAAGGTAAATATTTCAATAGCACTTTTTATAACTTTCTAAATACTGTAAGTGTAAAAACATTTAAAAAAAATGTGCTGTGTTTCAGGTTGACGCTGAAGCATCTGCTTTAAATGCAAATGATGCATTTGTTCTTAAAATGAAAAATAATTCTGCCATTATGTGGATTGGAAAAGGTGCCAATAAGGAGGAAATTGAGGGAGCTGCATACTTGGTGAAACTTTTAAAATATAATGCCACAAGAGTCGAGGAAGGCAAAGAGCCAGGTTTGTATCAGATGTTACATGTATTGGCTTGAATGGTGGATGGATGAAATGTTGTATTAAAAAGTATAAAAACTACAAATGTAAAAAACTAAAGAATTAGTGGATTTACATCTTTACATTGTGGATGCAGATAGGCTGCAGTTGGATTAAAACTAGGCTTGGTGTAGTTTTAATACGTTGTAAAGCAAAAACGGTTAATACAGAAATGTTTTGCTATAGATATGTACATGACAAGTCTGAATCTACTGTATCATTTCAGATATTTTCTGGTCAACGCTTGGAGGTAAGATGACTTATCAGACTTCACCACTACTTGAAACACAGTTTGAAGACCATCCCCCAAAACTGTTTGGGTGCTCCGATAAAAGTGGAAAATTTGTGGTGAGTAGAAAAGTCTTATAGATGATTCTTTGTCATCAAAGTATAGTATTAACTCAATAGTACTAAAGGTGGAGCTCAAGGCATATTTAAGAATAAAATGCATTTACTAGTTTTTACAGTGTATAGCTATCACAAACTGTGATCTTGTTTTTTTGCATAATGAAGAATTTTAGACACTATTTAAGAAGACTGCATACCAAAAAATAGAAAGAGTGAGCCACATTCAATTCCGAACCCGCAACTCGATCGCAGACGGCCATCTGCGGGTGTGTTGCGGGCTCCCGTTCATCTCTGATTGCGATGCTATTCAATTGCACAAGCCCGCAAACTACTGGCCCAAAACCAAAACCGTAAACCATGCACTGAACCAGTTCAGGGCGGGAACATGATCAATTAAGCAAGCCCGTAACCTCCCATTTCGAATTAGCCAATAGAAAATAAGACTGTCATTTTTACGGCAGTAAAACATGAAGACGTGTCAATCAATTAGGTTCGGGGGTTCGATATGTGATCAGACTCGCAAAACCGCAAAATAAAGAATTATGAAAATGAATGCCAATACTGTTCTAGTCAATATGGGTGGCCTGATATGTATTAACTCATTGATACCCGAGATCGATTTAGCCCTGAAATGAAACATGAAAATAAATTTAATTTCCTGCAGATTTGCGGGCTTGAGACTGTTCTGCTTGAGACTGTCTATAAATGTCTGTCATTGATTTCCCCATTATTTACAGTGCCGTATTGATTTTTTTATTTGCTTTTACAGTGCTACAAATAGGTGTTTAACCCCCATGCAAGTCCTCTCTAGCACTCGTAGGATTTTCTCCTTCTTTTGCCATTTACGGGTGTGAAAACATTTGTGGGCTTGGGGAAATTTAGCAATTGAATAGTGATTTGCAATTTTAGCCATCGTAACTCTTGCAAAAGTGAGAGATCAAAGGCTTTGGGAATCTGTAAGTTACGGGATTAACCATTGCCATTTTTTCAAGGCCGTAACTCAGAAGCCGTTGGGAGCCCGCAAACAGACGCCAGTTGAATAGCAAATTAACTTGCAACCTTGCTTAAGGGATACCAGATTGCCCGCAACCTCAAATGAATGTGGCCCAGTGTTTGTAGGGTCTATATAAAAAATGTAACATATTTTCAATATGATACGCTATATATTGTGTTAGATAGTCTAATGTATTATACCTAACCTTTTTGTAATAATATATGAATATGTACTACACTTATATTTGACTAATTTTCCTTCTATACAAGAAGATTATATTATTGTGTTAATATTATCTTCTATTATATGACCTTAATCAATGAGTGGGACTGGATACAATTCTATTCATTAAATGGATAATAAAAGTTAGGTTTCCTTATAGGAGTGATAGCCTAATAGTGTTTAACAAGTGTTCTATTTTTTGATATGCAGTCTTATTAAATAATGTCTGAAATTATGCAAAAAACTACATTAAAACTGAATGCTGCTCTCATAAGTAATGTGTTTCCAAATTAATTGGATGTAAAAGTAATATTGTATTGATATAAGCATTTTTCAGCCTTATTACATTGCGATTCGGCCGATTGAAAAGGGCTCTATATAAGCACAGAGCATATTTTTTACTAAGTTTTTAATTAGTAAAGACCTTGCTTTTGGATAGAAGTTCACTAACTAAAAAGTTCTGTAAAAATAATATGCTCTGTGCTTATATAGAGCCCTATTCAATTGGCCCGAAAAGCAATTTAATAAGGCTGTTTGTTGGGAACTGATTCCTTTTGTAATTTAGTTATTTGTTCTTGTGAGACCACTAATATTGTTTACTGTTTAATAAGGATAGGAACTTTTGTGGAACACTGTGCAATAAAAAAATATATGTTTGAAAACTTTGAATCAGCCTAAGATCATAATTAAGCAAGAAAAAATATGTTGGTCAGTTAAGCAACTATAAGACATACGTGTAAATATACAGTATAACAGGTTTTTCTTATTACATTTTTAACAGAAGTATAATTAAATACAATTTACATTTTCCATTGTAAAATCTTAAAAATATAAAGCTGATGGCCAAAGTATGTTCTGTAGTGAAATGTAATGAACACAAGGGGGCATCAATGACTTGTAATACTTATGAATACAAAACATTAAACAGCCACCTATAATAACTCTGAAACTGAATACAATACTAATTAATTGCAATTTTTTCATTATCTCTGTACTAATAATTTGATCAGTTTGACCAATTTATTACTTACATGATTATTCCTCTTTCTTCATATAATTTGTAAGGATAGTTTTCAACATTCCCAATTTCCAACAGTTGGGGGAATTTACTAAGTATCTCAAATGGCTTAGAGTAAATGTGAAGGGCGGTGATGGCAATTTTGTCGCATAGGAAATTGTAGTAAAAACAGTGATGCATATCTCAGTCATTGATGCCTATAATTCCCCCATTTATTAGAAGAACATGACTCAGAAATAGAAAGAGCACTACTTGTGAACACCAAGTTTGGAGTGGTTTATAAGTTTGATAAGAAGCGACTTGAACACTAACATAAATGAAGGCTACTAGGTGAAAGCAGGCCCACTGTAGTCAAGCATCAACATTTAATTCTGTTTTTTTTAAACTTTACTTTAAAGTTTATTTAGTTTATTTATGTTTGTGACGTATGTAACAAACTGAGAGCATTAACAGAAATTCAGTGTCTAGAGGTTGACATGCCAGTAATTCTTCCAAGTTGGTGTTGAGTGGGTCTGGTACAGAATAGGGGAAGTAGGATGTTCATGTTGTAGTGCAGCTGCCTGCTGCTCCTCAAAAAAAAATGATATATATATATTGCCAAAGTATTCACCCCCCTTGACTTTTTGCCTATTTTGTTACATTACAACCTTAAGTTCAATGTTTTGTTAATTGTAATTTTATGTGATTGATCAGAACACAATAGTCTAAGTTGGTGAAGTGAAATGAGAAAAATATATACATAAAACTATTTTTTAGAAATAGAAAACAGAAAATTGGCATGTGCGTATGTATTCACCCCCTTTATTATGAAGCCCATAAAAAGCTCTGGTGCAACTAATTACCTTCAGAAGTCACATAATTAGTGAAATGATATCCACCTGTGTGCAATCTAAGTGTCACATGATCTGTCATTACATATACACACCTTTTTTGAAAGGCCCCAGAGGCTGCAACACCTAAGCAAGAGTAATCACTAACCAGCCACTGCCATGAAGACCAAGGAACTCTCCAAACAAGTAAGGGACAATGTTATTAAAAAGTACAAGTCAGGGTTAGGTTATAAAAAAAAATATCCAAATCTTTGATGATCCCCAGGAGCACCATCAAATCTATCATAACCAAATGGAAAGAACATGGCACAACAGCAAACCTGCCAAGAGAGGCCCGCCCACCAAAACTCATGGACCGGGCAAGGAGGGCATTAATCAGAGAGGCAGCACCGAGACCTAAGGTAAACCTGGAGGAGCTGCAGAGTTCCACAGCAGATACTGGAGTATCTGTACATAGGACAACAATAAGCAGCACGCTCCATAGAGTTGGGCTTTATGGCAGAGTGACCAGAAGAAAGCAATTACTTTGTGCAAAAAAACTAAATGGCACGTGAAAAGGCATGTGGGAGACTCCCACAATATATGGAGGAAGGTGCTCTGGTCTGATGAGACTAAAACTGAACTTTTCAGCCATCAAAGAAAACGCAATGTCTGGCGCAAACCTAACACATCACCCAAAGAACACCATTTTTTCAGCAGCTGGGACTGGGAAAGTGGTCAGAGTTGAGGGAAAGATGGATGGTGCTAAATATAGGGATATTCTTGAGCAAAACCTGTACCACTCTGTGTGTAATTTGAGGCTAGGATGGAGGTTCACCTTCCAGCAGGACAATGACCCCAATCATGCTGCTAAAGCAACACTTGAGTGGTTTAAGGGGAAAGTAGTTAAAGCCCAGACCTCAATCCAATAGAAAATCTGTGTTCAAACTTAAAGATTGATGTTCACATGCGCAAACCATCCAACTTGAAGGAACTGGAGCAGTTTTGCAAGGATTAATGAGCAAAAATCCCAGTGGTAAGATGTGGCAAGCTCATAGAGACTTATCCAAAGTGACTTGGAGCTGTGATTGCCACAAGAGGTGGCTCTACAAAGTATTGACTTTAGGGGGGTGAATAGTTATGCACACTGACTTGTTTGTTATTTTGTCCTATTTGTTGTTTGCTTCACAATAAAAAAAAACATCTTCAAAGTTGTGGGCATGCTCTGTAAATTAAGTGATGCAAATCCTCAAACAATCCATGTTAATTTCAGGTTGTAAGGCAACAAAACACAAAAAATGCTAAGGGGGGGTGAATACTATATATGTTTGTGTTTGTATGGGCTTGGTTGCTACTTATGGCCATGTTACAGTTTCCTGCATTAGTAAGGAGCCGAGGTGTGTATCAACTGCATGAAATAGTCTGTATAATGCATGGTGCATTGGAGTCTATCGAACCGTTTGTGACCAGCCAGTATGTTCAAAACAGTGGAGATGTCACCACTAGAGTTCTAGACTCTGATTCCCCAGAGACTAATTTAAAGATGGAAATGCTTCAACTGCTATGCATTACAGCATGCTGTGTCCTCCTTACAGACCCTCAGACTCACCTTGCTGTGCATCTTTCTGCCTATGTCCTACACACTAACTTTTGCTGCATATAAATGTGTGCTCATTTCATCTTAGTTTGCTACATATTTCACAATTATGTGAACACCAGCCATTTGTGCTTTAATATAGTGTTCATCATCCCTTTAAATAAATACAAGTAACTGTGGATAATATTATACCAATTCAAAATATTATAAAGTCATCATAGTTCACAATCAATTAAAATCAATAGGAGGGTCATGCATTAAATATATGTTCATCGGTGTATTACATTTGTGACAAATTTCAGTTTGTGTATGTACTAAAGATGGTATGTATCTAAATAAATAGATTGAAGAGGTACCTGGAGAATTTACTCAAGAAGACCTAGCAGAAGACGATGTGATGATGCTCGATGCTTGGGAGCAGGTACAGTATTTTTTTATAAGAAAATATTGCAAAAAGAAAGAGCCTATAACTCAGTATTCCTGAAGTTTTATTTGATTACTCAACCATCTCACTTTTTATTTAATGTCCAAATAATATTACTATTTAGTTACACATACACATTTCTCTTTCTGTTTTAGCATGTTGCTTTCTCCCTACTCCAGCCTATTATTAATTATTTTATCAAGCTCATCTTCATTTGACTCATTGGAGTCAAACTTTAATTCCTTTTCGACATCTATACACCCCCATTTGCTTTACACATCAACCAGTACATTTCATCATTATTCCCTTTTCAACCTAGACCGTTTTTTTATACCATTATTCCATTCATATAAGATAAATCCATATATATATATATATATATATATATATATATATATATATATACATATCTCAGAAATCTATACAAACCATTTCAGCAATGCAAATGCAGTTAACCAAATATACTGGGACTAACAATTTTAACAGTTAAATAACCTTTTTAATGCCTTATTTTGTAAGTTCTCTTTTTGTAATTCCTCCTCTTAAATAAAGGGAGAACAAAAAGGTTAGCTTTGAAAATGTATCTTTCATCAATTCTAAGTAGATTGTGGAAAAAAATGTGAAACCAAAAACTAGCAATATAATATACCTATTATTATTACACTTTATTTATAAAGCGAAAACATTTCCGTATAGCTACTAACAAAGTATAGTGGGAATTTTTTTTTATTTTGTTGACAATTTGGTGCAACAGGAATGGACCTGACTAAAATCCCTAGTACAGGGTTTGCACTGTCTTTTAGTATCCAATCAGAGGCAACATTCTGCAACATTCTACTTGAGAGAGGTCACTGACAGGCTAATTTGAAACACTGCACTTCTCTGTATTCATGAAATGCCTGAGCTACAGAAGGCAGACCCAAACAGGTACAAATTCTATGTTTTTAGGCAGACAAAAAAGGCTTTAAAGTGCATCTTAATAAAATAAAGGGACCTTGCCTGTTTCTTCACTGCTAGCAGTGGCATGTAGCAGTGAACTTGGTGGTGGAATGGTGCTGTGCCAAGACTTTCTTTAATTATTTTAGGGTTACATTAGGGTTAAGGGTTAAGGTCAGGGGTTAGAGCCATTATTTTACTAAGTTAAGCTTATCACTGCTGGTGGGGAAGAAACAGGAAATAACCAAATAAAGTACATAAAAGTGAACCGATACATAGGTGTATTATATTCCCTGGGAAATCCAGGAACTGTCCATGTTTCTTTAGGAAATTAGAATTATTGAAACCTCTGGCAATAATAAACAAAGCAAATACTTTTTTTCTTGTCTATACACACATTTTTTTTAAAGGCATACTGCCCCTGTAGGCAATGTGTCAAAGATTTATATAGTACGTGATCAGAGCGGCATATAGAGTCACATGGAATATGTTAAACATTTTAAAATTAAGTAATTTAAGTAGTTTTTTTAAATAACATGTTGCTATCTCATTCTTTGGCATACTGTCTATAGGGGCAGAATACGTTCTAAAAATGAAAGTTCATACAATGGTCATTTAAGGGATTATTGTGGCCATGATAAGAGGCATGTTGTTTTTTATGGCTTCAGAGAGTGCACAATAATATTTTATTGTAGGTTTCTTAAACTTTGCACTTGTTATCATAAACAAAGTCTTTCACGTTACTCCAGTTGTAACCTTTAGTGGGACATTGGACTACTCCAGTGTGGTTCTGTAAACACTTTAGAGCATATTCTGTTGTTCACATGTGAGTGCCAGTAGGTGCCATCAGTATGGAGGATGCTTGGATCCTCACAAGGGCACCCTTGCCCATTTTGGAAAAGGACAGAGGGGGGTTAAAAATAAATGTAAATATAAAAATGCACACTAATACCCCTATATCTATCCCTTTAAATTTTAGTGTAGGATTGTGTGTAATTTTATTTTTTAAAAAGGTTGTGCTTTGGTTCATTAATTGTGGTTAAGTTCGTTCAATAATTGTCGGGTTTTAGTAAGGTCTTTGCTGTTTAAAAAGAGCCCATACTAAATGCTTTTTAGTGCAGGGTTTACTGAGAAAAAAAGGCAGAATTAATGAACATATACATATACAGAACTGATGAATATTCTAATATGATGTCATCTAGATGACATCATATCACAATTTTCATCATATCTGTATATGTTCATTTATAATAAACAGAAAAGGGACCTTGCTCAGTTATAATGTGATATGAAGTGCAGTACAGTAACAAACATGCAATCTGTGTTTAATCACTATTCATCAGTTGATCATGGCATAGGATTGGGATTTTACTGTTTTTTTATTCTTCTTTAAACATTTCTCTATGACTTTCAAACGTATTGGTGATTAGACATGAATAAATTATGTGTCAATTCTCATACATTTTGTTCTTTAGATATTTCTGTGGATTGGAAAAGACTCTAATGATGTAGAGAAAAGGGAATCTTTGATATCAGGTAATTAAATTGTATCATTGTTTTCAACAAAATTAAATGTAAAACATATAAAATTGTAATATTATGAAACACACTATTTTCCCCAGATTAAAATTAACAACTTGTGCCGGTATGGGAGGATTGCTCTCGATGTGTTATTCTAATTATTTATTTAATGTAGCTAAGTTTATCATTTTGGAATATTAATATAATTAGACAATAACAAGTTTGTGTTTTTCCTCAAGTTACCAGATGCTGTTCTTTTGTTTAAGTGTTGATAAATAGCCTCAGTCATTCTAACATAAGGTATTAATTAATGAATTAAAATGTAGCTTTAATGATTTGTACTTTTCTTCAGATAGAATAAACAACTTCTTATCTCCTTTCCAATTCATGTCAATGGAGCTACCTATCATACTGTAGTATTATAATACAAAAACAGACTTTATGTAAAGGGCTATATTCACTATTGTGAGAGCTAATGTGCTAGAAACCAAATTCTCCCCAATTTTAATGCCATTTTATTGAGCCTCTTTTTCTGGGTTGGATGTAGCTCTTGACACTTTAATAAATAGGTACCATGTGATAAAATGTATTTATTTTCTTTGTTTATTTACTTACATTAATATAGAACTTTTATTCAAAGTACTTTACACCATCACAGACCAATCAAACATAGTACAGGTGGGTAATATAGGACATTTATAAGAAGACAGAGCACAGATTGTGATTGTTACTGAGAGGATGCAACAGTCATGAGATTGGATTAATGGCGTGGGTATTCCAGGATACATCAGAGATAGTGGGGCTGCTGGGGCAAAAGTATGAGAGTATTTTTTTTAATTCACATTTGTATAGCGCATTTTTCCAAAGATCTTTTAACTGTTCAATGGTTTATAAAAACACAGTTACATAGTTTCTGAGTTTGTGACAATATAGGTTAGAGAGTTAATTACAATACAGATTTAAACATTCATAAACAAGAGGAGTGGGGATCCCTGTCCTGAGTAACAGTCGATGACGGCTGCTCACAAGCTTGCATACTAAAGGAAACTATAGGTAATGATTGTGACACTAGGTGGGCAGTAAATGTGAAAGGCCAGAGGCTGAATCATTGTCACAGGATTTCCAGAACATTGTGCCGTGTCATAAAAGGAAAGAAAAGATCATTCTAAGTACTCTTACATGTTTCGAGCAGGCCAAGAGACCCATTTGTCCAACAGAACTACTAAGTAAACACTAATTTTTCTATACCAATGGATTAACGTTGGTTCTGAGGCTGGAGAGAGACTCTGACAAGACCCTAAATATGTTGTGGTGGGTAGAAAGTGAATGAAAAACACTCCACTGTTTATCTATGGCTATTTTCTTAAGCCTGTCTGAGAATTCCCATAGACCTGAGGCAACAGGGTGATACATTTGGAGCCTCATTTGCATATCATTACCTAGAAAACTTAGCTACAGTGGAAATAGTGTTCCCTGAGAAGTCCTGTGGGGAAAAGCAGGCCGCTTGGCCTGCTTGAGACATGTAAGTGTTCCTAGAATAATATTTTCTTTCCTTCATGGATATACAGTGGAGGATTTTTTAATCACCTCTCTACACACCATAACATACTCATTGTCTGATCATGTCGTATCAGGGTAGAGATAGTGGGCAGGGATGGAAGGTTAGTAAGGATAGACATGATGGTTGGGTGGAAGGTTGAAGTAACTTGTTAGTGGGTTTGCTGATTGAACAGGTGTCAGTAGTTAGTTTGCATATATACGAAAAATGACCAGGGATAAGGAGGGACAGAATAGCATAGGACTTCAATGAGTGAGAGGGGTCCTCAGAGATTATGAATGTCGTAGTCTTCTGCTCCTCAGAATCAGGAAGGACATGGTGGGTACGATTATGGTTGATGTCAGTAGATGCTGATTAGTGATTAGGCATTTTGATTTGTGTGCCACCATTAAGAAACACTGATCAGGGATAGGTGGCACAGGAGTACTCTCAGTGATCTTGTACTCCAAAGAATTTGAAGGGCCAGACTACAGAGATTAATATTAGAATACTAATAAAAAAAAAACCTGTCATACTCATCTAATTTCCTATTAGTGGAGGAAGCCAATAGTAAACACACACATAATTAAAATAAATTCTATATTGTACCTATGATTTAGGCTTCCAAAATGTCATCACATAGCTATCCTAATCTGTCACAAAATTTACTCACTCTGTATATAATAAGACAATTTACTGTTGTTAGTTAAGATATGTTGTTTATTCATTTGTAACTACATTATTGAACAAAAATATTCACATTACATTCTTGTGTCAAATTTAGAGTTTTTGAACAAATAAACAAATATAACCAGCACTCCTTATTGCACCTGAGCACCTAACAAATTAATGTATGCGGGCAATTAACACATGCTATTTATGTTTCTTTATTTCACAGCCAAGAAATACCTAGAGACTGATCCTTCCGGAAGGGACAAGGATATACCAGTTGTCATTGTGAAGCAAGGATATGAGCCTCCGACATTTACTGGGTGGTTTTTGGCTTGGGACTCCAAGAGGTGGCAGAACTAAAATATAGTTTATAGATTTGTTCAATAACATAAGACACAAGCATACTTAAAGTGTTTACAAAAATGTTTCCATTTTGCACTCTTTTGTATGTTCAGTATAGATCAAAATATAACTCTTTCTATATGTTCATTGTTATCCTACAAAAGCAGCAGAATTCATGCAGCCTGAACAATGATCAGAAGATTGATCTTAGTGTGAGTCACATCTTGGAATTCAACTCTGGTGTCACTTTGCTTCATTTCTTCAGCTTACTCTATAGTTCATATCACTTGCCACTTCTATATGGTATACTTATTGAGGTAATATGAGGTAACGATTAGGCAAGTTCCATAGATAGTATACACATTTTGAATTATCTTCAGTGAGTCCTAGATTCAGAATTTAACTAGAGCTGTATTATTACCTTGGATAATGATAACATGAATACCTTGTATAATAATCTGTTTAGAAACCAAATGTATAAAAAATACACTAACCATAAAATTACTTTAAATTTGATAGGAATTTAAACTGGAGCCAATTATAATTAGACTGTCGTTCTAAATTTGTTATTTTAAAGCCAAATAAAAACACTTTAATACTGATTTTTTTTATAATATGTAGATATTTAAATATATATTTTTACAGTATGTGTTTTCCTGTAGCCAGGCAGAAGTAATTACATTTTTTTAATAATCATAGTATTTTTTAGATGAATACTGAAGAAAATGTTAATAAATTATGCAAACATTTATTTTTTGTATGATTACAATAGTACAGATTATATTGTACATTTTTTCAGACTGCACATGTGCATTTAATAAAAACTATTTTACAGTAAATTAATGGTGTATTTTTATTTGTGTTTGGTATTTTTGAACACTACACACTATTTTTCATTGTAAGTTAAAAATGAAAAATAGTGACAAAAAGTGTTTATGTAAAAAATAAGAGAAAAGGCTTACTTGAATTGGTGAATAATAGAAAATAGGATAGGGATATAAATAAATCTTATTTGTAGCACAGTCAAATATTCTCCCATGGTGATAAAAGGTTTAGAACTTAGTCATAATGATCTTTCTTCAGAACAAGTAAAACTTAATAAAGAAATTAAGGAACTGATAGAGCAAGTGACAGAACTTAATTTTAGAACTGTCCATTTAGAACTAACAGCTAGAAGAAATAATATAAGAATTTGTGGAATTTTAGAAACAATACTAGCTAAGGATTTAAAAAGCTACTGTATATCTTATTATTTCTTGCTCATTGGTTAAAAAAAGATAATATCAATGAAGAATATCTAGGTAATGTATATCGTATCCCACTTCCAAAAAATTTGGAAAAGTCTGTTCCTAGAGATGTGATAGTTAGACTTAAAATTTCAGAGATATAACAAAGATCGTAAGAGAAAAAGAAATGTCGTATAAATGGGCAGATCCTGTAAAACTAATAATTTAATTTAATAATCCAAAAAATATAATTACAACAAAAGAAGAAGGAGAATATTTTCTTACGAAATGGTGTGAGTAATTACTCTGAGAAAATTAATAATTGTAGATGATGGTTTTAATGTTATTCCCCCACTGCTAATCAGGTTTCTTTCTGATTCCCTTTGAATTTCCCTTTGCTCCTACTTGATATTATATAAATATAATGATGAGTTAAAACAGGTCTCTATGATGGGGACAAGATAATCACTGTATTGGAATTTTGAGGTGAAAATGATGTACTTTTAAACAATGTTTTCCTTTTCTTTTCTTTTTTTTATTAGGACTGTTAAAAATTATGTTAATTGAACACTATTTATTGAATGAAATGTGACACTCACAAAGCACTTTATTATATAAATAATTCTATGAACAAAATACTATCATATTTAGTATTACATAAATAAATGACAGAGATATGGTTAAATTAGCAAATGGTAAAGAGAAAGAAGAGGAAAAAAGGGGGAAAAAAAGAAGAGTAATGTATTTAAGAACGTTTATGAGAGGAAATGTATTTGTCAGAAAGCACTTTATTTTATGAGGCACTTTATTAGGTAGATTAATTGAATGTATATGATACGAAAATACTTTATAGATACTTTTTTTAGATACTTGGGCCCTCATTCAATTGCGGTTTGGCCAATTGAATAGGGCTCTAAATAAGCACATAACATATTTTTTTTAAAGAAGTTTTTAGTTAGTGAACATCTATCCAAAAGCAAGGTTTTCACTAACTAAAAACTTCTTTAAAAAATGTATGCTATGTGCTTATTTAGAGCCCTATTCAATTGGCCAAATTGCATTTGAATGAGGCCCTAAGACACTTTGCAATTTAATCTATGGGTGGTATTACCATGAGTAAAATTAGAATTAGAGAATATTTTGTAAACAATCTTATGTTTGACACTTAAAACACAATTTAAAAAGGGAAATAAATTAGTAAACTGTTATTAAAAGTAGATCAACATAAAGAAGGGTTAAAGGGTTAGAGCACCCTTTTGAATTAAAAAGTAAATTTGTGCATTGAAGGGAAAAAGTGGGAAAAAAAGAGAAGAAAAGGAGTGAAAAAGAAAAAGAGCTATGGCAAGAGAAGTGGGAAGAAAGGGGTAAGAAAGTGGATGTATATATATAAAAGAGGAGGGAAATTTAATTAAATAGAGATAAGGGTGAAAGATATATTGAAAGAAATGAAAGAGCAATTGCAGTAAGACGCAAAAAAGTTTATATTCCTTATTTGTAGAATAAGACTAAGAAGGACAGAAATATAGGAAAGGAGATTTGAAATATCTCAGTTAAAAGGCCACACAAGGGATAAAAGCTATAGGATAAAAGCTATAGGAATGACCACCACCAAGTCATTCAAACTTTTGTTTAAGTTTGCCCATTGCCTCTTGAACCCCCTTCCTATCCCCCGTGCTTATTAGAAGTCAGGAGGTAGAAGTGGATCAAGGTGTCAATCAGAACATATTGAGGAATATTTGTGTACAATGATAGATTATGTTGTTGGCGTTGTTGTTGTTTCCCCCCACCCCTTTTTTTTTTTAGATGGTGTTTCTGGAGTGGGAGAGAGCAGGATTCAAAATTCTATATGTTGTTAAATGGTTCTTAACATCATGACCTTTAATTGTCAAGAAATCCTATAGGCAATTTAGTGAAAAGGGAAAAATTAAATATTCTATTACTACAAGAAAGACACTGGCAAAAGGATAATATTCCAAAGTTTGCTATTAATGGGTTTGACACTGTATATAATGCGGCTTTTAAGAAAAAAGCTAGAGGGGTGTCCATTTTGTTCAATAATGATTTATTGTTGAATGAAGAACTTGTCATATGCGATCCTAATGGAAGATATATACTTTGGGTTGGAAAAATCCCACTGTTAAACATTTATGCACCAAATAATAAACAGAATTCATTTATTAACTATGCATTGGCCCGTTGTAATAGATATGCACAAGGGACTTCTATAATTGGAGGAGATTTTAATATAATAATGAATTGTCAACTAGACAGGAATTCCTCCAAACATCCAGAATGTGATGCTAATGCTAAAAGAAAAAATAAACAATTAGTAAAGAGTATATTGAAATATAATCTTTATGATACATGGAGGGTGTTATGACCAAATCAATTGAACTATTCCTTCTTTTCAGGTAGACATCATACTTATACAAGAATTGACTATGTCTTTACAGACAGTAAGTCGATTTCAAAAGTTATGGAAGTTAAAATAGGCCCAATTGTTTTTTCAGATCATGCCTTTGTTCTGGTCAAACTTAATCTGGGAACAAACAAACCTAGGATTCCTTGTTGGAAAATGGATAATTCTCTATTTGAAGATGAGGATAAAAAAGAAAAATTAAAAGAAGAAGTTAAAAGTTTTTTTTAAATTAATGTAGAATCAGTTGACCATAAATCCACTATGTGGAATGCTCAAAAAGCCTTTATAGGGGGGAATAGGATTAACTGGAAGAGCATAAGAAAGAAACAAAGAGGAGCCACTCTAAGACAGCTGTACATTGATTTATATAAGTGGGAAATGTTAAATAAACAAAATCCTGAATTAGCTCTTTCAAATAAAATAAAAGAGTGTCAGGCTCAAATAAAATAAAAAAATCAAATTATATTAGATAGATCTGTATGGAAGATTCAACAAAGGCTGCATCATTATGGAAATAAAGTACTAGATAATAAAATTAAAAATAAATTAACTAGGAAAAGAATAGAAACTTTGCATAGTAAAGGTAAAAGCATTAGTAACCCAACAGATATCGCTATGACATTTGCAAATTATTATCGGTAATTATATAATTTAGAAGCAAACCCACAATTTATAAAACCGACAACAGAACAAATTCAGGAAGTTTTGGATAAAATATCTCTTCCGAGTGTATCAGAGCCCCAATTAGAATATCTTAATAGTCATATTACAGTGGTTGAGGTTGAAGAGGCCATTAAAGACCTTAAATTATATACGTCGACGGGCCCTGATGGCTTCACCAACCTCTTTTATAAGATATGTAAACCTGTTATAGCAGAGCATTTACGGGATCTCTATAATGAAATAAAATATACTGGTAATACTACAGGTGAATTTCTACTTCCAACTATTGTTCCAATTCCCCAAAAGAAACAAGATAATCTAGATTAAACACAGACTTTACACTATATTCAAAAATCTTAGCTACCCGGTTAAAAACTACAATTCAAGACTTAATTGCGAAAGATCAGAACGGTTTTGTTACGGGTAGGCAGGGAAGTGATAATTCACGTAAATGAATTAATCTTATTGAGTATGCTGGTAGAAACAACACTCCCACCCTGTTTGTTTCTTTAGATGCAGAGAAAGCATTTGATAGAATAGGGTGGGAGCATATGAAACTTACATTAGATAAATTTAGTTTTGGGGCATTTGGACGTCTAGCCATAGGGGCTTTATATACAAACCCTGAGGCAACAGTGTCTAGCTTGGGATTTAGATTGTGTAGATTCCTTATAAGAAACGAGATGAGACAGGGGTGTCCTTTATCTCCTGTCTTATTTACTTTACTAATAGAGCCAATGGCTGAATTAATAAGGTCCTCAAAGAAAATAAAGGGAATTGAAATGAATGAAATGGAACAGAAAATAGTTTTATTCGCAGATGATGTAGTATTAATGTTGACTAGACCTAAAAATGTGTTGAAATGTCTACAAGAAATATTAAATTAATTTAGTTTTATCAACCTTCAAAAAACGGAAATACTAGATATTTAAAACTGGAGACTAAAGAAGTATTGAAATTAAAATATCCTTTTAATTGGTCTAATGGTAAATTTACACACTTGGGAATATTGTACGATAAAGAAATAAAGATTATTGCATTAAATTACAAAATAACTATATGAAAAATGCTTTACTATTATACAAGATGAATAAAAATCTTTCTTTTTCTGGTAGAATAGCCGCTATAAAAATGGCTTATCTGCCAAGATTTAACTATTATATAAGAAATATCACAGTTTGTCTTCCTTTATATTGGATTAAGAAGTTGCAAACCCTATTAGATAACTATATTATGAATGGAAGAAAATCAAGAATTAAAAAGGATATTTTAACGAGAAAGTTTATCAATGGAGGTATATCATACCCAGACCTTAAGCTTTACCCCGATGCGATAATTCTTTCCCAAAAATTGTTAAATGGATAGATCTAATGGCAACATATTCCTGGACACAAATTGAAGAGGCTAGTCTAAAAGACTGTAAACTAAGAGACTTGATTTTTCTTGAAGAATCAGCAAAAAAGAAAAAAATCACGAAATACTGGATGGTTAAAAAAGCTATAACATTTTGGTATAAAATGAATAAAAAATTTGAGCTAGTTCCGTATCCGAGCTTAATTATGCCAATGAAAGAATTAGAGAGAATATTACAGATTTCAATCTCAAATAAATGGATTAATAAAGGTATTGACACATTACAAAAACTTTATTTAGGGACAGGATTTGCACCATTTGATCATTTTGTTAAATTGTATAATATTGATAAAAAAAGATTGGCTGGAATATTTAAGACTACAATTGGCACTGAAAAAATAAAATTTGTATAAAAAAAAATTGAAAAATTGCTAGTTCAAAACAATAGAAAGCATTTGATATCTAAATGCTTTGAAATTATTAGAGAACCATCTCAAAAAGGTAAAACAATAAATATGAGAATTTGGGGAAAAGAGTTAAAACTTGATTTTCCTATAGAAATATGGAAGAAAGCTTTTTCTATAACTGATAAATATTTTAAAAATGGAACTTTAAGAAAAGTCCAGTATAAAATCCTAAATAGATGGTATCTCGTCCCAGAGAAAATTAGTCAATTCTCAGGAAAACTAGATCAAAATTTATGCTGGAGGGGGAATGCCCACGCATTCATGCGTTTTGGACAAATTGTTGTCACAATATATCACAAATAGTAGGTACAACTATTATTTCATCACCACAAATGGTCATTTTACATATAATACCACCTGGACTGAATTATCCAACACACGCCTTCATTATGCAAGTTCTTTCAATTGAAAAATGGAAGTTGGCTTGTTATTGGAAACAACAAATTACTCCGTCCTGGAATGAGATCTTAATTATACTTAAAAGGAACAGAGCATTAGAGAAATATTTCAACATGGCAGAGTTAATAAAACATAATATAACCAAATGGAAAATTTGGGACAATTATTGTAGCTCTGAAAATAATTAGATTAAAAGTGACTGTTTGGAAAAAAAAAAGAAAAAAAAAGAAAAAAATAGTTTTTTTTTAAAGAGATAAGGAGGTTTAGTGTGTAGTGGTTCAGCCTTACTGTAAGTGAAATTAATCTTGATGTTTTATCCCATTCCAGAGGTGCCATCGCCAAAATTCCCTTTTTTTTCTTTTCTTTTGTATTAGATATGTTTCTTACATTGGGGTTGGGAAAGGAAACAAAGAGAGAAGGGAGGGGAGAAGAAAGGGAAAGAAAAAGAGAGAATTTATAAACGAGTTTGAAAATGTTCTCAATGAACAAACTTTGTATGATACATAATCTTGCCTATTTGTAAGAATCAATCTTTTGTATACATGTTTGTATTTGTTTCTGTATTTTTATGTGGATCTTACTTTCTTTGTATGTTTAAAGTAAAATAAAATATAAATAAAAAATATATATATTTATCCTCCCATGGAAAATTTCAAATCTGTGTCCTCCTCAGAACTCTGATAGTTATGGTGGTTTGATGCATTGTCATTTCTGATATGAAGAATTGGTTACATCTCACCTCATGAACAGTAGAGAAGAGAGGAAATACTCTAATTGACAGAATAGTTTAACCAATCCGATAGAAGCCTTACTTTCTTCCACTAAAGCACTTGTTATAAATTATAACACATTTTCAGTGCAAAAACATGGGTGCCTGCAGGTAGGTGTACACCTACCTACTCTGCCTAATGGTAAACCCAGCTCTGTAGATACTGTACTTAATGTCTTAGTTATCTTAAAATTAGTATAGTCCATAGTTCTGTACCATACTTGCATTATCATCATGAGTCAAAGAACACAATTATTCAGTTTGTAATTGATTTAGATGGAGACTTGGCCAGAATACAAATCTCACCCAACTGGGTCAACTAGCAGTAATTTGTTGTAAGCTTATGAAGTATGCAACAAACTAACAAGGGAGCAAGCCAAACAAGGCCATAAAAAACAAATGGAGAGAAAGACATAAGCATTTAGACAGTGTGAGGCAAACCTTGACTGACCTGACCATGAGGTTGCCCTTCAATTTACTCTTTCACATCTATTATTCACTGTGGCAGAGTGCTGGGAAGGACATAGGTTTGGCTTCCAATTGTTAAAATAAATTAAGAGCAGCAATGCCAGAAATACCCCAAAAGTTGAGCCTATTTATCATTTGCATTGCATAGACATGGCAACATACTATCATTTATCAATAGAAATATGTTTGTAGAAGAGAGATATACGTGTATATTTAAAGAAAGTTAAAAAAAAAAAAACCTAAAACATGAACAAACAAAATCTGTCACAAGGCTTTTTTCATGTGGCAGTGCATGACATGGCTCTCTGCTTGCTGCCGATTATCAGCTTTGATCATCTGTATTACGAGTATAGATATAGCAGTTTGTATACATTTGGCAGCAATTATGCTTAGTGAATAGAGAGACTTTCAAGACTTACCAACTATCAGTAGATAGAAGGAAGTTGGCTGTGAGATAAAAGACCCCCTTGTACTTCAGCAATTATTTTATATAGTTACATAGTTACATAGTAATTGAGGTTGAAAAAATAATTTTAGTCCATCAAGTTCAACCTTTTTAGATCTCCTCTGATCTGCAATATGTGGATTGTTAATTGATCCAGGGGAAGGCAAATAGAAGTACTTTGCCATTTTTCTTTGAAGAAAAATATACCTTATAACTGTAACATCATAGGCTTTAACCCCCTCTTTTGTAGCAGTGGAAACATGAATGTTTAGTTAAGCATATTCACTGATGTTTCCAGACACCTGCTCTCAATAAAGGCTAGTTTTATTCTGTGCTGACTGCTGATTGGTTGGTCACCGCAAACCACATTTTACTCCTAAACCCAGTCATGATACCAAAAAACAGAGGCCTCTGATTATTTTCTTATTATCGGATTTTATTGGACAAGCGTGGGTCAGCAACAGAGAAGCATCCAAAAAATGCCTGCTACTGACTGACTGACTGAACGCAAACAACATAGCTTTTTATAGTGAATTGCATAAAGAACATGGTATAGCCCCTTCTACCTTCTAGAAAAAATACACATTTCCACCAACAGCCAATAAAGGATTATTTATATTATGAAATCCAATAAAATGAAACATGCAGTTTGCACGTATGCCTAACACGTCACACTAGATGCGCAAAAAAACTCTTGCTTATTATCTCTGCAAATAGGTCATGCATGTTTTATATAAAAATTCTTGGGTTTGGACTATTGAAATACTTTTTCTTTAGGCTAAATAATTGTTGACTGTCTCCTTAGAGAAACTGCAGAATGATGGAAAAGCAAAATTAACTGTTTCATTCCTTATGGAAAAGTACTTCTTAGAGCTTACATCTAGCTAAATATTAAGGGTACTTACATATACACTAAATAATGTATGGATATTTGTATTTCTCCACAACATGTTTCAGCCAATAAGCAGATGTGTCTCTTGAGTCACTCACCGACCTCAGCCTGCATCACAATGTGCACAATAAACATCATAATGCCTACTTAGTATAAATAGCACCACCCACACAGATGCTGCTCATTCAGCCTTAAGCCTATTCTGGAGACCACTATGGTCTAGAGTTCGACTTATATGCAAACATGGCCAGGGTGGCAGCCACGATTTCCTTTTGTTTAGTAAGAATGTTAATTAACTGTGGTTTGGAAAATCAGAAAGCAACAACAAAAATTTGACATCACTATTACAAAGTTACATAGTTACATAGTAAGTGAGGTTGAAAAAATACCTTTAGTCCATCAAGTTCAACCTTTTTAGGTCTACTCTTACCTGCAAATTGCGGATTAATTGTTAATTGATCCAGAGGAAGGCAAACAGAATGTGCAATCAGGATACATCAGGATGTGCAATATGATCAAACAGCACAGGAGTAGGGGAAGGTAAGCCACATCTCCTGGATAATTAAACATACATGCCAGACATGATGGGACGGAGGTAAAAACAGACCAAGCACACCAGTAAAGTAACATTCATTTGTAAACTATTTTATTTTCAGACGGCTTTATCGTTGATGTTAAAAAAACATATATTTCTTGAACTAATAACCATTTAGCTGGGAAATAAACACTGACCCATTAATAATCTGTATCCTTTCCATAGCATAAATATTTTCTTATGGAAGACTCCTTCTGCTCCTACTCCATGGAACTCCTTGCATCTATCTACTAGACTATCTTCCTGTCTCAAAATCTTCAAAATCTCACTAAAAACACATCTGTTTAAAACAGCTTATCACCTTCAGCCTTAATATGCACAAATGCATACTCTACAGCATTATATCACTCACACCCACAACCAACAGTGCAATACACAGATACCTTCACTTAATCCTATTGCCTTGCACACTGCCATCTTGCATCTGTCACCCTCTTGTATCACACCCAAACCCTTTAGATAGTAAGTTTGCGAGTTTTCAATATTGCTCAAAGACAGGGAAGTCCATCTTTTGCAATATATTCATTTTGTTTTTGCCTTGTGCTTAACTCCTGTATAGTGCTAATGAATATGCTGGTGAATTACAAATAAAGGATAATAATGATAATAATAATGCCAAACATAGATGAGGTATTGTACTGACTTCCTGGGGCTCAGTACCATATCACATTAGATTTCCAATCTAATTCCAGAGTTCCAAATCCCCGCTTTTATCACTATTTTTATTTATGTCAATTCTTTGTCATGCCTTTGAATTAATATGCTCCTACCATTCTCCACACGGTAGTTAAACAGATGCTTATGGGAAGCCATGACTTTGCCTGAGCTGGCTCATATGATATAGCCATTTATAGTCCCACATCATACAGCTGACCATAGTACTGGACAAGATACAAGAAGTGGGAGTGACATACAAGACAAACTAACAGCCCGGGTGGGCAGCTGAGACCTGTATTGTAGTGACTATAAATTAATGACACATAGCCAGGAACATAAAGCACATTTTGGCATTGATTACAGGATACAGGCCAACCACCAACAAAAGTAATTCCCTTATTAATCACTTGGATCCCAACCTGTCAAAAGGCATTGCAAGTCCCAAAATGTAGTCTGCCTATTCTATGGACCTAGAAAAACATGTGGCTTAACTAATCCTCACAGTGGAATTATGCTCATCTCAAGCATCCTTCATTTTTTCCTCAAGCATCCTTCATTTTTTCCTGTGTTTGTCACTATTATTTCTGCAGGAAGGTTGTCTCACTTATCTATTACCTTTCTGTACCTTTTTTGCATTCCTTTTTTCTGGGAGATACTTACCATTTGAACTTCACATAGCTTCCAGAATTGGATACAGTGTATTACGCTGAGATTAATTCTTAACCAGCCGTTTAAAGGACCAGTCAAAGGATACTCAGCATACCCAACTGGTGGTAGGAAAACCTGTAAAATAACTAAATAAGCAGGTGCAATATAAATTAATCTTGATCGGGGGATACTGATCAGCATACACCATCTCACGCACTCATCCTCCCAGTAGACAAAGCCAGATGGTACTCTGCCTGGATATGGGATCGCACCAGTGCCCAGGACATGGCCTTGCATGGCAATGGAACCTCCTCAGCCAAACATTGCCTCCTGGACATATAAATAGCCAGCTTTGCTAATACCAAGAGCAGGTTGACGAGGAGGTAACTGAACTTGTTACCCAGGAAAACTGGGGCCCAAACCAAAAAATGTGAGGGGAGAAATGTAGCCAGAACTGCAGGAGGACGTAGCTGAAATGTTATAATAGGGGCTGCAGTCTGAGGCAACTAATGGACAAGTGGATGGAGACTCTACCTGTGTCATACGGAGCATGGAAAACTTTTCCTGTTTGCTGGACAAAAAATAATGTCTGCTTCAGAGTGAGCAAACTCAGTAAAAGGGCAGGGCTGTGATAGCTCATGAATTGTCACTGAGCAGGGCCTGTGGGGCTGCTGCAAACTGAATAGTGATTGTTTAGACAGAAGGTAGGAGCTAATTATATCATATGGCAAGGTCAGTTACATCAGCCCGGCCTGCCTCCAAGCTCCATAATAGTCCAGCAAAGAGGCTGAGGTGGCCATGTTCCTGACACTGGTAGGAGAAATACTCAGCTATGCTTGAGAGGAAAACTGACAGCTTAAAAGCTATGAAAACATGTTAACTTTTATTTATTTTAAACTGCATTGCAAATAAAAATAAGCTTTACTTGTAAATACACTACAGTGGTTTTTTAAATAAAGTATTGATGATAATGATGATTTATGGTCTCCTTTACTATTAAAACATCATCTCTGTGCATATTTAATTGACACTACCTTACAATATTTGTGTGTATCCCTGTAACAAAAAAAAATAATTTAAGTCCTTGATTTCATTTTTATGAAAACCTCAGGAACTTGGGGAATTTTGTTAAAATATAATTGATTACCCATGGTTTAGTGCATAGAGAGGGGAGCACTCTATGCTAACACACCCAAGCCCAGTCTGTAAGCATGTTGGGGCCAACTGCTATCAGTACCTCAATACCTTTTTGTTCAGCTCAAGTCAGAGTAATTAATTTTAAAAACAGAAAGATTAAGATCCATAGCTAGGTGCTGATTTTTGAAATGCAAAAAAAATTATAAACAGCAATACGCATTGAAATTCATTACATGTTTTTCCCAACAGAAAAGGAAATATACCAACAGCTGTTGCACCACAATATTGCTACACAGGAACCATTTCACAGTTTCTTAAATATTTGTAACTATTAGCCCAATCTGTCAGAATGGTCCCAGAAATGAGAGGCATAAATATAGATCATCACCATTTTAAATGTACTTTGTTCGCTGATGACATTCTCTGTAACGGACCACACTATTTTGGTTCCTGCCCTATTCAAATTATTAGTATCTTTCAGCGAAATCTCAGGGCTCCATATTAATATTGACAAAACAGAGGCTCTAAATATCTCCTTACCCCCTCCTGGCCTTGCTTTCCTACACTAGCACTTTAATTTTATATGGCCCCTACATATTCTTAAATATTTAGGTGTAAATCTCACCCATAGTACTACAAATCTACATAAAGCTTATTATTTGGCCCTTTATAAAACTCTACTACAAAATATATTAACGTGGTCAAGGTACCCTATTTCTTAGCTAGGGCGCATACACACTTTTAAAATGAATTTCCTCCCCCGCCTTATGTATCTATTTCGCTCCCTACCGATTGCTATAAATTACTTAGAGTTGGAAAAATTGCAACGTCAAGTTTTCACCGTATCTCCAAGGTTACCATGTTCAAACATAAATCAAATGGAGGACTCTCCGGCCCCCACCTGAAATTATACTTTAAGGCAGTTCAAATAGCCTTTATCCCAATTGCCCACTCGCCTACCCACCAACCTCTCTGGATGTTTATTGAGAATTTGATGATGGCTCCATATTCAAGGAATTCACTAATATGGCTCTCAAATCCCTTGACGTTACTTCGCAAACTAGTTAAACGGAATATAAAACACTCTGTTTCTATCTGGAATTTAGTTCCAAGATATTCCACCCTCACCCCATATCACCCAACCCTAGTTTCCCCATGCCATTCTTGTCCAAAGCACTTACTTGGTGGAAATCACCTCCTAACAGTAAATTCTTGGTACAGAAAAAATTCTATCGTGTCATTCACCCAGTTAAAAGAGGATTTCAACATCCGGATCCAGAAACATTACACATACTGCATAATTAGGTATTTTCTCACTTCCATGGAATATGCCCAAGGGAAACCCATCTCAAACTGGTTTAGTAGGTTATGTGCCTCATCTCCCCTTGCCAAAAGCATACTGGGTATTCTGTATAATCCGTTTTACTCCCTCCTAGTTAACTCCCCCCCAAAATATATTCGATTGGAGGAGGATTTAAATTGCACTTGGGAGGTTGAGACCTGGCAAAAATCATGGCAGAACTTGTCTAGAGGGTCACTTTACAGCAATATATTGGAGACCTTTATTAAGGTTCTCCATAGGACTTACATCACTCAGACAAATTATACAAATGGATGCAATCCCCTAGTTCAAATTGCTTCAGGGCTTGCCAGACTTCTAGAACTTTCTTCCACACTTGGTGGTTTTGCCCCCATGTCACACTCCTATGGAGTAAAGTTTTCCCTTTGGCCTCTTATGTCATGCAGTCCCCTATTTATCTAAACTTCAGAATAGACTTCTGCAATATTTAATGTTAGCAACAAAAAGTCACATAGCAGGATAATGGAAGTCTCCCATACTCTATCTACAATTAGTAATTAAAAAAAATAATTATATTGCAATGAATGAGAGGCTTACCCATCTATTGGATGACTCAATGCCCACATTTTGAAATTTGGGATCCCTGGATAAGTTCAACTCATAGCCCCCCTATGACATAACACTCTTTTCTCTTTGTAAATCTCTGATGCCCAAACAAAATAACAGGTGGTGGGAATGGTCGGAGGAGATGGAACTGGACAGGTAATGGACTTTAGAATGATTGTTCTGTGAAAATCTAAAATAGGAATTTCAGGAATGGTTAACTCAATCTCATTCTCTAGCTTACTTTTTTACTTTAGTCAAACTTCCACGTTTAATATAAAATTTGAGTTGTAACTTTTTACAGTGTTTTAATTATTATTTGAGCTCAAAAGGAGCTATGTTTTCGTTTTATAATCTTAAAAAGCTATTTTTAGCTTTAGGTGTATATCACACCGTGTTCTTTAAAACTTTTCATTTATTATTGTCGTTATCCTTAAAAAACGTTTTAAAATATTTAGGTTACCTAGGATTAATTAGACTTTCCCACAGCTGGGGATAGGTGCTGATATGCATAAATAATTAACATTTACGTTGTCATCCAAATTACTTTGTATATTGTATTATCCATGTAATTATCTCTTACTTTTCTATCAAAACCATATCTTGATATTGTAAAAGTTATGGTATGACATTTAAACTAATGTGTTATTTTATAATCTTACCTAATAAAACAAAAAATATGTGTAACTAAATAAATCAGTAAAATAGTTTACTGTGCTCAGGAAGTAATTATTTTAGTTTTATATGTGTAAACATAGTGGTACAGTAGGAACATGAAAATTAAACTATGTTCTTAAAATTCTTACCAATGATAATAGTAATTTTAAAGCTATGGATTGCCCAAATCTAGGTAAATTGCATGTAATAATTAATAAATGATTGAATGTACTTTTTACTTTCTAAAAGCGTTTTGCCTATTATTAAATCAGATTTTCCAAATATCATATAATAAATACTTAGCAAGTGATTTTTATTAATCAGTTATTTAGTAAGAAATTTCAAACAAATGTCTTTTGTTCTCATAAAAAAAAAATTCAGGGGCAATTCTAAAAAATTCCATATATTTTAATAAGAATTTCTGTGTGTATTCCCTAGATTCATTGCATATTGCAGGGTCTGAAAAGCAGTGGCTATTTCCTTTGTAGCTCCAAATGATGGCTAGTTAAATATACACAAATGTTTTATACATTTGTATATAATACAATTTACAACATATGAGATGTCCATCAATTGTGTAACCAATGGGTCACAAGATATATAAATAAATATAGAGAATAATTAGTTTTTTTTTTACTTTTCTAAACATGACTCTTAAAAAAGCTCATGGCAGGTTTTTAGTAAGCAAAATCTTTACGAAAAATCATAAATGCCATAACGTACTGCTCACAAGAGGGCGCCAATGATTTGCGGAGTAGGAAAACCCATGATTACATAACAGTCATCAGTAATTAAGTAATTTTGTGGATAAGTAGTACATTATTATTTATTCTCTATTTGATTAATGCATTACATGTGTTGTCCATTAACGCCTTTACTCCACTCATATATCTTTTTATGATAGTTTTCGGGAGTTTTATTACAACAGATTGCACCAGGGGAGAAATACTGCGTACAAAGACAATGTATTGTGTGTTGTATTGCAATTTAGATAAGTGTACACTTAAATGCATGTATTTTTTATATTTAGTATAAGATTATTTCAATGTTTACAATATATCCTCAATAAAGGTAATTCTTTAGCAAGCTTTTGTTCATCCATTTCAATTGTACAAGTAATAATGTTATTTTAATGTTAATTATTTGCAAAAATATTGTAAAACAAATTTAATGTAATGAACTTAGCATTTGCTCTCATTATTTAATAACTTTACCATTCTTTATTACATTATATTTGCTGACTAATTAACATTAAATTTGAGATAAATTATATTTATTTTGCTGTTAATATGTTGCTTAGGATTTGCTACTCATTCTCTCCTTCTTGAACACATCTGCATATTACTGTTCTTTACAAATAACACAGTAACAATCCTGACCTTTTTATAATGTTCTCAGACTTTAGCAAGTTTATAATCTTCTTCCAAACTGATTGTAGTAAAATGTCACTAAACATCATTCTCTTATTTTGTACTCATTAAATCAATTACCAGTAAAGACGCTGTGATCTGTGACATCATGAACAAGTGAAATGCACAGAATAAAGTGTGTTTGAGTCCATGTTGAATATAAATTTGCAACTGCAGCATTAGAAAGATTGAAGTCTTGCTATCAAGGGAGAAAATAGAAAGCTTAAATCAGTAGCAAATAGTGTTATCCTTTTACTTTAATAATGTATTTATAGAAAAAAAAACATATAATACTTTTTAAGTAGACTAATGTTTCTGACTTCAGTGGTCCTTTAATGCAGCTACTCTATCCCTCTCCACTAAATTTCTTCTAACTTCTCTCATGCTAAAATCCCTAAACTGGCTTCCAGTGAAGTCAGTAACCTATAACTATCCTCCTCTTGTGTCAGGCCATTATCTCTATTTTATTCACTATACCACGGCCAGTATTCTTTTATTCTGCTGAGGAATGTCTCTTCCATTCTAGAGAACCTTCTCATTTACGATTTTTTTCAGTGATAAATATTAAACCAAAATACTACTACAGAGTACCACAAATAATATTAGAAAAAACGAGTCACTCCCTGGTACTAGCAAAGACTCTTTAATGAGGAGATACTAGTAACTTGCCCATCATAAAAGATGTGTAAAAGAATATGTTATGTTTGTCTGTTCTGTCTCTCTCTGTGCTGTCTCTCTCTCTCTCTCTCTGTGTGTGCCCTCTCCCTGTGTGCCATCTCTGTGCGCCATCTCTCTCTCTGTGCTCCCTCTCTCTCTCTCTGCTTTGTCTCTCTCTCTCTGTGAGCTGTGTCTGTGAGCTGTCTCTCTCTGTGCCCTTTATCTCTCTCTCTGTGCACTGTCTCTCTTTGCCCTCTCTCTGTGCTCTGTTTGTTTTCTGTCTCTCTCACTCCCCCTCCCTCTCTTTCTCTCACCTCCTCACTCTCTCTCTCTCCTCCCCCCCCCCTCTCTCTCTTCCTCCCTCTCTTTCTCCTTCCCTCACTCTCCCTCCATCTCTCTCTCCCCCTCTTTCTCTCTTCCTCCCTCCCTCTCCCCCTCTCCCTAACCATCTCTCTCTCTGCCTCCCCTTTCTCTCTGCCTCGCTCCCTTTCTCTCTATCACTCTCTGACTCCCTCCATCTCTCTTTCTCTGTCTCTGCCTCCCTTCCTATCTCTCTCTTTCTCTCTCACTCCACCTCTCTCTCTGCCTCCCTTCTCTTTCTCCCTCTCACTTATGACATCATTACCCCTATACTACATGCCCTAATTATGACTTCACCATTGTCACTGATGACATCATCACCCCTATAAACCTATCCCAATTATGACATAACCCTTATCAATGATGACATAATTCATTTCATACTTCCTGTCCCAATCCTTTTAGGCATATGCCTGCTGTATTACACAGCTTTAAGCAAAGCCCAGGATGGATTCTGTACAAGCCAGGAAACTTACCCACAGACAGTTGTTTCAAAGTTTCTGCCTCTCATCAGCGTGGGCCCGGTTCCTAGTTTGTGTACTAGATTTTGTGGGGAGGTAGTTTACCACAACAATCATTTAATTTAGGGTGCGCAAAAAAGAGCGATAGAAACCCTCCACCATATAGAAGTACAGTAATTAAATAGTACATTTGTGTTCATATTTGAACATCTAAAATAAGTAAAAAAATGTGTTTCCTCCTGAGAATTCCAAGAAATACACTTATTACACTGCATTCTAGAAACCTGGGCAGGGACATGTTTATTTGATGCATATTTGCCATTTTTTAACGATCGAAAATCACCTAAGCAAGAAAAAAAAATGGCTGATGAATAAAACGCCAAACGACAAAAACGAGGCTCAAGGCTGCAAGCAGTTGAGGAACGCAGGACTTAGAAAAAAATTACGAGGTTGTAAAAATACGAAGTTAACGGGCGAACTGCGCAAATCGAAAAACACGAAAAACACACAAAATAACACAAAAAATGCAAACAACAAAAAAAACTCACACACAGCACGAGGGGACAGCCAGGGACGTCTGGGAGTTAGGTTCCACGCAAATTTAAGGCTCGCAATGAGCGCTGAAGGTCCTCAGAGTAGCAAAAGCTTTACATTGTGTGGCACACAGCATTCCATTTTTGTCTTTTATCACACTCAATTTGGCATGAAAGCTGCATTTGAGTTACCCAATTTTCTTGAAGAGAGCTCGACGTTCCCATTTTGTCAGTGGCGGCTCGTGACTTTCTCTGTCACTTTACTTACTTATTATCTTGATGAGGGTGAGATGGTGCTGCTCCTGCTCACTTTTCTTATGCTGGGAAATTCCTCCAATTGCTTGATGACATGAAATAATTAAATAGAATACATAATGTACATCTTAGAACAGGACATGCGGCCCTGGCAGCTCATAGAAATAGATAAAAGTGATCCCATAGAGAGAGCCAGGGATAGAGATAGAGAGGGGGATAGAGAGGAAGGGGTATAAAGAGAGGGAGAGAGAGAGAGATAGAGTGAGAGGAAGGGATAGAGAGAGAGTGGCATAGAAAGTTAGAGAGATAGATCCTATGCCTCTTCTTCTGTCACTCCCTCTCCCTCTTTCTTTTTATTCCTCTCTCTATCCCTCCTCTATCTCTTTCTATCCCTCTCTCCCCGTCTATCCCTCTCCCTGTACTTTCTACCCCCTCTATCCCCCTACTTCTCTATCTATCCCTCTGAGCCTAGGTCAGGTATTTTATGACTGAGCCAATAATGATACAAGCAAATACTATGATAGCAGCAAATATACTGAAAAAGAGTTATTCAAAATAGTCTATCATTTACTGAGGAAACTTCAGTGATATTTAAAATTCAATTCACTCAGATTTTATATTAAGGGGGCATGGAATGGAGACATGCAAACAATAAATTGGAAGATAGATAAGACAGAGAGAGCATTAATCTTGAAGCAAAAGCACAGGATACATTATGCATAATGGTATTGGATTACATGAGCAAAGCCTTTATGGACATATTTGAATGTCCCTGCCCAGGTTCCCAGAATGCAGATTGAATAACAGTATTTTTTGGAATTCTAAGCAGGAAACAGGTTTTTTATACATACAGTATATATACACACACACATATATACATATATATCACACACACACATTATATATATTTATACTAGAATATTGCCCGTCAAAAAATGACGGCAATGAAATTGTAAGTGAGCTAATGCTGTTTGGTGTATAATAATAAAATAACTAATAGATTAATAAAGTAATATACTTTACCTATTTTGAAGTAATATATACAGGAAGAATTGTGTTCAAGAGCTGGCAATCTGTTTTGATGTTGCTGCAGCATTAGTGGTGTTGAGCTGCTGTGTAAGCGTGATGAATGTGTGTAGTGTAATAGTGTGCGTGCGCAAGACAAAACCGTTAGCGTAGCTGTGTACTTCCGCACTGTATAAGTTATTGTTCTAAAATGGCGGCGAATGTGTGGTATGCGGCTGTTGCGGAATATCCATAGCTGTTTTGTGGTGTTTTGCGTGTTTCTGGTGGTGTTTTGCGTGATTAGAGTCCTGTAGCCTCATTTTCGTTTTGTTCTGTGGCCATTTTTTCTCTCGCTTAGAGAATTTTTTAGTGTCTAAACTCTTTTATTTTGAGTTAAATTGAGTTGTAACTTCATTTTATGAGGTCCTGCCCTCTTGCTGTAGAGTGGTGACAGACAGGTCACAAGCTTGGTGTGTGGAGCAGGGTAGTCAGAAACAATAAGACCACACAGCTCCCTCTATCTGCATGCACTGTGAGCTGGGAGTTGTTTTTTTCAATAAACTTTATTGGGATTGCACCAATGTATACATTTCCGGGGGGACTGTGAGCGGTGATGTCCCTGCAGGACTTTTTCCTCCTGCCCGTTCTGATTGGGTGATGCTACGTGTGACAGACAGACTCAGTTGTATAGTTTAATGCACATATTGGATAAAGGCAGCATTTTGAATGTTTTTTTTTATTTTATTCTCACATGTACCCTGATCTGTAGTACTAGGCAAGTCACCAGCAGGGGGATAGATGTGATAAGTCTGTGTTTGCTGCATAAAGGGTTTTGTCATTTAAAGTGACAGCAACAGATATTAAAACAAAATAGAACATTGAATATTATATAATACATTTTTATTTTTTTATTATTTAAATTAAACAATTAAGCAAGTGATGGGGGATTAAGTCAGTGCATTCATATTGGGGGTGCAGTTTCCCATTTGCCCCTATGCATCAACCACCCCTGCATTTTATCTTCTATCTGTTTACATTGCACGTTATAGAATGTCTCCTTGTCTCTGATTGCTATCCTCTGGAATTCTGCATTAAGATGGACAAATCTTTTCCTTGCTCCACTACCTTTCACTTTCCTTCTTTCCTGTGCTACTTTCAAAGTCTCATCAGATAGCCAGTTTGCCTTCTTAGTTTTCTTTCTTTTGGGGATATTCTTTGTTGCTTTCTCCTGGATAATGTTGCAAATTCTTCAGTCATTCTGTCTTCCATGTCTAGTCACTTAAATCTATTATTTGCCTTCACTGCATAGTCACAAGGGATATTATTTATTTCATAAAAGCATTATCTGATAATTTCCCATCTTTTTCTTTAGTTTAATACTGAATATTGCAATAAGAAGCTCATGGTCTGAGCTAAAGTCAGCTCCAGATCTTGTTTTTGCTGACCATATAGAGCTCCTCCATCTTTGGCTGCAGAGTTTATAGTCAATCTGATTTCAATATTGTCCATCTAGTCATGTCCATTTGTAGAGTCATCTCAGAGGCTGATGGAAGAGGGTATTTGCTATGACCAAAGAATTATCTTGACAGAAATCGAATAATCTCTGACCTCTGTCATTTTGTGCTCCAAAGCCAAACTTCTGGTTCCCTACTTTAGCATTCCAATCTCATATGATGATAGTAACATGTTTTTTTGTTGTGATATCGATGACTTGTTGAATATCTTTGTAGAACTGCCCAACTTCAGCCTCTTCAGCATCCATGGTTGGAGTATAAACTTTGATCACTGTGATGTTAAATGGCTTACCTTCAATTTGAATTAAAATCATTGCCATTTATTGGGTTGTGTCCGAGCACTACTTTGACCACCCTTTGATTGACTATGAGGGCTACATCATAACCATATACTTGTTTCAATTTCATAATCTCAAAGTTGATCTTGTTGCACCTGAACAGGGCGGTCTGGAACTTCCTGCTCTTCAAAATCAGGTATAACTTGTTGGCCTAGTTCTGATACAGGCCAGCAATGATTGACCTCTCCTGCTTTGTCAAAAATGGTACATCATGTTGAAGCAGATCTTTTTTGCAATCAAATTTGTGTACATTTGCGTCTTTTTTTTGTTTTGTTTTGTTACTGCAGCAGAGAGATTTCATAATAGGATAAGTCCCTTATGGAAGAAGTTGAGGATTTGGAAGATGACCGGATGTGGACTTGTTGACAAAGCTCTAATTACCTTCACTGTGTGGGGTCTCTCAATTACCTTATCATATAGTTCTTATGAGAGGTGTATTTTCCCCAAAAGAGTTTTGTTTAGAAACTAACGTTAGCATACTACACTAGCCAGTTACTCTGTATGAACCCGAAGACCCGAAGAGGGCCATCGGACCCCTTCACCCTTTGTGCTTTGGGATATGGTCACATTATCCCCCATCAGGCTTCCTATTGAGGATCTAACTATATCCAATCAGAATGCATGGATTGAAATCTGCACATTCTTATTCATACCACCATAGCTATAAAAGTGCAAATAGTGCTTATATAAAGTGCAGTGACACATAATTAAACATGCACTTTACATAAGCACTATTTGCACTTTTATAGCTATGGTAGTATTAGCACTTTAGTTTAATCAGAGTAGGTTAGTTTCTTCAAGATAGGAAAGAGGGGTAATTTGTGGATCCCCAGTTCCACCATCAGGATTAGTGTATTTAGATATTTTTATTTTTATTTTCACATTTACATATTATTTCGCAGATCGTTTATTTATATTAGTATAAAGGAGTAAATGGTGGGCTCCGCTACCACCAAATTAACTTTAGGGAATTATACTATGAAGGTAGTTAATAGTTATTAATTTATATATATATTTTTTCTTTTGATATTGAAACACTGTATAAAGCGGTGATTGTCATGACTACGTATGAATCTTTTAAATGTTTTTATAAAGTATTGTAAACTGAATTGTACTTAATAAACTATTCAATTTTATTTATCTGTGTTTTGAGTATCACAAAATTCGATATTGTCTACTCAAACTAAGGAGGTTATGTTGATGTGGATATATAGGTGTTCCTTTTTTCTTTGTTTTGTTTGGCTAATATATCCACACTTTTCCACACCAATAGGTCTAAGTAATATGTATAATTAGGTACTTATCGGTAATCCTACATTTAATTTAAGTAGAACCGCCTCCTCTCTGTATACTGTTCTTCATTTATATACATATCCTAGCTAATCAGAAGTCATACATTTAGTATATAACATGAGGGTGCAGCCCCTTCTTTATTATTATTTATTAACTTTTATTTGTAACGCGCCAACATATTCCGTAGCGCTGTACAGGGGAATAAAACGGGGGGGGGGGAGGGGGCGGATGGGAATACTATATTAACAGCTGAAGAAAATGGAGGGCCCTGTTTTGAGCTTAGAATCTTTGTAGAAAGTGTTTTTTCCCAAAGCACCATACAAGATAGTAAACTCACTACTTACAATCTAAAGGAATCTAAAGCCACAAAGTTAGTTTTGTTACATTTTAAACTTTTGTGAGAATGATAGAGGACAAGGGTCACGTTGATCAGAGCTGGGGGGTCATCCAAGGTTGGGAGCAGTATAATTTCCAACCCAACAGGTGTATTTTTTTATTTTTTGCAAATTCTCTTTTTTTACTTAAGTATTTTTTAGTTTATTGTATAATAATTATTTTTTATTTGTCTGTAATTCTTTTTTTATTTTTCTGTAGTTCTTTCTGTATTTTCTGTATTTTTTTTTATTATGGGGCTCTTTGAGGACCCTCATGAGGGATAGGGTCCATGGGAGTCCATAAGAGCCGCTATGGTAGTAGTTAGGGTGCCATGGGTATTCAGTGGAATGCCTATAGTAGAGGGTTAAAATTAGGCTCCATAGGGGTCCATAAAGACCCCCATGGTTTTAGAATAGTATATAATATGGATCCATATCGAATGTTAAATGTCAGCATACCTTGGGGGTCAATAGCATACCATGTTAGGTGCCATGGGGTAGGTAGGGACCCCATGGCATGGGGTTAATGTTAGGTGACATGGGGTCAATAGAGATCGCCCTGGAAATGGTTTAATTTTCTGACCTCATGCTAGATTAGATTATCATGGGGTCCTTTAGGATCCATATCATAACTAGTTAAGGTTAAGTGCCATGGGGTTTCATAAGGTTTACTTAAAGGCCCCTTAGGGGTCTTAAATACTTTCATCCCCTATAGCAGTAAATTTTATATTGAAATAAAACAATAAAACAAATATTTACCTATTTATGTAAGTCATATACTGCTCTATATAACACTGTATGTTGTATATTAATGGATGAATATTGGTTATATTATTTTATTTAAATTTAAAATATACTCAAGCAAGGTAATTTTCACGATAGACGCAAGTAACACAACCATAAAAGTAATTGATTTTTTGATCACTTTTCTAGATGCAAAATGTATTACTGAACAGATGGGATACATATATATATCTCCCATACATAAATAAACCACTTGTGTCTCCTTAATTGGACCCCATGGTAATTAGAGAATTTTTCTGATTAGCAATCCAAGTTGGCATTAGCCCACATTAAAGAACCACTGTAGTCCTAAATTTAAAATATACACTTTTGAAGAACTATACTTGATAATGAGCATACTATGTCTAAAAAATCTAAAATATAACCTTTAATGTATTATATTTTATATACAATTATGCTGCAATGAAATCTACTATTTTGATTTCTGCTGATCTTCTTTCACAGATGGAAGAAGACACATACACAGGAAGTTTCTGCTACAATGGAAATGTGGCAGTTATGTGCTTTCAACAGGATCACTAAAAGCTCATTTGTTTACAAAGAAGAAACTTTCAGCTAAGTGCATTAAAGGACACGGTAAAGGATCATATCATTCAAAAAATGATAAATATTTAAAGAAGTTTATTTTTTCAAAGGACCACATTAGACTATAGTGGTAGTTTAAGCTCTCCTCTAATTGCCTAAACCACAGGGAGACAGTGGTCAAAGTGCTATTCTAGTGGTATGGAGTCCCATCCCTAGTGACCAGATATGGAACTCATTAAACCAATACATATTGGAGACAATGTTGGGTTCGTGGCTGTTTCTACCATGTGTGATGTGAATGTTGTCACAAACAATATTTTCAGATAGAGGTTTATGTTCATCTTAGCACCTTGGAAATCTCTGCTGCTGCCAACACAGTGTCCTTTGTTACCAAAAGTATGTCACATGCATAATAAGTTGAACTCTAATATAATTATATAAAAGAGAAGAAACAATATATTTTTGATGATTCAATCCAACACACAATTTGCAAGCAGAAGACTTTTTTGGAGTGTACCAATTTGTCTTAGCTGTTATACAACATCTGATTTGTTAACATTTTTGGAAAACAAATGCCGATTAATAAACTATGCGATGTAGCAACATGGCCAGCAAATAATTTTTAATTTCCCTTTGGAAGGCACCTTATTGCTTTATAGAACTTGTGTTATTTAAGGCAATGAAAGAGAATATATTGATGAACATAGACGTCTAATCTGTATTTTTTGATTGGTCTTCTTTATTAATAATTACATTTTTTGATCAGTAATTTGGCCGAATTACCACCCATGACCCAAAACTGAGCATTTTGCACATTCAGGTATCACTATATGGATAATTTCTTAGCTTACTTGGAAATGTGTAAGTTCCATGTCCGTTTAAGAAATGGTTGTGATAAGTCACACAATTGTTGCTGAGGTGTTGCTGAATAGTTGTGTCTTGTGCATTTAGGGCCATATTAAATTCCAGCCTCGTAAGTCCAACGTGTAGCACGTAAGGGCGGAGTGCTTGAAATTTGGGCGAGTTACGTTGCTATTAAATTAGAAAGGTCTGCGAGCTACGAGCGAGAGACGCTATTTCATAAACCAGTTTACGGCCGACGGATTTGCGTGCTCACACGCAAATAATTAAGCAATCATGTAGTTACAGGTTCAGATGGAGCCAATGGAAAGAGAGATTGTAAGCGTTACGTCAATGAAAAGGAGAGGGTAGATTTCCAAGTCCTACGTGCTTCAAATCCAGTTTGCGATCGGACCCACAAGCCAGAAATAATGCAAAATTAATAAAGCAGTAAATATGATATTCTATTACATACGAGTTACAGTATATGTCGTAGCACATTAATTGCAGGGATCGATATAACACAAAGTATTTTTCTGGGCTGATTTGCTTGAGAATGTTGTGCTATTAATTCTAAGACCTAATCACTTTCCCTTATAATAAATGTACAGTAGAGTGACTTTATTTACAGTACAAGTGCTACGTAATGCACTTTACTTCCCTTGCGGGTGCTCTAGAGCACACGTTGGCCTCTGGGGTCCATTTGCGTGTTACGTGCGTGCTCGCGAGTGACCACGTTGCACCTTAATAGCTGAATTAAACAATTAACGGTGACGGGCATGACAGATCAAAGGATTTACGTGCGCGAAGTTCAACATAGCTCTCCACATAGCCTATACTAGGCCGTCCTGCGTGTTACCATGCAAACCCGACTGCGAGCAACTTTGCGAGGCATCTTAGCACGCAAATAGCCCTAAGATGACAGTTACGGGCTACGTGTTAACATGTAGCTGCAATTTAATGAGGCTGATAATTAGCAAACACGTAGAAAGGTAATTTGTCACCTACCCATCAATGTGTACAACTTGACTGTTTAGAGGTCAGATGCTGTCCCAGTGGTAGCCAATTTGTTACATCAATACATGACAGCATTCGTGTATATTATAGCGCATAATATCTCCTTAAAGGACCACTATGGTCAAATATTTTGTTTATGGTTGTTTGAATAACCAAATATGATAATGAACAAATGTTTTTAGAAAGCAAATAAAAAAGTAAGCATTGCTGCAGGGATTCAATTTCTTTTATGAGCTGTTCTTGTCTGTTAATTTCTCATGAGGGTGTTTCATTGTAAACTAATGAGCATCTAGTGAGTACACTGGCAGTTGTAGGTGCCACATTCCCATTCCACATATATAAAATTCCCGAGCAATCAAAGTCTTATCCCATCTCAGGAAGTAGATCACTGGAAACTAAAATAGTAGATTCCATAGAAGTATAAAAAACAATAACTTAAAGGCTTTATTTTTACATTTTGAACAGAGATTGCCTATTTTCAAGCGCTGTTCATTAAAAAGAGCTTTTTTTTAGATGTTCAACCTCTTTTTCTATGTGACCTTTTTTTTATAACTAAACTTGATAAATTGCTAAATGTTTTTAGACAGAAAAAAATTATAAATTCAACCTTTGCATTTTTAACTTGCTGTGGGGATCCATTTTCTTTTCTAATACTGCCTGCAATTTTTTCCAGAGGTTGTGTCCCTGTAAAATAATAGTCTTTCCATTAGTACTGTTGAAATCACTGGCAGTTTTAACAGCAAAAAACAAATTGGTGCATTTCACAGCAATATAATTTCACATAAAATGTGATGGTTGTACTATTTTATTTTACATCCTAAAAAATGTTGCCTGTTTTAAGTGTAATTCTTCAAAACAGTGTATTGTACACCTTTAAAGGGACATGGAAGGTTGATGGATTTCACAAGTAATCACATATAAATTTGTGAGCATGCAGGTCCTTGCTAATGCTGCGGGTGCTCCTTGCCAGCAACTGCCAGTAACTTGCCAGCAACTGCCAGCGCTCCTTGCCAGCCGAAGGCGCTCCTTGCCAGCAACTGCGGACCTCGCAAAATTTACGGACTTACGAGAAACAAATATGAGACGCAGAACTTCGAATAAAAAACATTACAACCTCGCAAAAATACGACCCTACCGCCCGAAACCTGCACACATGAAAACATTAAAAACACAATAAATACACACAACAAATACATAAAAAGCTTACCCACAGCAAGGCGGGCACCCAGGACCTCGAAAAGTGAAGTTACACCTCAATTTAAGACGAAATAGAAGAGTTTAGACACCCGAAAATCCCTTAAGCAAGAGAAAAAATGGCCGCCGAAAAAAACGAAAACGAGGCTACAGGACCCTAAAGACGCAAAACACCACCAAACACCTACGGATTTTCCCAAAAAGATGGACGCGACACAAGAACAAGGACGCCAAATCAGCCACAGCCACATGTACCACACATTAGGCGCCATTTTACAACACTAACCGGAAGTACACAGCTACCCTAACGGATTTGGCTCGCGCATTCACACTATTTACACTACACACTGCACACATTGCTGACACTTACACAGCAGCTCCACAGCACTCAAAACACACATTGTATGCTGCAGCAACATCAAAACAGATTGCCAGCTCTTCTGCACAATGCTTCCTGCATATATTACTTAAAAATAGGTAAAGTATATTGATGTATTATTTTATTAATTATTTCATTAGCAAAGAAAAGCAATGTTCATAGCATACAAAAAACCAACAGCCTCGCAATGAGCGCCGTAGGCGCTCAGTGCGAGGCTCACAATGAGCGCCGAAGCATTTTGGAACACCAACAAAATTTACCGGCCTTACAATCTTATTGCCGTCATTTTTTGACGTGCAAGTTGCTAGTATAATATGCTTATGTACAGGAGTGTAGGAGCCAGAATAATTCTGGGGGTATACAGTTCATTGTATACATAGGCCATAAAATAGCTTATATATACATACAGTATCTCACAAAAGTGAGTACACCCCTCACATTTATGTAAATATTTTATTATATCTTTTCATGTGACAACACTGAAGAAATGACACTCTGCTACAATGTAAAGTAGTAAGTGTACAGCCTGCATAACAGGGTAAATTTGGGCATGGAGTTCACCAGAGCTTCACAGATTGCCCCTGCAATCCTCTTCCACTCCCTACATAATGAAATCACGGAGCTGGTGGATGTTAGAGACCTTGCGCTCCCCCACCTTCCATTTGAGGATGCCCCAGTGATGCTCAATAGGGTTTCGGACTGGGTACATGCTTGGCCAGTCCATCACCTTTACCTTCATCTTCTTTTGCAAGGCAGTGGTCACCTTGGAGGTGTGTTTGGGATTGTTGTCATGTTGGAATACTGCCCTGCAGTCCAGTCTCCGAAGGGAGGGAATCATGCTCTGCTTCAGTACGTCAGGGTGGGTGCTGAGTTATTTTGAGGGGACAGCAAATGATGGACTGGCCAAGCATGTCACCAGACCGAAATCCTATTGAAAAGATATATTAAAATATTTACAAAAATGTCAGTGGTGTACTCACTTTTGTGAGATACTGTACATACAAACATGTGAGGGGGGATTTGTCCCCCCAGTTCCTACACCCACGCCTATGTATCTATTTACTTTTTTGTACTTTAAAAAGAAGTGCTTTAAAAACTTGTTCTGCCTAAAATCACATAATTTATACCTGTTTGTGAATTTTTAACTGTTTGAGTCTGTCCTCTGTAGCTCTGGCAGCTCATGAATACATAGTGTGAAGTGCAAATTAGTCTGTCAGTGATCCCTCTCAAGCAGCATGTTGCAGAATGTTGCCACTAATTGGTTGCTATGAGACAGGGCAACCCTTGTACTTAATAGTACACTGCGTTCATAAGCTGCATGAAGGAAAAATCAGTTAGGGACTATTTGTAAGGCGGAAAAAAACAGAACTTTTAAGTATTTCGTTATAAAATAAAGCACATAAAAGTAAAGAGATACAGAGGGGTATTATATTCCTAGTGATATCCATAAACTTTCCATGTCCCTATCATACATGTGGCAATTTTTTCAACCAGATAATTGTAGCTACATTTTAAATCTGACAGATTGACAAGTTTTAAAAACAAAAAGAAGGCAAACTTTTTCCCCTTTAAAATTGAGCAAATTGTTTCCTTACATTGTGCTGATTTCTGAATAATTGTGTAATTGTATAGAATATAATGTTACTGCTATGCAAATTTTACAATGAACTCCTGTGCACAATATTTGTATCAGTATATATAACTTTACACTGTTGGGGTGTCAGTGTTGTGTAATGATTATATTATTAACCTGTTGTCATGCTGATCCACTTGGTATTTGTGGCAGAGATACTGGAGTGGGTTGCCAGTTCGTTCTCCAGTGGGCCACAGCATACAGCTCGTGGTATTCCTAGGTGGTCTTCCATCCAAGTACTGACCAGGCCCAACCCTGCTTGGCTTCAGGGTGATGTGGCCTCTTGGTTCCCTGACTGATAACCCAGGTTGCAGCGGTGAAAGCACTGTATCCTACCCACTCGACCACCAGGGAACCCTGTTATATATTTTATTACTAGTAAAATAAATATTTAAATGGTTTAAGTTATGAGAAATTGTAATTTCTCTGTATGATTATGTGTCTGTCACATATGATATCAAAGCCAGAAAACATGTCACATTTTATAATTAAAGCTCGTCATCAATGATAAAGTGTGAGGCCTAAGTTAGTTGAGGGGTATATATATATATATTGAACAGGGAGTAATAATTTATTTAAAAAAAGAGACACCACTGGAAATTCCAGAGAGAATAACACCCTCCAAAGCCTAGTCATTGTTCAATATGTTTGCAAACTTAAGCTTACTAGAAAACAATGTAATTGGAATATGTCAGGTATAACATATGACATCATTCTGAAGCCAAAGTGTTAGTAGATCTTTAATTGCTAGCTACTCACTGTCGTACAAGGCTTCACACAGAAACATTGCTGTTCTGTTAACTTGTGTTTAGAAACAGCACTAACATGGAGCCCGATTCAATTGCGCTATTGCAAGTTACAATAGCCCGTAAGTGAGGTTGCAAGTTAATTTGCTATTCAATTTACGTCTTTTTGCGGGCGCCATACAAGTTACGGCCTTGAAGACTTTGTGATGGTTAAACCCGGAACTTAGAGCCTCCCAAAGCCTTTGATCTTTCAATTCTGCAAGAGTTATGATCGCAAATCGCTATTCAATTGCTACAATTCCTCAAGCCCGCAAATGTTTTCACACCTGTAAACGGCAAATGTAGGAGAAAAACCTACGAGTGCTAGAGAGGACCCGCAAGAGGGTTAAACACTTGTTCTCACAGGCTCAATTTGGGCTCTTCCAGGTACAGCCTCGATTAGGGCTCTTAAAGGCACAGCGACTTGCACTGCACTGCTGCAACTTTATTGTACTTCTGCATCGTGGACAGGTCTCAATCCAAACAAAACAATTGTTCCAAATACATTTTTTTTCCCTATGTGACGCGACTTAAACCAAATTGGACTTCAACAGAAGCGTACTCAAACCGAGGTACCACTGTATATATATGTGGATGTATATATATATATATTTGTATATATATATATATATATATATATATATATATATACTGTATATATTTATTTATATATATATATATATTTATATATATATATATTTATATATATATATATATATATATATATATTTATATATATATATACATATATATATATATATATATATATATATATACAGTAAACTCCCCGTTATGCGGCACCCATGACCCTTAAGCCCCCCAAAGCCCCTAAAATGCCTTTAAAAAGACATTAGCACCTAAACTGGGCCATTTTGGCCCAGAAAAAAAAAATAGGAAAAAAGTAAGGTTTTTTTTTTGTGCAATCTCGAACTTTTGAATAGTGCCAGATATGCCAGTTTAGTGGGAGTTTTTTGAAAATGGGGAAATGATGCCAGTGCCGGTTGCTTGAGAGTCTCGGTTAGTTAGGTGCCGGATAACCAGGATTTTACTGTGTGTATATATATATATATATATATATATATATATATATATATATATATATACACATTAGTATTGACGTAACAAAGATACCTCCTGTACCTGTAAACGATACAATACAAAAAACCTAGGACTTGATAAAACTTTTCTACTACAATATACTGTTAGCCTAAAATAGATTATACTGTATATTGCAAAAACTTTTTCACTATATATCTAAATCTCTGGCTACATAACAATGTGAGAGCTTAGTGTGAGATGAGAATTTGGGGAACTGGAGATATCAGAGATGAACTGTGTGAGTGACTTCTTTATTAATGCAGTGTCTTTGTATTTTTGGGAATATTATTTTTAGAGCCAACCAGACCATTAGACAGTTCCTTTAAATAGAAGGAAAAGACTTTGCTATGAATGGGGCTCTGTGTGGTTTGGAGGAACTTGTGTTTATATTGCAGCTCTTGAATCCAGTGAATGTTTTACAGCAATGTGTAGGACACACCTCTCCTAGCACTGCCTTTTCCTTCTGTCATAAAGCTCTGCAACAGAGCAAGATTACTACAGCTCTCTGCTAGTGAGATCTGGACTCAGTCAGTCTTATACTACTGAGAGTAAGCTGCACATTTCTCTCCTCTAGTCCTATCTGAAGACATCATGGTTCTGTATCACCAAGAGTTTGCCAGTGCTGGCCAGGCATCTGGGCTCCAGATCTGGAGAATTGAGAAGATGGACCTGGCACCAGTTCCAAAAGATCTGCATGGAAACTTCTATGTAGGAGATGCTTACATAGTGCTGAATACCAGGGTGAAGAACACAAACAAGTTTTATGATCTGCACTTCTGGCTTGGTATGTGATTGTATTGTGTTGTATTGTGTTGTATTGTGTTGTATTGTCTTGTGTTTCTAATCTAGTATTCCAGCAGTTCAGTCAAACCTTGATTTTCACATGCATATGTTACTTTACTAATACACAAAAAAATGTATACCAAAACAGGAGCATGTAGGTGTGGTGGTGTGATTACTGGAAACCATGTCAGAACTGGTAAAACTACTTTCATGTGTGTATGGCAGTAAAATACACACATCATACCGCATCATTCATATTTACATTATAGGGATGTCTGCATCTCATCGGCTGGTGGGGAAATATTTGGATGTTGCAGATGAGAGTTGCAGAATAGCCAGATGTTACACATGTTTGCTGGCTTCCCCTTTGTGTTTTTTTTTTGGAGGGGGAAGGGGGGGTCTGTTTTCCCCATAGGAAATAGTACATAGTAATTCAGGAGATAATGTGAGATGCACTTGAGATACTTCCCCCTATATGTTTGTGATCTGTGGTGGATGTGTATGAAAGAACTTTAGCTTAGTTGTAAAAGACAAATAATTTTAAATAGCATATTTACTGTATACTTTGTTATGTTACATATTACAAAGTTCGGATCTATCCTATTATGTACGCATGGGAAGCCTCCTGGTGCTGGGCACAAGGGAATCCTCCTCATGCCAGGCACGCTCATGTCCCGCGTCCCGGTGTAGTAGTACACCACAACCTCAGTTCCTAACCCCCTAACCCTAACCCTCTTGCCCTAACCCCCTAAACCTCACTTTGTAACCCTAAGCCCCTAACCCTAAACCCCTAACCCTCTTACCCTTACCCCCTAAACCTCAGTTCCTAACCCTAAGCCCCTAACCCTAATGTTCTTACCCTAACCCCCTAAACCTCCTTCCTAACCCTAAGCCCCTAACCATAACCCCCTAAACCTTACTTCATAACCCTAAGCCCCTAACCCTAAGCCCCTAACCCCCTACACCACTTACCGGGCCTAACCCTAACCCCCTAACACTCTAACTATAACCCAGAAAACCCTAACCACTTACCGGGGAACTTAGACACAGCTAGATCGGGACTTCTGCTACGTGTTTCCCGGCGCTTCCCGTGCATACATATAACAGGATAGGTCCAAGTTCTGTCTCATATGAATATAGAAATACACTGACTTGTATCTATATCAGTATTAAATATCTATATAGACCCTGCCAAGTTATGATATTATGGGACATGTTTATTTAATTAGGATCACTGCCAGACAAGCACAATTTCTAACATCAGGAATGGATTTGATACAGAGACTGCTAAGTTTTACTGAAACTGTTAGGTATTGTTTGTGTAGAAACCGCAACAAAAATATAAATTTTGCCTGCAGTCTAGTTATGTGGCATTAAGGGAACAGTAAAATTCCATGTTTATAATATGCTCTTTTGAAGAATCAGCTTAAAAAGTTTAAAACTATACACAGCCTAGTAATTCTTTATTAGGCACCGAAAGACATTTTAATTGATGATACTGGGAAATTTTGGTGGCATTTCTGCTTGAAGCAGTTTAATAGTTGAAAAGTTTTCCATAACTTATAGCCTCAGATAAACAGAAACAAAAATGGTAGCTCCCACTGCAGAATACATCCATAAAATACCTAATTAATTAAAGCTATTTTCAGATGCAGTTCTTCATATAAATAATAATAATAATAATATAATCTGTCCAGTTTACCTAAAAAAGTTGGCTTATTTAATTCTCATGCTAGTTCCAGGCATGCTTGAATTGCTACTATGTTTGTCCCTACCTGTTCTGGTGGAAGGCAGTTCCACTTATCTTCTGCCCTTTCGGTAACGTAGCATAAGAGCACAGTAAGTCAAAAAGTTAGATGTTTAAAAAAACTAGTTTTGGGAATCCACATCAAGAGTTCCATGAAAAACAATGCCAATCTTCCATGGTTGTCTGAAGGAAAAGCCACCCAACATAATGAGATGATTAAACTTGGAATTATAATGTAACAGTAAATTAAATAAGATGGGGTTGGAAAAAACATCAGCTCCACATGTTGTTTCACTCTGTCCTAAGGTTTATAAATATATTATTGAGTTAGAAATGCATTAATGATCACATATGCAAAGCAGATTTCTTTATGTGGGCTCTCTTTATATCTTTCCTAGTTAGAAATTGAAGCAGTACTGGAACCATTCTGCACAATGTTACTGCAGAAAGAAGGAGCCATTTATCATTGCTGTGTCAAAATGGCAGGACCTTTGTTAACCAAGTATATTATACTAAATCTGCACAACATAGATCACACACTGTAACATTAATGATAAGTAACTCTGAACATTAAATTGTGTCACTATAAAAGTTATTAGTTGTGAGTAACGCCTGTGAGATGCGTTCTACGCAGGCATTAGTCACATTAGTGGGGAATCTCGCCACTGAGAATGTTACAGATACAGTTTTACATTTTTCGTGATGACGTGCGACTAAATTGAGTTCTATCAATATTGTTGCAATGATACAAGATAAAAAAAATACCACATACCGTACATCTTTCTTCTTGGCAAAAGAACCAGATAAGGCCTAGAATCTGTCCAAAGTCATTTTTGCATTAACAACGTGAAGAGTTTTATCTCAAGAGTACAGCATTTTGCAACATTAAAAAAGGCAAAAGTAACAAACAAACTTAATTATCTGCCAGGTTTTGTGTAAAATAATATTATTTCTACCAGATTGTAGCAGTTTCAAGTCCACCCCGTTGAGCACTGGGCCCGGGACTAGAGATGAATAGGTATTTCCAACCAAGAATAGCTTCCACCATCATAATGACAAGGGTCTATACCCTAGGTCTAATAGGAAGTGGAGAGAGGTACAGGAAGTCCCGGGGTTACAGACAACCCGACTTACAATGACCGGTCTTCCAAGGCTGTATGAGTTTCTGTTTTGTTTGTTAGAATTATGAGAAAGAGCACACTAGTGTATGTAACTTATTATTACTGTACAGAGGTATTATTATTATTACAGTATTATACAGTATTATTATTGCCACATATAAGCCATTATATTATTGCTATTAATATTACTATTATTATTCATCAGGGATCTCAGGAACTTATCTCATCTATAACCTGAGGACCACTTGTGTACGAGAGTGGGTAAAAAAATAGTATGATTATCTAGCGCTTTTCCTTCTGGGGGTATCTTTTAATGGAAATAACATTGTTTAAAAAACTCCCTTCATACCCCTATTTTCTTGCCCTAACCCCCGCCTGCTATAACATACCAGTGTGCTAAATCTGCTCTACATGTCTATGACCTATTCCACAATACAAACTCTGGGGTCATTTCACAATCCACTAGATTTACTAAGCTTCTCAAGTTCTGAGTTGTGTTGTTGGTTTTCAGTCCTTCAGTCATGTCCAATTCTTGGTGACCATATGGACTCTTGCCAGGCTGTCTATGTTTCTGGTTGTGCTTATCCATACAGTTTTCTTGCCAAAGATCCAAAGTAGGTTGCCAATTCTTTCTCCAGTGGGCCGTGATTTGCCTGACCTCTCTGCTATGATCTGCCCATCTTGGGTGACCCTACATAGTATAGGTCACATCCTCATTGAAGTACACAAGCCCCTTCACCATGACAAGGTAGCGACCCAGAAGGGGGTTGTTCCTCACTAAATGATTACTGGCTATGGGGAAACTGCTATTGCAAAAACAAAACATTTCTCAGCCACTGTGAAGCTTAGTGAATCTCAAATTACTCAACAATAAGGAAAATATCTATCAAACATAAAAACATTAAGCAATCTCCTTAGATTTTATTCCTAAAGCCCAACTTGTAGGCCAGGATTTGAGGACAGACCTACTACTGATTAGCTTGCACTACACCTGATGCTGGAATTTCAAGACTGAAATGGAGAATTAAGAGGTAAAATGCTTATTTTCCCTTCTTCATTTTTGCATGTCAAACTTACCAATGCCTTGACATCTGCATATGAAAATCTATTAGTTAATCAAGTATGGCTGGCTCACTAAATTTGTAATTGGAAATTTATATACTAAAAATAAAAGTGTATGTTATGCAGTTTTTTATTCCTTAAACAGGAATCCTAGTACCACTTACCGATATTGGATTAGAAATTGTAAGTGCATATGCTTGCCAGCTTCTCTCTAATATATTTTAGATACAATTAACCTGCCTAATGGTCAGGGAGTTCTGAGAAATCAGCAGAATGTGATGGGGAAGCTGTAATATTCTTCTCTTTATCAATGCTCACTATACTATACACAAAGCAAGTAAAATGTTTAGTAATATGTATGCATTCTAAGTAAAATATGTATTTGGGGAATAATATATCAGGAATTTGTTCATTTCATGAATGGGGGAAATAAAATAATGTTACATTAATTATTTAATGCCACAACTGTAAATGGAAAATAAAAAAAAATGCTACATTCATTTTAGAGATGGCCAGATGGTTAAGAAATCCGAATGTACCTCTAGTAGAAGTCCCTAATGCACATTTATGATGCTAAAGCCATGATTAAAGGAATTATTTAGCCCTATAAAAATACATTTCAGTTCAGATCATTTTGAATACTAATATAACTCTAGTATTATCACTAAGCCTAAGCTTTTACAATAGTCTGCAATGATTATTTTTATAGGGAGAATTGCAATTGCAGTCTCAGCAAAGGTTAGTGAATTTAGAGTATAGTGTGTCATTGATAGAAAACAAATTTCAAATTTTTTTAGATTACTTACAGTGTAATCAAAATCATTCTAAAAGGGCCATTGAAATCAATAGAGGTGGTCCTCACCAGTGTATAACAGATTGAAAACCATATGGAAAAAAACATTTTCCTTATAGAAATTGCTGCTAAATTGATTAAGCAAGAAAGGTTTACAGGTAGAGATTTTAGAGTACATATCTCAGAACCAGAATTGGATGTGGGGGGGGGGGGGGGGGGGGGGGTTACTTAGCATCATAAGTGGCTGCAACAGGTGAGAATAATTACAAATGTCAGTTTTCACCATGGGAAATAGTGCATAGTAAATACAGGATTGCACATCACAGCCACTTGTGATATATAGTAAATACCTCCAATGAGCCGCGTTGGTCGGTGGTGCAAATTAGAACCAACTGTGCAGGCTGAATGAGAATGTGATGCATTTCCTATTTTTGCTATATTGCTGCTTTTCACCAAATGGTAGTCATATATCTGTGCATTTTTTGTGAGCTTTAAGTGTCTATTTTACAATAATTAAAAGTGAGAATATCTAAGTCACTTCAGACTTTTTTTTTTTAAAGATAAACAATTGAAAAGAAAAGAAAGAGCTTTGAAACATAGTTTTCAATCTCTGCCTAATGGTCCACATTTTTGATCACTTCCACATCAATTTCATTTCGAGACGTAACCCATTTTATGTTTGAAAACGTTAAATCTGACTAAAAGCAGGAAAAGTCATGCAGCTCGTTGTTAAAAAAATGACTGCCTCCAGAGGACCCTGGAGAGATCCATGATACATTGGATGAAGTTGTGTTAGTTGAGTGTGAAAGGTGCAACTACATTTCTGGAGAGCTATGGTTAGGTTAGTGATGGGAAGGGGGGTCATTATCAGTCTTATCTAGCTCTGGACTCCCCCCCCCCCTCCATTATCCAGCTCTAAGGATGTGATGTAACAAACACAAAATGGATTCCTGTGTTCATAAACAGAGTCTACAAAATGCAGACTTTCCAAAAAATGCTTTGCCCGTGGTTTACTGAGCTGCTAATATTCTTAGTTTGGTACATACTTACCAAACAAGTGTCCTTTTTCATGACCTGCAGTGGTCCTTTAAAATATCCTAGTGAGTTTTTTCATGCAGGTTAAATTGTTGATTACAAAATATAATTTATCTAGGAATGTAAACCTAATGTGCATCAATAGCACATAATATCAGATTTTTAGAAAACCCACAAAACCCTTTAGAACTTATTTTATAGAGGTACCGAATAGTTTCAAAGGAACAGTGTAATGTTATAGCAGTAGAAAAGAGATGTTTTATTTAGAGGGACATACAAATATTTTCTTTTTTTTTACCTGAAAGAGAGTATTTAATAATGTCACAGAGTATTTTTATTTTTCCGTTTAAGGTCTCAGGATATGATATACTGATTCAAATGTGTAACTGCTCTGATAGGCTTGCCTTTGTCAACCAATGAGCAGTATAGCTGTTTATGCCAATGAGATGTACATACTGCAGTATGATCTGTGAGCTTCATTTTAATATAAATTAAGTTTTAACAAGCTTTGCTGGATATTTTTATGCAAAAATCTTTTAATTAAAAGAGACTTTTTGAAATGAATAAATAAAAACAATGCGCCGTATTCAATTCCAATCCCGCAACTCGATCGCAGACGACCGAATGTTTGCGAGTGAGTTGTGGGCTCCTATTCATCTCCGATTGCGATGCTATTCAATTGCTCAAGCCCGGAAGTTACGGGCCCAAAGCCAAAACCGTAAACCATGCACTGGTTCATAGCAGTTCAGGGCGGGAACATGATCAATTAAGCAAGCCCATAACCGACCATTTCGAATCAGCCAATAGAAAATGTCATTATTACAGCAGTAAAACATCGAGGAGTCCATCAAGGTTCGGGGTCCGATATGCGATCAGACTCGCAAAACCTTCCAACTAAAGAATTATGAAAATGAATGCCAATACTGTTCTAGTCCATATGGGTGGCCTGATATGTATTAACTCATTGATAACCGGGATCAATTTAACCCCCGAAATTAAACATAATAATGTCTATCATCGCTTTACCCGTTATTTACAGTGCAGTATTGATTTTTTATTTTCCTTTACAGTTCTACGAATAGGTGTTTAACTCCCTTGCGGGTCCTCTCTAGCACTCATTGGATTTTCTCCTTTATTTGCCGTTATTTGGTAGGTATTACGGGTGTGAATACATTTGCGAATTAGGGGAAATTGAGCAATTGAATAATGATTTGTGATTGTAGGCTTCTGGAGTCTGTAAGTTACGAGTCTAACCACCGCCATTTTTTCAAGGTCGTAACTCGGAAGCCGATCAGAGCCTGCAAAAAGACGCCAATTGAATAGCAAATTAGCTTGCGACCTCACTTACGAGGTAACGGATCTACCGAAACCTCAACTGAAGGGGGGCCGTTGTGTTCCGTGTCCCTTTAAGCATTAATCATTAATAAAATGTATATTCATCAATTTAATAAAATAGCATTCACTGTTAAACTTAGTATTGGACATCAAGCTCATAAGCATCCAGTTGTGCTGCATGTTCCTATTTTCACATTTATGGGAGGAGCTCTGGCTGGGGGGCAGTGCTAAATTGCAAGCTTAAGCCTAGACAAGAGTTGTTGTTGTTCATTGGATGGAGACTTCATTATTGGTCTTCCTTTACAACTATGAGCACTTGCTTCTAGGCAGTCAGTGAAAAGCACTGTCTAGACACAAACTTGCATCTGACCATTTAATAGAAGAGTGGCTTAACCGCAGGCTTAGAAACTGATGTTTGGAAGTAGGTAGAATATTCAAATTAAGTTTATTATTAAATATTGCCTTTTAATTTGAATACAAGTTGCATTAATTAATAAAGCCAAATTAAAACATCTACCTTCTGTTAAGGTATCAGAGTTATCTTTTTTGTTAGTTAATTTGTTTGCTTAATAATATGTTGTTTTTTTCTCATGACAACTGTCATGTGACCATGTGCTTATCCAGTACACATTATTCCAACTACAGCTATCTGAAAGACAAAACAAAAAGTCGGTTTATCCTATAGGCATGGTAACCCACTCAGAGAGCAACCTCTTATAGCTCACTTGTGCTTTGATAGGGAGAAATATCCTGTAGTATATCAGTCTGGTCCCACTCAAAAGAGTGACCCAGCCCTGAAATACCAGGCAATTCCACCATGAACAGGAGATACAGCAAAGCCCAGATGTCTCTTTGGCCTCGTCAGTGGAGTGTAGCTGAACTAAGGCACAGGGCTCTGAAGGACAAGACAGATTCTAACAATGTGTTTGTTATCTTTGTATACTCAAGAAATACGTCATACTTTAAAAAGGCTGATTGGTGGCCAAATTAAGGTTATTTTCAAAACAATCTCTCCCATGATAGTCAAAATAGTGCTTTATAGCATCTGGTTACATTTCAGAATTTCTTCACCTTGAGGGAAGAGAAATTCTGTAGGGTGTGCACTTTAATTAGAATAATCTGCTAGAAATTAATCTGCCTTGGTATGGTAATTAAAGGCAGTGATGAAGCCACAAAATACCAGAGGATGATTTAATTAGAATTTAGTTAGAATATTAATTATTCTTTACTCCCAAAGCTGAACTGGCCACCACATTGTACTATACTATTAAAACGAACTATTAGAATATGGAGACGTTTCCCTGTTGTCAGAAACATACACCATAATGAAGGTCCCCACCCCCCGGGGCTTGGCTGTAAAAACTGTTTTAACAGGAGGTAAAACTGCATGGAAGGCATTTATACAGTGCCCTGCAAATGTATTCACCCCCCTTGACATTTTTACCTAGTTTGTTACATTACAGCCTTAAGTTCGATGTTTTGTTAATCTGAATTTTATGTGATGGATCAGAACACAATAGTCTTAGTTGGTGAAGTTAAATGAGAAAAATATATACATAAAACTATTTTTTAGAAATAGAAAACAGAAAATTGGCATGTGCGTATGTATTCACCCACTTTGTTACGAAGCCCATAAAAAGCTCTGGTGCAACCAGTTACCTTCAGAAGTCACATAATTAGTGAAATGATGTCCACCTGTGTGCAATCTAAGTGTCACATGATCTGTCTAAACTATAATAATAATCTGTCATTACACACTATTACACACTTTTTTTGAAAGACCCCAGAGTCTGCAACACGTAAGCAAGAGGCACCAATAACCAAACACTGCCATGAAGACCAAGGAACTCTCCAAACAAGTAAGGGACAATGTTGTTGAGAAGTACAAGTCAGGGTTAGGTTATAAAAACAAATCCAAATCTTTGATGATCCCCAGGAGCACCATCAGATCTATCATAACCAAATGGAAAGAACATGGCACAACAGCAAACCTGCCAAGAGACGGCCGCCCACCAAAACTCACGGACCGGCAAGGAGGGCATTAATCAGAGAGGCATCACGGAGACCTAAGGTAACCCTGGAGAGTTCCACAGAAGAGACTGGAGGTCTGTACATAGGATGACAATAAGCTGTACACTCCATAGAGTTGGGCTTTATGGCAGAGTGGTCAGAAGAAAGCCATTACTTTCAGCAAAAAACAAAATGGCACGTTCGGAGTTTGCAAAAAGGCATGTGGCAGACTCCTAAAATGTATGGAGGAAGGTGCTCTGGTCTGATGAGACTAAAATTGAACTTTTCGCCCATCAAAGAAAACGCTATGTCTGGCGCAAACCCAACACATCACATCACCCAAAGAACACCATCCCCACAGTGAAACATGGTGGTGGCAGCATCAGGCTGTGGGGATGTTTTTCAGCAGCCAGGACTGGGAAACTGGTCAAAGGTGAAGGAAAGATGGATGGTACTAAATACAGGGATATTCTTGAGCAAAACCAGTACCACTCTGTGCGTGATTTGAGGCTAGGGCGGAGGTTCACCTTCCAGCAGGACAATGACCCCAAACACACTGCTAAAGCAACACTTGAGTGGATTAAGGGGAAACATGTAAATGTGTTGGATTGGCGTAGTCAAAGCCCAGTCCTCAATCCAATAGAAAATCTGTGGCCAGATTTAAAGATTACTGTTCACAAGCGCAAATCATCCAACTTGAAGGAGCTGGAGCAGTTTTGCAGAAAGGAATGGGCAAAAAGATGTGGCAAGCTCATAGAGACTTATCCAAAGTTACTTGGAGCTGTGATTGCAGCAAAAGGTGGTTCTACAAAGTATTGACATTAGGGGGGTGAATAGTTAAGCACATTGACTTTTTCTGTTATTTTGTCCTATTTGTTGTTTGCTTCATAATAAAATAAAAAAAAACATCTTCAAAGTTGTGGGCATGTTCTGTAAATTAAATGATGCAAATACTCAAACAATCTATGTTAATTCCAGGTTGTGAGGCAGCAAAACACGAAAAATGCCAAGGGGGGTGAATACTTTTCAAAATCTACTGGAAACTGCAGTAAAAGTACTGCACCGAACATATATAACACCAGAAAAGCTTTTCAAGTGGAAAACAAGAGAAAGCCAATACTGCTTTAGGGGTTGCTAGGTTACAGGATCCTTTATCCATATTTGGTGGCTTTGTCCAAAGTTCCAACAGCTATGGAGAGCTGTTTCACAACTAGCCACAGAGTTGCATTGCACCCCAGTAAGGGGGAATTAGAGGTCTGTCTACTAGGGATTCTGATGAAAACCCTTACGCCCCCCTCAAAACAAGCTCCTACAGTTCTTCTATTTAGCTGCCAAGAGCCATATAGCAAAGAACTGGAGGTCTGATAAACTTCATCTGTCAACGGTTAAAAACAAAATTAACTATACGTATAGCAATAAATGAAAAATTACTCACACACTGGAAGACTCTATTCCTCAAGGAGGTTTGGGACCCGTGGCTGGAGAGTAGTGAGGGACAATGCTTGCGTTCACACAATTAACATATCTTGGCTTGGAGGGGGACGGGATCAACGGTCATGATGGGGGCCTGGAACCTGGAAAGGATCTATTTCTAGAGGAGAAACCGCTCTGACAAGGTTGGAATTAACAAAATTGTTAATATTTGTTTTGTTTGAAGATGTTTAGTTTCATTTAGGGGAACCAAATGGGTTATGTAATCAATACGAAAAAGATAACATAGTCATAAAAATTCAGTTTACTTTAAGAAAAAGACAGTAAGATAATGTCGATATTACAAATAATCACTGTTTACCCCTCAGACAGAAAAAAGAAAATTTGGAGAGGAGGACAGATCACACTGTGTGTATTGTATCTCTATTCATTTGTTGTCTTAAATATCTGTGATGTTTATATACCTGACTATCTGTCTAATAAAAATGTGGGAAAAAAAATTGTTTTAACTAACTCACTCAGTGCCCCTCCCCGACCCCTTTCCATAACCGCTCCTGGACCCTGGTGCATTGTACCACCTGCACTACTGGCAACACTTGTGGCTCTTAGAGGTGGTCTGCAGCGATTAGTGCACCAGATTCACTAAGTTTTGTAAGAGCTGTGACACAGATTGCTGAAGGCTGTAATGTATTATTAAATTTGGAACATTTTATGAAACTTTTTTGAAAAGGCAACTTTTTCTGTTTTCATAAAGTCCATTTTTGTAGTATATTTTTGCATATTGTTCAAATAATCCATGTTTGCCAAAGTTATAAAGCACCAAAAGTCATACAAAATGAAGCCTCTGTTTTAATATTAATGTTTTTTTTGTCTTTAGTCATATACATTAATTAATTGCCATACTTCTCCTGAAGAAGATAATAAAAGCTGTAGTAGGTGATACCATGAAGTACTCCAATAAAGAAATACTGTAGTTTCACAAAACCAACTTCCCTGCAGAGTAGAATATTTGTCAAACATTACATCTTATAATTAGCCTTATATATAATGGCTAATATTCACTAAGGGCCTCATTCAATTGCGATTTGGCCAATTGAATAGGGCTCTAAATAAGCACATAGCATATTTTTTTGAAATAAGTTTTTAGTTAGTGAAGACCTTGCTTTTGGATAGATGCTTACTAACCAAAAACATCTTTAAAAAAATATCTTATGTGCTTATTTAGAGCCTTATTCAATTGGCAAAATTGCAATTGAATGAGGGCCTAAGTCAGTACATAGGTTGTGATGGGTTTGTAATTAGCTGCATCACAGCATAGTATTTCCTAAGCCCATCTTGAGATGCCTATAATGATTTGGGAGTATTATGGGAGTGTTAAGGGTGGGTTATATGTAAAAGACTAGCCTTGATCACCATCACAGAATTTACTAAATCTGTATTCACTGAGATGTAGCTATTTAACATTGTGGCCGGAAACAAAGTACCTGTTCCTTAAATTATAACTAAAAATATATTCAGTAGAAAGTAGAAATCATTAATTTTATTCTTTCTTTGACAGATGTTTTGGTAGTTTTTGTGTTCGCAATTAAAAGTCTGCATTTTTTTAAGAAAGACCCAAGTGTCATTACTTTAAGCACCTGTAGAACTTATTTATATTCATACAACTTATAAAATCCATCAGCCTTATCAAATTGCGATGTGGCCAATTGAGTAGGGCTCTGTATAAGCACAGAGCATTTTTTTTTTTATAGAAGTTTTTTGTTAGTGAAGACCTTTCTTTTGTTTAGAAGTTCACAAACTAAAAACTTCTGTAAAAAATATGCTATGTGCTTATATAGAGCCCTATTCAATTGGCCGAATCACAATTTAATAGGGCTGCATATCCTTGAAACCAGTCAACTAGTTTGTAATCAAATTACTTTTAATGACACCTGCAATTATTTTTTTCTCCTTTTGGTAAGATGTATGTTTTCATGTAACAGTTATTCTGGTTATTTATTTGTTGTGCTATTTGACACAATGACTACCAATGTTCGGAATAATCAGGGTCCCAGCTACATAAAGGGACCCTTGGTTCGCTACAGTCCTAACGATGCTCTTCGATCAGCAAATGCAGTATAGCTAAATGTATCAGGATTTGGCTTTGTATTATTTGGCACTAAATCTTAAAGTCATCCCATCTCTTCTTTATTTGATCTGTTACGTCCCTACCATCTGTGTCTTTTATCACTCCCAATTTGGCAGGGGCTTTTCTTCTGATGCCATATAATTATGTACTTATCTATAAGGTTATCTTGGCCAAGATACTGGAGTGAGTTGCCAATTTCTTGTCCAGTTGACCATGATTTGTCTCATCTCTCTTCTATGACCTGCTCATCTTGTGTAACTCTACCTGGCAGAGCATATAGCTTCATAGAAGTACACAAATCTAGCCATCCATTTTTGGGGGGCACAAGCAGAATTTGACAAAATTAAGATTTATTTTACTCTATATATACTTTAGGCTCAGGGCTTACACAGCAATGTTGTTTGTTTGTTAGGTACATCACAAATGTGAACATGTTTCCGAATTGCAGTGATTCATTAAGAAAAACAAAAAATGACAATACACCAGGGTCCTATATGAGAAAACTATAAGTGAAAATCTAGAGTTTAAATAGATACCACCATATTATTATACCGTGAAAAATATATAATTTAGGTGCTGTTTTAATGGCTCAGTTGTTTAGCAGGCTTCTGACAAATGCTACTTCAATAATAAATTCTGTGCAAGTAGGATGTGATTATTATGGAAAAGAGAACTTGTGGATAGTGATTCCCTTCTTCGTATCAGTATCTGTGCGCGCCGCACGCCACAGCGTGAGATCCGTGTGCTTTGTGTGAGTTTTACAGCTCTCTGTCACAATATTGCAGGGCTCACACTTTATGGCGCACCTCTACACGGCTCGCTATCTTTCTATAATGTCCTGTATATACAAAGGCTCAGCGGCAGTAAATGCCCCTTCTTTGTATTTTCTCTTCTAGTATATGTATCTCTGTTTTGCAGCTCTGTTTTCTCTCTTTTTAATGATGGCTTGCTTACACATTGCACGTTGTGATTAAATAGATAAAACCTGGATGTTCACTATATGTGAAACCTGTAAAATATTTCATGATGTGAATAAATTTGATTACTGTAATTGTACTGTTTTACGTAGTTAAATCCATGGTGTACCAAAGTAAAAATAAATATTTTTAAACTTTTGTAAAATCACTTTAATATTGCCCAACATGATTATTAAACTTTATTTATAAAGCACCAGCATTTTCTGTGGCATTATCTTTTTACAGTTGTTTAGTCTTTCAGTCCAATGTGGACCACAGCATGTCATGCACATCTGTCCACCACTGCCGCTCTGAGCACCATCAAACTCATGTTCATTGTTTCAGTGGCAGCATCTATCCATCTTCGCCTCTGCCTTCCCCAGCCTCAGAGTCTTCTCAAGGGAATTCTGCCTTTACCTGATATGGTGAAAATATTTGAGCTTGATCATTTCTTCCGGTACACCATTTGGCTGAATTTCCTGTAGTATGGATTGATTTAATCCTCTTGCAGTCCAAGGAACTTAAGGAGTTTTCTCCATTATCACAATTCAAAGGTGTCAATTCTACGGTGCTCAGCCTTATTTATGGTCCAGTTCTCACATCCACATGTTATTACTGGGATTACCTATGCAGACCTTTATTGACAGTGAATATAGCTTTACCTTTTAATAGCATACCCAGACTTGTATGGCATTATTTACAAAACAGAATAAAGTATTGTTGGTACAACTAGCAAATTACAAGGGTATGAACAAATTCTAAGGTAAGTAGAAATATAAATACAAAACAATAGGGCAACAGATAGTATGGTGTAACAACGTTGAGGTCCCTATTCCAATCTAGAAAGCAAGTTTGAGGTGTGAGACAGGAGGGTGGCAGATCCAAGATGGCAAGGATTAAGGCAGTAGACTGATTCAAGTGGAGGTGACATTATTCTGTACATTGTGTGTGAACAGTTTGGTAGAGTATGTGATTGTGCATGTCATATCTGAAGGTCTTTAAACAGGTGCATTGTTAATACATTTTAAAGGTTTTGAGTTTGAGGGAGCGATGCAAGAAGTTAGACCGTGTAGGTGCAGCTCCAGAAAAGTCCTGAATTTGGATGTGAGAGGTTGTAATAAGAGAGGAGGAAAGGAGAAGTTCAAGAACATAACATTACATTTTATTCTGGAGCATATGGGAAGACAGTGGAGTGACGGACAGAGAGGTTCTTCAGACACTGATCATTCATTGTGTTAAATTAGTCTAGCCAACGCTGGAGTGGAGATAGATGGGTGGCCAACATGGAATTCAAGTCCTAATATTTCATTCACCTACTGCTTTACAGCACAAATCCCATATTAGCTTTTTAGCCAATCACAGCGAGGGATGTTTTATTTTCATGTTTCTATGTAATTGGCTGAGAAATATATCTACATATAAATGATAACTAGTAAGGGTTGCAAGAAACATTAAAATAAATGTGTTCTTATTTTGTTTTGCTTGAATTATTACCACTCCTGTTATTTTAATATTAATAGTACAATTGTTAATAAATGAGTCTGTTGGGTTAATCAAAGTAACCCTCTAACTTTTTTAACTTTCTTCTCTTTGCTGCTTGCTGATTATTTTTCAGCATTAGTGCTGGTGGATTTAAATAAATCTTATCTGGCAGCATTTATAAGAAGATGAACTTATTTAAGAGGAATTATCAAGTGGTAATTGGTTTAATCACAGTAGGCTATTTAAATAATGTACTATCTGTGTACAAATAATAAGGTTTGAAATGATTATTCAAAAATATTTAAAAACTTTCTTTGTAACGCCAATTAGCTCTCCCTCTCTTTGCACCTTAGCGGCCAACAAACTATAAGATCACAGGTATTATATCAGAGTCGCATGCCTCCCATCATGTGAAATGGCCAAGGAGGAACACTTTATTGAACATACACACTGTTTGTCGCCACAATTCCCAAATGTATTTGAGTAAAATTACTGAACTTAGAGATTGGTATGCATAACGTGTCCTGGAACCCCTCTTTTTCCTAAAATGTATGAAAAAACAAGCAGAGTTGAATCATGGTAAGAAATGGCAAGCTCTGCAGACTAGGATAGAGGAATTTGTAAATGTTAACTGATCCTTCAAGAGTGACATCTAGGGCTTATGCGAATCAGAAAGATTTTCACTTAAAGGACCAGTGCAGTTCAAGATAGCGAAGACACTCTCAATTATATACCAAACTAACATTGTTTCTCACTGGCCCAGAAGCAGATCTGTTGCGCCATTCACTGCAAAAATATCTCTACAGAAATGTAAGCGACCCTCTCATACGCAGCTTCCACCAATGTATCATGGATCTCTCCAAGGTCCTGCAGAGGCATCATTGTTTTTTTTTCTATTTTTTCAAACAACTATTTTTTTATAGTGCAGTGGTCCTTTAAAAGAGAATGTGCCCCTTTAAAAGAGGCACAACTGCAAAATTCTGAAAAACACATTCATTATGTTTGGGAACCCTTGAATTTTATTGTACCTGACCCTATTGCTGAACAACACTGCTGCAGGGTGTTATATTTATGTAAACAAAAATCAGATTAAAAACTACTTGTTTCAGTCTGATTATATTTTGTTGATATGTGTATAGCATTTTCAGGTGTTTGACGAAAAAAACTATGTGTTATATACAGGCAGACTCAGAAAATGTTGCTTTTATAATAATGTGAGTTACAACATAAAGTTGTGCACCAACTCAAGAAGGATTGAGGAAGTCCCGATAATGGTCAGTTTTTGGATATGAAAATGTTTTACAGAAGTTAGGATATTTCAGAATATAACATCCACAATCTGTCTGTGTCTTTCTTATCTACAGTCATCCTTACCTGATCTCACATTTAAAGGCATTACCAGTTTTTCTGGACTAACATGCTTATGTTGTAATGCACTAAATCTACAACAATAATGTTGGATTGTTCCTCCTGCTCTCTTGAATGTAATATGTTTGCAAGAGGAACATCATCAATTTCTCAATACCCATCCCTGCTAAACAAAATATTACTTTATAACTTCAGATGAAGTCCCAGTCACATTTTCTAATCTTGAACTAGATTTACTAATCTTGCTATGAGAAAGCTTGTGGCCCATAGTAGCTGCAGTCCGCTCTATATTAAATAAGACTCATTATAATGAAGTCCACAAGGAATTTTCTCTCTACACACTTTCTTACATTGCCATGTATGTGCTTGCAAACAAGCAGGAACAGCAAACATAGGCAAATGATAATTTCAAATGAGTGAGTGTTATGTATAACAATTGTCATTGTTACATTAGATATGTAGATATCTTATTGTGTATTATAATATCAATCACGATAACGTGTATTTTACTTTTCTGAAAGTGGTTGGGTTGTGTTATGCATTCAATATATATATATATATGCCAGACATGTTGTTCTCATGATTTCTCAAGATTCATTTGTATAATGGTAAATCTAGCAAAAACTGTGAATGACTGAGGAGACAGCAAATGGGATGTTTAGAAGGCATGGCTATCTTCACACCGACTTATCTGGGCAGTAGCCTAAACCTGGGAGATTTCATACTCAAAGAATTATCTGTATATTGTATGATAAAATACATACAAATAATCATACATTTTCTTACTCTTAATCTCAGGAAAGGAATGCTCCCAGGATGAGAGTACCTCCGCAGCAATATTTACTGTTCAGATGGATGACTATCTTGGAGGAAAGCCTGTACAATATAGAGAATTACAAGGATATGAGTCTAGTGTTTTTGTTGGATACTTTAAAGGTGGACTCAAGTACAAGGTAAGTGGAAGAAAACATGTCCAGTATAAAATCACAAAGGGGCTGCAAATGCTATTTTCTAGAGAGCAATTCATGAGGAGAAAATTATTTTGCCAAAGGAAACAGCCTATATGTAGATTTATATAATACTTAAAGGCACATTGAAGCCATGAAAACTGCATTGTAGCGTACAACAAGAGCATGAAAATTATATGGGAAATATGTTTAAATGTTTAAAATGTACCAAAAGTTTGCACATGGCAAATGCGCCTTGTCATGTACCCAATCAAGTGAATTAGAGTTCTGATTAATCTGCCCCAATGGTACTAGCGCCACACAATCTTCCCAACACTACTAATTAGCATCAGCTTGTGTGATGAGTGTGATGCAGACACTTTGTGTAGGCTTTTACCAGGCTTGGTATCATCAGAATAATGAAATGGTTAGCATGAATTATCTTGTTCAAGGTCTGTAAGGGAGAAGTGATGTTCTGCAATATCTGCAAGGTGTATACAGAGTTATATTCGGAATGTGTATAGCAGGGTAAAGCACTGTGGAGCATATTTATCTCCATTTACCATTATTTTATCCCCTTGTTTTCTTTGTTATGCCGTTGGACAAATGTTTTAAGAGCTCTAATTTTCTAGGATTCTTCATCACTTCTGCCTTGAATGCAAATTCATACCATAAAATGTACCATCAAATATTTAAGACCAAAGAGGGTCCCAAATTCTTCAGTACACACTCACTACTTGCTATCATTACTACAATTTACTAACAGCGATTGCAGCTAGAGCAGCGAAATATGTATATTCTTAATATATGGACATGGGCCAACAAACATATATATGAAGCATAACAGACTGGGCTCTCTTTCTCTTGAAATCTTGGAGAAAACAATCTACATGATACGAAGAAAACACTATCCAACTAAAGTAGAGGGATTTGTTTTTAAAAGTTGGACTGTTTATTGAAAGAGTTACCTTTGTACATGTTGAAGGGACAAAAGATGGACTTTTAGGAGGTATCCATTTGCCCTTTGAGTGCTAGAGTTTCCTCAAATGTTAATTGTAAATCCCTAAAAAATATTTAAGAATGGAGACAAAAGTCAAGCACTGTGTACATATCACACATTATAACACATTGCTTCCATGTATTTCCAGGCTGGTGGAGTGGCATCTGGCTTTCAGCATGTTGTTACCAATGACCTGGCTGCAGAGAGACTTCTGCACATCAAAGGAAGGAGAGTTGTCAGAGCCACGGAAGTGCCACTTAATTGGTCCAGTTTCAACAGTGGGGACTGCTTCATCATAGATCTTGGAACTGTAAGTAAACCATTATATTTGATTTAAAAATATGATGAATACCATCTACACTTTATTATTTTTAACTTGAATGTTCTGTACAGCTTTAGTTTACCAAATAATTGCAAAGTTCTGGAAACTGTAAGTAAGATTCCTGTCTGATTTTTAAGCCAGGTTACCTATTCTATGGGGTAGATTCAGTAAAATTCTCAGACTGGTCTCCGCCCATTGTAAGGTAGGTAATAGGAGGTGGCTTTGACTAGCAGTTGCTAGTTTTATTTATGTACACATCAAGTGTACCAACATAATGGGCTATATTAGCCTGAAACTTGATGTCTTCAAGTAGTGAAACAGGAGATTTTACTGTTTGAGCAATCAGTGGATCATTTGTTATTCTCATATCTGTTACATATTTGCTTTACACCTGTGTCCCTCTACATCTCCCCATAATTAACTCATCAGGCCCTTACCCTCCCCTTAATGACCTTATCAGGGTGGAGGCAAGCTTTTAACAGGAGGCTGATGCTCTAAATGTAAGTTCTATAAAAGATCAACACATAATTAAGATCATTTGTCTTTTAATGAATCTCATCCTCTGTCACACTTATAGCACTTTATTAACTACTAAGGCAAAATATCTATACGTCCTCTGGTATTCTAGGAGCCTATTTACTAAAGTCAGAAGATAATTCTTTAATATTAAAGGGGCTCAACAGAATATAAGTTATTTCTCTTACCTTAGTAGATATAGCCCACTTAGTGGCCAAACCTCCTCCTATCATAAACATAAAAATCCAAAAATAAATATCAAATAGAGACTTAAATAAGGAGGTATTGCCTTTAAATTAAATATATTGAAGTAACTCTAAGAAAAATGTTCTTAGATTTGCACTCCAACATCTAAGTATAATAGCAATTTCAGCTGATATTATATTGAAGGTGATGTTGTTATTAATTTGCTTGAACTTCTTCTAATAGTGTATTTACCATCTACATTACACAAAATGGTATTTGACTCAAATAAAATCAGGTAATCTATATTGTGGAACAGGAATAGAAACTATTGTATACATTTTCAGTAATGTATAGTAATACAAAGCATATATGTATTGTAAATAGTCATATGTATATTGTTTAAAGAATATGTATTAATGGACCCAGAAACATTTGTTCAGCAAAATATAGTAACACCTTCAGATAAGAAACATCCTTTTGCAAATACACAGTAATGTGCTTTACCCTACACAGCCCTGGGGAGGTAACCAGATATTGTACTATATGATTCCCTGTACACAGAGTTAAACCAAGTAAGATGGCCTTGGGTAAATATAATTGTAGAAACAAGCAATACAGGTTATCATCTTACTGTGTACAAACAGGAGTGGTCAGTCCATAAAGGTCCATAAAGTCCATACTGGTCTAGTATGAGAAGGATAATTGCAGTGCAGCAACTGCGGCCCTCGCTGTGCGAGCCCACAATTTTAACATTGCGTTACCAACAACTTTTGGCAAGCCCACAATTACGACAACTATATATGTTATATATATATATATATATATATATATATATATATATATATAACACAGGGTGACAGACACACAACTGAGAGTGGCCTGCCATTGAATTAACGCTGTGCCCTGCATCCTGAGTGTCACCATGAGACAGTCTCCCATATTTTAGCTTGCCTGAGGTATTACGGAGAAGAAATCTCCTGCGGTATATCAAAAGGGCAGACCAGAACCAAAATCGTAGACAATTATCCCTTGCACAGGAGAAACAAGCCCAATAAGTACATTTCAAACTCTAGGCTTTGCTAGTATATTAGTATATAGTATATTTATATATGTTTATTACTTTCATGCATTATGACATAAGCAGTTCTAGTGGATCAATTAACAATTAATTAACAATTAATCCACATATTATAAGGATCAGAGGAGATCTGAAAAGATTGAACTTGAATCTCAATTGCTATGTAAAAAATAACGGGAATCCTCTCCTTCTCTTGTGTTTTTTTCCACCCATCTCCCTCTCCTGTACCTCCTTTCCCCCCACTCCCTTTCCCTCCTGTGTCACCTTTCTCCCCTCTCTCCCTCTCATGTTCCTCCTGTGTCTCCTTTCCCCCTCTCCCTTTCCCCTCCTCGTCTCTCCGTTCCCTCCCTCTCCCACCCTTGTGTCTCCGTTCTTCCTTCTCCCTTTCTTGTTTCTCCATTGTAGCTCTTCTCCCTCCCTTGTCTCACCGTTCCCCCTCCTCTCCCTCCCTTGTCCCCGTTCCCCCTCCTCTCCCTCCTTTGTGTCTCCGTTCCCCCTCCTCTCCCTCCCTTGTGTCTCCTTTCCCCCTCCTCTCTTGTCTCTTACCTGGATGGAACCCTGCCAGCAGCGCCACACTCACCGTCTTCTCCTCCTCTTCGGCTCCCATCCTTCGTCCGGAACTACTTTCTAGATCAAGCCGCGCATTGCGTAAGGAGCATCCCGTCTGCGCGATTTGCGGCTTGATCCAGAAAGTAGTTCCGGCCGAAGGGCGGGAGCCGCAGAGGAGGAGAAGAAGGTGAGTATGGGCCGCAAGCTGCTGGCAGGGTTTGGAACCAGGTACGGGCCACAAGCTACTGGCAGGGTTTGGAACCAGGTACGGGCCACAAGCTACTGGCAGGGTTTCCACGTAAGCTGGGGCACTGGTGGATGCAGAGGGGGAGATGACAGAGGCAGAGGGGGAGATGAGAGAGAGGCAGAGGGTGAGATGAGAGAGAGGCAGAGGGGGATCAGAAAGTCCCGCGGGCCTAGCGGTTACAGCTCGTAGCGGCGGCAGAGGGGGATGAGAGAGGCCGGCACCGCTGGAGCTCATTGCAGCCTGTTCCACGAGCTCCCGGCCGACGGCTCGTCTCGCTTTGCGAGGCTCGCAGTTGCGGTCCTATAGGCCGCAAAGCGTTACCAACATCGTTATCATTCCGAACAGTCCCGCAGATCCACAACTATTATAGTGATGTAGTGCAAAAAATACTAAGCCAGAAGTATAAACAAGACTTCTTAGCTACACAGTTTTTGTAAACTTGAACTGTTTATTTGTCACAGTAGACAGTAAGTTTCATATTTACACAGAATATATTAACACAATTTTTTTTACACCACAGAAAAGTATTTCTCAGCATTAGTTCCCAAAATAATATCTTACTTCCTTTCTTCAGGCAGAGGTTTTCCACTGCTGCGGTAAACAATGAAGAACAAACATGCACCCAAAGACTCTCATATAAAGCTGTGACAGAGAAAATGTCATTTTTAATTTTGGTCTAGAATTACTAAGGTTTGCTGTAAAGATCTATGAAAGTTGTGCTTCAACGTATTTATAAACATTCCCTTAATGATAATTGTTCTGAAAGAGCCTCTGCATTTTCTTCAATGCCTCCGCTTCTTTGTTAATTCACAACTAAGACTTTGAGGATGATGCTTGCAGATTAACACTAGTTGCGAATGGTGGCAAAAGGATAATTGCAAGGCGCATAGAGCAATATCTTATTATTATATACCCATGCATTCTCCTTGTATTATAATACAATAATACTACAACTCACCAGCAAATGAATATTATGTACAGCAATAATGCTGTAGATAGGTTCTGGGCAACAGGAGTGTTAAGCGAAACGGCAATAAACGGGGTCATTTTAACATAGGGTAGATAGGGATAGGGGAACTCATACACAAAACCAATTGAATTTTAAAAATTGTTTACTTTTTTGTGAACTTTTACGAAACAGCAAACATAACAACAACACAATCTGAATCTTTTTTTAACATAACATTTAAAGAAACAGCAAACATTTACACTTTAAATGTCAGTTGGTTCGGAGCGTTAAAAGGGGTCTGGCGAGGAAAAAACAGTGTTATCTCGGGGCACAGTGTTAAGTGAGGATCAGCAGCCAAAAAAATGCCCTATAGCAAGGTTTAGCACAACGCGCGGATTACAGGAAAAAGAGCGTTATAGCAAATCAGCGCTATAAGGGGAAGCGTTAAGCCGCATATAGCTGTAATTATATTCACCATTCATAAAATAAATGTTTGTCCTGTTTAAGCAATGCTTTGTTACAGTTTGCATACTTTATTTGATCAAGAAGTGCTTAAAAGCTCTGTTTTTCTCCCTAAAATCTTACAACTAGTTCCTAACTGTATTCTCCACTCTGCAGCTCATGAAGACAGTGTACTTCTAAGTATGTGGGTTGCACTGTCTCATAGTATCCAATCAGTGGCAACATTCTGCAATATGCTACTTGGGAGAAGTCACTGACAGGTGCTTTGAAACATTGCACTTCATAGTCTGTGTATTCATAAGCTGCATGAGCTATAGAGATCCAAACAGGTACAAATTGAATGATTTTAGGTAGAAAAAAGCAGAGCTTTCAAGCACTTCTTAATAATACAAAACACATAAAAGTAAATACACACATAGGTATAATATATTCCTAGTGAAATCTATAAACCTTTAAGTACGAAAGGTGGAGCAAGAAGCTTCACCTGCATTGAATGCTACATATTTTTTTATTAAATAAGCTCTTAAAATATGATTTGCTTTAAAAAATATTTAATTATATTCATATATAATATTGCTATAGACTATTCTGTCTTTTTATAAATAAAATAAATAAAATAATAATAAGTTGTTGTTTTTTACTTGGCATTTTCACATCAGCATTGTCTTATCAAGACACAAAACTGTCTGTACTAAAAAATATTGTCTGCCAAGAAAAATTCTCCACGGAAGCCAGAATTTAGCAAGTACTTCAATTAGTTTAAATACTAATGTTTATTTTAAACAAGAGATTAATTTAACTTGCCGGGCTTGTTTAACTTGTAGGACTGCAGAGCAACAAAGGATACCTATGCAGCACAGATCCAATTAATGGCCAAAATTAACTAAGGTTTGCAGAGGGTCCGTGTCGGTTCTCTGAGGTTGTAATGGCTGTTTTCTATTAATTTTCCAATAGATAACAGACACTTCATAATAATATATATTTCATGTATAAGATAGCATATACGTCCAGCTACAGATTTGCAGCTTTTGGCAAAAAAATCCCCATTGATTACTAATAGTAATTTCATTCTGTTGAAGCTGTGGTTTCAGAACATTTCTAACGCTTTGAGTTCTCACACCACAAGCTCCTCGCTTCCTTGTATGTCTGGTTCACAGAAAGAGGACCTATATTATTCTAATAATCCATATATTGTGAGCACAATTTGATGCCCATACACAATAAAATAGCACACTTTCCATATAGTATAACCAAATTAAAATCAATATAAAATTTGATACAAAAGATATTTTTAAATGTAAGACAAATTCTTACTACAAGAAGTACTAAAAGGAAGTTTTACCATGCATATAGTGAACATATTGTGGTTCATCAGTGCTGTTCGCTGTGATGTCAATCACAATATTCGCTAAGGTATAAATATTATAATGAGGGCTTACCTATGTTAATCCCCCTCACCTAAAACATGGCGAGCAAACTGCTACGGATCACTGCTCCGAGTGAACTTCACGACACAGACGCAAAGCAAGGCAAAAATCTCCATTTGCTTTGCCCTGACAATAAATTACAGGTTACTCCCTGAGACTCTGGTACCTAAACCCTATGCTAATAAAAAAAAATTCACCAAAACTGAAAAAATACTTACGGGTACTAAAGACCACTCGTAAAGGCTTGAAAAGCCTTTGCTGGGTGCCACAGCAGCACTTAAAGAGACAGTACATTGTCTCTGCCTAACTACTCCTGCCCCTAAAACCCCAGCTCCTACAATTAACCCCCATGCTGCAGGGGGTCCCGATCCGGACCCCTGCTATCTAACATTCACCCCTATAAGCCAGGGAGTCCTGATCGGGACTCCCTGGTACCTTAAAAGACCTACGCCATTAATGAACACCTGCCGCGGGTCTTTAAATGAACAGCGGCATCTTAGTTGGCACATAAAATTACCCCCCCCCCCCATGCTGTGGGTTCCTGATCGGGACCCATTCAGAGCCCCATCTATTAACCCTTGCATAAAATAGCCTACATTTGTGTAAACAATTATATAGTACAATTTCTGGTTTAATCCTAACTATTAATATGAAATACATGGAGAAAAATAATAACACTTTACGTGTCAATACTGCTAGAGGAGGGAAAGTTAAGTGGCAATGTAATGAAAATGGATCTAATGCATAGTCAATTTATAATGCTTTTTAAAGTGAGCCTAATTTGTGTTGGAGTCATATGGTCTCTTCAAATAATTGTGTGTATTGCTATGGTTCCTCGTTTTGAAATGAGTAAATTACATTATAATCAGAGATCTTACTTGCCTTCTTCAGATGTTTTTTTAATCATTGAATGAAAACAGGAAGTTTATATGACATAAAAATACCAACGTTTTCCATCGTACATTTACAAGGCCATAAATGTATACAGATATTTTATGTTTAAGTAATTTGAAGTAAAGCAACTTTACATGGCTTTGAGCAGGCATTTGCTCCTTCCTCTTTTCTCACTGTATGTTTGGACAGGAAATTGACTTCTCTGAAAATTCTCTGAAATGTACTCAACATTTCTAAAAGTATTGATGGTGCAACCTGGCTCCAAAATGTCCCCATAAAATTATCAGCATAAGTTCTGGTTAGCTATTTTTTGTCTCTCTAGTATGAAGCTGTTGTGCTGAAAGATAGAGGTGTTATAATGGATGCCAGCGAATGGAGGGCCCTGGTGCAAATATCAAAAAGATTGGGCCCTCCAGGTGCCAACTCAATCAACACCAAGGTTCCCCCATCCTCGGCGCTACTTGCCAAGACCCCTTAATACAGTAGCACCCTTCCCAGCAAGTCCAGCATCCCATATCAACTGGCACCTCCTTATTTTCTTACGCTCCAAAGCTCCCTTATTTCGCCAAGCCCATTCCCAAAGTAGATTCCCTCCCCAAATCAGATTCCCTTTCCAAGACTCCTTCACAAAGCAAATGCCCTTACCAAGCCTATTCCAAATGCAGATTCCTTGTCCAAAGCAGATCCCTTCCACAAAGCAGATCTCCTCCCTAAAGCAGACCCTTCCCAGTGCCGCAGAGTCCCCCCGGATCTGCTGTCAAAGAGGAAAGCCCCCCCAGGCCAAATAAACAGAGTAAGGGCATCACCCCACTGCGCCAGCAGTAGCTCCTCCCCTGCCCTGAACCCAAGTCCACCGCCTTTCAGCATATTTCTGTCCTCATAGATTAGAGGAAGATAATTTAGATAATTTATGTGAACTTTCCTTGTGAGACTCTTGCTTACACTAAGTAAAGGATTCCATGCAACTCAGTATGGGAGACACCTCTCTACACATTTATGGACTGGCTGGTCATACTGTAAACAGCTTATCATAAAAGAGAAGAAACCTATGCTGTATGTCAGATCACTCATTACACATACAAAAAAACATTTGAAAAGCATGCTTCGAAATGTATGATAGAAACAAACAGATGTGTAAATACACATTTCACATTAATGCATGTCAAGATTCTTGTGTATATTTCCTAAGTTTCTAAGCCATTTGACTGATGATTTGTGTTGACAGAGGAACCACAATATTAGCATAATGCACCATTCAGTAGAAATAAGTTAACTTGCAGCTTATATTATAATAGAAATAGAAATGCAATAAACGTGGGATTTACATTATAATACCATGTATGTATGCACATCTAATATTTGTTGTCAATAAGGAGTCAGGCACAATGCTAGCTAACATCCCCACACTGATGAGATCCATCGAAACAGTGGCTGTCTGTGGGTAGGTCTCTTAACTCGTTCATAATCCATCCTATACTACGCTTCAAAGCTGTTTAATACAGCAAGCATATCCCTAAAAGTAGCCATATATAAAGTGGTATTTGGATTTAAGAGTGGAAATGCATTGCAGATTAATTTGCATATCTCCACACAGTGCAGTAACTCTTTTTCAAATTTGTTTTGCTTTTTAGACAAAATGTACTATTTATTTACTGTACTGCAATGAATACAGAGAGAGGACTGTCTGGTTCTCTACAACTGTTTTACATACAAACACTTGCAAAACAACCCACTGTCAACAGGTAGCAGACAGTGAATTGTTTACAGTGCGAATACAGTGATGCTACTTTCTCTATAGTGTTCATTACAAAATAAAATCCATTTTCCATGACTTTGCCCATTAGGGAATGTTCCAAAATCTGTTTTAGAGCTGCTATTCTCTACCCAAGTACATCTTATAGTAAAATACATATAACAAAATAGAAAGGTGAGTAACGCTTTGTTAACATTATGCCTCTCCATTTGTTATAGGAGATTTACCAGTGGTGTGGATCAACATGCAACAAATATGAGCGTTACAAGGCAGCCCAAGTTGCTAATGGGATTCGTGACAACGAGCGAAAGGGAAGATCTCAGCTCATAGTTGTGGAAGAAGGAAGTGAGCCACATGAACTCACAAAGGTAATGCCATTCTGTAGTATAACATTTAATGCTATGTAACCAAGACATATTTTGATAGAAAACCTTTATTTTACACCCTGCTTGTAGGTGAGGTATGTTTTTTAGGGGAGGGAAGGCATTGGTGGATATGTTAACACATTGGTTGACTCAGATAATCTTTTAGCATTTGACATTGTCTCCCTCCAACACACATGCTCAGTAGAAGGCAGTTGCAATTGAACGTGCAAGCCCTACTGGATCTGCTCTGTTTCTGGCCCCTCATGCTTTTAAAAACAAGTTATTTTGTCATTTCAGTTTACACTGCTACTAACGTTGTCAGATTGTTACATATTTGACAAACGTGAAGTTTGCCCTAATCTACATAATGTGATGATATCCTAAATGTTCTTAAGAAATGTGGTTATTTTAATGACTGCAAATTAGTGCATGTTATATTATATGACTTGTTATCTTCTCAATAGATTTTTTAGTGTATGACTGTCTGCTCTTCTTAAGATGAATTTCATGTGGTGTGGCACTCAAACAGTAAAGAGAGACGTTAGGTACATTAGCACGGATTGTGATAGGAAATAGTAGTCTCATTTATCTCCAAAGATCGGTTTCTCACAACCTCAGCGACTATTTATTCATACAGATTGTCAGTGTCCATCTTTTTGACAGTATTTTCACATGAACATCTGATGAGCAAAGTTCAGAAGTAGCATTAATGGAAACAAAACAACATATAAACAGACAAGCCACAAATAATAAATATTTTTTTTTATTAATCTCTGTATACAGACGGATTTAGTGAGGTATTTGTCCTGCAGTGGTCCTTTAAGGAGAAAGATTAGGAGAGAAGATGAGTGGAGACAGAGGGGGACTGGGCAAATACATTCATGCAATATGTCTCTGGTACAGACATATACAGTACAGTGTTGGGTTTGGGGAAGGTGGGCACATAAAAAATACTGTAAGGCTTCGCGGTAGCAAGATAGTAAGTGCCACATTAGCCAAGTAGTGCTATAAACACTACATAAAATGCAAGCATCAGCTAGCCATCAAGTCTTGTAATGTTATCTGTTTTATCTCATGTCACTTTGTAAACTATGGCCCATCCAAGGAATTGCTATATAAAGGTTAAATTCCTCTTTTTATACAAAACTTCATAGTTTCTGGTTCTATTTCGGTTTTACTAATACGCCCATGTCATGGTCGCCTGGCACCGATTCCTGTTTAGATGGTCTTGTGGTGTAGCACTGATTTGTTTGCACGTAGGTTTGAGGTAGAATGACAAGAAATGAGTCACCACACTTATTTTGTGTTTTACCATGTTTAGACACCCTTTCTTCAAATCTATTACCTTTCGGGAAAAAATCTTTTGATCATACCACATATTGTATGTTTTATAATTAAAGGACCGCTGGTGTAAGCGAAACCGTAATGTTTGTAAATTATGTTAAATTAACATCTTCTATATAAACCGTGAGCGCATATTTTAGAGGATATTTTCATGTTACTAGACTATCAGCCTATTAAATTCCCCCAACGTGTAAAGCTGTAGCCCGTAATGGAGCCCACTAGACTTACGGCTATTAAATTGGCCTCGTACAGCTACCCGCAAATAGGAAAATATTTGGAAAAACCCCACGGGCTGTCGAAATTTGAACTCTGTTGCCGCATTGCTTTTGATCTGTCAAGCTGTAAATGTTACAATCGCAAATCGCTATTAAATTGCTACGAATACACTGGCGTTATAACCCATAACCCGAAAATGGAGCCAAAAAGCCAATGGGTGCTAAGGGGAGTAAAGTTCTATCCGTATCACTATAAATTCAAATATCAACTCACTACTGTATTTACAATTAAAGGGAAAGCGATGAAAGGTATTAAAATTGATAGCACAACATTCTCAAGCTTGCAAATTTGCAATGTAAAATAGTTTTTTTTTTCATGTTTAATTTCCGAGTTATATTGATCCCGGCAATAAATGTCTTAATACATATAATGGAACTCGCATGGACTTGAATATCATAATTACTGATTTATTAATATTACATTATTTCTGAAATGTAGGTCCGATCGTAACTCGTAATTCAAACCCGTAAGGGATTGAAATCTAACCTCCATTTTTCAGTGACATAATGATGACGATCTTTTTAACTATTGACTCCATCTAAACCCGTCTAAACCCATAACTAAGGGTTTGACTAATTGATAATGTTCACGGCCGCACATGCAACGTGCACAAGAATGGTCCATGGGTTTGGATGTCGGCCACATCTGTTGCGGGCTTGGCTAATTTAATAGTGCTGTAACTCTGCCGAATTTCAAGCCCGCAGGATTTGCGGTTGTACTGTTGCTGCTACGGGCTTGGAATTTAATATGGCCCTATGTTTGTGTTTGTTGTATCCATATGAGACTTCCAGTGCGCTACTTATTTATCTGGAACCTGGAGTTCCGGAGCTCATCCTACTTAGAGTTACACTTTCATCTAACCATACCACAGTGACAGACTTTCAGTAGAAATACATGAAAGATCCCTGGATTCCATGGATAACATTTGTACATATATTTGAAGAGAGTATAAATAAGACAAGACAACACATTTGTACATACACATTGGTACAGAAGGAGGTGATGACTTCTTCAGTAGTCTTATAAGGAAGAGCTTTGTGTCATCTGTATACCAAAAACAAACTAAACCTTTGAACAAACATGGGTGGTTCTACAGCCCCTACATGTGAATTGTTTCTTTTGGCAATGTAGACTATTTACCCTCATCAAACCTCTTATTAGATCCCATAATCCATAAACAGGGCACTGCAGGTAGCCAAATATTTACAGACATTTTACATATACATTTGAAACAGGAAAGTAATTTGTTTGTTTCAGTGACATTTCTTCCATAGAAATGTAAAATGTTCACAATTGTTTTATTTAATGGAGTTTGTTCCTTATGAGCATATGTTGTTTAATCATTCATATTTGTGCATTAATAGAACCATACAAATCTAAAACAAATATTGATAGACTTTTAAATAAGCTTTAGATAGATCCCTTACTATACTTTCCCCTATATTCACTAAGCTTCATGGGATGTACAATATTGCAGTCTGGGAGTTTGTGTGTCTGCTGTAATATTCTAGATTCAATGTCATCCTGTGTATACAATTTGATTATTCTATAGTAAGGTACTGCGTCTTTATAAATATAATAACTATTCAGTATATATACTTCCTAACATCTCTAATATTTGCACCGGATTATTATTATTATTAATATTATTATTATTATTATTAATATTATTGTTATTATATTATATTAGGGTTGCAACCGGAATATTCACACAAAATATTTTTACCTCACATCTTCTACTATAATACAAATAAAAGGATGTATGAAAAATACAAGGAAGAAATATATATTTATGGATATTTTTTTTTATATTTAAGGGGCGAATACTATGGGGGCAAAAGTTTATACAGCTTTAGATTACTAAGGGAATGAGAATATGTCAATTATATTTCTGGGTCCTCATATAGCAGTCAACTCTCATAACCTATCAAGATTATTAATAAACCAACCTTGTTCCTGCCACATAACACCCATCATCCATTTTCAACACTGGATCCCTGTTATAATTATGGCAGAACGCAATATGCCATTCATTTTATTATGAAGAAATTGGTTACCTGGGAATATCCAACTGAAAAAAGCTTTACTAAATAATGTGAAAGGATCATGGTGAGTGGTTTACCACCCATTTTAAATTAGTTTTTATTCCTATGAATCACCCTAGCTGTTTTGCCTATATATATTACAGATCTTGGTAAATCTATAGTATGGTTTTCCTGCCTTTCAACTAATCGTGGAGTAAAGAAAAATGCGCTCTGTGACTGCCATTGGTGTTATTTTCAAAGTCCCGCGTGCCTGACGTTGTTCGTGTAAGTGTTAGTGTCTTCAGTGTTGTGTATTTTGTAATTTTTGCTAGTTTGGCGTTGCTGAGCCTCATTTCCATGCTGTTTCTGAAATTTTGCGTTTTTCGCCCACCATTTTTTTCCTTGCTTAGGCAATTTTCGAGTGACAAGTGGGTGTAATTAGCTTGCAACGTCACTCCCAGGCTTCCTGTGTCTCCCCCTGTGCTGTGTGTGAGTGTGTTATAATTTTTTGTACATGTTTTTTGTTTGTTTTGGTGGATTTTAGAGTTACGCGCTTGAACAGTGCTGCGAGGCTCGCATAAGTACCGCGCCGCTGGCTGCAATGGTGCTGCTTGTTGCAATGCGCGCCTTCAGCGCTCATTGCAGCCTAAGTGCTGTGCAGCTGCTTCGCCTCGGTTTGCGAGGCTCGCATGTGTGATGGTGCCGCTAAGTGCTGCATGGCTGCTTCGCAAGGCTCGCATGTTTGAAGGCTCCGCTGGCTGCAATGAGCGCCTTAGGCACTCATTGCTGCCCAAGTGCCTTGCGGCTGCTTGCCTCGTTTTGCGAGGCTCGCATGTGTGTCTGCGGCGCTGGCTCGCCTCGCTTTGCGAGGCTCGCGGTTGCGCCCTCACTGCATGAGGCACACAACTGCGTTACCAACATCGCAAACGTCACCAACTATATATGTGATGTCGTCCTTTCTTAAGACATTTTTACAGCCTTTTTCAATTGCGATTCGATTCGGCCAATTGAATAGGGCTCTATATAAGCGCACAGCATATTTTTTTTTACAGAAGTTTTTAGTGAGTGAACTTCTATCCGAAAGCAAGATCTTCACTAACTAAAAACTTCTGTAAAAAAAATATGCTGTGTGCTTATATAGAGCCCTATTCAATTTGCCGAATCGCAATTTAATAGGGCTTAAATACAATTGTATTAATTGTTTTGACTGAAACATTTGTATCACAATCTGGCAGTTGCTGTCTGTTTTTTTTTTCTTTGCCTGTCTCCTTATGGGCAATTTCAGCTGTGCCCCCAGCAACCATCAACTGTTTATTAGGAAACATTTGAAACCCAGGAAACTTACATATACCTTTGAAGAACCACTATAGTAATTTTTTTATACGGTCTGCTGTATAACTAAACTTGATAATGGGCAAAGAGATTTTTAAAGTAAATCGTATAATAAAATACAACCTTTGCATTTTTTATCTTTCATACTAAATTAGTATTTACTATAGACATCCATCTTTTGTCAGCTAATTCTGTCAGACTTTTCAAGGGGCTGCTCATAAACTAATGAGCACTCGATTACTATTACTGAAAGCTCAGGAACTTATTTCCTGTGCAATAAAGGTCTCCTCCCATTTCAGGAAGTTGATTACGGGAAACCAAAATGGTAGATCTACAGCGGCAGAACTGGATATAACAGCTTAAATATATCATCCCAGTATATCATGGGCAAGATTGCTTTACTTTCCATTTAAAAAAATATTTTAGCATATTTTCAAGTCTAGCTCTTCCAAGTAATATATTTTAATGTTATGACCAGAGTGGCTCTTTAACTATTCTAACTGCTCTGCATAAATGTATTCATATATTTAAAAAAATCAAAAGATTTATTTTGTCATACTCATATTAAAAGCTTAATGGTTCTGTCTTATGAAACAATGTACCTTTCCAAACTACAACTGTTTACAAAGGTTTTCAGACCTAAATAAATCATAAAAGTATTTTAAATGTAGAATTTTAATGTTAAAACTTGATCAATATTAAATATTTGCTTTATTAATAGTTTCCCCGTTACCTAAGGTTACCAAGATTCTCAGCTTGTGAGAAGCTAATGATCTATGAGCTCTCACACATAAGCAGATGCCTTATGTTGTTTCCCTGTCAAAAGTCAATATTCAATTTGGAAGTGCAATAAAAAGAAAGGGTGAAGGCAGTTATCTCACTAGTATAATCCTAATGTATATGGAACTATAGTTTACATGTATATAAAATGAATAACAACATTATGCTGATAAAAGACCTTTAAATCATACAGCCTCATAAAATTGGAGGCCAGTAACTCCAACGTGAGGCCCGCAGCTGCTGCGGGCTTAAAATTCCCCAGTGTTACTGGGCTATTAAATTGCAAGGTGCTACGGGCCGGAGACGCTAAACCGCAATACAGTCTGTCGCACGTTGGATGTGCGGCCATGAACAGGATCAATTAGTCTAACCCGTAGTAACGGGTTAGATGTAGCCAATGACAAGAGAGATTGCCATCATGGCTCCTGAAAGCCTGCCGGAACCCCCGCAGGCTCCCGACATCAGCCCTTGCTGGGGGTGTCCCGATCGGGACCACCGCGGCAGATAAACCCCTGCCGCGGTGGGTACTTCAAGTACCCCCCCCCCCCCCGGCACCTAAAGTCAATTCTCCTATTCTGGGGGTCCTCATCAAGACCCCTGCAGTGTCCCCATATTACCCCTTGCAGCGGGGGTCCCGATCAGTCCTTAAAGGACCTGCACTAAGTAAAAAATTAACCCCTGCAGCGGGGGTACTATAAGTACCCCCCTGGCACCTAAAATGAACCCAATCACTCATGGGGGGCTATATAGACCCTCATTAGCCTCCAATTTACACCATCAGTCCCATAAAGGTCTATACAGACCCTTATGGGACAATACTTAACCCTCACCCTTAACGCTATAAGTGCCATGACGGCCCTTCAGGAAGTACCCCGCGGCAAGGGTTAACAGTTTAACTGCTGTGGAAGTCCCGATTGGGACCCTCGCAGCATGGGTTAATATTGGGAGCCTGCAGGGGTCTTGATTGGGACCCCTGCAGCATAGGGATTAGTTTGGGGAGCAGGGAGGAGCCTTAGGGGACGGAGGGAGGTTTGGGTACCGGAGGCTTTTAGAGCCTTTGCGAGTCCTTCCCAGCACTCGTTGGGCTTTAGCCTCCGTTTGCTTGTTGCGGGGTAGCTCGCGTGGGACTTTGTTGCAATTCAATAGCAGGGTTGGAATATAGCGGATACGGGCTTGATAGATGAAAGGGTTGCGAAGTTCAACTTCCACATCTCATAGGCATTTTACGGACAGTCCTGCATTTTAACCCGCAAGTGGTCTCTGGTGAGGTTTATGAGGATAATTTAATAGCCTTCAGTCCTACTTTTTTAGATACGGGCTATGTTTTAAGACATAGCCCAAATTTAATGAAGTTGATCTGTAAGAAGACTATATAGTCCTGTATAATGCAGAAATCCAGATGTTTGATCATATGGGGTGATATAATAATATATTGCTGAATAAAGATTTTTAGGCATCCACATCACTCAAAAATATTTAAAAATGTCCAAGAAAAATGTGCTTGGAATCTGCCAATGTGAAAAAACAATGTGGTGAAATAATCCCTTCACCATTTAAATTTTATATTTTATGTTTAAAAAATGATTCTGAATTTTATATTACATTTTACTTAGGATATGTTTTTCCAAAACATAGATTTAATCTGAATGCGTGTTTGTAACTGGAACTCCACTTGTCCAGTGACATTTTTGTTTGCTGGTCAAGCTGTCTAATATAAGAGGCAAAGTCGATAGTTGTAATCTGTAAGTTTGAATGATGTCCATATTATATTATTTAATATCATTGGTTTGTAAACTTTTTTTCCTACTAAAGACCACGGAAAACTGCTGAAAGTCCCAGGCAGCACTTGAATGTCTTGAAGGGACATTGTGGACAAATAAATTACTTTTCTGACTGTTATTTTAGACTAGAATGCCTTGTGATATATTGAAGTACAGCAATTACCCCATTAACAGAAGCATAAAAACACAGATTTGCCGTTAGATAAGAATCAAGCTGTGTCACATTGTTTGAAACATGTGAAAACTTCTGACTACCCAGATGCTTAGGGGCATATTCTATGCTTGAAAGCAATATTTGCCTGGAAAAGATAAAATAGCTATACAGTATCTCACAAAAGTAAGTACACACCTCACATTTGTATACATATTTTATTATATCTTTTCATGTGACAACACTGAAAAATGACACTCTGCTACAATGTAAAGTAGTAAGTGTACAGCCTGTATAACAGTGTAAATTTGCTGTGCCCTCGAAATAACTCAACACACAGCCATTAATGTGTAAACCATTGGCAACAAAAGCGAGTACACTCCCTAAGTGAAAATGTCCAAATTGGGCCCAAAGTTCAATATTTTGTGTGGGGCACCATTATTTTCCAGCACTGTCTTATCCTTCATAGTCACCAGAGCCACTGGAGTCCTGTTCCACTCTTCCATGATGACATCACAGAGCTGCTGGATGTTAGAGACCTTGCGCTTCCCCACCTTCCATTTGAGGATGCCCCACAGATGCTCAATAGGATTTAGGTCTGGTGACATGATTGGCCAAGTCCATCACCTTTACCATCAGCTTCTTTAGCAAAGCAGTGGTCGTCTTGGAGGTGTGTTTGGGGTCATTATCATGTTGGAATACTGCACTGCGGCCCAGTCTCCGAAGGGAGAAGATCATGCTCTGCTTTAGTATGTCACAGTACATGTTGGCATTCATGGTTCCCTCAATGAACTGTAGCTCCCCAGTGCCAGCAGCACTCATGCAGGCCCAGACCATGACACTCCCACCACCATGCTTGACTGTAGCATGGTGTAGCAATCTGTTACTCATTCAACACAAAATGATTAGGCTGACACTAGTCTTGGCTAAAGATTAGACAGAGATTTTTTTATCAAACAACAAATTCCATCAGAACTGTTAAATACCAACGCCAGCAGGCTTGTAGCTAATGTGCAAAAATATAGTCACTGGCTTGAGCCAAATGTTCATGTCAATAAGTAACCACATAAACTGGGTTGTGACCTTCCCAGGAATATTTACATGTTCTGTTTCATTGTAACTTAAGATACGCTAATTAAACACACATACCCCACAGCTGTTATAATAATGAATATTTAATGACCAACAAGGTGAAGAAACATAGGAAATGTCCTTCCTGTTGTCCTGAACCCCTAAGTTTCTAGTACAGAAGTGAGTAGCATTCATGAGGTTTATATATGCATATATATGCTGTTCCAGCACCTGGAGTTTCAGCCCTCCCCCCTTGTCTCTTCCTCTCCCTCTCCTGTGTCTCTCCCCCCCTCTACCTCCCCCATGTCTCTTTGCCCCTTTCTCCCCCCGCTATGTCTCTTTCCCTCCTCTCCCTCCCCTGTGTGTCTTTCCCCCCTCTTCCCCCCCTGTGTCTCTTTCGCCCTCACCCCTGTGTCTCTTCCCTCCCAACTCCCCCCTATGTCTCTTTCCCCCCTCTCCCCCCCCTGTGTCTCTTTCGCCCTCACCCCTGTGTCTCTTCCCTCCCAACTCCCCCCTATGTCTCTTTCACCCCTCTCCCCCCCTGTGTCTCTTTCTCCCCTTCTCCCCCCCGTGTCTCTTTCACCCCTCTCCCCCCTGTGTCTCTTTCTCCCCCTCTCGCTCCCCTGTGTCTCTTTTCCCCCCTCTCGCCCCCCTGTGTCTCTTTTCCCCCCTCTCCCTCCCCTGTGTCTCTTTTCCCCCCTCTCCCTCCCCTGTGTCTCTCCCCCTCCCTCCCCTGCGTTTCTCCCCGCTCTCCCTCCCCTGTGTCTCTTTGCCCCCCTCTCTCCCTTGTGTCTCTTCCCCCTCTCCCTCCCCTGTATCTCTTTCCCCCTTCCTTCCCCCATGTCTCTTTGCCCCCCCATTACGCAATCTTTATCTCTCCCCTCCTGTGTCCTCCCTACCTCTTCTTCCCTCCTTCTCTCTCCTTCCCTCGCCCTTTCGAGCCTCGCAACGAGCGCCTTTGGTGCCTCGCCATGCCCTATGCGGATGCACAACTTATAACTTTCAACACCCATTGCGGACCTCAGCATGCGCTATGCGCAACTCGCAAACTTTGCAAGCGTTACACACAAAATTGCATTATGGAAACTATATTACTGATTATGCTATTATGGAATCTGCCATTTTAAGTTTTGGTGATAAACTTCCTTAAGTGGGAGGAGACTTTGAACGTACAGGAAGTTCTTCTGAAGAATGTGAGTGTTTTGTCTACAACTGCCAGTGCTCTCAATAGAAGTAATGGAGAGATCATTAGTTTGCAAGGCCAAGCCCTCCTGAGAAAGTGACAGGACCAGCTAATAAAAGAAAGAGGAAGTCTAAGAGTAAAAAAAAAATTCTTAAAGTTACAAATGTTAAGGTCGTGCTTATTTATTTATTTAATGGGTTAACACTGTAAAATAAAATAATTTTCCAAGTACAGTTTTCATAAAACATTACTTTCATTTCCCTCCTCTCTGCGGTTTTATTATCTCTTAAGAGAATTGTGGTACGGGATTCTTAAGCAGTGAGATATGACCGATGCAGGAGATTTACTACCAGCAATGCTTTCCAGATTTGTTATGTCTAAAATAATAATAAAAAGCTTACCAAGCATTTTGTATCTTAGTGCATGCACAAGAAACTGATTTCCGATGCACTTGTATAACATCACAGACATACTGTATTTTGCTGTATTTTTTTCTGGAAGCCAACCCTACATCCAGTAGTTGGGTTCCATATTATCATTTGTATTTTACTTATATAGACTTATTTTTGTTGCCTTTCACTGTAATCAGTAAGAATTAAATGGTAACATGATTCCAGGAAGTGGTTTTATAAGGCATATCACATGCAGCTGGATCATTGGTTCTTATCATGTCTCCGCCAGTCTGCATCTAAAGCAGTGCTGTGGGATTGGAAGGGTTACACGGTATTGGAGTTGTTGCTTTGGCATACACCGACTGTTTGCGTTGTAGGAGGCTGTCGGAGTGTTTTTGTTGGCTCATTCCTTGCAGTATTCATGATTGCTCTTACAGTGCCTATTGATTACTGTTCATTTCAGAAATATCAGCTGTCTGCATCAATTGAGAACCAATTCTAATACAATAATAGCATTGTCCTTTAGATTGTAAGTTTGAGAGTTTTCAATATTGCATGGTGCTTTAGGGAATGCGCTAGGACACTGGGTTCTAATCTCAAAGACAGGGCCCTCCGTCCTTTGCAATACTAATTTCTGTAGAGATGAAATGTAGTGAGAGGTCAGCTACTAATTGCTGCAGAGATGAAACGGAGTAAGCGGGCAGCTACTAATTGCTGCAGAAAGCCTCACTGTTGTATTTAAAATCTTTAATGTAACAGACTGTTAAGAACAACTGTCAACAAAAAATAAAGATCTTTCCTGTTATCTGCTTACCATTGATACTCCACCTGTTAGTCACTACATGCTGCTGCATGCTCCACTATTTTATTATGTGTTATCTGCCCTTACTCTAATCCCTAACCCCAACCCCTAATCCCTAACTCCAAACCCTAACCATAAAACCTAACACTAACCCTAATCCCTAACTCATAATCCCTAACCCAAACCCCTACCTCTAAACCCCTACCCTAAACGTAACCCTAAACACAAAGTGAACAAAGTTTTAGTGGGCAGATTAACTGATCGGTAAAGGAACAGGCTGATCGGATTTGGATCACTCAGCAGTATGGCGGCATATATCAGGAAGGGTCCAAAAATAACAATAGTTGTGATGATTTCAAAACTCATTAATTTAAATGTGTTCATAAAATTATACACATTATAATAAGAATATATATTTCTCTAAATAATCACCCTATCAGGCCATATTAAAATGGATGGTATTGAACCCTAGCTATACAATGTACATTAGTGCAGCAGCCATTTTATGCAATTTGCAGAGGCCTGTGGCAAATATGGCTGCAACACCACAAATATGGCCACATTATCCACACTGCAAAACTCACAGTGAAGCAGAACCTTCCCTTACTATGGGAAAAATCTCTTTTAAAAGCAAACCAAAAACAAAAAAAATAAAACTTTATTGTAGTTAGCCAGTTCCTTTTGTCAACCAGTTCTATATTTTTTTTAGTAGTGTGTGTCCTTGTAAACTAATGAGATTTACATTACTGCTACTGATAGCATTGGCAGTTGTATGTGCCCCCCCCCCCCCCCCCACCGTGCAGATAGAAAGTAAATCAGTGAAAACTAATATGGCAACTTCAGCTTGTCACGACCGCTACTTCAATTGGGTTCGCCAAGAACATGGTTCTGACCCACCGGTACATGATGGTTCTTTTTGTTATCCCTGATAGCAGAGATGGAACCAGACCAGTATTGGACCCTCAGGATGAACAAAGGAACCCTAGCCAGAGTTGCAGAGTTGCCGGCTGTAACTCTTCTTCAAATGGATGTAATAGGATTAAGCCCAATGATCAGGGTTATCCCTTCCCTCAAGAATGATTATGTATGATCACACTCAAAACTATTTATTAGTCACAAATCCAGCATTTTTATCTATATCAGTCACCCATCACCATCAGGCTACACCCCTTAGCAAACCTTCACTTTAGACAAAACTCAAACCCTGTTTGCCTAGCCATGAGGCCCACCTGTCAATCAAGTAATGTCAGCTTTTCTATGCTGGAGCCTGGGGCAGTAATTACCTAATTACTCCTTTGTTTCATGAGGTAGGGGCTAGCAGGCTAATTAAGGAGGGAGATAGTGTAGTGGCCTTTGTGACTATGTATCCTGGCCCCCCATTGTGATGAAAGCACACCTGTGGTCAGAAATAGCAACGACTGTATGGCACAAGGGGACAGCACCTATAAGTCTGAACCTCTAAAGCCTTCCCAAACCCCCTCAATCTGTTACCCCATAACTCTGACCATATTCCCCGAGAATTTAGGTGACATGCCTTCTTATGTTCCTCTGGGAAAACCTGTAATTTTGATACCAAACATGATATGGGGATTCTCATACTAAACAGGACATATATAAGTAATCTATGTTACAATCATACCACAGGCAATATTAACCAACTCATGCCCACCAGGCAACCCTAGCCCATACATTTAGGCGGTAGCAAAATTATGACCACCCTGCTCACAGGGAAAAAACAGTCCAGATACAGTCCATATATCCATTTGTAACAGTCTATATATCCATATAAGGATCGCTACCATGTCATGGTGAAGGGGATTGTGTACTTTGATGAAGCTGTGAGCTATACCATGTATAGTCAGCCAAGATGGGCAGGTCATGGCAGAGAGGTCAGACAAATTGCGGTCCACTGCAGAAGGAACTGGCAACCCACTCCAGTATCTTTGCTAAGAAAACTTTATGGACAGGCACAACCAGAGACATAATGATATGGCACCGGAAGATGAGCCCCTCAGGTTAGAAGGTGCCTACCACATTACTGAGGATGAGCAGAGGTCAAGTTTAAGTAACACCACATCTAATGAAGTGGTTGGGTCAAAGCTGAAAGGACACCCAGCTGCGGATGTGTCTAAAGGGGAAAGAAAAGTCTGCTGCTGCAAAGACCAACTCAGAATGGGAACCTGGAATGTTAGAACTATGAACCAAGGCAAATTAGATTTGGTCAAGAATGAGATGACAAGGTTATACATTGATATCCTGGGAATTGGTGAACTTAAATGGACTGGAATGGGACATTTCACATCAGACAACCACCAGATCTACTACTGTGGTCAAGAATCCCGCAGAAGAAATGGAGTAGCCATCCTAGTCAATAAAAGAGTGGCCAAAGCAGTGCTCGGATACAACCCAATAAATGACAGAATGATTTAATTTTGAATTCAAGGTAAGCCATTTAATATCACAGTGATCCAAGTCTATGCTCCAACCACGGATGCTAAAGAGGCTGAAGTTTTCCAGTTATACGAAAACATTCAACACATCATAGATATAACACCAAGATTGACTATATACTTTGCAGCCAAAGATAAAGGAGCTCTATACAGTCCGCAAAAACAAGACCTGGAGCACAAGAAGAGGAGGATGACAGAGGCGGAGATGGATAGATGAGGTCACTGAAACAATGAACCTGAACTTGATGGAGCAGTGAGTGAGAGATGCACCAGGCGTGCTGTGGTCCATAGAGTCAATGAGAGTTGGACGTGACTGAACGACTAAACAACAACAACAAATATATCCATTTGTACAGTCCATATATCCATTGGAGGTGCAATGTTTGCCCTGAAAGAGACTCCTTGTACCACGCGCCCCATGCCCTCCCCGGGCACCGGTTGGTTGAATCAACCCCAGAGAAAAGGGCCCCCTCGGCTTATACTTGAGTCACTCTCCCCCCCCCCCCCCCCCCCCGTGTCTCTCTAACCCCCCCGTGTCTCTCTAACCCCCCCCGTGTCTCTCTACCCCCCTGTGTCTCTTTCCCTCCTCATCCTCAACCCTCCCTCCTCATTATAAACCCCACTCCTCATTCTCCCTCCTCACCCCCCTCCTCAACCTAAACCCCCCTCCTCATTCTAACCCCCGCTAAATACCTCCCCCTCTCCCCTCACCTGCTTCTGCTCCGGCCTCTGCTCCTTCTTGACCCGGCGCACCCGGTATATGCTAATGACGCAGCGCGCATGTGACGTCACTTCATTAGCATATACCGGGTGCCGGCACCCGGTATATGCTAATGACGTGGCGCGCGTGTGACACATGCGCGTCGGGTCAAGGAGCGGAGGCCGGAGCAGAAGCATGTAAGTGAGGGGAGAGGGGGAGGTATTTGAGGGGGGTTTAGGTTGAGGGGGGGTTTAGGTTTTGGGGGGTTTAGATTGAGGAGGGGGGTTGAGGAGGGAGGTTGAGGAGGGGGTTGAGGTTGAGGAGGGTGGTTGAGGATGAGGGGGTGGTTGAGGGTGGGGGGTTGAGGATGAGGAGGGAGGATGAGGAGGGAGGTTGAGGATGAGGAGGGGGGGTTGAGGAGGGGGGTGAGGAAGGGGGGTTGAGGATGGGGGGTTGAGGAGGGGGGTTGAGGAGGGAGGATGAGGAGGGAGGTTGAGGATGAGGAGGGAGGTTGAGGATGAAGAGGGAGGTTGAGGATGAGGAGGGGGTTGAGGATGAGGAGGGAGGTTGAGGATGAGGAGGGGAGTTGAGGAGGGGGTTGAGGATGGGGGGTTTGAGGATGGGGGGGTTGAGGATGAGGGGGTTGAGGAGGGAGGTTGAGGATGAGGAGGGAAGATGTTGATGAGGAGTGGGGTTGAGGAGGGAGGTTGAGAATGAGAAGGGGGGTTGAGGAGGGTGATAAGGGAGGGGGTAAGAGACACAGGGAAGGGAAGGGAGAGGTTGGAAGAGACACAGGGAAGGGAGAGGGGAGAAGAGACACGGGAGAGAGAGGGGGGCACAAGAGGGACACAGTGGGCAGCACATTTCCCACCCTCGGCTTATACTCGAGTCACTCATTTTTCCCAGTATTTTGTGGTAAAATAGGTGCCTCGGCTTATACTCGGGTCGGCTTATACTCGAGTATATACGGTATATAAAGGCTGGATATATTCATTTATTTATTTAGGTGTTGCTTTCTAAACCATTTTATCATTATGAAGATTACGGTAGATATTCAAAAGTCTGCCCAGCAAAATTACTGACATCTGGTCATTTTAATATGAATACAAATATTTTAGTAGCCTTATCTGTGTACTTCTGTTATCTACATGTGCACAGAGTATATTTATTATAGCAGTTAAAATATTTATGATGACCAGTTAGTAGTACTATGTTTGCTGTTACTATATTATACTGAATATAGGGCAAAGGACATATTGCTGTGCTTACAGGCTAGAATAAGCTGTATTGATATTTTACCATTTTGTCATAGTTAATGAAGTCTCCGATTTGAAGACATGTACTCTTTTAATGTATCAGCCTAGACAAGCTATGTATGCTATATCTCATTGCTAAAGAAGGGAAAGTGTAGAGTTTAAAGCAGCATTTTAACTAACTCTATATAATTTTCTTAACAAAACAAAGAAGAGTTCCAACAAAACTTCTTCATTGTCACCAAAGGTATCTGAGTCATATGGTTCATAAAAATGTATAGCTAAAGTCACATAACTACAATTAAATATATATTATATACAATTAAATATATATATATATATATATATATATATATATATATATATATATATATATTTACACAGTAGAGCATCATGCAAATTGTACACAGTTTGTATATTTAAAATCACTAAAGGTTACAATACCTGTGAGTAAGGATAGGTGGAAACTTCTGAAGAGGAGAACATCCCTGTATTTATTATGCTGTAGTTGTGTAGCCGACCACTCATAGACATGGATATGTGTAAAATAGCATAATGTTGGATGCCTATGATATATAGACTGGGCTTAATGTTATACTAGCAATCCTGTGATGTCACCTACTGTATATGCAAACTGCATTATACTGTAAATCCCAGATCTAAAAAAATAGATTCATTATTTATGTTGTGATCAAAGCAATAAGTCATTTTACTGAATTGGAACACTAGCAACATAAAGCAAAGATGACTTTTTATTGTAATTAAATCATGACTTTAACAGATTACAAACTATTTATACACTTAAAATCACTCTTAATATTACCACATATTCTATTAGCTACTCACAATACGATTATGAGTTCCCCGCCCACAATAACTATGGGCCAGCCAAATTTGGCCTTAGAACTCTATTGGTTTTAGCACAGCTCAAATATTACGAGCTCTACATTATTAAAGTTTTACCAAATGTATATTTTATTTATTAGACCCGTAGCTCTAGCTTGCAAATAAACTCTAACCTGCAACTGAAAAAAGCATCAGGTTTCTGTTACAAATATTATGAGTACAAAATAGGACTCAAAAGGTAATTTTCAAAGAATTAATTGCACACAAATACGCAATAAAAAAATATTATTTTTAAATGTTATTTTTGAGTAATATTGATCCTGGGACTCAAGGGATTGATGCAAATCATGAAACCCACAACCCAACAGATGATCTAATGCATTTTATGGATTGCTAGATTGCAAGCCCGATCGTCAAATATTACGTATATATTACTTATTGTAAAGAGGCAGTGTTTGCATGTTCAGCCTTGCGGTCTGAATTTGCGATCTGGAGTCAATAGAATACATCTAAAAAAATATGTAAAAAAAAACATCAGAGAAAAGTACAGGTTCGAGGCATTTGTGAGCAGCTAATAGAATAAGGTCCTATGTTATCACAAAATCAAGTTGTTTTTGTAAGTTATTCTTAAAAAAAGCATGAAAAACTAGATATACATTTTACTAGCCATTGTCACATACTGATTTGCAAATTAGCATATTCAACTGCATGATAACATAAAAGAGCCACAATATCAATTCTGAATGTCTCAGGTGTGATTTACTGTACAGAAAAATGGCCAGTACAATAATAGTAAGTTTAATGCACTTTAAGATGAAAAACCACTTGTTGTGGTGACCGAGTCCCTTTGATTAAGGCAATCTTTTGGGTAGATAAATGGGTAAACTCACTAAGATTCTTTGGTCCTTATAAGCTGTAAAAAAATATATGTTATAGCAAATGTAGACAGTGAACCTTTCTGCAGCAGTGTTCAGCGAGCCTCCGCCCAGTGAATAGAGGCAATTTTTTTCGTGAACCAAGAAACTGTGTAAAATGAAGGTCAACTGCACTTTTTTACCAGGGAGCTACCAACGGTGTAGACTGTCTATTTTTGTCTTGTATTTTACATTTTCTTTCTGTAGTATAGGCAGTGGTGTCAGATTTAAACAACTGGTTCCTGCAAACTGGTTGTTAAAATATTTTGAGGATTCCCACTAGGCCTATAGACACCCCTGGCCATCAGCACTAGGTCCGCAGGGCACAGGGAGACACACAGCTTGAACTGGGGGCCCAGGGTGATCTCCTGGAGATCCCTACTAGACCCTCAGGGCCTATCATGTCTCGTGGGGATCCCCACTAGGCCTGTCAGGGCCATAAACCCTTGCTAAAAAAAATGTGGGGCCCATTAACCCCATGCAATGTGGACCCTCAACTAAATTTAACCCTATACCAAAAGGAATTCCATGTTATCAATAAGCAATCCCTTCTGTATTTCAGTCAGAACATGGGCATATTCTAGTTTTAAGCTGCCCTATGCCAATCAGATATGTGCACCCACATGCCCCACAATCTGCACTTCCAAATAAATCCCTTAGCCTAGAGGCCCAGTGTTAAGGGAATATTTCACACAGCCCTGGCTGGCACATGGTGGTTGATGATGTACAAAAACAATACACACAAAAGCGGAAAGAAGGAGCCTTGGGCAGCATAAAACTGGAATATGCCCATGTTCTCACTGAAATACAGAAGGGCAAAGTCTTTTTGACTCATTGGTCTATGAATCTATAATAAATCGTTGAAAAAAGAGAACAAACTCATATAAATGATCCTTTCTTAGGGGGCTGTTCTAGTCCATTGTTTTAAAATATATTAAATATTCCCAGTAGACCTGGACAAGCAGCACAGTTTATTAGTTGTGTTGATTTTTCTCATCTCACTAAACTCAAATGGATCAGCTAAGTAACCAAGAGATACAAGTAACACTAACATGAGTCCCACAGACGTGGATTTACTACATGACACATAAAGGAGATGAGTTTATTTGAGTTTAGCATCAATCCAGTCAATTTGCCACCCTTATTTGATCTGTGATAAATTTAATCTTAAACATACTATGCAAATTCGTACTAGAGGATAATAGGAAAAGAGAATGACTTAAAGGGTCACTGTAGTGGTAATACAACAGGGATTGAGGTGTTTACTTTAAATGGATTAAAAATAAATCAGTATTTGAAAACATTCAATGTATCTTTTAAGGTTTCAACAAATATGCTTCATTCCACCCCTATGAGGTTTCCAAGGGGTGGGAGAGGAGATTTCCTGATTGGACCAGGTATATACATTGTCATGATAAGAAGTAAACTCTGCCCGCTTCCCTGCAGTAACCATTCCATGCAAACCTACACTACAAATTAGGACCGCCAACTAGTTGTATATGTTACCACCCGCTGTTCACCTAATAGGGGGTAGAGGGAAATAGCTGTGCTAGTCTCTAAACACTGAAATGTTTGTTTTAAAAGCTACACTATGTTTATATTCATCAAATATTAATTGTATTGCTAATCAGTAACTAAATAATCAAATTAGACCCTAATGAATGACCACTACAGTGACCCTTTAGTATTTATTAGAAACCCCATACTATTTCTGCCACTAACATTATGTTTAGGAGGGAAAATTACCATTGTAGCCCATTACAACCGGCACACCGTCTTCAGCATGTGTGCTGGAGTCGCGCCGACGTATGGGCGACGACAATTGTGCAGCACACAAATGTGCGCTGGGCTAGAAGCGCTCACGCGCAATAGCACACCCCTACCAGCTTCCCTTCTCTCTCCCCCTGTATCTGTCACTATACTAAACCCCTATACTAAACCCCTACACTGCCTATACTAAACCCGCTGTCCCTTGCCTGTACCTCTGCCTGTTCTCTCTTCCTTCTTCTTCTACCTATTTGTTCTCTCCTCTCTCTCTCCCTCCTCCCATCCAGATTTATTACTTACACCATCCCATGGGCAATAGTGCACCCCTACATCTGCGCTTGGCATCTGCAAGCTCTCTGGGTGTTACTGCTCCTCACCAGGCCTGGCTGAGGCCCATTAGTCGGGGCACACTATTGCCCGTTGGATGGGGTAAGTAATAAATGTGGATGGCGGGAGGGAGAACAAACTGGTAGAAGAAGGGAGAGAGAACAGGCAAAGGTGCAGGCAAGGGACAGAGGGTTTATTATAGGCAATGTAGGGGTTTAGTATAAGGGTTTAGTATAGTGACAGATACAGGGGGGCAGGGAAGGGAAGCTGGTAGGGGTGCGCTATTGAGCGTGAGCGCTTCTAGCCCAGCGCACATTTGTGTGCTGCCCAATTGTCAGCGCCCATATGTCGGCGGGACTTCAGCACGCACGCTGAAGTTGTACTACCATTACAACCCATAGCAACCCATACAGTGGCTTAGTATCCACTCCACTGATTGCCGCCCTCCCAGTGTTAGTGGAGATTCTATTGCGTCTGAATAGAATATACATTTTGAATACATGGTTGAACTGTGCATTCTAAATAGGCTGCGTGCACGAGGTAAAGCCGTTGATTTATTGTGTAAAGCGGCATTGTATAGTCGTACTGTTATTATTGTGTTACTCGTCTCGTGACCATTTCCCGGCTTTTGTAATAATGTATTTTGTCGTTCTTAGTGTAATGTGTATAGTGCTACGCGTTTGGCAGTGTTTTGTGCGGTCCGTGGTCGTGTAGCCTCTTTTTCATTTTTTCCGTCGGCCATTTTTTTTCTCGCTTAGGCGATTTTTGTTCGGAGAAAATCGTCTAAATGGAGTTAAATTTGCGTTCCACCTCGCTCCCAGACGTCCTAGCTGTTGCCCCGTGCTGTCTGTGATGTTTTTGTAATTTTGGGGGGTGTATTTAGTGTGTTTTTATTGTTTTTTCATTTTCGTCGTTCGGCGGGTTAATCTCGTAATTTTTTTGCGTCTCGTATCTTTTTTCTTCTAAGTCCCGCATCTCGTGGTTGTCAAGCGCTTGCACACCAAGGCGATCCTGCTAAGTCCTGCGTGTTTCATTGCCTCTTCGTGTTAGTGTTAATAGTTGTAGTGCGTTGTAGTGGCTTTAAATATGAATAATTACTAACAAAAAATTATATTATTTTTCATATTAATACTGAAAAATAATCTCATGAGTATGTCTCCCACTGCAAATTATAATCTGAAAAATCATAAAATTCTGCTATAAGTAGTAGCCATCTGTTAACCATAAAACTTTACAACTGTAGCTCATGACATGATCTTATCAACGGCACGCCAAGATACAACTTAGACTTTGTGCTTTTACTGATAAACCTACCAGTATTAGACTATTTTAAAGAAACAGTACAATATAGCGTTAAAAATGACATGCTATTAAAATGATTACATGACTTGAGAATGTGAGGAGTGGCGTAGTATAGAACATGAGGCATTACCTAATATGTATAGGGATAGGCACGTTTGTAAGAGGCCATGTGGAATATGAGGAGTGTAGCTGCCTTTATAACTTTTATTATTTTTACCTGGTACCTGGTAATCAGGAAGCACCATTTTCTTTCTAGATTAAAAAAATATTAATTGCAATTACCATTGCTACATAGACAGAGCTATTTTACAATGTGTGTTGTCCTAATCATTTGAGTATTTGTTTGCCTATGTAGTGACTTCTCTTTCTTCCCCCTTCTGTCTCCCTTATCTATCTATATATACTGTCTAACTTGATTTTGTTCCTTTTGCACTCGTTGGCTTCAACCTGTATCTCTTTTTCTTTAATTTATTGCTGCTATTTTATCAAAATAATACAAAAGATGAAAATTTGCTAACTGCTTGGACCACGACACCAAACACTGCATATTCAGAATTTCAAATATGAGGATAGTCAAGTAGGCTTGTATGGCCATAGTGATGGTGCTATGCGCAGCAGTGGTGCGCAGCCACAGGAAGCCCTCTGCAATATCCATGCAGCCCTCGGCCTGTTCTGTGTAAAACCATGTCCCTCTAATACAGAACTATGTGGTATATTTATCAAATTAGTGCTGTTAAAAAAGTTAAATATTCTCATGTCCTGTATTTTTTATAGGGGGTACCGTATTTATTAAACAGAGTTAGTTTGTCACCGCTTGAAAACTTCATAAAAAACATAAGAGATGGAGATATATCATGTTTTATCTTTTCTTAACTCCATTTTACTCTGCTTATCCCAACTTATTCCAATTTAACCCCTTTTGATCAATATACCCCTATCAGCCCTATTAAATTCCAAGCCCGTAAGTTCAATGTGAGACCCGCAAAGGCCGCGGGCTTGAAATTTGGGGCGAGTTACATAGCTATTAAATTTGAGCAGGGCGCAGATTACGGGCTTGAGACGCAAACCCATAAACCATTTGTTGCACGTTGGACGCACAGCCGTGGACATGATCAATTAGTCAAAGCCATAGTTACGGGTTTAGATGGAGACAATAGCAACATAGATCGCCATCATTACGTCACTGAAAAATGAAGGTGGGATTTCAAAGTCTTACGGGCTTCAATTACGCGTTTCGATCGGACCCACATTCCAGAAATAATGCAATATTAATAAAACCATAAATATGATATTCTGTTACATGCAAGTTCCATTATATGTATTAACACATTGGTTGCCGGGATTGATATAACACGTAAATTAAACCGAAAATAAAGTATTTTATATTGCAGATTTGCGAGCTTGAGAATGGTGGGCTATTAATTTTAATACCTAACAGTAGTAGTGTGTATATATATTTGCATTTACAGTGCTACGGATTGGACTTTACCACCCTTGCTGGTCCTCTCTAGTACCCATAGTCTTTTTGGCTCCATTTGTGGGTTACGGGCTTGAACGCCAGTGAATTTGTTGCAAATTAATAGCGAAATGGGAACATACCAGCAAGGACGGGCTTGACAGCACAAAGGATTTGGAGATGCAAAGTTCCATGTCCCGTAGCCTTTTTTTCGCTCATAACCCCGCAGGTCGGTAGTGGGTTGCTTTACGGGGCCAATTTAAAGCTGTAAGTCTTGTGGGCTACGTTACAGGCTACTGTTTTACACGTTGAGGGAATTTAATAGGGCTATATATCACTTTTTCTCTCCTCACAACTATCATATAACTCTCGGATGCCTCACAAAACACTTCCCTTTATAATTTGCCAAAGTATATTTTACTTCTTTGCTATGTGCCAGCAAAATAGCTAACATATACTTATACTATTGCCTTTTTGCCCAATGGATCAGTGACTCGGGTGGTGTTATTAATATCAATGATACCTCTTTATCTCATTAACAAAATAAATACAGCCTTATTAAATTGCGATTTCGCTCATTGAATAGGGCTCTATATAAGCACAGAGCATATTTTTTTACAGAAGTTTTTAGTTGGTGAAGACCTTGCTTTTGGATAGAAGTTTACTAACTAAAAACTGCTGTAAAAAAATGCTCTGTGCTTATATAGAGCCCTATTTAATCTGCCGAATCGCAATTTAATAAGGCTGTTAGAATCTATATTTGTGGATGGATCAGAAAGCCTCACTGACAGCTCAAAATGGCAAGCTTAAATGTTATTTATTGTATGAAAATGTATTCTTAATAGCATTCAATTTTGGATCCCAAGTAATTTTAATATATATTGGTGGATAAAGGGTAACTTAACGCCGCAAACACAGCAGATCAATGCACCAATTAAAGCTAATTTAGCTGAGAGGTACACATTTTAATATAATAATATCATAATTAATAGAATTGAATGGTTCCCCAATCCCACTCATAACCCAGGGTAACCATTTCTTATGTGTCAGACATATTTAGGTGGGTGGATTGATGAAGAAACTCAAGGCAATCACAAGACGCTCTTAGTCACAAAACAGTCAGTTTTACAACGTTATGGCATATATGTAATTGTCTTAGAGCTATTCACTGTTTGAACTTTTAAATCCATTGCCTGAAGCTTCCTTGGTCCTTTACATCATTAAACGCCTCTGTAGAACTAGCAAAACCACATACTAGGATTGATGCAGTCTTATATTTAAAATATTCAGTTTTGAAGAACTATACTGGAAACCATATTGTTTTCTGCTGAATGATTTCCTAAGGTGGGTGGGGAGTTTGAATGTGCACGCAGTTCTTATCAATGCACTGGGAATGTGGCAGCTACAACTGCCAGGATTGAAAAGCCAATTAGGTTACACACCATCCTGAGAAAGGAGAGGACAGAATAAACACAGAGAATAACGTGGAATCATGTAGCAAAGTTAACCAAAAGTTAAATATTTTTGTTTGTTTTCTTTTTTGCTTTCTGAAAAATAATGCTGGCCATTACCAAATGTAGCTATTTAAAAGGTATAGACAACTTTGGCACATTAGTCCTTTAAGTAACATGTTTTTAATTCAGATTTTTCACATTAAGGAATAAATTCTTGGTAGAAAGCCCTTCACTGTGCAATGTAATGGAATATGTGTTACTGCTTGCTGTGTGATATTTTGGGCGCAAATAGTAATCTGTGTATTCTCTATTTTTGTAAAGGTCTTAGGAAAGAAGCCTAAACTGCCCGAGGGAGATGATAATGATGACGCAGCAGATGTTACGAACAGAAGTATGGCAAAGCTATACATGGTAAGATGAATATGTTGTGATGATCATTATGTGGAGCTTTCTGTGCAGTATTTTGGTCCAGTTTGTAATGCAGTCACAGTGAAAAACATGATTAATTTATTAATACAATAGTTATGACATGATATCATTGAAATCTATCTATCTATCTATCTCTTTATCTATCTATCGACACATCTATATCTCACTCTATCTATCTATCTATTTATCTATCTCTATTTCGACATATCTATCTATCTATCTCTTTATCTATAACTCTTTCTACTTATCTATCTATATATCTATCTATCGACATATCTATATATCACTCTATCGACATATCTATCTATCTATCTATCTATCTATCTATCGCTCTTTCTACATATCTATCTATCTATCGCTCTTTCTACATATATATCTATCTATCACTCTATCTATCACTCTATCTATCTATCTATCTATATATATCTTTCACTCTTTCGACATAGCTATCTATCTATCTATCTATCTATCGTTCTTTCTACATTATCTATCTATCTATATATCTATCACTCTTTCTACTTATCTATCTATCTATCTTTCTTTCTTTCTACATATCTATCTATCTATCACTCTTTCGACATATCTATCTATCTATGTATCTGTCTTTGTTCTGTCTGTCATATCTATCTATATATCTATCTATCACTCTTCCGACATATCTATCTATCTATCGCTCTTTCTACATAATTTATCTATCTCTAATTCTTATGTAGGTTTCACTGCAGTAACACATTTCAATCGTTTTTCCCTTTGAGATTAGAACCCAAACCAATACATGAAGAGTGTTTATTGATATTTGTAGGGTGCTTATAATGTTTGGTTCTTGCAGAACCTACCTAGTGAAGGAAGCTCAACTTGCTAGAACAGTTTTAGGATCAACTGCGTGATATAAAAACGTTTATAAAACATTAAAAAAAAATCACTTGTTTTTCTGTACTCTGATGATATAGAGTAGCACTGATTATTTCCATGTCCCTTTAACACTTTATATCTCTTGCACATTTTACCTTCTGATTAAACTGTTTGTGTCAGGACAGTTTTGAGTTTGTCCATGCCATGTACTCCAGAATTTCATCCATTTACTTGTTTTCATTACAACATAAATAGAAAATATCACCACAAGAGAATTCAAAACGTATAAATGAAAATAAGGCTTGAAGTCGTGGGAAGTGAAGAATATTACTGTTTTAGGAAGTGTACACTGACCTTGTTTTTCTTTACTGGTGGGATACTTGATTTTCCAATAAAAAAACTAAAATAAAACACAAAAATAACTCACACAGCCCTATATCCCCCCCTGACTACGGAACTTGAGGGATATTTTTCTCCAAAAATACAGAAACAGAACTCCTGGTTACATAGAGATTGGGTTCAGATTATACAGTCCTAAATCAGTAACAAGTGTAAAAATAAATAAATAGTGTAACGCATACTGCTGCCTGCTACAGAGGGATAATATGAAGATATAATAAGATCAAATGGAACAGGTATTATTTTTCAGCCCCTGTGTAATCAAGACTCTATGAGGCCAAACCAATAGTTTTGAACAAAACCTCAGATGAGATTGACCAATTCAGACTGGTGTCCTTATATTGGTTCATACACTATTACTATGATGAGTTCATGAAATAATATTATCACGTAACAATCATAATGATAACTCATTCAACTAATGATTTATATTTGCTTCTTACTTACAACTAAATGATCTTCATATTTTCTTCTGGACAATGCTTGTCTATGCACATATGTGTATGTGTTTGCGTCGCTCAGTCATGTGGTCTCTCCATGACCTCATGGACAGCAACACACCCTGCTGATCCACTTGGTATTCATGGCAGAGATACTGGAGTGGGTTGCCAGTTCCTTCTCCAGTGGGCCACAGTATACAGCTCCTGGTATTCCTAGATGGTCTCCCATCCAGGTGCTGACCATGCCCAACATAGCTTAAGGGTGGTGTGACCTCTTGGTTCCCGGACTGGAATTGAACCCAGGTCGCAGCAGTGAAAGCACTGAATCCTAACCACTGGACCACCAGGGAACCCTATGCATATCTAGTCACATAGTCACATTCAAACATGTTGCATACATCTGCCAACCCCTTGCCCCCTCACATGTGCTAAGTGATCCATTCAGTGAGTTAATATCAGAGTGACATATTTGCAAATCAATGTTAATAGGTCTTAGACCGTCCAGAGACAATGTGCAGCTGAAGCCTATAATTTAAAATGTTATGCTCAGCTATGAGGAACATGCAGGAAGTGATAGGTGTGAAGAACGTATAGGATATTTCTACTTATTGAGAAGTGCTTGGTGACAGTGCTACTCATACAAGCGCGGTCATATCCTCCTCCGGCTTGGGGACAGGATATTCCAATCTGCCGTCAAACCTCTAATAATCTGTTATTAAGCACTCTCTGCAGTCCTCATGGAGTAAAGCTCACATGTTTAGGGACCTTTCACATCAGCAGATATACAAGCTTTTAATGAACTCACTGCTAAGATAGTATGTGTTTAGATTATGAACCGATCATGAATACCAGTAATATAGCCTTTTTTATGTTGTCTGATGCTAATGTAAGCATGCTGAAAGCACTGCAAATTACCAGTCCAAACAAAAAAAGTTGTTGTTGTTTGGTCGTTCATTTGTCCCACTCTCTGTGACCCTATGGACCACAGCACGCCAGACACATCTATTATTATGTCTCTGGTCGTGCTGATCCATAAGGTTTTCTCGGCAAAGTTACCATAGTGGGTTGCTAGGTAATTCTCAAGAGGACTGCGGCTTGTCTGATCTCTCTGCTATAACCTACCCACCTTGGGTGACCCTACATGTTTAGCTTCATTGAAGTACACAAGCCCCTTTACCATGACAATGTAGCAATCCAGAAGAGGAAATCAATTGTAAAAGGCAAATATTGCTGTATCAGTAAAGCTGCTATGTCTATTTTATTACAGCCCTTCAGGTCCTTCCCGGTTTACTGAACTTGCACCCTAAATTGTTTAGCATTTTACTAGTCCTTCATATAATACACAGTTTTGAATATAATTATTTTCTACATTCATTAAAAAGAACTGTCACAAACTCAGTACATACTACACTGGCAGAGGAATTAATGGAAGAAGCTGCTGTGTGAGTTTAGTGAATTCATCACCAGCCCACTTCCCCCTAACACACCACTGGGCACCTCTTAGACCGGGCTACATTGTTTTAAAAATGAATTACAACTATGCATTGTATAGTAAATAATACTTTGTTAGAGAAGTTTTAGTAAAATTTGTGAGAAATCTGATACTAAGTAAGATATTGTTTCTAAACGATTTCACATGTTGGGATCATTTTGCCTTTGTCCCATAAAACATTATGCAAACCGAGAAAAATGCAATTTAGTTGCCAAAAAGTTTGCTTTTGAACAATTGGCAAAACCTCGTCAGTATAGTACTGCAAAAAAACTAAAACATAAAAAACAACTAACTGTGCAGCTCTCAGAAGTGATTTGTTACATTCCACATCTGATAACAGCTACTTCCTAAAATATGATCAGTATATCTAATATTACAGCATTATCTGTAACTGAAATCGGTGTAATCAAGATTAACTTATTGTTGGTTTGTTGCATTTCCAGTCTAGTAGAAGATATTATCTCTAACTGGGACAATGGAGAAAGAGGACAACACAACCAAATTCTGTTTTAGTGATCCAGTAATTTAGAGATGATAAACCAATATGAGTTTTTTGCCATCTAAAATAATATGGCTCAAAGCAAAAAAAAATGTAATAGTGTGAAGATCTATTTCCTAACCACAAGCCGGTGATTGAGTTGTAAATCCAGACAGTCTGAGATGTTAATCACAGACTTTTAAAGGATCTTCATACAGAGTATACATGTCAGGACACCGCTCACGGTAGCTTGTAGTAGTTTGAGGATTAATGCAAGTGTGGGCCTGAAACAAGTGAGTCTAGATTATGTGATGATGTTATTATACTGTATGTAATTGTGTTGATGAGTATCTCTCATGAATTAATAATCATTTTGTTTATATCTACCACTGAGATTTGTATATGTTTTTCTTCTAAAATAACCATAGCGACTTCAAAATTGTTGTAGTTTAGTTGTTCAGTCGTGTTTGACTCTTCATGGCCATATAGACCTCAGCACGCCAGGCACATCTTGGGTCTGATTTTTTTTTTCTGATTCTGCTAATCCATAAGGTTTTCCTAAGGTTTTCGTAATCGACTTTTGGTGACCATATGGATGCTGCTCGCCAGGCACATCTTTCTGTGTTCCTGGTTGTACTTATCCATATGGTTTGCTTGGCAAAATACTGGAGTGAGTTGCCCGTTTCTTCTACAGTGGACCACAATTTGTCTGACCTCTCTGCTTTGACATGCCCATTTTGGGTGACTCTACATGGTATAGCACACAGCTTCATTGACGTACACACCGCCCCTTCACCACAACAAAGTAGCGATCCAGAACGGAGACTTCAAAATAGGTTTACATTAAATCCCCAAACTGATATAGAGTGTTTCATGCTGTCATTTTCTGTATGGTGCTATTATTCTCCATTATAATGCAACTAGTGACTTGCCAGTCATAAATGACGGCGTCATATATGTTATGTTTAATTGTCTGTGCTGTCTCTCTCTCTGTGCTGTCTCTGTGCACCCTCTGTCTCTCTCTGTGCGCCCTCTGTCTCTCTGTGCATCATGTCTCTCTCTGTCCTCTCTGTCTCCTTTCTCTGCGCTCTGTGTGCTCTCTGTCTCTCTCTCTCTCCCCTCCCTCTCTCCCCTTCCCTTTCTCTCTCTCTCTCTCTCCCTCTCTCCCCTTCCCTTTCTTCCCCCTCCCTTTCTCTCTCTCTATCCCCCTCCCGCTCTCTTCTATCCCCCTCCCTCTGTCTCCCTCTCTCTTTCTCCCCCCTCCTTTATTGTGCCACCAAGTAGATGTGAGTAACGCAGCATGCAGGCGTTACTCACACTACAAAATATTATAGTGATTACAGTAGTTGTTTTTCTTTTTTATACTTATATTTTACTAAAAATTTTTTATACATACAGATCATAAACTTATACAAATCATTAATGCTTTGCATTACATGACAATATCAATATCTTTACCTTATTTTTAACCTATGTAAAAGGTAAATATTATTACCAAAAAGTTGTTAAATTATTATACTCTGACCATGGTTTCCAAATACTCCATTCGGGAATATTTGCCAAACGCTTTTTTTCTAGTCAGTTAATGCTTGGTGTTTTTGCAGCCAGTGGGCCGCTATAATAGTTCTAGCCGCAGGTAATATTTATATAATTCGCCTAATTAGTTTTGCCTATCTATTCTTATACCTTCTGAAGGTCCATTTTTGCAGACACTACTGATTCTCCACTAGCAGATGCATTCATAATTCATGAAACTTAAATATGCCTTTAAGGAGTGTAAGCATGCCTGATATATGCATATATATATATATATATATAAGTCTATCCTGAGCTTTATTTAAGCAACGTTTTTAGATAGATATAATGGGCAGCCTACGGTTTGATTTATGTTTCTATGCTTCTGAATATAAATATATTTTAGACTAGGAACCTGGCCGTTAAAAATTACGGGAATTAAATTGTAAGGCTGGCAATGCTGTTTGCCACACAATGTGAGGATTTTGCTCCTCTGTGCACCTATGGCGCTCATAGCGAGTTTCTCCCCCTATCTACTTCCTCCCTTGTGTTTCATTCCCCCCTCCTCTCCCTCCCTTGTGTCTCCTTTTTCCCCTCTCTCCCTCCCGTGTCTCTTCCCCCTCTCCCTCCCCTGTGTCTCTCCCCCCTCTCCCTTCCCTGTGTCTCTTTCCCCCCTTCTCCTCCCCTGGGTCTCTCCCCCCTCCCCACTTTCCCCTCTTCCTCCTTATCCTTCTCCTCCTCCCTTTCCACTTACATCCTCCCTTTCCACCCTTATCATCCTCCTCCCTTTCCCCTTATCCTCCTCCTTTTCCCCCCTTATCCTCCTCCTCCTTTTCCCCCCTTATCCTCCTCCCTTCCACCCTTCTCCTCCCTCCTCTTCCCCTATCCTCCTCTTCCCTCCTTCCCCCTTATCCTCCTCTCTCCTTCCCCTTCTCCTCCCTCCTTCTCCTCCCTCCTTCCCCTCCTCTTCCCTCCTTCCCCCTTATGCTCCTCCCTCCTTCCCCCCTTAGCTTCCTCCTCCTCCTCCCTTTCCCCTTATCCTCCTCCTTTTCCCCTTATCCTCCTCCTCCTCCCTTTCCCCTCCCTACTCCCCCTTATCCTCCTCTCCCCCCTTTTCCTCCTCCCTCCTTCCCCCCTTATCCTTCTTCCCATCTTTGTCCCTCCATCCCCTCATTCTCCCCTCGTCCTCCTCCTCCCTCCTTCCCCCATCCTCCTCCTCGTTTTCCCCATCTACAATTACCTCACTATCCCCTCTCTCCTTACTATCAGGTGATCAGCTCCTGCTGCTCTCTCCCCTGCAACTCCGGCTTCCGGCAACCAGCATTTGCTAATGACGTGACATCACATGCGCGTCACGTCATTAGCATATGCCGATTGGGACAAAGCCAGAAGCTGGCGCTGCAGGGGAGAGGGGATAGGGAGGTAATTGTAGAGGAAAGGGATAGACAGATAGATAGATAGATAGATAGATAGATAGATAGATAGATAGATAGATAGATAGATAGATATGATGTATATATGTATAGAGAACTGGTAGGAGTGCAAAATCATAGTAACCTTTCATAATCACTATAGCATTTTTTCATAGTTTAAGGAAGTAGGGAAATATGACATATTGCTCTGTTACAGACCACCGTTCAAAACCCTTGGCTTAACCAGAAAGTATTTACAATGGTATTTACGTTTGACATTACATATACTTTATAGGAGGACGGAAACCAGCAGTGACAACTAAAACGACATTGCAGTCTCAAAGCCAAAACCTCAAAAGCCAAAGCTCACAGCTCTGTCACGCTCATTTCAAAGCTCTTGACATAACATATAAGGATTTGAACAGCACTAAACTGCCCCGGTATGCTTTGTCCACTTTCAGATGAGATCAAAGTCTGTGCCGGAAAATTATCAGTCAAGTAAAAAGGCCACATGGTAAAACAGTAAAATACCAATAAAAATATGAATATTTGCAACTGAATGCTTTTTAAAATGTTTGATTCAATAATAGAAAAACTGCTTTGAATTTACAAAACTTTGACAATCACTCATCTCAACAGAACCTCCCACCAGAGTTGTCATGTTTTCATTATCTAGTTCTCCTCATTAGTGTATTAATTGCTTTTTATCGCAGTCAGCTTCTATTATAACAATGGAGGCTGGCTTTGCACTGACACCTGAGAAATTGCCTGGAAAGTTACCATGTATTGACAAGAAGGTCTGTCTTTTAAGAGGATCTCTTGAGTTGAGTGTCAGACTTTTTGGGGGTAAATTCCAAGCTGCTAGCATTCTTTCAATAATTTCCAATTGCAAATATTCATCTATCTATCAGTATTTTTTATCCTAATTGCTGTGTCATCTTCAAGTGAAAGTTATTGTTGCTAAGGTTTATTTTCTTAATCACATTCTATTTGTACATAGTGTTACGATGCTTTGTAAGATTAGAACTGATCTCCAAGAGTTCTCCTCACACCTCCAGTCTGGTTGGGCGTCTATTTGTATAGCAATTTTCTTAGTTGTTCTTTTTTTACCATGGAGGGATTTTCTCAGATAATTACATAGGGATAAAGATGAAATTACAGTTTGAAACAAGATACGCTTCAGTCCAATCATGATTCGTTTATATAACTGATACCCTATACTCTTAATGATCTCATAAGGATACTAACTTGTATGACAATCTGGAATCCTAGTGTTCGGTTTGTAACCAACCATTCAAGGTCAGTTGGGCAGCACACACTTTCTGATGTGGCATAAAAGTAATACAAAAAGAGAAATATATAACAATAAAAGATGAACGCATTAGAAATATAATGTACATAAATATGACCTTTTCTCAAAATATACAATATTTGCAGAACACAGTTTCATCTTAAGAACTTCCATTAGCTAGACATGAGATCACTGTCTAGCAACATAAACTGCTCAGAAATGTCACCAAACTATGCTGCACATGCTTTAGGCGCCCATGTGGGGTGCATTATAATGGCTTGTCCATTGCAATATAGCACCCTCTGCACCCCTGATTCCAGCATAATTCCCCAAGATACCAGAGAGGTCTTAAATCTGTGTGCCGGTTCTTAATGCTTGGACAGTGCACATAAATGTTCTCTGTTCACATCCAGCACTTGGCAAAAGTAGCAATGTTGAAAACTGGAAGTAAACTGATTTATTTGAAGCAGTTGCAGCTTTCAATCCGAATTGCAGGAGTAGGAAGATTACAGAAATATGTTAAAAAGTGCAGAACTGTATGAGGATGAATTAACATGCAATCTCTCAACTGGCATTGTGTTGAAAAAGTGAATAAAAAAATAGAAATAATTCTGGAATTTGTTAAGAACCCGTTCCATCTTTTCACTGCAGTAGTTCAAATTACTTACCAATAAGTGTGTCAATTTTCTGCGAATGTTTGATATACTTGAAATGGTTTTGTAATGCACATGTACTGGAGAATTAATACTTACGTCACATATAAGAAACATATGATACAACAAAAGCCATATTTGTATGAAACTACCAAGAATCCTCAGGTGTAGGAAAATCGCTTGTTGAAAAAAAATATGGAAACTCCTTTCTTTAAAAAGATCAATATTTGCTTTTTATTCAATTATGTTTGTAATTTCATTGTGTAATATAATTTATAGAGTATGATAGTTTATTCTTTCCTTGGTTTATATATTTCATGTCCTCTGTGCTAACTGAAACTGCATGTTCAAATGATCATAAAGTACATTGGAAAAACAATATATATAAATAGTGTTCACCCAATTCCTAAGAATCTGAAATAATAGGAAAGTTTGAAGTAATTACTTATTGTCTCACACAAATACTGAACTTGTTTAACAAGGAAAAGAATCTGTCAACACGCAGCTATATAATTTTTCTGAGGAAGCAGCAAGAGACGGTTTTCAGGAAACATGCAAATTATAAATAAATTAACCTTTACAAACAATAAAATGATGCCCATTACATGAAATTAAAGTGTGTACGTGTACCTCTCACATTACTAACCCTCTCTCTTCAAAGATGAGTTTCTTTAGTTTGCAGAATTAATATTTCCTGTTCTTATTTAGGATAAATAAAATGTATTCACCAGAATAACCCCATTTTTGACTCGAAGAAGATTATTCTGTCCTGTTGCATCTGAAATTCTAAAAAAGGATTGTCTGAAATGTATTTTCTGAGAGAAACAATGGCTATATTCAAATATTAGACAACCAAATTTATCTTTAGTTTAAAAAAACTGGATCATTTTAGAAATGTGAAGAATTGCAGAGGCTGGCAAACTTTTGGCATCAAGCTGCTCCTACTAGCTACTTTTATGTGGTGCTAGATCACAGTGGTGCCAGATCACAGTGGTGCCAGATCACAGTGGTGCCAGATCACAGTGGTGCCAGATCACAGTGGTGCTAGATCACAGTGGTGCTTTGCCAGGTCAAAGATGTGTAAGAAACTGATTAACTAACGGGAAGTAGTTATGCTTACCTAGTACGTGTCTTTAAAGATATCCTTTTCCTTTTCAAGTAAAGTAAGTAAAGTAAAGTAAGTAAAGTAAACAAACAAACAAAACAAATATATATATATATATATATATATATATATATATATATATATAATTGAATTCATGTTATTAGAACTTCATCTTATAAGTATTTGCACAGATTAGATTCACAATGGCATTAGATGACAATGTATAACATTTGAAATGTGCATACAGTGTTCAAAGTGAAATATAGTTTCCATTTATTGTATATGAAATTTGCATAATGTGAAAGCATGAAGATATTTAAAACAACACAAATATTCAGGATATCTGTCTGTGTTCTAGGTATCAGATGCCAGTGGATCCATGAAAGTATCTGTAATTGCGAATGAAAATCCATTCAGCATGGCCATGCTTCTGTCTGAGGAATGCTTCATTCTGGATCACTCTGCTGACAAGAAGATCTTTGTCTGGAAAGGTCAGATATCCATTTCCTGTTTTCTGTACTGGTGCTTTCTTTGGGGGAAGAAATAAATGCATTATTTGCTTGCCAACTATAGTACTATTACAATAAAATTAAAACAGAATTCCCAATAGTCCCATCAAGACAAATGCTTTGTAATACTGCCATGACCACTTAATTTTTATTTCCTTAAAGGCTCACTTTCATATATTTTTCAAGAAAACAGGAAACTTCAGACGTACGTTTCAGCCTTACTTGGGCCTCATCAGTAGAGCGTAGCTGAACTCCCTAATGCACAATGAACAAGGAGTCCATGTCTGGAGCCCCCTTTCACCCTTACCGAGACTAAGCCCTAAGGATCATTTTCATAAGCAACAGCAAAAACAGAGGTGCTCAATCAGAGAACAAACTAACCGTTATAGGTTAGGTCTGTGGACATGATAACCCACTCTGAGAGCAACCGCTTCTAGCTCACTTGTGTCCATCACAGGGAAAAAATATCCTGTAGTATATCAGTCTGGTCTCACACGTTATCACACATCCTTGTAATAATCACTGTGCCAGTAACAATTATGGGGGTTGTATCAAAGCTACAAACACTACCAGGAACAAATATGGCCAAGATGCCAACACTACAAAAAATGCAAGAAAGATATATAGCTAAAATATTAAGATAAATAATCATACAACTGCAGTATTCAGGACTAATATAGATGTTATTGTTGTTAAAACATGTATTAACATAGATTCAAAAATGATAAAAAAAATGATATACTAAGAATAAAACATCAGAAACATTACTTTAAGGGCTACTGCAGTCAAGAAAAAAAGACAGTTGTTTGTCAATTATGTACAAAACTGACAATATTAGCAGCTCTTTAATCCATGGACATCAACCATTTTATGGGAAAATCTAATTATAAGTACAGGAATCCATTTTGTGTTACATCACTTCCTCAGAGCTGATTCATGGTGACATGTGTTTCAGAGAGTGTGATGGAGAATGTGGAAACAGAGAGCCTTTAAGATTACTGTAGCCCTCTCCACTCTCTGACCCAGAAACAGACTCCTTGCTTCAGGAAATGCAACCATATATCTTCTGAAATGTAAATGCCCCTCTCACACACAACGTCCACCTTTGTCTCATGGTATCCACCAGTGCACAGCAGAGGAATTAACGTTTTTTTTTTCTAATTTTTTATGCTCTTAGTCATAGTCAGGGTATTTAAATAAATATGTTTTTTCATTGGATTTTTATACAGAAAATGTTCCAAATCAGATAAGAGTAAAACTATGGATCCATGTGGGGAATGCCAAAATAATGAAAGAATAACCCTTTGTTAGCTAAATTGCCCCCAAAAAAGTAATTTGTAACATAAATATATAAGCAGGAGGTGACTGAGAATTGACAAGTACTCTCTATTGATGCAAATATAGAATTCTGGCACTTTTTTGTTATATTATATACGTATTATTTGGAGTTTTAAAAATGGAAACAAGCATCTGTTTTATAGAAAAGCCTCAGGACAATCTATAGAAGAAACAAAGGTATAGAAAATAAAGCCCTTACATTATTAATTACAAACTGAAAGCTTTAGGCTTTGGAAAGATGTATTTACTGGAATTGAACTTACTAGACTTAGCAGAAATGTGCACCTGTTTGTGAAGGATAAAACATATTAATAACTAGCTGCTATGTAAGCCAATGGCATGAAAGCCTTATAGAGAACCATTTGTGTCTTAAGCACTTGGACTTTTAGAGCTGTCCTTGTTGGGATATCTGACAGCAAATTAACTGATCCTCTTAGGAACAAAAGAAAATGTTGGCCTCCAGTGAAGTAAAATTGAATAGAATCGTTAAAAATTAAAGCCCAGCTGCAGTGTAATATTTATAGTTTATTCTTTAGAAGAACTTGAAGTAATGGAAAAATGTGTTTAAGCAGTTTAAAATAAATACAGACTTTAATTTCACTACTTAGCTATTGTGTTCAGTTTTACCTTAGTGCTCGGCACATTTTGTCTTTGTAAAGGGAATGATACTGCACTTCTGCCTGTTAGGAAAGGTCCTCTTCAAAGAGTCCCTTGACAGTCGTAGTAATGGCAGATTGATTGTGTCTTTGATAGATCCGAGCCATCTAAATATAAGGTTTTCTGTGAAATTCTTTGGGCCTGATTCAATTGCAAGCCTGCAACTCAGCCATAGTATGCTGTATGTCTACGGGTGTGTTGCAGGCTACCATTCTTCTCTGAATTCAGAGCTATTCAATTGCCGCAAGTTACTGTCCCTTAAACCATGCACTAGTTGGTAGCAGTTCAGGGCGGGATCAATCAAGCAAGCCCGTAACCTTCCATTTCGAATCAGCCAATAGAAAATGAGACGTCATTATTACGGCAGTAAAACACGGAGGTTACATGTCAATCAATTCGGTTTGGGGATTCAATATGTGATCAGACTCGCAAACCTGCAAAATACAGAATTATGATAATTAATGCTAATACTGTTCTAGCCCATATGGGTGGCCTGATATGTATTAACTCCTTGATACCTGAGATCGATTTAACCCTGAAATGAAACATAAAAATAAATCTTATATACTGCCGATTTGCAAGCTTTGCATTTCATTCTAATGTCTTTCATCGCTTTCCCGATATTTACAGTGCAGTATTGATTTTTTATTTGCATTTACAGTGCTACGAATAGTTGTTTAACCCCCTTGCAGGCCCTCTCTAGCACTCGTAGGATTTTCTCCGTCTTTTGACATTTAGGGGTGTGAATACATTTGTAGGCTTAGGGAAATTGGAGCAGTTGAATAGCGATTTGCGATTTTAGCCATGCGAAAGTGAAAGATCAAAGGCTTCTGGAGGCAAATTAACTTGCGACCTCACTTACGGGCTCCTGGATCAAGCGAAAGCTCAACTGAATCAGGCTCTTGATATTCCTGTCTTGCATAGCTGCTAATGTTGTTACATACATCACAAGCAGGTGAAGTTTTTAGCAAACGACACTGGTCCTTGAAAGACAAAATATTTTTTATCTTTCCTAACCTTATAAGTGTGATGAATTTTTAGAATTTGCTAAAAATATTGCAGTTTTAAATCTTAAAAGTTAAAATATGTTTATCAATGATCTAATTTTGAATCATTTACTTTTTTATTGTTTTTCAGCAAATTAAAAGTTATTAAAATAAAATTTGTCACTGCAATGCAACTCTTTCAAATTTAATTTGCCACTTAAATAGTTAAAAGCTTTTGCCCATTATCAAGACATTTAGAGGAAAATAAACATAATAATTTAGTGATGCATTAAACAGTACCAGTGAACCTCTTTAGTTTTGCCAAATCAAACAACACATTAAAAAGCTGAAGCACTACGTTATCATCAAATAAAATCATAATAGTTCATATCTATTACATGGAAAGAGGTATATCAAAGTAGCTTAACATTTCATGTTGTTTAATTTTCGAAGGAGGTATTGACAAATGGTCCCTGAAAGGGCAATCATAGTGTTTATTTCCATTATTAAAGGGCCATTTACCACACTGTAAGTGCTCTTCAAGGTGTTAAAGAGCACAAGATTGTTAAAATGACGTATTTTTTTATTACACTATTAAAAACTAAAAAATATAAATATAAGTTTACGTACAAGTATATCTTGGCCACTGGCCATTGTATGAGTAATAACAGACTGCCAAGTGCATGTGCGTGCTGTGTGTTTATATGGGAAATGGAAGGCTGTGATGACTTGAATGGGACACACACCCCTGCAACATGATTGGTTGCAGTAATGCAACAGCATGTGGGCAGTCTATTACACATGTAAACACAGATTTGATTTGATTTGTCAGTGAAAAATGCACATATTTCAAAAATTCTAAAAGTATTTCAGCATGCCTTTTGAAGATCTTTGCTGTGATGTGGTCCAAGTTGTGCTGAATTAAGTGGCCCTTTAAATTGAAATGTAGACATGGTTTATCAAATCCTATAACTATTATATGCAGATTTATGCATATATTATAATGTAAATCACTGGTTTAATGCATAGATTTCCAAATTGTGTACATAATTCTACCCATTATTGTATTATAAGAGAAGTCACAGGTTAATACAGAACAATAGTTTGCAATATATGATTTTTGGCTTCTCCTATAATATTAATCACCGGAATATATTGATAGAATAGTAGTTGCCATTACAAGTACATACACTTTTATTGCGAACCAATGGCAAGATTGTCTGCCTTTGATTATCCTCATTATAATAAAAAAATCTTATAATTTACAGTAAAGATAATAGCAGTTAGATTTAAGGATCCTCTCACATTAAGAAACGTGTGCTATATTGGATACACCCCAAAATACTATCACATATAATAGTTGTCATAATACGATTCATCGTCACGCTTGCGACAAATTGCAGTTTGACAACTACGATATGCGCATCTCCTGCGCAATGCGAGCAGCAGGCACGCGCATTCGCAATGCGCATCGGGAGTTCATGCGCAATGCGACCCACTGGCGCATGTGCGCAGTGCACTATGGGGTGCGCACCGGGAGCGCATGCGCAATGCGCGCCATGGGCGCGCGCAGGCGCAATGAGCGCCATGGGCGCGCGCATGCGCATTGCACGCCAGTGTGCAGTGTGAGATGGGGGGGGGGGGTAAACACAGGGTAGGAGGGGGAAGAGACACATGGGAGGAGGGGGGAGACACAAGGGAGGGGAGAGAGACACAGGTGAGGGAGAGATGGGGAAACGCACAGGAAAGGGGGACACGACGAGGAGGAGGGGGAGAGACACAGGGGAGGGAGAGGAGGGGGGAGAGACACAGAGGAGGGAAAGGAGGGGGGAGAGACACAGGGGAAAGAGAGGAGGGGGGAGAGACAGGGGAATGAGAGGAGGGGGAAGAGACACAGGGGAGTGAAAGGAGGGGGAAAAAAGACACAGAGGAGGGGGGGAGAGACACAGGGGAGTGAGAGGATGGGGGAAGAGACACAGGGGAGGAGGAGACACACAGGGGTGGGAGAGGAAGGGGAGACACAGAGGAGGGAGAGGAGGGGGAGAGACACAGAGGAGGGAGAGGAGGGGGAGAGACACAGGGGTGGGGGAGGAGGGGGGAGACACAGGGGAGGGAGAGGGGGGGAGAGACATGAGGGGGGAGGGACAGGGGGGAAAAAGACACAGGGGTCGGTGGAAGAGACACAGGGGAGGAAGAGGGGGTAAAAACCCAAGGGGGGGCGGAAAAGGACACACAAGGAAGGGAGAGGAGGGGGAAGAGATTCAAAATTAGCGCTAAAGGCGAGGCCAGTGATGATCGCCAAAGGCACCCATTGCCAGGCCCGTGATGAGCGCAAAAGGCGCTCATTGCGAGGCCAGTAAAATAGAGGGGGGAGAGGCTCGCAATGAGGCGATCATTGCGAGGCCCGTGATAAGCACCAAAAGCACTCATCGCGAGGCCAGTAAAGTAGAGGGGGAGAGGCTCCCATTGTGTGGGAAACAACATTTCCAGGCTTCAAATTTTATTGTCGTCATTTTTGCCGGGCAAGAATATAATATTTTTCATGCATTTAAAAAAACATTCCAAAGGTTGTTTTTTTTTCCATGAACAAACATTGAGTGAGGCCTGTTTAAAATACATTTAAACTAAGAAGATATGACTTATACTGCTGTTCATTGGCTGGCAGGAAAAGCCTCCAATTTATTGCGTTTTACGATTTTCATTTGAAAACTAAAAACACATTGTGACAAATTAGCAAATGTCACATTTGAGATGTAACACAAGAAAACGTTTTTTCCATAGTCCATTAAGTATACCCCTAACTCTTCTGCTTTAGCTTACAGTAACAATCTCCAGGTTGCGACATTGTGATTTCTCCCGGTTTCCGGACCTGATCTGTCTTACAACTCCCATGGGGAAATAAATTAACTTCAAAATTTACGACGATTTGAGGCCATAGAGAGGATGCCTGGTTTCTCTGAGGGGCCATTTATTCATTTAAATCCTTGCAGAAACTTTGGATTAACCCTTTGTTGTCGCACTAACAAACATGTGCCCCTATTAAATTGTCCAAATTGTAGTTACTGTAGCCCGTAATGTAGCCCCCAAAAGTTACTGCTATTAAATTGGCCTCTTTTAGCTACCCTGCAGGTCACAGGCTGAAAATCCCTTCCCATCTAAGCCTTTGATCTGTCAAGCCCGCAATCGCTAAAATCACAAATCTCTATTAAATTGCTACAATTCCTCAAGCCTGCAATTGTTTTCCCACCTAGAGAGGACTCGCAAGGGGGTTAAACACCTGATCGTAGCACTGTAAAAGCAAATAGAAATTCAATACTGCACTTTAAAAGATGGGGAATGTGATGAAAGACATTAAAATTAATTGTACAACAGTCTCAAAATCGCAAATCTGCAATAAAATGTTTTTTTTTTATGTGTAATTTCCGAGTTATATTTAGATTCCAGCAATCAATGGGTTAATAGATATCATTGAACTCGCATGGACTAGAATAGTAGATTAATTGATTTATTTTCGATTGCAACATTTCTGGATTGCAAGTCTGATCGCAAATCGGACTTCTAAACACTAATTGATTGTGGTTTAACCTCCATGTTTTACAGACGTCATGATGACGGTCTCATTTACTATTGGCTGTTTCTCAATCGGTAGTTACGATCTTGCTTAATTGATCATGATCATGCCCTGAAATGCTACTTACGAGTTTATGGTTTACAGTTTAGGCTTTCGACCATGTAGTTGCGGGCTTGTACAATTGAATTGCTCTGTAACCGTTGCAAATTGAAATTTCAGACTTACGGCCGGTATAAAGGCAATTGCGGGCTTGGAATTTAATGGGGGCCATGGTGTGCTAAACACAGCATCACGGAAAGTGTATCTCTGTTAGTTACCGGTAAAATAACATTATTACAGTGCAGTAATCACGGCTGCTACTAGCTTACTCCAGCTAGTTATAGGGCAATGCATTATCAGAGAAACTAAATTATTCCAGTGGTATAGATGAAATAAAATATAAGTGTACAATCTCGGAGTGAGGCTCCTTCATGTACGGGACAGTTAATCCCCCATTTTATAGTTTTTGCCCACAATTTCCTAATGTCCAGGAAGTTGTGACAAACATTATAATAATCCTGCCTGATAAGGCTACATAACCACATACTGTCATAGTCCTGGTAAAGCCCCTGGTCCAGTGGTTGCCAAGAAAAGAGTCCATAACAGGTTCCACTCTAACCCCAAAAGTCAGTCATGACAATATACTTCAAATATTATTTGTGTGACCGATCCTTAGAGGTAGAAAATTATTTTATCTATATTCATTTTTTGAAATTAATTTGCTTTTTCTTAAAGAAGACAACACACTTTAATAAATATATACAAACTATATGATTATTATATTTATATTATATTGTTTTAGCATTGTTAAATGATTAAAGGACAACAGCATTTTTGGAAAACATCATATGTGTATAAAATATGTAATAAACTAACAACATTAGCCGATATGTAAACCATGAGCATAAAAAGCATCTTTAGGTAAAATCTTTATTTTAGCATACAATGGCCACTATTTAATTGTTCAAATCACTGTTACATGAGCCTGTAAATGTTACTGATATTCAATTGGCTACTTTTAGCTACTCGCATTACAATTGCGAGTTACAGGCTCAAAAGCACAGCGGTTGTCAAGAATGTAACTCCGTCCTATCTACTTCTTTGATGTTTCAAGACCGTAAATGTTACCAGTGCTAAAGACGCAAAATACGTATTCAATTACAACAATTCAACAAGCCCGCAATTGCCTTCAAACTGTAAATGGCAAATGTATCAAAACATTCTATGGGTACTAGATAGGATTACACACCTATTCATAACACAGTAAAAGCAAATAAACAAACTCTACTGTATCTAAATATACTGGGAAAGCAATGAAAGCCATTAGAATTCATTTCAAAAAAATCTGCAATAACAATTATTTTTTTTATGTTTTATTTCCGTGTTGTATTGATCCCAGGAATCAAGGAGTTAATACATATCATGGAACCCGCATGGACTAGAACAGTTGCTTTATTGTTGTCTATATTTCTGGATTGTGAGTCCGATTGGAGATCGGACTTCTAAGCCCTTACAGATTGTAGTTTAAACTCCATGTTTTACTGACATCATGATGACTGTCTCGTTTACTATCGGCTCTGTCTAAAATGTAACTTACGTGCTTGCTTAATTGATCATGATCATGCCCTGAAATGCTCTTTATGGGTTCATGGTTTGCGTGTTGGGGCTGTGAGCCTGTAATTGCGGGTTTGAGCCAATTGAATACATATATATATATAACAAATTAGTAACCCGCAGCCAAAATGTCGGGTTACATGTAATTACGGGCTTGTGATTAAATAGGGGCCACTGCTTGTGTATGTAAGATTCCATGTTTGTATCTTCTCACTGCCTGCTTGAAGTCTGCTAATGTTATGACCTGTTCTGAAGTGGATAGAAAGAATAAGAAGGAAGGGGATGGAATTAACCCATTGTTCAGTTCAGCTAAGTTTAAAGCATTTAACATCTCCTCGAACATGCTCAGTGGAAGGCAGTTTGCTAGTATACTTGCAAACCGTATTTGCCTTACGTGTAACTGCCCGTCATTGCTTTGAAATAAAAGTATGATTATCATGGCAGTTTCTATTCACTAGGAGAATCTATTAAAATTAAGTTTCCTCTTAAAATGCTTTTATGTCCTAGGCTTACACAGCTGCTACTTCTGATAGTTTGTTGCATTCTTCACAAACATGAAGGTTTTCTTAAACTACAATGGTCCTTTAAAGAGAACATAACTAGGAGATTGAACAGGATGGAGTTTTAAATAGGTATGTTTATCCAAGTGAATGAGCATGAAGCACAGTATTTACTTTCCAATAAGCAGGAAAGTGATATATGAATGGAAACATATGGAAAGAATAACTGTCTGCTATGATGCTACACACAGTATTTCTGTGTCTGTGATAAAACATTACATACAAGTCTAAAACTTTGCAGATCTTGTGAAGGTGCCTGCGCAATGCTATCAATTTATAGCAATGTCTCTATGCCCATATATATATAAAAGTGAAATGAAATAACTAATATCAGTATGCATTATATATCATATAGTTTTGTATAATATCTTCATCATCACATTGCTCCATGTGATCCAGTCATTTAATTGAGCTAAATAATAAACAGAATATTAGTAAGATCCTTATTGCATAGAGGGTACAGTAATGACCATCTCAATTAAAGCTAAAATGGTTCTTAGACTTATATAAACTCTAGAATGGACAATGGACCCATGTATTGGATTAAATATATACAGTGGATATAAAAAGTGTACACACCCCTGTTAAAATGTCAGGTTTCTGTGCTGTAAAAAAATACCAACTTTCCACTTTTAATGTGACCTATAAACTGTACAACTCAATTGAAAAACAAACTGAAATCTTTTAGGTGGAGGGAAGAAAGAAAAAAATAATGTGGTTGCATAAGTCTGCACACCCTCTTATAACTGGGGATGTAGCTGTGTTCAGAATTAAGCAATCACATTCCAAATCGTGTTAAATAGGAGTCAGCATACACCTGCCATCATTTAAAGTGCCTCTGATTAACCCCAAATAAAGTTCAGCTTCTCTAGTTGGTCTTTCCTGAAATTTTCCTAGTTGCATCTCACAGCAAAAGCCATGGACCACAGAGAGCTTCCAAAGCATCAGAGGTATCAGTCAGGAGAAGGGTACAAAATAATTTCCAAGGCATTAGATATACCATGGAACACAGTGAAGCCAGTCATCATCAAGTGGAGAAAATATGGCACAGCAGTGACATTACCAAGAACTGGAGCTCCCTCCAAAATTGATGAAAAGACAAGAAGAAAACTGGTCTGGGAGGCTACCAAGAGGCCTACAGCAACATTAAAGGAGCTGCAGGAATATCTGGCAAGTACTGGCTGTGTGGTACATGTGACAACAATCTCCCGTATTCTTCATATGTCTGGGCTATGGGGTAGAGTGGCAAGACGAAAGCCTTTTCTTACGAAGAAAAACATCCAAGCCAGGCTACATTTTGCAAAAACCCATCTGAAGTCTCCCAAAAGCATTGTGGGAAAAGGTTTTATGGTCTGATGAAACCAAGGTTGAACTTTTTGGCAATAATTCCAAAAGATATTTTTGGCTCAAAAACAACACTGCACATCATCAAAAGAACACCATATCCACAGTGAAGCATGGTGGTGACAGCATCATGCTTTGGGGCTGTTTTTCTTCAGCTGGAACTAGGGCCTTAGTTAAGATAGAGGGAATTATGAACAGTTCCAAATACCAGTCAATATTAGCACAAAATCTTCAGGCTTCTGCTAGAAAGCTGAACATGAAGAGGAACTTCATCTTTCAGCATGAAAATGACCCAAAGCATACATCCAAATCAACAAAGGAATGGCTTCACCAGAAGAAGATTAAAGTTTTGGAATGGCCCAGCCAGAGCCCAGACCTGAATCCGATTGAAAATCTGTGGGGTGATCTGAAGAGGACTGTGCACAGCAGATGCCCTCACAATCTGACAGATTTGGAGTGTTTTTGCTAAGAAGAGTGGGCAAATCTTGCCAAGTCAAAATGTGCCATGCTGATAGACTCATACCCAAAAAGGCCGGGTGCTGTAATAAAATCAAAAGGTGTTTCAACAAAGTATTAGTTTAAGGGTGTGCATACTTATGCAACCATATTTTATTTTTATATTTTTTCTTCCCTCTACCTAAAAGATTTCAGTTTGTTTTTCAATTGAGTTGTACAGTGTATAGGTCACATTAAAAGTGGAAAAAGTTCTGAAATGATTTATCTTTTTCTAATTTTTTTACTGCACAGAAACCTGACATTTTAACTGGGGTGTGTAGACTTTTTATATCCACTGTAGATCACGAGAGAAACACAAAGTGGCCCTTGTATGCAGTCATCAAATCTATGTTCCTATCGTTAAATATAGGAACATAGATTTGATAGCAAATAAGAACCAAAAACGTTCATCTGGTCTGCCCATTCTGTCTACATAAACCTTTTGCTTAATTAAGCCTCACGATAGCCTTATGCTTATCCCGGCCATGCTTACATTTCCTAACTATATTTGACTCTTCCACTTCCACTTGCAAAAGTATCAAATGCTTTTCATACCTCTGCTTTTATCATCTTGCAATTTATTGTTGGAAATATGTAAATTGTGCAATAGTGCAATAAAAATATCGACTTACCGTATATACTCGAGTCGGGGCACCTAATTTTACAAAAAAAAAACAGTAAAAAGGTATTGAATCGAGTATAAGCCGAGGGTGGAAAAGAGGGTCCTTCCCCCTTCTCCTCCTCCTCCTTCCCCCCCCTATCATCATCCTCCTTCTCCTTCTTCCCCCTTATCATCATCTTCCTCCTTCCCCCCTTTTCATCATTCTCCTCCTTCCCCCCCCCTTATCATCGTCCTTCTCCTCCCCCCCCTTTTCATCATCCTCCTCCTTCCCCCCTTTTCATCATTCTCCTCCTTCCCCCCCTTATCATCATCCTCCTCCTTTTCCTCCTCCCCCCCCCTTATCATCATCTTGTTTCCCCCATAACCTCCTCCTTACTACACCCTCTCCAATCCCTATGCCCCTCGCCATTAGCATATGCCGGTACAGAAGACGTGCTGCGGCATCAGGATCAGCATCAGCTCATCGGAGGGATAGTAGCAAGTAAACAGGAAGGGGGATAGGGATTGGAGAGGATGTAGTAAGGAGGAGGTTATGGGGGAAACAAGATGATGATAAGGGGGGGAAGGAGGAGGTTGATGATAAGGGGGGAGGAGGATAACAGGGGGAAGGAGGAGGATAATGGGGGGAAGGAGGAGGATAATGGGGGGAAGGAGGAAGATAAGGGGGGAAGGAGGAGGATTTTCTTTTTTTTGACTCAAGGGGCTTTTTCTGCATAAAAAAATGTGCTAAAAAGTCGACTTTTACTCGAGTATATATGGTATCTACTACTTTTTCTGTGAAGTAGTACTTATTCACATAACCCCTAAATCTCCATCTTCAAACTTGAAATCATAATATCCTTGTTCGAAGGATACATTTGTACACACTAATACCACACATTCATATGTTTTAGGCAAGGATGCTAATGCCAGTGAGAGGAAGGCTGCAATGAAGACGGCTGAAGACTTCATAAAGCAAATGAATTATCCTGCTAACACCCAGGTACAATATTTTCAAAATAATATAGAATTAAACAGCTATGTGTGTTTGTATATACATCTCATTTAACATTTTCTGTATTTACCCTCTATACTGTGAGTCACATTTAGGCAATGCTGCAAGACTGTAAGAAACATTCATGCGTCTTGTCGCAACAAACAGCATAATTGTCTGTATCTTCCCCTTTCAGTGGAAAGTTGTAGTGCTAATATGATATAAATATGTATTAAAGCAAAAAGCTTAAGCACATACTGGGTAAAGAAGACTCCAATTTATTATTTTTATTATTATTAACTTTTATCTGTAATGAGCCAACATATTCCATAGTGCTGTACAGGGGATAAGAATAAGGAAATATACAATATTATACAATATTAACAACTCCAGAAAATGGAGGGCCCTGTATTGAGCTTTGAATCTTGTAAAAGGTGTTTTTCCAAAGCACCCTTCAAGAATGGAAACCTGCTACTTACAATCTAAAGGGAATGTAAGAAGCAGAAACCTGGTGAAGAACAGATACGTAATAGCAAGGTTAGGATGGAAGTGAGAGTTTACATAGCTAGGAAGGTGTGCAAAGTTAGGTTTTTCAATTAGTTGGAGAGGGAAGGGATCTGATAGAAAGTCAGTGTGAGGTAAATGTTATCTGCCCCTAGTGGTCAGATAATGTAATCTGCAAATGGGAATGTTAGGAGCCACATAGTTTGAAAACACAGCTTAAGTAAAAGTAGCTCTTGTGAGCATAAAAGAGGAGAGGAGAGCATGAAACGTGAGATGGTTATGTTGGAGACATTAAGTGGGAAAGTTGAGAAGAAGAGCCAGAGGAAAAGGGAGGAGGATATGAGAAAGAAGAAGACACAAGGGAAACATTGTGTAAACGATTAATAGGAATTGTTAGCAGGTGTTGCTAATTGATCAGCTGTAAGAAATTAGGAGTAAAATAAGGCGGGTGTGTGAGGGACAGGGAGGGGATTGGATCCAGCAGAGCAGAGAGACAGAGAGAGTCAATATAGTGGCTGTAAGAAAGAGTGAACAGGGCTTCAGCATGTGTTAGAGATAAGAACAATAAAACCAGGGATGATGGAAAGCTATGCAAACAATGAGGGAGAGGTAACAAAGAATACACAAGGTACACAAATAATCTAGAGAAAGTAATAATGTCAATAGTTATGATAATAGAGATATCATCATAATAATTTGATAAACAGTAAAAGTAACAGTAGCAGAGCTTCTTCAGCATCTCCAATACCTTAGCTATGGGGATATTTAGCAGTGGATCCAGAAGAGTAGAGAGACAGGGAGAGTCAATATGGTGGCTGTAAGAAAGAGTGACCTTTCTAAAAAGTGCAGCTTTACAACAATTGAAACATAAAATATATTAATTATAGTAAAAAAATCATAGTACAAGCCAAATAATTGTAAACAATAGAAACTAAAATATATAGATGGAAATGGCTCTACAACCTGTATCTACAGTATATATAAAAAAGTTACAAAAAAAGTATTTTAAATAATTGAAAATAGGGCCTGACTTATGTTCGTATTTTATAAAGGGAAGTATCTATTAATGGTAACAACTATTTGCTCCTTCCAAAGCAACTTCCCAAATTTCCTTGCACAGCTTCTCACTATTGTATGTACCGGATGAGAGGTGGGCTGTAATGTGGCAATCCTTATGTAAGTAAATCTGCAGTGTTGGAACCACAACACCCAACCCAAACTCTGTATAAACACCATGGGGCTCTTCCCACGTGAAGTTGCTAAATATACTATAACTTCCCTACTCAGGGTTTTACCGACAGTGCGGCCCACATATTTACTCTCTCTAAAAAGTAATGAGCTACAGAATGTGTCTTCCCATCAACCAGATACTCATTTCACCATACGGGGTCAGACCCTATCTTCCATTTATAATACTTTTTTGTAACAATATTTATATGGTTGGCGCGTTACAAATAAAGGAAGATAATAATAATAATAATAATACAGCTACAGGGTGTAGGGTCATTCCCACCTATATATTTTAAATGTAATCGTCAAGATTATTGTGGTATTCATTATGATTTTTTTTACTATCACATATATAGTTGTAGTAATTGCGAGTTTGGCGTTAACACTATTCTAAACATTACGGGCTTGCACATGCACAATTAGTGCTGAAGGCGCTCATTGAAAGGCCTGCAAGTTGCAGGTTTGCTGAGGTCTGCAATGAGCGCTTTGCGAGCCACTCCCCGCCTCTAACTTGCAGGCGTTAATGGCGAGCCTCTCCACCCCTATACTTTACGGGCCTCACAATGAGAGCTAGATCGGATTTAACCGCCGCCATTTTTTTTCAAACTCGTAACTCAGAAGCCGTTGGGAGGCCGCCCAAAGATATTAATTGAATAGGAAATTAGCTTTCAATGAAAGCTAATTTGCTATTAAATTGGCATCTTTTGGTGGCCTCCCAACGGCATCTGAGTTACGAGCTTGAAAAAAAATTGGCGGCCATGTTTTTAAGCCCATAACTCGGAAGCACTTTGCATTTTAAGGCACTCATCGCAAGGCCTGCAAGTTAGAGGGGGAGAGCCTTGCATTGTGTGGCAAACAACAGCATTGCGAGGCTTCACATTTTTTTGCTGTCATTTTTGAAGGGCAAGTCGCTAGTAATTAATAAAGATTATGCTTTGAATTATGTACATTTGCTCTTTTTCAACTGATCATTCATCTTTTATCTGCCGCCTGTTGTTCATGCACACAGTGTAGTACTATATACATACCACAGATTGCCTCTTAGTAGCATTTCTATACATGCTGATGAGAAAAAGTCTGTAAGTGGCTAGTACATGTAGTGCCAATAGAAATACCCTGTGCATGAACTGCTGGGGTAAACCTTTGTAGGGAATATTTGGAAGATTTCAGTGAGCAAAAACAAAGCTTTTAAACACTTGATAATAAAATAATGTTTAGATATGCAAACAAACACTTAGCTAGAATCTTCCATATCCCTTTAAGAGATTAGTCTTTATCTGCTGTAGGTGTTTTCAGTTTAATATTTTATGAGTCTACTTTTGTGGGTCTGTAGGAGGAGCAGTAGCAGCCAACAACCTAAAGAGCTTTAGGTTAAACAGTATAAATGCACAATAGTTACTTTGCATGCTACTTACCCAACCTTGAGAATCTGTGTTACCCTAGTACTAGGGGTTTGGGCTACAGTCATGTTCACTAGTACCTTAAGACAGTATTACTCCAGACTTCTTTTCTTTCTCCTGAACAGTGTTCAGCATCCTATAGTTGTAGAGCCATATGCCCAGATCAGTTTATGGCTTTTGTATCAGCACCAATTGCTAGAGTATGAATTAAAATCATTGTTGGCTGTTGAATTTAAATGAGTGCTCTTTAACATTTTGAATCTCTCTCTGCTTATTCAGAGTAACTAAGTTATGCGGATGGTCTTATATACCAAGGGCCTCATTCTATTATCGTCCGTAAAACGGCCGTAAGGCTGCGATTCCTTGCGGGGGTTCCGTTACCTCGCAATTCTATTAAACGGCCCCGCAAGGATCTCCTCTTACGGCCGGCCGTATATCTTGCAACCGGCCGTAAGCTCAGAAATCTTTAAAGTCAAAAATAAATTCAAGACAGCACTGTAAAGCTCTGTAAATGCTAGGGATCATATTGGGGGACATGAGGATTAGTAGTAACCCACTCTCAAGCTTGCACATCAGCCCAAATCCGAGTTTACATTAACTGTTTATTTTCCGGCCGCAGCGTGGGCGGGTCTGAGGTGCTCCAAGCCCTCGGGACTTTTTACATGGATATTTGACATAAATTAAAAAATAATTTATTTACGGATTTGAGTATAGGGGAATGTTGTGCTATTTTTGCTAACACCTACAATCACTTTATAGTCTCCTCAGAGTGCAGGATGGCTTTATTTCGGCTTTATAATGTGCTTAATTGGTGCTAGCGGGACCTTTTTCCTGCAAGTAAGCTGCGGCTCGGTTTTAGCCTTGCAGAGAGGGTTCCCAGGGTAATAAAATAGCAACCAGGCTTTTCTTGCGGCCGAAACTCTTGCGGACGTTTTAGATCAAAGGCTTTCCTCCGGCGCGTGCGGCCGCAAGGGATAGCAAGGTGCCGGCCGCAAGCCTGCCGGAATCCCCGGCCGGAGGGGAATAGAATAGCCGAATAGCTTGCGGCCCCGCATCTCCTACGGCCGGTAATAGAATGAGGCCCCAAGTCATTTAGATACTTTGCTGTAAGTTAAATTGATTGTTGATGTTTAGTCGTCCAGTTGTGTCAGACATTCCATGACCTTATTGACAGCAGCACACCTGGCACATCTGTCAGCCACTGCCCCTCTGAGCTCCATGAAGCTGATGCTCATTTCTTCAATTGCCTCATCTATCTCCGCCTCTTCAGTCCCCTTCTTTGTGTGCCTTCAATCTTTCCTAGCACCATAGTCTTCTCTATGGATTCCTGTCTTCTTAATATATGGTCTAAGTATTTGAGATTTACCTTCCAGTCATCAGTTTGTCATGATTTTCTTTAGTAATAATTGACTCGATCTTCTTGCAGTCACATGGATTCTAATCAGTTTTCTCCAGCACCACAATTCTAAGGCTTCAGTTCTATGGCGCTCAGTCTTCTGTATGGTCTACATCTCACATCCCTATGTTACTAATGGGAATACCATAGTTCTAACTATGCAGACCTTTGTTGATATTTTAATATCTTTGCTTTTTAATAGCTTGTCCAGACTTGAGAGCTTTTCTCCCCAGAAGCAAATATCTTTTAATTTCATGGATGCATTCACCATCTGCAGAGATCATGGAACCCAAGAAAAATAAAATCTGTCACTGACTCTACTTCTTCACCATCTGTTTGACTGGAATTGAGATTGTTTTTTGCCATGATCTTTGTCCTTTTAACATTGAGCATAGATCACATAGATAGTATTTTTTATATTAAAAGGTTTTGGAGGCCTGCTCTTGAAACTCGAGTGCTTTGGGTCTCCTACTCCAGAGAAACCTACTATACAAGAACTGGTATACATTTCTGTTGTTTTTTTTTGTCCTGGTTAACTATATTGATTGTGTTTGTCATTGTATAAGCGGTGTGACATGAAGGCTAACAGGGCACTGTTGTTCCAGACTTTCTATTGTACATTTATATTTTGATTTTTGATTTATATTTTGCAAACATTTTTTTCCATGGAAAATATATAGACTTTAGAAGAAGAATAAACCAGCACTCATTGTGAGCCTGTTATCTTGATTCTCTATCAATATTTACATTCAAAAGAATGTGGATAAAACCACAAGGTTGCTGCAGTGCAGAGATTCACAAGGCAACCTTCTCCTTTTTCCTTTAACATGTCAGGGCAGAGGAGCAAATAACAAGCCCATCCCTGGGTCTCTTCAGTGTAATTTTTCTGTACTATAGACCACTTATTTTTCATGCAGATTTATAACATTTGATCAATGTTCTTTTGAATGTACTGTAGAGAATTTTAGATTAAAGTGGCCTCTTAAACTTGAAAACAACATAGTTATGTAGTGATGAAACAGTATGACTCTTATTTTTAAATCACATAGCATTTACTTACCTATAGCTCCCCCTGGTGGCTTAAAGAAGAGGCCTAGTAGACATGAAAGCGTTTAATCATTGTTTTAGAATAAATAACGGTAGTTATGTCTCACATATTTTTTGAGGGCCCATAGCTTAATTTCCTAGTTTTAAGTAGTTTTACGTTCCTAGTTTTTAGGTTTTTCTTTACACCAAAATGAAAACATTTAATTCAGTAAGTCAGATGTTTCTTTCAGTATTTCAGAACTAATTTTCCCACAGATCTGTAATCTAACTCTCAAAATATGATAGAATTAATATTTCATATTTAATTATTAAATAATTTCATGACAGCTATTGATTTATCCATAATATTTATTATTATTTTTTCTTAGATACAAGTGCTCCCAGAAGGTGGTGAAACACCTATCTTTAAACAGTTTTTCAAAGACTGGAGAGATAAGGACCAAAGTGAAGGCTTCGGAAAGGTGTATGTCACAGAGAGGATTGCGAAGATCCAGCAGATTGAGTTTGATGCATCCAGGCTTCACGAATCCCCAGAAATGGCTGCTCAGCACAACATGGTGGACGATGGTTCAGGCGATGTAAAGGTATTCTTAGCTAGTTCTATGGAGAAAGAAACAATAACATATTTACATGAAACTGGAAGTTTGCATCTCTGAACAAGCTCTTGAGAATGTTTTATGATAAATGCAGACATGTCATTTTATGGGATTTAAACTGTTTACATTGTTACCTTCTCAATAAGGCAACAACATATACCCACATTGTCATTCAAATGTGACACAGCCACTAATGCACATGGTACATGTATGGCCACTGATAATGATGTCACTGACACCAGCTGCCAATCTGACTCCACTGAAATACAAAGAAATCATCTGACATAGTAGATAGCACAGACACCCAGTGCCACACAGACACACTGACAGAATTAAAGCACACACAGTCCTACATCCTATATAGACCCACCAACAGATTGACAGACTGACGTTTAAAGGACCACTTTGTGGTCTTATAAAGAGTCTCTAAAGACTAGTTAGGAAAGGCTTCATGAGAACAAGACTCATTATTACATTGTTATAAGTATTGTGGTTGTAGTGGACCAGCCCAGGGGGGAGTGTCAAATTCCAAGGCACTACCCCAAAACATATTAATAGTGGGGAGCAGTGTACACTGAACAGCTAGCCATGCACAAACACATTTCTACTCACCACCCACCATATATTTTGCAGTTGTATGCCATTTTGGATAGGCCTCCCATCTGGCTCACTCCACTCCAGCTACAATGCTTCATTAAGGGGTGGAGAGATATGGAGCTTATATAACCTGGGGACATGATTGAAAAACAGTAATTAATTAATTAAATGCACGGTAAAGGTTTAATAAAGTTTAACTTTCTTGTCAAACCTCACCTAAATATTCTTTAGAGAGCCCTTTACAACCTATTGTCTACAAGTAATAATATAAAATGAATGACTTTGTGAACTTAATGGACTTCTAGCTCCAAAAGCTGCACAAGACTCAGATGCCAGTGTAAAAGGTGTATTCATGGATAGCTGCAACCAGACACACAAAAGGACCATGGAAGCACATGATTAATCATTACGTTTATATTATAACTTGTGTTAAAGTATAGAATAATTAAGAGTGGTGTAAATATCCTTGCATCAAAGGACATGACAAAAAAGACTTGTTTGTATATTATGGACCATGGGACCTGCCCTGTTGTATTTTTGTCTCTCTCTTTGGTGTGTGAGTAATAGGACACATATACTACATACTTTATAAGCCATATTTAAGTATTTTGTATAATTTGTTAAAATTAATAAATAAAATGTGTTAAGCAATATCTTATATACCTATTCTTGTTTGCCACAATGCAACATTGGGTGTCTCAAATGCAGGATCTTAAAATAATATCATTTGTTTACATATTTTCATTTGTAGACTAAATTGATTTAAGTTTTAAAGGGCCACTGAAGTGCCGTATTTTATAGTATACATTTATTTTTTTTTAAAACATGACTTTTTTTTTGTAAATAAATAAATGAATACAAATACAACCCTTAAAATTTGATTATTGTATTACATTTTGCTTTAAAGGACCACTGTGGTCAAAAATGTAAAGTAGCTTCTTGAAGAGCTATCCTTCAAAAAGTCAACATATATTTAGAATGTCAAAAAATACAGCCTGTAATTTACTACTTATATATATAACTTATTCTGCTGTGGAAACACCATTTTAGATTCCAGTAATCTACTTCCTGGGGTGGGAGAAGACTGAATACACAAGAAGTTTCTATCTGCCCAATGGGAGCTTGGCGTCTACATCAGGCAGTTATCTCAATATGTTCTCTCTTTAATTTTGAAAGGTAGACAATGAGTTGTACAGGCTCCAAATATTGATGTAATTATTTAAATTGCAGCCTGTATTTAGAACATGAAAACGTAACATACAATATTGTACATGTCATATAAAATAACTGTTGAACCGTTTCTCTTTAGATATGGAGAGTGGAAAGCAATGGGAGAATTGAAATAGATCCAAAAACATACGGCCAATTATATGGCGGTGACTGTTACATTATATTGTATACTTATCCAAAAGGACAGATTATTTATACCTGGTAAGTTATTAGACTGTTCTTCTACAAAAAAAAAAAATGTGTTGTATTATTATTATTAGATTTTTATTATGCATAGTTAATTACCACTATCATATTCATACATTGGGTTTCATATGTTTCTAATAAAAAATATAAGTCTTGTGGCCTTCCTGGATATACAGTGGATGTTTTTTCAGTCACCATAACATATTTAGTGTCCTAGTCTTCAGTTGTCATGAGTTTACTTACTCGCCGAGGAGATCACATGTGCAGAGAGAGCTACTTCTGAGGTTGGGGTGTGCTTTCTATTAATTCACAGACTAAGGCATTGATGTGGGGGTGATATAGGTGAATTGATGAATTGAAAGCATCAATACACGTGTGCATGTGCCTGGGGTATAGTAGCAGCTTTCATACCCCAGATGTAGGTGTCAGGGAGTTGGTGGAAATCATGCTGGTTTTTATCATTTATTTCCTCACAATGCTCAAACTTTTGAACATCTTATATACTATTTATTAACTTAAACTAAACTAATAAACTGAAGAAAAAAAACCTTTATTGGTCATTACAGTGATGCTTTGATGTATTCCACCAGTTCTGGTGTGTTTGTGTTGTGCCAACCTCCATTAATTTTATGAGCTTTTGTTTTGCCAAAACTGTATACTTTCAAACAAAGGAATTCTAAATTGGTTTGTTTAAATGTTTCTGTATTTTTTATTTATCTTTTTTCTTTTTCTTTTTTTTTCTTTTTCTTTTGTTTTCTTTTGTTTGGATAAACGTATAAATGTCTGATTTTATGTAAACCTAATAAAAATAAAAAAATAAAATTCTAAATTGGTTTAATATGTCTTGTTTCCATTTAATTCTATTTAGGCAAGGAGCTCAGGCAACTCGAGATGAGTTAACAACATCTGCCTTCCTCACAGTGCAGCTGGATCGCTCTCTTGGGGGCTTGGCTGTTCAGGTTGGTTTTTCTCACCATCTCAAATTGCACATTTCTGCACTAACAAGTAAAAATGACTAACATATTCTTTTTTAAAGCAGGTCTTCGTGGATTTCAGTACATGTAAATAAATATGACCACATAGTTATTATTGAGATATTGCCATCATATTTTTTATTTCAGATGGAGGGAACATCTGTTATTGGGTAAATTAGTGTCTTCTCAACTGTTAGAGGCCATAAGATTATGTTTTATGTTTGGAAATAGCCTGTCAATCATGTTTCTCCATCCTGTCCCAGAGGTAATGTGAAAAAAAGTAACTTTTTCACTATGAACAGAGTTCACTTTGTACACTTATAATAGAGAGTGTTGGCAATACATTTTATTTATAAATATGAACCAAAAATTATTCCTTAGCTTTCTTCGGCATTCATCCAAAAAACCCTTTGATTGTCGGTGCAACCAAGGTCTTCAATTTTATTATTTGACTTGCGACTTGGACGTGAAAAATTACGGCAATAAAATTTGAAGCCTGGCAATGCTGTTTGCCACACAATGTGAGGCTCTCCCCCCTCTTACTTTCGGGCCTACTGCACTCATTGCAGAGTCCGTCAAGCCCGTAACTTTCAGGCCTCGCGATGAGCGCCTTCGGCCTGTAACTTTTAACATAGCGTGACCGACAAATCGATACTAAACCAACTACATATATGACTAGGAAATTGCCCGTCAAAAATGTGGGGAATAAAATTGTAAGGCTGTCAATGCTGTTGGCCACCCAATGTGAGGGTTTTATTCCTCTGAGCGCCTTCAGTGCTCATTGCGAGCCCTGTGCTGAGCACCTTCGCCACTTATTGCATGGCTCGCAATGAGCGCCTTTGTCGCCCATGTACTTCAGCTTTCCTGCTTTGCAATGATCACCTTTGTTTCGTCTACCTTCAACTTTTGTGCTTGGGAATGCCATGTGTCTCTTTTCACCATCTCCCACCTGTCCCTTCCCTGTGTGTTTCTCTTCTGTGTGTCTGCTGAATGTTTGCATGGCGCACGCTGACTGGCTTTGTTTTTATTTTCAAAGTCCCGCGTGCCTGGCGTTGTTCGTGTAAGTCTTATACTGTCCTCGCCATTGTGTATTTTCTAAGTCCTGCGTGCCTGGCGTTGCTTAGCCTCGTTTTCATCCTGTTTCAGACTTTTTACAGTTTTCGTCCGCCATTTTTTTCTTTGCTTAGCCAATTTTCGACTGACGAAAAATGCCAGAAATAGCTCAAATTCACTTGCAACCTCACCCCCAGGCTTACTGGCTCTCCCCCTGTGCTGTGTGTGTGAGTGTGTTATTGTTTTGCTTGATACAATCTTGGGCGTTAAATTAGCAAACTGCGATCCTCGCAATCAGCGTCAAAATGCCCCATTTCTTGCCTGCTATCACGTGCATCGAAATGAGCGCCTTCTGGGCTCATGTCTATGGTGTTTTAAAGTCCTGCGTGCCTTCGGCGCTCATTGCAGCCTAAGTCCCGCAGGCTCTTAGTCAACTGCTCTCCTCACTTTGCGAGGGACGCAAATGCATTACCAACATTGCAAAGGTCATGTGATACTATCGAATTGCCCGTCAAAAAGTACGACAATAAAATTTGAAGCCATGGCAATGTTGTTTGCCACAGAATGTAAGGCTTTTGCTCTTCTGAGTACCTTCATCGCTCATTGCGAGCCTCGCACCGAGCTCCTTTGGCGCTCATCGCGTGGCTCGCAATGAGCATTGCGAGTCTCTCCCATCATGTATTTTTGCTCCTCTGAACACCTTCAGCGCTCATTGCCAGCCTCTCCCCTTGTGTACTTTTGCTCCTCTGAGCACCTTTAGTGCTCATTGTGCGTCTCTCCCCTCGTGTACTTCAAGTTTTGTGCTTTGCAACGATCATCTTCGGCACTCATCGCAAAGACAAATATATAAGTACAGTGTTAAATATACAATTTTTTTAGTGCAGTGTAAATTAGAAAAATGTTTTAGGTCTCAGAGCATCATAAAGTGATGTAAATATGTAACTGCTTTGAGAGTCCTATCGCTGTCAGCCAATGAGCAGTAATCCAGATATATAAGTGCAGCGTAAAATGTAAACATTTTTTAGTGCAGTGGAAATTCTAAATTTTTATTTTTCATTACTAATTAATAATTATTAATTTAATGTACATTAATAATTAATTAGTAATGAATAAATGTATTAGGAAGTCCAAAGCATTAATGTATTCATAAAGTAACGGCAGTGTAAAATATGCAATTTAGCGTATTTATATTTTTTATATATATATTTTTTTTTTAATAATAATTAATTAATTAATTAATTAATTAAAAAATTAACGTACTTTACCTATTTCTAATTAATGTATCCAGCAATCAATATCCTGAAGAGCAGTTGGACTGTTGCTGACCTGAGGAGAAAGTGTCAGCAGTGTGCCAAGTGTGCAGTATAAATAGGCTGCGTGCGCGAGGGCAAACCGTTTGTTTAGTCGGGTGAAGCGCCATTTTAGAATCATAATGTTGTTAGTTGCAAGTTAGTGTTGTAAAATTGTGTATTTTGTACCTCGTACGTTCCTGGGTAAAAGTGCCTGTCGTTGTTTTGCGCGGTTAGAGGTGGTGTAGCCTCATTTTCGTTTTTTCCAGCCGACAATTTTTTTCTTGCTTAGTTGATTTTTGAGGGCCGGAAATTTGGGCTACGTTTTAAAACGTAGCCCAAATTTAATGAGGCTGATAGTTGATAATAAAGAATTGTTATATTTTGGGAGAATTAACTACAATATATGAGGGGTGGGCAGCTGAGTGTCCGACCTTGTTTCATCTTATCCCTTCTTCAAATAGATCTGTTTTTATACCCTCATATCTTTGAGTAAGTTTAGGACTTTATCCCTATTTTAATACTTATATATTAATTTATATCTATTCATGGTTAGTTCCAGGAATGGAATAACCTGGGAGATGGCTCCTAGAAAGTCTTCCTGGCTTGTAAGAATTATATATTTTTGTTGACACTGGGTTAGTCTAATTACATTGATACACCAAACCTACCAGATCTTGGGTGCAGACAGATGCAAGAAGGTGGTCCACCGCTGCATACATTAGGAAATGCACAAAACTGGATAGATTCTTGCCAAGTTACATATGGATTGTACCATATTCCTAAATAGAAATTCATATTATTCAAAAAGGATATGAGCACAGGTGAATTAGTTATGTAAAATCAAATGAAGTGTATTTTGGACAAACACTCACATTATACATCATGGATGATAAGCAGGATTTTAACGTTGACACCATATACAGTACACTTCACTAAATAACAAATTATATTATAAATAAGTGCACACACATTTATTATCATACACACATTAACGCAAGATGCTTTTACACAATATAAAATAAATAATTGTAGCCTTTAATATAAAACTACAGTTTTGCATTAATGATAAGGGGCATTTTGTCTTTGTTCCTGAAGGAATCTGAAGTATGTGACAAATACATTTTATATTTCAGGAGCTCTTTAGCTCCATATTATTAAATTGGTGTTTTAATTAAAGAAAATTATGTTTATAAAATGCTTAATAAGCTTAATTAAAAGACACAAAAATGCAAATAAACAGCCTTATTAAATTGCAATTCGGCCAATTGAATAGGGCTCTATTTAAGCACAGAACATATTTATTTTACAGAAGTTTTTAGTTGGTGATCTTCTATCCAAAAGCAAAGTCTTAACTAACTAAAAACTTCTGTAAAAAGAAATATGCTATGTGCTTATATAGAGCCCTATTCAATTGGCCAAATTGCAATTTAATAAGGCTGTTGCTTTTGAGCTGCCTTCTAATCCCATCCCAAAAGTAACATTGCAATGTGCCACCACCAAGAAATACTTTTTAAAATATAAGAGGAGCATCACATTCATTATTAGTAATTTCCTACTATATTTATTTGCAGTAAATATTTAATTTTTAGTTAATCATGTAAAACATATTTATACTGGTGTGTAGAACTGAAATCTTCACATTGCTGGAGAGCTCATGTGTCCCTTCATAATAGGCAGTAGGAGATGTGCAGCATTTTGGGTCCAGACTGCTCTCAGGTATCAGGAGGGTGAGCTTTGCACCTTTACATCTTCAGAATGAGGAAGCAAGTGAAGTGAAGATTGCTATATATTAAAGTGGCACAGCATATGTTCCAAATATGGTATCATTTAATATTGTTGGCAATAGCAAGTACTTTATCAGTTTAATATTATTTTTTTTAAAATAGCATTTCCTACATTAAACTAACACTGGAGTTTGTCATTTTAAGCTGTCAGTCAGTCTTTTATGGTCCATCAACAAACAGAGATTTTAATCTTATATTAATGAAAGATTATTGCTATTACTGAGGAGTTGTGTCCATTTCCTTGAGTCCATTGACCTGCTAAGCATGCTCCCCAAGGCTATTTTGTCCAGCCAAATTAAATAATGACAATAGACTCAATGCCTAAGGTGCTAATCAGTAATGAATGGCAATGATCTAGCATTAACAAACGATTAGAATCTCTGCTTTTGAGTGGATCAGAATGACTAACTAACAGCTCAAAATGGTAAAATTCAGTTTTTGTTTACTGTAGGAAATTACATTTTGTAATAGGATTGATAACGTACTTGTTATCACCTGTAGTTTTTACTAAGCGTCCCAAGTATCTTGCATTATCTCCTGATTTACTATGTACTATTTCCTATGTGGGATAAAAACCCTTCTCACATTATTTCAGCTCTTATCACCATATCTCAGGTGAGAAAGTGCCTACTAAATTCCCCCACTGTCTGTGCATTACTTAGATTGGCCACTAGGTGTCGCACACGTCTTCCTCTACCAAACTTTTGTCAATACAGGTCTTCATATGATCTGTATATATGGTTCTTTTGTTTTTTTTTTTCATTTAGCATTTGGACCATTTTATTTTATTACTTCTCCACCCCTAGTATTAAAGCATCACTGTAGCAACACAGTTATAATATGCTTTTTTTAAAAGAATTTGACTTGATGATGTGCAAAAATGTTTTTACACAATATAAAATAAATAATTGTAGCCTTTCATTTAAAACTACAGTTTTGCATTAAAGATAAGGGGTATTTTGTCTTTGTTCCTGAAACTATTTGAAACTTGGGAACAGTGGATTTAGATAAGATCTGTATTCACTTAAATACATGATTTCCAATCTACTTTACAATAGAACGTAAAGGCAGAGTAAACCCCTATAGCATAACCCTCCTCCTCATGCTACAGACAGACTGGCAGTTTAAGATGGAATCCCCATGATAGAAGCAGTTTTACTAAACATCAGTGGTCCTATTAGTCCCCATCACATTACTATTTTTGTTTTTTTAAATTGTGCGATATGTAAAGAAATGCACCTGGAGTAAAATATAGAGCATGTGATTTATTTTTGAGAAATATGGTTTATTTCCTGGCCTTTATTTAACATATACAGACTTTTCAGGAATCTTAGAACCTGATCCTGATGTTTTAAACATTTTATAACACATTTTCTGGTAATTTATTACATTATTAATGTAAATGGGTAACATTACTTACTCATAATTCAGGGTGCCTCTTTTCCTAAACCATGAGTAAAATGAGTAAGTAGCATTATCCATTTTATTTTTATATATAATTTATTATTTTTACAAAAACACAAAAATGCATTCATAGATTCAGCAAAACTATAGGTCATAAAAGACCCACAAAGATCAATTACATCATAAAAAGTTAGTTCCTTTTGTTTAGCTTCATGTAACATAACAACAAATAAACAGTCTTTCCATTCACACCTATCCCCCCCCCCCCCCCCCAAGTGGTATAGATTCCCAGCTCAGATGTCAAATTACCATTTTTTTTAGCTATCACTATTGTCGTGATACAGACTATACATCATGTATGAGTCCCAAATCTGCCACTTTTTACAAATTTTTACTTTTGGCTTCAAACCATTAAAATGCAAAGTTTCTATTTGCCTATTTTTGGACACTATTGTAAGCACTTCATTCCATGAGGGGGTCTTCCCCTGCTTCCAATATTTTCATATTAACCACTTGGAGACTAATAAGCCATGTGAAATTATCAATCTTTTAGCCCACGGAATACTCGTCTCCAAGATATGAAAGAGAGCAATCTTAGGATCAAATTTACTTTAGTCATTTTGGACAACTGGGTAAGACAATTTTCACAAAAGATTTTAACATGTTTACACTCCCACCAAATGTGGGAGTGAGAGCATACTTCATTGCATCCTCTCCCCTCATCGATATCTTTTAATTTTAATGGTACCCAGTACCATCTTTGGATTACTTTGAAGTAGAGCTCTCTATATGTTGTGCATTGGGAAGTTGCCTTAACTAATTTTAAGCCACTCCACCATGTAGCTTGCAGCAAGTCCCAGCCAAAGTCGATCTCCCATCTAACAATTCTTTCTGTCTTGCCTCTATGATTGAGATTATGTAATATCCCCTGACACTTAGCCACTTTATGTGACCAATTGTCTTTCAACAATAAATATTCAAACTTTGAAATGCCTTGCTCATATTCCTTTCTATAGTTCAATCTATCCAATGTACTTGTCATTGTCATAAAGGCCAACCAAGTAAAATTATTCAAATGATATTCCCTTAGAAGAGCCTCATATGAGTATCTTTCTTCTTTAACATAAATGTCCTTAATTCTTATAACACCCCTACTTTTTAGACACTCTCCAATATTTGACATTTTCTTGCAAAATATTAAATCAATTGGAGCTGCTAAGGAAGGTACACTTAAGAATTTGTTCCTGTGGCTATACCAATATTTAAGTATTGACAGAATACCATACAGAACATTTCCAAACCTAGTTATATCCAAATCTGGGAGCAATAAAAATAATTCTCTTGTGAGACTAGGTGTTAGATCTTCTATCTGTATCCATTTTGCTGATAAATTAAGACTACTCCAACCTATCAGATGTGAAATAATTATAGATTCATAGATATCCTTAATCGAAGGAAGGGCTATACCTCCTTTCTCATACTTTCTTCTCGTAATTTCTAGTCTTATTCTTGGTCTTTTTTTTATTTTAAATACATTTGTTTATAAATGTCTGATAGTTCTCTAAGATATACTTAGGAACTGTTTTGAGGTATGCTCCTTAGTATGTACTTTATTTTCGGTATAATCACCATGTTAATTGTGGATATTCTCCCAATCAATGACAGATTTTGATAATTCCAATCTATAACAGTTTTTCTAATGTGTAAAAGAGTTTTATCTAGATTTGTTTTCATTATATTCTTTATATCGTACAAGAGACTAATTCCCAGATGTGTTAAACTTTTATTTTTCCAAATTAACTGGAATAGTTGTTGAAATCTTTTTAATTACCCATACTCGATATTCTTACTGATCATTTCTGATTTATCTATATTTACTTTAAAGTATGAGACATATCCGTATACATCTTAGATCTTAAATAATTCCCTTATCAAATTCTCAGGGTCAGTTAATGTTAAAATCACGTCATCAGCAAACATGGATACTTTATAGCTCTCTTCTCCTATTGTAACCCCCTTGATTCTACTAGAAGATCTTATTGCTTCCGCTAACGGTTCCATCACCATAATGAAAATTAATGGTGACAGTGGGCACCCTTGTCTTGTTCCATTATTCAGGGTGATCAAGTCAGTTTCAAACCCCAGACCACTAATTGTGGCTTTTGGTTTTGAGTATAATGATTTAATTGCACATGAACCAAATTGGTCTAGACCAAATTTGTTGAAGACTGCCCCTATAAAATCCGAACTCACCCCGTCAAATGCTTTTTCAGCATCTAACGACAGGGTTAGTGTGGGAATACTATTTTTTTTTTTACCATGATAAAATATCTATAATTTTCCTTATATTGTCCGTGCCCTGTCGCCCACAGACGAAGTCCGTTTGGTCCTCATTAATTAATTGCAGAATTACTCTACTCAATCTTTTGGCCCAAATACTCGAATATAGCTTAACATCAACATTGATAAGAGATATAGGTCAATATTTTTTTATATTTTCTGGATCCTTGTCTGGTTTCAAAATGTTAGATATTCTAATCTCTGTCATTTCTTGGGGGATATTTCCCTGGGTTTTGAAATCATTAAACATTCTACATAAAGGAGTTTTTAATTCCTCTAAGAAAATCTTATAATAGCAATTAAGGAAACCATCTCTCCCTGGAGCTTTATATTGTTTTAAATCTTTAAATGCATTCACTATTTCTTCAGGTGTAATTTCCTCGTTCAAACCCTCTAGGTCTCTATTAGAAATTCTTGGCAAGTTTATTTTATCTAGAAATTCAAGAATGTCTGATTTGAGTTTTTTTTTTTTTAATTTACCTCATTTTATATAATATAAAGAGATTCATAATATTTTGAAAAGATTTTCCCAATTTCTATCGGTTGAGAGTGTATTACATTTTCTTGATCCCTTAATGTTTTAATTCTTTTGTGCATCTCCGGATTTTTTAATTTCTTAGCTAGAATTTTTCCGCCTTTATTTCCCATTTGATATTGGGCATGTTGAAATCTCCAAATCATGTTATCTGTCCCTAATTGGATAATCTTTCTTATCTTGAGGGTAACTTCCTTAATTTATGACTTTGTAGCCTCTTTTGGATTTGTTTTATCCAGTAGCTGCAATTTATTCGTCTACATATAACTCCCTTAAGGTTAAACCTCTTTTAATTTTTTCTGCTGCAGCTTTAGAGATAAGAATCCCTCTCATAAAAGTCTACACCAAACCAAGGAGTTTACACACTTCTTATTTTCATTGGATTCAAAAAAGAATCCAATTTGTTTTTTAAGATACCCAATCTGATCTTTCAATTTAAATAGAGTCGGATCCATCCTCCATTGTTTTCTGCACCCTTCCATATTTCCTTCCCTCAAACTCAAAAATATTGAAGAATGGTCTGACCATGAAATTTCATTTATTGTTATATTATCCACTCTGGCCAAAGTCTGTATATCAGTTAGAAAATAGTCTATTCTTGTATAAGATAAATGGTGTTTGGAATAGAAAGTATAATCTCTTTCTACTGGATTTGTTCTCCAGACATCAAACAAGTTATGAGTTAACATTAACCCACTACATTTTTTAGCGACCTCTATATAGTAGGAATCTGGAGCTGCTTTAACAGAGGAGGATCTATCCAAGATCGAATCTGCCACTATATTATAGTCCCTGCAGAGGGTCAAAGAGCCTCTGCAGATTCTAAAGACCTGCCTAAAAAGTTTTCTCACAAAATGTACTTGTTGTTTATTAGGGGAATATCAGTTTACTATAGTATAATGCGCATTATTAATCTTACCCACCCAAATTATGTATCTTCCCTCTTGATCTATGATTTTATGTTCTTCTTGGAGAGCTAGATTTCTACAAAATAAAATTGAGATCCCTCTTGCTTTACTTTTAAACATGGAATTTATTGGTTCTAAGTATAATTTGCTATACATTTTTGGAATTTTACCTGTTTTCCAATGGGTCTCCTGAAAACAGGCAATGCCTGCCTTATATTTAATACATTCCAGGATTGCTGCATTTCTCTTAAAGGGAGTATTCATACCCTGAGCATTATGGGACATAATTACTAGTTTCATTTGATCATAATAATAAACCTTTCTGTCTGAGCTCTATACCACTTCCCTACTTTCCCATTCACTCCACCCATATACATTCTAACATATGACCTTCTGAGATCGTTAAGATTAAAGCAATTCTCAAAAGGGCCCTCTTGGGCCGACCTCACTTTAGGAGGTGACTGGCAGAACAATATCATTATGGAACCCACACAGGCTCCGCAGGAAGACATATTATCAGTAAGTAATCCAGGAGGGCTCCCTCCTCCCTTCCCCTCTTTCCATTAATTATTGCATCTACCTGAGGCGGGGAAACCGGGATAGAACAATTCATAATTAATAGTCTATAACTAACTGTGTTTTGTATTCTAAGCAAATAATAAAAAACATATTTTTCTTTCCCAAATCATTATCTTATCTCTATCTTTGTTTTAAGCAACAATAAAAAAACAAAAAAACTAATAGTGATACCTTTGTTTAATAATTGTGTCTTTTATTTCATTTTCTAGACTACTCTAATGTTAAATCCCTTTTATCACATGGAATTATTATGGTTATCAAATTTATATTCTAATTTGTTTCAAACTGTGAAAAAGAAAAACAAAAGAGAGAGAGAGAGAAAAGGGAGAAATTCCATTCCCCCTTCCCCTTTCTTCTCCCTTAACTATATATCAATTTTGTGAAAATGTGCTTATTTAAATATCCCAATTTGCTCGCCCCATCCAGATTCATTTTTCCAAAAAAAAGAGTGTAGGTCTTATTCTCTTAGATCTCTCATTAACTCAATTCCCCATTCCTGTAGTTGTCTTTCCCCATCTTTGACTGTGTTAATAGTATACCAAGTTATATCTTTTTTAGCAAATATTTTAACGGGGAAACCCCATCTATAGATCAAGCCCTCTTTTCTGAAGGTTTTAGTAATTCCTGAGAACTCTCTCCTTCTTGATAAAGTAGATGGGGAAATATCTGGAAATAGCTTAATACTAGAAAATGGAGTCTCTAAACAGCCTTTTTTAAACATAGCTCTTAATACCTTTTACTTAAAATTAATCGAGTGGCATTTCACTATGACATCCATTGGGAACTTAGGCCCTCATTCTATTGCAATTCGGCCAATTGAATAGGGCTCTAAATAAGCACATAGCATATTATTTTTACCTAAGTTTTTAGTTAGTGAAAAACTTGCTTTTGGATAGATGTTTACTAACTAAAAACTTATTTAAAAAAAATATGTTATGTGCTTATTTAGAGCCCTATTCAATTGGCAAAATTGCAATTGAATGAGGGCCTTAGTATCCAATCTAGACGGCAGCGGCAATCTGTGTATTAAATCTAATTATATTTCCCCTTTAATCTCACATCCAAGCAATGCACAAAAAAATCTGTGTAACATGTGCTCTGAGATCTGTATTAGGAACAGATTCCTGTACACCTCTTATTTTTAAATTAAACCTTCTAGAGTAATCCTCTACTTTCACAATTTTAGAGTCCAACTCTTAGATTCCTTGTTCTAATTTCTTAGCTTAACTCCGAATAATCCTGTGTTTGTTTTTCTACTTTTTTCTCTAAAAGTTCCACTTTTACATTTATTTTCCTGATATCTCTTGTATTATCTACAATTTGTTGTCTAAATTCTGAAATCATAGATGATTGAAAATCAGCCAGTATATCCTTCATTTTTGTCTCAGTCAATATCTCATCTTTTATATTTAGTGTTTCTCTGTGCTTCCCTTGCGGAGTAGATATATTTCCATTTGTTGAATCTTCCAACAGGGACATATCTGTATGAGTAAGGTCTAATTCGGAGTTCTTGTTTTGAGATAGAAAGAAGCTTGATGCAGATTTTGCTACTACTGATTTTTGGTCTTTTTTCATTTTTTGTGTGTTATTTTCTCTTTTCTTTATTATGAGATTTTCCCACTCCTCCTTTGATTTACAACTGGATTAATAGCCTTTGAAAGATAAATAGATTTATTGTATATATTGTTGCTACTCCTTTGGTGCTTTAAAAGGATGTATCCTTTCTTTATTTTGCTCGATTTTGTTACCAGAAATATCAATAAATCAGCACCTTTTTTTATTTTCTTTATTTTTTATCCTTTACTTTTATTTTTCCTTAGATGGCAACATTTGTTCCTCATGTATTAATAGATCGATTTTATAGGTCTCTTGACTCAGGGATTATTTCCTTTAATCCAGGTGAAGAGGAGGAGGAGGGCTGGTGAAGAATGAATCCTCCTTGTTATTCACATCTCTCTGTAGGTTTCCCATTCGCCCCTTTCCTCCTCAATAAAATTCCATTTTCCAATAGCAACCTGAATTGCCTGAATTACTTTTATTAAGGCAGTCTCTCTTCACTCTTCCATAAGAGTTGAGTACTTCACACTTAGGTACTACATAGCTTATATAACATTTCCCATGGGTATGTAGCTGTTATTGGGAATCTAGGAGATTAGGGAGATTAGGGGTTAATTCATAGCTCTGTTATACCATTATACAGTGTAATTAATAGGTCCAAAATGTCCTTGATATTGATAGCTTCTACCCCAGGTGTTAATCTCTCCCTCTCTTATGTCCACTTTATATAGCTGTGTAATCCCACTTTATCAGTGTATAGATACTCAATCCCAATAGTCTCTCCTTTCCTTCCCCCTTGGTCACACTCAGGTCCTGGAGTGCCTGTGGCTCTTATCTCCCACTATAAAATGGAATTAATAGGTTTCTCCTCTTATCTGTCTCAGTTGACAGGGGAGACTGGCTGGCTGTTTACAGACCTGAACTTGGCTGTGGTATCCTCTTCCTACCTGCCTCCAGTGCTGGTGTGAGTGTAGGCAGGTTGTTTAAGGAAGCAGGTTGTCCTTCCAAGCCTTAGGGAACCTTTAGTAGAGGCTATGGGAGAGCGTGGCCATTAGGAGCCTTGCAATGCTTTTGCCATTGCATGCTGACCTCCTGCTTCCTCCTCACGCCGTGAGCGTGTTACTTTTTGCGTCACATCCGGTTCAGCCCTCGTCACACTGAGTTACAGATTGTTACATTGTTATTGGCACTCAGATATTATAAAGAGCCATTATCCATTTATTTTAATAATGTATTAGTAAAAAATGTTATAAAGTATTAGGAAACCTGTTTTTTTTGTGACTTTAGTGTTCCTTTAAAGGTCAAAATGTCAGTATGGGAAGTGAGGTTTGTTCCACTCTGCAGTCACAAGTTTTATTTTATATTCTAAAATGCACTTATTATAATGACAAAGAATCTTGGAAGCATTTGGCAATATCAATGCTTATGGCTCAGTTCATATGTTTACCAGATATTCAAGGGTGTAGGAAATTAAAAAGATCTGAGGGATAGAGTTTTAAAGACGAATATCCAAGCAGTGACCGAATGAACGAAGAGCAATATCACTACACGAGGAGCAGTAGCACTATATTGTTCTACAGTAAATGTGCAAACAAACAAAGGGTAGGAGGGTGTCTATTCTGAGTGGTATAGCTTTGTATTACATTATCTATGACAAAGGCAAGATGCAAGATATATAGCTGGTAATCAGAATTGTCAACTGCCAAACAATAGCTAGGTTAATATGTAGATTCCACGGGGGTCCTCATAGGACCCCCATGGCATGGGGGTTATTTTTATGCACCACAGAGGTACTTATAGGACATCAATGGCATGGGATTAATATGGACCTCTGTGGTACAGAGTTAATATGTAGATGCGTAATATGTAGATGGTCTATTGAGATCCCCATGGTTATTGAGATTAGTGGGGTTTGAGGGTTAGTGGTGGGGGGATCCCCAGGGTTTCCCATTTACTGTACTGTAAATGGGGGAATCCTGGGAATCCCTGTGCTCATAGCGAGTAGAAGTGCTAGGTATGTGTATGTAAGTATATGTAGTGTTAGGGTGCACATAGTTAACCCCTCAATTGTGTCGGATATAAGAAATCAAACCTTATATTGAGGTGTTATACTGTTTTTAGTGTCAGATCAGATGCTTGAATCGTTTCAAGAGGCATTTTTCTGCCTCTACAGGTGAACTGGAGTACACGTAAGTTTCAGGAGGAAAAAAAAAAGTTTGTCATGTAAAGCATTGTTAAAAGTGTTGGAATGGCTTGGAGGGAAATTTGAAAGTGACAAGTCGCCATAACTTTCAAAGTCAGCAATTTTATTCCCTATTCAGAGGTATTTTCCCACTGCGTTTAAAATTAAAGGGTATGCGATTGATAGGTTACTAACTGCCTAAGCAAAAGATTGTGATGGAGCCCCAACAACTTTAGCTGCTGTGCAAGACATGGGCATGAAAATATAGGCCCCCATTAAATTCCAAGCCCGTAATTACCTTCACACTGCCCGTATGTCTGTGGGTTAGAAATTTGTTACAGCTATGGATGTATTTAATTGACTCAACTCTGCAAGTACAGGCTCTCAGCCCCAACCAGCAAACCAAAATGTAGCCAATTAAATATCTGTAACTTTTACGGGCTCCATTACGGGCTTCTGTAATTGTAATTTGGACAATTGAATAGAGGCCATATTCAGTAAAAAAAATCTACATTTTAGCAGAACCTTCTTGTGCCTGGAAGCTTTTACTTCTTTTTTCAAGACATGAAAGAAAGGATACAGAGCAGGTCTTAAAAGTAAACTTGCCCGCTGTCTTAAAATGAACACATGTGAAGGAGGAGGACTTCTGATTGCTAAACTGAATCAACCAATGAGTCCACAAATCTCTTTCCTCCCTCCGCGCTCCTTCCACTACAGAATAGATAATACAAATTATCAGGCCACGTACCTCAGGCTCCAACCGAGCAGGAAATGGGGAAGACACAAACATTGAATGCTTCAGGCTGTCTATTAAAATAAAACAAAATGCCACTACACAGCTATTAATGTTGTTAGCTTGTTATATACTTGACACACATATGAAGTTTTTCCAAAGTACAGTTGTTCGACCGAGCTAGTTCTCCCTTTCAGTAAAATTACCATTTTGTCAGTTCTCCGTTGATGATAGAGATATGTATGAGTTAGTGAACTTCAGGGAGACTTTGCAGCCTAAAACATTAGAGCAACACATTACAATCATTGCAGAATAAATGGCTTGTGTAAGTACTTTTGAAGTTAAATCTATTCTTTGTTCACTATTAACAATAAAAAAGCATGTGCAAACAGCAGCAACAAAAGTCTTTAGCAGAAAATATATATAAAACACATTTCCCCTCAATAATGATGCTACTGCACTCTTTTCTTTGCCTTGGACACTATTGTATTAATTATGCAGGTCAGATTACCCGGAGCATACTAACCCCTGGCTAAACCTACAGAGTAAGTGAGCATGCTCAAGGATATCTGGCCTGCATAATTAATGCAAACTAGACAATAGAGTCCAGGCTAAAGAGAGTGGTAGGGGTATTACTGAGGGGAACCATGTTTAAATTATATTTCCTGTCTAAAGCCTTTGTTTGCTGCTGGTATGTTTTGTAATGTTAATTAATTGTGATGAAAAATAGATTTAACTCGAAAAGTGCTTATATTGGCCTTTTAAGTTCTTATAGTTAAATGATGAAGAAAGATATTTTCAAACTGTTGAAAAACCAAAGAGCTCCAGTGTTATAAAACTGAAGATCTCAGAGTCCAGTGACCTTTTCTTTGGTTTCTAAGGTCTTTGAAGAATCCTTAGCACAGTTGTTTTGTGTTCAGACTCACTGTCCTTTTATAAGATGATTGCAGAGTCTCCTTTGCTCTATTTCTGTGGAACAGCTTTTGTTATAAAGTAGGTCACTCAGCAGTTTTCACAAAGCTACCAGTCGGAACATTGGATTTATTTTCAATAACACTTATTCCAAAATATAAAGCAATTCCTCTTCAGTTTTTATCAGCTGTGTCCAGCCATCAGTATGAACTAAATGATGTACATGCACATATTCTACATTCTCTTTATTATTAGTTTATCTTTGTAATAAAATAAAACAATTTATTATGTTTATGTGAACAAATTGCAGTTATAACATTCATGTTTTAATTGGAAAGTTAAAAGGCAACACTCAATAATATCTTTGCTTCTGCAAGTTATTGCTTATCAGTGTAATTATTTTTAATGTTCCTATTTAGATTTTTGTGTTAGACCAGAGATTCTCAACTTGATCGCTCAAAAACTACTAATGAGCCATATTTAGTCAGCACAGAGGTTACAGGGTCATGTGCAAGAAGAACATTATCCTTATTGGTTTAGGAAGAAGGGTATCCCCATGGGCTTAGGATTCAGATTGAGACAGAGCAAGTGTACAATGGGCAAAGGGTGAGATGACTCCTACATAGTGCTAGCCATTATAGCATAAAAGGGACCCCATTCAATTCCAAGCCCATAATTACCTTCATACAGACCGCATGTCTGCGGGTTAGAAATTTGTTACAATTCGGGCTGTATTGACTGAAGCCCGCAATTACAAGGCTAAAGCCTAAGGCCCTCATTCAATTGCAATTTGGCCAATTGAATAGTGCTCTAAATAAGCACATAACATATTTTTTTAAATAAGTTTTTAGTTAGTGAAAACCTTGCTTTTGGATAGATGTTTACTAACTAAAAACTTCTTTAAAAAATATATGTTATTTGCTAATTTAGACTCCTATTCAATTGGCCAAATTGCAATTGAATGAGGGCCTAAAACCGTAGACCATGAACCCAAACCATTTCAGGGCATGATCATGATCAATTAAGCAAGCCCATAAGTTCCAATTTAGAAAGAGCTAATAGTAAATGAGACCGTCATTATGATGACAGTAAAACTACAATCAATGAGTGCTTAGAAGTCCGATACGCGATCATACGCGCAATCCAGCAATGTAGAAATCAATAAAAATGAATGGAGAAACTGTTCTAGTCCATGTGGGGGGCCTGATATATATTAACTACTTGATTCCTGGGATTGGTATAACACAGAAATATAACGTAAAAAAAAAAATTATTGCAGATTTGGGAGCTTGAGACTGTTGTGCAATTAATTATAATGCCTTTAATTGCTTTCCCAGTATATTAAAGTACAGTTGTCTGTTTATATTTGCTTTTACAGTTTTACAATCAGGTGTTTAACCCACTTGCGAGTCCTATCTAGTACTCATAGAACTTTTTGATACATTTGCCATTTACGGGTTTAAAGGAAATTGCGGGCTTGTTGAATTGTTGTAATTGAATATGGATTAGCACTGGTAACATTGAGCTTATGATTTTGAGACTGTAACTCGCAAATGGATTGGGAGTAGTAAAATGTAGCCAATTGAATATCAGTAACGTTTACGGGCTACATTATGAGCTCCAGTAATTACAATTTGGCCAATAGAATGGGGGCCTAAGTCTTGTTTTTACACCAGCTCCCATGTGATTAGAAATCACTTATTCGGACAACCCCTTTGCATTCTCTGAGAATCTTAGTTGATCTTGTCCATTGTGTAGCAAAGAAATATTCATTGAAAATATATAAAAATGATGCAGAAAACAAGTAAATGAAGTAAAAGAGGCTCACACTAAGGGAAAACGAACTGGGAATGAATATGGGTATAGGAAAACGATGGCAAGGGAAAAATAAAAGAGATGTTACTATAGAATATAGGGAAAAGGGGGGGACAACCTTAGAAATGGAGTAAGTGGGGAAAATTGGAAAATGAATGACAAGTGGAGAGGAAAGTGAGAAAAGAAAAAGGGAATGAAATATGAAAGCAATAAGCTTGATTGCCTTAGTGGAAATTCAACCTTGCATATAAGAGAGCAGGCGGAGGCATGCATATAGTGTGCAGCATGCATGAAAGTGACATGGACATGATGGTAGTATAAGATTGGACCATCTTCAAAGTGATGTAGATCAGTGAGCATTGGATGATAGTGATTGTAGAAAAAGTAGGTCCAATGTCATTGAAATGCAAACAGCCCCTTCATCTACATCACTAGCTTGATATTTTTTGGAAAAAAAAAAAATATATATATATATATATATATATATATATATATATATATATATATATATATAAATATGATTGCTTTACCAATGTAATATTAATATTAGAAATGGTAAATTACTTAATTTTGTTATAAATTCTGTTATTTATTTTTTTCCTTAGGTCAGAGTTTCCCAAGGAAAGGAACCTGCACATTTACTCAGCTTGTTCAAAAACAATCCTCTTATCATTTACAAAGATGGAACCTCAAGAAAAGGAGGTCAGACACCTCCCAGTGCTACACGTCTTTTCCAAACCCGCAGGAACCTAGCATCTATCACAAGGATAGTGGAGGTAAACTACGTTTAAACAATTTCAGATCCTTAATCTATTAGGTATTGTGTTTATCATGTAACAAGTGACCATTAAAACATATTGTAGATCACACAATATAAAAAAAAACATTTATTTCTAGTAGCCTTTTGTAATTGATTGTCCAACTGGTTGATAGTACAAGGCATTTTTAAAGTTACACTTGACAATTTATGTCTTCAATAAATATACTATATATCAGTTCTTTTTAAATATGAAAATATTTTTTTCCTTCAACATTCAAGAGACACTTTAAATAAAACAAAATACTGTATGAGAAAACAAAATCAAAAGTTTCTGCTATGTTATTGTCTTCATCTATACTTGCTATCTATACATTATATGGACAGTGTGGATATATGATTATATACTTTTGTAGTATCAGATATAAAATCCTAACATTATCATTGCTGTTTCAGGTTGAAACTGATTCGGCTTTGCTAAATTCAAATGATGTATTTGTTCTGAAATTAAAAAACAACTCTGGCTACATATGGGTTGGAAAAGGAGCCAGCGGAGAAGAGGGAAAAGGAGCTGAATATTTAACTAAAGTTCTAAATGTCAAGACTACAAAGATACAAGAAGGACAGGAGCCAGGTTTGTATTTAGTTTCATGTGAACATGTCTATTCTCTCACTGGTTCTGTACTAGGAAACCTAAATAGGGCTAAGACAGGTTACTTAAAGATGTAGAGGTGTGCTCTTCTAGAACTGTTGTGTTAATTTAAGCCAAAGGAAATTTAAATGTAAAATAACTTTAATGCAGCTTACGAAACAAAGTCATTGTGTCATTGTGGTTTACATGAAATATTTTCTGCTAGTGCAGAGAAGCAAAATAATGAGAAAAACATTCCAAGCATGACAGGAAGGTAAAGTATGACGACAGCATTTTCTGTTGTGCTAACATTCGAATTTTGAGAATGAAATATCATGACTTTCATAATTGGTTATCAAGTCGTAACTGGTATCCCTATGAATAGGTTAGACATATATTTAGGGGATGAAAGGTATTAAAGGTTATTTTAGGCTCAAGAATAGTGTCCCTTATCACAACATCGATCTTCTGATGTGTTTTGTTTTTCCCAGGATCAATGAAAGTGTTGGTTTAGGATTAAATGGGAAATTGCATATCATAAGTTCCCCTAGATTTTACCACTTTTAAAAAAAGACATGTATTTGTACTGGTTTTGTATTTTTTCACCAGGCAAGGGAAAAGGACAGGTGCACCACAAGCATTTTGACTGCAATTTGACTACCACGCGTGGTACATAAAGCATAGTTTGGTTAATTAACCAACTAGATTAAACTTTTTGGCAAGGATTAAAATGGTTGCAGCTTCCATCTTGAGTTATTAAAAGATGTAACATTTGCTATTTAAATTAACTGATTCATCACGTTAACTCCTTAAAAATGGAAAACTGAGAATCAAAAGATGACCTTAATGATGAACTAATTTCAATGATTTGTGATGTTTGCATTATTATCATAGTTTTGCTTTGCACAGACTAAAGTAATACACATATTGTATAAAAGGAAACGCAGACAAATAGTATAAAACAGATTAGTATTCAAATCACTTTGACTATCAAGTCTGACCACTTTATATTACCTTTATACACAGTGTGGTCTGATATCTGCCTCAATTGTGTTTGCATTTCCTATCTGATTTCCCTTTACCAGTCTGACTGGTGTATGGTCTGAATCTATACTGTGTGTCCATGGGAAGTCCCTGGTGCAAGTGGCTCATCTGTGATGCAGGTGTTTCCCCAAAAGAACTGTACGCTAATCTACTTTAATTATATTTTATTATAATGAATGCTCTCACCTTTGCATAACAATCATTAAAGACAAAAGTGTTAACAAGATGCTCTGCCTTTTCTACAGCTCTGCCATTCATGCACTTGAGGTTGCTTTTGTTTTATAGCCAAATTAGTAATAGCAAGTGTCATTAACATTTCAGTTCCCATTTTCTCACAGTATGACCCCCAGCCTCCTCATGCTGAGCAGACACAATATATTCCAACATCAAAGCTACAAAATTAAAGATATTCAAAGGAATACCGAGACAATGTGCATACCTCTGGAAAAGAGGGAATGCGAAGCAGCATCATAAGTCATTTATATAGTAGTGCAGTTGTGTGTTATACCACCAAGTACAGCATCAGGAGCACATTTTTATAGGACATCAGACATCAGACACAGCCTCAGTTACAGATCTTTTGTGCAGATACACCAAAGTATCCATATGTAGAAAGATGTCTGTCTATTAGTACACCTTGCCCACTTTCACATGCTTACACACACACATATATATATATATATATATATATATATATATATATATATATATATATATATATATATATAGCAATCATTTCATTTATGGTGGGCAAAAGTGTGATAGAAGCCCTCCACAGCACGGTAGTACAGTTTTTAACTTATATTAGACAATTACAGTGAACACAAATGTACTATTTATTTACTGTACTACTGTACGATGGAGGGCTTCTTTGCTCATTTGCCCACCATAAATTATGATTGTTGTGGTAAACTACCTCCTCACAAAATCTACTACACAAGCTGGAAACTGGCCCCATGCTGATGAGAGGCAGTAAGCTGAAACAGCTGTATGGGGGTAGATTTCCTGGCTTGTATATAATCCATCCTGGGCTGTGCTTAAAGCTGTGTAAAACAGCAGGCATATGCTTAAGGGAAGCCATGTTTAAAATGGTATTGGATTACAAGAGCAAAGCCTTTGTGGGCACATTTGCATGTCCCTGCCCAGGTTCCCATAATGCAGTAGAATAACTATATTTCTTGGAATTCTGAGCATTCTTAACTTATTTTGGGCATTCAAATGTAAACACAAATGTACAATGTATCTATTCACTATATATATATATATATATATATATATATATATATATATATATATATATATATATATATAATGTGAGTAAGGATAAGGGGTACTAATAGACAGAAATGTTTCTACATATAGACACAAAGAAATCCATACAATTATTCTTCATTATGTTCACATGTGTGGTCAGCTTCATATGGAGAGAGAGGGCAAGGGTAAAGAATGAGCTGTAATCAGCAATGGGAAGTGCACAAATCAGAATGGGCAAAGGGTGAGATGAATTACACATACGCCCACGTGGTAGTGCCAACTATTATAGCATCTCTTACACAACATTTTTTTACACCAGCTCCCTCGTGATAAGTGATCATAACCTCAGGGAACCCCTTTGCATCCTCTGAGAATCTTAGTAGATCTTATCCATTCTGTAGCAAGCAAATATTCATTAAAATTATATAAAAAGGATGCAGAGAACAAGGAAATGAATTAAAAGCATGCACAGTAGGTTGGAGATTTGTAACAAAGAGAGAGCATCTGTAAGGGTGCAGACATGAAGTGCTTCTTTGTATTAGTAAGAAAGGCTCAGGAAATGAGATTGAAGAATAAAAACAAACACTCAGTAATTTACATATAATTCAGTAGTGTGCATGCACAAACAGTTTCAGTTAGTCAATCAAACAATGAGTACAGTTTATTTTTGTGATGATAGAACGTACAATGGGGATTTGGCCAAAAACAAACAAAACAGCATCAGGCAGGATTCTGTATCTAGTGATTTATATTTCATGGTTTCTTTTTAACAGATGAATTCTGGAGTGCCTTGGGGGGGAAGAAATCGTACCAGACGTCTTCTTTACTTGAATCCCAATCAACAAGTAATGCCCCACGGCTGTATGGCTGCTCTAATAAGACAGGCAGATTTGTGGTGAGAATATGTTTATATGTACAAATGTTTTTAGAAATATTTAATTTGACTTAATATCAGTATAAGCATAATTAGAATTTACAATAGAGACAAAAATATACTTTGAATGAACGTACTTCCAGTGGTATAGCTTCTATTTGCATAGTTTAGAATAAACCCAACAGCCAATCACTTACAAAGTTAGCATTTTAAGACAACCAGACCAGTGATTCCCAAACCAGGAATTAGACATAACACTGTGGAAATATAAATGTGGACATTAGAGACTACATAACATTGTTAAATAATTGCCTCAGCAGTAATCACACAGACCTCCAGATACACCATGCATCCTTAGGGTAAAAGTGCAGTGGTAGTCTCAGTGAATCAAGCCCAGTGTCTTAAATGCTTGCCAGCCAGGGGTGCCTTGAGTACTTGTTTAGGACTGGTTTGCTAAACTTGAAATGATTGCCTCAATTCAGTTAACAGCCGGTTCTGTCTGTATATTTATTTTAAAATATATATTAATTACACTGTGCCGAATCTACTGCTGGTGCAGGAGGTGCAAAGCACCAGGCTCACAACATGGTAGCAGCTCTCTGCTACTGGCAGCGGCCTGGGGTAATGGTAGACACTTAACTTAGCAGGGTAGAAAGGTCATCTGATTACCTTAGGGGTGATCTGACCTTCCACACATACTATGTTTCTCCCCTAAGGCACCTGCCCTGTAAAAATAATTTGCAAGGGAGGGGCCCCAAATTATTTTGCACTATTGCCCTCCTTTCACTCGCTCCACCACCGGTATTACTGCCTCGTATTTCATCCACATTTTCATTTCTTAATTGTTGAATATATACAGTATGTCTATAGATACAATACACATACACACAAACACATATAACACATTGTTTTATTTGATTTCTTTAAAATTATGACTATTATATTATTATACTATAACATTTAAACTAACAGATTGAGGAAGTCCCCGGAGAATTCACACAAGATGATTTAGCAGAAGATGATGTCATGTTGCTGGATGCCTGGGAACAGGTAAAGTACTGTGCTAGAGCTCATAATTATGTATTCAATTCACACATTTATTATGTTTCACAAACAAAATACTTATGTATTTAAAGGTCACTGTAGTCAGTTCATTTTATATGGTTTTTTAATAACTTGTTAATAAGATAAATGTTTTAGAAGCAAAATAAAAACTTTACATGTTTAACTAATTTCTCCGGAGAATGTCTGCATATAAACTAATGAGTTTCTAATATTCCTGCTGAGATTACTGGCAGTCGTATGTGACACATTCCCATTGTACTGACATTGGTTACTAGAAAACAGAATGGTAGATAATTCCACAGCATAATTGTATTTTAAATGTAATAAATTACAAGCTGTTTATTTGTGTTTACTTTACAAACACATTATCTCTGCTTTCAAGTGTAGCTGAGCAGAAGAGTGGGCTTTAAATCAATGACTGCAGTGGTACAAGTTAGAAACACTGTATGGTCATTTGAGCCCCTCAAATAGCACTAGATAATGGTTGGGATATGGGTTACAACCTACTGGGATGGTGGATGGAGTGTCAATAAGTTTGTGTTGTGCAGTTGTGACAGACTCTCCATGACCTCATGGGCCGCAACAAACCACGCTGATCCACTTGGTATTCATTTCAGGTATAATAGAGTGGGTTGCCAGTTCCTTCTCCAGTAGGCCACAGTATGCAGTTCATGGTATTCCTAGGTGGTCTCCCATCCAAGTGCTGACCAGGCCCAACCTTCAGGGTGGAGTGACCTCTTGGTTCCCTGACTGGAATCAAACCCAGGTCGTAGCAGTGAAAGCACTGAACCCTAACCACTGGACTACCAGGGAACCATAACATAAACTATCATAAAGTAGCATCTAAAAAAATGCATTATTACTGGCATAGCAAATTGTATAATATATAAATTCACCATAAGTTAATTTATGGATACAGTTGGGCAAAGCCCTATTGTGGTAAATGTCATTAAAAGACCAGTGTACAATGGAAACAAAAAAAAAAAAATATATATATATATATATATATATATATATATATATATATATATATAATTAAAAATTCAGATAGGGTAAAATCTTTTTGTAAATGTTCCATGGATTGTGAAAAGCAGTATGAAAAATAAATAAAAATGGAGCTCAACAAGCTACAGAAAAGCGTGCTCAGTGTTTAAGCATCCTAATCTCGTTTTTCAATTTTAGATATTTCTGTGGATTGGAAAAGATGCCAATGAAATTGAGAAAAAAGAATCTTTTAAATCAGGTATGAAAGTAAAACATACATATCATTTTCAGACTCAGACTGTAAAAGATGGGAAGAACTTCAGCCTAAAAAATGGTGGGGAAACAATACATGTAAAAAAAAAAATGTTGTACTGATCTTTACTATATAAAAGTTATTAAAGCTGGAGGATGTCTCTAAATTGTGGGTCTCAGCTACCACTAATTAGTCTAGAGGGGATACATTATTTACCATTAGAGCTTCATAACTCGGTGCAGTGCTTTTATATACACTATTGAATCTGCAGAAGGAAGGCTTAACATTATGGCAAATACAGTGTGTAGATGTATTAAATGTTCTATTTCTTAAACTTTGCAGTGATTTCTTTTTTTCGTGGTGCTTAAAACGGGTTATAGTGTTTAAAACTTGCTCTTTCAAATATATCAGTCGCTAGGCAGTACCATGTCAGTTTAAGTGTCTTTAACACACACACTTTGATTTCATTTTAATTCTCTAAACTTAAATGTATGCATCTAGAAGAAATTAATTGGAGTAGGCTGTAGCTACTGGCGATGGTTGTGTGTTGTAGGTAGTGTATTTGAGTCAGTTGGGCACAATTAGGTGTGTAGGATTGTGCATGCGAAGGGGGTAGATTATAAACTTCTTTGAAAAAAAAATAATTTTAGGAAGGAAATAACATTGACAGAATGAGTGCCACTAGGTAGGTGCATCTTGAGAAAAGTCCTCCACATGGGCATGAGAGGAGGTTGCAAGAATGGAAGAAACAGGCAGGCCATGCCATGCCAGAACAAAGGGGTGGTTGGGGGAGTATTTGGAGACAAAGACAGATTTAACGGAGTAAAGGGGCAGTGACCAAACTAGTGAATGAAGAGTCCCTGTTCATCTTCTCTATACAATGAAAGTGCCTGTAGGCGTCAATAAAAAAACAAACATATATGTAGGTGGACAGATCACCTACATAAAGTATATTGGAGCAGAGATAAATGGGTGATGAAGAGACCAGCAAGGAGTGACTACAGTAGTCGAGGTGCGACAGATGAGTCAGTGGATTAAAGTTTTTATTGTATCTTGTGAGGAAAATATGTGTTCTAGAGATGTTTTCGGTGAAGATGACACAATTTAACTAAAAATGTATGTCAGTAGTCAAATATAAGTTAGTGGCAGGGAACATGAGGAGTGCTGATGGCACTTCCAAGAGTGAGAGAGATTTGAGGAACAGAAGATGTGGTAGAATGGGGAATGAGTAGGAGCTCAGTCTTTTAGATGTTGAACGTGAGGTGAAAGGAGGACATGAAAGAAGACATGCTTGATAGGCAGTTACTGACATAAGCTAGAAGAGAAGAGATACGTCTAATGTTGAAACATATACTTGATGGTCACCTTTATTTACTTTAGCTGATACTGAAATTCAAATGATGTCATAACATTTTTCAAACATAATTTTCTTTGTGTCTGTAATATATTTTATTTACAGCTTTTCACTTACATTTCTTTTCCAGCTAAACAGTATATTGAAACTGACCCTTCAGGAAGAGATAAAGGAATCCCAATTGTCACAGTGAAACAGGGCTATGAGCCCCCAACATTTACTGGCTGGTTCTTGGCTTGGGACAGCAAGAAATGGCAAAACTGAAGGAACTGAAGCATACTTGCACAACATGAAGAAATACATACTCTTTAAGCCATACAAAGGCCCTCATTCAATTGCGATTTTGCCAATTGAATAGGGTTCTAAATAAGCACATAATATATATTTTTTAAAGAAGTTTTTAGTTAGTGAAAACCTTGCTTTTGGATAGATGCTTAATAACTAAAAACTTCTTCAAAAAATATTTGTGATGTGCTTATTTAGACCCTTATTCAATTGGCAAAATTGCAATTGAATGAGGGCCATACTATGCATTATTGTCGTAAACTGCCAATTTTATAAAATGTTGCCATTTATAATCCATAATGTTTTTGCTAATGCTTGTTCTGCATATGTTAAGGCTGATGCATTATATGAAAGGCAAACTATAAACAGCAAATTGCACTTTTGAACTGGAAACTGCCATTTGAAGAACATCAGAACTGTATCCTAAAATAAACACATTCCTTTTATTTTACCATATATCTGTGTTATGCTTCCTAGTTTTAAAAAGTGAATGAGAATTTCAAGCACGTTCACTAAAGTTCTCTGAAGCTGCAAACAGTTTGTGGTGGGTATTTTCTATTAACTTTTACCATAGAAAACAACCTTCCATCTCAAATAAACATGTTATGTGTGTCTCAGAACCTTAGTGAATCTGGTTGATTCTGGAAAGACAGCGAAATATATATTGTGGTTAATTCTCAATAAGTATACTTAAAGGCATATCTTAAGTTTCCTACAAAGCAGCCTGGGATATGTAGTGTGGCACTAGGTTAGGTGCTATGGCAGCAGCACAGCACAGACAGGAAGCAGCAGGGAGGAAAAAAAACAGCAGGTGAATAATGCGTTAAAATGTATCCCCTAATACTGCATGCTGATTGGGTGGGGATCAGGTGCATGTGTAGAAACTGGGGGTGTCAACATAATCATAGGAGGGATTTTTAGATATTAATAAAAATAAAATGTTTGAGATGTGCTGCATACATTAAGGCTGCTTTTTGCCTAAAGAATGCAAAGATGTATTAATACAAGAAACTTGGATATGCCTTGCAAGGGAAATGTTCCCCTCATTAGTACAGAATACTTTGTTTATGTGTCTGAAAAACTTTACATTTTTTTGTACTGCTTTACATTTCAATATTACATTCCAACCTTGTTTTTTGGCTGTGTTTTTAATATTTTCTAAATATATTTGATTTGTCATAAATTTGTTCTAATTAATAAAAATCTGTCAGCTTCTAAAATATTGTGTCATTTTCATCATTCACCTGTTCAACATTAACTCCACACAATAACACTTTATAATTACAAGCTTGTGAGGTTCCTTTTGCTGATTGTCCCTTAATTAGAATTCATTTTAGTTTGAAGCATTAATACCAGTTTCTACAAGTAATATTCATAGGCAGTATTGATTATTGTTATACGTAGGCATCGATTCAATTGAGCTATTGTAAGTTACTGGAGCCTCTAAGGGAGCCTGTAAACTAATTTGCTATTCAACTGGCGTCTTTTTGTGAGCCACAAACAATCAATGGGTTACCGGCCGAAAATGCCTGCGGTTGTTACAACTATAACTTACAGGCCATCAAATCCTTTGATATTTCAAGCCTGCAAGAGTTACAATCGCAAATCGATACTCAATTGCTACAATTCCTCAAGCCCGCAAATGTTTTCACACCCATAAATGTCAAATGTAGAAGAAAACCCTACGGGTAGCAAATAGGACTCGCAAGGTGGTTTAACCCCTGTTCGTAGCACTGTAAATGCAAAAAAAATAAAAATACTGCACTTTTAAAGATGTGGAAAGCCATGATAGACATTAGAATTAGTTCCACAACAGTCTGAAGCTCGCAAATCTGCAATCAAAAATATATTTTTTTAATGTGTCATTTCCGTGTTATATCAATCTCGGGAATCAATGTGTTAATACATATCAGGCCACCCATATGGACTAGAACATTTCCTTCATTTTTAATATTTTGTACATTGCAGGATTGCGAGTCTGATCGCATATCAGACTTCTAAATGCTAATTGACATGTTTCTAAATCAGTAGTTACAGTCATGCTTAATTGATCTGGATCAGGCTCTAAAATGCTTTATACGATTGCATGGTTTACGGTTTAGGCTTTCGGACCATAAGTTGCGTCCTTGAATCGCTCTGTAATTGTAGCAAATCTCAAACCTGCAGACATACGGCCTGTAACCCACAAGCTCTGGCCTTGCAATTAAATAAGGCCCTACTGCTTATTATTAATAACCTGTTTGTATGTATAGTATCCATTATTAATGTATTTTTATTGGAAGAGCATAACATCATAGAAACATATAACTCATAAAATTTAAAACATACAATATACCTATGTTAGTCAAAGGTACATTTTATATAATCTTAACTATATCTTTCATTTACCCTTCTTTTTTCTATTTCTTATGGAATTTTGAATAGCCTAGTTGAAAAGTTTTTGAAAAATCATTCTTCAGAGGATCTTTTAAAAATTGCTGAGGGTCTTGGTGGACCACTGATTTTTCTGTCTCCTGTTTAACAACTGTAAAGTGCTAATGTATAACTCTTAGTATAGCTTGTGTATAAACAGAAAAAATAAAATAAATAGGCTATTCTGCAATACTACTTTATGCAACTAAATGAATTTTCTTCATAAACTTTAATCCACCTGAATGTAGCTCACAGACTACCGGTGGTCCTTGGACCACAATTTGAGAACCTCTGGCTGAGTTCATTGATGGCCAGTGTCCGATGTGGGATTACATGCAGTTCTCAGAAGCTATTCATGTGACTCCCATGCTGTTCTCTAAAGTGTGAATATATGTCCCTTTTTTACAAACGTACAACACATTTTCTCCTCAATTTGCACATCCCGCTCCCTTGTCCCAATATGTTACCTCTCTGTCATAGTGAACTGTTTTTTATTTTCTTTGTATCCAAATATGGGTTTATTCGTATTATAAGATCATTTAAAGATCTTGGAGAACATATGCAGACCTTCAAGAAAAAAATGTGGATTTTCATGGTTCTTGGTGGAGCACATAACCTGAATTAAAAATGAAATCTATAAGTGGGAGACAAGGTCAAAAATATGCAAAGCACCTTTTTAAAATGTTTTATTTTGTGTTTATTTATTTCTGACAAAAGATGCAGTGTTTGCCGTTTCTTTTCTATAGACTATCCTCTTTGCAGAAGCTCTGTTTATTATGAACTCAAGTAGAAGGAACTATGGGAGGCAGTCCATTCAAAGAGATACATTATAATTCTAGAAGACAGAAATAAAACATTTAGGAGCTTGGACTCTACTCTGGTCCTATTATCTCCTACAGACACCGAACATGATAAATTGTGGTATGCCTTTAAATAATTCCACCAACTACTGCACTGCTTTCGTCCAGGCATATTGCGGCAATAACATTATTTTATGGTCATTTGCCACAATGATATAGAAAGCAGACCAGTTTATATTAAAAGTCAAGGAATAAAATTTGATTTGATTGCAGACAATGTAATGGAGGACCACCCAAATTTTTATTTTTTTTATTTAACATATATTAGAACTACACATCTACTATTTAGCTTCAGTTATACTTTTCATAATTTAACAATTTAGGATAGTTTTCATTTCTAAAAAAAACAAGTTAAATACCTGCTAAAATGCGTTAATAACACAAGTGAACACCAGGGGGCATCTATATCTAAATCTTGAGCAGTCTACTAAATCCTTGATGATATTTAGGCATGATGGACAGTGTTTATAACTCCTATTCAAAACTCCATAACATCTATTTTGACACATCATTTACTGATATCATTTCTTTGCTAATTTTTGTTCATAATGCAACACACACTCTATAAATAATAGTCTTCAACTTTATGACTTGAGAGGACGGGAAGAAAAAAGGTGACATGATAAAAACTTTCAAACATATTATTATCCTTTATTTGTAACGCGCCAACATATTCCGCAGCGCTATAGAGGTCAGATACAATATATCAGACAATATAACAGAAAAGTATCTTCCAAATAAGAGGAATACAAGAAATGTAATTCAAGATTTAGAAGATGGAAAGTAAAGGACCACTATAGTTTAAGAAACAAAGGCATTTCTTTGTTAAGTATTTAACAAACTAACATTAGCCCCCAACCTCCATATAAATTCCATGCACATACCAAAATGTAATGTCGTTTTTTTCTAATTAAAAAGTATGTCTTTATATGTGGGATACACCATTTTGTCTTTTGCAGTTCTACTTCGCGAGGAGATTTTGATTAAACAGGTAGTTTATATATGCACAGAGTGGATTTTGAATCTACAACTGCCAGTGTGTTCATTAGATCTAATGTAATGCTCCTTAGAGTTTACAAGGATGCATCCTTGTGAAAAGTAACGGGGAGGTCCAGTTGATCAAAGAAAATGAGGCAGTGAATTGCATGTAAAAATGTAAAGGCTTCATTCTTTTTAATGTTTTGCTTTCTAAAACCATTTTACCCAATATTGATTTATTTAAAATACCCTACAGAATTTGTTTTACCAGAGTAGTCTTTTAATATTCAAGACTTTACCAAACCATATATTTTTATAATTCATAATAAACATTTCCCTTCCAGATGCTGCTTTAAATGCATCACTTTCTGCTGACAAATCCAAACCGTGCTTTCCATTTCTTGTAATTCAAGGTCTAAGCTTTTATAACAATACATGGTTTCAATGCTATTTCTATCCGTGAGCTCTGTGTTCTGTAAATATAGCAGATAAAGGCAGTCTGCTCAGGAATATGCATAAAATGTAAAGCACAGCTTCTATGAAAGAACAGCATGTACAGTATGTAGTTGTATTTATATTGAGAAATGATGTTTCTATTTCTAAAAACACATTCGGAATGGATCAATGTATAGATACATAACAAGCTATAGCTAGAGGTACACTAAGGTGAAGGGTTTGCAGAGTTCTTCTCAAGTTCCTACAATATATTAATACTTAATCTTATGGAACAATGGATATCAAATACATCCGATTACTACACAAGCACAATCATAACATTGGCTCACATTTGGAGACTTGCTAGACAGGTATGGCTATTGGATGATGTCCTGAAACAGTAAACATTGAGCTATTATCACCTTTTATTTAGACAGGAAGCTCCTTAACAGGTCATCAAACCAAACCAAAGTACTCACATTTCATTTGAAGTTGGTTTCCATGTTTATTTATAGTTCTGGGTGAGCCAACAATGAGGGCCATCATTTGAACAAAAGACTTTCAGTATATTTCTAATGCGGATGTGTTTGTATTTGTTTCATGAAAAAGAATATTGCAAACACAAATTTGTGAAAAGGTAACATATGCTAATCTAGAAATGTCATCACACATAACCTGCCTTGGGGCATGAGTGTGTCCGTGCCAGTGTCATTATTATTATTATTGTTTATTTCTAACGCGCCAACATATTCCATAGTGATATAAATAAGTTAATTTCCAGGCAAAGATATATTCAATATCAACACATTACAAAGATGGAGGGCCCTGAGCTTAGATTCCGGTGTCCATAGAGCTTTCCCCAAAGCACCATGCAAGATTGAAAACTTGGTCTAGTATTAGGATCAGGGTAACTATATCCTGTATTTTAAACATTTTGAAGTTTATTTTGCATGGCATATAGATAATTTGAAGTTTAAAACTAACATTGAAGCAATGGCTATAATGACAATTTATACAAAGTTTAATATAAGAATTTAAAGAAGCTATTAGACCAATTAGAAGCCTTGGCCTAACCAGCCAAGGATAATAACATTTCAACACATGAATTATCCCACTGTATGATTTATCAGACAAGACAAGATGGAATCTGCTATATATAAACAGGGTCTTCAAAAAATATCTCTAAAATGTATTATGCTCATAGATTACACAGCTGATGATGCTGTTAGTTGGTTACATACTTACTACAGTGGCCATTTAACTGCACTCTGAGACAGATATGATATAAATTAATACTTTCAGATTTTTTAAAACTACCATTTAACATTAATTTAAATTTAAAAAATAAAAATCCTTCAAACTCAACCCACTATCTTTTTTTTCTAAGTTTTCTAAGCACATTAAAAAAGAAGTTAGAGGGCACAGCTTCTAAGTCCAATTGTCAGAATTCCTTTTTATAAATTAAACAGTAAAAAAATGTAAACTGTTAGTGTATTTGATAATTGGTCTGGAAAATTAAAGCCCTAATAATTTGTTTATGAAGCACATTCTATATTTTGTAAAATTCTGATGAACCACAACCATCTATACTCTATTTACTTCCTGCCTCCTACAAGAATAGCCAAAACAACATCACAAAATAGTGTTTCTGAAGCCAGGGCCACTGTCTGAATTGTGTATATTTTTTTTATTTTAATTCAATGCTGATTCGTTTAGGAAAAAGTGATTTATGTTTGATGTCATGTTCCAATGGTCTGAAATTTGTAAGAAAAGTTTGGACAGCCCCAGCTGAAAAATTCTGATCTACAATGATATAATAATGATAGGACACTTCCCACTACAATTAGAAAAAAAACTGTTGGTGGCCATGATAGTGGTAGGTAAATAATGGGATACTTTTTAGTCATATGTATTTTTTCAGTGCACTACAAAAATTTAGATGAGTGATTTAATTTCCAAGACTGAGTAAACTTTAGTGGAAAAATGATGTGCACAGCTCATATAAAGGTCACCTTCTTATTAGCCTATTTACTCATTTATTGTATACTAAAATAGAAACAAAAGAAACTGATGATTAGCTATTTCCTTTTGTAATGTAATCAGTAAAAGGCATACAAAGGTTATTTTTTCCATGTGTAAATAACTTTTACTGGAGTCTGGTTGCAGCCGATATTGGAAATACTGGGAGCAAAGCACCAGTGATGCAAACATGTCTTAAATCTAAATATAGTCATCAATTTTATATATTTTAAACTAAATACATTTTTATATAAACTTAGAAACTCTCATTTAAAGTACAATATTGGTAGCTAGTTTTCAATGCAATCTTGTATATACATTGGCAAACATTATCTCATATTCCCAAGCTATTTTAATAATTATGTTATTACTTTCTTGCCATGCTCTGCTCTCACTCCTAGTTTTGTAAACACTAGTGGTGCTCTGTTCAAATAATTAGGCCCAAGTGACTGTGCATATAATCAGTGAATTACTACACACAGGCCTCACTGCTAATTCTGTGAAATACTGAAAGCACTAAACCTCCCTCCCTGCCCCTCATCCACCCTCCACCCCCTTTGTATTCAATTTCAATATATAGAGGCATGGAAATCACCTGACTTCCTATTTGCAGATTATATTATCTCACCACTAGGGGTCAGACAACATACCTTTCTAGCTCTCATTTCTTCCTGACCCTTGTTATTCCTTATCTCTTACTCTTCCCCAGGTTTCTGCCTCTTTCACCCCCTTTAGATTGTAAGTAGCAAGTTTCCAATCTTGGGGGCTTTGGAAAAAATAACTTTCTACAAAGATTCTAAGCTCAAAGCAAGTTCCTTCATTTTTTGAAGTCTGTTAATAATGTTCTTTCCTTGTTAATATCCCCTGTACAGCGCTGCAAAATATGTTGGCGCATTACAAATAAAAGTTAATAATAATAATGCCCCAAAAGGAAGTTTCGTTATTTCTCCACTCAAGAATGATGTATTGTGCAGGAGGGGAATGCTTTCCAAACAGGCAAAGATATTTATCTTGAGATAGTTTACGAGATCACAGCCCGAAAAAGGTTATTCCATTTATTTATCCCATTTATCCATGTATTAATTTATTGAGAATGAACCTAAATTTCCCTTTAATAATGCTGTCAGTTTTACATTTCAGCATTTTGCCAATCTTTTATAAAACTGAATTTGTGGTGGTGGGGTTGTTGGTTCCAAACCTGCGCAAAGCTCATCTTGCAGCCAGTGTTATTTGGGATACTAGAATTTTGTCATATCCGTCTAACATTTCCAAAGGCTCTGGTTGTGGTAGTATCTACCTATTTGACCACACCCTCGGCAGCACATTTGGGGCCCTTATTCTATTATCGGCCGTAAATCGGCCGTAAGGCTGCGATTCCTTGCGGGGGTTCAGTTAACTCGCGATTCTATTATACGGCCCCGCAAGGATCTCCTTTTACGGCCGGCCGCATATCTTGGAACCGGCCGTAATCTCAGAAATCTAAAAACGCAAAAATAAATTCAAGCCTGCACTGTACAGCTCTGTAAATGCTAGGGATCATATTGGGGGACATGAGGATTAAAAGAAACCCACTCTCAAGCTTGCACATCAGCCCAAACCCGAGTTCAAATTAACTGTTTATTTTCCGGCTGCGGCGTGGGCGGGTCTGAGGTGCTCCAAGCACTCTGGACTTTTTACATGGATATTTTACGGAAATTAAAAATAAAATATTTTACGGATTTGAGTATAGGATAATTATGTGCTATTTTTTCTAACACCTAAAATCCCTTTATAGTCTTCTCAAAGTGCAGGATGGCTTTATTTGAGCTATTTTATGTGCTTAATTGGTGCTAGCGGGACCTCTTTCCTGCAAGTAAGCTGCGGTTAGTTTTTAGCCTTGCAGAGAGGGTTCCCGGAGCAATTGAATTGCAAATAGGAATTTCTTACGGCCGAAACTCTTGCGGCCGTTTTAGATCAAAGGCTTTCCTCTGGCGCGAGCGGTCGCAAGCGATAGCAAGGCACCGGCCGCAAGCCTGCCGGAGTCCCCGCCCGTAAGGGAATAGAATAGCCGAATAGCTTGCGGCCGGTCCTTGCGGCCCCGCAACGGCTGCGGCCGCTAATAGAATGAGGCCCTTGGTCTGGAATTTTACCCATTCTGTATAATTTATCTAGAGTTACTGTATGTACCACATGAATAAGGTTTTATAACCCTTGTCCTTAAATTTCATACAAATGGACATCTTGTTATGTATATCTAAAATATCCTGCCAGTATTCTTCATCTATTTCACTTCCAATATCTCTTTCCCATTTTATCATGTGCAGTTGTGTGTTGCTGTATAATAAATTGCATCATGTGGTGATTAAGTGTTTATGATTTCTGTAATCAATACGTAGCTTCTCATAGCTCTCAGTTGTTGTTAACCTGCTTTGTTAATCCTCTGAACTAGAAAAAAAAAACAAATTTGCATGTATCTGAAAAAAATCTTGTGTGCTTAGCTGATTTCTTTGCTGCAAGTCTTGGAATCCTACTGTTATTTCTTATGTTTTTTTTTATTATAAAGATATCAAAATAATACATTTATTTTGTAAAACAATAGCAGCATATCTTCCAAGTTATACAGAAATATACAAAACATTTTCACATACATAGACATACTTCAAACAGTAATTAAGACGGAGGGGAACATCAACAATCTTCTTTCTTTAGCTGTTCCCATCTTTCCCATTTATTTGAAAGCTTATTAAAATGTGGTATTTGCATCTATAATTCTGATGCCTCTTTCAATGTTATAGGATCTATCAATATTGATAGATATTTTGTTCCATGAAAGAAGTTTTTCTTGTTTCCAATATTTGGCTATAAGCCATTTAGTTATTAACAGGATATGAATAACCAAATATTTTTCACTTTCTTTAATAAAATTAGAAAAGATGTGGCTTTTTACTTAATGGAGTTTTAACAATAGATATGATATTTTCAAAGCACATAGACCAAAATCCCACTACTATAGGGCAATCCCACCATAGGTGCTTGTGGGTACCCTGACCATTACAACCTCTCCAGCACAGACCATTAGCTGTTTTCAGATAGATCTTCTGTAACAGAGTTGGTACTCTGTACCATCTTTGTACCAATTTAAAGTGTGTTTCTCTAAGTGTGGTGCAAGATACAACCTTAGGAGTTGAGGCAAATGCTTTTAACCACACTGAATTATCCCATTGCATATCACAACCTCTCTCCCAACATTCAACATAGGAAGATTTCCCCAAATAAGTGCTATTTTCCTTAATGTGAATACAGTCTGATATACCTATCTTTTTCCCTTTCTTATTGCAACATCTCCTCTCAAAGTCCGTAAGGGGTTCTGTACGAATTAAATCAAGATTAGATTTTTTTATAATCTCCTCTAAAGTATTATGTTCCAACCATTTAGAAGATGGTAAATTAAAGTCAGCACATAAACTTTCAAAATATTTAAATCCACGTTTGTCATTAAAGTCGTTCAACTTTACTAATCCCCATCCATCCCAAAAATCTACTTGTTCCATCCTGTTAGATTTCATAATACATTTATTAGGAGTAGCAGGGGAGGGGTATTCTATGAATTTACATTTCTCATTAATCTTGAACCATGATTTTAGACTTGCTTTGGTTACCCATGAAAGGGTGTTTAATATCACTTGGTCAGGATCCTAAAACCTTCTATGGTTATCCTCTGATTGAATGATACTTCTATATCTCTCCACTTGGCTGAATTGTCACAAAACAATAAATCTAATATTTGTGCCATTTTTGCTGCCTCATAGTAATCCTCAATCAGAGGTGTTGCCAACCCACCCTTATTGAATTTATTTTTAACAATTCTATTATTAATTCTAGTTTTTTTTATTTAGCTAGATAAATCTGTCTATCTGTGTTTGCATAGAGTGTAAAAATCCTTTTTGGGAAAGTTAGCGGTAGGATTGACATTTTTACTACCGCTATTCTACCCAGCCAGGATAATTTCAAATTTTCCCATCTGCAAAAAATGTCTTTGATCTCCTGATATAAGGTTTCAGAATTTTTAACAACAAGTTTCCTTAGGTTAGTGGAGATTCTTATTCCCAAATATTTGATTTTGTTTTTTATCCACTTAAAATGATGCTGTTTCTTAAGGGAATCTCTTAAATTGAAGGTCAAATTTAACCACAGTATTTCAGTTTTCTCTAAATTAATTTTGTAGTAAGAGATCTTACTAAACATATCTAATTTGTCGTACAAAAAACACAATGACCTGTGAGGAACGGTTAATGTCAACAGGACGTTGTCTGCAAACAGCATCACCTTATTCACATTATCCTTTATATCAATTCCCTTAATGTCCAACTCCAGTCTTATGCTTTCCGCCAGGGGTTCCATAACAATGGCAAAAATTAATGGAGAGACTGGGCAACTCTGACGAGTCCCATTAGTAATTTAAAAAAAAATCTGTTTTAGATCCGAATCCCCTCACTGAAGCTGAAGAGATACCTTACAGAGCTTTCACAGATAAAGAACCAAACTCTTCTAAAACAAACTCTTGTAATACTTCTTCAATGTATTCCCAGATGACGCTGTCAAATGCCTTCTTGACATCTAATGATAGGGCCAACATTGGGATTTTACATTGTTTGGCATGAGACAAGACATTTACAAAATCTTCTTGCATTGTCTGAAGTTTGTCTCATTTGAATAAACTCCGTTTGGTCTGTATTAACTAGTTCTGGTAGAAGTTATTTAATCTCGAGGCTAGAATTTTTGAATATAACTTGATATCAGTAGTGATATCAGCCTGTAATTAACACAATTAGTTGGGTCTTTCCCTAATTTGGGTAGAGTAATTATGGTAGCTTCAAGCATATGAGATGGTGCAAAACTCTTGGCTTTAATCTTATTATAAGTTTTGCTCAATTTATTAATTCAAATTGGAGCAAACAATTTATAATATTGGTTTGCTATACCGTCTGGCCCTGGTGCTTTATTAGATTTTACATTTTTTATTGCAGTTTCAATTTCAGCCAGGGATATTTTTCTATTTAAGTCTATCGCCTGTTCTTTTGTTAATCTAGGAAGTTTCAGTGTTTCCAAAAATGTTTGTATAGCTCCCCTACTGGGTTTGATGAAATTGACTTGTTCTTCTAGGTTGTATAATTGTCTGTAATAATCATCGAAGATATTGCCTATATCCTTAGGTTTATGTTGTGTTATCCCATTTATATATTTTATTTTTTCAATTATTTTCGGGGGAAGCTTCTTCCTTATTTTATTCACTAGATATTTTCCAGATTTGTTTCCAAGATGATATTGATTCATTTTAAATTTCCACAATGCTCTATCTTCCTTATAAATGTTTGTATCTTTCCAAACCAGCTTGCTCTATATTTTTGAAGTGTTCCTCATAGGAATGCTTTTTTATTGGAGATTTGGTGTCAATGAGGAGGGTGTGGCTATTAGCTTATATTTGTCCCCTATTTGTTTCCAGCTTTTTAAAGAGTGTAAAATGTTAGGACATGGGATTCTAGGTCTATGCTATTTTGGTAGCCAGATCTACTGGGAGAGGTCATTTGTTCTTAAAAGATAGTTTTCTATGTCCGCTTTCTATGTCTGCTCATCTTTTTGTCCTATAGGAAGGTGCCAAGCTTGAATTTGTCATAGAGCTATTGCTTGGTAATAATTATCTAGATTTGGAAGGGCTAATTCTCCTCTAGGTTTAGATAAATACATTATTCCTCTTGCTACTCTAGCTACACATTAAATTCCAAGCCTGTATTGGCAACAGCACACCCGCAAAGCCTGTGGGCTTAAAATTCTGCATAGTTACAGAGCTATTACATTCAACCATGCCTCGAGTTACGGACCTTAGACGCAAGCCCGTAAACCCTTTCCGCGCATGCAAGCTGTTATAAATTTATTTGGTCTAAACATCACATCAAATATTTAGGAGTCAATATCACTGCGAAAATACCAGACCTGTATAAAGCTAATTGTTGTTGTTGTTTAGTCATGTCAAACTCTCCATGACTCTATGGACCACAGCACGCCAGGTGCATCTCTCAGTCACTGCTCCTCTGAGCTCCATCAAGTTCATGTTCATTGCTTCAGAGACCTCATCTATCCATCTCCGCCTCTGTCGTCCCCTTCTTCTTGTGCCTTCAATCTATCCCAGCATCAGAGTGTTTTCTAGGGAATCCTACCGTCTCATAATATGGCCAAAATATTTGAGCTTCAGCATCATGATCATACCTTCTAGTGAACAGTTTGTCTTGATTTCCCGAAGTATTGATTTACTGGATCTTCTTGCAGTCCAAAGGACTTTAAGCAGTCTTCTCCAACACCACAATACAAAGGCGTCAATTCTACGGCGCTCAGATTTCTTTATGGTCCAGCTCTCACATCCGTATGTTACTAGTTCGAAATATGCGGACGTTTGTTGATAGATTAATATCTTTACTTTATACAAGCTTGTCCAAGCTTGCCATAGCTTTCCTCCCTAGAAGCAAACATCTTTTAATTTCATGACTACAGTCACCATCTGCAGAGATCTTGCATCCAAGGAAAATAAAATCTGTCACTGCCTCCACTTCTTCCCCGTCTATTTGCCAGGAAGTGAGATTGCCGTTTGCCATGATCTTTATCTTTTTAACATTGAGCAGCAGGCCAACTTTTGCACTCTCTTGTTTTACCCTCATCAATAAGTCCTTTAGTTCCTCTTCACTTTCAGCCATCAGAGTAGTATCATCAGCGTATCTGAGGTTGTTGATATTCCTTCTAGCAATATTGATTCCGGTTTTGGATTCATCCAGTCCAGTCTTACGCATGATGTATTCCGCATATAAGTTGAACAAATAAGGTGACAATATACAACCATGTCGCACTCCTTTTCCAAACTTCAACCATTTTGTTGTCCCATGTTTGGTTTTGACCGTGACTTCTTCGTCGACATATAGATTCTTTAGGAGGAGGATGAGATGATCTGGTACTCCAGTCAAAGGCTTTAGAATAATGTATGAAGCAGAAGTAAATGTTTTTTTGGAACTCTCTTGCTTTCTCTATTATCCAGCGGATATTAGCAAATTGATCTCAGGTGCCTCTTCCTCTGCGGAACCCGGCTTGCACATCTGGTAGTTCCTGGTCCATATATTGTTAGAGTCGAGCTTGTAGAATCGTAAGCTTTACCTTGCTGGCATGTGAAATTAGTGCAATTGTTCGATAATTGGAGCATTCTATGGCACTGCCATTTTTTGGGATTGGGATGCAGACTGACTTTTTCCAGTCTAGTGGCCATTGTTGAGTTTTCCAAATGTGTAGGCATAAGGCAAGTAACACTTTTACAGCATCATCCTGTAGAATTGTGAGTAGTTCAATTGGGATTCCATCACCTCCTGCAGCCTTATTATCAGAAAGACATCCTAGGGCCCATCTCACTTCACTCTCCACAATGTCTGGCTCTAACTCATTGGAGAAATTATTGAGATCATCACTGCTGTTAAGATCCTTCCTGTATAGATCTTCAGTGTATTCCTGCCATCTCTTCTTTATCTGATCTTCTTCTGTTAAGTCCCTACCATTTTTGTCTTTTATCACACCCACTTTTGCATGAAAGGTTCCTTTTTGGTTCCCAAATTTCTTGAAGAGATCTCTTGATTTACGCATTCAGTTATCTTCTTCAATCTCTTTACATTGCTCTTATAGAATGTCTTATTATCTCTTCTTGCTATCCTCTGGAATTCTGCATTCAGTTGGATAAGTATTTTCTTATCTCCTCTACCTTTCACTTTCCTTCTTTCCTGGGCTACTTTCAAAGCCTCATCAGACAGCCAGTTTGACTTCTTACTTTTCTTTCTTTTATGGATATTCTTTGTTGCTTTTTCCTGGATTATGTTGCAAACTTTGGTCCAAAGTTCTTCAGGCATTCTATCTTCCATGTCTAGTTACTTAAATCTATTCTTTACTTCCACTGCATATTCACAAGGAATATTTTTTTATTTCATATCTACTTAGTCTGATGGTATTTCCTCTTTTCTTCAGTTTAACTTTGAACTTTGCAATAAGAAGTTCATGGTCTGAGCCGCAGTCAGCTTCAGATCTTGTTTTTTCTGACTGTATAGAACTCTTCCATCTTTGGCTGCAAAGTATATAGTCAATCTGATTTCTATGCTGTCCATCTGGTGATGTCCATGTGTAGAGTCATCTCGGAGGCTGTTGGAAGAGGGTGTTTGCTACAACCACAGTATTATCCTGACAGAATTCTACCAATCTCTGACCTGCTTTATTTTGTACTCCAAGGCAAAATTTGCCAGCTATTCCAGGTGTCTTTTGGTTCCCTACTTTAGCATTCCAATCTCCTATGATTATGGTAACATATTTTATTGGTGTTCTATCTATGACGTGTTGAATGTCTTTGTCAAACTGGACAACTTCAGCCTCTTCAGCATCCATGGTTGGAGCATAGATATTAAATGGTTTGCCTTGAATTCAAATTGAAATCATTCTGTCATTTATTGGGTTGTAACCGAGCACTGCTTTGGCTACTTTTTGATTGACTAGGATGGCTACTCCATTTCTTCTGCGGAATTCTTGACCACAGTAGAAGATCTGGTGGTTGTCTGATGTGAAATGTCCCATTCCAGTCCATTTAAATTCACCAATTCCCAGGATATCAGTATATAACCTTGTCATTTCATTCTTGACCACATCTAGTTTGCCTTGGTTCATAGTTCTAACATTCCAGGTTCCTATTCTAAATTGATCTTTGCAGCATCAGACTTTCCTTTCCCCTCCAGACACATCCGCAGCTGGGTGTCCTTTCGGATTTGGCCCAACCACTTCATTAGATCTGGTGTTACTTGTACTTGCCCTCTGCTCTTCCTCAGTAATGCTGTAGGCACCTTCTGACCTGAGGGGCTAATCTTCTGGTACCATATCGTTATGTCTCTGGTTGTTCCTGTCCATAAAGTTTTTTTAGAAAAGATACTGGAGTGGGTTACCAGTTACTGCTCCAGTGGACCGCTATTTGTCTGACCTCTCTGCCATGACCTGCCAATCTTGGCTGACCCTACATGGTATAGCTCAAAGCTTCATCGAAGTACACAAGCCCCTTCACCATGAGAAGGTAGCGAACAAGAAGGGGATAAAGCTAATTACCCCCCATTTATAAAACGCTGGCAACTGATATGCAAAAAAAACATAGAAGGACTTTCTAGCACAAATTTGAGACTCTAGTTTAAAGCGGCCCAAGTGGCAGTATTACCTTCAGTCCATTCTCCCAAACATCAACCAGCTTGGGTCTTATTAGAGTATTATACTCTGATTTATTGCTTTTATTCTTTATAGTTACGATTATTGTTATCAAAGACGTGAAAAGACAAGGCGTAGAAAGTATATATATACATAATGTTTTATTTGCATAGTACAATATGACTTAGCAAGCACTTTTAAAATGTACACTGTACCATTTACAGATGCTTATGTAACTCATGTGTCTTTAATAAATATATATAAAAAAAAAAGAGGCTAGCCACACCATGATCGTCAATTACTATCCAATTGCGGAATGACGCAGTGCGACACAGGTCTATCAGCCAATAGAAAGAGGTCTTGCCGCAGGTGATTGATAGAGGGAGATTATACATTTGCATCCCACCCGACCATGCATTGACTGTGATGTATTTTGTTTCGAAGTAGCATGCAGGTCCTGGAGTTGGAGGTTTTTGAGAGAGAGCAGGAGTTGTTTGAGAGCAGTAATTTGCAGTTTTCTTGATTTAGCTTCTACTATTTAATATTTTACACTTAATCCTTGATTACACATATTTACAGATGACACGTAATTGCAATACACATCATTTAAAGAACACACATAGAAACTCATAGTGTAGATCACTCCATACGCACACAACCCATCCCCCACACCACAACAGTTATTAATTACACATAATACACACATTTATTTTCCATCATACATATCCGGCCAAACTTTGATCAATTTATCCTTATTTTATTTTGAGGATTATAATAGAGGGAGGAGAGAGGAGGAGAGAAGAGTGGAGATGTGAGGAGAAGAGGAGAGAGAGAGCGGAGAGAGAGGTGGCCGTGGGGAGTAGTAGAGGAGAGGAGTGGAGGAGAGGGTGAGAGGAGTGGAGGAGAGGAGGAGGAGGTTGGGAGTGGCGGAGGAGAGGAGGTGGCAGAGGATGAGGAGGTGGCGGTGGAGGACCAGGAGGAGGTAGTGGAGGAAGAGAGTGGTGAGGAGGAGATGGGTGGTGGCAGGGTGGCCCTAGCACCAGGCACATGTAGAAGAGGGACAGAGGGGAAGGGGCCTGAACCCAGATGGGGTGGTAATTCGTGGGAGGGACAGGCCTCAGGGACAGAACAGGGAGACAAGGATCCCCGTCCACAATCGGGAGGGCAAGAGGCTAAGGGCAAGCACAGGGCCCACAATTACACACACTGGGAGAATGTGCTTTTTCTTGGTGATATCAGTGGCTGCCCCATGATTCTTGCAGGGGGAGGGAAGTTAAGCCAGGGACAGGGGCTCAGGCATGGAAGAAGGTAGCGGCTGAGGTGACAGCAGTAGCCACAGCGCCAAAGGATGTGAGGTTTGTCAAACACCGGTTTGACAACATCAGGTCCAAGGTGAGGAGGATGATGGCCAAGGAGGACAAGAACCAGACTGTGACCTATAATGAGCGGGAGGGGGTCGCCAAAGACCTTCTGAGACAGGTGCCCGCTGCTGGAGATTCAGGCCTGGTGGCACAGCAGGACCCAGCCTCCATGTCAGGTGAATATCACATACACACCAACATGCCATCACATGTACATCACACACAGTACACATGTACATGATGACCAACAAGGACACTGACATCTCAGCTCTATGGAATTAACAAGGGATAAATGGTTGCAACAGTACATCCATGAAGCCGACAAATCACTGCCATTCCTGGACACAACAGTAATCAACCAATAGATAGTCCAGGTATTGGTGTGCCCACTGCAGCCTATGCAGTTACAGACCATAGTCGGAATAAAGATAGCGTTAGCAGCAAAGAATGAGCAAGACCAAAAGACAAAGAATAGATCACATCTAGCAAATGATAGCTAATCTAGCATCTAGGAGTATTATCCAGATTTAAGGCTAGATGTCAGATAGTTAGGAATGCACACAAAACATGTATTATTCATCATACTAATGACATATACCTTTCTTTTCTTTCTTTCAGCATCAAGGAGGTCTGGGTCCAGTTGTGAGCCAGAGTGGGGGCGTCAGTTCCATCGGAGCAGGAAGTGGAGAGCAAGCCCCCGCCCAGCAGGCACCGGCACAGGGGGAAGAGAAGAGAAGCGGAGCCAAGGGCCCTGGTAAGGAGGAGGAGAATGTCAGATGGCTAGTGGGGTCACCATCTGTGATTCAACCCCACTATGCCCCTCCTCCAAAAATTGAGCATATCTCCAGGGCCCTCCCACTGGACAGAGGACAGAAGCTAGTCACCACCTCCTCCCAGCACAGCAGTGCTCTGGACTGGCCGCCACCACCACACCGAGCCCAACCTCACCACCGCCAATACAGCAACACCCTCCAGCCGGGCCCCTGACCCTCCCCACTCCCACATCGCCACCTCGTCACCATGCCTCACCCCAGGGACCTCATCCCCAACAACAGGCCAGGCTGCGCAGGCATCTCTGTCAATCATGCGCAATAGGGAGGAGAGGATGCAGCACTTAATGACAGAGTCATACCTGGCCGGGCTGCCCAGGATTTGGGCGGACCAGAGCGCATTCCAGGGAGTCACTGCAGAGGCCATGCGATTCTCTCTGGTCACCTGCCACGCCTTCTCCACCCCGGAGGCATGCTCAGGCAACCTGCATCCCAGCCCCTACTCTCCTCCCACCATGCCTCCACCACTGCAGGTGCTGCCTCCCGGGGTGTTGCCTCCCACTGCGACACCGACCCCCCCCCAGGCAACAACCAGCAGACCAGCAGGGAGACAAAGGCTGGCCACGGAGGGGTGGGGGCCTGTGCCTAGGCGGAGGAGGACATGGGGCTGCACATATGTTTATGTCTTTTCAACAGAACTCCTCAGTGACAATCTATTGGTCACAATGTTAACCTAATCTAGCCTGGCTACATAGTCTTGGATCTTGGCCTATGCGATGGTGATATTTTGTATGCAGATGGCTACCTCCCATCACATGGTCCATGATCCTCTTCTCTAAGAGATGCTGCAGTCCCTATAATTTCTTAAGGACTTATTTTGTAGGTTTTGTGGGGGGGGGGGGGGGGGTCCAATTCAGGTCCATGAAGGCATCTTCTGTATCTGCAAGCATTGTGAAGGAAATGTATGATGTGTAAGGTTTTCACAGTGCCTATCTGGTAAACATTGCTTCAATGACAGCCCCCCCTTAACATGTAGCTCCCACAATATTAAAGCTATCATATAGCCAGATATCTAAGACAAGATTGTTGTTAGCTTGAATGTAGACAATTACCGCTATGGCAGTGGACAAACTCTCATAGTGGCATGTTAATGACAGCCAGTATTTATATATGCACTAGTGAAGCATGTGATCCTGACTTCAATATCAGTCTGAGAACAGATCCTTGGGTCTGATGTAAGTAACAGTGAATCTGGTTGCTGACCTTTGTGTCCTTCCCATACTAATGGGTATTTTCCCATATTGCTGATTATCCAGAGACCTAGCTAATAGTAAAGCTTGCAGATGGGAATCAGGTGAGTTAGTATATTGTTACATTTAGAGTATTTAGCATTGTACTGTACATGCATGTTTATTATTTTTTTTATCCTCCTCCGCCTTTTTTTTTTTACCACTTTTATCAGATTTTTGTTTTGTCACCATACTGTATTTGGGAAACTGTATTGGATTACATAGTCCAGAGGTTGAATCATCTGTTTTATTGAGCAGATCTAGGCAAGTTGTAAGTGCTATGCACATTAATGGTGTCTTCAATTAAATAGTAAGTGATAATAGTAATAACTCTGTGATCATCAGTGTATCCTGTGCTTACAGGACTATCAGTATAAACTGATATATGAGAGTTGATTTGCCTATATTTACAATAACAGTACTATACAAGTCTGGGAATACATGGATCTGGACTGTTATAAATAGAATATATTACTTCTTTATCTATATTGGTACTTGATATATGTGATGTGGCGGTGTAATGTGGCCACTATTTGTTTTCCCAATGTAAATGTGATGAGCGAGATTTATATGCAATCATATTTATATTCCAGGGTCCACATTAGAGACTCTGTGAGTGAGAATGGGTTAATATAGCATCAGTTTCATGTTTTTGTGTTGTATAATCTGGTAGTGTGTCTTTAATTACTTTCTGCATGTTGCAGCTTGTTTTTTCATATTGGCATATGCATGACCATTCCAACATATGATGAAATCAAATATTTTTTAAATGCCTATTTTTTATTTGTGGATTATTGTGCAAGTAATAGCAATGTCTTTCCATGCTTTCCCCATATTTTAAAGTCCACTGTTGTGTTTCTATTGTCTTTTACAGTGTTGAGAAGTTGTCCGTACACCCTTTGCGGTTCATACTTGGAGCCTGCAATATTTTTGCCTCCATTTGTGGGTTATGGTTTTCAACGCAAGGGCGTCTTTGGGAAGTCGTAGCATTTTAACAGCAATTTTCGACCATAACAGTTGCAGTCTTGACAGGTCAAAGGATTTGCAGCAACGGAGTTCCGATTCCGACATCCCGTAGGGTTTTTCCGCCTGTAGGCCGCCGATCATTTGCGGGTAGCTGTAAGAGGTCAATTTAATAGCCATAAGTCTTGCGGTCTACGTTACGGCTACGGTTTTAGACATTGGGGGAATTTAATAGGGCTGTAGGTTAGCTGAATGCACAAATATTTCATATTTTGTGCATATTTTGTGCAATGAACAAATCATAGTTAAATTTAATACGTTTTATGTTTTGCCTAGGTACAGTGCCTTGCAAAAGTATTCACGCCCCTTGGCATTTTTTGTGTTTTGTTGCCTCACAACCTGGAATTAACATGGATTGTTTGAGGATTTGCATCATTCAATTTACAGTATATGCCCACAACTTTGAAGATGTTTTTTTTTTTTATTGTGAAGCAAACAACAAATGGGACAAAATAACAGAAAAAAGTCAATGTGCATAACTATTCACCCACTTAAGTCAATACATTGTAGAGCCACCTTTTGCAGCAATCACAGCTCCAAGTCGCTTTGGATAAGTCTCTATGAGCTTGCCACATCTTACCACTGGGATGTTTGACCATTCCTCCTTGCAAAACTGCAATCTGTGAACAGCAATCTTTAAATCTGACCACAGATTTTCTATTGGATTGAGGTCTGGGCTTTGACTAGGCCATTCCAACACTTTTACATGTTTCCCCTTAAACCACTCAAGTGTTGCTTTAGCAGTATGTTTGGGGTCATTGTCCTGCTGGAAGGTGAACCTCTGTCCTACCCTCAAATCACGCACAGAGTGGTACAGGTTTTGCTCAAGAATATCCCTGTATTAAGCACCATCTTTCCCTCAACTCTGACCAGTTTCCCAGTCCCAGCTGCTGAAAACATCCCCACAGCATGATGCTGCCACCGTTTTGTTTCACTGTGGGGATGGTGTTCTTTGGGTCATGGGATGTGTTGCGTTTGCGCCAGACATAGCGTTTTCTTTGATGGCCGAAAAGTATAATTTTAATCTCATCAGACCAGAGCACCTTCCTCCATATATTTTGGGAGTCTCCCATGTGCTTTTTCGCAAACTCAAAACGTGCCATTTAGTTTTTTGCTGAAAGTAATGGCTTTCTTGTGGCCACTCTGCCATAAAGCCCAACTCTATGGAGCGTACGGCTTATTGTCATCCTATGTACAGATCCTCCAGTCTCTGCTGTGGAACTCTGCAGCTCCTCCAGGGTTACCTTAGGTCTCTGTGCTGCCTCTCTGATTAATGCCCTCCTTACCCGGTCCGTGAGTTTTGGTGGGCGGCCATGTCTTGGCAGGTTTGCTGTTGTGCCATGTTCTTTCCATTTGGTTATGATAGATTTGATGGTTCTCCTGGGGATCATCAAAGATTTGGATATGTTTTTCTAACCTAACCCTGACTTGTACTTCTCAACAACATTGTCCCTTACTTGTTTGGAGAGTTCCTTGGTCTTCATGGCAGTGTTGGGTTAGTGGTGCCTCTTGCTTAGGTGTTGCAGCCTCTGGGGCCTTTCAAAAAAGGTGTGTATATGTAAAGACAGATCATGTGACACTTATATTGCACACAGGTGGACATCATTTCACTAATTATGTGACTTCTGAAGGTAATTGGTTGCACCAGAGATTTTTATGGGCTTCATAACAAAGGGGGTGAATACATACGCACATGCCAATTTTCTGTTTTCTATTTCTAACAAATAGTTTTATGTATGTATTTTTCTCATTTCACTTCACCAACTTAGACTATTGTGTTCTGATCCATCACATAAAATTCAGTTTAACAAAACATTGAACTTAAGGCTGTAATGTAACAAAATAGGTAAAAAGTCAAGGGGGGTGAATACTTTTTCAAGGCACTGTATGCTCACTGGCTCGGAGCAGTTCAGGGCGGGAACATGATCAATTCAGCAAGCCCGTAACCACCCATTTCGAATCAGCCAATAGAAAATGAGACTGTCATTATTACGGCTATAAAACATGGAGGTTACATGTCATTCAATTAGGTTCGGGGGTTAGATATGCGATCAGACTTGCAAAACAAAATAATAAAGAATTATGAAAATGAATGCCAATACTGTTCTAGTCCATGTGGGTGACCTGATATGTATTAAATCATTGATACCCAAGATTGATTTAACCCTGAAGATACACATAAATATAATTTGAATTCCCTGACGATTTGCGGTCTTGAGACTGTTGTGCAATTCATTCTAATGTCTGTCATCACTTTCCCCGTTATTTACAGTGCAGTATTGATTTTATATTTAAATTTATGCTGCTACGAATAGCTGTTTAACACCATTGCGGGTCCTCTCCAGCACTCGTGGGATTTTCTCCTTCATTTGCCGTTTACCATGGGATTTTCTCCTTTATTTGCCATTTACCCGTGTGAAAACATTTGCGGGCTTGGGGAAATTGAGCTATTGAATAGCAATTTGTGATTTTAGCCTTGCGAAAGTGACAGATCAAAGGTTTCTCGAGGCTGTAAGTTACAAGTTTAACCATCGCCATTTTTTCAAGGCCGTAACTCGGAAGCCGATCGGAGCTCACAAAAAGACATCAATTGAATAGCAAATTAGCGTGCAACCTCACTTACGGGCAACCGGATCTCCAGAAAGCTCAATTGAATATGGCCCTAATATGCTATCTTAGTAGGCATCAGGTACCACTGCTAAAACAAATATGGGTTGCTCTCATTGGATTGGTTAGTAGGAACTAGTTTATACAGGATAATGTCTTTGTTGCTTTCTTGTCATGTTCTGTTCAAATTTAAGATTCCAATAATTGCATTAATTAAAACGACATAAAAACAAGCAATATATAAGTATAAGGACACTCACTCCCAAGTTAATGGCACATTTAATAATATCACAACCACGTGAGACTGGTCTTACTTCACTGAAAGTGGGACAGGAATACCAAATAGTTAGGCAGGTGCAATTTAATGTTCTGCCTATTGTTATACTATTTGCATGTGGTAAGATACCACACATCATCCTGGTGCCATACATAAATCCAACTTAAAGGAGTCAGTAAATGTGTCCTGTACCATCATGTAGAACATTTCAAAACATACAAAAATGTGTAAAATGTTTTCATTTGAAGCTATTTTCATAGATTTTTAGATAATGCTGTGATAGTATAAACTGTTGATTTAAGTTGTCCTTAATGTAGTGCATTTACAAGTAAAGCTCATATTCATTTTTGTTTGTTAGACTGTTAGAAACAGTATGCAGTTTAAAATAAATAAAAATTAATATTTTAACATGTTACTATCTCTCCACCTATATTATTACATGTTCTCACTAATATCTACAGATCCTGCTCTATACAATTGATTACTTCTTTTCATCAGACATTCCTGTTTTTCATATTTTAAAATATCTCTGAAATCATCTGTTCAGAGAAGACTACATTATACTGACCACAAGTATACCACCTACAACTTCAAACAAGATGTGGCGTTCTCACTGACTCTCCCTGAAAATGGATTCTCTCCCTCATGCTTTAACAAACCGGCACCAATGCTTGACATGTCACCCAATCCCAATAACCTTCTAGAGATTGGAAGCTCTCTCAAGTAGCAGAGCCATCAAATCCTTTGTCAAAATCCATGCTTAAATTTATTATTTCTTCTAATTATCCAGTTTTCATTGCACTCAAAAGTAATTAGCCTACCAAAACTGTTTTCAGTCTTACCTTAAGGCACCATAGGAGGATATCAGCTATGAATGATTTTACCATCCCAGAAAACCTATTTATATAGTGCTTGGGCTTTGTCCTGTCATCTCTTGTGACACGCATGATGTTCCAAGTGATGCAAGAGAATGTTTAGAGAAACTTGGTTACAGATCTTTGTGTTCTGAGACCTGACACAGCTTTGTGATCTCCACTATATAACAACTAGCGACTTGCCCGTCAAAAATGACGGCAATAAAAACTGAAGCCTGGCAATGCTGTTTGCCACACAATGTAAGCCTCTCCCCCTCTACTTTACTGGCCTTGTGATGAGCGCCGTTGGCGCTCATCACAGGCCTTGCAATGAGCCCCTTTGGAGCTCATTGCGAGTCTCTCCCTCTGTCTACTTCCTCCCTCGTGTCTTATTTCCCCCCTCCTCTCCCTCCCTTGTGTCTCCTTCCACCTCCTTTGTATCTCCTGCCCCCCTGTGTTTTTACCTCCCTCTCCCTCCCGTGTCTCTAAACCCCTCCCCTGTGTCTCTTTCCCCCTTCTCCCTCCTATGCATCTCTCCCCCCCCTGTGTCTCCCCCAACCCTCCCCTGTGTCTCCCCCAACCCTCCCCTGTGTCTGTTCCCCCCTGGCCTGTGTCTCTTTCCCCCTCAGCCCTGTGTCTGTTACGGCCTTCCTCGTGTCTCCATTTCCCTCCCTTGTGTATCTTCCCCCCTGCACTCTCTCCCCTGTGTCTCTTCCCCCTCCTCTCACTCCCCTGTGTCTCTTCCCCCTCCTCTTTCTGTGCCTCTTCCTCCCTGTCTCTTCCCCCTCACCCTCTGTGTCTCTCCCCACTCTGTGTCTTCGACCCTCTCCCTCTGTGCCTCTTCCCCCGCCTCTCTCTGTGTCTCGCCACTGTGTCTCTTCACCCCTTCCTCTGTTCCCCCCCTCTGTGCCTCTTTCCCCCTCTCTCTGTACCTCTTCCCCCCTTCCCTCTGTGTCTCTTCCTCCCTCACCCTCTGTATCTCTCCCTCCTGTGTCTCTTCCCCCCTCTCCCTCTGTGCCTCTTCCCCCCTCTCCCTCTGTGCCTGTTCCCCCCTGGCCTGTGTCTCTTTCCCCCTTCCCCCTGTGTCTGTTCCCCTCTCCCCCCCCCATTTCCCTCCCATGTGTATCTTACCCCTGTTCTCCCTCCTGTGTGTCTTTTCCCCCTCCTCTACCTCCCCTGTGTCTCTTTCCCACCTATCCCTCTGTGTCTCTCCCCCCTCCCTCTGTGTCTCTTCCCCACTCTCCCTCTGTGCCTCTTCCCCACTCTCCCTCTGTGCCGTGCCTCTCCCCCCCCTCTTCCTCTGTGACTCTCCCCCCCCTCTTCCCCACTCTCCCTCTGTGACTCTCCCCCCCTCTTCCTCTGTGACTCTCCCCCCCTCTTCCTCTGTGACTCTCCCCCCCCTCTTCCCCACTCTCCCCCCCCCCCTCTTCCCCACTCTCCCTCTGTGACTCTCCCCCCCCCTCTTCCCCACTCTCCCTCCCCCTTCCCCACTCTCCCTCTGTGACTCTCCCCCCCCCTCTCCCTCCCCCTTCCCCACTCTCCCTCTGTGCCTCTACCCCCCCCTTCCCCTTCTTCCCCACTCTCCCTCTGTGCCTCTACCCCCCCCCTTCTTCCCCACTCTTTTACCTGCTCTCGGGCCGCGCTGCGCGCAAGCGCGGCTTGCGCCGCGCTCTGCGCAAGCGCGGCTCGGGCGCAGAGCGAGGCTCGCGCCGCGCTCTGCGCATGCGCGGCTCGCGCCGCGCTCTGCGCAATGCGCAGCACTTTATAATTGTCTAACTGCGATTCGTCTGAAGCGTGACGACGAATCGCAGTTAGACAATTATAATATGTGATATTTTTGCTACTGTTCATAAAAGTTCAATTTCTTCTACATTTCTAAAATAACAAATGGGTCTCCCGAGAAGCAAACAGACCTGAGGGAAAGCTGACATTTGGGTCACACAAGAAAGGTATTTATAAACTCACCTTTTACCCAAAAAACATTTCTTACTGATTATTTATTTGTCATCTAGAAACCCTTTCAGATGTTTTCACTGCCACAACAGAAGGGAAGACAATATATATCTTATCTGGGATGGACAAAAATATTTAAACAAACATTATGAGCCATGTAGCAGCATGCAAAGACTCACATTCATTAGAAGCTCTTTTGAAGAATTCAAATTGATAAAAAAGCTAACTGCTTTAAAAGATAACAATAAAATACATGAAAAGTTCAGCTTTTATATGTGCTTATACTTTAGTGTTATTTTTATATTTTTTCTTCCTTCTACCTAAAAGATTTCAGTTTGTTTTTCAATTGAGTTGTACAGTTTATAGGTCACATTAAAGTTGGAAAAAGTTCTGAAATTATTTATCTTTGTCTCATTTTTTTACAGCACAGAAACCTGACATTTTAACAGGGGTGTGTAGACTTTTTATATCCACTGTACATTCTGTTGAACGTGCCTGTGTATTTAAATATAAGCTTCCATAATAAACAATAGCTTATCTGAATCCCCTCCACACTGGTAGGGTAGAAAATAATATTGCAATAGCGGCTCCCTGCACAACATAATTTACATATAATTAAAAAATTAAAGTCTGCTTATATTTTTATATGACTTGTCTTTCCAATCAACTTTCTAAAAATGTTTTACCCATTATCAATATTTGTTCTTCAAAATAACATTTTTAAACATGAGACGTCACTGGTTCTTTAATCACTGATTGTTCATATGTCCGCGCAGTGTCCCTGGTTATCTTTGAATGCATTTAACCTTTTGGTACCAAATTCTCATTCTCGTACTCATATTAGTGCAGTCCAAAACGGACAACAATATGGAATGAGGGAAGCAGTAAAATAGGGGAATCAGTGGACAAGAATGTGTTTGAGAAGAGATCTACAGAGAATATTTGAAGAAGTTATATATAAGCATACAGATGGTCTTAATAGACAGAGAGGTTTTGAAAGAGGAGATAAAAGTGGTAAACACAATTAGATTGGGTAAAGAGAAAAGGTGGAATGATAGCACAGAGTATGTAAGTAATATAGAGCCCGATTTAATTCGAAGCCTGCATCTCGCGGTATACAGGCCGCATGTCTGCGGGCATGCTTCAGGCTTCAACTCTGCTACAATTACGGGCTATTCAATTGAACAAGCTCACAAGTTACTGGCCGAAAGACTAAACCGTAAACCATGCACACGTATGTAGCATTTCCGGACGGGAACATGATCAATTAAGCAAGGCTGTAACTACCCATTTAGAAACAGCCAATAGAAAATGAGACCGCCATTATTACGGCAGTAAAACATGGAGGTTACATGTCAATCAATAAGCGTTTGGGGGTCCGATGTGTAATCGGACTCGCAAAACCATACAATACAAAATAATAAAAATGAATGCCAATACTGTTCTAGTCCATATGGGTGGCCTGAGATGTATTAACTCATTAATTCCCGAGATCGATATAACCCCGAAATTACACATAAAAAAATGAATTTTGTAGTGCCAATTTGTGAGCTGGAGGCTGTTGTGCAATTAACATTGCTTTCCCCATCATTTTCAGTGCAGTATTAATTTTTTATTTGCATTTTCAGTGCTACGGACAGGGATTAAACCCCCTTGCGGGTCCTCTCTAGTACTCGTAGGATTTTCTCCTACATTTGCCGCTTACGGGTGTGAAAACATTTGTGGGCTTGAGGAATTGTAGCAATTGAATAGCAATTTGTGATTTTAGTGACCGTAACTCTTGCGGATGTGAAAGATCAAAGTCTTCCATGGACTGTAAGTTACGGGTTTAATAACTGCAGAGTCGTAACCCGTAAATCATTTGGAGCCCCCTTGGATAGCAAATTAACATACAGCCTCACATATGGGCTACAGTAACTTATGATTGCTCAATTGAATTGGGCTCAGAAAGCACAAGATAGTCAGGGAATGATTAAATAGGACTCACCACTCTCCACTTGGAGGCCCAAACAGAAAGCACCCAATAAGAGGGCCTCAATCTCCATCACACCAATAGAAGGGACCTTGGTAGAATATTGCAACCGGGGCGGCGCTACCAGTGGGGCAGATGGTACAATACAGCAGGGCCCTCCTCTGAGAGGGGCTCAGCTAAGGTAAACGGTCTTGAGGGGCTGCAGCTATGGGAAAGGGTCTTGGGGTGGAGTGCTGTTATAGGAAAGGGCATAAAAGAGGAGAACAATGGGAAGGGGTCTTGGGGAGGGGCTCTGAGTGAGTTGGTACCAAGGTGGGGAGCACAGCGCAAAAAAAAAAAAATCACAGCTCCCCCCCCCCCCCTTGGGGAGAGGGCAACAATTTTGTTTTTGCACCAGGGTCCTCCATTCTCTAGGTCAGCCACTGTATTGCAACATGGAGATGGATAACAAAACCCCACTTTAAGATTTTTAGCTTGAACTTAAAGGACCACTGTACAATAAAAAATATATATGTGTAAAAAAGTTGAGTCTGGATAAGAGCTTAATTAGGCTCAGCAGAGGCATCACCTATTGATCTATAAGAAAACACAGTGAACCACCTTAAACCTATAAATCCATTCAGTTTCCAATTCACATAAATATAATAATCTATCAGCCCCCCTAGGGATCTTTTTAACATGATCCACAGCCTGAATGGTTGTATCTGTTAAATCCCCCTTGTGGTAAGTAACAAAATGAGCTCAAAGACAATGATTGTTTTGAATCTTGATAGAGGTTGAAATGGGGGCTTTGTGGCTATTGTGTTACAGAGCATTCCAAAGACATGGGCACTTCATAAAGAATGATGTAAATCATACGGGCTCTAGTTTTTGGGAAGCAATAATACATCAAGAAACAAACAAAAATTTTGTTGGAGGTGAGCTACAAAATATAAGAACAAGAAGAGTAATGGATGGTGATGAAGGAGACTTAACTGAAAGCAATAGTGTAGAAACCCCCAAAAATCGAGGGGCGGGGGGGTGGGGGGGTTATTAAAATCTGATAATGCATGATTCAGTTTCATTTTGCTATTTTTTGTGTTTCCTATTCATTTACCCTGGGGGGATTTGCTCCTCCCCCCCCCCCCCCCCCCCCCCCCCCCAGTTCATATGCCCCTGACTGGAAGTTATCTGAGACATTACAACAGAGAAAAGACAGATATTTAGATAATTTGTAATATAAATTATTTTGTTAATGGCAACTATGACTGGTTATTTCAGAGTGGATCATTACACATCATCCTTAGTATTTACATAAGAGGGTTCCATAGTCTAACTTCTGACCATGTGCAGACAACTATAAAGCCCTAACAACAGCGGCTTAATAGAGTTTTAGTTATTTAATCTTTTTTATTTTAAGAAGACAGTCAAAATAGACATAATTAAATAGACAAAAAGATAATTGTGTAGATTTTATATTAACATGTAACGTATTACTGCTTTGTAAATGTTCTTATCACATAACAGCAAATCTGTTCAGCACTAAATAATAACCACCTGATTAGAATATCAGTAACTCAAACAAAAACAATGTGGTGAAAAACAGTTTTATTGTTTTACAACTCACACAGTTCATTATTCAACCTCTGAGTTAACAATGGTTTATATCAAATAGCAATGACAACTAAATTATCACTTGGTATTGTAAAGAATCTGAGTTTTAATTAAAAGTAGATTTAAACAATAAGAGCTAAACTTTTTATCCATGAAACATAAACACATAAAAACACTGCTAAACTGGAAGTCAAGCAAACAATGTAATGAAACAGGCCTCAAACACACACACATTATATATATATATATATATATATATATATATATATATACACACAAAGCTTTATTTATACAAATATATGCTCTCTTTTTTATTTAGCCCTAAGTTTTATCTGGGTCAATTTCACAGTTTATTTGCTAGTGTCCTAACACATTTCTTTATATAATATCCTTAACTGAATGAGAATGAAAGGGCTATTTCAAACCTCAAAAAAATATATTTATACTTATTAACTTGAGATAAATAGTAAATAAAACATGTGTATACTTTAAGTTTCTCAGCCAACTAATGCAATTAATCAGGAGCTGGTTCAAGACCCATGTTGCATCAGCTGCGACTTTATCCTTTGCTGTATAATTATTCATAATTGATTAAAAATGAAAAATTGAAAGTATTTATTTTTACTTGAAGTATGGCAATACCTTCAACTTTTTTTAACAATGACAGTCTAAATATAGCCAACAAAATTATTTTCACACACTTAGAAGCGATGTTGAGGTTAAGCACTTAGATGAAGTTCTTTCAAAATGAGCACTATTTTTGATTTAGCATAAACTGCTCTACAATTACTAAGAAAGTGAACCATACCCCTTTTACATCCTTTTAATTGCTATTTATTATTAGCAGCTGTCCCATCTTAAAACTCAATCCCATAACATGCATGACAGCACCTATAGGGTTTGTAATCCCAGGAGGTGTTATATAATGTCCATTGTTGGCCTAGTAGTAATGTCCATAGTAACAAAAGCCCAAGCCATGGGTCAAAGCAAATGGTCATTTAGCATTCGGAATACAATAGAAGAGCCCACTGTTTGGCCGGGGCTGGGGCCATGGTTTGCATGATTAATTAACCAGTTTCCTCAAATTGTTCTGAGATGCACTCTAGAGTAAGCTGTTTTTATATTGTTATATTCTATGCAACACATTTATAATATATACATATAAGCACTAGTTAAAAACAGTATGCAAAAAGTGTACGATGGGTGACTGACCATTGAAGATTCTGCTATGGGGCACTGCATGTTTACATTTTAAAATTCAAACTATTTATTTAATCTTCTGATATTTTCATTATTTGTTTGGCTGTTCCTTGAAAGACCAATGTAACTATTCAGTTTTCAAATCTTTTAAGAAATAAAGGTCAGTATAAATAACTTCTTTGTTGTCCTACCATCTTTGGGCTTGACCTTTTCCATGCCAAGAACATCCTGATTCTTCAAATTCTATGGACATATTTACCCAGCGGGAAACCACCATTTCACTTAAAACGGAAAAATCTATTTTTGTTAAACTTTTGCATAAAATTCTGGACATTTTAAAATGGTAATCTGATGACAGATTTGGAGCAGATACAAAATGTTATATAACAAATATTTTATATACATTCAATTTAGCTACTGTACAAGGAAGTTCACTGGTTGCCCTGGGGTGAATTATTAAGGAAGTTGTGCGAATTTACAGAGTAATTGGTGATTTTTCTATCAAGCAAACATTATAGTCTTGTTAAAATTTGGTTAAAGTCTCCTCATGGCCCACTAAAAAATATAAGGTCAAAAGTAAAGAATAAAAAAAAATGTAGATGCATATCAACAGAGCTGAAAACAACTGCTTTGTTAAGATTTCTTGCAATTGTTAAAATAAGAAAAAAAAAAAAATTATATAACTTTTGAATTTGGAGATTAGAGAAAAACCAACACACCTGTTTCCCTCTTAGGTTTTAATAAAAAATAACTATAAAATAACAATTATTTCAATTTTGTTTTGTAGTATAATACTGTACACTGGTATGGACATCTATACAAATAAAAAAAACATGATAAAACAAAAACAATGGAATCCCACCCCTCTGCCAACCTCATCCACAGAAGACTGATATTGTTACCTCCATAAACCTTTACATGAATACACATGGAGCGTAGTACGTTATTTTATTTTAAAAATGGAAGTTTTAAATGGCCATTGTACAATGAAATCAGCATAATAAGATTTAATAAGAAAAATAATAATTGAACCTTGGAACCATCAATGATATACTGATATCTTCATGGAAGTGGTGTGAGATGGGCATTTACATTTCTGGAGAGCTATGGTTGCATCCATTGAACTAGATAGTTGTATTAGCTTGTCTGAAAGTACATAGGAATGTGCAACTGGTGGCCAGGGCCAGCAATTTTAATATGACGTATGAAATAATGTCATTATTAAAAGAAATGCGTTTTATGACGTCCAACATTTTATTATAATTAAATTAATTATTAACAACAGTGTTTGTTGTTTTTAGCTGTGTGTGAGCTATCAGATGGTCAAATGTTTTATTTTCATTTCAAAGTGATTTCTACACGCTTTTGCAGCCATGGAATATATTTTGAGCTGGTATTGCACATCAGCAGCCTTATTAAATTGCGATTCGGCAAATTTGAAAGGGCTCTATTTAAGCACAGAGCATATTTTTTTTAAAGAAGTTTTTAGTTAGTGAAGACCTTGCTTTTGGATAGAAGTTCACTAACTAAAAACTTCTGTAAAAAAAATATGCTATGTGCTTTAATAGAGCTCTTTTAAATTTGCTGAATCGCAATTTAATAAGGCTGCATGCTTTTAAATTGGCAATGAATAGTTTTGTCACCCCATAACAATTTATACTATATATTCAGTTAGCATTTTTTGTATTGCTCTCGCATTATATTGTGCTCGTTTATCTGGTTCAACTCTATTTCACTTTGTTACTGTACAGTACTTTTTCTCCTAGATCTCTAAGGACAATATATATAACTGATGATCAACTAAGTAAGTACACTCTTCAATATGAGATAATATATTGAGTCTATAGAATATTATCTGAATCTATGGAGTACACTTATATTTTATGACCAACATAAAAGTGTTCTCCAAATTCTGAGAAAAATAATACAAGCTAATAAAAAGCAATCTAGGTCATTAGTTCTCAACATCCAGTCCTAGAACAAGTGCAGGTCATGGAAATCTTCTGGTCCTTAGAAACAAATATTGAGGAGAACAGAACACTTTAATCATACCTCTACTATAAATCATAGTTATAGACAGATTGATGAAAGTACAAGTGCAAAACAGGTTAGAATGCAACGTGTAGTATCACCCTATTAAAGATGGTCTGTCCCCATAAGGTAACCAGCTGATCCCCATTTCAAAAAGATTTAGAGTCAATAAACTAAGCAATGGTAAAACAGGAAATATTTGGAGAACTTGACAATACAAATGGCACACATTGATTGCACTCCAATTTCAGCCATCCATTTATCTCCATCTAGCATATAATGTGTAGGACCTTCCAGAATTCACTGCTGTGAAGAACAATTATAGTTCATGACCTCTGGGCACAGAAAAATTGCAAATGCGAAGTCAGTAAACAATGGAAGTTACTTTTCATTGTGAAACAGTAGTAGTGAATGAAAAAGCAAATACTGAGGAAACAATGGTGTCAATGTCTATAGCAAACATTGCAAGTAGTCAATGACATTGCAAGTAGTCAATGATCTGGCCTAACTGTGCAATGTTGGGAACATCACAAAATGGTATGTTGGAGATATGAGTCAGGCTGGACTCTTTACCTTACTTTTTTCACTCTCATGTTATATGCAGACACCTTTTGTCCTACAGTGCTATGATTCTGTCAGATATGTTAAACTAGATCATGTGCAATGAGATTGAAAAGTGATAATATCGTACGCACTGTAATTACAAAGACCACATTGAAAACCTACAAAAAAATGCGTGCTTTTAATATTCTGTTCTTTTGTGTTCCTTTCTTTGTTAAAAGCAGCACAATTTTAGCATGTATAGAAATCAGGAAACTGACCGTCTTTATTCAGAATAGTTTTCTATAGTAAATTAGAGAAGTAACAATGAAAGCGACTCCGTTGATATCTCATTATTAAACATCCCTATCGTGCTAAAATAAGTTAGCAGCATTTTAGAAAGAAATAATTAATTTAAAAGCCACTAAAAAGGAATTTCATGGGAAATCTACTGGAGAATTAAATACTGAATTGTTGATGTTGAGTCCCTCAGTCATGTCCAACTCTAGGTGACCATATGGAGGCAGCATGCCAGGCACATCTGCCTGTGTTTCTGGTTGTGCTTATCCATAAGGTTTTCTCGGCAAAGATACTGGAGTAGGTTCCTTCTCCAGTGGAGCACGATTTGTCTAACCTCTCTGCTATGACCTGCCTATCTTGTGTGACTCTACATGGTACAGACACAGCTTAATTTAGGTACCCAAGCCCCTTCACCACAACTAGGTAGCAATCCCAAAATACTGAATAGCACAAAAAAAAAGGAAAATCTAACTCCACAGGGGGTAATTTAATTGTGTTTTGTATTGTGGCTGCAATTGTTAACAAGTAAACAACTAAGAGGAAAATTAAATCAAATCTTACTATGGACTGTAAACGAGTGCATACAAATATATTTCAAAGGAAGATCCATGCCTGTATTTAATCAAAGAGTTTTGACACACCACCATCTTTCTAAGAAAATGTTAACTGTCACCCAAGGAAATATAATTAGCACTTTAGTATACAAGGACGTGTTGGGTATCTAATTACATAATTGGTGCCCAATATACTTCAGTGTGAGTTTTAATTATAAATGCAGTGGTGTATCAAAACGTTTATTATAAAGTAGTGATTTCACTTTTTTCAGTATTGAAATAGTGAATGTTATGACATTTTGAGTTCTTTATTAAGTTATTTGCATACATAGTGAAGTATTTTTACACATTTAATCTATTGCACGAAGCTCATTTGTTGTCCTGAGGTGAATTATTAAGGAAGTTGTGTGAATTTATGGAGGAAGTAGTGCTTTTTCTTGTCTTCTTAAATTTATAAAGAGACTGATAAAGCCTGAAACTTTGCTTCTAACTTTAAATTAGATAAATGTATCTTTTCATAAACCACAGGAAACTGTAATGTAAAACTGAAGAATTAAAAAATAATTTAAAGTTGTGGATAAATGAAGCCAAAAACAATTGCTTTGATAAGGTTTGTTGTATTTACAGACCTAGCATCTTTATTAGGTTACAATGATGTGTTAATCAGTTGTAGGTAATCTCTTACCTGACTTTACATTGGACATTTATGGGCTTGATTACATGGCTCCTGGAAGGCTGGTACATAACTACAGAAGTCCCTACGAGAGAATTTACTGAGCTATTGCATAGTTCTCGCTAGATCACGATGGAAATGATGTACTCAGGAAGTTTGTCAGGTAAGGGACATTATCTGATTCCTGCACAAATGTTGACTGTGCCAGAAGAACAAGTAGGAGCTTAGATTACAGCGAGCAGGAGGTTGCTTTCCTTTCTAAATCCCCACTATTACATATAACACACATGCCTATTATTATTATTATTATTACTATTATTATTATTAACTTTTATTTGTATTGCGCCAACATATTCTGTAGCGCTGCACAGGGGATAAGAACATGGAAAATACAATATTAACAAAATTAAAAAATGAGGGGTCCTGTTTCGAGTTTAGAAACTTTGTAGAAAGTGCTTTTTTCCAAAGCACCCTACAAGACTGGAAACTCACTACTTTGCCTTTATTACATACCACATATCACATAACTTTGCCTTTATTACATACCACATATTACATACAGTCCTCACACACTCAAGTACCCCCTGCTCCATACACCATCCCATTAACTCAATATCTTTGCACCCTAGACTATTAGAATACACATAAAAAAATACAGAGCACATGCATTATTCTTTACAAAAACATTTACAAGGTTATGTGGTTCATTTTAGAGCTGGAAAAAGTACAGAGAAGGGCAACAAAACTAATAAGGGGAATGGAGTGGCTAAATTATGAAGAAAGACTAACCAAATTAAACGTATTTTCTCTAGAAAAAAAAGGCATCTAAAAGGAGATACAATTACCTTATATAAATATATCCAGGTATCAGTATAAAGATTTGTCAAGTGAACTTTTTGTGCTAAGAGGTTTTCAACTGGCAAGAGGACATCCTTTGAGGTTAGAAGTGAAAAGATTCCACCTTAAAGAAAGAAAATGGTTCTTCACAGTAAGGGTGGTTAATCTTGAATTCTCTTCCAGAAAAGGTGGTGACAGCGGATTCGATAGATGACTTTAAAAAGGGATTGTATATATTCTTAAATAAAAAGGGTATTCAGGGTTACCCTGGATAATTAGAGGGGGAGTATTGATCCAGGGAGGAGTCCGATCACCAGTATCTGGGGTCAGGAAGGAATTTAATTTTTTTCCCTTTTGAGACAATTGGCAAAATGTCTTCTTTTTCTGTTTGCCTTCTTCTGGATCAATTAACAACTAATCCACATATTGCAGATCAGAGGACATCTAAAAAGGTTGAACTTGATGGACTATAAGTCTTTTTTCAACCTCAAATTCTATGTAACCATGTAAGTAAGCAATGAGAGTGCATGTTTCTGAAAATATGTCTGTCTGTGTATCTGTGAGTCAGCAGAGTGACTTCTGTGTGTGTTTATTTGTCTGAGATGGAAGGAGGAGTAAGAGAAGGAGAGGAGAGGAAAGGTGAGAGAAAGTGGGAACCCAGGGAAGAAGAGGTGAGAGGGGGATAGAGTGGGCGAGGTGAGGGAGAGACAAGAAGACAGGAGAGTTGAGGAGAATGGGTATAGGATAGGGGGTGGGACTGTTGTTCTCCACAACACAAGCACACTAGCAGAAGGGAGAGTGGGTAAGGCCTCTGAAGCTAGTGTGGGGAGAAGGATGGTTGAGCCCCAGGCCTCAGGAAGTCAGGATCTTCAACAACAGTCAGGGGTCATGAGGCAAGAAACACAAGGCCCCCAGCAACTCCTAGTAGGAATTGATTGTTCTCCTAAAGGGCATCCATGAATGGTAACATGTTCTCCATGGAGGCCGAGAGGTCAGAGCTGGAATGAGGGCCAGGATGTGGGGAGAGGTGACAGTAGAGGTTAGAGTTGTGCGTGTTCACAGCAGGGATGTCAAGTGTGAAGCACAACTGCCAGGCCATAGTGAAGTAAAAATGTGAATGCATTGTTACTAACTCGCTAATGTTATAGGCGCTACTGGAACAAAATAATGCGTGGAGAAGGTATGAATACTATTGTGGCGTGTTCAATGTTGCACTATTTATTACAGTTTGGCAGAGTATTTATTTTTAAATTCACAACAGTAAACAGTAAGCATAAATGTTATGCATTATATATACATCTGAACATTTCTAAAAATAAAACATAGATTGATGATTTCCCCATATGACATTGTTAAAATCAAATCAGTTGTACAAGAGAACTGCTTGATAACAATTAAAAAAACGCCCTAGGCATTAAAGGAAATTAGTACATGCTTTCAACCATAAAAGCAGTCAGACTCAGATAACTTCTACTAGGTCACACTTTAAATGTGCTGCTGTTATGTACATTTATTTTGTATAATAAGAATAAAATAATATGCATATATGACTGCTGTATAACCATAAAACACGGTTTGATATACAATTAATTGATTGTATACAGTCGCTAGATTGTAATCTCTCCTGGTCAGATCTATCCTTTCATTAGGCTTTTTGTACTAATGCACTCCTGTCTTGTACCTCGTCCCCTGGCTCCCCATAGAAGCCTATTGTTAGGTGCACACATTGGGCCTCATTCAATTGAGATTTTGCCAATTGAATAGGGCTCTAAGTAAGCACATAGCATATTTTTTTTAAGAAGTTTTTAGTTAGTGAAAACCTTCCTTTTCGATAGATGCTCACTAACTAAAAACATATTTAAAAAAAATATGCTATGTGCTTATTTAGAGCCCTATTCAATTGGCCAAATTGCAATTGAATGAGGGCCTTTGTCCACTGCTTTGCTAGGACCTCCCAGGCTCCACCAGTTCATTGAAACAATGGAAAATATTCACTAAGGTTAACAGGGACTGCAAATAGCCTATGATACGTTTTCTATGGAGCATTGCACTTCATTCATTAGTAGTAAGCTGTATTAAAATATATTTATAAAAAATAAAACACAACCCTACAAAGACTTTGGTGCATTGTATCCATTCAAAATGCAGGCATATAATCACTGCATAATCTATAAATGTGTAGTAGTGGCAGTTAAATGTAAGGCCAGTGTTGAATTGTCCACCCCCCATAAAAAAGGTTCAAACATGATGTAGAATCCAGCAACCTGAATGTTCTTTGTGTTTCTAATCAGCTTAGTGGTATATTTCTGCCTAGGCCTAAGAGGCCTAGGCCTAGGGCAGCACATGTTCAGAGGGCACCAACCTGATTCAGCTTGCCTATACCAGGGGTGGGCAAGTTCGGTTTGGTGAGTCAATCGCTACTTCAGTCATCCTAATTGACTCACATGTGCACAAAAAGGATATCCTCAAATTCTGGCCTGTGTAGGGCTCTCCAGGATTCAACTTGCCTACCCCTGACTATTCAATGCTATGGAAAAGTCTGTCCATAGCAAATTAATTTCTATATACAGTGACATTACTGTCTGCACATACTGTACATATACATAGACAAACATACAGAATAATTTTATACAGCTGCGCGTAGTAAACTAAGGATAGAGACATAGCAAGGTAAAATAGTGGTAAATGTGATTTGTGGAAAAAAAACCTGACTGGGCTTAGGTTAACATAAAACTAAAATATCCTTCTGTATTAGCTGCAATATGTGATGCAGACACTTTGAGCCACGTTCAATTGAGTGATTTTGAGATCCGGTAGCCCGTAAGTGAGGTCGCAAGCTATTTTGCTATACAATTGGCATCTTTTTGCAGGCTGCGATCAGCTTCTGAGTTACAGTCTTAAAAGAATGGAGATGGTTAAACTCGTAACTTACAGCTTGCAGAAGCCTTTGACCTGTCACTTTTGCAAGGCTAAAATCGCAAATCGATATTCAATGGCTCAATTTCCCCAAACCCGCAAATGTTTTCACACTCGTAAATGGCAAATGAAGGACGAAGGAGAAGAAAATCCTACGAGTGCTAGAGAGGACCCTCAAGGGGGTAAATCACCTATTTGTAGCACTGTAAATGCAAATAAAAAATCAATACTGCCCTGTAAATAATGGGGAAAGTGATGACAGACATTTGAATTAATTGCACAACAGTCTTAAGCTTGCAAATCGGGAGGAAATAAAAGTTTTTTCAATGTGTCATATTGGGATTAAGTCGATCTCAGGTATCAATGAGTTAATACATATCAGGGCATCCATATGGACTAGAACAGTATTCTTCTTTTTCATAATTCTGTATTGTGAATGTTTTGCGAGTCTGATCGCATATCGGACCCCTAATAGATTGACATTTAACCTCCATGTTTTACTGCCGTAATAATGACAGTCTCATGTTCTATTGGCTGATTCGAAATGGGAATTTACGGGTTTGCTTAATTGATCATGTTCCCGCCCTGAACTGCTCAGAACCAGTGAATGGTTTACGAATTTGGCTTGGGGACCGCAACTTGCGGCCTTGAGCAATTGAATAGCATCTTAATCGGAGACGAACGTGAGCCTGCAACTCGCTCACAGACATTGGACTGTCTGCGATCGAGTTACGGGCTTGGAATTGAATATGGCCCTTCGAGTGATTTATCCTAATGCCAGCTCTGCAGAGGAGAAGTGATAAGTAAGTAATGGAAGGTGTTTAGCCAGTTCAAGGATGTTTCTTGAGAATGTAGCTCTCATTCTGAAAAGCCAAAAGGTGCACCCATACCTCCTACCACACCTCTCCGCCCGAAGCATAACATTATATTCAAATTTGTGGAATTTGTAAAATAGACATATTCTCCAACGTTAAAGTTTGCATGTCTTAAATTAAGTTACCTTTGGCTTAGGCTTTTTTAACCCTTACTAGTATCTCTTTATTGGTCTGCTATTGATGTTTTTAAATATTTTTCAAAAATATATATTTTATATCCTATTTGTACCGCTTACGTAATCTAAAATTCTATGTAATGGCATTCAGTCTGAGACGGCGTTCTTTTATCTTGTTGCTAGACATCCTCTGACATTGCCCTGAGCAGGGAAATTAGTGACTATCAATACACTGTAGAGGTAATAGTTGTTTAATTCTGTGTATGGCTTTTCTTTGTTTGCTCTATCCTTTGAACTCAGAAAACAATATAAAGAAAAGAGAGCAAGCAGGATTGAATGGAGATGTTACATTTTTTAACAAAAAGTTACAGTGCCTTGCATGAAGACTTGTTATATATATACAGTAGTGTAGGGATAAAACGGATGCTAAGGAACCCCAAACTAAACGGCATATTCTATCAATTCAATAGAAATTTTATTTTCCCATTTGTCTTTCAACACTCTTTCTAATGGGGAAGAGCACAAATGGTGGCTCCAGTTGACTTTAAACTAATAGGTAATTTATAGTGCTAGGCACATGAAAAGCCAAATTTTGACTGCTGATCTCACATCAAATTGGTTGGGGTTTGGATGTGATTCCATTACATGTCTACTTTGTGGGATTTTACTTTAAATAAATATATCACGTCAAAAGGAAAATAAAACAACTTCGCTCTTATATTACAGACAATAATTGTTACAGACAATATAATTTTCTTTATAAGGATTAGGATTATTTTAAGTACCACAGCATTGTCACAATTTTATAGGGAAGCTACTAAGGGGGTCCTTTTGACCTTATCATGAGAGGGCAGGATTCCCTAGAGAAGACTCTGGTGCTGGGAAAGATTAAAAGCAGAAGAAGAAGGAGACGGCAGAGGCGGAGATGTATAGATGAGGTAATTGAAGCAATGAACATGAGCTTTGATGGGTGTGAGAAAGGCAGTGCTGACAAACAGGCCTGTGTGCTAAGGTCCATATGGTCATGGAGAGCCAGACACGACTGAACAACAAAAATATATATTATCTGTATCCAATGTTCTCCACTTAGACTATCGTATTTGCGGGCGTATAAGACGACTTTTTTGTCCTGAAAAACAGGCCTCCAAGTGGAGGGGTCATCTTATACGCCGGGTGCAGAGCTCGTGCCTCCCCCCTCCTCATCCTCAACCCCCCCTCCTCATTCTAATCCCCCCCCTCCTCATCCTAAACCCCCCTCCTCACTTTACCCCTCTAAATACCTCCCCCTCTCCCTTTCCCATCACTAACCTGCTTCTGCTCCGGCCTCCGCTCCTTCTTGACCCGGCACGCATGTGAAAAAATTAGGGACTTACACTAAAAAAATACGAGCCGCGGGACTTAGAAATAAATCATTACAAACTCGCAAAACTACGCTTACCCACAGCAAGGGGGGCACCCAGAACCTCTGCAAGTGAAGTTACACCTCAATTTAAGTCCAATTTAAACGAAAATCCCCTAAGCAAGAGAAAAAATGGCCGCCAAAAAAAACAAAAACAAAGCTACACGACCCTAAAGCCGCAAAACATCAACAAGCACATACAGTTTTTCCAAAAAGCAGTACGAGGTGCAAGATACGACCTTACAATGACAGCAAAAGCGCCTCTGATATAAAAATATACAAGAGGCGCTCAGCGCGAGGCTCGCAATGAGCGCCGAAGGATCCCAGACCACCAAAAAAATGTATGTCTGTGGCAAACAGCATTACCTTACAATTTTATTGCCCAGTAATTTTTGACGGGCAAGTCGCTAGTATATATATATTTATCACATAAATAGTTGTCAGCAGTGCAAGCTTGCCAAAATCATTTGGTAACGCAACAGGGAAACTGTGGGCTCGCAAAGCTAGACCGTAGCAACTGCGGCTCTCGCAAAGCAAGGGCCGCGGTTGGGGCCAGGCAAGGAGTGCGCTGGTGGAGATGAGCGCCATAGCCGAAGACGTTCACATGCCCTGGTGCGACACCCTAGCAGTTACAAAAAAAAACGAGCCACAAAAAAATACAAACTTAACGGCAGAACTGCGCACACTGAAAAAAACACAAAATACAAACAAAAATAAAACAAAACTTTACACACACCAAGGGGGGACACCCAGTACATCTGGAAGTTAGGTTACACCTCAATTTAAGTCCAATTTCAGGAGTTTAGGCACTCGAACGAGAGAAAAAATGGCCGCCGAAAAAAACGTAAACGAGGCTACACGACCCATAAAACAGTAAAACACCGCCAGGCACATACAACTTTTACACAACCCTGTACGAGCTACAAAATACAATATTAGGAAGGACGCTAAATCATCCTCACTCGCGTACCACATACACAATCGCCGCCATTTTACAACACTAACTTACAGAATGCGGAAGTACACAGGTACACTAACGGCTTCCCCTCACGCACGCAGCCTATTTACACTACACACTGCGCACATTGCTGACACTTACACCTCAGCTCAACAACAGTGCAAATCTACATTGTATGCTGCAGGAACATCAAAACAGATTGTTAGCTCTTCAGCATATTGGTTGGTGCATATATTCATTACAAATAGGTAAAGTATATTAATTTATGAGTTCAGTCAATAATTAATTATAATTACAAAAATACACATATAAAGAAAAAATTACAAAACACCACAAGACAGTATCGCAATAAACGCCAAAGCCGTTCACCGCACGCCTCACAAGGGTGCTCAGAGGAGCAAAACTACACCAGGGGAGAGCCTCGCAATGAGCACCAAAAATACACCAACCCAGAGGCTCTCAATGAGCGCCAAAGGCCCTCATTGTGAGCCACGCAATGAGCACTCAGCACGAGGCTTGCAATGAGCACCGAAGGTACTCACACAACCAAAACACTTACTTTGTGTGCCAAACAGCATTCTCTGACTTACAATTCTATTGCCGCCATTTTTTGAAGGGCAAGTCGCTAGTGTCTATATATTTATGTGATGTTTCTTCCAATAATTTGGATGCACAGTCATTTCTTACAGATGTTACACTTAACTATAAGAAAATAATATTTGTAATTTTATAAATGAGTGTGTTGAGGGCATTTTATTTGTGCTACCTCTATTTTTGGTCATGAATGGTTTCTAGTGTTTAACAAATATATACAAATATAACTATTTTTGCAACCTACATACCCTAGACTACTTTGGAACCACCAAGCCTTATGGAAAGAGCAAACGTTCTAACCTGAATAAATAAAAATATTGACCTAAGGTAATAAAGTTACTAAACTTTGCAGGGGAAGTAGTGAAGTACTGTGCTAAGACTGAGACAGCAATAGACCTGGCAGCCATTAGCAATTTCCTTTGCAGCCCTTGCAAAGCTTAGTGAATCTATGGGGCTATTTACTGAATTATAGTAACTGGAAAATGTATATTTTCTTGAGACGTTTTCAATAAACTAAAAAAAAACATGGACACACTAACAAATATACATACGCTTTCCACCTGTTATTGTTCTAGCAGGGAAACAAAAATTAGTTTTTGTTGCTCTGATCTAATAATGAATTCTCTCTGGGAAAAAAAATGTTTTAATTAATGACAAAAGGTGCATTAAAATCTGTGCTGAGAAGTAAGATAATTTATTAATAGTAAATAAGTAATTTATTACTGCTCCCCAATTATGATTTTATGTATCATTACAGCATTTCTAAGAGAATACCAAGGGTAGGAATACATTATTTATTGTACTTAGAAACATAAGAGACTTGTCTGCTTTAGAAGCTCCTGTCAGAGCTAACAAAAATGTTGAAACTACACAAAAGGAATACTAATGTGTACTAACTTTTTAATATTTTCCTAAATAATGATGTTTAGATTATTCACTTATAAAATGTGTTGGTGAGAGATAAGCAAAATAGTATTTTTTGAAAAACAAAAGTAGCAAGGATATTGCTAATGACAAGCACTATTAAATAGTGTTCAACTTGTAGGGGATTTTCCCCATAAAAACATTATTGGCCTTTATTTGTAATGCACCACCATATTCTTTTTTTTTCTATTTATTGTGAGAATTGTAAATTATTCATACATACATTGTAGACGAAAATACATGTCTTGGGTTTAACGCGCCACCATTTTCTGTAGCGCTATACAGGGGTTAAGTACAAGGCAAAACCAATATTTACACATTGCAAAAAAAATTTGAGCTTAAAATCTTAAAATCAAACATACATAGGGCTTGTTTCCAAAGCACCTAACACGATTGAAACTTGCAACTTAAAATCTAAAGGGTATATGTTGCTGTTCTATGAAATAATACATTTAGAGAAGGTTAAAGACATTGCATTCTCTTGTAAGAACTATGAATCTTAGAAGTACAGGTAAGGTGAGTTACAGATGAACACAGTAAAATTAATTCGGGGCACAAATCATGGATCTTCACAGTAGTTTTGATCATTTGGATTGCCTGGTATAGTAAGAATAATGAGATGTTTACATTATCAAAGTGTATCAGTCTAGCTAGTCTTCCCGCTTTCAGTGTTTGGAACAGTAGTAGGTTTGTCTACAGTATTGTGGGATTTTACTGGTTTTGGCATGACAGGAGGCTACAGACGTGGGCCCCTTGCTCACTGTGCCTTACGGAACCTAGCTACACCTCACTTACGAGGCCCAACTAAGGCTGAAACATACATCTGGGGTTTCGATGTTACTTCTGTTCAGGGTAGAATTGCCTGGCATTTCGGGGCTGGATCAAATCTTCTGAGTGAGACCAGACTTATATACTACAGGATATTTATCCCTGTGAAGGGCGCAAGTGAGCTAAACAAGGCTGCTCTCAGAGTGGGTTATCATGTCCATAGAGCCAACCTATTAAGGTTAGTTTGTTCTCTGATTGAGCACCTCTATTTTTGTTATTGCATGTAGTAAGTATGTCAAATTGATGACTGGAATAAAGTATTGGTCCACTGTGCTAACTGTATATTTTGAAAAGTAACGTAACCAGTCCACTGCATACCAAAGAAGGCTTGCTCTGATATAATCTGATTTGGGGGAAATTGAAGCCCCCATTATTCCTAGGTTGCTGTGGTTTGTTAATCGACAATTTGGAACATTTGCCTCTGTCAAATTAATGTTTGGAAGGCTGTAAGAGTGGTGATACAGTGTGAACTAAAGGCCCAAATATTGAATCGTTTGTCTAATGTAGCTATGAAATTAGAAAATAAATAGTGAATCAATAGCCCTATTAAATTCCAAGCCAGTAACTCCAACGTGAAGCATGTAACGGCTGCGGGCTTGAAACTTGGCCGAGTTTCATTGCTATTAAATTAGAATGGTCTGCGACCTACGGGCTTGAGACACAAATCTCAGCATGTTTGTAGAACGTTGGATTTGCAGCCGTGCGATCGATCAATTAGTGTAGACTGTAGTTACAGGTTTAGACGGAGCCAATGAAAAAGAGATCGCCAGCATTACATCACTGAAAAAGGGGAGATTAGTTTTCAAAGTCCTACGTCTACAATTACAAGTTGTGATCGGACCCAGATTAATGCAATATTAATAAAGCTGTAAATATGATATTCTATTACATGCGAGTTACATTATATGTATTAACACATTGATTGCCGGGATCTATATATCACGGAATATAAACATGAAATGAAGTATTTTTGGAGCTGATTTGCGGGCTTGAGAATGTTGTGCTATTAATTCTAAGACCTAACATCACTTTTCCTTTTATATAACGTACAGTAGTGATATTTTATTTGCATTTACGGGGCTACGTATTGGACTTTACCCCCCTTACCTGGCCTCTCCAGCACACGTTGGGCTACGTTTGCGTGTTACGGGGATGAAGGCAAGTGAAATTGTAGCAATTTAATAGCATAATTGCAATTATAGCGGTTACGGCCTTGACAGATCAAAGGATTTGCGGGCTGCGAAGTTCTACGTTCATGTCCCGTAGGCATTTTTCGGCCGTCCTGCGGCTTACCCCACAAGTCGTTTGCAGGGAACTTTACTGGGCTAATTTAATAGCCGTAAGTCCTACTTTCTTTGTTGCAGGCTACTTTCTAACACCTAGCCCAAATTTAATGAGGCTGCAAGCGTGCACTCTGTAGCTTATAATTACTAAATATTATGTGTTTTTCTATTAAGATCAAACCATTATTATAATGCTTCAAATAACTACCAATAAAACAAAAAACTATATACCGTAGTTACTTGTGCACAAAAACATATTAATTAAAAAATTGAAGGGATATAGAAGTTTTGGGGATTTAAAGTATATACTGTAACATACCTATGTATCTCTTTACCTTTATGTACTTAATCTTATTAAAAAGTGTTTATAAGATCTGTTTTAATACATTATAATAAAGACTAGCGAATTGTCCGTCAAAAAATGACGGCAATGAAATTGTAAGGTAGAATGCTGTTTGGTGTATAATAATGAAAGATCTAATACATTAATAAATGAATATGTAATGCTGTTTGGTGTGTAATAATGAAATATATAATACATTAATAAATGAATATACTTTACTTTTGAAGCATTGTGTTGAAGAGCTGTCAATCTGTTTTGATGTTGCTGCAGCATTAGTGGTGTGGAGCTGCTGTGTAAGCGTGGTGAAAGTGTGCAGTGTAATACTGTGCGTGCGCAAGACGAAACCGTTAGCGTAGTGGTGTATTTCCGCATTGGCGTAAAATGGCGGGTTATCTGTGGTATGCGTCTTTGCGGATTATCCATCAGTGCCTCGTGGTGTTTTGCGAGTTTCTTGTGGTGTTTTGCGAGTGTGTTGTGGTATTTTACGTGTTGAGAATGCTGTAGCCTCGTTTTCGTTTTGTTCGTCGGCCATTTTTTCTCTCGCTTAGCGATTGTATTAGTGTCTAAAGTGTTTTATTTTTATTTAAATGAATGTGTAACTTGGTTTTTTGAGGTCCTGGATGCTCCCTCTTGCTGTAGGTAAGTTTTTTATGTGTGTGTTGTGTGTATTTATTGTGTTTTAAATGTTTGTATGTCGGCGTGTTGCGTCCGATGTTTGCGAGGTCGTAATGTCTGGTAACGTGTCTCGTATGGTGTTTGCGTGTGTAGCCTCGTTTTCGTTTTGTTCGGCGGCCATTTTTCTGTCGCTTAGCAAATTTTTTTGTGTCTAAACTCTTTTATTTTGAGTGAAATGAAGGTGTAAGTTGCATTTTTGAGGTCCTGGGTGCTCCCTCTTGCTGTAGGTAAGCTTTTTATGTATGTGCTGTGTGTATGTTTTGTGTTTTGAATTTTGTAATGTTCGCGAGTTGCGTTTGAGTGTTGCGAGTCCGTAATGTGTGTTAACGTGTGTCGTATGTTGTTTGCGTTGCTCGTAAAATTTAGCGAGTGTCGTAATTGGTGTGTCGTGTTGTTTGCGGTGCGACGTGAAGTTTGCGAGGGTCGCAGTTGCTGGCAAGGAGCGCCTTCAGAGCTCCATGCCAGCAACTGAGGCCCTCGCCCAGTGCCCTCGCTTTGCGAGGCCCTTGGCTCGCTATGCGAGCCCGCAAGCATTAGCAACGACTTGCATGCTCACAACTATATATGTGATTAGGTTTGTATAGAATAATCACATAATATTTGGTAACTATAAGCTACGGTGTGCACACTTAATTTGCTATTTCTCTTCTAAATTCATAATTATATTTTTATGTGAAGTTGCAACCACACAATTACTGGGATAAGTGTTGCATGGATATTAATGAGCAGACTAGTGTGTACATCAAGTTGTCTGAGGCCCCATTCAACTGAGCAAATTGTAATTACTGGAGCCCGTAATGTAGCCTCTAAAATGTATTGATATTCAATTGGCCTCTTCTAGCCACCTGCAATTGATTTGCAAATTACAGGTTCAGTAGTTTAAACTCCATGTTTTATTGACGTCATGATGACGGTCTCATTTACTATTGGCTCTGTCTAAATTGTAACTTGCTTAATTGATCATGATCATACTCTGAAATGCTACGTACGGGTTCATGGTTTACGGTTTTAGGTTTTAGCCCTGTAATTGCTGGCTTGAGTCAGTTGAATACAGCCGGAATTGTAACCCATTTCTAACCCGCAGACATACAGCCTGTATTAAGGTAATTACGGGCTTGCAATTGGATAGAGGCCTACATTTATCACAACCTGGAGATTTTATTAAACTTTTCTAGCTCTGAAACAATTGTTGGGATTGCCTTTTTTCTGGTTTCTGACATACTGAAGAATATTGTCTGCAAAAGCGTGAATTTTTGTTGGCCCCAATACTAGAGTCATGTAGTCTGCTTTGAAACAAAATTAACAGCATTGAAACATATTACATTACAAACCTAATTGCACAGAAAATGTTATTCTGTGTATGCAGCAAATTCAATCCATACAGGCAACAGGATATCAAATAGACTTGCCCATGTAAATGGCTGTGGGACCTCTCATTTAAAAATGGACACTATAATATCACCCAAAAATGCAAAAGGAGAAATTACAAACATAAAGCACATACAGGGAGGCTACTATTCTAAGTTCTACTCCAGTGGTATGAGGCAAATGATGTGCTATGTTTCCATTATAATTGGCGTATTTTCAGAAAATACTATACTTATAGGCCTACAGGAAACACTGTCCTAGGGCAGCAAAATAATTACAGGTAGCATGTATCTGTAAAAAATGCACAGTTTATTGCTTTACCTTGCTACAACATGCAAAGATACCCTCTCGATTCCTTACCCCATATGTCTTTTTCTTTGCTCCTACAATGGCTTTTTATGGTTTTGTTTGTTTTGCCTAAAACCCTATAGCATAGCATGGGAATTATAATGATTTTTTATTAAGAGAATAATAAAGCTAGTTTAACTTCAAACAAACTGCATTTAATTATTAAATAATGATTCCAGCTGAATAAGTCCACAAATCTCTCATTTTGGCCCCTATTCAATTAAGCAATTGTTGGTTACTGGAGCCCCGTAATGTATCATGTAAACAAATTTGCTATTCAATTGGCGCTTTTTAGCGAGCCGCAAACAATCTGCGGGTTACAGACTGAAAATTCCTGCAGTTGTTAAAATGGCAACTCCAACCCAGCTAAGCCTTTGGTCTTTCAAGCCCGTAATTGTTACAATCGCAAATAGCTATTCAATTGCTACAATTCCTCAAGCCCGCAAATGATTCACACCCGTAAATGGCAAATGTAGAAGAAAATCGTACGAGTATGAGATAGGACTCGCAAGGGGGTTAAACAACTGTTTGTAGCACTGTAAATGCAAATAAAAAATCAATACTGCACTTAAAAAGACGGAGAAAGCGATGAAAGACATTAGAATTAATTGCACAACAGTCTCAAGCTCGCAAATCTGCAATAATTTATTTTATTTTTTATACGTTTTATTTTTATGTTATATTGATCCCAGGAGTCAAGGAGTTAATACATATCAGGCCACTCACATGGACTAGATAATTTCCTTCATTCATTTTTATTATTTTGTACATTGCCGGATTGTGAGTCCGATCGCATTTTGGACTTCTAAATGCTAATTGACTGACGTTAAACGCCATGTTTTACCGATGTCATGATGAGGGCCTCATTTACTATTGGCTGTTTCTAAATTGGTAGTTACGGCCTCGCTTAATTGATCATGATGACGCTCTGAAATGCTACTTATGATTTCATGGTTTACAGTTTCGGCTTCCGGCCCGTAAATTGCGGGCCTGTTCAAATGAATCGCTCTGTAATTGTAGCAAATTTAAAGCCCGCAGACATATGACCTGTACAACGCAAGCTGTGGGCTTGCAATTGAATAGGGGCCTTTGTTTTTCATTTATCCTTTCACTCCTCCCACTCTTGTTCTCGTCATTAAACTATTTCCATCTCCACTATGGACCCTTTTTATCTTTGTGTAGCACTTTGTTTTCAGCGGGAAGTGCTGTTTCAATTTACACATAAAGCAGGGAAATAGAGTTTTTAATTATTTCCCCAGTTTAGTACAGTTTCAGGAGCAGTGATACCAAGTGGTAGCCTGCAGAGAGCAGTGGAGTGCTAATTAGAGTGTGAAATGGCTATATGTAAAGACCATTTGAATAAACAGTATCTGTTTATTTAAGCTGAAGTGCCGTATTTCAGAGGTTTCAAGGAACAGATAGAATATTTCCTCCTTTGTGGGACACAGATTTGTCTAGCTGACAAGGAGCAACGACTGAGTATTAGATATTACACGGTATGCTTTTCTGTCAGTGAAGTGATCATCATGTTATCTTGTTGTATGGTTACTCTTGAGGGCTGGCAGCTGTTTCAGCAGACCTGTCAATTAAAGTGGAATGGTATGTTATCTGAAAGTAATACAGAGTACAGATGAAACAGCTGCAATGCTGGTGTTAAAATAGCACCAGGTTAATTAAACATAAACATTCCTACATGCAGCACAGACCTAGAGTGACACTCAAGAGCATTAACACCAATATCATTGTAAAATACATTCTCACACTTATGTATAAAAGTCTTTGAGGGACAATATTCATGAGGCCTATATTGTAACCATGACAATAATTATATATAGTAAGGTAGGTTCACTAAGCTTATACATATTATGAAGTGCTCGGCTTAGGCGGTGACGGCAATGTTACCCGCAGGAAATATTTAACAGGGTCTTCAGTGGGCTGCTCTATAGCTTAGTCTGGAGCCATTGTATTGTGGAGGTTTCACTATCTCGTTAATACTGAAAAGAGTACACATAATATTTATGTGAATTGTGTATGTGAATGCTATGAATTACTAAGTTGATAACTACTCTCCCAGCAAAGATTGCTTTGCATTCAACTCGGTTCCTTGTAATTTTAAGTTTTATATAGAAGGACCCATTGGGCTAAATTCACTAAGTTTCACAGGGGCCACAAAGGCAAACTTAGGCGTCACTCTCTACTCAAGCCAGATCAAAGCTTTTATTATACTATATATTATTTTGAACATAATTAGATGATATGCATTTATGCTAATGTATAATTAAAATAGGTGGAGAATATACAGATCTACTGTACTATATGTTTCACTTGTGTGTTTGCAAATGCTCTTTGCTTCATTAAAACAAGGCAGTTTTATTGTACAGGAGACGTCTTATAAATTGATATGCATATTGTTTTCACTATATATATATATATATATATATATATATATATATATATACAATTGTGCAGAAACCCAAACTATTCATCTTGTACTAATTATACATGTTAACAAACTCCCTTTCAATACAAATATAATGTATACAGCAATGGATATAGCTATGTTCCACCATACTTGTGCTTGCGGTATACAAATAACTAAAAAGAAGCTTACTCCATGTGACCCTTGGTCACGTGTGAAAATGCCAATCATCGGCTTGCAAGTTCAAACAATTCTTGTTTAGCAGTCTCCAAGAAACTGTGGACCTTTCAACCAATAAGAACAAGATTTGTAGAGGAGGCGGTGCAAGGGTTGCTTGCTGTGTGGTTTCATGGAGATAGACCACAGCTTTCCTATAGAAAAGTGTCTGTCACCTGCAGCTGCAGAAACATTTCTTATGCAGAACAGAGTTACAGCTGGGTGAACGCCTGCTGCTCACTGGCCATTGTGGCATATTAAATCCTGGCTGATAGAGGGGACAATGAATTTACAACCATCCCCCGGTATTCCTGCCCTAACAATTAATTAATTGCTTTGCCAACTAACACTGTATATCCTTAGCCAATATATAAAGTAAAATAACATGTACATATTTATAATTGAGATTGACGTGTATAAATTATATATACCTGATAAATATTTACTGATATTAAGATCCAAATGTCTATACATTTCTGAGTGGTTCATTAGTGTGCAAGTCCTTTGATCAAGCATATTACAATAGCAGTTGTAACAGAAGACTGACACTTATTCAGTATTCGGCATTATATTTGTAATGATACTGTATAAGATAAGCTTTTGAGGGTTCAACTCTCTTGCTCAGGTCAAGCAATTCCGTTGGACTTTTATCAGACTGAATGGGAGTAGTGCAGGGAGTGTTCATGTATGTTCTTAGCTGATATCTGGGTGGAGTAGTAGAATTATGGCTTTGCTAATTGTTGGTTTTCTTCAAGGAGTAGAGACAGTCATAAAATGTGTACAGGGATCAGTATATGTCTGGAAACTCTGGATAATGGATAAACTGAAATGTTATAAGGAATTGTAATTTTGATTATATGCAACATTTCAAAAGGCTAACACAATACTATAAATGTGTATCCTATTGTGTAATTTAATATATTCAAAAGCAAGTTGAATGTGCTGTCATCCCATTCAAATATATTGGATTACTGCATAAATGTGCTATATATCATGCTACAGACATTTGAGAACTCAAGCGTGCAAGTATTTTGTCTTCTACTAATTTGAGTCTTGTATTACTCCTGAAGAACAAGTCACATTTTATGTTTAAATCATAATATATACATTTTCATTTATTTAATTCCATAGCATTCAACTATTTGCTTGAATTAGTGCGCTTCTTTACATTTGTGACCCGCTCAATGGACTAGCAAATGAAATGATGTTTTCAGAAGTTAATATAGCAAGAGGAACATTTTCATCAACGCTCAGTGAAATCTCTGAGAGGAATTTCTTGCAAATTTTCACAATTCATACCTTAGGTATTTGGTTAGTAATCCACTATAAGGATGTGTGATCATGATATTCAAATTGAAATGTTACTGTAAAATAGTTTCATGCTTCTCTAGTCCCATTCAGATGTGCCACCACACCCCAGTGTCTTCTTGATTTGTGCCTATCCTACGATTACCACACATACAGATACATAAGTTTATGTGTTTTTTTGCATATATAACATATATCAGAAACCGTTAGACAGAATAGTCACTGCATATTATTTTTTTTTTACATATGCACAAATTATTCTGTGGCACTTCACTTGCAACTAGCATATATGTCTTTCCTGTTATGTCCCTGCCATCTCAGTGGTTATTGACAGCCAATAGGTGGCGCAACTGTAGCTCCCAAAGACTTTGTTGAATTTGTTGTTAGGATAAGGGTTATGATTTAGGGTTAGAGTTAGGGTTTAGGATTTAGGGTTAGGGCTTATCATTTTCCACTACCCTAACCCTAAATCCTAACAACAAATAAAATAAAAAAATGTTGGCGCTGCATGCCACAGTGGTGGCGGGGACATAGCGCAAAAGGTCCTACCATTAGCATTAGACACTAAATTACTTTTTGCATGGCTTTCATTGGACTGAAAAGGAGAACTTTTCTTTAACCCTGCAGCATGACAGGATATTGTGATAAGGATTAATAAAATGTGTCAATTAAATGTCATAACCAAATAAATATTTCCCTTTTATCTCTCCTGTCATGTAGAAACATTGACTTCAGTGGCAGATTTAGGGTCTGTTTGAGGAGCTGATGCAAAACATGGGTATAGTTACCTAAACGAAAATAGTAATCTTGAATATATGATTCTGGATCACTGGCCAGATATGAATATTTTATAGCAACAGTTTCTTTAATTTGTTAGACTGTCCCTGAGATTGTCAGTTAACATGGTAGCACCACTGTATCTGAACAACACAACTGTGTGTGTGTGTGCATATATATATATATATATATATATATATATATATATATATATATATATATATATAAAATAAAAAGATCCTAATAATATTTAGATTGTAAGTTTTCAATCTTGTAAAGTGCTTTAGGGAAAGCTCTATGTACATTTGATTTAAGCTCAAAAACAGGGCCCATATCTCATTCAATCTTTTATGGCAGCCAAACGACTGATTATTATTAACTGGAAGAAAGAATTTGTACCCTCTTGGAACAAGTCAATACAATTAGAACCCTGGTGATAATGTAAAATAGACAATATGGGACAAACTAAACAATTAAAAAAAAATGGATTATAATGAGCAGACGGTCACTCTCCCTCCTCCAACAGTGGTGTCCTCTTCTGTTTTGTTTGTCCTTTTTTATTTTTATTTCTCTTTTTTGGGTTTTGAATAATATTGAACAGACTATTAATTGTACCCCTGACTGGGGTTATGTATGGATATTATGTTTCGTATATTTAATATTTGTCAATAATAAATATATATATTTGTTTGACTTATACTTAACTCCTGTATAGCGTTACAGAATATGTTGCTGTGTTACAAATGAAAGATAATAATAATAAGCACATTTTATAATTCTTCTTCTTCTAGATCTCTCTGCTGCCTTTGACACAGTCGACCATCCACTTCTACTCCATATCCTCTTCTCCCTCGGTATTTGAGACACTGCTCTCTCGTAGTTCTCATCATACCTACAAAATCGTTCATTCAGTATCTCCTTCTCTGACACCTCTTCTTCTTCTCACCTCCTGTCTGTTGGTATACCCCAAGGATCTATCCTTGGCCCCCTCCTCTTCTCCATCTACACTTCCTCACTTGGTACCCTCATAAACTCTTGTGGGCTGCAATATCATCTCTATGCAGATGACACCCAAATCTACCTCTCCGCACCAGATCTATCCCCCACTCTTCTAACACGCGTCGCCAACTGCCTCTCTAGTATATAATCTTGGATGTCCACCTACCATCTCAAACTCACCATGTCTTAAACTGAACTCCTAATCTTCCCTCCCTCTACCACAGCCAATTCCTCACATCTCTCTCACTGTCAACAAAGACATCATCACCCCCTCCTGGAGTTCTACTCGACCCCGCTCTGTCTTTCATCCCTCACATACAATCACTAACTAAATCTTCTCTTCTCCATCTAAAAAACATCTCCAGAATTCGTCACTATCTTACACAAGACACAACTAAAATCCTTATACACTCTCTCATTATCTCTCGACTCGACTACTGCAACTCGCTTCTTGTTGGCCTACCCACCACCCGACTGTCTCCACTTCAATCCATAATGAATGCCTCTGCTAGACTCATCTTCTGTACACAACGTTCAGTGTCGGCATCACCTCTCTGTCAATCACTCCACTGGCTTCCCTTAGCCTCTAGAATAAAATTTAAACTCATGAACCTAACTTACAAAGCCCTCAACAATAACGCTCCCCCATACATCTCTGCTCTCATCTCCAAATACTCCCCCACCCGCCCTCTTCGTTCTGCCAATGACCTTCTTCTTTCTACAACTCTTGTCACTTCCTCTCACTCCCGCCTCCAGGCCTTTTCTTGTGCTTCCCCTAGTCTCTGGAACTCCTTGCCTCGCTCCACCAGATTATCCTCTTGCCTCAAAACATTTAAAACCTCACTTAAAACGCATCTCTTTAAATAAGTGTATCACCTTCCACCCTAACACGCTTATGACCTCTCTCTCCCTCTTTTACCACTCACTATACCTTATATTGTAAGTCTGCGAGTTTCTATCCTAAGTACTTTGGGAATTCACCATGGACACTGGATTCCTAGCTCAAAGACAGGGCCCTCCTTGCTTTGCTAAATGTTAATCTGCATTTATCATTGTCTGAACCTAATTTATGTACAGCGCTACAGAATATGTAGGCGCGTTATAAACTATAATAAAAAATAATAATAACTCCAATGTTTATTAGTGACATTTACATTTCATATCTGTGGTGCACACCAGTTTGATGTAGTTTTACTACATCACATGGACACCTACTAACTCAAAGTGTACACTAACAAATAAAAATAACTTGTATAATTATCATTTTGTTTTGACTTCATGTCCTTGGTATATTTTCATACTGTTCTCTTGAAGTTTTGAATTGCACAATTAACGCCACTGGACTTGCTCCACGAACACAAACATTGCATAATACATAATGCCAGGTAATTGCCTGTAATAAGTATGTGCAAGGCAACGTCAGGTCTATTTGGCGCCAACAGGTGCGGCGTAACAATATACTGAGACGGGCATAGCAACGGACCAATCAGGATTCAAGAAGCTGTCTGTGTGGGAATGTGTGTGGTTGACCAATCAGGAGCAGAGCTGAGAGTGGGGCGTGGTTTAGTTTCCAGTCACTCGGCTGGTAATGTGCTTGTGTTCAGACTGCGTGTGGAGCCGGTGGGGGATGCTGTGTGTTGGCGCACTGTGCAGATAACAAGCACTGCAGCATTGAGAGGTGCGTGATATTACATGGAGAGGCTGATGTTGATAGAGGGGGTGGTATTAAGAGGCACTTGTTATTATATAGAGGGGCTGTCATTTTACATCCACTTGTGTTATGATATACATGGGCAGTTATTATTGATGCACTTTTGTTATTATATAGAAGCGTTGGTATTGTTGATGCACTTGCCCACTCAGTACTAGTAGATGAGGTGCCTGGCATTGCACTGGGGCCGGTACCTAGTGCTGCACTGGGGGGGGGGGGGTACCTAGTGCTGCACTGGGGGGGTACCTAGTGCTGCACTGGGGGGGGGGGGTACCTAGTGCTGCACTGGGGGGGTACCTAGTGCTGCACTGGGGGGGGGGGTACCTAGTGCTGCACTGGGGGGTGGTACCTAGTGCTGCACTGGGGGGGGGTACCTAGTGCTGCACTGGGGGGGGTACCTAGTGCTGCACTGGGGGGGGGGTACCTAGTGCTGCACTTGGGGGGGTGCCTGGCATTGCACTGAAGGGGTGCCTGGCATTGCACTGAAGGGGTGCCTGGCATTGCACTGAAGGGGTGCCTGGCATTGCACTGAAGGGGTGCCTGGCATTGCACTGAAGGGGTGCCTGGCATTGCACTGGTGGGGGTGCCTGGCATTGCACTGGTGGGGGTGCCTGGCATTGCACTGAAGGGGTGCCTGGCATTGCACTGAAGGGGTGCCTGGCATTGCACTGAAGGGGTGCCTGGCATTGCACTGAAGGGGTGCCTGGCATTGCACTGAAGGGGTGCCTGGCATTGCACTGGTGGGGGTGCCTGGCATTGCACTGAAGGGGTGCCTGGCATTGCACTGAAGGGGTACCTAGTAATGCACTGGGGGGTACCTAGTAATGCACTGGGGGGGTGCCTGGCAATGCACTGGGGGGGTGCCTGGCAATGCACTGGGGGGTACCTAGTGCTGCACTGGGGGGTACCTAGTGCTGCACTGGGGGCGGTGCCTGGCATTGCACTGGGGGGTACCTAGTGCTGCACTGGGGGGTACCTAGTGCTGCACTGGGGGGGGGGTGCCTGGCATTGCACTGGGGGGGTACCTAGTGCTGCACTGGGGGGGTGCCTGGCATTGCACGGGGGGGTACCTAGTGCTGCACTGGGGGGGTGCCTGGCATTGCACGGGGGGGTACCTAGTGCTGCACTGGGGGGGTGCCTGGCATTGCACTGGGGGGTACCTAGTGCTGCACTGGGGGGGTACCTAGTGCTGCACTGTTGGGTGCCTGGTGTTGCAAGGGTGCTGGTATTATATTACAGGGCTGGACTTGGGTGTTATTGCACATATCCACTGCGCTAGAGGTGTGTTATATCCAGGGAGGGGCTATATTTACTCTTGCCATGTACTTTTCTAGGATGACTTTAATAAATCGTTCAGTCCAAGTGGAGATCTCTAGACCATGTCTTGGGAAGGATCCATTGCTGCTTGTTTATACCCCATTGGGCCCTCTGCACTGTACAAGGTAATGCAGCATTAGAAGTACTTGCAGATCACCTGCTGTAATATGTGCACACGGTGCCTAGTGCAGGCTGCTGGGGGAGGGATAGCCCTGTGCAGGGACATGTTGATTGTGGGCAATCCTTGACTACGTCTTCATTAACCCTTTCCCTGGATTGCCTTCCAATGAATGGGTCAGCTCCTGCAGTCCCAAGGCAGCCTATAGTATTCAGTGTATTGCATAGACTCTGTTTTATGGTACATGCATGCTTCATTCTGCACTTCACAATTATATATACTTAGCATAAATCCAGCAGGATAATCTTCTTTTCATTACTGTGTGGGCTTTTACTGCTAGTGTCTTTATTGTAAAGCTGAAGATTATTTTGTAGTCTGAGATCAGGCCAACACCCAGCTCTTTCCCTGCAGGGTTTGTTTTTCTCCTTCCAACTCAGTCTGCATTTACATTTTATGATTCACATGGAGGTTTTGCTGATGTGTTTTCTTGGTGGGTGTCTATCACTCATTATATTGAACAAATTTAATTAGTGTGTTTATACAGTTGTTCCATCACAAAGTAACACAAATAGGTGCCTGTAAATGTGGACATGCCAGCAGCATGCATGAGGAAGCATCTGTAAACCTGAATTTATTGTAGGCTTTTGTTATGTTCCTATATTTGTGATTTAAATATAGCTTTATGTTCTATTATTGTGATTTTTAAATGTGTATAATTACAGGAAAGCTCATTTATATATGGCTTTGGTAACATTCCTATAATTTGACTTTGCAACTGATTGCAAATATAATGTGCTTTCTTTTTTGGTAGCTAGCATATTCAAAATCCATGGGGGGGGGGGGGGGGGGGGGGGTATTTTTGAGCCATAACTATGTAATTTACATTTTTTTTTTTTCCTTCTCTAGGTAACCACTCAGTGACGGGATCTACCAAGACGTTGCTCTTGTTTGGATCTATTTTATCTGTTTTGTTTACTTCAACGTGAAAAAATGGGGAATGGACTTTCAGAGCAGACTCCTATCCTGTCTGGCTTATCAACGTTTCAAGTTTTTCATATTGCCATCCTTGGATTGGACTGTGCTGGCAAGACGACTGTATTATACAGGTTACAGTTCAATGAATTTGTGAACACTGTGCCTACCAAAGGATTTAATGCAGAGAAAATTAAAGTTCCCCTGGGTAACTCCAAAACTGTGACTTTCCACTTTTGGGATGTTGGTGGACAAGAGAAGCTCAGACCTCTCTGGAAGTCGTACACACGATGCACAGATGGGATTGTATTTGTTGTGGACTCTGTAGACACTGAACGAATGGAAGAAGCAAAAACTGAACTCTATAAAATTACTAAGATCTCCGAAAACCAAGGCGTTCCAGTGCTTATAGTAGCCAACAAACAGGACCTTAGGAACTCTCTGTCACTCTCAGAAATTGAGAAATTGTTGGCACTGAATGAACTGAGCTCTTCAACACCATGGCATTTACAGCCTACCTGTGCAATTATAGGTGATGGCCTAAGGGAGGGAATAGAAAAACTATATGAAATGATCATTAAGCGGCGAAAAATGCTCAGGCAGCAGAAAAAGAAGAGATGAACTTTTTTTATTTTCACACTTGCATTCTAGTCAGAAAAGTAGTTCTGCCGTCAAACTTTTGACGTAAACCGGTCTGTACCAGATGCCCTGGCTGCCTGGTGGGACGCTGTTTTAGCTTCATTACCTCCTCATTTTCAGCATGCAGGCCTTCTAAAGGAAGGTCCTGTCAATCCAATAACACTTCCAGTGTGTCTTAAGTTTTCGTAAACATCAGGAAAACGTATAATGTATGTCAGTGGCTGAAACACAATCTCTTCATCTGGAATGATAAAAAAACAATGGAATGTTTGCAGGCTGTTGAAAACATTGAGGGTGCCTTTATTATCAAGAAGCTACTCTTGAAAGTCCGTAAACTAAAGTGGTGCATTTTTACTAATGAACGAGTATGGCTTTGAAAGCCTGTATTCCACAAAAATCAAATACACATATTGAGAACAAATCCAGCCAATATAAATTAAATATTCGTTCAAGTTACTATTTAAGAAAGCTGTATGGGAATAGCCCTGCAGATATGGGCTAATCTGAAAAATATTAGTCTTTGAAAGAAATTGTTTATACATGCAATGCATGAGGGATATCACTTTATTGGTTTGTGGATAATTTTAGTCACATCACATGAAATGCTATGCATTTTATACAGTATTATCTGAATTTGATTAATCAATATTCTGTAATTGTTCTCTATAGGTAAAATATTGGATTTCAGTAAGTATCAAAATATTTGACCTCAGCAGGGTACTTGTGGACACATTTGTTCTAAGGATCCTGCTTCAAGAGCACACTTCTTTCATATTTCTAATACAACTAGTTGTGCTTGGGGGGGGAATAAGGGCATTTGCCCAAATATGTTAGCAAAGGTGCACTTTCCCTCCCACCATCCCCACAGATTTATATGAAGTTGTAATGTGAAGGTTTCAAAGAAATGGATTATCATCTTTCACTTTTTTTTTTTTTTTTAAATAAACATTTTTATATATATATTTTTTTTTTTCTTTTTGTTTACACTTGAATTACATGGTGAAACACAAATTAGAAAATGACTTAGTGTTTCAGTAAGTAGGGCATTGATAAACACTTCCTGTGCTAAATAGGTGAATATTTCCTGGAAGTTGGTACAGTGCTAACTCTGGATCTGTTCAGTGATTTCCCCATTGCCAACACTACTTCACTCAGATCCATGTGTAGGTTTGTTCGTATTATGTCTCTTATTCCAGTTGACCTGTTTGCTATCCTTTATCATGATTTTCTTGATGTGTAAGAAGGGTGCAATCTTGCGTAGCCATGGTACATTTGTTACCAGATTCAGACAGGGCCTACTATTAACTCAAACATGCCCTTTCTCTAGGGCAACTGGTCTAAATATTGCAAACAACCTTACACTAGTTAACTCTAGATATGACAATATTGCCATTTTTTGGCATAAGCTGGAATCCATTCTAACTGCAATGCACAAACATCATTCTGACATATTACAGGTTTATTAAGGATCCATACAACACACTGTTTGCACATCAATACTATTTACATGCCAGCTGTCCCTGTTTTTAAACTAAACCGCACTTTAGTATTCCTTTTTAGAAGAATATCAGCTGGCTTAAACACTGGTCATTTCTGAAATATGAACTAGCTTCTGGTGGAGCTCCTGTATGTCTATTTGTATGTACCTGAGTTGGTGACATGATTCACTGACACAGTAATGTCTATTTATAGAAATGTGAATATTGTGTTCAACTTCAATAAACAAGTCTAAAATTCTCTGGAAAAAAGGTGTTTATGTATTTTGATGTAAATTGTGGGCCCACTGGTAATGTGCAATTTCATTTTTAAAAAGTAATATATATTAATAGGCCATTTTATGGGTAATTGATATATATATATATATATATATATATATATATATATATATATATATATATATATATATATATATATATATATATATATATATATATATATATATATATATATATATATATATATATATATATATATATAGTATTAATTAGGCATTAAGGACCTTGCATGTTACATCAGCGCCAGGCAGTTCAGGAGTGAGAACTGCTGTACACCCCTCCCACTGGTCTATCGCAGGCTCTGTCCTCTTAAGGTGGATTAGTACAGTTACCACAGTATTTTATCAAGAATGATATACAAGCAGAAAGTGTTAAAACAGACCCCGGGGGGAGGGTTGGGAGATCAGCATGGGGGACCTGTTTAACACTCTTTCTGCTTGTATATCATTCTTGATAAATATGGGGGTAACTGTACTAATCCACCTTAAGAGGATAGAGCCTGTGACAGACCAGTGGGAGGGGTGTACAGCAGTTCTCACTCCTGATGTAAAAAGCAAGGTCTGGCATTGATCATTTAATAAAATTTTAGTCAAAGGATATAAAATAAATCAATATGTAAATGTACTTTTAAAGGGATAGTTACCTCACCATGAGTTCTCTTCCTGGTGTGAAATAGCGCACAAAATTATGTTAAAATGACTATTGCTTTATTTAAATTACACCAATAACAACCTGAAAATGTAAGGTCTTTGGTCTATTTACAAACAGACTCCTGACTGCCTATGATTAACAACATCTGGCGATAGTGAGTGGTAGAAAATGCTGCACACAGATTTATGGCTTTTCCTTGGGTTCAGGAATGCCTTCAGCTACTGGTTAACTTCCAAGTCACATATTTAGCAGTTTGAAGCAGTCATTTCTCTGCACAGATGTATTTGAGAAGGGTTAAATCACTATGGCCCTCATTCAATTGCAATATGGCCAATTGAATAGGGCTTTAAATAAGCACATAACATATATATTTTTTTTAAGAAGTTTTTAGTTAGCAAGCATCTATCCAAAAGAGAGGTTTTCACGAACTAAAAACTTCTTTAATAAAAATATGCTATGTGCTTATTTAGGGCCCTATTCAATTGGCCACATCGCAATTGAATGAGGCCCTATGTGTGCTATGTTCACGAGTTCTTGCTGCCTGTGGGACTTGCCAGAGCTTCAGTAAACATACACTTCTTTTAGGACTTTTTTTTTTTATGTGAAAAATGCCCCTAATTAAAAAAAAAAAAAAAAAGTATTTCAATATGTTTTTATGAGTGTTACAGTAGTGTGCTGAATGAACTGTCCCTTTAAAGTTCAGACTTGGCTGCTTCTGGTATTAAGGTCAATGTGGGGAAGATGTCAACTGATAATTTTACAGACACAAGGTGTACAAAGATTGCGCTTCATTTAGTTCTTGTATTAAAATTTTCCTTTGACAAGCTTTTACTGCTGGGGCCGCCTATCTGAGAATATTCTCTCATCACATCAGAGTGGAGACAAAATTGGCTGACTGCTGATAATCTTTGAAAAATGTAATATAAGTTATTAAATAAGAATTTCAAATGAATAATTAAAATGACTGGCTTCTCTTGTTAGGGTATTTATAGTGATCCTTTAAATTGCGTACGTTTCATATCTTATGTCTTACCTACTTACGGCCTCATTCAATTGCGATTTGGCTAATTGAATAGGGCTCTATAGAAGCACAGAGCATATTTTTTTTTTTTTACGGACGTTTTTAGTTGGTGAACATTTATCCAAAAGCAAGGTCTTTACAAACTAAAAACTTCTGTAAAAAAATATGCTGTGTGCTTAAATAGAGCCCTATTCAATTGGCCAAATCTCAATTAAATGAGACCCTTAGTAGGAAACCTATCGCAATCTAATCTACTATGAGCACTTCAAACTGGAGATTAAGTTTCCCTTTATTAAATTAGCCCCAAGTAATAACCTAGAGAGATTTAATCTCAACTCATTAACATATATCTGGTATTTATCCTGGTAACTGTCAAAAGGAAGGCATCATGTCTTCAAAAAGTGTCGCAATTCTTAACTTTCTCTTTTTTTTTTTTTTTTTTTTTTCTCTCTCATGGAAATATCCATAAATAAGGCAAGCAAACACAGCTACGTCTATGAAAATAAAACCTTTAGTCTGAATCTGATTACACTATACAGTAAGAAGTTGACATAATTGTTTTCTCTCTTATCTGTACTAAACATCACTTTTTACATATTGCTCATACCTGGAGATAAGCACCTACGGAGTTGGGCTATAAAGAGCACTACAAACTATAACATAGGGCCTCATTCAATTGCAATTTTGCCAATTGAATAGGGCTCTATATAAGCACACAGCATATTTTTTTACAGAAGTTTTTAGTTAGTGAAGACCTTGCTTTTGGGTAGAAGTTCACTAACTAAAAACTTCTGTAAAAAAATATGCTGTGTGCTTATATAGAGCCCTATTCAATTGGCCAAATCGCAATTGAATGAGGACCATATTGTCTACATTTACACATTTCCTTCCCTTTCAATAATATTATGAATAATTAAGACCTCTTGTAATTAGAACAAGTACCTGAATAGTATGGTGCAAGTAAACAGAAATAAATAAAATACCATACATTATGAAATAGGACGGACAAAGTATTTAGTTGACTGTACATTTTGTAACAAAATAAATCTTACTCTGCAATTTGGTTGGGCTTAGATTTGCCCAAATTTCACTTTCATTGAAAATGACATGAAATGTAATCCCTGCTACACAGCTATTCCCAATATTTTGCCATGATCCATAACTTTTTGTTTTCTCCTGATTAGTCTGCAAATGTTTTGAGTTGCACCTACTTGGATAACCCTTCTGTCCAAGCTCCCAGTCCAACCTGAACTTGTTTACACAGACAAATCAAAGGGACATGAAGATATTTTTTTTATTTGTATCTCATCTAAACTATTGAAATAAAAAAATGTGCTTTTTTTTTATTTAAATGAAAGCCCCAATGGTGAAAAAACTGCTTTGAATATAAAATTGTCCAGGGAGCATATTACTGTCCCATAACTACAGCAGAAGGGACATTTCTATTTATTCAAAGACTCCTCCCAACACAGGCAAGAAAAAACAGAGCAAAATGGTAGATCCCACAGCTGCATAATAGCATATAAAACACGTTATATTAAAGTCTGTAATATTTTATTTCCCATTATTAAAAGATCTTGCATACTTTGCTATAGTTATTCAAAATAGTATATATTAAATATGACTACACCTAGGCATTAAAGGCCCAGGCCACACAACCAAATTATATCCAACAAATCACACAAATATCAAAAAAATACATGTACTAAGAAAATGACAGCTTTATAAGGAGAAAAAATATTTAAAAAGTTTCCTTGATGCAAACATGGCTGCCTGCTCATTCTCCCCAGCCTCAATGGGTAGGTGATCCAGGAGCCAAGTGGCCATGTTTCATCAGTGATCAATAAATTATGCAGACATGCTCCGGGCCAACAGAAGGGCTTAGGCCTCAATGCCAACAGCCTCTGCTTCTAAGCATGCTCAGTTGGCCAGAATTGAGCAAGAGATTAGACACTTGAGTTGGAATGTTATTATGTTATATGAAACCACCTTTGCTGGTCAGACATGAAAATGTTGTATTAATAAAACACACTTCTAGCCTTCTGACTTGTGTAGTATGATAGAATTATCATCAATTAACATTGTTTGTTTGTTCAATCGCGTCCGACTCTCTGTGTCTTGTCAAAGATACTGGAGTAGATTGCCAGATCCTTCTTGAGTGGATTGCGATTTATCTGACCTCTATGCTATGACCTGCCCATCTTAGGTGACCCTAAATGGAATAACTCACTGCTTCATTGAAGTACACAAGCCTCTTCACCAAGACAAGATAGCGATCCAGAAGGAGCAATTAACAGTGTGAACCTATCAAAGATAACCAGGTTTCACCCTGGTATGACAGGCTGCTATTGTGTTATATGAAAGCATCTGTTTTGTTCAACTAAACAAACCGTCCTATTCTGCGGTTGTTTGGTGATTTTAAACAATTATGTGTCTGCTAGGGAAACATATTTTACATATACTGTACTTATATTAAAATCTGCAAATGTGTCATACTTACCGAGTTACATTGTGCCATTCCTGCATATTATAAATACAATGGATAAACTGGGAACTAGCTATATATTGGCCACCAGTAACTGACCCATGATGCCATATACACTGGGACTCTCTCTAAAGTTATATCTTCAGCCATTGTCACAGATGCTATGTGTGACACATTTAGTTATCTAAAAGAACTACTTGTTCCTTTTCTGATTATATGTTACGATGCACGTAACAGACTGCGTTTTCTCGTTTTACAGTTTCAGTATACCTAAATTTGTAATAATATAACCGTTTTGATACTCCCTCAATTTTCACCATTGAGCGCTGTGTGTTGTTTTATGAGCCTGAAATGATCTACAGGTCACATAGTCTGGGGTTCAGAAAAGCATGGTCACAGTTACTATTATTATTATTCTTTGGTTTGGTCTGTTTTATGAGTATTCTCCTTTATTGAAGTTTTCAGCACTATGTAGCCATAATCTAAGTTAGGAGTTCTGATTTCTAGCTAAGGGCATTATGTATATTTTGTACACCTAGCTGTATAATGTTTCTGATCAGATTGAGCCTACCCTCTAACAGAAAACAGGGAAGTACAGAAGATTGTGAGGTTATACTGATGTCATCTATATCTTTGTTGCATAGTTTTAGTGTATGTTACAATGTTTGAATATGATCCTATCTTCATTCATTATATCAAGTTGATTCATGTAAATGTCCAGTGCCTTGCAAAAGTATTCACCCCCTTGACTTTTTACCTATTTTGTTACATTACAGCCTTAAATTCAATGTATTGTTAATCTGAATGTGATGGATCAGAAAAAAATAGTCTAAGTTGGTGAAGTGAAATGAGAAAAATATATACATAAAACAATTGTTTACAAATAGAAAACAGAAAATTGGCATGGGCGTATGTATTCACCACCTTTGTTATGAAGCCCATAAAAAGCTCTGGTGCAACCAATTACCTTCAGAAGTCACATAATTAGTAAAATGATGTCCACCTGTGTGCAATCTAAGTGTCACATGATCTGTCATTACATACACACACCTTTTTTGAAAGACCCCAGAGGCTGCAACACCTAAGCAAGAAGCACCACTAACCAAACAATGCCATGAAGACCAAGGAACTCTCCAAACAAGTAAGGCACAATGTTGTTGAGAAGTACAAGTCAGGGCTAGGTTATAAAAAAATATCCAAATCTTTGATGATCCCCATGAGCACCATCAATTCTATCATAACCAAATGGAAAGAACATGGCACAACCGCAAACCTGCCAAGAGACGGCCGTCCACCAAAACTCACGGACCAGGCAAGGAGGGCATTAATCAGAGATGCAGCACAGAGACCTAAGGTAACCCTGGAGGAGCTGCAGAGTTCCACAGCAGAGACTGGAGTATCTGTACATAGGACGACAATAAGCCGTACGCTCCATAGAGTTGGGCTTTATGGCAGAGTGGCCAGAAGAAAGACATTACTTTCAGCAAAAAACAAAATTGCACGTTTTGAGTTTGTGAAAAGGCATGTGGGAGACTCCCAAAATGTACGGAGGAAGGTGCTCTGGTCTGATGAGACTAAAATTTAACTTTTCGGCCATCAAAGAAATTGCTATGTCTGGCGCAAACCCAACACATCACATCACCCAAAGAACACCATCCCCACAGTGAAAAAAAAAACATCTTCAAAGTTGTGGGCATATTCTGTAAATTAAATGATGCAAATTCTCAAACAATCCATGTTAATTCCAGGTTGTGAGGCAACAAAACACAAAAAATGCCAAGGGGGGGTGAATACTTTTGCAAGGCACTGGATATCCTCTAGCTCTCTTCTACATAAAGAACCTTATTCTAATTATTTTCCCAGAAAATTCACTATATTGAGGAGCACACTTCAACAGTTAAATCACACCCCTTTTTGGTCATTATCTCATAATTTACACAAGTAATTCTCCATTTCCTGGTTCTCACTCCCCCAACCTCTCTTTTTCCTTATTTCCTTATCCATTACTCCCTTTCTTCCCCTCCCTAATTCTTCCTTAAAAATGTAAACAAATCAGGAGCAGGAGCTAGATTACAAAGCTAGATACAAATCAGTATTTACTGTTACTGTTTTATTTTATAAATATGAAATTGTGTAATTGCTTTTTCTACAAAATCTTGCTTTACTGATATACAATACCATCTATATACTATTGTTTTTGTTTCCTGTAGCTTTAAAAAAAAAAATATTTACTGCAAAAAAGGTAAGAAATTATAGGCTGTCTTAGTTTTGTCCACATTGTATTTTTCAATGTAGTTCTTCAAAATCGGATGTTTTTAACATATGACCACAGTAGGCATTAATTCATTTAGAATTGTGTAATTGCAAAAATTAAAACAGCTTCAGTTTGCAAGAAAAAAAATGTAAAAATACGGCCCAGAGTACTATTTTCTAAAAGGAGGAATGTGAAGTATCTGATGACCAGAAGACGCGAAGACGTGTATTTATGCATGACACAAAACACCAGTACAGTATGTGGACAACATACAGCAGGCCAGAGCACACATGTGCGTGTTAGGACTCATGTGGAATCCTACAAAAGACATTCTCAGATGACCAGAAATATTTAGTTCCATACACTTGAGCAAACGAGTTAATCTTTGGTAATTGATCCAACACTAATTTAAAGTCTGTTTTTGGTAAATATTTGTCTGAATAGCCTAGTTTCCTTTTCATGAAATGACACAATTTTGCTATTCACATAAACTACAATTGTTATTTCCTGTATGTTTCGAAGGCAGAAATCGCTTTGGTGCATGTGTCTACATTTGTTTATTTCGTATTGTGACTCATTGCTGACTTGTTTCCATTTATTTTTTATCTCCGTCAATCCATAAAAGCTGAAACATAAGCAGTTTTATACATTTGGTACAAAATATTCCAGATTTATGATAATAACTATCTAGTATTATCATTGTGCAAATGTAGATTGTAAGTTTGCAAGTTTTCAATCTTGTGTCAGTGCATTGGAAACAAGCACTATGTACATTTGATTTCAAGCTCAAAAATAGGGCCCTCCATTCTTTATAAGGTGTTCATTTTGTTTTTGCCATGTACTTAACCCCTGTACAGCACTACGGAATATGTTGGCGCAATATAAATAAAGATAATAATAATAATAGGTACAGTAAACACGTATGATACATGTTTTATTCATGAAAACACTTTTTTTTCTTTGTTGCATCATAAAACAGGTAGCATAGATCTTAATGTTTCTTTTTTTCACCACATCACAGTAAACTGATTCAAATATGTAACTGCTCTGGTGGCAGCCAATGAGTAGTAATATAGCTGTATGAGTCATATAGTACTTGTATGTCAATGAGACCTACAAATATTCTCTGCGTATTTATTGTTAGTTTCAATGAACTTTGAACAGATTTCACTTGATTTTTTTTCATGCAAAAAAAAAATTGGAATATATGAAAGGCATAAAAATGTGTTCCATATTCCTTTAATAGGGTGGTGTAAGCGTTTTTCATGTTAAAATTATTTTAGTTCACCATTAATTAACATTAATAATTCATGTGAAAATAGCAGCAAAGAAAATCTTATTTAGACAACGAGTTCCCCCTTAATAATGGTCTCTGCGGCACTTCTCCCCATCTCCATCTTCTTATGCAGGCCCGGTAACCTGGAGCATATTCCTGTGGACAGGTGGGATTATGGGATTGCAGCCACAATCCACTTATCCCATAGAACATGCTCCATGTTATGCGGTTTGCATAATCAATGCTATCTATGTTGAATTGTTTGACTTCTGATCATTCGTGCACAGGACAAGACGGGGGGACGGGTGAAGCAGCACCGTTTTTTTGCCAACATAAAGTTCAGAGCCACATTATAATAATACAACCTCAATTTTGGCTAATTTAAACTAAACATTTTAATCAGCATTGGCCACTCTGCTGCGGCACAGAGAAACAGGCCTGAATCACATAAAAAGTTGTCGTTTTGCAAGTTTGTTGGTAACGCTATGTTAAAAGATACAGGGTTGCGCATGCGCAATGAGCCCTGAAGGCGTTCATTGCAGGGCTCACTCACTGCAGGCCTCGCAATTGTGCCCTTTCAGGGTCCGTCTAAGGGTCCTCTGTAATTTGTCCGAGGACACTTCACCGATGGAGGATGGAAAGAGATTAAAGGCGCACATGACGATGCCCGCGATCAGCGCCGAAGGACGTAGGACTTTGGCGCTGATCAGGAGGCAGGCAAGACTTGGAATTTAATGGACGATATTTTTTTAAGCAAGTAACTCGGAATACCTCCCAAAAACGCTAAATCAATAAAAAATTACTTAAAAACTTTACACAGAGCTCATAGGAAGAGCCAAGGAGCCCGTGAGTGAGGTTGCAAGCTAATTTGACGTTAAATTGCAGTTTTTCAGAGATCAAAAATCGGCTAAGCGAGAGAAAAAATGGTGGCCGTAAAAACGTAAATACTTTCAAAAGGGATCAAACCGAGGCCAAAACACATAACACTTAGACGAACAACGCCAGGCACGCAGTACTTTGAAAATACAAGCAAACGGCGCTCATGAGAACCACAAGACTTTGAAAATAAAAGCAACATCGCAAGGCACGCAAAATTAAAAAAAGATAGATAGGCGATCAATGACGAAAGACACAGGGGAGAGAGAGGGGGGAGTGAGTAGAAAGAGACACAGGGGTGAGAGACACAGAGGGAGAGAAATAAGGGGGGGAACAGAGCAGGGACGGGGGGAGGGGAGAGAGGGGGAAACAGACACATGGATGGGATAAGGGGAAACAGACACAGGGGTCAGAGAGTGGGGAGAGGCATGCAATGAGCACCAAAAGCACTCATTGCATAACTCGATATGAGCGCCAATGGCAATCATCGCGAGGCACGAAACTGGCGGGTTGGACAATCTCTGCGAAGGCTCCCATCGATATGCTTGTAAAGTAGAGGGGATGAGAGGCTCGCAATGAGCGCCAAAGGCGCTCTTTGCAGGTCTTGCGATGAGTGCCGAAGGTGCTCATTGCAAGGTATAAAAGTGGCAGGTTGGACGAGGCCAGCAATGAGTGGCACAGTAGACGGTGGTAGAGTAGACGGTGGGAGAGGCTCGCAATGAGCACCAAAGGCCCACAAGTTAGAGGGGGGAGAGCCTTGCATTTTATTGACGTCATTTTTGACGGGCAAGTCGCTAGTTTTGTATAATGCTGCATGTTAATTTTTTTACTTATTAAAATACCAGATTACATGGGTGTCCTAAGGTTATATGCTGCCCTAGGTCAATTCAGTTTTGGTCACCCCTTGTATTACTTCTCTTTTCCTCTTGCCGGTCCTAATCTAAGATTACTGTATATAGATATATATATGGTGAGCGTGCATTGTGTTCTCATTTGCATGTTCCTGCCTAGTTTTCCCAGAGAGCAGTGCATCAACAGAATTTCTGAGAAATTTGAGCAGGAAATAAATATATTTGTTAGACATTCAAATAGAATCACTAATGTACTATTCATTGTTTGTACACACATATATATATATATATATATATATATATATACAGATCAACTGTTTGTAGGCTTATGTCAGCTACACTTAAAGACAGGAAAATTACTGTATGAAGACATATTTGTTAATATGAACACACTTCTCCATAACCCTGTATCGGCAATGTGAAATAGGCTGCTGCCCCCTAAATATGTGCTGCCCTAGGCCCAGGCATTGTGGGCCTAGACAGAAACATACGACTGTCAGGTTTTATACATGTGTGAGGAATAAAACAAAAAACAACTAAAAAAAGTGCACACAGGGTTAACGTTTCTGGGAATTGAGTTTGAATTCTTAATAGTTGTAAAATGTATCACAATCTCTAGGTTTTAGCTAGTCAAGTGACCAGCAATGTTAAGCCTAATGTAAAAGAAAACTGAAACTTGAATATCTACTATCACAAATTAATACTTTTTCATAGCAATAAAATAACTTTATTTAGTATCAATGTTTCTCTAAATAACATCCAAGTATATACTGGTTGTAAGTCACCCTATTTGTACTTAGAGTCAATTCCCTGTTGCCCAGTTCTTCCATTATTTGTAGGAAAAGGTCATGCTCCAAACTATTGTTTAAATATTCATAAGAATGACATAATTCTCATGAATAATAAAGTATGAAGTCTCAAGTTACTTGATCAGTTCCAAAGACTGTCATGTCATCACATCATGTAAAGACAGTATATATGTACCACACTGCAAAAAAGCTGTTAAATTGGGTGAAGGAAGCCTGGATACTAATGGTGATCTGTTCTTTTTTTTAATTATATATATAAAACTCTACATTAGAGAAAATTGGTGCTTTTTTCTTGTTGTGCTTTTAACTTTACTTAAGTGGTATGGTAATTTAAGTACACAGTGTTGGACGTGATGCTTTTATGGTTTATCCATTTCATGTGGCTTTAATGTATTATTATGTAAATTTTCCGACCTAACTGTTGCTTTTTGTGTGGTCTGCCATTATGTCCCTTCTACACCTAAATCCATTACTTAAACACAAAGCAGCTGATGTGAGTGACCAGTGTCTTCATGCCATTAAAGCTGGTCAGTTATGTCATTGCTCTTGTGTATAACATCACTGTCCCAAAGAGGATCTATGGATTGTCCTTCTTTATTACCTAACAATAGCAATCACATTAAAAGCGGTTAAGTATTTTCTTTTCTATCATTCTGCATTTTTATATTTTTAGAAAACAGTTTTAGTTATCAGCTATTAGTAGAAAAAACTAAAGATAACCTTATCATCCAGTATAAATACGAATTTGTGGTTAATTGATATTTAATATTTATTAGTACTGTATTGTATAATCAAGTGTTGATTTTTGTATTGTCTGAAAACTTTCAATAAAAAGAAAAAAAAGAAAAAAGAAAACAGTTTTAATACGTTAGTCTGTTTTTAAGCCTTTTTTTGTTCACCACATGTGGTGGAAACTTTAATTTTCACACTTAATGCAATAATATTTCACTCCCACACATTTTCATAGACTAGTCATCTGTCTGTTTTATTACATGAAGTCATTGTAGTGGTAGGGGATTAATATTTGTTTAAATGGAGACTAGTGCCTCAAAGATACAAAGCTAACCTTTCTAAATTCTTACAAAATTCCTCACACCCTCTATCCATTTCCCCCTGAGGAACTTTTTTTAGGCAAAAAACTCTCTGACCAATCACAGGGAAACAAGGGTGTATTATATTCATCTTTGTGGCGAGCAGGAAGAATATTTTTGGCCAAGTTTTTTTTTTAGAGATTTTTGCCTTTTTTTATTTATGTTGTTTTAGTAAATGTTTGTTGATTTTACGCAAGTGTGTAAATAGAATCAGATTAGTACCCTGACAAAATGTTCAGACGATTAATACATTGTTGCATTTGTGCAAGCATGTAGTACAGTACATACAGTATTTAGAGAATGCAGATAATGTAATTCAAATGAATAGAGAATACATATGGTACTAAGCTATGATACACAGCCTTAATCTGCCTCCTCATTGCTATAAGGGACCACTGAAGTGTCTTATTAATTGTGTGCTATTTTGAAGAACTTAACTTCATTAGGTGCAAAATGTTTTTTTTTACATTGTTTAAAGTAAATAATTAAGACCAACATTTGGCTTTGTACCTAAAAGTATTAGAAACCTGTGAGGAGTGAGAGGAAACGTGGATTTAAGTTAAGATTTATAACAAATTCAGATGAAACGTCCTCTGCAAATAGCACTCAATAGCAGAGTAACGCCCCATAGGATAACCCTCCCCCTCAAGCTACAAACTAGCAAGCTAGGATATCATATTCTCTAAAACAGTTTATGTTCCTGTTCATCATACTTGCTATTGCTGTTATTTTATTACCTGTTTCACAAGCATGTGACGTTTTTTCAAAATTATAAGTGGTCCTAATCGTCAGATTACCTGGGTCATAATGAACCAGTGATTGGACCTAACCTGCCAGGAGTTCACCTGGTTCGGAGCCAGCAGCTGCTGATTTATTTAAAGTGATCTGCCTGCGCTGTTACTTGTGCATCTTGTATGTCTGACTAGTTATCTCTGTATATACTCACCAATCCCCCCTCCCCGTGTCTCTATCTCCCAATCTAGTATTTTTGTCTCACTGTTTCAATCCACTTTTGTCTCCTCGCCACCGCTCTTCCTGTCCCTTCTACCTTCTTACGTTTCAGTCTTTCTTCTCCGCCATATATTTTATATTGCCCTCTTGCTCTCCACTCTGCTTTACACCTTCATTTTTCTTTCTCCTCCTTCCTCCATTCTCTTTGCCCTCACCCTTCTTCCACTGGATCGCTTTCCTCCATGTTTACTTCCTCTTGTTCCCCAGTCCCCAGTTCTCCTCTCTGCCCCCTTGGTCCTCTTATCCAAGCAATCCCAAACTGACTTAAAGGACCACTGTCATTTAATACAAATTTCTGTTTGCCCTCCTCTGGATCAATTAATTAACAACTAATCCGCATATTGCAGATGAGAGGAGATCTTAAAATGTTGAACGTGATGGACTAAAAAGTCTTTTTTCAACCTCAATTACTATGTAACCTGCTTGTGAAGTATGTGTGTAACAAAATAATAACATTCGAATTTATGCAAAACAGGAAAACATAATAATTTTAGGGAAATCTTATATTTAGATGATTATATCATGTGGGATTTCATTTTTGGCTGCTACTCTATCTGTAGTTTGATGAGGTAGGTTATCCTATGGGGCATTACTCTGCCATTCAGTTCTATTGTCAAGGAACTATTTGAACATATTTTACCCAAAGTAAATACAGATCATACCAGCTGTTCTAGTCACTCCTCCCAGGTGTTTAATCCTTTTACAAGCAAATACAAATTGTCATTCATCATTAAAGCAAAGCTGAATACAACAGTTAAAACGTAAAGGCTGTAATTATTTATTTTAAACTGTGTCAAATCATTTGCCGATTATCAAGTAAAACAAAATTAAACTCTAAATATAACAATTTTGTGGTTCTTTAAAGAAGTTGCTTATACTTTAATACATTTCATTTTTATACATTTTTTGTGCCCTTCATTCTGCAATCCACATGAAATAAACAAAGAAATCCGGCAATCAAGTCCTGCAGTAAATAATTGTTTACCAAGGCATATGATTTCTACACTGGTAACAATTTATCATGCAGAAAAGGATACGATTCGGTAACCTCCAATCACATTTGCTGTTTCCTTAGATATGAACCTCTCTGCAAGGGCTGTCGTTATCATACATGAAAACAGGGGTGCTATATACATATTCTATTAAGTGTCTCTCTCTCCCGTATATTTATTGGTAAAATCAACTAATTGGCTGGACAGAATCTCATAACGTAAAGTTGTATGTGTGTTTATTGGCAAATTATTTAGATTTGTTGGCAAGATATCAGCAGGAAAAAAACAATGGACCTTATAAAATGTATTATGTAGATCAGCATAAAAACATTTACAGAAAAAATCTTAATTTTAGCAGACTCTGCTCGTGCCTATGAGCGGCCATTATAGTCATACTAGGCACCAGTGGGTGATTATAAAGTAGGACAAGCAAAGCTTCAAGCTACCTTCTACTGAGTCTACAGGGCGAGACGGGAAGTATCCTATGCAAAAATCTTATCTGAATTCACCAATCAGATAATAATTAGTAGAACACACCCACTAGGCCTCCAAACCAGTATGAAGTCTTGAAGACACAAACATGGCATCCTTGAGGTATGTTTTACATAGCTGTTAATGTTGTTATTTGGTTACTAACTTCACAAACATCTGCCATTTTCCCTGTTTACAGTATTTTTGTTCCTTTGTGGTCCAGTGGTTAAGAATGTGGTGCTTTCAACGCTGTTACCTGGGTTCGATTCCAGTCAGGGAACTAAGAGGTCACACCACCCTGAAGCCGGGCAAGGTTGGGCCTGGTCAGTACTTGGATGGGAGACCAACTAGGAATGCCAGGAGCTGTATGCTGTGGCCCAATGGAGAAGGAACTGGCAACCCACTCCAGTATCTCTCCCATGAATACCAAGTGGATCAGCAAGACCATGGAAATAAAGATGTCCTGTCCTGTTGTGTTACCAACCATGAAGTCACGGAATGTCAGAAACGACTGAACAACGCAAAAAAAACAAAAAACTGATTCCAAACAAGATATTTGAGAACTGATTTCCTTTTATCTCCAAGTTTAAAAGGCCAGCGTATGCACTTTGTTAAACCTATTTTATAATGATCTAATAATTCTAACATTGCAAGCAAACAGAAGCAAAGTAAAACTTTAGCCAGAAAATATAATTTAAATACCCAGTTTACCTCATTAATTGCCACTGCTGTGCCTTTCCCCACTTCTCTCATGGTCCTGAGCACTAATGAAAGGTTTCAACTAAGATAACTTTGATTAGACTGTCTTGATGAGGCTTGAATAATGTTATCACAATTTTCACTTTATTTCAGTAGTGCTCAGGTCCATAAGAGAGATGGGGAAGTGCAGCAACAACCATTAATGTTTTTAAATTATATTTTTCTGGATAATGCTTTGATTTGCTGCTGTATTTTTTGTCTAAATTAATGTTGAACTAAAAAATAGATTTAACATGAAAAGCACTTGCACTGGCCATTTAAGAATTGTGTCTGTGTACACATGCCCAGCTCCCATGAGAAGTTACAATATAGGATACAACAGCAATTTATCATTATATATAATAGTAAGAACACAACCATAGAAACAAAATGTGTTATGACCTGTATATGTTGCTGTGTTGTTGTAGCTCAGACGCCGCACATTAAGACAGAGACACTGTGCAGAGGTTGATAAATAGTCCCTATGACATTCTTGTTATACAGCTACTAGCACAGCCCACAGACACGGAGAGAACATGGGGCAGAGAATAGGAAATGAGAGGGTGGATGTCCGGAAAACTACATTATAATTATAGGCTTTAGAAAAGTAATGAAAACAAAAGAATGTGAGAAACAGATAAAAGGGGCTGGTAGTGGTTGTACAAATGTCTGTAACGTCACCGATAGGCCGTGTAAACAATGCTGAGAGCTCAGACATAGAAAGGAGAAGGAGCCTTTCCTTCCTGCTCCAAAGATAATTCACAAACCACAGAAGAAAATCTAAACTTGACTTAAATACATAGATGATAAAGGCTTGAGAAAATGGGAGAAATTAAAGGTATATGGAAGTTTCATCTGATAGAGGAGAATTAGTAGTTTATGCAAATATCTAAAAAAAAAACAATAAAATTACTCCAGATTTTGCAAATTTTCTTGAGTTTTCTGGCAGTTGATTTTGAGAAGGAATGCCCTCAAAAATCTGGGGTAAATTAGCATAAAATGTCACTAACCGTTGAGTGCTATATGTCGGAATATGTTGGCGCATTACAAATAAAGGTTATTAATAATAATAATAATAATAATAAGGGAGAATTCAGTCTCTGCAGCAAAGCATTGTGGGATTTGTAGTCTTTTGCTCCCACAATTGAATGATATAACAGGCAGTGGTGCTCTGGATCTCTACACTGTGCTGCTACTGGCTGAAAAGATAGAATAGGGTAAAAATCATACTTTAATGGAGTTTTTCTATTGGTTAGTACAGGGTGCCTATGTAAACATCTCTGTGGTGTGGAAAACATTTTTTTTTTAAAATAAAATGAATCTGTATGTATATAAAATGACTCAATATAATGTTTCTGATAAAAGCTGCATGTGTTAGATTAGAAATACGTTTAATTTTCTTGTACCTGATATAACAATCTTTATATAGTACTAGATATACTAACCAATGAAAGAGTGTGTCTGAGCAGCTATTCAGCAACACACTTCTGAGACACAGTCTGTCATTGGCTAATACATCTAGTACTACAGACACATTGTGTACATGAGCTACAGGGGGCAAACCTTTGCAGGAATTGTTTGGAAAGTCACACAAGTAAATACAGAGCTTTTAAGCACTTTTTAATAAAATTATGTTTAAATATGCGTATAATCAGTTTACTTTAATATTAAAAGTGGTAGACTTCCACTTCCCTCTATGTATTATTCTTACACCATTGCTTTCAGAACCAGTGAACCGTGTAAGAAGGAGACTGACTGTACTAGCAGTAACATCACAGGGACAGTATAACCCGTGAGTGTGTGCAGTTGTTGCTATCTCTTGTGGTTACACCTCCTCAGTTCTTCAGTCTGGAGCCTGTAATGAAGCCGTCTGCACAGGATACAACTGCTGGGAGATGATAATGTGGAGTGAAGGGCTGGGCTTTCAAAGGCCTCCGGGTGACTCTGTTTAGTGCTGAGTTCTCACGAAAAAAATACTACTATTCAGACGTGAGAGCAGGAACTAGGGCACACAGTCCCTGCAGATTTAGCCACTACTATTACACTTACATTTTACTATTTCTGTTTATTCACAAGTTTATGCTGATCTGTTATTTTATACTAAATATTGAATGTCCTATTTGTGGCTGCTTCTCAGATTTAATTCTAGTATTGCTAGAAATCGTTTAGATGATTATGATCTGTTAAACTGCTATAGGCAAAACAATCCATCTAATACCTTCTATGCAGCATTAGTTCTTCTTGGTATTTCACCTGATCAAAAGATGGTAAATTCAGAAATTCAGTTTCTCTGCTTGGAATTTTATACATGTTTTCAATAATCACATTTTAAATGTATATTGTAAATCATCACTAGATTGTAAACTCACTTTAACAAGACAAGACCCCACCTGCGTGTCTGTGTATATCACTTGTATTTCTTATTTGAGTAATGAAGCATGCTGTCCCACAGTTTAGCTCTGGGATCTCTGTTAGTACTATATCACATATAATATAATAGTTGTCAAACTACGAAACGTCGTCATGCTTTTTGAGCTCGCAAGAACTGCGTCCCTCGCAAAGTGAGGGAGGCAGTACGGGCCGCATTTGCGGAAGGTGGAGGCTCCAACGTCGGCTGCAATGAGCGAGGGGCCGTATTTGTGGGGGTGGAGGCTCTACGGCGCCTCACAAGCGGTTCCAAGCAGCCACAGAAGCGGGACTTTGAGAAAAACAGTCTAACAGACTAAATACGGACTTACACTATTAAATATGAGCCGCAGGACTTAGAAAAAAAAACATTGCGAACTCGCAAAAATACGACCTTAGCGGCCAAACCGCGCACAGCGGAAAACATAAAAAAATACTAAATACACACAAAAATAAAATAAAAAGCTTACCCACAGCAAGGGGGGGGGCACCCAGGACGTTTGGAAGTGAGGTTACACCTCAATTTAAGAACAATTTACAGAGTTTAGACACTCGAAAATCCCCTAACCGAGAGAAAAAATGGCTGCCGAAAAAAACGAAATCAAGGCTACACGACCCCTAAAGTCGCAAAACACCACCAAGCACATACAGCAATTCTAAAAAGCAGTACAAGGTACAAGATACACTAATAACAAGGATGCTAAATCATCCATACCCGTGTACCACATACACAATCGCCGCCATTTTACAACACTAACTTACAGGATGCAGAAGTCCACAGTTACACAAACGGTTTCCCCTCGCGCACGCAGCCTATTTAAACTACACACTGCGCACATTGCTGATACTTACACCTCAGCTCCACAACAGGGCAAATCTACATTATATGCTGCAGGAACATCAAAACAGATTGTTAGCTCTTCAGCACATTCCTTGCTGCATAAATTAATTACAAATAGGTAAAGTATATTAATTTATGATTTCATTAATTAATTAATTATCATGAAAACCTACATATACACACAAAAAACAACACTATCACAATAAACGCCAAAGCCCTTCACCGCTCGCCTCACAAGGAGCGCCAACGGTGCTCATAGGACACAAACTACACCAGGGGAGAGGCTCGCAATAAGCTCAAAAAGGAGATCAGTGCAGACCTTACAATAACAGCAAAAGCCCCTCTGATAACAAAAAATACACCACCCAAGAGGCTCGCAATGAGCGCCGAAGGATCTCAGACGACCAAAACTTACTGTCTGGGGCAAACAGCATTACCTGCCTTACAATTTTATTGCCCCGTCATTTTTGATGGGCAAGTCGCTAGTTAATAATAATAACAATACAAACAATTCTGTTGTTTTCTAAGGTGAAAAATTATCCATATTAAAAATTGCTTCCCATATTCTTTTAAAAATGGACACTTTAGTCGATTAAAGGGCCACTGTGGTACAATAGGGCTTCATTTTTCTTTTGGAGCCAGTGATTTTAAATAAACACATTATCTGAATGGTAAAGTCAATGTAGCCTATAAAACTGACGTTTAAAAATGAGCATTTTATGTTTTATCAGGCTTCCCTCTCTCCACCCCCTAGGTTTTCATGGGCTGAAAGATAATTTGACCAGATGGATGTTGTATAGTTTTTCTGACCAGTATAGGATTGCCTGCAATAGCCGCTACAGGGAAGGAGGCAGATGGGAGTGTAGAGAAGTTTATCTTCTAATGTCTAAAAATACATTCAAATCTAAGATTTAAAAGCTATGTTGTTTTTATTTCTAAAGTATTGATTTTATTGCTAGTAAGTACAGTAAGGGGAAAAAAGTATTTGATCCCCTGCTGATTTTGAAAGAAAGAAATTATCCCTCTATAATTTTAATGGTAGGTGTATTTTAACAGTGAGACAGAATAACAAAAAAAAAAAAAAAAGAAAAGCTCATGTTAAAAGAGGTTATAAATTGATTTGCAGGTTAATGAGTGAAATAAGTATTTGATCCCCTATCAATCAGCAAGATTTCTGGCTCCCAGGTGTCTTTTATACAGGTAACGAGCTGAGATTAGGAGCACTGTGTTAAAGGGAGTGCTAATAATCTCAGCTCGTTACCTGTATAAAAGACACCTGTCCACAAAAGCAATCAATCAGATTCCAAACTCTCCACCATGGCCAAGACCAAAGAGCTGTCCAAGGATGTCAGGGACAAGATTGTAGAACTACACAAGGCTGGAGTGGGCTACAAGACCATCGCCAAGCTGCTTGGTGAGAAGGTGACAACAGTTGGTATGATTATTCGCAAATAGAAGAAACTAAAAAACAAAATAACTGTCAGTCTCCCTCGGTCTGATGCTACATGCAAGATCTCATCTCATGGAGTTTCAATGATCATGAGAATGGTGAGGAATCAGCCCAGAACTACACGGGAGGATCTTGTTAATTATCTCAAGGCAGCTGGAACCATAGTTACCAAGAAAACAATTGGTAACATACAATGCCGTGAAGGACTGAAATCCTGCAGCACCCGCAAGGTCCCCCTGCTCAAGAAAGCACATGTACAGGCCCGTCTGACGTTTGCCAATGAATGATTCAGAGGAGAACTGGGTGCAAGTGTTGTGGTCACATGAGACCAAAATCGAGCTCTTTGGCATCAACTCAACTTGCCATGTAGAAGAGGAGGAATGCTGCCTATTACCCCAAGAACACCACCCCCACCGTCAAACATGGAGGTGGAAACATTATGCTTTGGGGGTGTTTATCTGCTAAGGGGACAGGACAAATACACAGCATCAAATGGACGATGGACGGGCCATGTACCATCAAATCTTGGGTGAAAACCTCCTTCCCTCAGACAGGGCATTGAAAATGGGTCGTGGATCGGTATTCCAGCATGACCCAAAACACACAGCCAAGGCAACAAAGGAGTGGCTCAAGAAGAAGCACATTAAGATCCTGGAGTGGCCTAGCCAGTCTCCAGACCTTAATCCCACAGAAAATATGTGGAGGGAACTGAAGGTTCGAGTTGACAAACATCAGCTTTGAAAACCTTAATGACTTGAGAGGATCTACAGAGGAGTGGGACAAAATCCCTCCTGAGATGTGTGCAAACCTGGTGGCCAACTACAAGAAACGTCTGACTCTGTGATTGCCAACAAGGCTTTTGCCACCAAGTACTAAATCAAAGGGGTCAAATACTTATTTCCCTCACTGACCTGCAAATCAATTCATAACTTTTTTGACAGGCGTTTTTCTTGTTTGTTTGTTTTTTATTATTCTGTCTCTCGCTGTTAAAATACACCTACCATTAAAATTATAGACTGATCATTTCTTTGTCAGTGGACAAATGTTCAAAATCAGCAGGGGATCAAATACTTTTTTTAATATGAATTATACATTTCATATTTATCTCTAATTAGCTTGGCTCATTATGTGCACGTTGTGCAATGCATAATGCAGCTTCTTCCCATAGTAGTGAGTGAGCACAGCTGAGGAAAGCAAGGAATTATAATATTGATATTTTAAACTTTCTTTTACCATTTCGTTTACATTTAAATGAATTTAAAAAAAAAGCTTGTCAAGAAGTATCAGATAAACCATACTTCAAATTCCTCTTACCAACTAATGCCTCTTACTTACTATGTTTGTATGAATAAGCTTTGTTAGCAAATTAGTATTGTACATGTTTGAAGCCAGCCAGAGGTCCATTGTCAGCTAGTATGACTTATGCATAAAAATAGGATGTTAGCGTGCACGGTTTGAAGCCAACAGATTGCCAGGCTATCAGATTCTTCTAGGTAAACATAAATCCCAAACCTGCTCTTTAAATTATTTCTTTACACACAGAGCTAGGCAAAATAATTACTCTCTATAAGTTTAATGGCCAATATGTTGCCCTCAAAGTCTTCCCACGAGACCCCAGATGTTTCTTGGAGTGGAGAATCATGTATCATCTAAAGTACGGATTGTATTCTCTCCCTGTAATTTTCATATCACTAACCATGGCACCACAAATTGCCCCACCACACTGACTATTCCCCTCTCTTCCTCTTCTACAGGAAATGTTATGTTGTTTTACACATGCATCAAAAAGATTATAAAGAGATTACCATTATGGGGCCACATGCTGCCCTTCCAATGACATAGGTTGCCTATTGCTATTTTAGATCAGAATTGTGAAGTAGGATAGAGCTTTCACAACAAAAAAACATATTTCTACCTCTCTCAGAGCTAGATCACATTGATCTGGATATCTAATTGTAATTTACTTTTTTCTTACTTTTAAAAAATATATTTTCCTTTTTTTTACATTTCAGTTATATAAAAGAACTCATTAAATGTTAGGCTTCAGCTTTATTTTAAGTTGTGTTTACCTCCAATTTATAAATAACAGATTATAGCCATTGATGGGCTCTTATGTGAAGGTGACCTATCTAAACAATCTGTTTCTAAGTTATAGCACTCTTTAAAGTAGAAAAAATATTTACTGAGAAATCTGTTTTGAGGGTTAAAGGGATTGTCAATAGTCCTCTATTCTCTTTGAGATCCTCCTTCAACATATACATGATTGTTTCAGTGAGAGAGATTATACTATCACATTACTTACTCAAGGAGAGGTTTAGAGTCTCAGATCTTGGTTAGGGCTTTGTATTAGTTCCATTAACAAAATGAACATTGTATAGTATATTATCCACATGTACATATAAGTATATTGCTGGTGATCGAAGTGTTTCAGAAATACTCTTTGCCATTTTATGAGAGGTCCAAACAATTAAGACTGGAATTGTCTATAGAATCTATAAACCAACACTTTCAAGTACATCAAAATGTGACAAGTTATTTCTAAATCTGTGCACCATATACCTGAGGAGGTCTGGAATCTAATCCAAACACAAACTAAAATTTAGATGAAAAATTGTTATACAGTAAAGGTTTAATGTGTTGGTTTAATTGTACCCCCATGGGTGAGTTTATGTGGGAGAGACCACTCATAGGATTAAAGATTATCACATAACATCACAAATCCTCCTTTAAGATGGTTCATCTTGAGATACCAGTACCCCAACATTTTTTTGAGAATTAACAAAGCAATCCAATTGTCTTTTCAAGTGATTGACTTTGTTCAGTAGTTGAGAGGTGACAAATTGTTGAAATGCTGAAATGAGTTTAAGGTGTAGGAACTGGGTTTAGGAACTGAGTGCAAAGGTACCGTCCCTTTTTATAATACTGTAACTCTCTCTCTCTCTCTCACTATATATATATATTTTTATATATATATATATATATATATATATATATATATATATATATATATATATATGAACAGTAAACTCCCCATTATCCGGCACCTACCGGGATTCCCTATTGCCGCATAAGTGTAATTTCTGGTTAATCGGGAGTCCCCAAATTTAAGGGTATAAATAACCCTTAAACCCCCCAAAACCCCTCAAAATTTCTTTAAACAGGCATTAGCACCTAAACCGGGCCATTTAGGCCCAGAAAAAAATAATTAGAAAAAAAGTTAGCATTTTTTTTTTGTAGTCTCGAACTCTGGATAGTGCCGGTTATGCCGGTTTAGCGGGAGTAAATTTAAAATGGGGAATTGATGCCGGTGCTGGAAAATTTGCTTGAAAGTGCCAGTTGGTTAGGTGCCGGATAGCCGGGAGTTTACTGTATATGTATGTCTGTGTATGGTTGTGTCTATTATTTTGAAAATCCTCATGCCAATATTTATAGCTACTTGAACTAGTCATTATCTCTGTATCAACATTGTATGTTTCAATCCTCAATGACAAACATGAGCCAGATATGAGCAACGTGCTTTATGAATTGTGTTTCCCTGCTATTTCTAAGCTTGCCAAGATGAACACCGCATCCACTGCATAGCAAAGAGCCAGGTTAGCTCACAATAATGACACTCATTGGCACTGTTAGTATATAATAGGCAGTGTACTGGGTGCAGACTGAAGTTCTGGCCATACGTTGTGTAGCTGGGTCCCACCTTTTGGAGCTAAGGTATTTGATATCTAAAATAAACATTACTAGGAGTAGATTTGGACTATGGAGCTTTTTGCTCTTAAATAATAAGCATTGTATAGAGAATACAATGATTATATGTAGCATATAGGTGAAGCAGCATCCATTTGAAGTGGTGGCACCAAACACGGTTAAGAATTCCAAGCCTGCCTGGCATAAGCACAAGCCTCTCATGAGGTTTAATTAAGCCAAGCTTTAAAAGTGGATGGAATTGGCAGACTAGATGGGCCATCAAATCTATGTTTCTATATTTCTATAATATATGATATACCCTGATATAAAATAAACATCTTGCTGTGCTGCTAAACGTATTCAAGCAAATAAATGCAAACTCTAATGTTCTGCATTAGATTACAAGAAGGTTAAACACTGTTGCATAGTGACATATAAAAAGGAGAACAAAATAAAAATGATAATTAAACAAATTAATAGTGTATTATACTAAATCTATGTCCTTGGTGTTGCATATCAAAGAATGAAGAACAGTCAAAATATGGGAAAATGCATATGATTAATATATTCTTTTTTATTATTGCAGTCAGGAAAGCTAACATTGCTTAGAGCACATACAGGATATCCAATTAGAGATATTTTACTGCAGGTTTAGGCTGCTTGTAGGAATGTAACTGCACAACTATTACATACATTGGCATATATGCTGGGGTTTCATAGAAGTTCACAGTATACAGTTAAATGTGGATTAATAAAGATTAGTGTCAGATTGAGAATGGTACAAATGGTCATGTGCATTATTTCTTATGGATATCTCAACAAAACTTGCAGACACCATGAATAGATACAGTACTGTATACTTTTTGTATAAGTAATTGTTTGTAAAGAACCATGACCTTAGCAAGGCCCAGTTGGTATGTGCACATAAGCGTTTATACCCAATCACCTATTAAAATATAATGATTAGACACAGACAACTTCTTGGGAGGATAACCAGCCACAGCTTTTATTGGTAAACACAAACTGATGTAATAACCATAACAATAATTAACATAACCATGTGAGGGGAGGAGCCTGGCCAGAGACAGTACGCCCTACGCCCTGAACCCTCGTCCAGGGCCTACCGTGTTGGAACATCCGTACCACCGTAGGGTAGGATCTCACCCATTTTACCACTGTCCCGGCGACTCCCCTCACCACCCGCTGCTGCGACAACCACATAAACATAATTTTACATCATATAATATACATTTAATAATAACCAACAAGTGCTTTAAGACAATATACAATATAATACCTCCAATTTTCCATTACTCATCCTTATTTTTTTTATTTTTTATTTTTATTATTATTATTTATTTATTTTTTTGGCAATATATACATAACTTCAAACAACAACACTTTAGGGATGGGTGGGTGGGTATCTTTACACATGGATAGCTGGGGGCATAATGGTGGTAATTTATTGTGTATAGTAAACAAATGACATCTAAACAATAGACATGGTGTAAATAATCTACATTGGACTGAGAGGCTGTATCCATGAGAAAGATGACATGGAGTGAAGATAAAGGTAGATTGTGTCTATGGTTTGTATTAAGGTACTGGGTTAAATAGTGGAAAAGGGACTGGTAATCTTACATTAATACTGAAGAGCTGGAAAATATTGGAATTTGCTAATTATTATTATCCTTTCTTTACACAGTGTCCTCATTTTCTGTTGAGGTGTAGAAGAGATATCTGACCATAGCAGAGGTCTAACTTGTAGAAGGATAGTAAAGTGCCAAAAATATATATATTCACAACTGGAAGTTATTAAAAAAATTAATTTAGTAGTTTGCTACATTTTGGTTGTCACTAACCCAAGATCATCCAATCAGACCAGTCTTCTTATCCTTACCTAATGAGCTCATTAATGAATTGATGGCTTCCTTTGCATTTGGCTTATGAGGTATCAATAATGTCTTGCCATTCACAGACTGAAACTTCAGATGCCATATGTAAAAATAAGTCAAGGGAACCATTCATTAATTATGGGGGCAATTAGTTTTTGATAACAAGGCCAGTCTAGTGGGAAGATCTCTTGAGCTGCGTGATAACCAAAACATAGTAAATTGAATATTTTTTCTAATACTACATGTAATTCTTTTTTATTAGTTTTAATTGCAAGTATTCCAATTTTTAGCTCTAGCACTTAAATTTTTAACTAAACTGTCATTTTCTCATGTTGCACATATGGGTGTCCACATACTTTTGGCCATGTAGTCTATGTAACTGCATCCCTACTCTGGTGTCCAAATTACAGATTGCTTGCTCTGTATGTTGTATAGGGTAAATAAATTGTCAACTCAATAAAAACATTTTTTTGTTTACCAGACATTGATTGCTTGACATGTTTTGAATATTCAAGAGGCTTTTATTGAATATAATTAAAAAATATATTTTCTATGAAAATATACTTTGGATAATATTCCTTGATAATCTAGCTATTTAGAATAAATCCCTATAATGGCCACACCTTTATCTGGATCTAAAAAGAGAATAATATTAAAACATGACTTTTATTGTGTTTATAAATTAAGCCAGTAAACCTTAAAGCAAAAAACAATAACGATAGGATCTGTACCTTCAAATTTATATATATATACAGTAGACTCTCAGTTATCCGGCACCCACAGGGACTGGTAGACAGGGGTGTAGGAGCCAGAATAATTCTGGGGGAGATACAGCTCATTGTATACGCAGGCCATAAAATTACTTATTTATACATACATACAAACCCAGAAAAATCTGAAGGGGATTTGTCCCAGCCATCCCCCCTAGTTGCTACACCCATTCTGGTAGATGCCAGATAAATGTAGTTTCTGGTGGCTCGAGTCAACAATAAAAGAGGCCTAGATTAGCTGCACATAGGATGCTCTGCTAAGTATATTTGTCAGTGAGGGTTGTTCTAGCAGCAGCAGCTTTCACTCCTGACTTACATTCATTCGGCTGGAAGGTGCGGTGCGGTGCGGAACCCGGGTAATGTAACGCCAACACTGCACTGGCTCAGTCACCCATGCCTGTCTGAATTGCAGAGATATACAGTGGATAAAATATAGGTGCCTGTAAGCAGCCCTATAAATTAAAATTGGTATTTCATTTTTTTTCGGGTTGCTTGAGTTCCGGTTAACCGGGAGTTTACTGTTTTTTGTTTTATGTAATTGGTTATGATATTTAGTCATTGGTTATGATATTAAGTCAGATATAAATATTTAAGTCGTTTTTTTTATTACTGACATTTCATTTTTTCTCTTAACTGGATAAAAAGTGGGTAAGTAAAGCTAACAAAATCGCCTCTCATCTCTTCAATTACCTTGGACTGGATTGCTTCTTGTCTGAGGTCATTGGCAGGGCAGTATAGTGAATTCTTTCTGTAGCTGTCTGTGCTTTATCTAAACTGTAGACAGAAGCCTTCAGTTTTCGGGCTCTGCTGACTGAAACACAAGTACGCCTGATAGAAAATAGTTTCCTTCTTAAAAGGGCTCTGTACACCTGCAAACACTTCAGCTAACACAGTCCATTTCATTTTGGTTGCCCCATGATGGGGTCAACTTCTTTTTTAGTCTTTTACATTTTCTTTCTTTTAAGCAATCTGAGACATATACAACTAATACATCTATCGTCAATAGTGACTGTTTATTCACTGAAATGTTTAATTGATATGACAAATAATAATTTGGGGACAGATATACAATCTATTATATGAGGTAGTTAAGATGTAGTGGTAGGATTCCATTATATATCACATATATAGTTATGGATCTTACGAATGTTGGTCACATTTGGGATGTTGGTCACGCACTTGCGGACCTCGCTAACTGCAGGGCTCGCGGGAGTTGGGCTGCAATGAGCGCCGAGGCCCACAGGACTTTAAAACAGCCTAGACATGAGCACAAAACACGCTCATGTCGATGGCCAGCGATCACCACAGAAAAACTGAGCACTTTGCCGCTGATCGCGAGGCACGCAGTTTACTAATTTAACGGCCGAAATTGTTTCAAGCGCCTAACTCAAAAGACTCCCCAAAAAACCCAAATAATAATAAAAAAAAATAACACCCTCAAACACAGCACAGGGGGAGAGCCAAGAAAACTGTGAGTAAGGTTGTAAGTGAATTTGAGCCATATTTGGCGTTTATCGTCGATCGAAAATCGGCTAAGTGAGGAAAAGGCGGCCGAAAAAAAGTAAAAAAATCTCAAACAGGATCAAAACGTGGCCGAACAACGCCAGGCACGCAGGATTTAGAAAATACACGACTACGAAGACAGTAACACACACGAACAATTCCAGGCACAGGATTTGAAAATAAAACCAACGATAGTCAGCGCGCCAGGCAAATATTCAGCAGACACTCAGAGGAGAAACACACAGGGAAGGGACAGGGGGGAGATGGTGGAAAGAGACACAGGGCATTCCCAAGCACAAAACTTGCAGGTTAATGAGGCCTGCAATGAGTGGCAAAACAGCTCATTAATGGGCTCACGATGAGCACCAAGGCGCTCATCGCGATGCCCATAAAGTAGATGGGAGGAAAGGCTCACAATGAGAGCCAAAGGCGCTCAGCATGGGGTTTGCGATGAGCATGTACTTTAGACAGAGGGAGAGGCGTGCAATGAGCGCCAAAGGCGCTCAGCGCGAGGCTGGTGATGAGCGCCGAAGGTACAGCATTCCCAGCCTTAAAAGGTTATACCCGTCATTTTTGATGGGCAAGTCGTTATTGTATATATATCTAGGGAACCTACTGAAAAATAGTTTTTACAAATTCTTGTTTCTGAAAATACTTTTATTATTTTTAGTGGAATCATTGAGGTAGATTGTCTAAGTGACTATAGGTTTGATTTGTCACAAACATTCATTACAGCCCTTAATGACATTCATTAAATGATGGTAACTAGTATCAAATTCTTCCCTTTCTGGATCGCTACCCTGTCATGTTGAAGGGGCTTGTGTACTTCAATGTGTACACAATGTGTACACAAGCTGTGAGCTGTACCATGTAGAGTCAACCAAGATGGACAGGTCATAGCAGATAGGTCAGAAAAATCACGGTCACCTGTAGAAGGAACTGGCAACCCACTCCAGTATCTTTGTCCAGACTACCTTATGGTTAAGCATAGCCAGAGACATTATGATAATGTGCCTCGCGTTCTGCGGTTCATAAGGTCACAGGGAGTCGGACACCACTCAACGACTAAACCACCACTACCATCAAAGGGGGTTGAGGAGGGAGGGGTTGAGGATGACGGGGTTGATGAGGAAGGTTGAGCATGAGGGGGTTGATGAGGGAGGTTGAGGATGAGGAGGGAGGATGAGGAGGGAGGGGTTGAGGAGGGGGTTGAGGAGGGAGGTTGAGGATGAGGAGGGAGGATGAGAAGGGAGGATGAGGAGTGGGGTTGAGGAGGGAGGTTGAGAATGAGGAGGGTGATAAGGGAGGGGGGAGAGACACAGGGAAGGGAGAGGGGGGAAGAGACACAGGGAAGGGAGAGGGGAGAAGAGACACGGGAGAGAGAGGGGGGACACAGAGGGCACAAGAGGGACACAGGGGGCAGCACATTTCCCACCCTCGGCTTATACTCGGGTCACTCATTTTACCCAGTATTTTGTGGTAATATAGGTGCCTCGGCTTATACTCGGGTCGGCTTGTACTCGAGTATATACGGTAATATTGGCTTTAGTTCTGGATTTTAAAGTAATGTTTCATAATAACATAACTCTTCTTAACAGGTTGCTGAGCCACTTGCATTCTGTGTGAAATCCAACGATCAGGCCAATAGCATCCAATGTAAGTGGCCTAAAAAAACGTCAACGTTGATCATAAATAGAAATGTGAACATTTTATTCTTTACTTGGAAATGAAAACAAGTTTTAGATTGTGGATATATATATATATATATATATATATATATATATATATATATATATATATATATATATATATATATATATATATAAACTTTAGAGAATTCAAGCGCCACATAAACTTAAAAAACAAATGCAAAATGAAATGACCGTTGTACTTTAGGAAAATTTTTATATGTTTGTAAAGTATGTAATTATTAGCAAATGTGTAAGGCATGGACCTGTCTGACTTGAGCAGTACCTTATAACTTGGTCCCTGAGGGGGAGGGGGATTTATTAAATCATTGGAGGTTAAGTATTTGACATCTACCTTCTTACCCCGCATATATTCAGAAGCAAGCAATTTAAAATAATAACTGCAAGACCTGTTCTGCAGAAATGTAAATTCTTCACTCATAAATATAACTCAACAAAGCATCTCATCCAGGGTGCAGCAAGCAGAGGCATCGATATGTTTTCTTTTTTTTTATTTTGTTTTTATTAAAAACTAACTTTAAAGCAGATAAATAAATAAAAATAAATAAATAAAATAAAATATATATATATATATACGGTATATATATATATATATATATATATATATATAAAAATAAATATATATATATATATATATATATATACATATGCTTAAAGGAAGCCATTTTTAAAATGCTAATGGATTACAGAATGCAGTGTAATAGCTGTATTTTTGTATTTCTCAGGAGCACTATACGAAAACCATTCTAAGCGGAGATTTAAATGCCTGCAATACGATCTTGAGAGCTATCACAAGATTTAGCACTTTCCGGGACTGGGACCAGAATGAGCGATATCGCGAATCAGCGCTCAGCAGGGTAGCGCAAACTGGGGTATTACTGTGTAGGGGTTGCACTGTCTCAGTAGTTATCCAATGAGTGGCAACATTGTGCAACATGCTACTTGAGAGAGGTCACTGACAGTCTAATTTGAAACACTGCACTTCACAGTGGGTGTATTCATGAGCTGCATGGGCTACAGATGGGCAGACCCAAACAGGTATACATTTTATGATTTTAGGCAGAGCTTTCAAGCACTTCTTAATAAAATGAAGTGCATAAAATATATAGATACATAGGTATATAATATTCCTAGTGAAATCCAGAAACATTCCATGTCCCTTTAGCCTGAATTATTGATACTGAACATATCTTGTGTAACATGAGTGAAAAAGATGAAGCATCCCAACTATGCTAAGACTTTTGTCAACTTCATCCTGACTTACGTTTCACAAAATACTATAAATTGTGGTCTTGGGGTATCCACATTATTCATGGTTTCAGTCTATCTGACCTATAGGGTCAAGCATAGTTAATCCTGTTGCTATTAGTATAGTTACTAGAACAGTCTCTTGCAAAAAAAAGTATGTAATGGAAAAATAAACATTGTTCTAATCTACAACTCCTGTGTGTAATGTCATAACACAATATACAATTATAAATATTGGTACTGCGTAAACTTATATGCTTGTTATTAACATGCACTGACATTTTGCTAAATTGATTTTAACCTAGGCAAACGTATATTGTGATACCTTAACCAGGTTCCCACATCAAAGGACATGGAAATAATTATTTTTGTTCCTGCATCAATAAGAGGGAATTTGATAATATGTCACAGTTCAGAAGATTAACTGTTCCTGGGGGCTTGCCCTCGGTCAGCCAATGAGATCTACAGATTAATGTATGCTTTCTGCATTTCCTGGTAGTTTTAATTAAGTTTAAACAGGTTTTACCTCATATTTTTTATAGAAAAATAACCTTTGGAATGTTTAAAACAATAAATGCTTTCAAGAAACACTTGTGTTCCATGTCACTTAAAGAATAAGGTAGCTGTTAATCTTATTATTTATTTATTTATTTTCTTCAGTTTCTACAAATAACAAACAGATATTACAAAATTATCCAAAACACAAATATACAAATACAAAATATATTACAGTCATACATAAACCAAATTATGTGTTATGAGTTTAAAGAATGGTAATATTTATCCCAAATCAGCCAACTGTTAAACCTGGATAAAACAATGCCCATGTCGTATAAATTCCTTTCTAATTCTCTGTTCTTTTTCAGAATTGTTAATACTTCATTCAGTGATGGAATAAGTTCTGATTTCCAGCGTTTCCAGCATTAAATAAAGGTAGCTGTTAATCTTTATATCATAAATGATATGCAAAACATAATCACTATAATAATCTCATTACATTTTTTTATATAAATGTGCAAAGCAAAAACCTGTATTATAAATAAATTATTGGACTTCTAGAGAATGCAACATACTGTTTGATCAAAATATGTAAGATTTTGGCCACCAATCAGTTCAAAAAATATATCTCAATTATCAATTAGTGCATAAGATTAACTGCATTATGTTATGTCTTACACAGACACAAACCCATATAGAGACTACATGTACACCCGGCTAAATGCTACCCCTTTCAGCGCTGATTCGCTATAGCGCACTGTCATGATTACATTGCCAGTAATCGTGGATGTCGCCAGGGGGGCATGACATTGTTGCATTGTGACTATGTATTATTGTTGTGTGGTTATATGTTTTCTGTACATTGTTATCATGTATACTAGTTATAATATGTTATAGAGGGAAAATGTGATATAGAACAGAATATATGTGGAAATGGTGAAAATGCTCTGCTAAGAAATTTCAACTGCAGAACATCGCATCTGCACACATACAGGCCTTGATTCAAGGCAGCTCCTTTGGAGTCCTGCGCAAACACTTGAGATTAACATCAAGGTTGTTTCACTAGCCAGCTATATATATATGGTGAATTTGATCTCAAAAGCTTTTATAGCACCCAAGGTTGCAAGCCAGATGGGACTTAGTGCTGACATCACACACATACATGAAGGTACACAAGGGTGTGGCATTGGAGATAAAGTATAAATATGTTGGTTCTATAATTCAATAAAAGTTCAGTTCTAGTTTTCCCATATCCAAGATGTGAGACTGTTTCTGTATTTTGTATCCTGAATTGTTGAGTGGTCTTGCCCTAGGCCACTAGTAACCTGTATCCAGTATTCTCTTCCAGTACCTTTGGGTATTGCCCTCTTCAGAAGCCACCTTTTGTGCCAAAGAGAATAAGAACTACACAATTCTGCTGGGGTAGATTTGAACTAGGTTCATATCAAGCCCCCTTGAAGAAGCAGATCGTAACACTCTCTTTTTAGTGTAATTTGCAGCTGAACACTGAGCCCGCCTATAGCTCTATGTTTGAGCGTTGATTCCTTTAAATCCCTACTCAGCGCTCTACGGTTTGCTATAGCGCTCAAATATGCCCCGTTTAGCCCTTGTTTCCCCATAGCGCATGTGGAGCTCTAAAAGGGGTATTCAAATCTATTGCACTCTGAGTGATCTTTAATATAATCACAACTTACCTTTAGGTCAAATTTGCCCTGTTTGTGAAGCATGAAACAAATAATAATTCAAATTTGTAACGATAATGTGTATAAAAAGGTCCATCTTGTCTGGATTCAGCACTTTCTTGGAGCCTGATGGGCTGTGGAGGAAGCAGTGCTTGTTACCACTGGAGCTTACATAATTTTACACCTTCTCCCTACCCCATACATGGATAACTACGCCTGCAGAAATGTAAACATCCCACTTTTACAACTAGTGTATTTCTTTAATTAAATTCAAGCTTTATTAATTTTTTTCTTCCTAAGTATGTTTGGACTATTTATTTAAACAAAAGTACAAACATAGGATTGCTAAGCTCCCAAGGGGTCTACCACCTATAATGAAATCATTTGCTCAATACAGAATTGGGAAAATAATATAACAAATCTTTATTATAAATATATCACAACGGCGAAGTTAAAAACTGGTTAAAAAATCCAGGATTGAACACACAAATTAAAAGAGGACAAGATAATATGGGACAAATGAGAGCCTTTCACTTCTCAGTGAAATTAGTTATATTATAAAGTAATAACCCTTAAATAAGGGGGTACTCTTTGTCCCACTTAGCAGTGTTGTGCCTTTTTTGTATGTGGGTATAATTACTCCATTGCACATGTGCCCCAAACCTTATTTAAGTTCAAGAGTAAGTCTCAAAAGTTTTTACTTGTTAGTAAGCAATAAAGATTGAGTATTATTACTAATTGGAAGATTTATATATCCAAAAAGAAAAGCAGATACTTATATTTCATAGTGAACCCCCCTCTCAGGTGTATAGAGAGTCAAAATGGAATTCCAAGTAGGGGTTAAGTGATAATCATTAGTATTCACTGCCAGCTATCACAAGCTGGTAGGCTAATAGAGCTGATGGACTATAAAGTATAGGAGACTTTAAGCTGAAGTAACAGTGACAGAATGTGTCTAAGGTAACAAATCCTGCAGAACAACAATCGCCAGTCACATGCATAAATATTGGGTTAGGACAGGTAAGGGCACACAGACACTCTCATACACTGCTAGTACGCGATCACTGCGCGCTCAAACGAACGGAGGCACGCAGCGTCGCACGCCTGACGCGTTTCGACGTCACTGGACGTCTTCCTCAAAGGCAAACACGGGTTGCTAAGGCGCCCGTCTATTTAACTGGTTAGCGTAACCATGGAGACCTTGTGTAATATCACGTGGGGTCAGAGAAGGGAAAACGGAGCTGCTAGTACTGAAAGGCTTATGTAAAGGGGACACAGCCCACTGGTCCTGTACAGTATGGCTCAAAATGAATACAAAAACGGGGAGAGAGTAAAATGTAAAGGAATATGGTATAATACAGGCAGAATATGCAGTCAAAGCAAAGATGGGAATCAATAACCATTGTAAAGGAGGTAATACTTATGAGAAGAGGAACAGGAGGATAGTATAGATAAAAGGAATAAAGTGAACTAGAGAGGGATAAAGCAAAAAATCATGAAAGATATACTACATGCTACTGAACAGTAACAAGTAGTGAGAGAAAGAAGGTATGCTACTAAGAGAGAAGAGAAATAGACCCATGCAAAAATGAACATCCTACTAGAGTGATGTGTGAAGTAAAATAATGAAATAATGAAATATAATATATGTATAAGGCAAACTGAGTATGTGATAAGAAGAGTAAGTCTAGAATGAAATACTATATATGTGTATGTGTAACATAGCAGGATAATCCTGCTAATTAGAAATAAGTGGCTATAGTGAAAAATAAGGATACTAAACAGGATCATAAGAACTATGACCCAATAAGTCCCGGCTAAGGGAGACTTCTCTATCAAAAAAGGTGGAAGTGGTGTGGAAATACCACAGAGGGGATAAGATGGCTATCCTAATAAAGTGTGTGAGGAGTGTAAGAATCAAAAAGGTGCATTGATATAATGAGTGAGATTAATAATCTCTAAAAAGTAATCTACTCCAGATTGCGGCCTACTGAGAAATAAGGAGGCTAAAGAGTAAGTAGTTTCCTCTAGATTATAAACTGGACTTATAGCTAAATGAAGGAACCTCTCTTAAATGAAGGAAGTGAAAGTAAAACCTTCATTCAGTCCTTGTGGTGATAATGCTTTAAGTTTGTAGATCCAGCGTGCTTCACACTGGAGCAATTTTCTATCCAAATCTCCTTTTCTAGGGCCCATATGTACCCTTTCAAGTATGGTAAATGTAAGAACATCACTGTTGCCTCTATGATAACACCTCACGTGGCGTGCCAAAGGTGTGTCAAGATTATTTTTGATCGAGTAGACGTGTTCCCCTATTCTTCTGCGTACTTGGCGCCTCGTTTTACCTACATAGATCTTAGAACAAAGGCAGGTCGCCACATAAATAACGCTTGTGGAACAACAATTAGTAAATTCTTTAAGTTTAAATTCCTCGCCACTTACTGGATGTTGAAAAGACTTAGATGGTTTAATATATTTACAAAATTTACATTTGCCACACCTGAAGCAGCCAGATAATGGTCTCAACCATGTGGGTTTAGGTCCTTGCTTTTTAAAGTAACCGTGGACCAACATGTCCTTAAGGTTTTTACCCCTCCGATAGGTGACCGATGGTTTAGGTGGTAGGCAGTCCTCTAGATCCTCATCATTTTTTAACAAGTGCCAAAAAAGGCATTTAAATACGCCTTGGATTGTAATAGAACTGAACTCCTCAATGGGCTACATACCCAAAAGATGAAAGCAAGTAAGAATTTGCAAGAGAACCAACCTAGATGTATCCTGACCTTTGGATATGACTCAGATAGAATTCATAGCATCCTATCCAAAAATTGGCACTTGTTAAAAAATGATGAGGATCTAGAGGACTGCCTACCACCTAAACCATCGGTCACCTATCGGAGGGGTAAAAACCTTAAGGACATGTTGGTCCACGGTTACTTTAAAAAGCAAGGACCTAAACCCACATGGTTGAGACCATTATCTGGCTGCTTCAGGTGTGGCAAATGTAAATTTTGTAAATATATTAAACCATCTAAGTCTTTTCAACATCCAGTAAGTGGCGAGGAATTTAAACTTAAAGAATTTACTAATTGTTGTTCCACAAGCGTTATTTATGTGGCGACCTGCCTTTGTTCTAAGATCTATGTAGGTAAAACGAGGCGCCAAGTACGCAGAAGAATAGGGGAACACGTCTACTCGATCAAAAATAATCTTGACACACCTTTGGCACGCCACGTGAGGTGTTATCATAGAGGCAACAGTGATGTTCTTACATTTACCATACTTGAAAGGGTACATATGGGCCCTAGAAAAGGAGATTTGGATAGAAAATTGCTCCAGTGTGAAGCACGCTGGATCTACAAACTTAAAGCATTATCACCACAAGGACTGAATGAAGGTTTTACTTTCACTTCCTTCATTTAAGAGAGGTTCCTTCATTTAGCTATAAGTCCAGTTTATAATCTAGAGGAAACTACTTACTCTTTAGCCTCCTTATTTCTCAGTAGGCCGCAATCTGGAGTAGATTACTTTTTAGAGATTATTAATCTCACTCATTATATCAATGCACCTTTTTGATTCTTACACTCCTCACACACTTTATTAGGATAGCCATCTTATCCCCTCTGTGGTATTTCCACACCACTTTCACCTTTTTTGATAGAGAAGTCTCCCTTAGCCGGGACTTATTGGGTCATAGTTCTTATGATCCTGTTTAGTATCCTTATTTTTCACTATAGCCACTTATTTCTAATTAGCAGGATTATCCTGCTATGTTACACATACACATATATAGTATTTCATTCTAGACTTACTCTTCTTATCACATACTCAGTTTGCCTTATACATATATTATATTTCATTATTTCATTATTTTACTTCACACATCACTCTAGTAGGATGTTCATTTTTGCATGGGTCTATTTCTCTTCTCTCTTAGTAGCATACCTTCTTTCTCTCACTACTTGTTACTGTTCAGTAGCATGTAGTATATCTTTCATGATTTTTTGCTTTATCCCTCTCTAGTTCACTTTATTCCTTTTATCTATACTATCCTCCTGTTCCTCTTCTCATAAGTATTACCTCCTTTACAATGGTTATTGATTCCCATCTTTGCTTTGACTGCATATTCTGCCTGTATTATACCATATTCCTTTACATTTTACTCTCTCCCCGTTTTTGTATTCATTTTGAGCCATACTGTACAGGACCAGTGGGCTGTGTCCCCTTTACATAAGCCTTTCAGTACTAGCAGCTCCGTTTTCCCTTCTCTGACCCCACGTGATATTACACAAGGTCTCCATGGTTACGCTAACCAGTTAAATAGACGGGCGCCTTAGCAACCCGTGTTTGCCTTTGAGGAAGACGTCCAGTGACGTCGAAACGCGTCAGGCGTGCGACGCTGCGTGCCTCCGTTCGTTTGAGCGCGCAGTGATCGCGTACTAGCAGTGTATGAGAGTGTCTGTGTGCCCTTACCTGTCCTAACCCAATATTTATGCATGTGACTGGCGATTGTTGTTCTGCAGGATTTGTTACCTTAGACACATTCTGTCACTGTTACTTCAGCTTACAGTCTCCTATACTTTATAGTCCATCAGCTCTATTAGCCTACCAGCTTGTGATAGCTGGCAGTGAATACTAATGATTATCACTTAACCCCTACTTGGAATTCCATTTTGACTCTCTATACACCTGAGAGGGGGGTTCACTATGAAATATAAGTATCTTCTTTTTGGATATATAAATCTTCCAATTAGTAATAATACTCAATCTTTATTGCTTACTAACAAGTAAAAACTTTTGAGACTTACTCTTGAACTTAAATAAGGTTTGGGGCACATGTGCAATGGAGTAATTATACCCACATACAAAAAAGGCACAACACTGCTAAGTGGGACAAAGAGTACCCCCTTATTTAAGGGTTATTACTTTATAATATAACTAATTTCACTGAGAAGTGAAAGGCTCTCATTTGTCCCATATTATCTTGTCCTCTTTTAATTTGTGTGTTCAATCCTGGATTTTTTAACCAGTTTTTAACTTCGCCGTTGTGATATATTTATAATAAAGATTTGTTATATTATTTTCCCAATTCTGTATTGAGCAAATGATTTCATTATAGGTGGTAGACACCTTGGGAGCTTAGCAATCCTATGTTTGTACTTTTAGTTCTATACTTTGTGGTTTAATCCACTTTTCTTGGAAGCATTAATTATTATTTATCAATTTACACGTGGATTGTGAGAAGGGGGGGATTGCTTTAAAATGTCGAATACTACCATTCCCAATATGGATATTGAGTCACTTTTGAAAGAGGCTGAAGAAAGCTTCTCACTAAAATCAGAACCTTTGTTAAATGACAATAAAGATATAAGAAACACATTTAGTGAATTATTAACAACTATGAAAAAACAAGTAAAATCAGTATGGGAGATAAGTAGTCTCCAGAATTATTTGAAAAATAAAATTGTTCCCAGGGGTCTTAGGGTCAATGTTACCCCAGCAATAAATCTAAGTAATGAAACTTTTTTGAATAAATGGAAAGAAATACTCCTCAAATGTTCATTTGATCTGATATCTCTCATTATAGAAACTGAACAGCAAAATCTTGAGAGTATTAAACCAAAGATCCAACTTTGTCAACAAGAGTTTAATAAACTTTCTGAATTGACAGAGTATGATGTATACTGCAAGAAACTTAATGACAATATGGATAGATTCAAAAAAGAGATCAGGGAACGAAAACAGAAAAAATTCTGGAGAGACCAAACTGATTTTAAAAATGGGAAGATCTTTAAATGGCTCTCTACTAACAAACCAAGAGGTTCAGACATTAGCTCCTCTGATTTTGAAAATTCAGATCTGGAAGATAGTACAGGACATACTACTAGGCCCAGACTTCCCAATACAACTTATAGAAGAGAACCATATGAGATGAGATCATTCACAAATGCTAGGACACCTACTGCTTACAATAATGAAGGTTTTTTAGAAAGAGGCCAACATGCAAGGAGAGGCTCAGAAAGGATCATGAGGAACAGAAAAAACAAAGAAGATCAGACAGGCAGAGGAACAACATAGCTAATGATCAAAGCCTGCAAATTGTGAATCTCTCTGATTTTAATCTCAACAGTGATCATGAGTCAATTCTCAAAAAAGGCTTAACTTTTGTTCCTACCTCTAGAACTGATAAATTCACTCATATCAAAGATGTGAATCTTTTTGCTAGGAAACTTGCTTTACATAAGTTTTACAAAAATAAACAAGAAAGGGAGTATATGAGTCTAGGTGTGAGCAAGGAGGATATTGAAACCTTTCAGACCTTTTTGTCATTATTGAACGAAAACCACCCTGATCCATTACATTCTACTATGCACCAAAAGAAATGGAAAAATAAAAGTTCTTTTACTCCATTTCTTAAGGACTTTGCAAATATTTGGGTATTCCTACAGCAGGTTACTAGAGAAATTGAAGAACTTGACTACTCTAAACTTTGCAAGGAATATAACCTCACAAAGAATGAATACAAGGCACTTGATGAGCTCAAAAAATGTCAGGACATACAAATTAAGCCTGCAGACAAAGGCGGGAATATAGTGTTAATGGGAAATGACGACTATATAAAAATGTGTAAAAAAATTTTGGATGATACTGTCACCTATGAAGTGCTATCAAATAATCCCACAAAGGACTATAGAATAGCATTGAAAAACATCTTAGACAATGCCAAATTGGATAAAATCATTGATGAGCAGACTTACACATTCCTTCTTCCCAAATGTCCCACCATTTCTACCTTTTATGCCCTTCCTAAGGTGCATAAGAAGACTTCCCCTATTCCTGGTAGACCAATAATATCTGGTTCGAACAATCTCTCATCCAATGCAAGCATCTTTGTGGACTTTTATCTTAGAGATTTAGTGCAAAGCTTACCATCTTATGTTATGGACACAAATGACATCCTAAAACAGCTAGAGGACCTGTATATCCCAGAGCATTCCTGGTTGGCGTCAATTGACGTTGAGGCCCTATATAGCAGTATTCCCCATGATTTTGGCATGGAAGCAGTCAAATACTTTTTAAGCACAAAAAGCTCTAATGAAGTTAAATTCAACTTCTTTTTACTTCAACTTTTGGAATATGTTCTCAAACATAATTACTTTATCTTTGATGATAAATGGTACCACCAACGTAAAGGTACAGCCATGGGCACCTCTTGTGCCCCAGGGTATGCGAACTTACTGTTAGGTTGGTGGGAGGAGAAAATTGTATTTGACGACATTCATATGTCACTCATGCAACACGCCATCTTGTGGCGACGCTATATAGACGATATTCTGGTTGTCTGGACAGGCACCAGAATACAATTTGAGGAGCTGATGAAAGTTCTTAATACTAATGTAATTGGTCTAAAATTTACATACGATATTAACTCCACTCAAGTCACCTTCTTGGACTTACTCATCAATAAAGATGAATATGGCAAAGTATCTACCACCACATTTAGGAAAGATACGGCAACAAATACTCTGCTAAGATGGGAAAGTCAGCATTTCTTACCATTAAAAAGAGGGATCCCCAGAGGTCAGTACCTTAGGCTCAGAAGGAACTGCAGTACGGATAATGAATTCAAATTAGAAGCGGACAAACTCAGAAAAAGATTCCAAGAAAGGGGTTACCCCAATAAATGCCTGAAAAAGGCATTTAAATACGCCTTGGATTGTAATAGAACTGAACTCCTCAATGGGCTACATACCCAAAAGATGAAAGCAAGTAAGAATTTGCAAGAGAACCAACCTAGATGTATCCTGACCTTTGGATATGACTCAGATAGAATTCATAGCATCCTATCCAAAAATTGGCACTTGTTAAAAAATGATGAGGATCTAGAGGACTGCCTACCACCTAAACCATCGGTCACCTATCGGAGGGGTAAAAACCTTAAGGACATGTTGGTCCACGGTTACTTTAAAAAGCAAGGACCTAAACCCACATGGTTGAGACCATTATCTGGCTGCTTCAGGTGTGGCAAATGTAAATTTTGTAAATATATTAAACCATCTAAGTCTTTTCAACATCCAGTAAGTGGCGAGGAATTTAAACTTAAAGAATTTACTAATTGTTGTTCCACAAGCGTTATTTATGTGGCGACCTGCCTTTGTTCTAAGATCTATGTAGGTAAAACGAGGCGCCAAGTACGCAGAAGAATAGGGGAACACGTCTACTCGATCAAAAATAATCTTGACACACCTTTGGCACGCCACGTGAGGTGTTATCATAGAGGCAACAGTGATGTTCTTACATTTACCATACTTGAAAGGGTACATATGGGCCCTAGAAAAGGAGATTTGGATAGAAAATTGCTCCAGTGTGAAGCACGCTGGATCTACAAACTTAAAGCATTATCACCACAAGGACTGAATGAAGGTTTTACTTTCACTTCCTTCATTTAAGAGAGGTTCCTTCATTTAGCTATAAGTCCAGTTTATAATCTAGAGGAAACTACTTACTCTTTAGCCTCCTTATTTCTCAGTAGGCCGCAATCTGGAGTAGATTACTTTTTAGAGATTATTAATCTCACTCATTATATCAATGCACCTTTTTGATTCTTACACTCCTCACACACTTTATTAGGATAGCCATCTTATCCCCTCTGTGGTATTTCCACACCACTTCCACCTTTTTTGATAGAGAAGTCTCCCTTAGCCGGGACTTATTGGGTCATAGTTCTTATGATCCTGTTTAGTATCCTTATTTTTCACTATAGCCACTTATTTCTAATTAGCAGGATTATCCTGCTATGTTACACATACACATATATAGTATTTCATTCTAGACTTACTCTTCTTATCACATACTCAGTTTGCCTTATACATATATTATATTTCATTATTTCATTATTTTACTTCACACATCACTCTAGTAGGATGTTCATTTTTGCATGGGTCTATTTCTCTTCTCTCTTAGTAGCATACCTTCTTTCTCTCACTACTTGTTACTGTTCAGTAGCATGTAGTATATCTTTCATGATTTTTTGCTTTATCCCTCTCTAGTTCACTTTATTCCTTTTATCTATACTATCCTCCTGTTCCTCTTCTCATAAGTATTACCTCCTTTACAATGGTTATTGATTCCCATCTTTGCTTTGACTGCATATTCTGCCTGTATTATACCATATTCCTTTACATTTTACTCTCTCCCCGTTTTTGTATTCATTTTGAGCCATACTGTACAGGACCAGTGGGCTGTGTCCCCTTTACATAAGCCTTTCAGTACTAGCAGCTCCGTTTTCCCTTCTCTGACCCCACGTGATATTACACAAGGTCTCCATGGTTACGCTAACCAGTTAAATAGACGGGCGCCTTAGCAACCCGTGTTTGCCTTTGAGGAAGACGTCCAGTGACGTCGAAACGCGTCAGGCGTGCGACGCTGCGTGCCTCCGTTCGTTTGAGCGCGCAGTGATCGCGTACTAGCAGTGTATGAGAGTGTCTGTGTGCCCTTACCTGTCCTAACCCAATATTTATGCATGTGACTGGCGATTGTTGTTCTGCAGGATTTGTTACCTTAGACACATTCTGTCACTGTTACTTCAGCTTACAGTCTCCTATACTTTATAGTCCATCAGCTCTATTAGCCTACCAGCTTGTGATAGCTGGCAGTGAATACTAATGATTATCACTTAACCCCTACTTGGAATTCCATTTTGACTCTCTATACACCTGAGAGGGGGGTTCACTATGAAATATAAGTATCTGCTTTTCTTTTTGGATATATAAATCTTCCAATTAGTAATAATACTCAATCTTTATTGCTTACTAACAAGTAAAAACTTTTGAGACTTACTCTTGAACTTAAATAAGGTTTGGGGCACATGTGCAATGGAGTAATTATACCCACATACAAAAAAGGCACAACACTGCTAAGTGGGACAAAGAGTACCCCCTTATTTAAGGGTTATTACTTTATAATATAACTAATTTCACTGAGAAGTGAAAGGCTCTCATTTGTCCCATATTATCTTGTCCTCTTTTAATTTGTGTGTTCAATCCTGGATTTTTTAACCAGTTTTTAACTTCGCCGTTGTGATATATTTATAATAAAGATTTGTTATATTATTTTCCCAATTCTGTATTGAGCAAATGGACTATTTATTTCAAATATTTATTTTGTTTTAATTGTACAGCTATCCTTAAATTATGACATGCTACAGGCATTGAAGTTCAAGGTTCAACTTAGGGCTTCACCCAGACAGTAAAAATTCTTACAAGTTGTGCCAAAGTATAATTAAAATAAATAATCAATATGTCTTGTAAAAGAGAGGTAATACAATAAATAATACTTTTTTTATTATTTCATACTATTGCTAGTATAAGTCACATCAAATAGAGTGAAAGTCTGCTCCATAAAAATGTATTTTTGGAGCTTACGTCATATGGGTCCAGCTTTCACGATTCAATGTTGTTGGTAATGTATTTGTATACTGAACCACTCCCTCTTCTTCAATAAAAATGTTGAGTAATAATGAATATGTTTGTAAATTATAAGTGTATGCTACTTCTTTTTATTGTGTTTTAAATGTTTAAAATGTCTTATATTCCCAGATAAAACAGTATTTTGCAATCAGAAAATATTCCGAATATGAAAAGGTTTGATTCAACACATAAATAATTTAGTAAAATGTATGCATATGTGGTGTTTTTATTTGAGAAGTTATGTTCATTTCTTCAAGTTCTTTTATCACACCCAGGCAATAACCAACTGACCTTTGTATGCCAATATTATGAGTAACTATGACTCAGTAACTTCTGTGACAGGAAGGTCAACTACCCAGCCCATCTGTAAAATGAAGCAATCACTTTTATGGTGCACTTTCTCTATGCTAAAAATAAAAATGAAATAATTGTTAATTGGCAGATCTAAAAATAAAAAGTGAAAGTGTGTATTTAGTTCAACACGTTAGCTCAAGGAATGTGTGTTTATAAATTGAACAACACAAGCACTTGCAAATAAAATAGTTTTAAAATGTCTGGGGTGCTTGGTCTGTCTACATATCCTTTCTGGGAGGGGCGCGGGGGGCAGACCGCCCCAGGCGCTAACTCCTTGGGGACGGCACCAACTGAGGCGAGAACACCAGTCAGTTGCTGCTGATGCCGTCCTGCGCGCTCGTGTGTCTGTGTGTATCTGTGTGAGTGTGTGTGTCTGTGAGTGCGTGTGTCAGTGTGTGCCTCTGTGAGTGTATGTCTGTGAGTGAGTGCCTGCATGTGTCTCTGTGTGAGTGTGTGTCTGAGTGAGTGTGTCTGTGTGTGAGTGAGTGTGTCTTTGTGAGTGTGTCTGAGTGTGAGTGTCTGTGTGAGTGTGTGTCTGTGTGTGCGTGAGTGTGTCTGTGTGAGTGTGTCTGAGTGAGTGTGTATGTGTGTGAGTGTCTGTGTGAGTGTGTGTGTCTGATTGTGTGTATCTGATTGTGTGTGTCTGTGAATGTGTGTCTGTGAGTGAGTGTGTCTGTGTGTGTCTGATTGTGTGTATCTGATTGTGTGTGTCTGTGAGTGTGTGTCTGTGAATGTGTGTCTGTGTGAGTGTGTCTGTGAGTGAGTGTCTGTGAGTAAGTGTGTGTCTTCTGTGAGTGTGGTGAGTGTGTGTGTCTGTGAGTGAGTGGTAAGTGTGTGTGTCTGTGAGTGAGTGTGTTGGGGGGGGGGGGCTTCAAATTCCCGGTTAGCCCTGGGTGGCAAAAGCTCTAGCTACGCCACTGGTTAAATATCTATTGTTTTTGATAATCAGGAAACAACAAAAAATGCTGATATCACTAATGACATCACACAGCACATCGATAGGGGGAGATAAGTCTCAACTCACAAATAATTAAACTGTGGCCTGGTGACTTCAGTGGCTTCCAGGAAAACAATGTAATGGGAGGGAGGTGGAGATATATCTAGCAGGTTGGTAACATTCATTTTAAATCCATTTACTGTACAGATTGAACCATGTGGTGAACTAAGTACTCATTTTATTATTATCCTTTATTTGCAACGCTCCAGCATAATCCATAGCGCTATACGGGGTAGAGACAAGTCAAATACAATTTAAACAAATGACAAAAGAATGGAATGCCCTGGTATTGAGCTTAAATCAAGCTTACAAGTGTTTACCCTAAAGCACTTACTAGTGACACAGGTCAGTTAAAGACTTACTATGAGCACCTTTATCTGGCGCTCCTAGTAGGTATTTAACTGGCTTGTGTCCCTAGTATAGGATAGTATAACAATAGTTACTAGTTTTGAAAATAAATGGTCTTGAAAAGTGTAATCAAACAAACATTGTATAACAGAGCAAATAAAAAACAATGTCTGCAAAAATAAAGACAACGTGGGATGATACTGATAAACAGGACAACACTTGAGACAGGTTAAACGGCAACTATTTTGGAAATACTTCATGTTTGTGATGTATGTTACAACATAACAACAAAGTGGCTTTGTCAGCCATGGACCTGAGCATGTGTAATGGGAGGGGGGATTTTGAAATACATGAAAACAAAACCCACTCACCAATGAGGCCACCAATCCCTCCACTTGCTGATTACAAAATATTGTAAGAGCACAGCTTGCTGTATTCAAGCACCAATGAAGAAGGGCAGCATGGAGGTATCTGGACTCAAATGGCCTTATATAAGTAAGAGGGAGAATTATTGGAGAGATAATGGAGAATTATTGGAGAGCTGCTAATGTGCACTCAGTCAGAGTACCTCAAGGGTCTGTTTTGGATCCCTTGTTTTTCTTAATATACACTGCCTCTCCTGTCCAAAATCTCCTCCTGGATGGCCTTCCACATCCTAGAAATAAGCATGTAAAAATCTGAGCTCTTAAAAATGTCACCCTCTACCACCTACCACCGCCTAGGTCCAGACATCAGGCTTCCTGTGCCACCTAGAATTACCATATTGGTCCGAATATAAGCCGCACCTTTTTTTCCCGATTTTTGAGCTTGCGAGTTATAAGTGCGGCTTATATTCACGACTGTAAAAAAATCATTGCCGATTTGCGAACTTTGCTTGTTAGGTGTGCAGCTTCTATTCGCGAACGCAAAATGACTGCCGATTTGCTCGATTGCGAGTTAAGGGTGCCGATTTTCGTGCTTGAGACTGCGGTATTGAATAGCGATTTACGGTTTTAGTGATTCTAACGTCCTGTAAAGCCTGTAACCTGCAAAAAAAGCTACAGTGCTAATTAGAAAGCCTGTTTCTTGAGAGTCTTTTTCTCTCCAATTTTACAGGTGCGGCTTATATTTTAGTACTATCTTTTTTCTATTTTTTCCCCTTGAACTTTACGGGTGTGGCTTATATTCGGAGCAATATGGTACATTCAAAATCCAGACACTCACATACAAAGACATTAATGACAGTGCACCTTCTACTTATTTGATCTAATCTCCAGATACTCCCCTAACCGCTACTTCTGCTCTACCCACAACATATGTCTTTCTTCTTCTGTCATAACCTTCACACTTTCTCGTCTCCAAGACTTTTCTCATGCAGCCTTGTTCCTGTGGAATTCTCCACCCGGCTCTGTTAGACTCTCTTCTACTCTTCACAGTTTCAAATACTCCCTGAAAACTCATTTATTCAAACAAGCCATCAACTTGTTCCCTAACATTGGGGATTCAAACAAGACATTGACCATCTCATGTGCATGGATCCTGTTGCCTAACTGTGCAGCAGACAAGCAGCCCTTAGCTGACAGCAGATCTTACAACACCAGGCCCCTTTAAAGCTTCTGTACCAGTATGTAACTTTTGACATATTTGTCTTATGTAAATAAAGGGGAAGAAATATATTGAATCACTTGTGGAAGTGAGGGCAGGTGAATCAATTTAAATCCTAAGTAATGTCATAGAGCTTCTCTATATACTTGATAAGTAAATCAGAAATTCATTGGGGGCCTGATAAATAAATCAACAACCAGCAAAGAGAGTTAACCTATTTGCTGAGCTAGGAAGAAACAGGAGCAGGAAATGAGACTTTCAGTGGCAAACAATGGAAACTCTAATACTGTAAATAAACATTCCCTAAAGATTTTATTTTTGTGTTTAGAAATTGTGGTGTTCCTTTAATATTATAATTCTACACCCAGGGTAACTTAAAGGGCCTGGTTAAGTTATTTTATTTTAAATCTTTTTATTAGTTCTCCATTAATTAACATAAAAAGTAAATGTGCAAACAGCAGCAAATTAAGCTTTAGCCAAATTAACAAACACAGTTTACGTCATTAATGGCACTTCTCTTATGGCTTTGCTTTGATGCGTTTTTGCACCTGTAAGTTTAATTTTAATTATTGGTGAAAAAAACATAAGTTTGACATGAAAAGTGCTTACTCTGGCCCTTTAAAGGACCATTATGGTATTTGCTTTTTTGAATAACTAAACATGATTATTGCAAAATGTTTTAGATAGCTGAACAAATAAATAAACACATGCAGGGATTTATTCTGTTTAATTGCTTTCCTTTACTTTCTTGTGTAGCTTTGTTCTTGAAACCAAATGAGCTTCCCTTTACTACTGTTGGCAGCAATGGCAGCTGCAGATGCCATATTCCCATTTTAAACATAAACTTTTATTGTACATCATTAAGACTATCTGTTTAAATCAAAATCATAGATCCCTCACCTCCGTGGCATAGGGTTACATTTAGATGACACAAAAGTCCTTTGAGATCCACCTCAATGACAGGGGTTACATTTTATGTGCCACGGGGCTCTATAGGGAACCCCATGGTTATAGATAGTGAGATCCCCAGGGTTAGAGCATGGGAGGAGGGTTCCCCTTAACACATAGGAGGAGGGAATTCCCTGGGATTCCCCTCAGCTTGTGGGAAGAGGAATACCTGAGGTTCCCCCTTTTAGAGTGGGTATTTAAGGAATCTGAGGGTTCCCTGGTCTCATAGGGTAGTGGGTTAAAGGCAGAATTTTCATCAACCTGAACCTCTGCTTTAGGACATTCAGCTCATCATCTTGGGTCAAATCTAGTTATATCCTGCACTGGATACAAAGCCTATAACTGAAAGCTGCAGGGTATATTTCTTATGGGACAGATTGCACTCAAACCCATAACATCTTAGTGAATCAAGTCCACACAAATCTGACATTTCAAACTTGCAAGAGCTTGTGCTTATGATCAAACACTCATACATTCTACAATGGATTGTTTCCAGTTTGCTTTTTGATTAATAGAAACTATTGTAATGTAATTTAAATTGCTTTGTTTTAGGGGATAGTGTTTTTCAATAGGAAATAAACTGGGGTCAGGAATGCAGCATGACCTGGACACAGTTATTGTGCCAATTTGAAGCCACCCTGCACAGCTTTCACGTGAACCTGTGGCACCCCAAGGGTTTCCAGTGTATGTGCTTTATTTGCTTTGCCTCATTTACATGCTTTATGTTTTACAGGTTGTAAATAATTCATTTGTCCAGATTTGAGTCAAATAGATGGGAAAGGGCATTGAACAACAGGGGAAATGAGAAGAGAATAGTCAGTTTCTTTTCTCTCCTCGAACGCTTGTTAATGTTTTAAGAGCTATCAATAGCAACAATAGTACAATTCTGTGGTTATTTCTGGCCAACATAACAATAGGACCAAACAAAATGAGATACTGAAAAGTTATACCATCGTGCTGGCTTGTTCTAAAAAGAGAAACTAATTGTACTTTGGCAACAGATCAAAAGTTGTCTTTCAAGTTTTTAAAATCTATGTTAAAAATAACAATTCGCAATCTGACTTTGCAACTGAAAAGCCAGCGTCTTCTTATACATAATAATGCTAATAAAACATGTTATGTGCATGATGATGTTTCTTATGAAAACACTTTTTTTTATTGAAAACTAGCTGTATGAAATTTCTTACATAGTTATGCTCTTAGCCATACCCAAAGTTTTCAAACAAATATCTTTTTTTTCATTTGGAGTGATCCTTTAAATTGTTACATGCAGAAATGTGCAGCTTTTCTTAATCTACAGTGATAGCAAACTTTGGTTGCGAAGCTTTAATGTAAATGGGTTGAAAAGATTAAACATACTAATGAATGTTTGTCCATTCTCAATTATGTGATGGATAATCAGATACCAGGTCAAAAAGTTAACCTAGTTAACTAAATAATAGCACAACGTTAACTAGAAAAAGATTAAAGGAACATAGCACTCCCATAATTTTCTAAACCATTAATTTTCAATCCAGTCCTCGAGGCACACAAACAGGTCACGTTGTGTGGATATGCCTACCTGAACTCAAGGATCCAAACCAGCTGGGAGCTCTGTTCAATTCCCCAATTCGTAAATTTACAGAAGCAAAGTAACTTTCCCTAGCTATTCTATTGACCCCTCTTAGCAGGATTGTGTGCTACTTGTAATCCCTGCGAATAACCCCAATACTACACTGGCTCCCCCCCCCCCTCATGGATTTTCACACATCAGTAATATTACAAGTTGCTTTTGTTGGAAAAAGTTATTTTATTCCAAATACTTAAAATTACGGTACATATTACTGACAACTTTTGTACAAATACTGATTTTTTTCTACAAATATTGTACTATATTCTCCTCCTTTGAATTTTCAAGGCTGCAACTGTTACAAGTGCTAAAAACGCAAATCGATATTCAATTGCAACATTTCTTTGCCTTCATGGCAAATGTATAAACAAATCCTACGTGTTCTTGATAGGACCCGCAAGTGGGTTAAACACCTGTTTGTAACACTGCAAAAGCAAATAAACACACAATTCTGTACTTTAAAATAATGGGAAAACAATGAAATAGAATTAATTGCACAACAGTCTCAAGCTCGCAAATCTACAATAAAAAATATTATGTTTTTTTTTACGTTTTTTTTTCCGTGTTATATTTATCCCGGGAATAAATGGGTTAATATCTATCATGAAACCCGCATGGACTAAAACAGCTTGGAATTAAATGGAGGCCATGGAAACTTGGTATAATAGGCAGCTATCGATAACTTCACTTAAGGTGGCATAGTAAAGATCTCAGTTATTGTAGGAAGGAAAAGTATATATATATATATATATATATATATAAATAAATATATATATATATATATATATATATATACATATAGTAAGTAAATATAATTGCTGTGTTTAAAACATAGGAGCGGAGGTGTTAAATAATTGAGCATGCAATATACCGTAGATGTTTTAATCATATATTATCTAGAAATAAAAGATTTTGCTACATTTTGGACCTTTGCACAAATTTGACAAAGGGCTTGCTGTAAAACTATATAAAGAAATTCATTGTAATAGAGACAGCACCAAGGAGGAGAAGAAAGAGAAAGCCAGTAAAAAGGGCATACTTGGGTAAGGGTGAGTTATGACTATATGTTGACACACGTAACAAAGGGTTGTTTGCACTCAACAGCCATATAATCTCTGTCCCAGTGCTTTCCATGTAATGGAGGAAACAGATACTGTAAATAAGGCAATTACAGGAACTTGTAGGGCTGATGTCATTGTTTTAATTCCAAGTGAGATAATTCTCAGGACAAAAATATCTAAATACAAATGTTATGTCCAAAAAAACAATATCTATGCCAAAAAAATAAATTTGTAATCAATAAGGAATGCAGTGATCTTTGTTAAACATTTATACAAAACATACGATTTCTGAAACAATCAGGTTGTTTATTTTGCTGAATGTCCGTAGACTATAACATGGCATTTCTGTATGATGTTATGTATAGCTGGAGAGTAAATGTTATGGTCAGACTAGACTAAATATTATACATGTATATTATTATTTTTCATTTATATTAGCATATCATGAATGTTGTAATAGTTAGTGTCCTATATTTACTCTTAAAGGACCATTGCACAATGAAAAAAATAAATATTTGAAAACGTTAAGTCTAAGAATATAAATAGTCGAGAAAAAAGTCATACAGCTAGTTTTTAATTGGAACATATACATTTGATGCCTCTGCGGGTCATGATACGTAAATGGAAGTTGTGTATGTTAGAGGGACATTTACTATGGTTGCATGGAATGATGTACGGTGACTACTTCTGGGCTAGTGAGGGGGAAAGAGTGTGGTGTCATTATCAATCCTATTCTATTATCAAACAAAGGGCTGTTCCTCCTTTCTTACCTGCTGATAACTACAAACACACATTCCCATCATTAAACTCTCACGGAATAATGTAACAAATACAAAATAGATTCCTGCACCCATGAACAGATTTTCCCAAGATATGTTTTATGCCCATAGCTTACACAGCTGTTAATATTGTTTGCTTGGTACATACTTGACAAACAACTGTATTTTTCTTGAACTGCAGTGATCCTTTTACTAATTTCTTCAAATACCCATCATTGTTTCGCCTGCAATAATGGGATTTATTTATTAAAATGATCATACTGCTCTAATGCTTTGTGTATTGTGCTTTGCAGACATATTAATAATAATATATCCAGTTTGGGATACAGATGGTCTGTGCCGTGCAGTAAAATTGTCACTTGAAATAGTTTAATATTAGGTCTAAGTTATAAAAATCACTGTGAATGACACTGTGTGCAGTAACATGTATCATGAGGGGGGGGGGGGGGGGGGTTGAGGACTATCGCCGGTTATACTGCATTGATAGTAGCAATATACTGCTATCTCTGATGGATGATTTATTATTATGTATTATTTATTCTTGGCTGTCACTGCAAGGGACTATATAAGGTTCTCTATGTCTTTAGGTTGAGGAGGGAGGTTGAGGAGGGGGGTTTAGGATGAGGAGGGGGGTTGAGGATGGGGGGGTTGAGGAGAGGGGATTGAGGATGGGGGGTTGAGGATGAGGGGGGGTTGAGGTTGAGGAGGGGGGTTGAGGTTGAGGAGGGGGGCTGAGGAGAGAGGTTGAGGAAGGGGGTTGAGGAGAGAGGTTGAGGAGTGAGGTTTAGGATGAGGAGGGGTGGTTGAGGATGGGGGGTTTTAGAAGGGGGGATTGAGCATGGGGGTTGAGGATGAGGATGGGGGGTTGAGGATGAGGAGGGGGGTTGGGGTTAAGGAAGGGGGGTTGAGGTTGAGGAGGGGGGTTGAGGAGGGAGGTTGAGGATGAGGAGGGAGGTTGAGGATGAGGAGGGAGGTTGAGAATGAGGAGGGGGGTTGAGGAGGGGGGATGAGGAGGGGGGATGAGGAAGGGGGCTGAGGAGGGGGGTTTAGGATGAGGATGGGGGGTTGAGTATGGGGGTTAAGGATGAGGAGGGAGTAGAGGAGGGAGGTTGAGAATGAGGAGGGGGGTTGAGGAGGGAGTATGTGGAGCGACGATGAGGAGGGGGGTTGAGGAGGGTGATAAGGGAGGGAGAGGGAAAGAGATACAGGGAAGGGAGAGGGGGAAGAAACACAGGGGAGGGAGAGGAGGTGAAGAGACACATGGGAGGAAGAGGGGAGAAGAGACACAGGGGATAGAGAGGGGACACAAAAGAAAAGGGCACACACGAGGGGGACGTAGAGGTCACAAGAGGGACACAGATGGCAGCACATTTCCCACCCTCGGCTTATACTCGAGTCATTAAGCTTTCCCAGTATTTTGTGGTAAAATAGGTGCCTCGGCTTATACTCGAGTATATACAGTAATTTTAAATATGTTTGCAAGAAAACAGTTTTTGAAACAATTACACAAGGATTGGACATAACAGTGAATTGTATTTTGCTCTGTTTGTGCACACAAACTGAGCAACAAAACAAACAAATGTTACTAGCATATTCATATCGTGCGGGACAGGTGGAACAAAATCTTTTGCTCATGGCATGCAGTCCTTAGTCTGCAGCATGTTTTTTTTAATGAATTCAAATTACTATTAGCAGTTAATACAACATAATAATTTGCAATAACATATCTTATTTTTAATTTGCAATAGTAAAACACAAAACATTTGACTATATACTGAATAGACTGCCGCTGCAGCATGGGCAATGTGCCAGAACCCACAATATCTCGTGGGCCTCTGCTACTAGCAGTGGTCTGGGGTAAAGGGCGCTCTTATTTTATAATTGAATTATAATTACAGATAGTTATTTGATAGAAATGTGATCGGATCACCCTAGTAGTTATGTGATCACTGACATATAATGTTATTTGCCCCTGCATGTACCTGCTTTGTATAGAGATGTAGGGATGGGGCACAAAGTTATTTTGTACCAGGGCCCTCCATTCACAAACTCCATCTAGATAGTATTTGTTTTTTGGCTGGGCATGCACAAATGGACATACATACTGACAATACTGACAAAAAACGATACATATACAGAGACATAAATAAGCATACACACTTACAAGTAAATACACTTTATTCCTTGCTGTTCCAGACAGCTGTCTGTCTCTCACCACACAAATGGTTCCTACATGTTTTTTTCTTATCAGCTGAACCAGTTGTGATATTTCAGCTGACACCTTTCAGATTTCTGAAACGTTGTTATCCATTCCCATCGTGTCTGTGGACAGTAAAATAATCAGACCTAGTAGTGAGCTACTACCAGGAGAAAGATTGCTTTTCTACACGTAGAGTATATACTCACATATACACTTATAATAATACCTAGCATACATTTCTGCACTGTAGAGTACTTTGTCATTGATAACACCAGAAATTATTCTTAATATCAAATCTTTCTTTACATTTTCAATAATCAAAATAAGCACTGGGCACCTCACAAAAAGCTTCAGAGCAAGTAAAAAAAAAAAAAATCACCTCTGACATTATTCTTCCAGGAAATTATACATGAGGTGACAAAGTAACTTTCCAAGGCTCATCAAATGTTCAATAAATTCCACAGTTGTCTGAGTGCTGGAACCCAAAATTAAATATTATCCTATATATTATCCCACGCTAATGATAGGCAGTAACCTTGAAATGGCTGTCCATGGGAAGAATTTCCCAGCTTGTGTATAATCCAACCTTGGCTTTGCCTGAAAGCTGTGTAATGCAGCTGGCATACGCTTAATATTTAAAATGGTTATGGATTGAAGAACAAAGCATTTGTGGGCACATTTGCATGTCCTTGCTCAGCTTCCCAGAATACAGTGTAACAACTGTATTTCTCGGAATTCTGAGCAGGAAGCAAGTTTTTTTACATTTTAGACAGTCAAATGTGAACACAAATGTACTATATATATATATATATATATATATATATATATATATATATATATTAAACCTCTCTGCCAAACATGGAAATGTATTACACCAAACTGTTCAAAGCGCCCAACCCATCATCTAGCTCATAGCTAACACCAACCTTAGCAGACAATTTTCATTATCTATTCAAGAGACAGAAACTGATTGTACATTATTAACTAAATGTCAGTGTGATATATAGGTCACAGTGTAATTGCCATTTCAGGGTCAAAGTTCTTTTCTAGGCAGAAAATAAAATAAAAAGCCATGCATTTGAATTAACACAACTTAATACTGTGCATGGCCTTCTTTTTCTTTGATATTATTGTAAACCCAGTAGGCATAACCCCGTTCTTCTGTATGCTCTACCATAAGTATTTCTGGAAATCTTTTCCATATATAAAGCAGGAGTTCAATATGCATATATGTGCTAGTGAGCACAATATTATGATGAGATCCATCAAACCTTGATATCCTTATTTCTGCCATGAATCTTTTATCTTATATAACTTAGTCGAGCAATCCATTTAAGGAGGCTCAAAGTTACTAACTCTACATACTAACTAACCATACTAACCACTTTCTCCTATATAAATACTAAAAAGCCCAACTAATAAGTAATATATTTATACTTGTTTTAATGTAAGTTTATCATACAAAATGATTTTGTGTATCCACAATGCCAGTAAAGATACCCTAGTAGCAACTTAAAAGATACCCTAGTAGCAACTTAAAAATCCACCCTTAAAAATTAAATATTATCCTACAAAACTCAGCAAACCTGTAGGAGTAAATCTTACCTCCATATCCCCTGTATATAATGAAACCATGACCAACCCCTGACCTGGCCCCATCTGTTGTGTCCATTCACACACTCCCTTTATTGCTCTTTTATTTTTCATGCCATCACATTCAGCCATACATTTTTAAATCACTGGTATTGTTTCCTACTACTTCATCCTCTTTCTTAATAATACCGTCAGCAACTAAACATATAGTAATGGACCTTATGTCACTCCCAGGTGGAATAATACAGCAGTCTTTGAACTGCATTGCTCCTCCTGCCAAAGGATGATCCTCTTTGATCACAATTACATTGTGCCATTGGGTGAGTGAGTCTGGGACAATGTCCTAGGACCTGCAATCACTCCCCAACAATGATTACTGCTTCTCCATTAACCAAGTCTCCTTCCCCAAGACCGTTGACCGTAACCTACTAACAAGCATTGGTCAGGATATATTCTAACATACTTTGCTAACTCTACAACATAGTCTATGTGCCAGCACATTATTAACATCACCAAGTAAATCGTTTTTCAGAAGAAGTGAGGTCCCCATCTAGCAACCAGAGAGACAATTGCCCCTAGGGGTAATCAATTTTCCGTTTATCTGTCCGTTTCACCCCCCTCGTGCTGATTTGTTTACTTGTGGGGATGCATTTTATTCATTTGTCTTAAATATAATTTCTGCATTCTGTAGCACATTTTTCACATGGTAAGCAATCCCTGGATTATATGGATTATACACGAAACATGAGTATTTATAGCAGCTGATTTAAATCCTTTATTTCACACCATCTAGACATGTAGAAGCTTTTTGTCTATGTAAGTGTTCTGCTATTTAGAATCGATAAATACATGGACAGGAAGATTTAGTACACAAGCTTTGAAAACACCTAGTTTAGTATCTACATCCAAATATTCTGTACATCAAACAAGAGAATGTGTTTGTTGAAGCATTTTCTCATGGCAATGAATTTATAGAATTGTTCTGGGGAGGGGATGCCAATGGTTATTGCTTGGCTGCAGTTGTTATGTGATAAAAAGCAAAGCGTTCTATTAGGAGAGATCAAAGACTACAATAAAGAATATGTTTCAATGCACCATTAGTTTTATTCTTCTGGTATTTCCTACAGTATCTTAAAATTATATTTAATGAGCCTTATGCTTATAGTGGGTAATATAGTTCAGATCAAAAGGTGCATATGCTTTTATTTTTCCACATCTAAAGCAGGGAATAATTCTGAATTCATATTCAGAATAGCTTTCTGTACTGATATGTACAAGTCAAAAATCACAATTTTTAAGGGAGAGCACCCAAACTGAGACATATACCCTAGAGAGGTCCTTGACCAGTGGTGGAGCTAGTGAATGGAGGGCCTAGTGCAAAATAATTTGAGGCCGATTTCTTACAAATTCTCTTTGGAAGGTAGGGAGGAAAAAAGTTAAAAATACAAATGGAAATTCATATCACCCCATGGGTAATCAGATCACCATTCTATAAAAATAAGTGACTTTCTTTCTCTCCAAGTGAGTTATTCCAGTAGCAGAGGGTCCCTACCAAGTCGTGGGCCCCTATGCTTTGCCCCTGCCACCCACACCAGCAGTAGCTCTGCCCCTGTCCCTGGCCGTTAGACAGGGGCAGTTCTATGTTTTTATGTAACATGATGAAGCTTTACATTTAATATATAGCTGCAAGTCATAGTCTATGTTATTATTTAAAGCACCACTGAAATGCAAATAAAGCCTAGCAACATTCATCTTAATTGTTTCAGAATCTTTGTTTATAGAAAGTTTCCATCTTGTCTGGTTTATACACTTCCTGACACCTTGGAGCCTGAAGGCATATACTAATCTACTAAGTGGGAGGAGGCCTGGGGAGGAGGGGGGAGGAGTTTTTTTTATATAATTGGATCTTTTGATATTTGACATCGACCCATTTAACTTGCACATTTTTAAAAGCAGGGACTTGCACATATAATTGCAAGCCCTGTCCTGAATCAATATACAACTCCTCTCATACATATAACTCTCACCAAACTATCACAGATACCTCCAGGAGATAGCAAACTCATTAAGACCTATGTTTTGAAAAGTGGTTCTGAATTGGCCACCATGGACGTGTTCAGGGTTAAGTGATTCTACGGTAAGACTGCTCCTCCCACAGTAATACTATAATGTACACAGTACTCAATTGGGGCCCATTTTACCTGCAAAACAGTTTTGTTGTGTTTTGAGTCACTAGGCTTTATAGGAAATTTGCGTAAAGGGTCCAGAATATAAATAAGTTGAGCTAAAAACCCAGTCAGACCAGGCTCGAGGCATGTCCCTTTGTATATTTTGCAAGCTGACTCTATACACATATGAAGTATTGCAATATTGTTATTATGGGTGTTTGTAGACCTTTTGAGACTGATCAATCTAGTGGTTTATCCTACTTACAAAACACAAAAGATAGTCACACTGGGTCATTTTTTTTTGCGTCATTCAGTCGTTTTTGACTCTCTGTGACCTCATGGACCATAACACACCAGGCACATCTTTCTGTCCATGGTCATGCTGATCCACTTGATATTCATGGTAGAGATACTGGAGTGGGTTGCTAGTTGCTTCTCCAGTGGGCTACAGCTCCTGGTATTCCTAGGTGGTCTCCCATCCAAGTACTGACCAGACCAAACCATGCTCGGCTTCAGGGTGTTGTGACCTCTTGGTTCCCTGACTGGAAAGCACGAATCCTAACCACTGGACCACCAGGATACCCCTACACATTTCTTTACCTGCTTTGTTATCCAGTTTTCCAGGAACACAGAAAAACTCATATTTAAACAATGGACCTTAATATTTTATTAATATCTAACAGGGCAATTTAGGAGTTTTATTTCATTGTAACTTTTCAGGCCCTGTTGTCTATCCCCAATCTCTCTCTTCTCCGCCAGTATGCCCCATCTCCTCACTAACCACAATGTTCCAATAAACCTGCTGAATGTCCCCTTCTATTCAAATGACATGGCTGGAGAAATCTCTTTGTTATCCACCTTTCCCCATATCATCTGCTCTGCACAGGAACCCGTAGACCATACACTCACAAAGAAAATATACATATATATTTTTACATACTAGTTAACACAATGTTCATATATGTTGATATTTTGATATTTAAAGAGACTTTGTCACCCAAAAGCAAATTGTTTTTTAGGTTATTCTTAAAGAGCATCAAAACTGCATATATGTGGCATTATTCATTTTTTCTAAAGTTAATCAATCCTGCGAATTTCCATGTTGGTTATGCTCCATTTATATGCAAATTGATGACTCATGCATATTAAATAGCTGCTTTGATTTGTTAATTACGTTTATAGTCTCCATTTTTGTCTCTATGGTGGCCAAAATAAAGACAGGAATAATATTATCATGTATAATATTATGCAATATTATCTGGAATTTAGACCCCCTCCCACCGTTATCAAGCACTCTGAGATGCACATTAGCATACTGAGCAGCACATTAGCATATAAGAGCTGCAAAATAAATTCTAAATATTTCAGGAATGATTTCCTGTAGGCAAACATTGCTAGATTGTACGTTTGTGAGTTTTCAATCTTGTGTCGGAAACAAGCTCTATGTACATTTGATTCTGAGCTCAAAAACAGGGCCCTCCATTCTTTATAAGGTGTTCATTTTGTTTGTTCCATGTACTCAACCCCTGTACAGCGCTACGGAATATGATGGCGCAATATAAATAAAGATAATAATAATAATAGTACAATGTGTAGTCAGTTTTTAGGGCTCTTTAAAATTAAATGAACTTCCTTTAGGAGTCATAGAATCGCTTTAAAGCAGGCATACCCACTGATTTCTGGTGATGGCGAACCTTTGATATTCACTCAAGCATAACACTTTAATTCAAATAATAACTCAGATTAATACAATAATAGTGCTCTCATTTGTATAGTTTATTTTTTTGTATAATATATACACAGCCTCCTAATGCAATGGGTTATCTAGGTTTCTGCTGTATTTTTTTTTTTTTTCAGCATGAAGGACTGCCTACAAGTATTATTATTATTATTGTCTTTATTTATATCGCGCCAACATATTCCGTAGCGCTGTACAGGGGTAAGTAAAAGGTTTGGTGTCACCTGCTGATGATGTCACCAGAGTAAGGTCATACAGTATGTTGCATTGTGCCAATATACTTGGACACGTGAGATCTTAAGCTACGTCAAAACAATCTTTATTATATGGACTGAATACAATGCATATAAATGAATTATATATTTGTTGTTTAGTCGTGTCCGACTCTCTGTGACCCCATGGACGGCATCATGTAGTGTAAAGTATTATTTTATTCAGAAAATTTGCTGTACATTGCTCCTGCCTGTCTTTTCCATCTCCTTTCTTGTTAGAAGTGGGTGTTTATTAACTTCCTAATGAGTCATTTCCTCTGACAATAATATTGGTCAAAACCGCAGTGATTTCTTATGCCAAAAAGTATGTCCATTAACTACGCTCTTCATGCTTGAGTGTAAAAAAGATAAAGATAATAATCAGATATGAGACATGCGGCATACTGGAATTTACTTTTTGTTGCACCACGTTTAACATTTTTATTGTTTGATTTGCCTGTACATGTAGTGGTTTTATATGCTTTTCCTGTCTGTCAATAGTTAGTTTATGGCTAATTAACTAAATAGGGAGTTGTTAACTGAAACCCTGATTTAGGTTTGAATTCATGTGGGAATTAATATATAGTATTAATTATATAACCCATATAATGTGGAGCAATCAAAGACATCACAAACAGTAGAGCATCCCACTCACAGCAAATTCAGCAATGCTTAAAGGGATATGGGATCTATCCTGTTATGTTGTCGGGGCAGGTCCGCCGCTGCAGTACGGCCTCCAACTGCTAGATGGCGCTGTTGATATTTTGCAGCGCTGCTGATATGTGAGAGAAGTTCTAAGCTTATAATGTTAGCCTAACCCTTGAACTAACTCTAACCCCAAACCTAACCCTCACCCTAACAGTTTACCTAAGCCTTGACTCTATGATATGGCACCGGAATATCAGCAGCGCCATCTAGCGGATGCTCACCGCCGCTGCCTTGTGCTGCGCTAGCATAACAGGATAGGACTGGGATATAGATTTCACTAGGAATATAATACACCTATGTATCTATTTATATTTTATTTTATTAAGTAGTTTTATTACGTAGTGCTTAAAAGTTTGGTTTTCTCTGCCTAAAATAATACAAATAGTTCTAGTTGCTCCCCTCTGCAGCTCATGAAGACAGCACACGTATAAGTATCTCTCATAGTATTCAATCAATGACAATATTATGCAACATGCTACTTGAAATAAGTCACCGACAGGCTAATTTGAAATACTGCACTTTACGGTATTCATAAGCTGCATGAGCTACGGAGGGCAAACCCAAACAGGTACAAATTGAATGGTTTTAGACAGAGCACTTTTCATCTAAATAAGGTACATAAAAGTAAATAGGTACACAGGTATATTATATTCCAAGTGAAATCCAGAAACCTTCCATGTCCAATTATAACACTGTACAAATCCGAAATGCTAAAATATTTTGCTTATTTAAAGGACAACTGTGGTCAAGATATGGTCTTAAATAACTACACATAAAAATAAGCAAAGTTGTTTTAGGAAGTAAAAAAAAAGAACGCAACGTTTATATTTCTAACTTTTACATTGAATTATTTTTTACTCTGGTGTTCCATTGTCTTTTTCTGAGCTGATCCTTTCTGCTGTTTTCTCAACTGGCTGTGTGCTTGTAAACTAACATGTTTTTTTTTTTTTGTCCTTCTTAAAGCACTGGCAGTTTCAGCTGCCATGTTTCCATTTTACAGTTAGAGGCTTCCTCTGTATTCAAAGTTTCATCCTACCTTTACGAAGCTGATAATCAGTAACCAAAATAGCTGATTCCACAAGAGCATAATTGTATATACAAGGTAATAAATTAGAGCCTACAGAGGTCCTTCAAGCAAAGCTAAGTTTGAGATTTAAAATCTTGTTTACTAGATAATGTTTGCATGCCCCCATGCTCACCCTGGTCTTTGCAACATTGTAGCATTGCTTGCCTCTACAGGAAGTATCAATCTATATATAACAAGCAATAATAGATTTTCTTAGAATCTGCTTACATACTACTCTCATATGGAAGCACACATTGTTGAAAATTAAGTTCATTTATAAAGCACAGAAACACTTTTCCAGGAATTAAAAACTAAGGTAAATTTCAATAACCACAGATTATTTGTACATTGACTTCTATCACATGCCATTTATAGGGCTTCTGAATTGGCAGAATTTCTATTGGGAATGTAGAAGAGCATGTTTTATACTTTATAAAAGTTTTTTTTGTGCATGGAAAATAAACTATATAAATTATATTTAAGGGGAAATGTAAATCCCCTTACCTGTGGTATCTGGTCGTATTTTATATTTATAAGAATGTTTATAAAGGCACACAGTTGTTTCAGTCCAGAGATTCACAAGACTCCCGGATCGATCCTGTTTAGTGCACACACGGCATCAGAAGCCTCCTGGTGACGAGTCCGCTCACGTCCAGCCTCCCGATGTACTCCCTAAACCCCTTACCCTGACCCCTTACACCCCTTTGCCGGCTCTAACCCTAACCCCCTACACCAGTTACCAGCCCTAACCCTAAACCTAACCCCCTAACCCTAAGCCCCTACACCCCTTGCCGGCCCTAACCCTAACCCCCTACACCACTTACCGGCCCTAACCCTAATCCAACCCCCCTAATCCTAACCCTAAACACCTTACACCCCTTGCTGGCACTAACAATAACCTCCTAACCCTCTTAGCCTAACCCTAAACCCCTAAAAGTAACTTCCTAAGCCCTTAACCCTAACCCCCTACACCACTTACCGGCTATAACTCTAAACCTAACCCGAAAACCCCTATCTTCTTACCGGGCACTTAGAGACAGCTACATCGGGACGTTGCTTCCTGTGCGTGAACATAACAGGATAGGTCCATTTTGCTTCCTGGAGCATGGCAGGACAGAGGAAAAGAAAGCAGTTCCTCCCTGTCCCACTTTAATGTCATTTATGCTACATTATTTACCTCACATTTAAATGCATGATAGAAAGTTTAGATATAATGTGCCTTTAATGATTAACCTTATTTTGCATTAGCTGACAGAAAAGCATGTTCACCAGCACTATATATTGCCCTTTGGATAGCTCTGGCACATGTAGGGGCAGAGTTGCACTGTGATATTTGTTCATCAGGACTCTCTACCTCTCTCCTAGAGCAATGAGCAGAATGCAGGAGGAATCTGGGAGATATTATTTTTGGTGTGGTCTGTATTGAAAGTGAACTCTGCCCTTTTCTACAGCTGTTTTGTATTTTATCTAAAAGAAAAGGCCCAACCCTTACAGTATCACATCCACACGTCATCTCCTACTGTTTATTCTAATTTCTGACACTATAATAGAAGCATAGCCCTGTTTAATATAAATACTGAAAAGAGGGGAGCCGGTATTATCTTAATCTCTTCTTGTAGGCCTGCTTATATCACAATATTAGGTTTAGATAAGCCTGTGAATTACATTTTCCAGGAATAGACAACCAAAGTATTCTGTTAACCTGTAAATACAATGAATTACCGTAACTAAAATGCATGTCTAGTATATTTTTTAACCAGTGTCATTTATAGTCTGCTCTTATAGACATAAATCTATAGACTTATGTGCCTTCAGTTTTGCAATTGTAATTTAGGCAGACATTTTGAGGGATAATAAAGTAGTAGAGCATGCCCAGTAAAACATTAATAGTGACAGGGAATTTTAACGGAAACATTACAATTTAACCATCTGTCACTATTAACATTGTTTCACATGAGCATGCTTTTCTTCTTACTTAAAGGCATATTTAAGAGATGGATTATGAATGCATCTGATAGTGGAGAATCGGTAGTGTATGGAAACCTTTTTGGATGAAAAAATCCCAAAATAAAAATTAATAAACTTACCCTGAAGTTAGCAAAATGTCTTCTATGTTTTGGCTGTTGAATTTCAGAGTAGACGCCACCTAAAAACCCAGGCTAAATTAACATAAAGTTCATAATATGTCCTGCTCCAATCAGGGGCAGCTGAAACATTGTAGCAAAACATGGGAATACTGTCTCTGCAGCAAAGCATCAAGGGATTTGTAGTCTAGCACATATCCATGTAAGAAGGTGCTATGTATTTTCATATAAGAGTCTCTCTCTCTGTAGCACATTCCACCTTAAGTTTTAGCAGCTCATTTCAACTCTCACATTCACTCTGCAGTTTATTCCACCTCAGTTCTGCAGCAAACAATAACATAGAGTTTACATTTAAAATACAATCATAATGCTATGCCAAACACTGGCTGCAGTGTTGGTTCAGCCTCGTTATTATCTGCACCCACTTCCACTTCTGCTGGAAGTAAATTCTTTGTACCAACTACTGCTGCAGGTTTTTCCATTTGAATTGTTGATGGAGGGAGGTCTCTTACTCCCCCCCCCCCCCCCCCCCGCTATGCCAGCTGGAAATCAATTATATGAATCAACTACTGCTAAAGTTTTTTTTTTGTTTTTCTCCTTTGAATTGCTGATGGTGGGAACTCTCTCTCTAACCACATCTGTTTATCTTATTTATTTGCTTTTGATAAAGCCATTAGTACAGAGGGTGGATCTTTCAGTTAATTGATACATAAAATAACACTTACTTCTAATATGAATTTAAGGCACTTTAGAGTTTTTAACTACTATCAACTTCAATTATTTTTATATGTACTTTTCACATATTGAATAAATGGGACCTTTTCTGTGTCACTTTAAGTCAGGGGTGTCCAAACTTGGTCCTGGAGGGCCGCACCCAGGCCTGGATTTGAGGATTTCCTTTCTGTGCACAGGTGAGTCAATCGGATGGCTGAAGAAGCAATAGTCTCACAATAGAAGCAAGGATATCCACAAAACCAGGCCTGTGTGTGGCCATCCAGGACCGAGTTTGGACACCCCTGCTTTAAGTAGACAGCATGCAGTTTTTACACTTGAAATGATAATTACACTATGGCTTTTTTGTCTGGCGCTAAACACCTTTTCTATGTCACTTTAATTCTACTCAACATAGATTTTTGCCACAGGGCAAGTAGGACTTATATAGGCTCAAGGTCTTGGGTTTCCATGCTTTGAGATCCTTTCTGTCAAACACTGTCAGTATTGTTAGGGATTACGTTACATTGGTGGAGTTTGAAATCTTAGAACAAACTTCCTCTGTACTGTTTCCACAGAATGATTTCTATGTGTCTGACAAAAGGAAACCGCCTTCCTATCTGGATTGTGACAAAGTACAATGCCACACCTCTCTAAGACAAACAAAACTCTTTGTCCTAAGACGAGAGTACGCTTAGTGTGACTTCAGTGGTCATGGGACTTTGTGTTGTGAAATGCCAAGTGTCAGAAAGACACAAAGGTTAGAAGCACTGTCAGGCTGAGAGCTCAGCACCTTGCACTTCAAAGCCTTAGGCTAGTGGTGGCCAACTGGAGCTGCATGTGGAGCTTCCTTTGTGGCCCCCAGCATGTTCTCTGGAGTGTGGTGGGAGAGCATGCCCATATTCAACAATAAATAGTCAATTATATCTCTCTAATCCTAGCAAATAATACTATTTATACTTCTAAGTACTTCTCATTATATATACCACTACCAATTAATAACTTCCCTACAGCAATTTTACCTTGTTGCTTTGGGTAAATAAGATTTAAAGTATTGAAAGGCCTTTTAAAGGACCATTGTACTGCATTTAAAGCTCATTTGTTTCTTGGGCATAGGTTATTATGCAGTTTAAAATAAATACAAGTAAAACATGTTTGTTAGCTTTCAACTGTCTGTTTTCTCCTCAAGCAGAGCTGTGTATCTCCTCCTACCTGTTTCTATCAGGGGAGTGGCCAGCTCTGCCTGCGTGCTGAACTATCATGGAACATGGAAGCAGTCATTGGGCCTGCCCCATGACATCATAAACTCCACACCCATGCCTACACAGAGGTAACAACTCTATTGTAACCTGTTTGCAACCTCTCCATATGCCCTGCCCAGTGACAGTGCATGAACCATCATAGGCACACACCCATTATTTCTTTCCTTTACGCCTCCTTATAAAAATAAGTTTTTTATGCTCGGACTTCTATATGAGACTGAAGCTATAGGAAATATTGTTGAAAATCCTAGCAGTTGTAGCTGCCACATTCCCATGATGCAGATAGAAACTCCCTGTCTCCTCAGTAAATTGCTAATGTTTGACAATAAAGTGATTATATTATTAAATTATATATTTTATAGTGATTTAACAATGTTTTTGTTTTCTTCATAAACCATAATATAGGTAGAATCTGCAAAATTATATAATTTAAGAACACAATATTTTGAATAATCTACAGCAATATTTTAAAGGGTCACCAAACTTAACATTTTTATTTTTATGTAATTTCTTTTAGGAAAAAAGACAAATAGATTTTTTTTTTAAAAGTTTCATTTTTTTTTTCTTCACTAGATATCTACATATGGTGAGGGAGTTGATCAAACTAGTACTGTAAACACTCCTCTTCATATGGGGGTTGTCTAAGGGGAATGATCTGCATATGCACACGTTCTATAATGGGCACACAGATCACCAGCCTGTTACAAAACTTTTTAATAAGTATCAATATTATATTAGTTATTAAAGTTTATTTTTTTCAGTTTCCAAAAACTGCTATATATGAGATATTTAGATACATGTATTTATTTACCCAGCTTTGGCAGATGGCCTTGAAACCTTGACCCTGCCTGTGTCTGAATTAATTTCAGTATAATATGCCTTTTATATTTTACAAGTAGGAAATGAAAACTGATTCTGAATAAACATATTGGGGGAGATTAAATAAGCATTACAGGTACTGACATATGCTTCTCTGTTTTTCAATGTGCTCTATTCAGTGGCGGAGCTAGAGAATGGAGGATCCTGGTCCAAAAATTAGTTTTGGGCCCCCTCTTTGGGGGGTTGTAAAAAATGTTGTGCTCTGGGCGCAAACAAAACTAAATCACTCAGGGCTCCTCCCCCAGACCCCTTCCCATAACTGTTCCCTCCCATAGACCCCTTCCCATAACAGCAAACCTTCTCAAGACCCTTACACATTGCTGCTCCACCCCAAGACCCCTTTTCAATTTATTGACATATATAAATATTACCCCTTGCTCTCTTACTTTTTCCCTGATACACATCCCCAGCGTGCTGATCTGCTCCACATTGCCACCTCTTGGAGATTTTGTATAAATGATCTTATTTAAACAGGCACACACCGATTCAGACCTGGTGGTTGCAGCCAAGGAGACACAAGGGTCCCAGGAGGGCTATGGTGGCGGGGTCCCAGGGGGGCCCTATGCAATAAAAATGCAAAAAAAAAGACATAATACAGCACTGGGCTTCCTCCATAAGAAGGCCCTTGTGCACTGCACCATCTGCACCACTGGTAGATCTGCTCCTGGCTCTATCTTATTTGGGAAACATAAACATCACAGCTCTTCTTAGTTCTTAAATTATAAATTATTCCATAGACAGATTGTTATATAGTTGGATTTTAGAGAGTAGAACTGTACCTGAAATTGATGGAAACCAATCAAGCACCGTGTAATGTTTCCCTGAGGTTGACTTTGTAAAACAGATGTTAGAAATGTCATCTCGACTTGCTCACATCCATATTTGGAGGTGACTGGGAACATTAAGGCATAATAAGCTATGCATGAGAAGCTTTACATGTGAGTTTAAGTGCAGGAAACGCTGTCCTGGTAAACACACCTAGATATCCCACAGACAAGTACAATACAGCCACTGAATGATTCAATTAGGATTTTAGCATTTTAATCAACTGTAATCTAATTAATTGTCATAATGGAAGTGCAAGTAATTCTTATCAAATCCATGCTCTGTATTATGTGCCATAAACTACAATATGATTAACTATTTAGAGCCATAAAACTTAATTTTTTTCTAATTAAAAACTAGCTCTATGACTTTTGTACTGCTTAATTTTTTTTTTTCTTAGTCAGACTCATGGGTTTCAAACATATATAATTTTATTTATTGTACAATAATCTCCTCTTGCCCTGACATGTTACAAGATAGTGGAAGGAAACCTAATTTTGGGAAAAACATTATCCACCCTAATAATTATTTTAACAATATTAATTAATTCCATTCAGCAGGAGCAGTGACAAAAATGGCCCCCATATTTGTGCTTATTGAACTGTTATAATGTTGAGACGAGTACTGGCCACATAAAATAGAGGCCTTAGACCTAAAATCTTTTGCAAGGAATTTGGTACCATCTTGCATAACTCAGGTCCGTGAGAATGAGAAAGACAGAGGAGTGCAACCTATGAATCAGGGCCCAAATCCAATAGACGGGGTGAATAGTCTTCAAGAAATTCTGTATTAGGAGAAGACAGCTTGCAGAATAGTTAGTGTCATAGGAAGACGATTGAAGCTGTTAACTGGCAGATTGGTTAGAGCCAATGCAAGTGGTCGGGGCAGCAAGATAGCAAAAGAATTGTTGGAGTCTCAAGTCAAGATAAGATGAAAGGAATCAGTCGGGAGCCAATGATACAAGTCAACAATACCCTTGAATAGTACATGGCATGGACATAGAAATGGCACATCTAAATAAGCACGATAAAGATTGAACTTGACTCCAAAATTGCCGTAAATTGCAACATGCCACCATCATGCAGCAACTATGCCCTGTTTCCAGATGACCGCAATCTGTGATCATGATGGAAACGTCACAGTGTCTGACACTTTTGTCACTCTGTGATGATGCATTTTGAGTCCAAGAGAATGAATACCACTTGGACTTGATGCATTATACTTCTTGGTTGCCAAAGGGTAATATGGATATGATCCATGCATCCAGCCATAGATACAAGGGACTAAGAATCATTATGCTAAATAATATTCATAGCAATGTGCGAGACTCTGAAAAGCTTCCATATGTGTTTTTTTGTTTTATTCTTTCAATATTCTGTTTATATTCCTTATAACAACTCGAGAAGGACAAAACTCACGATTTAAACTTCAGAATGCCACAGCACTTAAAAGCGTACTCATTAAAAAATCACGATGTGCATGTGTTTTGAAGCTGAAAATGTTAAAGCTTCTATAAAATCTGCATGCAGAATGAGGAATGTTTGAAATCAAGGACATGCTCTGCATATAATGTGATAGAAAGGTTGCAGACAGTATCTTGTGCATTTTTATCCTGAGATAAAAATATCCGTACATTAAAATAACTATGGAAACTAAGTCTCTCTACCTAATAACGTCAATGAATTATATATTTGCAGTGCATATAATACTAAGTTATTTATAGTAAATTGAATTTCTGTATTTACAGAATGAGGTGGATGCAATATATTATGTTGTATATTATATAGTGGATAATATTAGACTAGAATAGGTTATTGTTTTCTGTATACTCAATATAGATAAGACTCCCAGGTACTAGCCAAGCAGGGGCTTCTAGGGCACTGCAGTGAAGTTCTACCAGCTAGTGCCAAATAGAGATACCCAATGGCTTTTTGATTTTTTTTGTCTTATCTGAGAGGTTATGGGGATTTTGTATTGTGTTCCACTGCACAGAACATTTGTGTGCCATTCAATACAGAACTGGTTGATCAGGAGGCATATTTGGACCTAAACTCCTTGGGCCCTTATTCAATTGCAATTTGGCCAATTGAATAGGACCCTAAATAAGCACATAGCATATTTTATATTTTTAAAGAAGTTTTTAGTTAGTGATGACATTGCTTTTGGATAGATGCTTACTAACTAAAAACTTCTGTAAAAAAATATGTTATGTGCTTATTTAGGGCCCTATTCAATTGGCCAAATTGCAATTGAATGAGGGCCTTGGTCTCTAAGGATAATTTTCCAAGTTTTATAACTTACTTAGGGCCTCATTCAATTGCGTTTTGGCAAATTGAATAGGGCTCTATATAAGCACAGAGCATATTTTTTTACAGAAGTTTTTAGTTAGTGAAGACCTTTTGGATAGAAGTTCACTAACTAAAAACTTCTGTAAAAAAATATGTTCTCTGCTTATATAGAGCCCTATTCAATTGGCCAAATTGCAATTGAATGAGGCCCTTAGTAAGGGCTTGCAGTCACAAAGTACAATCAGTAGCACTTTCAGTTCTGGTCCAATTGAACATTTTCTGTCACATCAAAATTACATTTTGTTACTTTAAACCAATTTTTTTGTGTTAAAACTTAAAGGTGGTTCATTCCGAAAATCAAACAAATCATATTTACTGAACTGTGCTACTTCATATAGAAAAATCATATGGAATCTCTTAGGGTAAACTTGACTAGTTGCTCACTGTGCAGAGACATACGTACAGCAAAGCTACAGATGTCATATATAGCAAATCCACAGCCTTATTATTATGCAAAGAAGACAATAAGAAACTTCAGAAGCGCATACAAAAGAATCGCAATTGTCCACAACACCCTGTCACTAAACACAGTGATTTGCAACATGCTGCCCAACCTGTTATCTGAAATGGAGAAATCATGGCCCTTCTCCTACAATAATTAGCGCTACAGAATATGTTGGCGCATTACAAATAAAGAATAATAATATGAGGTAAATTTTCTTCCCTATAACACTGGGTTATTATTCTTCATTGTCCATAAAATAGTCCCCCCTCCCTTCTATTACAATTTATCTTACTAATTATAATTTTTTACTGAATTTTACCATTTTCTCTATTAATCCATCAAAGCACACTGGGTAGCAAACTCTCTTATGGATTCTCAGATGGGGACTCCGGCATTGTGACTTGTGAAATGCAGCATCCAGACTATTAATCGTGTCCTGCTCCTGCATTAGTCATCTGGAATCAACTACAGGTATAAGGGTATTAAATAAGCATAATGATTTGCTCTTGCCATTAGACAGCATGAAGGGATTGCTTTGGTCACCGACTCTGAGTCTTAAAGATGTTGGATTCCCCGATGTGTGACTTTAAACGCACTTTTAATATAGCGGCCTCAATTCCAACTCCTCTAATACACTGTGGTGGATTCCTACACTTATCATGCTCCAGAAGCGTTAGTCACTTCTAAATTTAAATTAAAGATTCAGAGAAGTTTCCAAATATGGAAAAATTAAAAAACTATAGTTAATAACAAGTGCAATAAGTCCCACTGTTACATAGTTACATAGTACATAGGGCCTCATTCAATTGCAATTTTGCCAATTGAATAAGGCTCTATATAAGCACAGAGTATATATTTTTCACAGAAGTTTTTAGCTAGTGAAGACCTTAGTTTTGGATAGAAGTTCAGTAACTAAAAAGTTCTGTAAAATAAATATGCTGTGTGCTTATATAAAGCTCTATTCAATTGGCCGAATTGCAATTGAATGAGACCCATAGTATTTAAGGTTGAAAAAAGACTTTCAGTCCATCAAGTTCAACCTTTTAAGATCTCCTCTGAACTGCAATATGCGGATTAACTATTAATTAATTAGTTGTATAAAAAAATTAATTGGTTCTAATAGCATAAATGTGAGATGACAAACTGTGTAAGATGAGTAATGCTTAAACGCAACATATTTATTGACCTATGTTTGAACATATATATATATATATATATATATATATATATATATATATATATATATATATATATATTAATACAACTGTAAACAAATCTACTGTATTTATAATACTATTTATTTTTTTCTGTCTGATTTATAGAAGTGCTTGTCCATTATTCTGTACCTGGAATGCATTAATCTTAGTACGAGACTGTGTAATCGAGGGATTTACTATGTGTTTCCAATGAAATGCTAGTATATAATTTGCATTTTTTTAACAGTAAAGTTACATTTAAGTTTGTAATTTTTCTGATCCACCTGCTATCAAAGTCTATTCTCGTCCCGATTGGTGAATATTGCCAGTAATTGCTAACTAAACCCTGAGGGCCTCATTCAAATGTGATTTGCCCATTTGAATAGGGCTCTATATAAGCACAGAGCATATTTTTTACAGAAGTTTTTAGTTAGTGAAGACCTTGCTTTTGGATAGATGTTCACTAACTAAAAACTTCTGTAAAAAAATATGCTCTGTGCTCATATTGAGCCCTATTCCATTGCCAAAAATGAAATTGAATGAGGCCCTCAGACTCTATCTGTCTTTTCTGTATAAAGTCATATGAAACTGGCATGTTTGAGCATGTGCAGACCCTAGGGAGTAAACAGCGTGATTAGTTCATACAAACAGCTCAGGACTACCAAACCCGGGCAAACCAGGCAGTCACCCAAAGAACATACCTGTCTATGATATTTGTTTTTGAGCATCTGAGAGTCTTGGTAAATCTGGCCCATAATGTCAATGGCGCATTATAACTGTGTGAAAACTCTCTCTGTAACTGCATGTTATCAAAATATAGATTTATTTCTGGACCCTATAACATTGTCTGCTTGAAAAACGACTCTGCTTTCAATTTCAGACAACAGGGTCAGGTTTATAGCTTTTTATTAATTAGTTTTCATTTGAATAATGCTATTACTGCATTCCATAATCAAGGGAAGATTTATACAATGGTTTTTCATGAATATTAATTTCAGACACACTTTCATAAGGATCCTCTGAGGCACCTTGCTTTTTTCTACAGATCTGGCAGTAAAGTCAAGTGAGCCCCACGCTGCTGACGTATGTTTATACATTTATACGTTTATTATACTTTACTTGGCTGGATGTTACACGGCCTATTGTTTATTTCCTGGCCTTTTAGAGCTGACACTCTTACAAATACAGATGTGATGATGAAATAAAAGTAATATAGCAAAAGAACAGGCCTTATTCTCCGTGTTACCTTAATTGGTAGCAAAAGAAAAGTTGCTCCAGTGTTTATTTTTTCTTGATTTCCCAGCTGCACGAAATGAAAGGCGGCCAGAAGAACTGGCTACCAGCCAACAAGACATTACCAAAGACAATGGGCACTACGCAGCTTGGAAGAGCTGTATTACAATGCACTGAAATCACCATGTGACGGTGGGGTCTTTCCTGTTTAACTAACTCTCCAGGGTCAAATCCAGTGCTGTGACTTCTTGCAGATACAAACCTTTTGATATCTCTTTGTGAACAGATGGACCCTTTAAAAAAGAACACGCCAACTCTTAGCTGTCGAGAAATCAATCTTACACAGCCTGGAAACAAAAGCAACAAAAGCTAATTGAAATGTAAAGCGCACATACAATGAAAGGGATCTATTTATATGAGCAAATATGGCAGTTGGCAGGTAAAGTTCTGCACTTGGCGATACTGTGGATGATTTTATCAGCAATGAAAGGACCAGCTAACCATTAATATTAATCAGTTCTTCTCTGTTCTGGGGATAAATCCTCATGCAAATTATTTACTTCTGAATCACAAAGTTCATTCATAAATATATATATATAGTGCCAATTTTCCCTATTTACTGGAAGTGTATCTAAGGCAAAAATGCTAAATTTCAGGTCAGTACCCTTCGTAAAGCCTTGTAGAAGTTGTATAGATGGATAGATAGATAGCATATATATATCCATTTTTTCCTTATTTAATTGGAAGTGTAGCTTAGGCAAAAACGCTACATTTCAAGTCAACCATTTGTGAAGCCTTTATATGTGTATATACATATGTATATATATATATATATATATATATATATATATTTATTTATACATAGATAGATAGATAGCATACATATACAGTATATATATATATATATATATATATATATATATATATATATATATATTATAATTGTATTTAAAAATTTAAAAATCAGTTTAAAATAAATCGTAAGGAGGATAAAAAGTTAAGAATAGAAAAGAGGAAAAGGAAGGAGAGTTAGAGTAAGAGACTTTATTAACAAATGAAAAAATAATAATTTACAGGTTCATTTAAAAAAAAAATCTTTATTTGTTTATTGTTTTATCCGACGATTTTCCGTCGAAGTTTGATAAGTATAGAAGATTAAAAAGTTCTATATTTTGTAAATGGCCAAAAACACGGCTTACAAACGATGGTTTGAAAACGATTGTTGTAACATGTCTTTACTCTCAATAAAAATGTTTGAAACAAAAAATAATCATAAATATGATCTTGGCACTGAATGGCCACAGAAGTTTGTGTGCTTGCAGATGAATAAGCACATTGAACAGTAGCATAATCTAATTGGAAATATGCCAGAACAAAAACAAATACGGTAATACTTTTTATTGATTACTGTATTCCTGTATATTGACTATGTGTTGTAATACAAATTAGAATAAATGCTTATGATTTAATGATATAAAACGCTTGTGATTCATATTATTATACAGCAAAGGAAATAAATAATAAGATTTAATGATTACTTTAATAGAACTAGCGAATTGCCCGTCAAAAAATGTAAGGCAGGTAATGCTGTTTGCCACACAATGTAAGGCGTTTGGTCCTATGAGTACCTTTAGCGCTCATTGCGAGCCTCTCCCCTCGTGTACTTTTCCTCCTCTGAACACCCTCGGCGCTCATATTGTGCGTGCACGATGGCAAACCATTTGTTTAGTTGTGTAAAGTGCCATTTTAGAATGGTAATGTTATTAGTTGCAAGTTAGTGTTGTAAAATGGCTGCGATAGTGTATGTGTAAGTCGTGTCTGGAGCATTTGTCGTGTTTCCTAATAGTGTATTTTGTACCTCGTATGTTCCTGGGTAAAAGTCTTATGTGCCTGGCGGTATTTTTCGTGGTTATGGGTCGTGTAGCCTCGTTTTAGTTTTTTTTGTCCTCCATTTTTTTTGTCGCTTAGGCGATATTCGAGTGTCGAAACTCTGCAAATTGTGTTTCAATTGTCGCACAACCTCGGTCCTAGACCTCCTGGCTGTCCTCCTGTGCTGTGTGTGATGTTTATTTATTTTTTTTTGTGTGTGTTTTTGTTGTTTTTGGATGTGCGCGTTTCAGCCGTTAACTTCGTATTTTTTTTAGCTCAGATTTTTTTTTCTAAGTCCCACCGGTCGTATTTTTTATTTTTTTTATTTTGCGCTTTCCAGTCTTATGTGCCTGGCGGTGTTTTCCGTGGTTAGGGGTCGTGTAGCCTCGTTTTCATTTTTTTGGGCCGCCATTTTTTTGTCGCTTAGGAGATTTTCGAGTGCCGAAACGGGGCAAATTGTGTTTAAATTTTTGTGCAACCCCACTCCTAGACGTTCTGGCTGACCCCCCATCGTGTGATGATTTTTTAATGTTTTTTCTTTTCTTTGTGTTTTTGTTGTTTTGTATGTGCGCAGTTCGGCCGTGGTGCCGTGTGTCGTATTTTTTTTTCTAAGTTCCACTTTCCTTTTTGCAAAGTGTTACAGGCTGTAATTTTTTCCATGGATTTTTTCAAAGTGCTATGGGTCTCGCATTGTGAATTGTCTAATTGAGATTTCTGTTGATCTTTAGTCCCGCGGGTCGTAGGGCCTTTGGCGCTCCTTGCCAGCAACTGCGGCCCCCAAGCTTTAGCAGCAATCCGCAATGCTCACAACTATATATATGTGATTTGCAGCAAATGCAAATCACTTTAATATCTTCAATATTTGCGTGTGGTGTGTATTATAATAAAACAAAAGAGAAAAAAATGTTTAACCACTCACTATTATAATAGTAGAGTGTGGCACATATAATTAAATAATAATTTACTGTGAATATTTTATAGTATATAGGGGGAACATACATATATAATGTTAGTTATGGAAACAAACACTTCTCATTCTGATGATGACATTGTAAAGCAGGCTAATGCTGTGAGCTACAAATACTTAGTAAATGCTGTGAAGGGGATTGGGTATAATGTTTTACACACAACACGTCTCCAACATGCATCCATAGTGAAAATCTGCAAAAGTAATTGGAACATAACTATGTGAATACTGAGAAGCTACACTGCTGCAAATACTGGTATTGCTGTCAGTTCTCTGGCACAGTAAACCTAGTGCTAACTCCTTTGATTTTGGTAACATATTCTATGCATGTTTGTCTGTGGCAAGCACAAATGAGTGCTGTGTCTTCACTTATTTACACTAATTTAAGGTATCAAATGCTTGGCATAAATTATAATTACAAATATTTTCCTGCATATAATTAAACTCTTTTGGTATGTACAGTAATTAGATAATTTATTGTTTTAATTAAAAAAGAGATTATAATTTGTCATCCTCCACAATCATCTCCATCCTCACCATCCTCTCGTCAGTTTCGTCACCTCCTCTCATTGCCTTCTTGCCCCTTCCTAACACTAACCTCTTCTCCCCTACCTCCTGATGAAACTACATTTGTTATACTAGTATGTCGTGAAATCCTCTGTGCTGCACATTTATTTCATTGCACCAACCACACAACCTCATATTCACTTAGCAGTTCTGACTCCTCACTTGAGCAATGATAGATATGAGCACAGATTGTGACCCTTGGGCTACGGCCATGGGTAGGAGCCAAAGACAATCTAAGGGGGCATACTGTATATAATATAAAAATACCACACAACTGCTTCTCTACATATAAACACACACACAATGAAAAATCTGGGTGTGGGGGTTAATTATCCCCCTTGTCTCCCCCAGTTCCTACACCCATGGATATAGCATCTCTCATAAAACCCCTGGGATAAACCTTTTTGAATTATGACTCTATAGTATCCAGTAGGTAATGTAGCCTCTGATTTCTTCTGCTATACACAAAAGGGTTCAACCCAAAAGCATGTCCTATCAATGGTTAAAGGAGAACATTGTGTGTGATATGGGCTTTTATATTTTTGAGGGACATTGCTTGCAGTTATAATTACAAGCTGCCTGATTCTGAGCATGCATGGCAAAAGAGCACATGTAAAAATTCAAAAAGATCCAATTATATATCAAACCTTCCTCCTCTATGTCTCCCTTCCTGCCTCTCCCTCTCCTTGTAGATCATCAGTCTTCAAGTTGAAACCAGATAAGATGGAACCTCCAATACATAACAGAGTCTTCATAAATTATGAAAATTGTATTATGTGTAACGGAACCCATCACTGTTTTACCCTGTTTTATGATTATTATGGTTAAAATATGATCCTACTATATGTATGTTGGTTTATGCTCTGTAGAATATTGTCCCAGACATTTGCAGCTACTTGGCATGGGAGATAATCCTGTTACAGAGACTCCGCATAAGATAAAGGAAGTCTATTGTATACAGTGTTTTCATTCTCAGATAAGAACAAAGAAGTGTAATTGAATCAATGTCTGATTGTATCAAAGTTGCCAGGGAGCCTCGGGGAGGTGTGACCCACCTATTGTTCTCTTTATGTGTATTGTGTGGCCAAATATGGGCATGTGTATTGCCTGTGGGAAGAGATGGGTATAAATATTTCTACAGAACAAAATAAAGTCAGTATTCATGTGACTCCCAATTGTGTGTCGTCCAATATGGGAGGTCGGGAATGGTGAGACTGTAGTGCTTCTTGGGTATTTTACCGTATACCAGTGGAGATATTGGACTGCGTGTTCCAGCTCCGTTACATTATGTTTTTAGATTTCACAGCTGTCAATGATGGAAGTTTATTACAGTTTGTGCAATTGATCTTCAACTCCAGTTCATTACTGACTCCAGTTTAATTACTGACATAATTATGTAAACTTTTATGTTTCCAAGTATTATAAATCAATATTTAAGATATGCATTAATAAGGCTTAATAGTTTGCTATCTCCATTATAAAATATATTCAATTTAGTAAACTGTATTTAAAAGTATAATGCTACCTATAAAACATGGGATGTTGAAATTTACATGACATCAAAAGGATGTTTGCAGAAAAATATATACATCTGAGACCTAGAAACAAATCTCTGAGGATGTAAATACGCAATAATTAGTTACTTGAAAAGCAAACAAATATTTTTCTGAATTTATTACTATTTTATAATCTGTCCAAGTGTCATGTTTGCAGAATAATATAACTATGTCTGACAGCAGAAGATTAATTTAACATTTCATACTTCTAACAGCGAGAATATTTCCACTACATTGTTTCTGAAAGACATTCTTTATTAATATTTGTACCAAAATTATAAATAGAAAAATGCTTATGAAACAATAAAGAAGTAATGTGCATTTCATATCTACCAGATACATATTTAACATCAATGGTTTGTCTCAATCTAATTCATTTTACACTTGTTTTTTTTTAGCTTACATTTGACTTTAGTGTTTAAGACTTCAGTGTGTATGTTTCCTTTAATCTTAATTAGGTGTCCAGGGAGTGGGAGAAGACCTGCCATGGAGTCTCCTGGGCAGATCCTCTCCTATGCATGGACAACTAATAGAGGTGGAGAGAAGTAGCTCTGCTAGTCCAAGAATGCAGTTGTGCTCAAAAGTTTGCATACCCTTGGCAAATTGGTAATATATGTGGGATTCATATAACAGAATAGAACATACATGAAACAAAACATGGCAAGAAAAAAAAAATGAAATGACCCTGTTGAAAAGTTTGCATACCCTTGGTTCTTAATACAGTATATTGCCCCCTTTAGCATCAATGACAGCATGCAGTCTTTTGTAATAGTTGTCTATGAGGCCCCTTATTCTTGCAGGTGGTATAGATGCCCATTTGTCTTTGCAAAATGCCTCCAGGTCATGCAAAGTCTTTGGTCGTCTTGCATGAACCGCATGTTTGAGATCTCCCCAGAATGGCGTTATGATCCACAAACACTGATTGCAATTTAAAAAGCCACAGGTGTCTGAAATTAACCTTTAATTGCCATTTTAACCTGTGGGTGTCTGTAACAAGGCCAAACATTCAAGGGTATGTCATCTTTTGATCAGGGCCATTCTGGTGATTTCTGTTATCATTATGATTTAAAAAGGAGCCAAACAACTATGTGATAATGAATTGCTTCATATGATCACTATCATTCAATAAAATTATTTTTTTTGCATGATCAGTAATATTTTCAAAATAAATGCCAAAATTTCACAATTTCTGCCACTGTATGCAAACTTTTGAGCATAACTGTGTATATATTTTTTTTTTTTAGTTATATTTTTTGACAATAAATAGATGTGACAATTGTATTTATAGATTCAATATACTGTATATAAATGTTTTTTTTTTTTTTTTTGGGGGGGGGGGGGGTTATATATTCAATGTATTAGAGCGTTTGTTCCTAGTCCACAAGGTTTCCTGATATGTATTAATTCCTTGAGTATTGGGTTGTGTGTTACCCTGATGTTGTATAATGAAACAGACATAATAATACAATATCACACACATATCTTTATATTTTACTGTTAAATGTCAATGTCAATGTTGTTTTTTGGTGCTATCTACTGTTGCGGCACTCAGCAATGGTTTTAAAACCATTTGCGAGTGGTCTTTGGTACCCATAATATTTTCTTCAGTTTTTTGTAGTTATGGCACTGCCCTAATTTGCAAGTGATCTGAAAATTCTTATTAGCATAGGGTTTTGGTGTAAAAGTCTTACGGAGTAACACGTAATCTTTTGTCAAAAATCAGTGAAGTTTGATGTAATTTTTGACTCAATCGTAGCAGTTCTCTTGCAATATTTCTGGGCTGGGGGATTTACTTTGCTCTTAAACATGGTGGAATCTGTGATATAGGGATTAGCATAGAGACCTATGTTTCTATATTACTATACAGTAAATAAAACTGGAATATAACTTTTCTGATATGTGGAGAATATACAGTTATACTGCAATCATTGCTGTAGCATCTGCACATTTGCAATGGACCTTTCCCACTATTCACTTTACATACTTTAGATATTTCTCTCACGTCTTGTCTGTTTTCTCTCTTTCACTCACATTTCTACCGATGACTTTTTCCCTCACTCTCCTCCCTGTCTTCTCCCCCCCTTATTCCTCTCCCCTTCCCCCTCTTCTTCCTCCCCTTTGCCCACACCTTCTTTGCCCATCTCACCCATCCCTTATTTTCCTTCACTCATTTCCTTCTCCATTTGCCACCTTTCTTCCTTAACCACTTTCTCTTCTTTTCTTTCATCTGTCTCTCTGTGTCTCCCCCTTCTCTATCTTCCAATTTTTTCTCTCTCCTCTCTTCCCATTTTCCACTCCTCCAACATTCTTTTTTTTACATACTCTAGCTCCGCCACTGCATAGTAAAAATATATTTAAAAATAGGAGGATTGTTGTATATACTGGTGTAAAATGCTTTCAATAGCTGGATAACTTACTTTTCAGTTGTCTTACTCTGTCTCATTACTCTCCTGCTTTCCCCTCTCCTAGCAACTATGCTCTGCCTCACATGTGACAGGCTAAACATATCATGTGATTAGGGATGCAGTTTTCCCGGGTGGAGAAAGACAGTGGAATAAAAGAAAAAACAACATCCCGTGATATGTTTTCTCTGATTGTCTGGTTTGACTGTCTAGCAGACCATGTGACTAGAGGAGAAAATAAGAAATTGCTGAAGGAGTGGAAAGCAAGGGAGCATGCCTTTGCAAGCTTCTTTTTCTTATAAATACAATGATCCTTCCATTTGGAAATATTATCCTTAGGTGACTGCATAGAAAAATAACAAAACAATAAAGAGTCCCATTAATTGCAAAAGTAAGTTAATCAGGCCCCTTGTACTTTGCTTTATTTGGCAAACTGTGGAATTACAAAATATATTTCTGCCATGCAGCAATGAAAGAGTTAATATGAAAAAATATCAGCAGCAGAGATCCATTGTGCCTAAATGCATAGACCTGTCTATTACATGCTGTTGTTCCTTTCCAGCATTCTTTTCTTAATAATAGGATTGCTTTAAGGTAAGAGTAAAACTTTAATGTACGGGGATGTTCTCTGAGGACAGAATCTAAATCTAAGTCTGTTGATCCTGTTAAGTCCTGTATATTATATATTATATGAAACACAAAATGTTTCCATGACAACCAAAGGAATTTTTCTAGTTATAAATATTTGCAAATGTTGCTTTTTCATGCTAGATTTCAAACATTTTTAGAGACACAATAAAGCAAAAAAAAGATGAATTCTCCATTCAATACATTCAAGGATGTTTTCATCAAGGCCAGATATCTGTTCAGTCAGTGTGTCCATAACGGTAACAATTGGTTTCACTGGGTTGCTTGGTTTGTGGATCTTTGGCAGCATGTAGAAAGTCCCTGTTATAGGATGGGCTGCTTCAATTCTTGCTTAACATTTTTAGGGAAAGTTTGGATGAGTTTCTTTAGTTGAATTGTATATTCTTCTGTAGGATCCTTCTTCAATTTTTTGTAGTAGGTGTTGGAACTAAACCTTGTAACAAAAGTCTATGTAAGAATGACACAGCCACACATAACAACAAGACTTGTAACATCAGAGGGTCATATTCATGTACATCTTCTAATGTGGTTTACATAATACAATGTAGTATATGTGAAAAAGGCTTTTAACATTGGGGAATCCAGCCAAAAACTGCACTTAAGGATGAATTTACACAGGCATTCAATAAGAAAGCACACTGAAGACCTTACTGTACATTATTGTACCCCAGTTGGACACCATTTTAGCCAGAATGATCACTCCATTCAAAATCTGAAAGTAAAAATACTAAAAGGGAAATTCAAAAACATCCAGGAGAGAAAACCATTTGAAATGAAGAAGATCATTCTTCAGGACTAAACATACAAGAGTTAACATGGTTTTCTAAAACATTATCACAAATTCTTGTGATTCTGCCTCAGTCTATGTTATGTTTTCTTTACACTATGACAGGCTTGTCACTGTTAGTGGGGTGTTTGTCTGATAGGAAGGAGGTCACTACGAACTATATATATATATATATTGCTGTATAGATTTACATTAGTATGTGTGTATGTTTCCAACACTATATTATGTTGATTCCCCCTATATATATATATTTATCCCATGATGTCAGGTGCTGTCTCCACTCTCTCTGCATCACTGTTTACTTTCAAACTGAGTTCCTTTTCATGTCAGTATTGCTACAGACGTGATAAAGAGAGGGCAAACCTCTCGAAAACTCTCACCACTATAAATTATTATTATTATTATTATTATTATTATTATTAACCTTTTTTTGTAATGCACCAACATATTCCGTAGCACTATACAAGGTTACATAAATGTCAAAAACAATTTGAACACAAATCAAAGGAATGGAGGGCCCTGTTTTTGAGCTTTAAATCAAACTTACCCAGTGCTTTCCCAAAAGCTTGTTTGTCCAATAAAAAAAGTTACCACTATATATTGCAATACTCACTATTTATCCATTCCAGGGGTGGAGCTACCAGTGGAAGGGGGCCCAGTGCTGTGTATTTTATTTATTTTTTGCTCTGTCGGGGTGAATGTTGAGAAGAACTGGGTGCCATGTAAAGATAGCATATCTATTTCTGTAGTGTAGTGTAGGGGGTCCCCCATCCTGGCCCCACGTGAGTCCTGGAGCTGTGCTGTCAACAGAGGAGCTCCGCACAAGGCAGCAAGGAAGGGGTGTTATTTTGGGAAAGTGTCTTAAGGAGGGGAGCTGTTATGGGAATAGAACTTTGGGAGGCGCAGTAAATTCATACCAGGGAGCCCAGAGTAAAAACATTTCTACAACCCCACTGGGGGGGGGGGGGGGGATTTTTCTTGCACCTGGGCTTTCCAATCTCTAACTCCGCCACTGATCTATTCAGTACTAATAGAGGAAAAACTGATTAGTTTATGAAAATATTAATATTATGTAAATGTTCAAGCTTTCCCAGTGAATGCCTACTACCTCCTGTCACTTTCTTTTATGATAAATTGAATACTTCTTAAAACATTTTTAGATTATATGAAATGATTCTTCTATTGTTGTACATGAAATAATTAATAATGAATGGATACCAAAAAAAGTATTTTTACCAGGTCTCTCTAAATATTGGTAGTTATAAAATACATTCTCTAATTTGAGAACAGAACTTACCAAACAATGAGGAGAAAGAGAGTTTCTCCTTCCGTGTTAGGGTGTGAATATGAAATAATTATAGTAGGATTATTTCTGTATATAATAGCTTAAAACTGACCTAGTTATCACAATAAGGAAGTTTCACCCCTCAAGTTTCGAGACCTAAAGCCTACAAAGCTTTGCTAGAGGCAACTAGTTTTGTACTTAAGCAGTTTTTTCGCCGCTTTTAATAGAAATCTATTTTTTATGTGTGTAATTATAGACTGTTGTAAGTTTTTTTCTTCTATAACTTGTTATGCATGCTCATTCTTCTCTAGAATTGTTTTGTAGCAAACATATTTATTTCTAGATCCACAATACATTTGAATATGTTGAAATATATTAAATATTTTCACATATTTCAGGATAATACTTCATAACAAGGGCATAGGAATCGAAGAAATCTGAGGACACAACTGACAAACAAACAATCTATAAATATAAAAATAAATATATAAATATATAGATCCATATGTATATATATATATATATATATATATATATATATATATAGATCAATATATAGTATGTATAACCCCTTCTGGATTGCTATCTTTTTGTGGTGAAGGGGCTTGTGTACCTCAATGAGCACAACCAGAGACATGGCAATATATATATATGTATATTTATATATATATATATTCCACAATAATCATTTAGTGTATGGTGAGCACAAAAGTGAGAAAAGCTCTCCACCGTACAAAGTACAGAAAACGAATAATACATTAATAAGCCCATTTGCATGTCTAAAAGGCGGGGACATGCAAATGAGAATACAATGTACCTCACTCTTTTAATCCAAAAATAGCAACTTTATACATTGCTCCCTTAAAGCATATGCCCGCTGTATTAAACAGCTTTTAAGCAAAGCATCAGGTTGGATTTTACACAAACCAAGAATCACTCATATACAGGCCTGTTTCAAGCTTTTGGCTATCATCAGTATGAGGTAGATTCTGGTTTGTGCAATAGATTTTGTAGGATTGGGTATTCCACAATAATCATTTAGTGTATGGTGAGCACAAAAGTGAGAAAAGCTCTCCACCGTACAAAGTACAGAAAACGAATAATACATTAATAAGCCCATTTGCATGTCTAAAAGGCGGGGACATGCAAATGAGAATACAATGTACCTCACTCTTTTAATCCAAAAATAGCAACTTTATACATTGCTCCCTTAAAGCATATGCCCGCTGTATTAAACAGCTTTTAAGCAAAGCATCAGGTTGGATTTTACACAAACCAAGAATCACTCATATACAGGCCTGTTTCAAGCTTTTGGCTATCATCAGTATGAGGTAGATTCTGGTTTGTGCAATAGATTTTGTAGGATTGGGTATTCCACAATAATCATTTAGTGTATGGTGAGCACAAAAGTGAGAAAAGCTCTCCACCGTACAAAGTACAAAGTACAGAAAACGAATAATACATTAATAAGCCCATTTGCATGTCTAAAAGGCGGGGACATGCAAATGAGAATACAATGTACCTCACTCTTTTAATCCAAAATTTGCATGTCCCCGCCTTTTAGACATGCAAATGGACTTATTAATGTATTATTCGTTTTCTGTACTTTGTGACATCACATGCGCGCCGGGTCAAGTAGCAGAGGCTGGAGCAGAAGCATGTAAGTGAGGGGAGACGGGGAGGTATTTAGGGGGGTTTAGGATGAGGAGGGGGGTTGAGGGGGGTTTAGGTTGAGGAGGGGGTTTAGGTTGAGGAGGGGGTTGAGGTTGAGGATGGGGGGGTTGAGGATGGGGGGTTGAGGAGGAAGGATGAGGATGGGGGGTTGAGTAGGGAGGATGAGGATGCAGGGTTGAGGAGGGAGGATGAGGGGAGGGTTGAGGAGGGAGGTTGAGGAGGGGGGTTGAGAATGAGGGGAAGGTTGAGGATGAGGAGGGAGGTTTAGGAGGGGGGTTGAGGTTGAGGAGGGAGGTTTAGGAGGGGGGTTGCGGGTGAGGAGGGGTTTGAGGAGGGGGGGTTGAGGAGGGAGGATGAGGATGGGGGGGTTGAGGAGGGAGGTTGAGGATGGGGGGTTGAGGAGGGGGGGGTTGAGGATGGGGGTTGAGGACTGGGGGTTGAGGAGGGAGGATGAGGATGGGGGGGTTGAGGAGGGAGGTTCAGGAGGGGGGTTGAGGAGGGGGTTGAGGAGGGGGGTTGAGGAAAGGAGGATTGAGGAGGGGGTTGAGGATGGGGGGTTGAGGAGGGAGGATGAGAAAGGGGGGTTGATGAGGGAGGTAGAGGTTGAGGAGGGGGTTGAGGATGGGGGGGTTGAGGAAGGAGGATGAGGATGGGGGGTTGAGGAGGGGGGTTTAGGAGGGAGGTTGAGGAGGGAGGTTGAGGAGGGGGTTGAGGATCAGGTGGGTGAGGAGGGAGGATAAGGAGGGAGGTTGAGGATCAAGAGGGAGGTTGAGGAGGTGGTTGAGGATGAGGAGGGAGGTTGAGGATGAGGAGGGGGATGAGAATGAGGAGGGGGTTGAGGATGAGGAGGGGGGTTGAGGATGGGGGAGTTGATGGGGGCGGTTGAGGATGGGGGGGTTGAGGAGGGAGGTTGAGGATGAGGAGGGAGGATGAGGATGAGGAGTGGGGTTGAGGAGGGAGGTTAAGAATGAGGAAGGGGGTTGAGGAGGGTGATAAGGGAGGGGGGAAGAGACACAGGGAAGGGAGAGGTTGATAGAGACACAGGGAAGGGAGAGGGGAGAAGAGACATGGGAGAGAGAGGGGGACACAAGAGGGGGACACAGAGGGCACAAGAGGGGCACAGGGGGCAGCACATTTCCCACCCTCAGCTTATACTCGAATCACTCATTTTACCCAGTATTTTGTGGTAAAATAGGTGCCTCGGCTTATACTCGGGTCGGCTTATACTCAAGTATATACGGTATATATATATCTATATATATACACACACACACACATATATATTTACATATCTTGACCTGGTAAGACCCAAAGTCCCTGACCCCCAAAAAAGACACAACACAACTGTTGGAGGTACAACTGGCCGCAGCAAGTTTTATTATCATAATATGCAAACGGAATATGTAAATCCACTACAACGGGGGAGGAGCCCCAGCCTTGGCAGTAACCCCATCCCTTGAGCCCACGCTCAAGAGATCAACCTCTGTGCCATCGTCACACCTTCCCAGGGGTAGGGACGGCCCCTTCTCACTATTAACCCGGGCAACTCCCCCACCCGCCCCAAAACAACTATTAAACTGCTGCGACAAACCACATACACACAAACCATAAGCTCACCACGTGAGCAACACAATCTTACTGAATATTGACTTATTTACATTATATATATATATATATATATATATATATATTTTTTTTTTTTTAAAAGGGACCCCCACTGCGTATACCAGCTCACTTGTTCCACTCTGGGGGTCCTTCAGTATATATATATATATATATATATATCACATCGCGTCTTCCGCCTGTGTCCGACCCGGCATATGCTAATGACGTGACGTGCATGTGACGTCAAGTCATTAGCATATGCCGGGAGGACAGCCGGAAGACGCAATGGAGAGTAGAGAGCAGCAGGAGCTCCCCGGATCAAGGTAAGTGAGGGGAAATGGAGAGGGGAAAGGGATGAGGAGGTAGGATGAGGGAGGAGGAGGATGATAAGGGGGAAGGGATGAGGAGGGAGGAGGAGGATGATGAGGGGAAAGGGAGGGGGAGGGAAAGAGACATGAGGGTAAGGGAGGGAAAGAGACACACGGAAGGGAGAGGGGGAAAGACACAGGGGAGGGATATGGGGGAAGAGACACAGGGGAAGGAGGGGGAAAAGACACATTTGAGGGAGAGGGGGGAAGAGACACAGGGAAGGGAGAGGGGGGAAGAGACACAGGGGAGGGGGAGGGGGAAGAGACACAGGGAAGGGAGAGGGGGGAAGAGACACAGGGAAGGGAGAGGGTGGAAGAGACACAGGGTAGGGAGAGGGGGAAGAGACATAGGGGAGGGGGGAGAGACACAAGGGAGGGGATGGATGAGACACAAGTGAGGGAGAGGAGGGGGGAAAGAAGACACAAAGGAGGGAGAGGAGGGGAAAGGAGACACAAGAGAGGGAGAAGAGGGGGGAAACAAGACACAAGTGAGGGAGAGGAGGTGGAAAGGAGACACAAGTGAGGGAGAGGAGGGGGAAAGGAGACACAAGGGAGGGAGAGGAGGGGGAAAGGAGACACAAGGGAGGTGAAAGGAGACACAAGGGAGGGAGACGAGGGGGAAAGGAGACACAAGTGAGGGAGAGGAGGAGGTAAAGGAGACACAAGGGAGGTAGAGGACGAAGGAAAGGAGACAAAACGGAGGGAGAGGCGGAGGGAAAGGAGACACAAGGGAGGAAATAGACATGGGGAGAGGCTCACGATGAGCGCTGAAGGTGCTCACATTGGGTGGCAGGCAGCATTGCCAGCATTCAAATTTTATTGCCATCATTTTCGACGGGCAAGTCGCTTGTATATATATATATATTATATCTACCTTATCTACCAGTAGCTCTTCTCACCTCCACTCCTTTTGGCTAAATACTTCTCTCAAGATCTCGCAAAATGATCTCACGTGATCTCGGGAGATCTGGGTATGAGAAAGTAGTAGCCAAAGGGACATGAGGTGAGGGAAAGGTGAAGTTGAAATGCAAAATCCCCCCCCCCCCGCTTCATAAGGTTTTAAAATTGACCTGACACGCCACTGATTATTCTAGACACAATTTACACTTGTAAAAGAACCATGAGTTGTTTTATTGCAAAAGTGTACCTTGATAGTATTCTCTTCTGAAAAGGATGACTTTATGTACAAAATGTTTGACACAGTTTAATATTAAATAAATAATTATAGCCTTTATTTTTTTTTTACGTTTTTTTTCAATTTTGCTTTAGTAATAACAGATATTTTATATTTGTTCCTAAAAGGATTAGAAGGAGCCAAAGGAACCGAAGATTCACATAAGTTCTATTGTCCGTTCTATTGAAATCTCTCTAAATTTAAATATAATGCTTGAAAGTAGAACTAAACGGAAGGATAACCCTACCCCTCAAGCTACTGACAGGATAGCAGTCTAAGTTAGAAACACATATGACACAAGCAGAGTCATCTAAATATAATATTTATGTTAAAAAATTATATGTCTCATATTTCTGCTAATATTGTTATTCTGTTACATACTTCACAAGCATGTCAGGATTTCACCAAACTGCTTGTGAACTCAGGGACAGCAAACACAGATACCACTTGGTATTCATGGTTGAGATACTGGAGTGGGTTGCCACTTCCTTCTCTAGTGGGCCACAGCATACAGCTCCTGGTACTCCTAGGTGGTCTCCCATCCAAGTACTGACCATGCCCAACTCTACTTGGCTTCAGAGTGGTGTGACCTCTTGGTTCTCTGAGTGGAATCTAAGCCAGGTCTCAGCAGGGAAAGCACCAAGTTCTAACCACTGGAACCTTCACCAAACTACATGGTGCTTTTTACAGATGGACTGTTTTGGCATGCCATGTCCATTTAATATTGTAGAATTAACAGTTAGTACAATGCAAAGATAATACAAAAATAACAAGGTAACATAGTCATTGAGGTTGAAAAAAGACTTTTAGTCCATCAAATCTAAGTCAGATCTCCTCTGATCATTGTTGATCATTGTAGTTAGTGAATTGATAATTATTATTTGATACAGAGGAAGGCAAACAAAAAAAACCCATGGAAACATTTTCACATAAAAAGAAAAAATCCTTCCTGACTCTGAATTTTTTCGTGTGTGTTGTTCAGTCATTTTGAACTCTCTGTGACCTAATGGACTCTAACATACCAGGACATCTTTATGTCCATGGTGATGCTGATCCATTTGGTATTCACAGTAGCGATCATGGCCAGATTACCCATTAGGCCAAGTAGGCAGCCACCTAAAGGCGCTTCCCTGTGAGGGGCGCCACTTAAAAATAAATAAATCCTGGCTTAGAAAAATTAAACAAGGACAAGAAGAAACTTAGAGGAAAAGGAACTTACATGCACAGAAAATGCCAAAATGGGTCCCTGCATACCTTGTGTACTCATTCGCAGGGGCTCCTCCACTTCACTACCTAGGGGCTCCAAAAAGGTGGATCGGGCCTGGCAGCAATACTGAAGTGGGTTGCTAGTTGCTTCTCCAGTGGGTCACAGCCTACAACTCCTGGTATTCCTAGGTGGTCATCCCATCTAGGACAACCCTGCTCAGCTTCAGGGTGGTGTGACCTCTTGGTTTCCTAACTGGAATCAAACCCAGGTCACAGCGGTGAAAGCACCAAATCCTAACCACCAGGGAATCCTAACTCCAAAATACTTGCAATCAGTTTACTCATTGTAGCAGTAGCCCTCCTTCTCTACATAATCCTGAATGTACTTTATATTCAAGAATATATAAAACACCTTTTTAAAGTTATCTATTACATTTTCTGCTACAACCTAGTTTAGTAGATAGTTCCACAGTCCCTTATTGTGAACAACCATTTTCTTTCCTTAAGGTGGATTTTTTTCTTCTAACTACTAGTAGTTCTAATATTAAAATCTTAACAATAATTATGATTTTTGAAGTTGCTGTACTGGAATGGACATCTAAGTAAAGATGCTGACGATCTAGTCCTCAGATATATTATAAATCTGCTTTTCATTATAAATGCAACAGCTGATAAAGGAAACTGAGAAAGACGAGGCACAAGTTTTCTTCTGATTTTCTTTAGTATCCATGACTTCAGATGTAAAATAATTATGGCGAGCAGCAAGGGAATGAACATGAGAAATAATAAATAGGTAGGAGAAAGGTAAGATTGAAAAAATAAGAGGGAATAGAACATGAAAGGAAAGAACAGCAAGAGCATGTAGCGAGATTTCTTGGAAAAAATAGGAATCTGTTTACAGAGTGAAATTAGGAGTTCAGAAATCTGATTAATTAAAAAACTTATGCAAATTAGGAAACATTTCACGTTTGAGAAGCATGTAAAAGATGAACTAAAGTAACTACTGCGTAAGTCATGGACGTAAATGTATTTTCGGAGAAAATCAAAATTTTTGCATACTCTGCTAGTGTGAGGAAACTGCCAGGAAAGTAATTATTTTTAATGTATGACAGGGCGGGTACAGAAGAGGGCAAGCATGTACAGTAAAGGCAGATATATAGGTGATTGACAGTGTTGATGATACAGTGTGAGGGAGCTCTCTGTTTGTATGCAAAAAAACTGAAATTTTGCTGATGTATTGGAAATTTTAACTTTTCAATTAAAAATAAATTCCAGTTCAGTCTTGCTGCGGTCTGTGTGGTGAAAAAACCCTTGGAGTTACCTGTGTTTTTTTATAAAGAAAACCAAATTAAAGTTGTTACCAGCTACTGTATATCACCTACATCTTCTGGATTGCCACCTTGTTGTGGTGAAGGGGCTTGTGTACCTCAATAAAGCTGTGAGCAATACCATGTAGGGGCGCCCCAAGATGGGCAGGTCATAGCAGAGACGTTAGACAACTCATGGTCCACTGGAGAAGGAACTGGCAACCCACTCCAGTATCTTTGCCATGAAAACCTTATGGATTAACACAATCAGACACAAAATGTGCTTGGTGTGCTCCAGTCCATAGGGTCACTGAGAGTCGGACATGACTGAATGCCTAAACAACAACAACATATCACCTACAGTCGAAATAATGGGGAGTTAGGTTTAGAGTTTAGTACAATTTCTCTCACATTATCGCTTCTGGGGGGTACTTCCCTTCTGAGATTTTTTACAGCTTTACACAACTCAAATTTTAATGAGGTTGGATATGATCACCCAAAGTGTTGTATTAGAAGCAAATGGTGGTACTTTTTTTTTTTATTAAGGACAAATAGTAAGAATTTTTACAACATTGAAATATAGAACTCCACAAGTAACAAAAGATTAATATAACAGAAAAATATGTAAGGTAATTTGTTTCTCATATTCCTCTTTGAGAAAGCGGTGTTGCATATTTTGATCAATTTCGCAGCATCAAAATATTGTCCTAACTATTTTACAGATTTTATTTGTGATATTTCTACCCTTCAACATTACAATGTAAAAGGCTTCACACAAATCAGCAAGAATTGCAGCCTACTTAGAACATGCCTTTAGAAAGCTTCTTATGCATTGAGGGCATTGGAAGGATCAAAAAGTAATGAATTTGATTTAACTGATAAGTTTGCCAAGTACTCCATACAAGGTTTAAACGTGCATACCAGAGAAGAAAAAGAAAATTTGTATGAACAAAAGAAAAAGAAAAAGTGGGAAGTAAAGGATAGAAAAAGAAAGGGAAGAAAGAAAGATGGGTAGGAAGGGGGTGGCCCAATCATCTCCAAGTACTACCTTTTAATTGAAACCACATGAGGGGTTATGAAGTAATGAATATCCAAGCATCCCAGCTCCATCTCCGAGACCACTAATCTGCTCCTGTCTCCACTCTCTGCCAAGATTGGGAAAAAATGTTTTTAGCTGCCAGCATAATTAATTGAGCCAATTTATTACCCTGTGAGTCCAGATTAGTAAAGTGAATACCCAGCAGGCAAGTGGCAATAGCTGATCTCAGGGTAACCTTAAAAAGTCTCGATATTAGTTTAACAGTCTTATACCAGTCTTCCTCAATTATGGGGCACAGACACCATGTGTGGAGGAAATCACCCGGTGCTTGGCATCCTTTGTAGCATTTGTCATTCCCCTTGGAAGTGATTTTGTACATCTGCACGGGGGTCATATAAGCCCTATGAAGGATCTTTATAGAAGTTTTTAAGAGGCTATAGCTTATCGAGCCTTTAGTAAGATTCGAGCAGGCCTCGATCCATTGTCCAACGTTTGGTTCAGATCCAACTCCCATTTCAACATGAAGGAAGGCCTCTGATTGTCTGGAGGAGTGTTAAAAATGTAGTATAGGGACCCTAGGATCCCTTTGGATAGGGATACATTTTCACAAATTACTGTTAACCAGGAAGCCTTGGGTGGGCCATGGTTTTTTAAACATTGTAGTAACCCAGTCAAAGAGTTCTTGTCTGGGGATATTAAAGTCTTTTCGAGTTTGATCTAAAGAAATGTTGCGATTATTCTCAAGATTATGCTCAAGCATAGCTAAAGCAAAGAGTAGGGGGCATAAAGGACATCCCTTTCTGGTGCCCCGTTGTATGGAAATGCATGCTCTTTGTGATCCTGGAAGTTTTATGTTAGCCCTGGGGGAGTTGTAGTATTCCCATAAATCTACATTTTTATTTTTATTTTTTTCTGGGTAAAAGGGCTTTTTTGAAGGGTTCCCTTTTTTATAAAATTTACTTTGTCCATTTGTCCATTCTACACAGTTTGAGTCACATTATTATGACCACCAGCTAATATCCCAAATAACCTCTATGTGCATCAAGGACAGCAGCTAGACGGCGTGGTAGTGAGTCAATAAGATGTAGGAAGGTTGGCAAGGTTATCTGGAGCCATGCAGACTGCAGTGCATCCAGCAGCTGCTGAAGAGTGCTTAGTGGAGGATCCATACGGCAGACATGAAGATCGAGGTGGTCACACAGGTGCTCGATGGGGTTCAAGTCTTGTAGGACGCGGAGGCTGCACAGGCTTCCTGGGTCAGCACGTAGCGTTGCGTGACCCAGCGGAGTCTGTGAGGCCTGCCATCCAATCAGCTGCGTCGGGGGCGTGTCGGAAGCTGAGGTCCTGCAGCATTAAATACAGTAGGAAGGTTAATTACTGAGAATTATCCCCAGCTTACCAGCACATAAGGGGCAAACGCTATAGAGGCTAAAACTTGCGTGTTTTGTGTTTTCTCTCCCCCTCGTTTTGTGTGTGGTGCTCGTCTTGTCTGTGTTTGTGCTTGTGTGTGTTTGGCTGGTGCTTTGCTTGTTGTTACCCCCCCTGTGTGTCGCAGCACATTGAACAGGATCAGCCTGCGGTGGCTGGTGTCCTAGTCAATACTGGCGGCACCAGGGACGCTTTTTCCCATCCCACCACTGTAGGGCTAGCAGACCCCCGTCCATCAGTGAGCAGAGGGGGTGCAGGCGATAAGAGAAAAGCCAGGAGCCCTAAAAAAGCTCCTACAGACCCTCATGGCACCAACCAGGCGGTCCCTAGGATTCCCCTTAATAACAGTGCTTCTGGTACTTTACAGGGACGCCCATTAGGCGGTGAGCGGAACATGGCGACGATGATAGAGAGAAGAGACGGAGTGATCAGAGAAATGAATAGCCAAGACAGCATGGTCATGATCGATGAAGTGCCAGTAACAGCGGCAGTGGTGAGGCCGGGGTGCCCCACTCGAGCTAGGAAGGCTACAAGCAGGTACAGTCCACTACTATTCACGCACACTCCACTAAGACGTACCAGAGTTGAGACTGAGGGCGAGACGGTTAGGCCACAGCAGAAGGGGTCTAAGACCGACAGCCAACAGCCAGACGTGACAATGCCCAATGAAGTCTCAAGGGAACCCCAGCCGCGCAGGCTTAGGTGACCAGGACCATTCCTCAGAGGAGGAGCGGACGGTATGGGCACGGGCATGCAGGTCGCGGAGAGCTAGTGACTGTTCCTCTTGCACCCACAGATCCAGAAGGAGATCCAGATCAAGAAGCAGGAGATCTTGTCGGTGCAGCTGTTCCTGCACGGGATCAGAGAGGAGAAGCCCGTGGAGGGCCAGACGGTCCGAGTCCCCGGAGCGTCAGGAGAGACGCAGGGATACTCCGTTGGCTGTGTCCACTCCAAGGCTTCCAGAAGCAGGTGAGCGCTCAATGTTGAGCTGCACAGCAGAAAAGGGAGATAGAGAACCCTCGCACACAAAGGCCGGGTTTTTTGGGTCGTTAAAGACCCTCCTAGCTGCGCACAACATTACGGTCAGTGAGCAAGAGATGGGTTCTTGGATAGGCGGACTAGCGAAGAGTGCGTGGTCCCAGCCATCAGCTATTGTGGCGACAGCGCGCGCAGCTCCGGCCAAGGCGATAGGTACCATAAGGGCGCCCGAGCCGGTAGGCGATCCCGTTGCAGTAGTGGGCAGTACCAACGCAGGGGTTACCGACGCAGTCATGAGGCCAATAGTCTTGTGCTCGTTGGATAACTTAGGGGCACATCTTACTCAAGAGGTTAAAGAAAAGATCTGGAGGAGGGAGTTTGTAGAATTGTTCTCCCTTCTCCCCATGTCGAGACAAACGGAAATGGCCGAGAGGGGCCCCAGGGACGGAAGTCTTTTGCCAGGTTACCTAGGACGTTCGATACATGGCTGCAAGCATTCTCCATATGGGCCTGCGTACTATGTGAGCAACACCCCGAACAGAGTTCGGGATTATTTGTTTACATAGACGAGATTCGCAATGCCCACAAAGTCTATGGAGGTACGGCCTGCTGAAGGTACGACGAGGAATTCCGCCAATACTTGGCCTCAAGGCCAACCATGGCGTGGAGTGACAAAGCGGTGGCATATTGGTTAAACATTATGACACCCATGAGAGTCACGGCGCCCTTTCGGAGCGGGGCCGGTGGAGCAAAGGGCCCCACCCACACCTCAGGAGCGGGTCCCAAGACCTGTTTCACATATAATGAAGGGGTCTGTAGATGGGCCCCGAACTGCAGGTTCAAACACGCATGTTCAAACTGCGGGGGAGAGCACCCCCTGGCTAGATGCGTTAGACCAAAGGATTGAGGTAGGGGCGGAGAACCTCCTGCAAAAGGGCAGGACGCCCATACGCCTCCCCGCCATGCTGCCGTGGCTAAAACGCTACGGTAAATTAGCGGGCACCGCCAAAGCCGCGCGCCTCCTGGAAGAAGGCTTCCGCGAGGGATTCCGTATTCCGTGTGGTATTGACATTCAGGGTTTCCTTGTCCCAAATCTGAGGTCGGCCAGGGAATTCCCAGGGGTAGCTCACGCCAAGGTTATCAACGAGGTAAAACTGGGTAGGATGGCGGGGCCATTCACATTCTCGCCCATTCAGGATTTGGGTTGTCCCCAAGAAGGAGAAGGGTAAATTTAGGTTGATACAACACCTTTCTTATCCCAGAGGCCGGTCGGTAAACGACGGGATATCAAAAGACCAGGCTACTGTGTCTTATGAATCGTTCGACCGGGCGGTGGACTTGGTCAGGCGGGCAAGTACCGGGGCGCTCATGGCAAAGGTGGACATTGGGGCAGCAATCAAGTTGCTTCCGGTACACCCGTCGAGCCATCGGCTGCTAGGGTGTTTCGTAGACGGCAGCTATTTCGTCGACTTATGCTTACCCATGGGATGCTCAATATCATGTGCTTACTTCGAGGCTTTCAGCAAATTTTTACAATGGGTTGCGAGCCTCGAAGCCGGGTACAGGAGCATTACCCAGTACCTAGATGATTTCCTTTTTGTCGGTCCAGCTGGAAACGACGCTTGCCGTTTCATGCTGGAGGTTTTCACCGGAATCTGCCAAGATTTCGGAGTACCACTGGCCCACGACAAAACAGAGGGCCCCACGGAGCAGTTGATTTTCTTGGGCTTTCGGATTGACTCCACAACAATGGAGTGCATTTTTCCCTTGGAAAAGGTGGTGAACATGCAAGCGGAGATCAGGGCGCTACAAGGCGCACGGAGGGTGTCTCTGCGACGGTTGCAATCAATATTAGGGAAGTTGAATTTCGCATGTAGAATTATTCCCATGGGGAGGATATTCTGTAGGAGGATGTCACTCGCTACTATAGGTATTGCGAAACCGCACCACTTCATAAAAGTTTCCAGGGTTATGCGGGACGATGCGAAGGTATGGTCAGTTTTCCTTGCCGAATTTAATGGGCGGGTGCTTCTCCAAAAGAAGGGCGCCACCAATGCAGAGCTAGAACTCTACACAGACGGATCCGGACCGGTTGGCTGCGGGGCATATCTCCAAGGGAGATGGTGCGCTGAGGCGTGGCCGGAGGAATGGGAAGTAGCGGGTTTAACCCTACATTCCTCAAGCTGTTTCCCATAGTGGTAGCAGTACACATATGGGGTGCGACTTTCAGGGATCGGCGAGTCATATTCCACTCGGATAAGATTGGGTTGGTGGAGGCCGTGAACAACATCACGGCAAAATCCATACCGGTGGTACGATTACTCCGTCATCTTGTACTATGCTGTCTTCGCCTAAACATATGGTTTCAGGCGAGGCATGTCCCAGTAGTGGAAAACGGAATTGCTTATGCCCTTTCTCGGTTTCAGGAGGATCGTTTCAGGGCATTTGCCCCTCAGGCGAACGCCCTGGGGGAACTCATTCCCGCGGAACTTTTTGGAGCTTGGAGCTGCCAGGTGACGAGACTCGTGAGACAGTCTGTTGCCACAGCAACATGGACCGCTTATAGACGCGTTTGGGCAAAATGGGATAGCTTAGTGGCGCTGGCAGGTGGTGCCACGACGGAAGATAAGAACATAGGGATCCTGCTTTGGTACCTGCTGCGGTGCGCCGAGCAAGGCGAAACAAGAGCCGTAGTAGGGAGACAGGTCACGGCGCTGGCTTTTATGTTTAAGCTTGCCGGGCAGAGGGACCTTCCAAAGGAGTTTCTAGTGCGCAAGGTGGTGCGCGGAATGTTCAACTGTGATCGCAGGATAACAGGCGGCCGATTACATTTTTAGACACGGCTCGGGGGACTGCAAGTAGTGGATACCTGCCTGAGGGAAGGCACGGTAGTAATTTGGTTGCTGAGGTCAAAGACCGACCAAGTGGGAAAAGGAAGAGAGGTGGTTCTGCATCAGGTTGGCACGGAGTGTTGCCCATATGCATGTGTAGAGGAGTACCTTAAGCAGCGACCGGCGGGACGGTGTTCGCTGCTGGTACATGCTGATGGAACGACACTGTCACAGTACCAATTCAAAAGAGTGTTAAAAAGCGCACTGCAGCGGCTCGGCTTTGAGCAGTCGGAGTTCGGGACACACTCTTTCCGCATTGGGGCAGCCACGGAGGCAGCCAGGCTGGGTTTGTCCGACGCTGCAGTAAAACACATCGGTAGATGGGATTCTGAGCATTTTCGGTCCTATGTAAGGCCGAGTGCAGTGGTGTAATGGTGTTGCTTTCTACTTTCAGGAGAACAGAAGCAACTGTAGATTGTGGGCCATTCGTACGTGTACTGGGCCCACAGGTTAGCTGCAGTTACCGAAGAAAAGGCACAACTGGGCATTCCTGTTACGGACTTGCGCATACGGTGGTGTGGTATTCGGGGTCTGCGATGGGCGCAGTTGGACGGGCTGTTGGATACATACGCGCAGCATTACGGTCAGCCCAGCGTTATACTAATTCATGCCGGCGGGAACGATTTGGGGACGGTGACCATGAGACGGATGTTGAAAATCATGAGAAGAGATGTTGAGAAGTGGGTGAAAAAGTTCCCAGGCATGTTCCTTATCTGGTCGGAAATGATAAAGAGAAGATCTTGGTGACCCGGTCTGTCTGGACAAGGCAAGACAGAAGATCAACCAGCAGATCGCGAGTTTTGTTAGAAAGTTGGGTTTTATTGCAATCCGTTATAAAGAGTTCAAACCGGCCGGTGCCGACGATTTTTTCGGAAAAGATAAGGTTCACCTTACAGAAATGGGTTTAGAATTAATGATGTTAGAATTTAGGGAGAGCGTTTTACCGGCCTTGGCTCTGATGTCCAGCAGGGGGGGATGGCAGCCTCGGGAGGCGTCCCTCGTGTTCTCTGTGGCGGGAGGTGAGTTGCCCGGCCCACTGGCCTAAGTGGGCGTTGGCCCTACCTCACAGGGCGTGCTTAAGATAAGCATTGGGGCTTTGGGCAGGGCTCAAAGCGTGAGGTCACTGTCCGTGGCCGGGCTCCTCCCCCGGGAAGAAAGGACTACAATAGTTCACGTAAACAAGTTATAGGTTGTTGTTTACAATTGTTATAATAAAGCTTTGGCCCGTTGTTTCTCCCAACTTCAGTCGTCGTGTGATAGGATCAGATTAGTGAGTAATTATATATTCTGATTGTGTGTCAATTATATCTGGGCACCTAGATATAATGAGAGATAAATAATGCACAGAAATCAGAGTGTCATCAGGATAATCTCTGCCCTTTATTTAGACAGTCTGTCTCTTATATAGCATAGAACACGTCACAACTTATTAGCATAGTTGGAAATAGGGTTAAATACAAAATTGCAAGCAACTGTCTTTTCAGACAATGTTTACTCGGCAAAACACCATCTAAAAAAAACCCCTGTTTGCTTCAGATACATTGTCTCAGCAGTATCTGAAGCAAAAACAGGAAACAGGATACAGATGTTTTATACATAGACACTCTACAGATCACGCACTTAAAACATTCTAGTGAGATAAGGAAAATGCTAACATACTTTTATAATTTCTACAACATACAATTTTTATAACATACAATTAATTTCTAAATGAAGCAATTAAAATACCTAACATATCCCTCCTCTTATAAATGTATTAGACCAAGGTCTTAAGGCAAGGTTCAGGTCATAGTCCTTTCTTTAGTGAAGAGTTGGGGTCTGGACCATCATGGTGCTTCTCTTAATCCACTTGTTTTTATACATCATCAATGTCATGATCAATATAAGAATCAGATTCTCCTTGAGTGAGGGGTATCGTCTCTATTAGGTATTGTTGAGTTACTGCTTGGTCAACAACCTTATTCACCAATCCACGGATGCATGGTATCAATAGTCTGTCTGGGCTCCTCTTTTTGCAGTACCTGAATATGCAAATATTCCATGTTGTTACCTCTGCCTGAGGTGTAAATTCCAAGAGTATATCTCCCCTCATCACACTTTTGTGGGTCCTGGAGGGTGATCCGGATGGGGTTGCATAGCTGATTTTGGCTGCAAGAGGATGGCTCCACACCCCGTGTCAGCTTTAAGCGTCTCTTTGTACTTTTGCACTTCATGTGATTAGGTGGGGAGTAACCCCAGTCAGCTCCTGTATTCCATACGGCCAGTTTCCAGCTAGGACATCTCTCATTTCCATACAGAGAGGCTATACACAAATATACTGGCGCTTTTCTCACCCCTCCACTACGTCCTCCTCCAGAAAGTCCACATCTTAGTACTTGACATAGGTCTATTTGGTTGGTTCCTATCTGCCCTTCCTTGAACACTAGGGTCACTTGGCCAGTTAAATTGACTTCCATCGTGTCTCTTCTCATTCTGTTCATCCACATCTCTCCAATAGATTGCGTCTGGTTGCCTCTGGGTCTTGTTACTTCTTCCCATATGATTATGGGTGCTACTATGCAAAGAGTTATCAAGATGAGGCATGTCAGTGAGATTCTTAGGCCACACCAGTTAGGTCTTTTGAACAGGTGCCAGGACATTTTCTTGGGCCAGTTGAGAACCCCAAAAACCTGCACCATTCGGTTCTTCACTGGGTTTGAGACGAGTTTCCCCCCCTTTGTAGCCCAGCCTGACTCGCAATGAGTCAGCTAGCAGGTTTTTAGGAATCAACTGGCTCAAGCTCTGGCACTTTTACTCTCTTGCAGTGAGTCAGGTGTATCCAGGTGGCTCGTTCGGCAACTTTCAAGGCAGTGGGTGTTGACAGCAGAACTTGGTACGGTCCTTCCCACCTGGTCGATGCCCAATTTTTACGCTTGATTACTTTAATTAGGACCCACTGGCCTGGTTGTACCAAGCAGGGTCCCTGCTGTTGCTGTGGATGAGAGAGAGAGATGGAGGTAATATCTTTCTTACTTAACATTTTTCTCATATAGTCTGCTAAGTTTTCACTCATGTTCTCATCTTCTGAGATAAATGGTCTAAATTCTGGTAGTAGGAATGGTCTCCCATACAATATTTCAAACGGGGTTAACTTCTTCCTGCCTGGAAGCATGTGCATGTTTAGCATGACTAATGGTAAACAGTAAAGCCAATTTTTCCCTGTCGCTGCCATCGTTTTCCTCAATTTATTTTTAATGGTACCATTAGTTCTCTCCACTAATCCAGCTGACTGTGGGTGGTACGCACAGTGGTTTTTCAACTCTATGTGTAATGCTTTACTCAAGTGGTTGATAATTCTGTTCACAAAATGTGTGCCGTTATCGCTATATATTTTCTCTGGTATACCAAACCTAGGAATTATTTGTGTCACTAAGGTTTTAGCCACTGTGATTGCGTCAGGGTGTGCACATGGTTTCGTTTCCACCCACCTAGAGTATACATCAATTATCACTAGGCAATATTTCTTCCCTTCACACTTTGTTAGTTCAATGAAATCCATACATATTGTCTAGAAGGGGTATGTTGTGCACAAACAAGGCACCCTGCACAAACATTTTTAAAATAGGTGTTTAATCCATAGGCTGAAAATATTCTGCTGACCATGTCTACCATACTCCCTCTTGAGACATGACTAATTCCATGGCTCAACATAGCTGCATATCTGAATAGCGATTTTGGTAAAATTGGTTTCCCTTCTATACTCTCATAAATATTATCAGCATTTAGTTTACTCCCTTTCTTCAACCAGTATGTTTTTTCCTGTGAGGGTGCATTTGCCTGTAGTTGCTGTAGAATACTCTTGTCAATATGGTTTACTAAATACACAGATGTGTAGCTGTGTAAGAGAAAAATGTGTATGTTTCCCGTTTGAGCCGCTTGCTTTGCAGCTGTATCTGCCCTGCCATTTCCTATTGAAATTGCGTCTGTGTTCGTGGTATGAGCCACACATTTACATACCGCAATCTTCAAGGGCAGTTGAATGGCTTCAAGTAACTGCAAAAGGAGTTGTTTATGAGTGACTTGCCTGCCAGTAGATGTGACCATACCTCTATTTTTCCACAATTGTGCAAATATGTGCACAGTTGAGAATGCATATTGGCTGTCGGTGTATATATTTACTATTTGTCCCTTTCCTATTTTACAGGCTTCAGTAAGGGCCACGATCTCAGCTGCCTGTGCTGAAAAATGTGATGGAAGTTTTCCTGCTCTTATAGTTTCTTCTTGTGTTACTACTGCATATCCCGTTGCATTTGTACCATCTTTGTTCCTACTTGATGACCCATCTACAAACAGAGTTAGTGTAGCCTCGGTGAGTACTGCACTCCGAGGTCATAGGGTAAGGACTCCCATGGTGTTTTATCTGTCTGAGCCTCTTCTACCATCCCTCCTACCTGTACCCACCTTCCACCAGCCGGCATAGCCAGTGATGTGTGGCACTGTGTGTCCTGCATAGAGTAACTGGTCTTGATCATTCAATTTTACTCCCACCCCTGTATACCCATTTTCTGTCCAGTATATGTAATCCAAGGTTATTCTGGTATTGGTGTGTTTGAAAAATGTTTTTCATAGTCCACATCCCTCCCCGGTGTACTTTCAAATTTCATAGTGCAGTGTAATGACCCTGTGCTTTGTTTTATACTGGAAGATGGAGCTAGGTCATTAGCCATGGCTACCAAAGTGCTGGATACTTGTGCCGGCCCTTTCGACACCATGTCTAATGTGTAAAAGTAATGTGGTTCACCCATCCCCTGCACTACATTCACATCGACAGGTATGTCCCCCATGTATGCTTTCATGCCTTTCTCTGTGGGAACCACTCTAATGTTGCATTTCAGCATCAGATCTCTACCCAAGAGATTTATCGGGCATCTAGGGGAGAGTATAAAAGGATGCTCAAATGTTTGGCCATTGAACAATCTCCCTGTGAGTGGGCATGATATAGGTTCGCTATTTGTCTGTCCTGCTGCTGACCTAACCAGTATGTTTTGTGATGACGTATAAATACTCCATGTGCCATCATCGCTCAATACTGACCTACAGGCTCCTGTATCGCATAAAAATGTTATCATTACCCCCTCTACATCTAGTTTAATGACTGGTTGTTCTGCTAGAGCCATTAAGTCTATACATGATTCTAAATTCAACACATCATTTATTTCTGGCAAATTTGCATCATTATTACCATACTCATACAATTCAGATTCATGCAATTCTTGTTCAGCAAATATTAGTAAAGGAAGGGTACAACCTGGTTCTAGTCATTTGTCAGTCTGGTCATCGTCATCTGCTCCCTCTTCCTCCTGGTACTTTTTGTTTCTGCAGGAACGTGCTAAGTGGCCGGCCTTGCCACATACGTAACAATTTCCATAAAATTTGTCCTCTGCTTCCACCTCGACCTCGTCCACCTCCTCTCCCTCCACGTTTTTGGTTATTTCCACCATCACCTCCGTATTGACGATCTGGTGCCCGCCTGGTTCTGGCGGGCCGTCCCTAAGGTGGTGGTGTTGGAGGAGGTGGATTTGGAGCGGTGGCGGCAAGCAGGTATTTGCGGGCATCATCAAATTCGTCCTCTACATCATCACTATAAGTGACCATATGCCCATTTGTTTTCATCTTCAACAATTTGTTATTTTTAGTATAGAAAATGTATTTCCTTTTTAGTATTTTTATGTTGATTTCCTTAATTAAGTAACGTTGCGTTTACTTTTCCTTTCCTATACTTCTTTGTATATAGTAAAGCTCAATAAAGTTTGAACGTCTCCTATACCTTCCTTGTAATAAGGATTAATATTGCCAAGAAGTAGTGGATACAGGGCACCGATTTCCAGCAGAGGTAGTATAGTAGATGCTGTGTATCCAGTGGGTGCGGTGAGCATTGTCATCACTTAAAAGAGTTATAATAACATGCCTTTGTCTCTCTTTACAGCAACCACACTTCCTCCCTTCTGCTATGTTCCCTTAAGGTTACAGACAGACATATTTTACATAAAAAAACTAACACACACACACAGAGAAAATTGGAGTAGAAAGGGGAGTGGTCTGCTATGCTGACTGTGGAGGGTGGGCCAGACCCTGCACATCGTCACATAATACAGATCAATCACCTCCCTGCCCAAAGGTAAAGCATTGAGTAAAGGTACAAAGACACAGAAACTTTATATATATACACAAATACACATAAGAAAACAATTCTAGAATACAGTGTTCACAATTCCCACACATAAGTGTGTTTTTACCAGACATAAGTCACAGATGCACACCAGAAACCCTGTGCATATTAAACATTTCTGTAGAGATAACCTTGAAAACTGCAGGGTCTAGAAACCACACTCCTGGCAGTGCCATTTATGCCCTTGAGAGCCTATCCACCTATACATATACATATATATATATACATATACATATGTATATACCCACATATATATATATATATCTTGAACTCCTATAGTATCAATTAAAGTTAATAGATATACACAACAAATAATATCACAGGTACATGGAAATATACATAGCATTACATATACATACAACAACCAACAGACCTTTTATACATTTTCCAGAAATAATCTGTATATCTCCCACCCAGTGCTTCATACACACAATCTTACAGAGTATTTTAGTAAGAAGTTATGAATACACAGAAACTGCAGACAAAATATTTCAACATTATATAACCAAGTAAAGAATGAGAAAGAATACATATGTACATATATACATACACTCACAAGTACACAGAAATATACAGAATGTTTACAGGTATATATAATAACCAAGAAACTGTTATCCGTGTTACACCCCTCACAAACACACATACAGCCAGTACCGGTATTTAAATCATACAAAATGGTAACATGCACACACATACATATTTTCTTGCAAGAGCTCATGTGAAAGTCAGACTCATTTACCCCTTTTTCATGGTAAGCTTTCTCAATATTGTTACGTACGGAGAACTTATTTTATAGTCTTTTCCTCAGGATAATGACTCTTTTACCTCCCTATGGGTAAGTTTCAACCCTTCTACCTATTACTAGGCTAGAAACCTAGTTGTACAACTCTTTTACCTAACATCACCGTAAGGTAAGGACCTACAGAACATACACACAAATGCAAAATGCAACAGAAATTCATATACTCACTGTCAGTTCGTTGTAAGCTGTGCCTTGTCATCCCTCGGAAAAACACCTTGCCTCTGTGGTCCAACTGATCGTATATATCAGGCCTGAGGTCTTTCTCAAGGTAAGGGAGTCCTCAGTGACTTACCCCCCCGTGCACGGTAAAAGGAGTTTTGCTTCGTCCGAGGAATGATAAGGGAAACAACATTTCCGGCTCGAAGGACCAAAATGATAAGATCAGATTAGTGAGTAATTATATATTCTGATTGTGTGTCAATTATATCTGGGCACCTAGATATAATGAGAGATAAATAATGCACAGAAATCAGAGTGTCATCAGGATAATCTCTGCCCTTTATTTAGACAGTCTGTCTCTTATATAGCATAGAACACGTCACAACTTATTAGCATAGTTGGAAATAGGGTTAAATACAAAATTGCAAGCAACTGTCTTTTCAGACAATGTTTACTCGGCAAAACATCATCTAAAAAAAACCCCTGTTTGCTTCAGATACATTGTCTCAGCAGTATCTGAAGCAAAAACAGGAAACAGGATACAGATGTTTTATACATAGACACTCTACAGATCACGCACTTAAAACATTCTAGTGAGATAAGGAAAATGCTAACATACTTTTATAATTTCTACAACATACAATTTTTATAACATACAATTAATTTCTAAATGAAGCAATTAAAATACCTAACATCGTGTCTTTTATTTATTACCTAGCCTAAATGGATCAAGCTTGGGTCAGGGGAATTTGGAGGCCAGGGAAGTACTTGGAAGTCTTGGAAGTCTCCTCCAACCACTCCCGGACAATTATAGCCATATGACATGTTGCATTGTTCTGCTGGAAGATCCTATCCGCTCCAGGGAAGACAATCAACATGTATGGATGTACTTGATCTGCAATGATGGATAGATAATCCAATCAGTTGAGAGTGCCTTCCAGAGGTATTGTTGTGGACGAAATTCATGAAAATGTATATTATGTCCATGCTGCATTCCTTTCCTTACAATATATCATAAGATAAGACACTAATTATCTTTATTCTTTATCCTGAGAGTCCTAAGATGGCTACTGAGCTGTATTCTGAGAGTCCTAAGATGGCTACTGAACTGTATCCTGAGAGTCCTAAGATGGCTACTGAACTGTATCCTGGGAGTCCTAAGATGACATTCATATCAGTGACCAAATAAGGATATGAGCCCCGCCACCTTCCAGAGCCAATCAGAAGCTTCACATAAACTGACCATAATGACATCAACATCCGAGACCAAATATGGAAGGACCCTGCACACATGGCCAACAGACGGATGATTTGGACAGGAACAGATATTACATAATGGGATTATTTTTAACCATCCAAAACAATTGGCGCTCAACGTGGGGCCCTGGGTTGTGACCAACAGATAGCAGACAAGGAAGACTTTGGGACGGTCTGTGGTGGAATAATATCTGTTACCTGTGTATGACTGTTGAGAGTGTGGGTCGAGTGATTGTGATTTCTTAGATATTGTGGTCAAAGACATACATGTTTGCGTGCGGCAGGTTTCAGGGACGGATTTGGTAGTGTCCGAATAATACTATAGCCCTGAAATAGGCGTACGTACTGACGTACATATGCATACCTTTCTTAAGGAGGGTCTATGCATGGTGGATAGCCGACTATCTCTTGGGGGTCATTATGCTCGTGCCTTGGTAACGTGATGAACCCGGGAGATATCTATCACAAACACTTAGGTGTAAAAGCATGTATGTGGGATGCAGACTTCAGGGACGGATTTATTGTGTCCGAATAACACGATAATTCTCTGAAGGCGTCAATTTTAGCACACGACGGTGTGAGATTTTGAACTGCAATATTTTAAGAGTCAGAAATGTCCTGCAGAAATTGATAAATATTACTGTGATCTGTTATTGCTGGTTCTGATGCATATTTTAATGAGAAATGTAGCTTAGAATTTCTCTCCCTGTACACTGAAGCTGAAAGTTGATTTCTGTGCAGCTGTGTGTGACAATCAAGGTTAGAAGCACGAGCTGTGAAAATAATTTACTCCCCCTCCTATCCCGGTTGAATTCTTTTAAGGACGTATCATAGTTAAGAGAATTCTTTCTATTTCAATGCTTAAGGTCGTATGAATTTGTACAGTAAGTGTTTCTGTTCATGTTTTCATGATGTTATTAGATTTTGCTTATAGTACGTGAAAAAATGTTTATGTGAAAGTAGGTGTGTCCTTGGAGGAGATTGATTTAAAAAGTAAATAGTTCAAGTTATATACTCGGAGTTAGACTTTGAGACTGCACCTCGAATAGGTATCTCAAAGGGAACAGTACCTTAGGATTTTAAACGTACAGTATATATATGACGCAGACTGAGAATTGGTTATGTAACAAACACAACAACGTAACAATCTTTAGAGGTTTCAATGAACACACCTTAGACAGGTATGTTGGGTTTTCGGATTATTGAACCAAGAAATAAATCTCCATAAGATCTGCAATGTAATGGGAGATTATTTTGTTTGAATGCATTGCATGTAACAGTTTGCATATTTCTGTGTGTTTGTGAGTATGTATATATATATTTATGTATGTATATGCGTGTATTCTTTTGAAATATTTTGTCGGAAGTTTCTGTGTGTTTGTAACTTTACTCGATACTGTACTCTTTGGAGGGGGAGGTGATTGGTCTGCATTTTGAGAAGACGTGTTAGGGGTTTGGCCAACCCCTCACAGTTAAGCATAGCAGACCACTCCCCTTCCTCCTCCCACCTTCTCTGTGCGTGTGTTAGTTTTTATGTGAAAATATGTCTGTCTGTATCATTGAGGGGAAATGAGAAGAAGGGAGGTTGCAGGCAGAAGAATGGTGGCTGGTTCTGGGTGGGAACCAACGGTTGATACAAGATAGTGGTTTGTGAAACAAAAACATGACACGCCCCTATACCCCATCTTAAAGGTAAACAGCACCTACTATACCACTACTGCTGGAGTCAGTGCCCTGTATCCACTACTCCTTGGCAATATTAATCTTTATTAAAAGGAAGATATAGGACACATTCAATGTTTCATTAAGCTTTACTATGGAACAAGAAGTATACGAAAGAAAAAGTAAACGCAACTTTACTTTAGGATGTTTTTACTCGGAGACAATTTCTGTCTCATATACTGTTATTTTTAGATTCTCTGTGAAGCAGCTCCCTTGCTTGTCTCTGCTCATGTAGTTAACTCCTACATGCCTGTCTGCAACGCTGATACAGAATTCTGTGAGTTATTAATAGCATGAGCTACGGATGAAATAGCAAATCAGGCTTTTAATTTGTCAGATATTACACAGGATAAAACAGTCAGTGGTAATATATATCATTCCAGACACGAGTCTCAGATGCTAGGAGCAGCCTTTGTGGAGGGATTGAAGAGAATCCATCAGGAAAGATTTATTAAAATCTCGTCCTGAATACAAGGTGTTGCCATAGAGATTTTGTTATTAGTAGCAAAAAGGGCGTGAGTTCTCACAAAGTAATAAGAAGTCTACACACATTATGGTGTCTTCTGAGCAGGAGGAGACAGAGCCAACAAGAACAAGAAAGTGTTTTAATTGTAACAAAGTTGGACAACTTAGGGTTTCACCAGTTATGGTGAAGTTAAAACCAGTAGCTGAAATAGCACAAGAAACTGGTATCTCATGGCCAGAAAGTCTCCCTATAGCACTGTTAAGCGTGGGGTACACCCCTGGAGGGAAGTTTTCTCTGTCCCCTCACGAGATCCTATTTGGGTCTGCTCCTAGATTAGGGTATTATTATCCTCAGCAATTGAAATTTAAATCTGATGTATTTGTTGATTATGTGATTGCTTTATCTCAAGCACTGACTAAAATACACGCACAAGTGTTTTCTTCTATTCCAGATCCGGAAGTAGACACTGGTACTCATCAACTACTTCCTGGAGATTGGGTCCTGGTCAAGAGATTTGTGAGAAAGAAACCTCTGGAATCCAGATATGATGGTCCCTTTCAAGTTCTTCTAATTGCTGCACCGTCAGTTAAACTTGAAGGACGGCCTACTTGGATCCACGCATCTCATTGCAAAAAAGTTTTAGCACCAGACCCATAGCAACCAACATTATGATGATCATAACACATATCCTTTCCTGTCTGTTCTTAACTAAAGTAGAACCTTCTGCATTCATTAGTGAGAAGAAAGATGGTATTACATTTTGATACAATCCATCTAAAACACATATGATCACATTCTCCTTTGATTATTGTCATGTTGTATGTTGCCAACAGCTAATCGTGACTCAACAATGTAACTTGTACGAAGACACTCCCAGCACATCTATATACATATGTGTTACAGACCAGACTTGGGGAAAAGATTGTAGTCATTGGGAAGCTGTAGGATGGAACACTGGGACAGCTTGGGGCTACAGACCACAGAGTGCCTCAGATAGAACAGATTTGAGTGGAAGCCCTTTACTTGAACGTATGACTCTAATAAAGCCAGGCAAATGCTCGCCAAATGGCAAGACTGGAGCTAACATGCAACTTACCCCCAGACCCACAGACACAGGTACATACATAATGGGTGGCTGGGTTAGAGGAGAAGCAAAAGGACAGATTGGTAAATTTATGCTCAGAAATCTAAATGCACCACTCATATCAAAAGGACTAATGCAAGTACAACACACTCAGGCATTACCCCAAACGACTGATATCAGTGAACCTACGTACGAAGGAACCCTAACAAATGAGACTGGGTTCACAGACCTCAACTTATGGCTGAATGGATTAAATATAACGTAGAGTCACATAATAAGACTAATTGTTATGTTTGTGCAAGTGCCAGACCTCACCTAGGCACTGTTCCACTTATGGTAACTATGAAGGAAGAAAAGTGTTTCTTAAGTCTTTATAAAACTACCCAGACTAAAATATCTAAATTGTGAACAATGGGAAAACAGGTATCCCATTATAACTGACAATCTACATCCAGGTGAAAGTATAACCATATACCCAGGTAATTACACATGCTATACAAGGAGCACACCTCAAGGGAGAAACCTAAAGAGGTTTAAGCAAGGGTTCTGCATTATATATTGTATTGGCTTCACAGTTTACAGAGCAGACACAAACATTGGGAGACATATATTGGATATGTGGGGACATGAAGCTCAGATCAAGGCTAGAGGGTATCTGGTATGGTGAGTGTACCCTGGCAAAGGTCATAATGCCAGTGCACATAGTGCCCATCCAAGCTGATACCTCACCACACACCCTACTGACAACATCTAGACACAAAAGAAAGGTCTCTCCCCCACAAGGTAGCTTTGACCCCCAGGTGTACATAGGCTCTATTGGAGTCCCAAGGGGGGTGCCTGATGAGTTTAAAGCTAGAAATCAGATAGCAGCAGGATTTGAATCACTGATACCAATGATTGGTGTAAATAAAAATGTTGCTTGAATCAATTATATATATTATAACCAACAAAGGTTTGTGGATTACACAAGAGATGCTCTGCAAGGAGTTGCAGAACAATAGAAGGCCACATCACACATGGCCTTCCAGAATAGAATGGCAATATACATGATCCTTGCTGAAAAGGGGGGAGTGTAAAATGCTCCCCCACACTGGCAACTGCTGCACCTACATACCTCATAATACGGGTCCAAACGGTAAAATTACTTTAGCCATTAAAGAACTAAACAACTTGGCACAAGAATTGAAGGAGAGTTCTGGAACCACAGACTATTGGGATAAATGGTTTGGGTGGATGAATAACTGGCAGAGGGTATTGTCACAGGTTGGAATTGTCTTTCTTTCAATACTGATAATTCTTGCATTTGTTATCTGCTGTATTATCCCCTGTGTCCGAACATATTTAAAGAAGTCAGTTACTGGAGTCACACCAACCTTTGTGCACCAAGACATTTATGAAGATGACTGTGAGGAGTCACATAAGATGTTACGGTCTATTGTGTCTAGAAATGAAAGTTCTACATAAACCCCTTGTCCCACATGTTCCTGAAACAAGGGGTCAGGGATAGCATCTGACTCGCCTATGACAGTGGCAAGAGGGGTCATGGACAAGCCATGGCAACTCTAACGTACAAAGAAGAACGGGCGTTCATTGGTGCAGATGTGCTAGGGCTTTCTTACATTCATACATCTCATCCACAGGGACAGTTGTACACATAGTCTCTAGGGGGGACTGTTACTGTTTATATGACTTTATACCTTAATTAATACGTTTTACTAAGAAAAACCTATATCTTTACACAGACATTTTATGTGGTACTCTCTAGAAGAGTAAGATATAATACATCTAACCTGTCATATCTACAAGAATAGAATATAAGTGTAGTATGTATCATAATATAACATTTTAGGGGGGACTGTTGTGGACGAAATTCATGAAAATGTATATTATGTCCATGCTGCATTCCTTTCCTTACAATATATCATAAGATAAGGCACTAATTATCTTTATTCTTTATCCTGAGAGTCCTAAGATGGCTACTGAGCTGTATTCTGAGAGTCCTAAGATGGCTACTGAACTGTATCCTGAGAGTCCTAAGATGGCTACTGAACTGTATCCTGGGAGTCCTAAGATGACATTCATATCCGTGACCAAATAAGGATATGAGCCCCGCCACCTTCCAGAGCCAATCAGAAGCTTCACATAAACTGACCATAATGACATCAACATCCGAGACCAAATATGGAAGGACCTTGTCAACCAATCAATAACTCAGTCACTGTCTAACAATGAGTCGTATGATTGTTATATCTGATCAACTTATATTATATAAGTTCCTATGTTGTATTTGGGGGGGTTCGTTCGTTGGGAAGAATACAAGAAGTTTTATACCAAAACTTTTGGGTCTGTGTAAATTCTTGTCTCTGTGTGCACACATGGCCAACAGACGGATGATTTGGACAGGAACAGATATTACATAATGGGATTATTTTTATCCATCCAAAACAGTATGAGTGGACCCAGACAGTGCCAAGAAAACATTCTCCATAAAAAAAACACTGCAACCACCAGCTTGTGTGCTTCCAACAATGTGAAGTGAGGTGAAGCAGCCACGCAGCACGTAGGCTGCAATGAGCACCAAAGGCACATATTTCAGCCAGAGGCGCAGTCACACATGCGAGCCTCACGAAGCGAGGTGAAGCCGCCGCGCAGCACTTAGGCTGCAATGACCGCCGTAGGTGCTCATTGCAGCTAGCAGCGCCATCACACATGCGTCCCTCGCAAAGCGAGGTGAAGCAACAGTGCAGTACTTAGAGGTGCAAGGCTCGCCAGCGGCGCAGCACTGTTCAATCGCGTAACTCTAAAAACCCACCAAAAATAAGAAATCATCTACTCACACACAGCACAGTGGAAAACACAGGAAGCCTGGGAGTGAGGTTGCACGTGAATTACAGCCATATTTGGTGTTTTTCGGCAAGCGAGGAAAAAAATGGCTGACAAAAAATAAAAAGTTTCTGAAAAAGCATGAAAACGAGGCTCAGCAATGCCAGGCTCACAAAGCTTACAAAATACACAACGCTTAAGACAGTAACACTTACACGAACAATGCCAGGCACGTAGAACTTTTAAAATAAAACCAACGGCAGTCACCGCGCACCACGCAAACATTCAGCACACACACAGAGGAGAAAGACACAGGGAAGGGACAGGGGGAGATTCTGGAAAGAGACACATTGCATTCCCAAGCACAAAACTTGCAGGTTAACGAACCCTACACTGAGCGGCCCGTACAGTACGAAGGTGATCATCGCGGGGCTCACGTTGAGCACCGCGAGCGGTAGAGGCTTGCAATGAGCGCTGGTGAGAGGAAAGGCTCGCAATGAGCGCCGAAGGCACACATTACGGGGCTCACGATGAGCACCATGAGTGGGAGAGGCTTGCAAGCAGGACTTGGGCAGCATTGAGCACCAAAGGCGCTCATTGCAGGGCTCGAAATGAACGCCGCAGGTGCCCATCACAAGGCCCGTGGGACTCAGCCGGAGCGAGACGGGCAGTTGAGACACGCAAGACTTACGTCCCGTAAGACTTAGGACCAAAACTCGTACATGCACTGTGCGTTTTGCAAAATTACGACTTTAACGTCCGAACCATATAACTGGAAACACCTGAAAAAACAACAAATATGCCTCAAATTCACTTACACTCACACACAGCACAGTGGGAGACACAGTGGGAGAGCATATTTGTTGTTTTTCACGATCTAAATTTGCCTAAGCGGGAAAAAAAATGGCTGTTTGGCTCCTTTTTAAATCATAATGATAACAGAAATTACCCAAATTGCCCTGATCAAAAGTTTACATACCCTTGATTGTTTGGCCTTGTTACAGACACAAAAGGTGATACACAACGATTAAAATGGCAATTAAAGGTTCATTTCCCACACCTGTGGCTTTTTATATTGCAATTAGTGTCTGTGTCTAAATTGTCAATAAGTTTGTTAGCTCTCACGTGGATGCACTGAACAGGCTAGATACTGAGGCATGGGGAGCAGAAAAGAATTGTCAAAAGGTAATGGAACTTCATAAAGATGGAAAATGATATAAAAGCCTTGAAACTGTCAGTCAGTACTGTTCAATCACTTATTAAGAAATGGAAAATTCGGGGATCTCTTGATACCAAGCCAAGGTCAGGTAACCAAGAAAGATTTCAGCCACAACTGCCAGAAGAATTTTTCTGAACACAAAGAAAAAACCCACAGGTAACCTCTGGAGAAATACAGGCTGCTCTGGAAAAAGACGGTGTGGTTGTTTCAAGGAGCACAATACGACAATACTTGAACAAAAATGAGCTTCATGGTTGAGTTGCACAGAAAGAAGCCTTTACTGCACCAATCCCACAAAAAAGCCTGGTTACTATATGCCCCAAAACACCTTGACACGCCTCACAGCTTCTGGCACACTGTAATTTGGAGTGACAAGACCAAAATAGAGCTTTATGGTAACAACCATAAACGCTATGTTTGGAGAGGGGGCAACAAGGCCTATAGTGAAAAGAATGCCATCCCCACTGTGAAGTATGGTGGTGGCCCACTGAAGTTTTGGGGTGTGTGAGCTCTCAAGGCATGGGAAATCTTGTGAAAAGATGGCAAGATGAATGCAGAATGTTATCAGAAGATACTGGCAGACAATTTGCATTCTTCTGCATGAAGGCTGCACATGGGACACTCTTGGACTTATCAGCATGACAATGACCCCAAGCACAAGGCCAAGTTGACCCTCCAGTGGTTACAGCAGAAAATGGTGAAGTGGCCATCACAGTTTCCTGACCCTAATATCATCGAGCCACTCTGGGGAGATCTCAAATATGCGGTTCATGCAAGACGACCAAAGACTTTGCATAACTTGGAGGCGTTTTTCCAAGACAAATGGGTAGCTATACCACCTGAAAGAATTAGGGGCCTCATAGACACCTATTACAAAAGTCTGTATGCTGTCATTGATGCTAAAGGGGGCAATACACAGTATTAAGAACTAAGGGTATGCAAACTTTTGAACAGGGTCATTTCATTGTTTTTCTTTGTTCCCATGTTTTCTTTTATGATTGTGCCATTCTGTTATAACCTACAGTTGAATATGAATCCCATAAAAAGATATGTGTTTTGCCTGATCACTCATGTTTTCTTTAAAAATGGTACATATATTACCAATTTGCCATGGATATGCAAACTTTTGAGCACAACTGTACATACATACACATTGAAATATCTGGGGGGTCTCCAATTTTCTACACCCAGGATGGGAGGCACTGTTGTATAAAGTTAAGTTTGATAAAGTCTGTGAATATAAATCTTAGAATTGCATGAGCTGTTCTATGACACCAGGTAAGGTTATATTTATGGAATAGCATCAATCTTATCAAGCATGTTTTATTTATGAGACACTGCAAAGCTAATTTAGCAAGGAGAGATTAGAATACTGAAAGGAAATTCCCAGGGCACTTCTAATACTTTGCTTATTTGGTTTTTAAGAAACTGTTAACTGATGACTTAGTTGCTGTTAAACATAAATTGTTTAGGATATTTATTACCAGAATTTATTGATTTCACCTCTGAGTATATACAGCAAAATGTGTTTACTAGACTGAGGCAATTTTTACATTGTAAAGCGGGGAAGTTAACCCTCATTCAAATGCGATTTGGCCAATTGAATAGGGCTCTATATAAGCACAGAGCATTTTTTTTTTTACAGAAGTTTTTAGTTAGTGAAAACTTAGCTTTTGAATAGAAGTTCACTAACTAAAAACTTCTGTAAACATGCTATGTGCTTATATAGAGCCCTATTTAATTGGTCAAATTGCAATTGAATGAGGCCCTAGGTATGCATAAATAAACCCAAACATTATAATAATAATAATAATACAACAGTCACCAAGATGGGTCTAAAACAGGCCACAGCTTTTATTGTACAAAACAGTGAAACCACAGCGGTGATTGCTCATCTCCAGAAATGTAGCCGAACACTTCAGAGGCCTCTAGGAACCCCTTGCCCAGGAGACCTCAGGACCAACCGTAATCTTGGACCATCACCATAAGGGCGCCACGCTACGGTGAGGAATCACCCCCGCACACCCCCAGCTGTGACAACATAAAGATAAAATAACAGAAAACAGGGAGGGATGACCAGCAGGTGCTCCACTGGGTAACTGACAAGAGTGGGAAACGTCACTGCGATTAATCTGAAACTCCTCCCTCCAAATCAAGCTATCCAATTACACCCCTGCACTAGCTCGATCAAAAGCCCCCTCTCCCATAGTGTCTCCAGGGGCTGCCTGAATATGCCTGAGGATATGAAAATTTTAAAATATTTGAAATAAGCGAGAAACTATGGGGATGTAAAAGAGAGGCCCACTTTTACTAGCAGCCTTTATGCCCCAGTAGGACAGCTAGTTTATCTTTATTTTATTTTATTATAAAACAGTGAATGTGTCGGCTGTCCTTGTGACATTGTAGAACTTTGTTTTTATCAGATAAAGGCACAAGTTAAAAGACCACTGTAGCTAAAAAAAGACAATTTGACACTTGTTTGTCAAGTACTGTATTTACCAATCTAACAAACTAACACATTTTTGGGAAAATCTGAAATTTTGAAGACTATGAGCCATATTCTATTAGCTGCTTAAAAAATGCCTAAAAACTAAAAAATTTGCCTGTGGATGTTTTTTTATATATATATAAATGTTTAGATGTATTCTCTTGACTGAAGTCCACAAATTCCAATCTTAAGACTGAACTTATAAACCCTTCCCGCACTCACAAGCTTTTTGGGGCGTAAATACATGTTGTTCGCATTGTAAAGCCAATTCTGCAATTTAAATGTGCGTCACAGCCCTAGGAGCCAATAGTAGGTGGCCTAAGGGATAAGTGAGGGACAAAGAATAAAGCTGCAAGCTACACACCCATGAGTTGCCTGCGTTGTAGATTTTGACAAATTAGCAGAGTGAGAGTGAGAGTAAGTGATTTTGGAGAGAAGGCTATTGCAGTTTTATTCTTTTTTCTTTTTCGAAACAACTTATTTTACACTTAATCCATCAAAACACATATTAACTGATAACAAATAATATACATACACATAGAGTAATAAGGCGCATAGCTGCACATATAGATAGGTCACTACATCCACACACCCCACCACTTCCACACTATACCATATACATATAAAAAAAGACACATAAAACATACATATTTTTTTGACAACATAAATATAAACATATACACTTATTTTCATGTATTGTTATATTATTTTTAGGATTGTGAAGAAGGTGGATAGAGGAGGTGAGAGAAGGGGAGAAGTGGGGAGGGTGAGAGTAGTGGAGGTGAGAGAAGTGGAGGTGCGGGGAGTACAGATGAGAGGAGTGGAGGTGAGGGGAGTGGAGGTGAGAGGAGTGGAGGTGAGAGGAGGGGAGGTGAGGTAGAGGGAGGGATGGAAACGCTCATAGTCATAGGCACTCCAAGCACAGGGTCAGAGGGGGAAGGGCCTGAATCTAGGGGGGTGGTAGGGCGGAGGAGGGACAGGACTCAGGGCCAGAGAAGGGAGTACAGGATCCCTGTCCACAGTCGGAAGGGTAAGAGGCAGAGGGCAGACACAGGGCCCCTAACTACAGGCAATAGGAGATGATGGCCCTCATCAGTGCCATCCGTGACAGCACCACTATCCTTGCGGGGTGGAAGGTGGTTAGGCCCGGGCCCATGCCTGGAAGGAAGTAGCGGCTGCAGTGAAAGCAGTGAATCATTTTCATTAGTGGGCACAACATTAATAATCATCCAATAGATAGTCCATGTATGGGTGTGCCCACTGCAGAGTATGCAGATGCAGTCTCTGTAGGGATGGATGTGCAGTGTAGTGTACTAGCCTATCAGGGAACAACTCTCAGCAAAAAACTCTTGCTGAGATATAGTCACTGATTGGTTAACATGACACACTTCCCAACAAGTTCTAAAGAATATGTGTATTCATATACAGACAGCAGCAGGAATCAAGATATCATTTTAAGCCAATAACAAGCAAGCGCATAATCCAAAGAACTGATCACATATAGCAAATTGAAATTAAGTAAAAAAAATCTAGCCTGGCTACAGAGTAGAGGATCATGGCCTATGTGATGGTGATATTTTCTAAGCAGATGGCAACCTCCCATCACATGGTCCATAATCCTCTTCTATGGGGCCAAGTAGGGTTATGTTTCACATTTTATCAATTGATGGTCACTGGGGAATGCAACTGAGAAGAGATGCTGCAGTCCCTATATTTTTTAAGGCCTTTTTAAATTTCTTGTATTTTTTGATTTTAGGCAAAATTCAAGTCTATGATGGCATCTTCTTCATCTGCAAGCATTATTAAAAATATGAAGTAATTGAGATTTATTCAGATAGACATCAATGACAACCCCTCCTTAAAATGTAGCTCACACGATATTAATTAAATCATATATTCAGTTTTATGAAACATTATTGTTGTTAGCATCAATTTAGACCAATACTGCTATGGTGGTGGAATTGTAAAGTCCCAAAATGGCATGTTAATCAAAGACAGAATTAATTAATGCATTAGTGCAGCATGTCATCCTCATTCTCTGGGGCTCATCTCGTGGCTCACAATGAGTGACATTGGCGCTCATTGCGAGCCTTTCCACCCGCCTACTGTACGGGCTGCTCGTTGCAGATTTGATTAACCTGCAAGTTTTGTGCTTGGGGGTTGCTATGTGGCCGCGAATGTGTATGTGGTACGCGGGTGTGGATGATTTAGCGTCCCTGCTAATAGTGTATGTTGTACCCCGTACGGCTTTTTGTAAAAGTCGTATGTGCTTGGTGGTGTTTTGCGGCTTTAGGACTCTTGTAGCCTTGTTTTATTTTTTTTCGCCGGACATTTTTTCTCTCGCTTAACCAAATTTTCAAGTGTGTAAACTGTGAAAATTGGAGTTAAATTGATGTGTAAGATGACTTGCAGACATCCTGGGTGTCCCCCTTGCTGTGTGTGATGTTTTTATTGGATTTCAGTTTGTATTTAGTGTTTTTTCCTTTACAGCTACTGGTCTAATAGAATATTGATTTGTTGTAACTTAAATTATATAGAGCTCGTAATTTATGAGCTGTGATAAAACCAATAGAGTTCTAAGGCGGATTTGGCAGGTAAATCATAATCGGATTGCGAGTAGCTAATAGAGTATGTGGCAATATTAAGAGTCATTTTAAGTGTGTAAAAAGTGTACCAATTGGGCAATACAATAGGGTCCTATGTTTTTGAGTATAGGAATTTATTTTGTGTTACACCACACCACATTTTCAGAGCTGGGGCATGGAGCTGTGTCTTGTGGCTTTTAGTGGATGGAGGCAGTGGTGAATGGAGGGCCCGGTTTAACGACAGGTCTCCAGAAATGTAAACACCCATCTCACACTCAAACAACTTCCACCATGAAAGTTCATGGATTCCTCAAGGGACCAGTAGTGGCATTGAAATGTTTTTACTTTCTTGTAAATAAAAGCTAGCTTTATGACTTTTCATAATAAAATATGTTCTTAGTCAAACTCAAAGTTTAATTAATATATATATATATATATATATATATATATATATATATATATATATCTTTTTCATTGTACAGTGGTCCTTTAATGACTAAGCCATGCCTGGAACAAGAGAGGCTTGAAATATCTCTCAGACCACTGTCACAAATAAAATAAGCATATGTTATTTCAGCTGCTGAGTACTTAACAGACCAGTGAATAGATAAATCACTCTCCATTAGAAAAAACAAATATAAGCATTATGTTGTGTTTACTCAAAATTGTGCTTCACATCACAGCTGTAACGCCATTAATGATTATAAGGACTACAAGCCTAATATCAATAAACATAAAAAACAATATCAGCAATTCTTAATTCGAGCCTATGTACAAAAAAGTAAACCATTTTATAGCTATTAACATATTAAACCATATTATAGCTATTATTCCACTGATTCTGAAAGGTAAAATTCCATTCATACACTTCATGACAACCTTGGCCTTATGGAAAAAATCCTTATTTTCTTATTCCTGGAGCTAATGGATACTACACACACTTGGCAAAACTTAAGCTGAATGGTCAATAGAAAAAGTTTATATCTTGTTCATTTTTTTTTTTTCTCTTTGTTCATAATTTTGAAATGCCAATTAAAACGTGCAAGTCCTTTCTGGTCATTAACATATATTTATTGACACAAAAATCAGTGTTTCAAACCCTTAGCCATTTATCAAGAAGGTGAAGACCTCTTAGAAGTTCAAAAGGTTGACTTTAGTGTCAATAAATACTCTTCTATGGCCAGAAAACACCTGTTTGTACACTTTTGCATCCAAAATGGGTAAAAAAAAGCTATTTACAGTTCAAAATATAAAGAAATATATTGTTACCATTGCATTATGTGAGACTGGGTAGGGACAAGCAAATCCACTCCTTTATTCCAATAACTTTTTAGTACAGTGCCTTGCAAAATAATTCACCCCCTTTGGCATTTTTCATGTTGTGTTGCCTCACAACCTGGAATTAACATGGATTGTTTGAGGATTTGCATCATTTAATTTACAAAACATGCCCACAACTTTGAAGATGTTTTTTTTTTTATTTTATTGTGAAGCAAACAACAAATAGGACAAAATAACAGAAAAAGTCAATGTGCATAACTATTCACCACCTTAAATTCAATACTTTGTAGAGCCACCTTTTGCGGCAATCACAGCTCCAAGTCACTTTGGATAAGTCTCTATGAGCTTGTCACATCTTACCACTGGGATTTTTGGCCATTCATCCTTGCAAAACTGCTCCAGCTCCTTCAAGTTGGATGGTTTGCGCTTGTGAACAGCAATCTTTATGTCTGACCACAGATTTTCTATTGGATTGAGGACTGGGCTTTGACTTGGCCATTCCAACACATTTACATCTTTCCCCTTAAACCACTCAAGTGTTGCTTTAGCAGTGTGTTTGGGGTCATTGTCCTGCTGGAAGGTGAACCTCCATCCTAGCCTCGAATCACACACAGAGTGGTATTGGTTTTGCTCAAGAATATCCCTGTATTTAGCACCATCCATCTTTCCTTCAACTCTGACCAGTTTCCCAGTCCCGGCTGCTGGTATTCTTTGGGTGATGTGATGTGTTGGGTTTGCGCCATACATAGCGTTTTCTTTGATGGCTGAAAAGTTCAATTTTAGTCTCATCAGACCAGAGCACCTTCCTCCATACATTTTGGCAGTCTCCCACATGCCTTTTCGCAAACTCAGAACGTGCCATTTTGTTTTTTGCTGAAAGTAATGGCTTTCTTCTGGCCACTCATTTATTGTCGTCCTATGTACAGATCCTCCAGTCTCTACTCTGCAGCTCCTCCAGGGTTACCTTAGGTCTCTGTGCTGCCTCTCTGATTAATGCCCTCCTTGCCCGGTCTGTGAGTTTTGGTGGGCGTCCGTCTCTTGGCAAGTTTGTTGTTATGCCACGTTCTTTCCATTTGGTTATGATAGATTTGATGGTGCTCCTGGGGATCATCAAAGATTTGGATATTTTTTTATAGCCTAACCCTGACTTGTACTTCTCAACGTTGTCCCTTACTTGTTGCAGCCTCTGGGGCCTTTCAAAAAAGTTGTGTATATGTAATGACAAACTATGTGACACTTAGATTGCACACAGGTGGAAGTTTGATGGTAATTGGTTGCCCCAGAGCTTTTTATGGGCGTCATAACAAAGGTGGTGAATACATACTCACATGACAATTTTCTGTTTTCTTTTTCTAAAAAATAGTTTTATGTATATATTGTTCTCATTTCACGTCACCAACTTACACTATTGTGTTCTGATCCATCACATAAAATTCAGATTAACAAAACATTGAACTTAAGGCTGTAATGTAACAAAATAGGTAAAAAGTCAAGGGGGTGAATACTTTTGCAAGGCACTGTATATACAGTATTTAAAAATCTACTACACAAATTAGGATTCAGCCCAATGCTGAACAGCTGTACGTGGCTTACAGGTTATCCATCCTGAGCTTTGCAAGAAAGCTGTGTAATACAGCAGGCATATGCTTAAAGGAACCCATGTTTAAAATGGTTATGGATTGCAAGAGCGAAGCCTTTGTGGGCACATTTGCATGCCCCTGCCCAGGTCCTCAGAATGAATTGTAATAACGGTATTTCTCAGAATTCTGAGCAGGTAACAAGTTTTTGTAACTTGTTTTAGACATTCAAATGTAAACACAAATTCACTATATAGATATATATATATATATATATATATATATATATATATATATATATATATATATATAAATATCTATCTACATCTCTCTCCATATATACAGTATCTCACAAAAGTGAGTACACCCCTAACATTATTGTAAATATTTTATTATATATTTTCATGTGACAACACTGAAGAAATGACACAATGATACAATGTAATGTAGTAAGTATACAGCCTGTATAACAGTGTACATTTGCTGTCCCCTCAAAATAACTCAACACACAGCCATTAATGTCTAAACTGTTGGCAACAAAAGTGAGTACACCCCTAAGTGGAAATGTCCAAAATGGGCCCAAAGGTTCAATATTTTGTGTGGCCACCATTATTTTCCAGCACTTCCTTAACCCTCATGGGAATGGAGTTCACCGGAGCTTCACAAGTTGCCACTGGAGTCCTCTTCCACTCCTCCATAATGACATCACAGAGCTGGTGGATGTTAGAGACCTTGCGCTCCCCCACCTTCCATTTGAGGATGCCCCACAGATGCTCAATAGGATTTAAGTCTGGTGACATGCTTGGCCAGTCCATTACCTTTACCTTCAGCTTCTTTAGCAAGGCAGTGGTCACCTTGGAGGTGTGTTTGGGATTGTTATCATGTTGGAATACTGCCCTGCGGCCCAGTCTCTGAAGGGAGGGGATCATGCTCTGCTTCAGTATGTCACAGCACATGTTGGCACTCATGGTTTCTTCAATAGTCAAGCATGTCTCCAGACCTAAACCCTGTTGAGCATCTGTGGGGCATCCTCAAACGGAAGGTGGGGGAGTGCAATGTCTCTAACATCCACCAGCTCCGTGATGTCATCATGGAGGAGTGGAAGAGGACTCCAGTGGCAACCTGTGAAGCTCTGGTGAACTCCATGCCCATGAGGGTTAAGGCAGTGCTGGAAAATAATGGTGGCCACACAAAATGATGAACCTTTGGGCCTAATTTGGACATTTCCACATAGGGGTGTACTCACGTTTGTTGCCAGCGGTTTAGACATTAATGGCTGTGTGTTGAGTTATTTGTAGGGGACAGCAAATGTACACTGTTATACAGGCTGTACACTTACTACTTTACATTGTAGCAGAGGGTCATTTCTTCAGTGTTGTCACATGAAAAAATATAATAAAATATTTACAAAAATGTGAGGGGTGTACTCACTTTTGTCAGATACTGTATGTATGTATAAAGAGAGATAATACACATCTATATAGGTGTTATTCAAAACAGGAGAACGTTGTTCAAGAAATGTAATTAATCAAAATGCCTGTACAGTTCTTTTTCATATTTTTTTATTGTTCTATAGGGGAATAACTTTGAGTTTTCCCATTTGTATCTTTTTTATCCTCTAAAACATTTAATAAAATGTATTTAAACTAAAAGGAAGAAGTGGCAATAATTACAGAAACTTTATGTGTCCTTTACAGATAGTTGTCATCATATGGATACTGTATAACCTGAATTATTAGATTTCTGGAATACAGTAGTGTTGATGCAAATGTACTTTTCAGTAGATGACATTAGACCATTGGGCAGTGGACTTATAATTGTGCTACCTGGGGCTTTGCTTGTATTGTACTCTTTATTAGTGCATTGTTTCCACTTGGATTGAACACCTCATAGAAGTTTGTTATGCTCATCAACTTTGTACCTTTTTTGGTTTATGTAAATTAACTGAGATAATGTTGCTAATTTTGTCCATTATCACTGTTTGTGATCTCTGCTTTGTTCCCATGGACTATCCTTAATGGCATGCCACAGGCAATCCTGCAGTGGAGGAAGTGGTGTGCATTTTCCTTATGTCTCTGGGTTCCCTCATGGAATAGATGTTGAGATAGCCACAGAAGACTTTAAGTGTTAAAAGGCATTTCAAGTGTTAAAATGCCCTAGGGCCTGTTTTGATTGCATCCTTCCTTTTACTAAAAATGTATTCTGAGATATTTTTGTACACTAACTTGAAAACTTGGAATATTTATGAATTGAACACAGTTATATATTGCTCCCCACACCCTCATTACTTGTGCACCTTGAGCCCTATACCTCTGTTACACTTCCTCCAATCTTGCTATATTCCAAATCATAGTTTTCTGTCTGTACACTTACAGACAGAAAAGGCCTTGCATATAGACATTTCTGGACATATGAACACATTATTCCATGGCACTGCACCTATATCTTCAGGTAGCCTGCTGCCCTAAGCCTTGGCATCGTGGGCCTAGTCCTAAACACACCACTGTACTGCATGCTCATATAAAGATTTCTCTGTGATTTATGTACCACAAGGAACTAATCTATTGCATAATTTCTGTAAATTAAAATGACACTCTGAAAAGGAATAAAGAAAAAAAAAATAATATATATATATATATATATATATATATATGTATATATATATATATATATATATATATATATATATATATATATATATATATATTGCAATAATTAAATAAAAATGATCACAACCTTAAATTAAACATAATAACAGAGTTTTAATAAATGGATAATACAACTAAAATAATAAGGCATTCTAGAAGCAATTGTGGAAACCTTTGTAACATTTCCCCTCCCCATGAAAATATAAAAATCATGTAAAATAACAAAATCAGTATACTCCAAACAAAACAGTCTTAAAATGTTAAAAAGCATTCTGGAATTGGCCTGTGATTGATATAACAGGGAGGTGGTGAAGCATCTGGAGCTGCCATCTTTGTTGAACAGTTTAGTGCTAGTTTACAGTCTTATAACCACCTTTCTTTTTAGTAAATTGGTTTCTGTTTTAAATAATTTTGCTAGTTCCATGGAGATAGAATGAGTATGTTTAGATTGCACATAAACTGGTCTAAATGGTCTCCTGCAGTTTGTTAAAATCTCCACATGCCTGTGAAGTATGTAACAAAATAACAATACTAGCAGGTATGCAAGGCAGGAACATAAAAGTATTCAACAGAAAATCTTATATTAAGCATATCATAGGTATTTCCATTTGGACTGCTAGTCTGTGTGGATTGAGAGCGAGGATTATCCTGTATGGCCTGATTTCTATTGTCAAGGGGCTGTTTGGACAGAAAATGTTAACCATACGTGAATACAGATCTTATATGTGTCCACTGTTCCTTCCACTCCTCCCAGGTTTCTAAGTTTTTTAGAAAGACAAAATATACTTCTTCATTAAAGCAAAACTGAATACATTAGTTAAAAATGGAAGACTGTAATTATTTATGTTAAACTGTGCATTTGCCCACTATCTAGTCAAGTTCTTAAAAAAAAGCATACTATACATATTATACTTCAGAGATCCTTTAAGATCAGATTTACCTAAAATGTAAATTTAAGATTTTTGATAATTCAAGTATTTTCTGCCAGTATCACCAGAGACTAAGGTATTATAGTCATATGCAGACAGATATAAGGAAATTATCCATTTCTACTAGTCCTATGTAATAGGGTGTTTTGGGGATTAAGTATCATTGTCTTAAATCCTGTATTAATGGTATTATCTCATCATAGCAATGTTGTTTAAACCAGTAGGAGCCTCAGCATCCTGTTGAGTTAAGTGGAAGTAATATTAGCAATCACTACAGAACCGTAACTACTTCCACTTACTCAATGCTGGCTGATTTTAGATTTATTAAATGGATTTAATCCATGAGTTAAATTAAAGCTGACGGTAAAATGAATTAGGCTTCATTTTGGAGCCTTATTAATACATTCTTGAGTGTCCATGCATAAATTGTTCCTGGGGAAACTTGTGATGTGGTTTCACTATAAAGCCAAAGTTAAAGAAAATGTATAGTTTGTTTTGTGATAAATTATCTTTCAATATATTAATATTGTGAATTAAGGGTAGAAAACATTGATATCCACTATTATTTAAAATCAGTATTTTCTGTAATTGAAGTTTAAGAACAAATATACTTGTTTGTCAAGTATGTACCAAACTACAGAAATCCATTTTTTATGTGTTACATCATATTCTGGATGTGATGGACAGCTGGAGGATGGGTGTGTGTGTTTGTAGGTATCAGTGGAGGCAGGGGTGGGGGATGATAGAACAGGTAGTAATTGAGAGACTTGTTTTATAACTGGATAAGATTGGAATTGACCCCACTCCCTTTCCCCTTCACTAATTCAGAAGCAGGGTGTTGCATCAAATGATGCAATCACAGCTCTTCATAAGTGTAAACGGCCCCCTCACACACAACTTCCACCAATGTATCATGGATCCCTCCAGGGTCCTGCAGAGGCATCATTTGTTTCTAATTAGAATTAGCTGAATTACTTTTTTCTTGCTTAATTATGCTCTAAGTCAGACTCAAAGTTTCCAGACATTTTTTTTCACTATGAAGTAATCCTTTAACTTGTCTGCAGAAAGTTAATAAACCTCTCTCATGTTTCTAAATTCTATTGACTTTATGTCTCAGAGCATTGAACGAGATACAGATATGTTTGGCATAGACGGTCTTATCTGAAAAGGGGTTTCAGATAAATCAAAAGATAAGTGTTTTAAGTTTGTGGATAAAAAGTTACTAAAGTAATTACACTTCCATTATAAAAGTTGCCTTTGCTCACAAAAGTTTCACAGAGATTCTCCCTGAAGATCCTCAGTGGATTGCTTCATATCACTGTTCTTGACAGTAGCCACCTTCTTTGTATTCACTAAGGTTATACAATTATAATTAGGTCTATGATGAACACTCACATTTTATTGTTAAAGGGACACTTAATTCAGTACTATTTAAACCACAACAAAGTAAAGATCTCCTAAAAGCATGTTGAAATACTTTTTTGAATGTTTGAAATACATGCATTTTTCACAAAGAAATCAAATGAATTAAATCTATATTTACATGAGGCTCTGACTGAGCCCAGACAGACCCATGCTGCAGTTCAGTGTAGTGAGCAAAGGAAAAAAAGAGATTAACCCTAACCTCATCTATCTGTGCAGAGTATGGGATACTGTAAACACCTAAATAGGTCAGTTAAAGGTTAACTTTTCACTGCGGTCAGAGAAAACCTGCTATAAATCAGAATCCTCACCATGAGGCTCAGCATCTGTTATTAATCATGAAACTGTCAGTAAGCAGGATAGACTTTGTTACATAAACAGACTTAAACATTTAGATTTTTTTTGCTGTTATTAGTGTAATTAAACATACAATCTTGTGCTCGTTCACATCATGAAGAGCACTTATAGTGAGGTAAATGACCCTTCAATAAAAAGGCACAATTTACAATATGTTGAAATATAAAAACACAGTAGAACTACACATTTTCATCAAACTGTAATAGAAATGTTATACATTTTTTCACACTATTAGATTTGACATTCTCCAGCTGATTTCTCTTTTACGTCATAGATTTTATTAAAATAAAAATCAGCTGGGGGTTGCAAATATAACATGGCAATAAATATTTTCATAGTGTTCTTTATTATAGTTAACGGGTAATATGGGAATAGATACTTCCCTCTTTTCAGATGGTGATGATGCAGAGGTGGATTGGAGTGGGTTTAGAGGATATTTTTATATTTTTAATGACTGCTGAGATGATTATCATGTTTAGTGGTTTACATACAACCCACAAAATGCCTCCCTTTTCAAAGGCTTGCAAAAAATTAGATTTAGTCATGTGTGGATCTTGGTACTTTGCCACAATCAGTGTAATTTATGGATTTTGGCCAGTGATGATAAAAAAAACTATTTTAATGTAAAGTATTTTGATAATATCTGAATGCATGTGGGTTCAGGTAATAAATTATTATACAACATATATCTAACAATATAGTTTGATTTCTTTCTTCAGTGAAACATAGTATTCACAAATTAACACAGTTGCAGCTAATATATGAAGATGCTCTCTTTTTTGACTATCTAGATCTGACTCTTTAATGGATAGGATCTAGTTTGCCTGAAGAAGCAAGGCTTTGTTGTCTCATCACTGCATGCTATAATTCATCTTGTTCAAAGATATTTGTTCAGAAATGTCACAATACCAGGTCTTATCTCCAGAAACAAAGAATGTAAGCATTTGCACTTTACATTTATAAACAGGACATAGCAGCTCTCACCTCCTTGAGCACACCTCACCTTACTATGCAGGTTAAAGTTTGCAGTCCAAGATCCCATCTATTCACAAAGCTCTACAAACATGTGAGCGGAGAGATCTGCTTTAAATGTAATTAACCATAACATGTGGAGTCCAGACACATTCTCAGCCAAAATAAATCAGGCAAATGCATTATAAATAGTCCTGGACTTTATTAAACAGCTGGGCGTTTTGAAGTCACTGAATAAGAATCTAATGTAGCTGTCACTGAGCTGTCCTGGCAGACGTTCACCAGAGCCCACCAACCCATCCTGGACAATTTGATGTGACACGCGAGCCAACTGTCCGGTGATCCCATTGATAAACACTGCAGCCATAAAAATCTACATATACCCCACTGGATGTTTTCATGTCTATAGCCAACTACAACTTAACAACTTTCAAAAACAGGATTTGTGTGATATTTACTTTTGCTATTAACTTAAAGGACCATTGTAGTTTGGGGAGAACTTCATGTAACAACATTGGTAGCCATGCTAGCCAGGAGCATAATATTTTTTTTATAGAAACTGTTTTTTTTGCTGACTATATGATGGATTTCATTTTGGACAGTCTTCCAGTTATCCTTCTGGGGCTTGCTCTTCTACTGCATTCTATAGTCAATTGACTATGTAAAGTGGCAGTCTGAACCCACTAGGTATCTTATCTAAAGCTATGATTTCTGCCTAGTATCTAATTATTTTAAAATAATGTCTGCTGCCATTATAGCTAAACCTAATATAATAGTAAAAAACATATGTTAAAAAGATTTGCTGTTTATAAATTCCTTCATTAATATGCATCAGAACTGGTTTTCAAGAAGTCTTGTCATGGTCCATGGATGAATAAAACGTGCTTTTCTTAAATTCCTTTGAATTTTGTGTTTGTACTTTATTTATGAACTCAATTGTATCACACAATACTGCCTTTCATTTATTTTTCTATATACAGCAGGTACTAACTTGCAGGTAGAAAACATAAAAATAAGCACAGAAAACAGATTTGCACTCCTTGGTGAGAATCTAGTATCTCCTCTTTTCTTAACAAATCAAAAAGTCGTTAATAAAATCATCACCTCTAAGGTTCAGTCTGCTTGGGAACAGCTGAATAACCATTTACCAGTACATTTTTAAAGGCAATAAGATAAATGTATAACATATAGAACATTCTAAAGATGCCTTTGTGTACCAAGTTTTAGTAAGGTGCATCTCCTTTTCTGCATCCTGTGAGAAGATGAAAACAAGCATACCAAGAAATGAAAGTTTGCCAAGTTTCTTACTGTAAATTAACATTGTCCTACATGCCTTTATCCAGTGTTTGCTTATCTACCTACTTTCTGCTCCACCAGAAATGTAAACACCCCCTTACAAACAACCATCACCAAAGGCATCCTGGATGTTATCAGGGATCAGCAGAGGCATTAAAATGTTTTCATGCTATATGGCAGGGGAGAGGCCCGCAATAAGCATCAAAGATGCTCATTGCAAGTCCCGTGATAAGCGCCAAAGGCGCTCATTGCAAGGCCAGTAAAGTAGAGGGGGGAGGGGCTCGCATTGAGCTCCTACAGTCAAGTAGATGGGCGGAGAGGCTTGCAATGAGCGCCTAAGGCATTCATTGCAAGGCCTGTGATGAGCGCTGAAGGAGCTTATCGCGAGGCCAGTAAAGTAGTGGGGGGGGGGGAGAGGCTCTCAATGAGCGCCTCCAGTCAAGGATACGCTGGAAAGGCTCGCAATGAGCGCCAAAGGTCCTCATCGAGGGGCCAGTAAAGCAGTGGGGGGGGAAAGGCTTGCAATGAGCGGCTCCCAATAAGTAGAGGGGGGGAGAGGCTCGCAATGAGCGTCAAAGGCGCTCATTGTGAGTCCCGTGATAAGCGCCAAAAACGCTCATCACGAGGCCAGTAAAGTAGAGGGGGGAGAGGCAAATATTGTATACTAAAGTATAAAATTATAGTATACTAGCTTAATGTTATGGCCTCCATTCAATTGCAATAGTTACAGATCGATTCAATTGAATAAGCCCTTGCTTCTATCTTTCTTCTGAAGTGCTAATTCTTGGCATTTGCTCCATTAGTATCTCCATGTACCTTAAAAGCTAAAAAGTAACTGCTAGAATAATACTGAATACAAAAAGATCCAGTAGGAGTAATTAGGAATCATTGGTATGATAGATAGCACAGAGATAAAAGCAAATGGTAAAGGGGAAGATGCAATTTGTTTTAATAGTATTTATTAATAAAGTACAAGTTTCTACCTATAGTTTTACATTATACAGTCTTTATAACACTTGTGGTTTTCTCTTTAATAGGACTAATCAGTGTAAGGTTGGTCCTGCCTACTGTGAAATAGGCTTAGACGAATACAAGATATGTTATCATGGGCAGATACATTAATATGTTTGCAAAATGTGTGTTTCAGGTGAGCTTTTTAGCAGATGTATTTTACAACACCAGAAACTAAAAAAAAATATTTTACTTTAAAGTTTCATCTTCTTTGCTTTTATATACATGAAACTAAACAACACGCCTATTGACAATAGTCAGTGGTTTTAAAATTTGCAATGACATGAGATTGATTTTACTTTGGAATCGTTTAATGTTGTCTGCGGTTTCCTAGAATGATTGTTGTTTTTACAATTCAAATGTCTGTGAGGTTTGCTGGGAACTAGAAAATCATTTAGCAATATCCACCCACACATACCATATATTTTGTGATACAGTTCATTACATGTGCCCAAATAAGCCTACTGCCAGGAAATAGAAACAACATGTCTTATCTCTGTCTTTAAAGTCTTTGCTAATTTATGTTTTGTATTATAATATTTAGTAGTCTCACATTTTCTATCACAGAGTTACAAGTTCTAACCTTGTCTTTTTGTTGGCACTTTTGAAGAACTACCGTATATACTCGAGTATAAGCCGACCCGAGTATCAGCCGAGGCACCCATTTTACCACAAAATACTGGGTAAAATTAGTGACTCGAGTATAAGCCGAGGGTGGGAAATGTGCTGCCCCCTGTGTCCCTCTTGTGCCCTAACTTCCCCCCTCCCTTATCACCCTCCTCAACCTCCCTCCTCATCCTCAACCTCCCTCCTCATCCTCAACTCCCTCCTCAACCTCCGTCCTCATCCTCAACTCCCTCCTCAACCTCCCTCCTCATCCTCAACTTCCCTCCTCAACCCCTTCCTCAACCTCCCTCCTCAACCCCCATCCTCAACCCCCTCCTCAAGCCCCCCATCCTCATCCTCCCTCCTCAAGCTCCCCATCCTCATCCTCCCTCCTCAACCCCCCATCCTCATCCTCAACCCCCTCCCCAACCTCAACCCTCCTCAACCTCAACCCTCCTCAAACTCAACCCCAACCCCCCCCCTCAACCCCCCCATCCTCAACCCCTCATCAACCTTCCTCCTCAACCCCCCCATCCTCAACCCCCTCCTCAACCCCCCCATCCTCAACCCCCCATACCGGGTTTATGCTAATGACGCAGCGCACATGTGACGTCACATGCGCGCCGGGTCAAGGAGCGGAGGCCGGAGCACAAGCAGGTAAGTGAGGGGAGAGGTATTTAGGGGGGTTTAGGTAGAGGAGGGGGGTTGAGGGGGGTTTAGGTTGAGGAGGGGGGAGGGAAAGAGACACACGGGGGGGTAGAGAGACACACGGGGGGGGTCGAGAGACACACAAGGGGGGTAGAGAGACACACAGGGGGGGGGTAGAGAGACACACGGGGGGGCAAGAGAGACACACGGGGGGTAGAGAGACACACGGGGGGTAGAGAGACACACAGTGGGGTAGAGAGACACACGGGGGGGTAGAGAGACACACAGGGGGGTTAGAGACATACGGGGGGGGGTTAGAGACACACGGGGGTTAGAAAGACACAGGGGGGTTAGAGAGACACGGGGGGGGGGGGTAGAGTGACTTGAGTATAAGCCGAGGGGGCCCTTTTTTGCCTTAAAAAAAGGGCTGAAAAACTTGGCTTATACTCGAGTATATACAGTAGTTTTGACAAATAAAAATATATGGGAATAGACACCTCACTATTACACAATGCAAAGCACCATACTATACTACAGAGCTTTCCATTGTAATAATAGTACTGTTATTTTTGAATCAATATGTAATTGATATCCTAATTTTAAAAATGTACATTACATTATTACATTATTTGGTTATAGATTGTATGTGAAGACTGAAAGAGCAGGGCAGGGTCCCATATTACCCCAAAACAGAGGGCCTGAGAGATGGCTTGGGAACATTGGGTATTTATTATCAACTCTAGTTCCTCTGTTGTGTAAATGGGGGATTTCAACCATAAGAGGGTTGATTGGATAAATAGATCTGTTGGAGTAAGACTAATAAAAATGATGTGTTAGCCTCACAATATAGTAAATCTTCCACATGTTAGCACTTATATTATCTAAGTGATCAGTGAACAACATAAATTCATTGCCCACAAAAGGAAAGAAGATCTATATCTTTATAAGGGACAATTTAGTGAAATAAGCTGTGCCAAACTGAAATCAACATCTTAAGAAACTTTGAAGCCCCTGAGTAGACAATTCCTGCAGTTTTCAAATGACGTTGTCATTCTATGAGCTGGACTGGTCTGGGAAATATCAAAGTCTCCTGAAATGTCTCTATCAGACAAAATAAACCTCTTAACAAAATTGTTCTTTACAGAGATCTTATCATTTTTTTACTGCAACCAATTAATTTGTACTGTTCAGGGATTGCTTAGATAAATTAAGTGATAACATGCAACGTTTATCCAGCAGTGGGATCCTTCAGAATTAATCCTTCTGCAAAGTTTAGATGGGGCAAATAGTTTGAAAAGATCCTTAGAGCCATTTTCTTAAATGATACACAATTAGCTTAACAATTCCACATAATACCATATAACAAGAGATAACAGAGGTTTAAATCATGATATAAAGTTTGAAAAATCCTGTCACCAATTAGTATTTTGATCAGGACTTTATCAAAATGTGTGATTTCCTATATAAATAATAAGTTCATATTTAAAAAAACTATATGTGGAATTTAAATATTTTTGTAATTGTGTGGGATCATAACAAGGGACAGATCAAGAGTACTATTAGTAATAGGGAATAGGGAAAGTTGCATCCATGTATTATAACTAATAGATCAGATCATGTCTTGTAACTTAACACGAGCTATAGGTCGCCAGAATTAACCTAAAGATTTGGTTAATATTAAGAAAACAATAAAAAATGTGTTGTTGCTTGATTAATTAGTTAATAAAACATAAGTAAACTTCATGTAACACAGTGGTTAGCCACCTATGGCTCTAGAGAATGTGCTCAGTGCATGTCAAGAGGTGGTTGGTTTGTTATCCCCAGATATGGAGAATGTATATGGAGCATGGAAAGCCAGTAAAGCAACATGACAAATCTCCCAAAACAATCTTATTAAACATGTGCATTTTTTGTGCATCTCATTTTACACAAATTTCCAGACACCCATTACTTTCGCAAAGGTTTAAACTTATCAGTTACTCTATATATTATTTTTTTTTTCAATTGTCAGCTAGTTATGTTACATTTCCAATAATTTCAATGGAAGCTCACAGCTTTTCTGTGTTCATCAATAAACCATTGGTGAACACAGTAAAAATCCAAAAGAGGTTGGAAAAAATAAATGTTAATAAAAAAGGGTGCTGAGGGAGCTGGGTACTATAATAGCCAAGCCATTATATCTAATTTTTCAAGACTCACTCACCATAGGTTGGCTACCAGATGACTGGAGAAAAGCAGATGTGATATCTGAATTTCATAAGGGAGCAAGAGTAAATCCCGGAAATTATAGACCTGTAAGTCTCACTTCTGTGGTGGGAAAGCTTTTAGAAAGGTTAATAATGGATAATATACAAGAATAAGGCCTCCATTCAATCGCAACAGTTACAATTTGATTCAATTGAACCAGCCTGCAGCTAGATGGCCAAAAGCCTAAACTGTAAACCATGCACCCTTAAGTAGCATTTCAGGCCATGATCATGATCAATTAAACAAGTTTGTAACTACTGATTTAGAAACAGCCAATAGTAAATGAGACCGTCATCATGACATCAGTAAAACATGGCGTTCAAACTTCAATTAATATATTTTTAAATAAAAAGTGCATTCAGGGTTATCCTGGAAAACTAGAGAAGGAGTATTGATCCAGGGAGGAATCTGATCTTCAGTATCTGCGGTCCGGATGTAATTTCGTTTGTTTCACCCTTTGAGACAATTGGCAATCTTTCAATGTTTTTTTTTGCCTTACTCTGGATCAATTACCAATTAACGATTAATCTGCATATTACAAAGATCAGAGGAGATATAAAAAGTTTGAGCTTGATGGACTAAAAGTATTTTTTTCAACCTCCATTACTATGAGCCTCATTTAATTTGGGGCTCGCAACTCAATCGCAGACAGCTAAATGCCTGTGATTGAGTTGCAAGCTCCTTTTGCGATGCTATTCAATTGGCCGGGCAAGTTAGTCGCCGGTCACGAAAAATGGAAACCATGCTATCAACAGTAGTATTTGCGGCCTTGAACATGATCTCTGACGCAAGCCCGTAACTCGTGGTTCATGCCTTTGTGACTTTGAAATCCAATCTCCATATTTAATTGAACCACAAGTTACGGCCTTGCGTCAGAGATCATGTTCAAGGCTTGGAGGTTAAAGCCCGTAGGACTTCACATTGATTGCCGTGATCAATATGACATGTAAATTGAACATGAAATAAAGTATTGGAGAATGTTGTGCTATTAATTGTAAGACCTAACATCACTTTCACTCTTAATAAAAGTACTGTATTGCATTTTGTTTTGCTTTTCAAATCCTCAGATTTGTCATTAAGCACTTTGCGAGACCTCCTTGGTACCATTAACTTATGGTTAGATATTTGCCCTTCGTGGGCTGGACGGAGTGGTTAGAGAGGAGGAATCAGAGCAATTGAATAGCGATTTACGATTTTAGCCTGGAAGGCTGCAGAGCTAGTGCATCGGGACTTTGAAACTTTGTTCTCCAATTGCATTAATCACTATCAGCATGTGTTAGCACTGTAACTGCCAAGGAAGCAGTAATGCAATCAGTAATGCAATCATGTGACATACAGAGACAATGAAGCTGATTCACAGACTTTGAATAAAAAGCTGAGTATAAGTTTTTAGTTGAATTCCATAAGGCACAATGAGCAAGGAATCCATGTCTGGAGTCCCCTATCACCCTTAGGGAGATTAAGCCCCAAGGGTCATTTGAATAACCAAAACAGGTAGTTTAAATAGGCAAATTATTGTATAGCATAGGCCATGCACAGGATTATGTTACAGAAGCAGATAAGGCACAGGGACATGGGGATATGGGAATGGCTGGATTATCCATTAGGCCTACTAGGTAGCCGCCCAGGGGCACTTCCCTCAGAGTGGCCCCACTTCTTAAAAACATGGTTCCTGGCTTAAAAAAAAATGAAATGTTGCAGTTCATAGACTGGCTACTGGGGGATAATCACCTAGAACAAGACAGTTACAACAGGGAAGGGAACTTACACGTACAGAAAAGGTAAAAATGGGTCAGTGGACGGGCTCCTGCCCTTCACTGCCTAAGGGCTCCAAAAAGCTAGATACGGCCCTGGATATGGGCTAAATGCTGATTAGGAGGATCACATTGAGGAGGATGTAGCTATTGAGGAAGGTCTGCAGGAGCCCAAGGAGGCTGTGGAGAGGCAGAAGGAGCCTGAGAAAACTTACCTCAACCAACAGGAATCTTGTGTACACCTGTCTTGTTAAGTTCTCCGACATTTCATGTGAGAATAAACGTTGTTTGTTATTATATCATGGTGGCGAATCACATATAAATGATTATTGCTGAAAAACAAAGGCCATCCACTTTAAATGAGGACAGAAAAGCATGTTAACATTTTGACCAAAAGATTTCCAATGAGGACTAAATTTGAAAAGGATTAACTGAGATCCTGGCCATATTTCCTCCTCTACTTAGACACATGGCCCCACGCTCATGAGAGTTGCAGCGGGAAGCATAGTTGGAGGCATCACTGTTAGAGGTGAAGATGGAGTCATCAAGGCAGAGGGGAATGGGCCAGACTGTTTGTGGCTTTATAACTGTTTTGGCATGGATGATGCTGTAGTTGCCAAAGTTGTTGCCTGAGATTCATGCTTAATTGTATGAAAGCACTCTGGTTATTAACCGTTTGTAATAGCTTGACCAGATAGGTCGCCATCTGTGAATTGTGCCCCCTCAACTGCCTATACATTTGACATTGTGTGCATGCCACAGTTGTTTGGGTGAATAACACGCCTGTGAGGAGGCTCACCATCATTGCCTCCTGCTGTCTCCGGTAGCTAGATAGTTCAGCAATGCTGGCCTCCAATGATGTCCCTGGGGGTGCAGAGATATAGGCGGTGGTGGTAATGTTAGCGGCATGGTGAGGAAAGATGCTGGGGTGATGGCGATGATCTTGGGGGAGGATCAGGCATCCACGGTGATGGAGGATGAGGTGGTGGAGGAGCAGTTTAGGGAGGTTGTGCAGGTGGGCTGGATCTGAAGGAGATCCCAGGTGGCAAGTTGATCTGTCAGATGAGTGGACCAGAGGGCTTGAATTAAACCATAGTGTCTGATGATCCTGCAGGTTCATGCACTGACCACATGAACCTGTCATTCTCCTCCTCAAAAGCTTGGTCCTCCTCTCTAATTCTTAGGACAATCAGGGTGTGGATCCTGATTTTCCATGTCCCTCTCTTCTCCTGTTCTTCCTTCCCCCCCTTCCCTTTACCCTAGGCGTGTTTTTTCCTTTGTTTTTAGGTTACAAGTTCGATAACCTGTATTTTTATATGTAAGTAATCTGAATTCATATAACAAAAAAAAAAAAAGAGAGAGAAAGCAAAAAGTCGATAATTGAAGTTAAAAGGTTATTTATTTGTATGTTTATATTTTTCAAGGACATTGTCTATATCATTCTTGTTTTATCGTTGAAACATATGTATTATTGTATTACCTTGATACTCTTAATAATAAAAATAAAAAAAAATAAAAAAAGCTTGGTCCTCCTCTGAAGGCTGTTTCTGCTTCTGCTGTTGCACCTCTTCCTCCTCATACCAGGGATCCTGCTGGTCATATTGAGGCTCCTTTGCCTCAGCCCCTTTATCAGCCTTGTTAGAGACGTGCTAAGATCTGCCCTCTGTGAAGACATGAACTCTGCTGTACCTGCAGCAAGATATAGCAACATGCTGAAAAGACATAATCCCTCATAGGTTAGGACAATATATTGCACATCCAGCCAGTCTGTATCTGCATACCCTGCAGTGGGCACACCCATACTGGGACTAATTATTTAATGTTTATTCACTTTAAATTGATATTTTAAATGAGTCTCAGTTATACGTGGCTGTCAGAACTTTTACTACAAATAAAATGTAATTTTATATGGTTTTTATAAGCTAATATAATCATCCTATTATAACCTTTCTCTTATATCCAAGTAATTAATATTTGATATGCTCTATACTTTTATAAAAATGAGACAAAGATAACTTTTTCCACCTTTAATGTGACCTATAAACTGTACAACTCAATTGAAAAACGAACTGAAATCTTTTAGGTAGAGGGAAGAAAAAATATAAAAATAAAATAATATGGTTGCATAAGTATGCACACCCTTAAACTAATACTTTGTTGAAGCACCTTTTGATTTTATTACAGCACTCAGTCTTTTTGGGTATGAGTCTATCAGCATGGCACATTTTGACTTGGCAAGATTTGCCCACTCTTCTTTGCAAAAACACTCCAAATCTGTCAGATTTTCGAGGACATCTCCTGTGCACAGCCCCCTTCAGATCACCCCACAGATTTTCAATCAGATTCAGGTCTGGGCTCTGGCTGGGCCATTCCACAACCTTAATCTTCTTCTTGTGAAGCCAATCCTTTGTTGATTTGGATGTATGCTTTGGGTCATTGTTCCTCTTCATGTTCAGCTTTCTAGCAGAAGCCTGAAGGTTTTGTGCCAATATTGACTGGTATTTGGAACTGTTCATAATTCCCTCTATCTTAACTGAGGCCCCAGTTCATGCAGAAGAAAAACAGCCCCAAAGCATGATGCTGCCACCACCATGCTTCACTGTGGGTATGGTGTTCTTTTGGTGATGTGCAGTGTTGTTTTTGCGCCAAACATATCTTTTGGAATTATGGCCAAAAGGTTCAACCTTGGTTTCATCAGACCATAACACATTTTCTCACATGCATTTGGGAGACTTCAAATGTGTTTTTGCAAAATGTAGCCTGGCTTGGATGTTTTTCTTCGTAAGAAAAGGCTTTCATCTTGCCACTCTACCCCATAGCCCAGACATATGAAGAATACGGGAGACTGTTGTCACATGTACCACACAGCCAGTACTTGCCAGATATTCCTGCAGCCCCTTTAATTTTGCTGTAGGTCTCTTGTTAGCCTTCCAAACCAGTTTTCTTCTCGTCTTTTCATTGATTTTGGAGGGAGCTCCAGTTCTTGGTAATGTCACTGTTGTGCCATATTTTCTCCACTTGATGATGACTGTCTTCACTGTGTTCCATGGTATATCTAATGCCTTGGAAATTCTTTTGTACCCTTCTCCTGACTGATACCTTTTAACAATGAGATCTCTCTGATGCTTTGGAATCTCTTTGTGGACCATGGCTTTTCCTGCGGGATGCGACTAAGAAATTTTCAGGAAAGACCAACTAGAGCAGCTGAACTTTATTTGGGGTTAATCAGAGGCACTTTAAATGATGGCAGGTTTATGCTGACTCCTATTTAACACAATTTGGAATGTGATTGCTTAATTCTGAACACAGCTACATCCCCAGTTATAAGAGAGTGTGCAGACTTATGCAACCACATTATTTTTATTTTTTATTTTTCTTCCCTACACCTAAAAGATTTTAGTTTGTTTTTCAATTGAGTTGTATAGTTTATAGGTCACATTAAAGGTGGAAAAAGTTCTTTGTCTCATTGTTTCACAGCACAGAAACCTAACATTTTAACAGGGGTGTGTAGACTTTTTATATCCACTGTATATATATATATATATATATATATATATATATATATATATATATACGCATGCATTTCCATTTTGGAAAATATCTATGTAAATATGTGTTTTTCAGTTTCTCACTGAAAGGGAATTTTAATGCTTCTGTAACAGACATAACCTAAGAAATTATTCCAATAATTGGAGGGATCAGGTTTACTTTATCTAAATACTGCTTCTAAGCACCCATCTTTTAGTAGACTTTAGGTCTGTTTCCCAGAACATAAATTTTTTCTTGGTATACATAACTGACACTCCTTATCACTAACCTGCTAACCATGGACCATATTCAATTGCAAGCACGTAACTCTATCGCAGACAGCCGTATGTCTGCGAGTGAGTTTCGGGCTCCTGTTCCTCTCCGATTGCGATGCTATTTAATTGCTGAAGGGCACGAGTTATGGGGCCCAAGCCAAAACCGCAAACCATGAACTGGATTGGAGCAGTTCTGGGTGGGAACATGATCAATTCTGCAAGCCCGTAACCGGCCATTTCGAATCGGCCAATAGAAAATGAGACATGTCATTATTACAGCAGTAAAACATGGAGGTTACGTTTGAAACAATTAGGTTCGGGGGTCCGATATGCATTCAGACTCACAAAACTTGTAAAATAAAGAATTATGAAAAGGAATGCCAATAGTGTTCAAGTACATATACCCGAGATTGATTTAACCCCGAAATGACACATAAAAAACATTGTATTTCCTGTAGATTTGCAAGATTTTGACTGTTGTGCAATTAATTCTAATGTCAATTGAATAGCAAAATAGTTGCGAGCTCACTTACGGGCTTCCGGAACTCAAATTCACTCAACTGAATATGGCACCATGTCTTGTTCATTGTTTTATTTACGACTGATAAATTCAAAGTTTATTGAACCAATTTAATTATAATTTTTGTTGTAATTTGAAGGTTCAAGAGCACCCTCTGGTGTTCTAAGAAATCAATTGACACTTAATAAGTCTCTAGAAAAGAATATATCCTATTGAGAGTTAAATATTTTGTGACATCATTAGGATTTCTGATTGGTTGCCAAATTACATAGCCTGATTGGAATTTCTGATAAGCAAATTAAGTTGCGGGTATAATTGAGAGAAGAAAAAGGAAAAGGGGGAAGAATAGAAAAGGACATTGAGAGGAGTAGACACATTAACAAACCCACACACCTCTCAACAAAGGACATTCCAAAACACATAGAAAACTCAAAATACATTTTACATACAAACCCTCACAGATCACTAACAACATAAACTATACACTTACATACCAAGAACAACATCTACAATATAAGGAAAGATCCAGAATTCCAGTGGGCCTGAGTCATTTAATGAAATCAAGTACAAGGCCTAAATATGATATAAAGTTTAATATTTCTTTAAATGTTATTTCTTTTTCATTACAATCATAGAAATATATTGTTAATATAATATAAAATAGATTGCTATATCAATATTTATCTGATATATACAATATACCATATAATTTGTGAATTATAAGTCGATGTATAATTTGCTAATAATTTTATAAATACTACAAATATATTATTATTATTATCTTTATTTATATTGTGCCAACATATTCCATAGCGCTGTACAGGGGTTTAATACATGGCAAAAAACAAACTTAACACCTTATAAAGAATGGAGGGCCCTGTTTTTGAGCTTATAATCAAATGTACAAAGTGCTTGTTTCCAAGGCACGGACACAATATTTAAAACTTGCAAACTTGCAATCTATGGGAAATATATCAGCTGTTGTAACAATCTAATATATCCAATAATTAATTGTAATAAAAAACATTTTCTCTTTTGAATTAGAGATAATAGTATAATTCAACTATAAAATTATATGATATTAAAATGGTATGATATCTTAATAAATACATATTTGTAAACATACTAAAATAATCAAAACTATATCCAATGTCATAAATCACCATATTAATTATAGTAAGCATATTGTACATGTATTATATATGATTATGTGGACAATGTGATAATAACTGATACTTAATAATTGCTGTACCCTGATATATATATGTTACAGTTGTTTATTTCAACTTGTTATATTAGAATATACTGAATTATTATTTGTATTCATTATATATAATAGACACACGTATATAGGATATACCTAGTCACATCCAGGAACCTTACCTGTCCCTTTAATAAGCATTTATATGGGATATGTTATCTATGTGTGTGGTATACATATTTGAGTATGTGTCGTGATGATAGTGTTTATGATATGATGATATTCACCTAGCAGGGTCCCTGGCTGCATGGTGTCCACCAGACCCAGGAGTAGAACCACAGTTGCTAGGGCAATCCAAACCCTCCGCATCCTCTCCAACTCATTGAAGTTGTCACTGCCAGCTGTAGCACTTGCTGTCTCCTTTGACATCTTCCTCCTCACCTTGTACTGGCATTCATCATATCTGTCCTTGACTGAATGTCCCCCAGGGCACTGACCTCCCTGGCTATCTTCTCTGGCCTGGCTTTACATTCCTGTCCTCATGTAAGATATTAGCATGTAATTGGTGATCTTGTGTTTGGGAACAGCCTCCTGTCCTGCTGACTGGGCCTGGGGTGGCTCACTTCCCTGGTCTGTCCCTGAGGCCTCCCAGGACCTCATGTCACCACTGGGATCAGGCTCCTCCCCCTCTGTCCCTGAGGGCTATTGCACAGTTTGAAATTCAGCAAAATCATATTAGCTAATTTGCTAACAAGTCATGCAATCCGGCCCCGACCTAGACACCTAGACACCATAAGGCCTTTTTTCTAAAGATTGGTATATGAGTCTCATGATCTTTTGAATCTTTCAGGTAAAACTGAAATATCTTGGACTGGTTTCATCTCTAAATAGGGTCATTCTTCCTAAGATGACGTATTACCAATTAAAGTCATAAATACAATTAAAGGGTGTTTTAATAGACTTGTGGAAAAAGGAGGTAGACTACATGTAAAACTTAAAAAATTTTTTATAAAATGATTAATAGCGTTGTCTAGTGTTGTATACTATTATAATGCAGCAGCCCTGAACCATATAGCCTCTTGGAATAGTAGTAAATATCAAACTATCTGTAAATAGTGGAGACAGAATTGGCCTGTCCATTTAATTTGGAAAATGTAATGTGTAACAAAAGAAATGATGAAAGAAAAAAGTAAGCACATGTTTTGTTGTCTATAATGGCATTACATGTTGGAATAAATTGAATGATAGCTATAAGTTATTTGTTTTTCCATCTCAACTAATGAATATATATATATGGAGATAGTCCTTAAGCAAAATAGAATTGATCATATGCAAAATGTGAATAATGAATATTTGCAACTGGCAGTTATTAAAAAATGACCTGTAGTAATAGTAAAACAGCTTAGAGTTTTTTTAATTTTGGCTGACACTCAGCCCAAGAGATCCCCCTATAAGACTGGCCTTTTTATCAATACCAAATTATGCTTATTATTGGAAAATAATTAGATAATGAAAACAAGGCCACTTTGATCTGAGTGGCAGCCAAAATTTAGCAAATTCAAATCTATATTTCTTTTACTAAATTATTATTATTTTTGAATAACTTGCAATTGCGATTATTCATATTTGTATTTGTAATTTACTATCCTATAGTATTGTTGCATGTCAAGTGAAATGGTTAACTGCTTTTCAGCATTCACTGTCACCTTCCACTTGTAAGAGTAGATAAAGAGAAACTAAATTGACAGTTCACATTACGAGCTAATGTAATAAATAGTTACTGTATTGGCCTGAATATAAGCTGCACCCACATATAAGCCGCACCTGTGAAATGCAAGGACAAATAAAAAAAACGGCACATGTAAAAGTAAATCCTAAGGGTTCCAAATAGGACCCGCAAGTGGGTTAAATGTAGCACCGTAAATGCAAACTAAAAATCAATACTGCACTGTAAAATACGGGAAAGCGATGAATGACATTAGAATTCATTGCGCAACAGTCTCAAGCCCGCAAATCGGCAATAATTTTGTTACAGTCGCAAATAAAAGCAGCACCCGTAATTTCCAAGTTCGGAAATTGGGAAATAAAGTGCGGCTTATATTGAGGCCATTATAGGTTGCATTTATTTTTTCTTTTTAAAATAAGTTTCTTATGTTCTTCAAAAGAACATAATGAAAATATAGGGCTATAGTGATCATTTAATTTGGGATTTGAAGGCTTTCTTTGACAACTAACACTTTAAGAAATTTACAGTGAGTTTCCAGTTTGGCCAATTTCTAAGAATAAAAAAAACTGCTCTGAGCAAGAAATCTGTGAGCAACAAGGAAAAAAATATTCTTGAGAAAGGTTACCATTTACAACTTAACAGTAAAGCACATACTAGCAGTACTGCTAGTAATGTGTACAATGTATACAACTTTTATGCACTAGAAACAACAAAAAAAGCAATAAGTTTTCAATCTTGGTTTATTTTTAAATAAAGGTAACTGTTTCTAGAGATTAGAAGCATTATTAATCTTTAAAATATGACCATTGAATTTGTCATTTATTACTGGATAGGTAGATGGTATACAGGAGAGGCCCTGACCTAAAGCAAAAAATGACCCCTAGCCATTTAAAGTACTAGGATATTGGTGGTCTAGTTTAACTTTTTAAGTAGTAACAGTTGGTATATAAAAAAAATAAAATTTATTGTGATTAAAAAAAATTGATCTTTTGTGATATTTTTCTTCCATATTTTTACAAACTGTGCAGCACATTTCCCTGCTGATTGCGGCACAGAATTGGTGAGATCTACTTTTATTATGCTTCGCTGGAAGTTACTGAGACAGAGGGCCTCATTCAATTGCGATTTGGCCAATTGAATAGGGCTCTAAATAAGCACATAGCATATTTTTTTAAAGAAGTTTTTAGTTAGTAAAGACCTTGCTTTTGGATAGAAGTTTACTAGCTAAAAGCTTCTGTAAAAAAATATGCAATGTGCTTATTTGGAGCCCTATTCAATTGGCCAAATCGCAATAGAATGAGGCCCAGAGTCAGGGAAATGGAAGGAGCTCCAGATTCGGGGCCCCATTTCAATCTGATATTTAGCTGTGCAAATATTTATCACTGTACATGTGGGAGCTTTTTTTACGCAAGCTACGTATTCATTCCAATCCCAGTTGCTAAAAACAAGACCGTTAACTGGGGACCACGCAACACGGCTGTTTCACTACATCCCTTATGCGCTACAGTCTGCTGCAAGAGTTGTCAGTTTAAAAGTCTCTGCTGAAAAAAACACCCCATCTATCTAATGAAACCCCTTCCCGTGGCAAGGAAGGGGTTAAAATCATAACAGATCAGTAGGCAGTTTAAGACCCTACTGTTGATCAGCTCTACAAGCCCATGGAACTGAATAAAAAGTATAACCATAATGGTCTTTGAGATCCCCATGACACCTAATCATTAACCCTTAAAGGGACATTTACCTCACTATAAGTGCTCTTCATTATGTGAAAGAGCACAAGATTCTATGTTAAAGTGATCTATTGCTCTTTTTTAAAATAAACTAAGAACAGTTAAAATTTGCAGTCTTAGGTTTATTTACAAACACACTGCAGACTGCCCCATGACTTACAGCATCTGCCAGGAACAGGGAACGGCCGTTCCAAGCTCTGTGTGAACAGAAATAATTATGGTTTTAGTCTACTTTCAGGAATGCCATCAGCCATCAGTTAACCCCCAAATACCATATGTGTGAGTTTCTAGCAGTCATTTCCCTGCACAGATGAATTTGGGAAAGGTTAACCATCTTTCTGATCTGCTCTCTTCACACAGCTATTGCTCTCAGTCTGCCTGGGGGACTTGCCCATTTCTCATTTAAACAGAACTTCATTTATGATTTTTTCTGTAAGAAAGGCACTTTTTTCAAAAATTCTAAAAGTACTTCAACATGTTTTCAGGAGTACATTAGTGTGCTCCAAGTTGTGCGAAATTAACTGGCCCTTTAAGGGCACAAAATAAAATCCTATGTACGGGGGTCCCTGTGGCAACTACATACTAATCTATCCCTACTTACAGGACCTCCATGGTATCTAATAAATGAGCTAAGTTGCTGTTTACATAGTTTATTAAACATGTGTATTACAAAGGCATAATGATTGCATATACAGTAAAACCCTCGTTATCCGGCACCCACGGGGACTCCCTATTGCTGGATAAGTGTAGTTGCCGGTTAATCGAGAGTCCCCGAATTTAAGGTTCTGCACGACCCCGAAACCCCCCAAAAACCCTCAAAATGCTTTTAAAATGACATTAACCCCTAAACTAGGCCATTTAGGCCCAGAAAAAAATAATAAGAAAAAAAGTTTGCTTTTTTTTTTTGCAGTTTCGAACTCCGGATAGTGCCGGTTATGCCCGTTCAGCAGGAGTTTTTTGAAAATGGGGAATTGATGCCAGTTGCTTGAGAGTTTCGGTTAGTTGGGTGCCGGATAACCAGTATTCTACTGTATATTGGAATATAGACACACATAAAAGTACAAACTTGCAAGCTCGTTCATGTGCATGCTCTCTCACTGCACACTTTCACACTATCACACATGCTTTCTTATGTGCATACACTCTAATGCATGTAATTTGGCATCCACATGCATGTACCACCCTCACGCACATGCACACACATAATGTTACATAACTGTGCATCGTCATGCATACGCACAGTCACACCCATGCATGCTTACACACCATGGCCCTCATTCAATTGCGATTTGGCCAATTGAACAGGGCTCTAAATAAGCACATAGCATATACAGTGCCTTGCAAAAGTATTCACCCCCTTGACTTTTTACCTATTTTGTTACATTACAGCCTTAAGTTCAATGTTTTGTTAATCAGAATTTTATGTGATGATCAGAACACAATAGTCTAAGTTGGTGAAGTGAAATGAGAAAAATATATACATAAAACTATTTTTTAGAAAAAGAAAACAGAAAATTTGCATGTGCCTATGTATTCACCCCTTTAATTAAGCCCATAAAACGCACTGGTGCAACCAATTACCTTCAGAAGTCACATAATTAGTGAAATGATGTCCACCTGTGTGCAATCTAAGTGTCACATGATCTGTCATTACATATACACACCTTTTTTGAAAGGCCCCAAAGGCTGCAACTCCTAAGCAAGAGGCACCACTAACCAAACACTATCATGAAGACCAAGGAACTCTCCAAACAAGTAAGGGACAATGTTGTTGACATGTACCAGTCAGGGTTAGGTTATAAAAAAATATACAAATATTTGATGATCCCCAGGAGCACCATCAAATCTATCATATTCAAGTGGAAAGAACATGGCACAACAGCAAACCTGCACAGAGACGGCCGCCCACCAAAACTCACGGATCGGGCAAGGAGGGCATTAATCAGAGAGGCAAAACAGAGACCTAAGTTAACCCTGGAGGAGCTGCAGAGTTCCACAGCAGAGACTGGAGTATCTGTACATAGGACGACAATAAGCTGTACACTCCATAGAGTTGGGCTTTATGGCAGAGTGGCCAGAAGAAAGCCATTTGGGAGACTCCCAAAATGTATGGAGAAAGGTGCTCTGGTCTGATGAGACTAAAATTGAACTTTTTGGCCATCAAAGAAAACGCTATGTCTGGCGCAAACCCAACACATCACATCCCCCAAAGAACACCATCCCCACAGTGAAACATGGTGGTGGCAGCATCATGCTGTAGGGATGTTTTTCAGCAGCCGGGACTTGGAAACTGGTCAGAGTTGAGGAAAAGATGGATGGTGCTAAATACAGGGATATTCCTGAGCAAAACCTGTACCACTCTGTGCGGTGATGGCTCTACAAAGTATTGATTTTAGGGGGGTGAATAGTTTTTTTGTTATTTTGTCCTATTCTTTGTTTGCTTCACAATTAAAAAAAAACAAGCATCAAAGTTGTGGGCATGTTCTGTAAATTAATGATGCAAATCCTCAAACAATCCATGTTAATTCCAGGTTGTGAGGTAACAAAACACGAAAAATGCCTAGGGGGTGAATACTTTTGCAAGGCACTGTATTCTTTACAGAAGTTTTTAGTTATTGTACTTCCATCCAAAAGCAAGGTCTTCACTAACTAAAAACGTCTGTAAAATATGCTATGTGCTTATTTAGAGCCTTATTCAATTGGCCAAATTGCAATTGAATGAGGCCCCATGTATTTTTAGATACCCCATACATGCAAATATTCACATGCTTGTGCTCTCTCGCTGCTTGCAGACTGTCATGGGTGTGCTCTTTCATGCTCTTTACTTGTTGCACTTTTAGTGGCTCTTCTACTAACAGGTTCTTTGAAACATTTATACTTGTAGGTAAAAGATAACCTTACAAGAATACGAAGCCTTAAACGTTTCCAAATACTTGTAGATTTAATTAGAAGATTCCTTTGTTGCTTTGGGAAATTATATGTTTGAAGATAGGATTTCTCAGCTGTTCTAATAACTAGAAGAACACAAATCCAGTGTAGCTGCAACACAACCTGTTGTTCAGGTCTGGAACATGTTTTATAAATAATGTAATCTGCAGCACACAGAAAACAAGATTTTACTGAATTAGAAAAGTATAGGGATCAGTTCTTGTGATAGATCAAGGTTATTTTGAGCTTTGCACATAGTAAATGTTCTAATATCATTCATGACATCCTGATTTGAAGGATATCTTTCATTAAATGCAGTTGGATGACAATCCACCTTTTTTTTTGGAGATGTCTGTTTTTGAATCTTTCTTTTTTTTTACCTGCAACATTTTTCAGCTCTATGTTGAGTTGCCTGAGGTAGTTGCAATAATTATATACATATTAGACAAACATGGAATTCATTTGGGAATTCCCCACAGCTAATAGATAAAAGTGAGAAATGGTTAAATACATAAACTCACATCTTATTCCTCACTTTTTCTTCCCCTTTTAGGCTTCTCCACATACTACCTTTTACTATTTTCCAATACTGCTTACTTAGAACTAAAACAAAAGATAACATATTTTGTTAAATAGTACCGCACAGGTGGGTTGATCTCCAGACCTGGGGACAAAAAAATTGCTTAATGATCTGTAATTAGTTAGGTGCTAATTTGTGAATATTTCAAAGGAATGGCTGTGTTTGTACAAAACCTACCACTCTTTGTTATACAGTGGCCACCATGTCATGTATTGGTAAACATGTATTTTACATACAGTATTATAAAGCCAAGGGAAAATATTTTAAACATTAATAATAGTATAATAATTTTGTGCTTACATTCATCAAAAACATTAGGATCATTTTATCATTATTAACCTCACGAAACATCTAAATTTGGCACATAAATAAGTTTTCTCTGGACATTCTTTCTACGATGAAGACCTACATATTTGACCAGCACTATCACTTCTACTACTGCGAATCACATTGTAAAAAATGCAGATGAAACCTAGGGCCTCATTCTATTGCTACTTAGCTATTCAATTAGCTATTCAAGCTATTTAGCTATTCAATTAGCTTACGTCTGTGGCCTCCGATCAGGTTACGAGTCTCTAGCAGCGATCCCTTGTGATTTGCTCAATCGCAGCTTACTTCCTTCAATGTCTTTGATCTTACACGGCCGCAAGAGTTGCGGCCGCAAGAAATCCCTGTTTGCTATTCAATTGCTATGATTCACCCTCTGCCAAGCCCGTAAATGGCTAAACGCGGTCCTGCAGTCTTACTTACAAAACGTAGCACTAATTAAGCAAATAAAAAAGACATCCTGTACTTTTATTAGAAGTGAAAGGGATTTTAGGGCTTAGAATTAATAGCACAACATTCCCACACTCTCAAATCGGCATAAAGCTATACATTTTTTCATGTTCTATCCATCATGTAAGTCCTACGGGCTTGGAGCTTGAAGTGCAACGTCAGACCCGCAACGGCTGCTGGATTAGCCTCTGTCAAGCCCGTAAATGGCTAGAATTGATCCACAGGTTACTTGGGCCATGTAGGTGTCGCAAAGGGCTTATTTACAAATCGTAACACTAATTAGGAGAAAAAAAAAGCGATCCTGTACTTTTATTAAAAGTGAAAGTGACGTTTGGTCTTAGAATTAATAGCACAACATTCTTAAGGTCGCAAATCGGCCCCCAAAAATACTTTATTTCATGTTAAATTTGCTGTCACAACCATCATGCAAAGTCCTACGGGCTAGGAGGTCATTCACCCTCCAATCCCGTACAGACTTGAATTATGATTTATGGGCTTGGAGGTCATTCAAACTCGCAGAACTTTGGACAGAAATGAAACATGAAATAAAGTATTTGACTTGGGCGATGTGCAAGCTTGAGAATATTTTGCTAATTATCCTCATGTCACCCATTGTGTTTCCCATCATTTACAGTGCTTTACAGTGCAGGATCAAATATATATTTGCATTTACAATGCTTCCGAGTTTGCGGGCTTCACCCTCAAAGCCCTAATGGGTTTGAATAACGATTTACGGGCTTGGAGGTCATTCAACCCTGTAGGACTTTGGACACTTGAGAATGTTTTGCTATTAATCCTCATGTCTCCCACTGTGTTCCTCATCATTTACAGTGCTTTACAGTGCTGGATTGAATTTATATTTGCATTTACAGTGCTCCGAGATTGCAGGCTTAAAACACAATTTACGGGCTCACGGCAAATGCCTACGGCCGATAGCATGGTTTGCGATTAACGGGAAAGGGGATGTCCTTGCAGCGCCGGCCAATCGAATACCAGCGTAGACGTAGCGCTATGCAGGACTGTAACCCGATCGCAAGGAATCGCCGACTTACGGCTGAGTTACGGCCCAGAATTGCATGAGATCCCTAGAGTCCACAATAATTAAGAAGTTCTGCGAAACACATTGTAAAAAATGCAGTTGAAACCTAGAGTCCACAATAATGGAGAAGTTCTGGGATTCTAAACTTAAATGACCAATGCAGTTTAGGAAAAACGACCTATCACCTATGTAGGCTATGAGCATAAACTCATTAATGGAGTTTTTAGATTAGCACAAAAAACAAATAGTTCTCCAATACAGCAAAATGTAACACAATACGCAAAAGATTAGAGGATCACTGTACAATGATAAAAAATATTGCTTTGAAAACTTTGAGTCTAAAAGAATAATTAAGGAAGAAAAAAGTCATAAAGCTAGTTTTTAATTAGAAAAAAATAAATGCTAATGCCTCTGTAGAAATCTGAAAAAATCTGTAATTCATAGGTGGAAGCTGTGTGTGCGTGTGAGAGGCGCTTACATTTCTGGAGAGCTGTGGTTGCATCTATTGATGCAAGTGCTGGGTCTGCAAGTGGAAGAGGTGCAGTGTCAATTTCAATCAATTATCTAACAAAGCCTCAGGACTTCTCCCTGTCCCCTCTTTCCCTACTGAAAACAGGCACACAACCATCATCCAGCTGTCTGGATGTGATGTAACAAACGCAAAATGGATTCCTGTACGCAAAGTCTTCAAACATTCAGAATTTTCAAAAAACATTTTTATGTCCATGGCTTACAGAGTTGCTAATATTGTTAGTTTAATCCCTATCTGACAAACAAGTGTGTTTTTTTCATGAACTGCAGTGTTTCTTTAAGTGTGCATTCTTTTTTCATTTTGTCCATTATTTTGTCAAGTCCTTCAAAAGAGCATATCATAAATATCACACTTTTGTGGACCATTAAGTGAACAATTCTATTGCCACAAGTTCGCTTAGCTTCATAGGGGCTGCAAATCAGATTGTTGACACTGCAATGACTTCTTAATTAAAAGAAAACAGCCATCACAAACTTTATATCCCTTGTGAAACTTAATGAGTTCTTACCATTGTTTAAATCTGTAGCATTTAATTCTAACGATTACATTTTTTTATTAAATGGTTTGCCATTTTATTTAACCAATAGAAGAATTACTCGTGTATATAAAGGTATTTTGAGCATTGACAACCAGATGGTAATGTAGTTTGTAACCTCTTTAACAGTTTATACAAGAAAACTACACAGGGGCTTAAAAGCTCTTCTGGGATCTATAAAGATAGACTGCTAGCTTAACCAGAGTGTCCACCTTGTACTAGAATTCCTGGAAGTGAATCCAATAGGATTAAAGGCCTATAACTCTTCTTTGTATATTATGAAATTAGAAAGAGTTACTGGTTTAATTTATCAGCATAAATCTAAAAATGGTACATTCCCTCCCTAGGAGGATGCAAGGTCTGGTTTCGAAAGATAAGGGTGTGTCTGTTTGGGTGGGGTATCAAACCCTTCCTAATCTTTAATGTGGTCAGTTAGCTCTTGAGTCCTTTTTATCTGCTTTTTCTTTCACATTTGTATTTTTACGTATTTCTCCAATTCTTTCTGCTGACCATTATATTTCTTTTATCCTCATTTTATTCTGCTTGCTTTTTCTTAAAAAAAAAAAAAAACACCTCAGGATGCTAATCATTTAATTACAAATTACATTTAAAAATGAAAAGTACACCTATAAATACAGTGGGGGTGGACAAGTAAGATGCCCAGATGGTGTAAATATGTATAATAATACAGACAACTCAATGTCTCTGTGACTATAACAATTTATCCGACTGGCATGCTCTTTTTTTTTATCACCCCCTACTTTGAAATTGAATTAATGGTCATATGTAAATAGTGAGGGACATCCAGAAAGTATCATTTTTAAAATACCCAGCATTCCAGAATATTTTTTTTTTTAAACTCAAATATTTAACAGCAACCATATGCAATTATTTATTTATATAAATTAAAGGGACATGGACGTTTTCTGAATTTTACTAGGCATGTAATGTACTTATGTATCTATTTCCTTTTATGTACTTTATTTTATAAGGAAATGCTTAGAAACTCGGCCTTAAATCAAACAAATAGTTCCTGCATGGGTCTTCCAACTGCAGAGTATACAAAGACTCTGTAGAGCTGGATGTGCTGTGTAGTGTCCTAGCCTATCATGTTGTAGAATGATGTTGGGTCAGAGATGTATATCATGTACCTAGTAAAATTCAGGAACCTTCCATATACCTTTAAGACCAGATCTTGATGAGTTATGTTAGCTTGCAATGGACTGTATGGTTTATATGAAAGTGATCTTAATAACTATTGTGAAGTCTGCAATGCATGTTTAGTATGTATTACAGGCTATTGCGCTTCATTGCCCCATCATTATTTACATACAATTTTATCTATGCTATAAACACCATAGTCAAGATTACTGTCTTGCTCTTCCAATAGGATTATTCTAATGGCCAGGTTAACAAGTACATAGATTTAAAAAACTGGACAATAATGTTCAGTTATACATGATGTATTTAAAAGACTAGGCTTAAAACTTAGGGAAATAATTATTTTGCATGAAATTCTATGCCCTTGCTTTTTATTATGCCACACTACACCATCGTCCTTCAATGTGACAAAATAAGTGATGGTCGATTTTTGTTGCACAACTAGTAAAAATCTACTGCTTTTATCACTAGTTATCTTGTTTACTTCTGTACAATTTGGTCAAAGAGTACATTGCTGACAATAATTCTTAAAGTGACTCAATCACGGGCATAACCACCTCACTTCAATCAACAAACATTGCCTACGTTTTTATCTTTACCGCGTTTCAATATGTTTCAAATACCTTCCATTCGGAAAATAGAAGCAATCCATAAGACAGATCACTGACATCCTCAATATGTAAATGTGCGTCTCGGCACTCAAGGCACCTCCCCAACATTTGTTTAAGTGACATGTTCTGGCGAAGGTAACGCCTTTTTTATGATGTAAATGGGCGGATTTGCACTTGAAGGAGAGGACGGCACACTGGGAGGAGAGGGTGACCCATGCTCCAAATGGATACCTTCATGTATTCTGATATAGTATTTTTAGTTTTAGGTTTCAGGTACATGGAACGCCTTATTGTTATCTTTTGAACACTGTATATATTGTTTGTGTATACTATAGCCAAATTTGTTGGAGGGTGTTTTTGCATGATTGAGTCCCTTTAAATTCTGATCAATATTTTTTTTTACACAAAATGAAACCTTCCTAACCTTTTTATATTTTGAACTTCACTTTCTCTTTAACTTTTCGAAGTGACCATAATTAAATCTCATTGTTGGCAGATAACTACTTTTTCATTAGACTGAAAACAACTATTTTATTCTCTTTCTCTAAAATGCTATTACTTTGGTGCAAAATGACCATAGTTAGCTTGTTGTATGTTGCTTATAATGGAGTTAATATTGGTCATTTTCAGTGGATAGTTGAGATTCTTGGATATTCTGTATTCATTTTGTTTGATACAATAATCGTTGAAAGTACAGCTTTTTGCCATGTGTTTTGAATAACTACAGTAGAAAACAAATATAAATAATGATAAAATAAGGTAATTATTATTTTTACCAGCGTGAGAATCTGTGGCCCACAGATAAGGGATTTTTACCATGCCAGAAGATGCCATTGTGAACCAGAATTCCCCTGTTGGAGCGTAATTGCTAAAACAATTGCTGTTCTGTTTCTGCTATGGTAATTGATTTTAATTAATGGGGTTCTAATTATAGCATTCAGAAAAAGCTAATCTAACTTTGAAGGGCTAGAACTTCTTTAATACTCATTAATAATTATACAGTTGCACTAGTAATCAAGATTACACGGACAATGAGAAAAGACAATATTATACAACATTATATATGTTCTTAGCATTTCCTCATGCTAGTTCTAAAAAAAAATACTTACATACCTAATATTTCTATACTGTTGAAATGTTGTGTTTTATTTTCCAAAACTGTTGGTAGATGCTAGTACAAACTGTTCTTTTACTGTCAGACAGGAACAATAAAATGATTGGGTGTCACTCTAAGTGTCCAGATATCACTTTAATACCAAATGTCTTTACTGGAAATGTAAACTCATTGTATTCTGAATGAAACCTAATAATTGTACGTCTAGTTTGCACAAATGGAAATAATAAATACATAGTTAAATAAAGGGTAGATGATATAGAAAATGTCAGAAAAGAAGCACATGGTTATTTTCATATCCAGACTATAATTATTTATACTCCTTTATAGTTGGTATAGACATATGCATGTGTACAAAGCTTGCCTTCTCTAAAATGTTTTATCCGTACAGAATAGACAAGTTGGCAGTTTTCTAAAAAGTACTATAGTTAATATAATTTTCCCTCAAACAGCCATTTTAAATTATAAACTCTTGTTATGTTTCTTGCTGTTAACTCTACTCCCCTCGCTGAATTCATTGATGTACAAACACAGGCAACTGGCATATGGACAAATATTATTATTATTATTATCGTTTATTTATAACGTGCCAACATATTCCGTATCACTGTACATACGTTAAGTTCCAGACAAAGGTAAATACAAATCAACACATAGCAAAGCAAGGAGGGCCCTGTCTATGAGCCTCCAATCCAGTGTCCATGGTGATTTCCCCAAAGCACATTGCAGGATTGAAACTCCCATACTTACATCTTAAGGGTATTGTGAGTGGTAAAGGAGGAAGAGAGAGGTGATGAGTGTGTTAGGGTGGAAGGTGATACGCTTCTTTAAAGAGATGCGGTTTTAGTGAGGTTTTGAATGTTTTGAGGCAGGAGGATAATCTGGTGGAGGCAAGGAGTTCTAGAGAATAGGGGCAGCATGAGAAAAGTCCTGGAGGCGGGAGTGAGAGGAGGTGACAACAGATGTAGAAAGAAGAAGGTCATTAGCAGAACGAATAGGGCGCGTGGGGGAGTATTTGGAGATGAGAGCATAGATGGAAGCGGGAGCGCTATTGTTGAGCGCTTTGTAAGTTAGGGTCATGGTTTGAAATTTTATTCTAGAGGCTAAGGGAAGCCAGTGGAGTGATTGACAGAGAGGTGATGCCGACACTGAACGTTGTGTACGGAAGATGAGTCTAGCAGAGGCATTCATAACGGATAATGTCTTTTCTTCAGTTTTAGTGATTAGGCTAACACATTCCCCATGCATACGTTAACCTGAACAACTGCATTTCAAGACAAACACCATATATAGAGTGGGGTACAAGGAATATGGGTCCAGTGGTTAGGATTCAGTGCATTCACCACTGCGACTTGGGTTCAATCCTAGCCAGGGAACCAAGAGGTCACACTACCCTGAAGGTATGCAGGGTTGGGCCTGGTCAGTACTTGGATGGGAGACCACCTAGTAATACCAGGAGCTCTATGCTGTGGCCCACTGGAGAAGGAACTGACAATTCACTCCAGTTTCTCTGCCATAAATACCAAGTGGATCAGTACAGTATTTTACGGTTCATCAGGTCACAGAGAGTTGGACACGACTGAACATGCAAACACAAACACAAAGAATATAATTAGAATGTGAGAGTGCCACAAATCAAAAAATGCATAGACAACCTCTTATTCTTTATAAAAGAAACATGTTGTAACGGCTACCCTAGTTGGTGAGGGGTACCTGCCGTTGGAGACGTCCTTTTCTGAAGCAAGGTGCTGGGCAGTAATGAAATGTTTATTCCCATCCACGATATCCCATTGTATAATCCAGGAGTGCTGTAAAATGCGGCAGAGTAACAATACCATAAATCCCCCCCAAAGAACGAGACGATGCTACGTTTTGAAGGGTCAAGTAGAACTCTCCTTTATTAAAAACAAAAACACATTTTTAAACACTTCCCATACACAGTAGGGCAGTGACTACCTTTGGTCAACCCCTAATTACCTCTGGCCAATCAGACAGGGTTAATGCGTGGGAGCCAGGAGTCCCCTCCCCCAGGAGCTGCCCACTAGGCGTGGCTAACTGCTCATTCTCCCTCTGACGGTGGAGAGAGTAACATCACTAGTCTTACTTATTCCCCTGCTGGGAGTATGGGGAAACCCCAGGTCATCTCATTATTCAAGAGTCATTACCCCCATTGTTCATGGTGCCATCTTGTCTGCTAAAACCCTTTTGTTCGGCTATCTCTTGTGTGGTTTAGCAAATACTATTAAGTGGCAGATGGCAACTCCTGACCAAGTGTATGAGACCAAAGATATGTGACTGCATACCACACAATACAATATATTTACAGATATAATAACAACATTTTATAACCCAGAACATATCTGCAGATAGCTTAGGTCTGAGCACACATTATTACTGAATGGCGCTCAGACCACATTCATACAGTATAGCAATGTGATCATATTTTAACCAAGAATTAAATAACCATAAAACAGTGTAAAACATTGATGGGTTCCGTTACACACCTCCCCAGTGACCATAAGCCGGCATACACGGTCTGATCCCAACGGATCGGCCTGGGGATGTCCGGACAAAACGATTTGATGGTCACTTCTACAGTTTGACAACCCATCAGCATTACTGCAATTCACATTTCCTCACATTTCAAGAACAAAACAAACGCACACTTCATACAGCATTCACAGCAATAAACATTTCAAGGAGAGGGAAAATATATTTTACAAACTGGTTTCAGACAATTAAATAATGAAGCAGAAAAGCATCAGCCTTCCAAATGAACTGAAGTCCTTTAGCAAAACCATCCCAAGTTGCAGAGTACATTCCTCCCCCAGCTCGTGGTCGAGCCCCTATTGTACAGGGCCCACTGTTCTTCCCCTGTACACCCACCCAAAAAAATCCAGGATCCCATCCCAACAGTCCAGTATCCCAGTGTCCAAAAGGTGGGCCACAATCTCTGTCCCATAGAAACTCTTTTCCATATAAAACGTTCCCGCTCATCCCCTCTATCGTCGGCTAATGCTCGGTACTTTTGGAGGGTGGGGTCCTGTCTAGTTTCCCTCACAAGCTCTTCGGGGGTGTCCCACGCTATGGGTCTCTCTTTGGCGTTAATGCTAAGTGTCTGCTTGTGGCTTACCTGGGTCTCCCGACCTGTTGTAGGATTGTCCTTGGTACGGGTCTGTGAGCGGGTGGTCACGGGACAAGCAGCAGCAGTCGTGGGCAAAAAGGCTGAGGCTAGAGGGCCAATATCGTTGCCCAGCACGACCTCAGCAGGTAAATTGTCCATGATGCCTACTGTGGTCTTTCCCGACCCGACTCCCCAATCCAAGTGTACCTGGGCGGTGGGTAAGCGAAAAACAGCCCCCCCTGCGACACGGACAGCAACGGTACGATTAGATACATGTTCTGGTTTCACAAGATGTTTCTGCACCAACGTGATGGTAGCGCCAGTGTCCCTTAGGCCTTGTGCTACCTGTCCATTTACACGCACCTCCTGGCGGTGATGCTGGCGGTTATCTGGGGATGCAGCTTGTATGGGGTTTGCCTCGTACAGGATGCCCAAACACTCCTCAGGGCTCCCTTCGGTTTCCAGGCAGTGAGCAGCAGAGGTACGTGATAATGGGATCTCTGGGTTATTGGTCGGGCGCCTCCAGTTGTTATTGGCTGATCCCAAGGGGCAATAACGAGCAATGTGCCCCGGGTTGCCGCAGCGATGGCACGTCATTTTGTAAGAATCCTGGGGTTGGTGGTTAGACCCCTGAGGCCGTGGCGGTCCTGGTGGTACTGGGGCCCGAAATTCTGTGCTTGCAGCGGGCGTTGAGGTGCGTGGCTCTGCTCTAGAGGTTGGTCGTGTGGACCCTTGGCTCACCTTTCTGGACTCTGCGTATTCGTCCGCTAGCCGTGCTGCCTCGATTAATTTAGTAGGGCGAAGATCTCTCACCCAATCCTGTATGTCTGCCTCCAGATCTTGAAAGAAATGTTCCATCAGGAATAGCTGTAGTACTTCCTCTCCTGTGTTGGCATTGCACCCTCGCACCCAATGTGATGCCACCCTTTGTATCTTGCTGGCCCATTCCATGTGGGAGTCTGCATCCTTCTTTTTAGACTCCCTGAAGCGACGGCGATATGTTTCCGGGGTGACGGCATATCTGGTGAGCAGTGCAGCCTTCACCCGGCGATACTGCGCAATATCTTCGTCAGTAAGCGCCCGAAAAGCCTCATTTGCTTTTCCTGATAGCTTTCTAGCCAAAATAGTGACCCATTGGTCTGGTGGTATTTGGTGTAGTGAGCACTGCCTCTCCAAGTCAGCCAAATATCCATCTATTCCTTCTTCACTTTCCACAAACGCTTTGAAGGCAGTGAACGGTATTTTCTTTACTGTAGCAGCGGGTGGGGGAGTATGAACTGTATGTGCCAGGGGTTGTCTAGCTCTTGCCAGTTCAAGTTCGTGCCCCCTCCTATTTTGTATCTCCGTTCTCGCTTCCCGGAACAGCTGATCTATTAGCTCCACGGATGTTGCTGGGTACATGGATAATCTCCGCTGAACCAGGTTTGTAATTTCCTCCTCCTCGCTGACAGGGGTAGGTTGGTCCACGACCTCCATGGTTCGATCCATCTCGTCCAGCTCCAGTAGGTCAGCTATCAGCTCTCTCCGTGGTCGGTTGTTGGCACTCCTTCCTCTGGTTTCCAAGAGATCCTTTAGTGTGGGTCTTTTCAGTTTAGCGTACTGGGATTCCATTCAGCACTTGCGTTGGGGATGAAAAGGACCATCCCACCGCTGCCACCAATGTAACGACTACCCTAGTTGGTGAGGGGTACCTGCCGTTGGAGACGTCCTTTTCTGAAGCAAGGTGCTGGGCAGTAATGAAATGTTTATTCCCATCCACGATATCCCATTGTATAATCCAGGAGTGCTGTAAAATGCGGCAGAGTAACAATACCATAAATCCCCCCCAAAGAACGAGACGATGCTACGTTTTGAAGGGTCAAGTAGAACTCTCCTTTATTAAAAACAAAAACACATTTTTAAACACTTCCCATACACAGTAGGGCAGTGACTACCTTTGGTCAACCCCTAATTACCTCTGGCCAATCAGACAGGGTTAATGCGTGGGAGCCAGGAGTCCCCACCCCCAGGAGCTGCCCACTAGGCGTGGCTAACTGCTCATTCTCCCTCTGACAGTGGAGAGAGTAACATCACTAGTCTTACTTATTCCCCTGCTGGGAGTATGGGGAAACCCCAGGTCATCTCATTATTCAAGAGTCCTTACCCCCATTGTTCATGGTGCCATCTTGTCTGCTAAAACCCTTTTGTTCGGCTATCTCTTGTGTGGTTTAGCAAATACTATTAAGTGGCAGATGGCAACTCCTGACCAAGTGTATGAGACCAAAGATATGTGACTGCATACCACACAATACAATATATTTACAGATATAATAACAACATTTTATAACCCAGAACATATCTGCAGATAGCTTAGGTCTGATCCCACATTATTACTGAATGGCGCTCAGACCACATTCATACAGTATAGCAATGTGATCATATTTTAACCAAGAATTAAATAACCATAAAACAGTGTAAAACATTGATGGGTTCCGTTACACATGTCTAAGAAAGGAACTATTGACCTTTGGACCAGTTGTACATGAGCCTGTATGTCACAAACAAAACCGGACCAGACAAGTGGACATTGGGCAGAAATATGATAAACAGCGGCTTCACATTACTCAGCTGTCGCTAAGCCACCCTACCTGACAACCCAATCCTTGTTTTTGCTGCAGTGTTTTTAACCCAATCTCTATATTTTTGATTTTCAGTTACTGTACAGGTTATCTATTGCCTTCCCAGTTTAATTCGCAGCTCAGTAATGCAAAGAATAAAGTGTACTATAAATGCACTACCCTGGCTCTTAGAACGAACCCTATTGCTATTATTGTGTAGGTGCAATAGTCCGGGTATATCTGCTGTGATATCCACTTTTAAGATTGTAGCTTAAACTTCATGACGGCATCCTTTCCAATAGAGCCAAACCTGATGACGAGTGGTGAAAATTCCCCGAAAAAGTGTTTTACTTGTTAATACTATAAATAATGTCTGTATTTATGTTTTATTTTTCTAAAATATATTGCCTATTATAAAATCACATATTATAAATGAAACACTGCACATACTATAAATAAAACCAATACACATGTAGTCAACTTTTTTGCACATAATTCAAGCATTTTGCAATGTGCTTTATTAATAGTAGGTAAAAACTAGTAAAAATCAACATGATAGTTATAGTGCAAAGTCAAATAGATATTCAAATGAGACTTGTAAACTAAAATGAGGAAATACAATGTGCAAATTTCTGCCTTGCAATAATGCATGAAGTAGTGTGGCTGGCATGACTGTGGAATGCTGCCTGTCATTAAAGGGACACTTTAGAGTTGTTATAAAGGTCTCTCGAACAAATAGTGAAGTGGGACTTGATAAGAAAAAAAAACTTTATTAAACTTTTACTGTTTAATTTAACAATTAATTACTATTTTAATCATGTCTCCAGGCAGAATGAGCTCCTTATTTCTCCACACTTGAATGATGTATTGTGTCTGGAGTTGCAAACTTTACTTGCAGTATTATAGTGGGAGGTGACTAGAAAGTGTATTTGTGTACATTGCTAGCAGCTCATGTTACCCTACCACTACTGCCTACTACTAATTTGTGTCTGATAGAGTTGTCTTGAAAGTTTTTTTTTTATTTGGTACCTCTCCATGGGCAGCTCTGACACCAGAGCCAAAACATCATTCAGTGGGTAGAGAGATCTGTATCGTATACAGCCTGGACATCACTTTAAAAAAAAGTAATTAATTGTTTAAATGACCAGTAATAATTGAATATATGTTTTTTTTTTTTATCAAGCCCTGCCTAGCTTCTCTTAGGTGGTATTTTAATCCTGTATACCCTGACACAAAGCTAGTGAAAAAACAAAATAAATAATACAAAGATTTGAATCACATTCTTCTAAACATGTACATGTTTTTTTTTTGTTTTGTTTTTTTCTTAAGACTTCAACCTGTTTTTTCTACCTACATTGGCTGGATCATCGGGTTAAAAACATTAATGGGATTATGGAAGGGAATTTGTCTATAGAAACTGTGACTGACCTCAATCAAAGCAAAATAGTAGAGGAAAGGTTGGGCATGTGATTTACTGAAGAGTTAATATGTCTATGTAAATAAATACTGTCAATGTGAAAAGTCTAAATAGGACTACGACACACTTGTTGAACCTACAGGCATGAAGTTATAATATGTTTGTGCAGTTATAGTAGATGGTTAACAATGACACAAAGTTTAAACTATACAGTCACACTACACTAAATTATTACTACTAACTGGCCAAAAAAATAAACATATAGCAGATCATTTAGACTAGTACAGAATGTGATAACATTGACACAGGAAACAGAAATCTCATATTTACATTTATTTACATATTTACAATCTGGGACAGCACAAAATGTGAACTTGATGTCAGTTATGGCCTATAAATTCTGTTTATTCTATTATACTAGCGACTTGCCCGTCAAAAAATGACGGCAATAAAATTGTAAGGCAGGTAATGCTGTTTGCCACAGAGACTAAGTGTTTTGGTGGTCTGAGATCCTTGTGCGCTCATTGCGAGGCTGGCACTGAGCGTCTTTGGCGCTCATCGCGTGGCTCGCAATGAGCGCTTTCGGTCCTCATCGCGAGGCTCTGAATTGGTGTATTTGTTGTTATCATAGGCACTTTTGCGCTTATTGTAAGGTCCGCAGTGATCTCGTTTTGTCGCCTATTGCAAGGCTCTCCCCTGGTTTAGTTTGTATCCTATGAGCACCGTTGGCTCTCCATGTGGGTGGCGCGGTGAAGGTGTTTCTGGTTGTTTGCGATAGTGTGGTGTACATTTTTTTTTTTTGTGTATATATTTTTTTTTTATGCTAATTAATTAATTAATGAAATTATAAATTTATATACTTTACCTGTTTGTAATTAATACATGCAGCAAGGAATTTGCTGAAGAGCTAACAATCTGTTTTGATGTTCCTGCAGCATATAATGTAGATTTGCAGTGTTGTTGAGCTGAGGTGTAAGTGTCAGCAATGTGTGCAGTGTGTAGTGTAAATAGGCTTCGTGCGCGAGGGGAAGCCGTTTGTGTAGCTGGGTCCTTCCGCATTGTGTAAGTGAGTGTTGTAAAATGGCGGCGAATGTGTATGTGGTAGGTAGGTTTGTATGATGTAGAGTCCTTGCTAATGGTGTATGTTGTAGGTCGTACAGGTTTTTGTAAAAGCCGTATTTGCTTTGCAGTATTTTGTGGCTTTAGGAGTCTTGTAGCTTCGTTTTCGTTTTTTTTATTGTCGGCCATTTTTTCTCTCGCTTAGGGGATTTTCGAGTGTCCAAACTTTGTAAATTTGACTTTTTGATTTTTTTTTTGTGTGTGTAAGTCGGCAATTTTTTATTTTCTAAGTCCCGCTGCTTGTATTTGTTTGTGTAAGTCCGTAATTAGTCATTGCGTGTTTATTGGTTTTTTTTCAAAGTCCCACTTGTGTGGTTGTTTGTAACCTGTTGTGAGGCGCCATAGAGCGTCCCCCTCCGCAAATGCGGCCCCTCGCTGGGCGAGGGTCCGCATTTGCGGCCTGCAATGAGCCTGCGGCTCATTGCAGCCGATGTGGGAGCCTCCACCTCCGCAAATGCGGCCCCTTGCTTCGCGAGGGTCTGCATTTGCTGTCCGAAAGTCGTAGGGGGTCATAGGGATGAGCCTATGGCACTCATCTCCACCAGTGCAAGGAGCGCCTTTGCTGCTCCTTGCTAGCAACTGCGGGCCCTTTCTTCACGAGGGCCGCAGTTGCGGCAGGCTTGCTATGTTAGCCCGCAAGCGTGAGCAACAACCCGCATTGCTGAGAACTATATATGTTAGTTTATTAAACATACTTAATATGTGCCGTTTGACTGTGAGAGTTGTAGTGTCTAAGTGCATCCAGGCCCTCCTAAGTACACAGACACAACAGACACACAGCTCAATTTCACTGCTCCTGAACTGCATCTGGGCCCTCCTAAGGACACAGATAAGGACATACACATGCCTCACCTCCATTGCTCCTTAACTCAATCCAGGCCCTGCTAAGGACACAGACAAGGTGACCATTTCTACTTTTAAAATAGCTGCTATAATAATTTGCTATAATATTATATCAACTCAATCTGTGTTTGTAAACTTTAGTTTATTTCTCATCTGTTCGTCTAAGCGAAAGCCATTTTTTGTTTACCCGTGCTCCATCTCCTTCCCTATCTACCTCTACTCCCCATCAATCCCTTCCTATGATATAGTAATAGCTGTTTTGACAATTTCCTCTGTTGTTCCATCCTAGGATAGATACCCGCCTCACTTTGATTGTTCCTGAACTGCATCTATCTACCCTGTCCACATCCACCCATGATTTGGGTTCTTTTATAGCGTAGGTCTCTGTTCTACCACCTGCATTTTCCTCAGCTGCTACAAACATACAATCTTTAATTAACTCATTACTTTCTTCACAGACCTCATCCTTGCTCTTTTGAAACCCTGTCATCATACAATCTCACGTACAAGTAGTTGCAGCACTAAACATGGATACCTTTCTACTCTCTCCTACTAAATGGAAAGATCCTCCCAACTTTGCATACTTTCTATCCAGGCAAACTCTATACCTATCTCACTGAAACAGAATTGTCTTCTTTTCTACTCTCGCACTAACTTCTGTTCTTATCCAGGTTTCTGCCTCTCCCTCTCCCTTTAGATTGTAAACTTGAGAGTTTTCAATCTTGGAAGGTGCTTTGGGAAAGAGCACTATGTACTTAAGATTTTAAGCTTAAAGACAGGGTCCTTCACTTTTTCCAAGTGTTAATATTATGTTTCTCTTTGTACTCAAACCCTGTATAGTGATACGGAATATGTTGGCATTACAAATAAAATAAGAATATTAATATGATGTATAAAGGGGCTTAATGGGACACATTTTAATAAGAGATTGTTTTAGACAGCACAAAGAACAAATTTCCTATAGTTTAGAAAAGTTTAGATACAGTTACTACTGAGAGAAACAAATACAGTTTGTATTTTCTTTTATTTCTAAAATAATTTTACCTTCATTAGTAGTTTTACAGGACCTCCATATGGGGCTTAAGGTTAGAGGCCATGGGGCCCTTTAAAGTCCTCCATGGCAACAGGGTTCATTTTATGTGCCAGGGGGCTGCATTAGGGACCCTGTGTTGGGGTTTAATTTGTAGCTGCCACAGAGGTCCTTAAAGGATGCTTTAGCAGATCTGTCTATTATACTGTATTTGAAATTAAGAATGCATTCACCAAACTTTCTTATTGAAACCATCAAATATTGACTTTGGCCCTCAAAGCAGTCCTAAAGGGCAGAAGTCCAGGCCACATGTCAGACTACTCATTATTAGGAAAAGAACCAACCCCAAATGTAAGGCTTTGCCTGGAGTTGTGGGAGGGGCTTTTCTCCTACTTAAAACTCCACTCCATCATCCTTTTTCTCACTTCAGAGTTATTCTATCCCTCTGGCCCTCTAAGCAGGCTTAAAGGGCAGTAGCCCAGGCAACACTCAATACTACTCATTAGTTAAAGCACCAAATACAAAGTAAAAGATGAGCAAGGGGTCCACATCTGGAGTCCCCTATTAACCTTAGGGAGACTAAACCCTAAGGGTAATTTGCATAAACAAAAAAAACTAAGTCAGAGGTGCTCATCAGAGAACGAACCAACCTTAGTAGGTTAGTTCTATGGCCATGATAAGCCACTCTGAGAGCAACCTCTTTTAGCTCACTTGTGCCCTTCAAAGGAAGAAATATCCTGTAGTATATCAGTCTGGTTCCACTCAAAAGAGTGATCCAGCCTCAAAATACCAGGCAATTCTACCCTGAACAGGAGAAATAGCAAACCACAGACACATTCCGGCCTTTATGGGCCTCGTCAGTGAGGAGCAGCTAAACTCCCTAAGGCACAGTGAGCAAGGTGTCCACGTCTGGAGTCCCCTATTGCCCTTAGGGAGACTAAACCCTAAGGGTAATTTGCATAAACAAAAAAACGAAGTCAGAGGTGCTCATCAGAGAACCAACCAACCTTAGTAGGTTAGTTCTATGGCCATGATAAGCTACTCTGAGAGGAACCTCATTTAGCTCACTTGTGCCCTTCACAGGGAGAAATATCCTGAAGTATATCAGTCTGGTCCCACTCAAAAGAGTGATCCAGCCCCAAAATACCAGGCAATTCTACCCTGAAAAGAATAAACAACAAACCCCAGACACTTTGTGGCCTTTATGGGCCTCATCAGTGAGGTGCAGCTGAACTTCCTAAGGCACACTGAGCAAGTTGTCCACGTCTGGAGTCCCCTATTACCCTTAGGGAGACTAAACCCTAAGGGTAATTTGCATAAACAAAAAAAATAAGTCAGAGGTGCTCATCAGAGAACGAACCAACCTTAGTAGGTTAGTTCTATGGCCATGATAAGCCACTCTGAGAGCAACCTCTTTTAGCTCACTTTCTTCTTGTCTTTTCATCAATTTTGGAGGGAGCTCCAGTTCTTGGTAATGTCACTGTTGTGCCATATTTTCTCCACTTGATGATGACTGTCTTCCCTGTGTTCCATGGTATATCTAATGCCTTGGAAATTCTTTTGTACCCTTCTCCTGACTGATACCTTTTAACAATGAGATCCCTATGATGCTTTGGAAGCTCTCTGTGGACCATGGCTTTTGCTGTGGGATGTAACTAAGAAAATTTCAGGAAAGACCAACTAGAGCAGCTGAACTTTATTTGGGGTTAATAAGAGGCACTTTAAATGATGGCAGGTAACACGATTTGGAATGTGTTTGCTTAATTCTGAACACAGCTACATCTCCAGTTATAAGAGGGTGTGCATACTTATGCAACCATATTATTTTATTTTTATATTTTTTCTCCCCTCTACCTAAAAGATTTCAGTTTGTTTTTCAATTGAGTTGTACAGTTTATAGGTCACATTAAAGGTGGAAAAAGTTCTGAAATGATTTATCTTTGTCTCATTTTTTTACAGCACAGAAACCTGACATTTTAACAGGGGTGTGTAGACTTTTTATATCCACTGTATATATACCCTGTTAAAGGGTACCCCTGGTACACCCCTGTTAAAATGTCAGGTTTCTGTGCAGTAAAAAAATCATTTCAGAACTTTTTCCACCTTTAATGTGACCTATAAACTGTACAACTCAATTGAAAAACAAACTGAAATCCTTTAGGTGGAGGGAAGAAAAAAATAAAATAAAAATAATGTGGTATAAGTCTGCACACCCTCTTATAACTGGGGATGTAGCTGTGTTCAAAATTAGGCAAACACATTCCAAATTGTGTTAAATAGGAGTCAACATACACCTGCCATAATTTAAAGTGCCTCTGATTAACACCAAATAAAGTTCACCTGCTCTAGTTGGTCTTTCCTCAAATTTTCTTAGTCGCATCCCACAGCAAAAGCTATGGTCCACAGAGAGCTTCCAAAGCATCAGAGGGATCTCATTGTTACAAGGTATCAGTCAGGAGAAGGGTACAAGAGTATTTCCAAGGCATTAGATATACCATGGAACACAGTGAAGACAGTCATCATCAAGTGGAGAAAATATGGCACAACAGTGACATTACCAAGAACTGGAGCTCCCTCCAAAATTGATGAAAAGACGAGAAGAAAACTGGTCTGGGAGGCTACCAAGAGGCCTACAGCCTCATTAAAGGAGCTGCAGGAATATCTGGCAAGTACTGGCTGTGTGGTACATGTGACAACAATCTCCCATATTCTTCATATATCTGGGCTATGGGGTAGAGTGGCAAGACGAAAGCCTTTTCTTACGAAGAAAAACATCCAAGCCAGGCTACATTTTGCAAAAACACATCTGAAGTCTCCCAAAAGCATGTGGGAAAAGGTGTTATGGCCTGATGAAACCAAGGTTGAACTTTTTGGCCATAATTCCAAAAGATATGTTTGGCGCAAAAACACAACTGCACATCACCAAAAGAACACCATACCCACAGTGAAGCATGGTGGCGGCAGCATCATGCTTTGTGGCTGTTTTTCTTCAGCTGGAACTGGGGCCTTAGTTAAGATAGAGGGAATTATGAACAGTTCCAAATACCAATCAATATTGGCACAAAACCTTCAGGCTTCTGCTAGAAAGCTGAACATGAAGAGGAACTTCATCTTTCAGAATGACAACGACCCAAAGCATACATCCAAATCAACAAAGGAATGTCTTTACCAGAAGAAGATTAAAGTTTTGGAATGGCCCAGCCAGAGCCCAGACCTGAATCCGATTGTAAATCTGTCGGGTGATCTGAAGAGGGCTGTGCACAGGAGATGCCCTCGCAATCTGACAGATTTTGAGTGTTTTTGAGAAGAAGAGTGGGCAAATCTTGCCAAGTCAAAATGTTCCATGCTGATAGACTCATACCCAAAAAGACTGAGGGCTGTAATAAAATCAAAAGGTGCTTAAAGTATTAGTTGAAGGGTGTGCATACTTATGCAACCATATCATTTTATGTTTATATTTGTTCTTCCCCCCACCTAAAAGATTTCAGTTTGTTTTTCAATTTGGAAAAAGTTCTGAAATTATTTATCTTTGTCTCATTTTTTTACAGCACAGAAACCTGACATTTTAATAGGGGTGTGTAAACTTTTTATATACAGTGCAAATGTATTCACCCCCTTGGCATTTTTTGGTGTTTTGTTGCCTCATAACCTGGAATTAACATGGATTGTTTGAGAATTTGCATCATTTAATTTACAGAACATACCCACAACTTTGAAGACGTTTTTTTTTTTTTAAATTGTGAAGCAAACAACAAATAGGATAAAATAACAGAAAAAGTCAATGTGCATAACTATTCACCCCTCTAAAATCAATACGGATAAGTGTCTATGAACTTGCCATATCTTACCACTGGGATTTTTGCCCATTCCTTCTTGCAAAACTCCTCCAGCTCCTTCAGGTTGGATGGCTTGTGCTTGTGTACAGCAATCTTTAAGTCTGACCACATATTTTCTATTGGATTGATGTCTGGGCTTTGACAAGGCCATTCCAACATATTTAAATGTTTCCCCTTAAACCACTCAAGTGTTTCTTTAGCAGTGTGTTTGGGGTCATTGTCCTGCTGGAAGGCGAACCTCCGTCCTAGCCTCAAATCACGCACAGAATTGTACAGGTTTTGCTCAGGAATTTCCCTATATTTAGAACTATCCATCTTTCCCTCAACTCTGACCAGTTTCCCAGGCCCGGCTGCTGAAGAACATCCCCACAGCATGATGCTGCCACCACCATGTTTCACTGTGGGGATAGTGTTCTTTGGGTGATGTGATGTTTTGTGTTTGCGCCAGACACAGCGTTTTCTTTGATGGCCGAAAAGTTCAATTTTAGTCTCATCAGAGCACCTTCCTCCATACATTTTGGGAGTGTCCCACATACCATTTAACAAATTCAAAACGTACAATTTAGTTTTTTGCTGAAAGTAATGGCTTTCTTCTGGCCATTCTGCCATAAAGCCAAACTCTATGGAGCGTACGGCTTATTGTCGTCCTATGTACAGATACTCCATTCTCTGCTGTGGAAACTCTGCAGCTCCTCCAGGGTTACCTTTGGTCTCTGTGCTGCCTCTGATTAATGCCTTCCTTGCCCGGTCCGTGAGTTTTGGTGGGTGGCCGTCTCTTGGCAGGTTTGCTGTTGTGCCATGTTCTTTCCATTTGGTTATGATAGATTTGATGGTGCTCCTGGGGATCATCAAAGATTTGGATATTTTTTATAACCTAACCCTGACTGGTACTTCTCAACAACATTGTCCCTTACTTGTTTGGAGAGTTCCTTGGTCTTCATGACAGTGTTTGGTTAGTGGTGCCTCTTGCTTAGATGTTGCAGCCTCTGGGGCCTTTCAAAAAAAGGTGTGTATATGTAATGACAGATCATGTGACACTTAGATTGCACACAGGTGGACATCATTTCACTAATTATGTGACTTCTGAAGGTAATTGGTTGCACCAGAGCTTTGTATGAGCTTCATAATAAAGGGGGTGAATACATTTACACGTGCCAGTTTTCTATTTCTAAAAAATAGTTTTATGTATATATTTTTCTCATTTAACTTCACCAACTTAGACTATTGTGTTCATATAAAATTCAGATTCACAAAACATTGAACTTAAGGCTGTAATGTCACAAAATAGGTAAAAAGTCAAGGGGGTGAATACTTATGCAAGGCACTGTATATTGTATTTTTGTATCAATCTGCTTTATTGTACCACACATTTTAAATTATTTACAATTAAATGATGTATCAGGTTATTAGAATTTGATATCTTCTGTGAGAATCACCATTCTCATTATGGGTCTAACAGCAGGTATTGGTCAATAGGTAAAGCTGCCTTGCAGTTCAACTATATATATATATATATATATATATATATATATATATATATATGTATATATATATATATATATATATATATATATATATATATATATATATATATTGTGAGACGGTGCCCCAGAGGATGGTGCAAGGTACAGAGCCTTGAAGGGTTCTATACAGGAGTGACAGAGTTGAAACTCCTGAATGAGACTTAATTAGCAGGTGAAGGAGCAGTTAAAAGCCTGGAAAGGGGAGAATGGGAGGTGTCCCAATCAGCAGCAGTTAAAAGCCTCTCCTGTCATGTACTTTTGGTCATCATATATATTTCTATGTATATGCAGTTAAGTAATATTTAATGATTTATTCAATTATATGCAGCGAGCAATAGGCTGAAGAGCTAACAATCTGTTTGTATTTTGCATCTGCATAGAATATACATTGTGTTGGTGCCCTGCTTATAAAGTGTAATGCATGTTTGAACTGTGCATTCTAAATAGGCTGCGTGCGCGAGGTAAAGCCGTTGGTTTATTCTGTAAAGCGGCATTGTATAGTCATAATGTTATTAATGTGGTACGCGTCTCGTGAGCATTTTCCGGCTTTTGTAATAGTGCATCTTGTAGGTTGTTGTGTGATGTGTAAAGTGCTACGCGGATTCTGCTAATATACAGTGGTCCTTTTTCTTTTTTATTGACACATATATCCACATACAATAGTAACTTACCAAAGGAGATCCAATTCATTCACACCGTGACTGACGTGTAAAACCGCATATTGCAAAAGATTTGGGTTTGAAGACCAAGAGAGTACAACACGAGATGAGACCTAGAACCTGTTGGGATGTGATATATATAACTCATACACATGAGGTACCAACAGGTGAGGGCTGAATCTATATCTTGACCTGCACAAGGATGTGGTACACTCTCTCTTCCCTTCCCCTTTTTTTAACCTCCTGCTGGTTTAGTTGTCAATGTGACTATTTGTACCCAATGCAAATGTCTATGTTGCATTCCCTTCTCCAGGCCTGGCCTGTCAGTACTTGTAATGTTTTTGAAGCAAAAGCAAACATGCAGATCTGGAAAACATAATAAGGTTATAATTACAGCAAGAGGAATAATTTACTACTCAATACAGTAGAGTTAAGCAAGTAAAAAAACAAGACAAATATGCACAGGCACAAAAAAAGGACAGTTATCCAAACACACACACACAGTAACACCAACAACATAGCTGTCTCATATACACACATTCCCTTCACCACCCAAAGACAAACAAGACATATACAAACACACAGACATCAGTTACATAAACAAAGACATGCCAATGACAGAATAGTTACACACAGACAAATAATGTGCATGTGTGTTAATAACAATTCTATGCTTTTCTGTTTGTGTGTGCAAACCCACATATACATAGAAATGCAGGGCAGTTACTTGAACTAAAAAAGAGACTTACAAACAAACAAAGGAAAAGTACACAAAGACACAAGCCACAAACACAGGATATTTACATATACGATACATAAACACCACACAAAATTGTTACGCACATCCAAATGTCACTTGTGTATTTATCATCTCTATAGGCAAATGACCAATAAACTTTAATTTTGAAATATAAAACTTTATTCTGTAAACCTAGTTTAATTAATATAATTGTGTAAAAACACTATTTATAGCAGAATGGATTAAAGTATGAGTCTAGGAATTCCACATTAATGGGTGACATGTTGATGCACTATTGGAAATGCCTTAGCACGTATGCCTTATCGAATAACAGAGAATGGACAGATTCTCAACACATTCTCCAACTCCTCATGCTTCATTCCATGTTGCTCCTTATATCTTACTTAATGCATGACATTACTCTGCCAGTAGTTTTGATGGTATAATCTTTATCCTGCAGCACAGCTCCACCATACATTGGAATAAAAAAAAGAAAATTAAGCCTATGTTTTTCTTATGCTTAACTATGTCAATAAAGAGTGACAAAGTAATATGTTTCTGTCGCTACTCCTTTGCAGGATAATTTAATTTCCACTTTGTATTCTTTGTGTATTGATATTGTTTTTCTAGGTACAGTATCTATATGCATTGCTGCTATAGTTAGGCACGCTATGCTTTTGTAAGAACAACACCTTTTATTCTGGGACACTGCCTATCTCTGATACACTGTAGAAACAATATACTGAAACTCTGAAAACTGTAAATAGCTGAAACAAATTATTTAGAATAGAAATACAGAAAGAAACACGAGGTTACTAGCAAGGTCAATATAAAAAAGTTGTTTACTTACTGCATATTTTTATAGAGAATAGATATTCTGCATTAAACATGAGCACATTATGCTCTTTTTTTCATAAAATAGTAATGTGAGCTGCAAACAAGCATACAAAAATGGCACTATATGAGGACATTTGTTGATTGTTTAAACACATCTAGTTTTAAAAGCATGAAAATCATCTTTTTATATCAGTAATACTTGTATTATAGTGTAGTTATATACGTTCTAACTGTAATATGATAACTAACAAGCACTATGTACATTCGATTATATGTTCAAAAACAGGGCCCTCCATTCTTTAAAAGGTGTTAAGTTTGTTTTTTGCCATGTACTAAACCCCTGTACAGCGCTACGGAATATGTTGGCGCAATATAAATAAAGATAATAATAATAATAATAATAATAATATTAAGATAGTTAAATGTTTATAATTGTTATAACTCATTTTATTAGAAATACACTATTAAATGTGGAACTCTATAATTCACTTTAAATTAAGCATAGTAAAGGGACATGGAGGGTCCCTGATTTTAATATTAAAAAAACTACCTGAGTGTTTATTTGTCTGTTTAAATAAAATTGTATTATGAAGTGATTAAAACCCATGTTTTTCCTCTCTGAAACCTTCCAAGTAGTCTGTGCGGGTCCACCCCCTATAGCGCAAGTATATAGTGTTTCTATAATACTAGATATTCTGACCAGTCACAGACTGTTTCTCAGCAGCATGTTACTAAAATGCAGATGAGACACAGCCTTTCATTGGCTAATATATTTAGTATTCTAGAGATATTATATGAATGATCTACGGGGGGAGGGACCTTTGCTGGGATTGTTAGGAAGGTTTCGGTGAGTGAAAACAGAGCTTTTAAGCACTCGTCTAAATATGCAAATAAATACTTTGGGATTTTTTTGTAATATTAAAACAGGGAACCCTCATTTCTTCCAATATAGCCTTAGTAGCACCAAATAATGATAGCTTAAAATGAGAAAAAATAAAATGTTACTTAAAAACAACATATTACTTATAAAACTCCAAGATTTAAAGGTCTAAACTATATAGTATCATCATGTGACACCCTCTCATACAAACCATTTAAATATATAAATTAATTAGTACGTAGAATAAAGAAAACACTGAAAAATATCCCCAGGAATAGTGTTAATGGAGATAGCATATGTGATGTAGCAGGCAAGTAATAATACTCCCCTGTGCCAGTTGCATATGCTAATAATTGGTGTTGTATCACAATATACAGGTTGCACTACTGAAAGTATAATATTAATGTAATTTTTTTATTATAGTATAATCATCCAGTCCCCACCCATTTTAGCTACATCACCTCCGCTGCTTTGGCTCTTGCTCTCTCCAACAGGAAGTATTTTAAGTTACTCCCTTGTTTATGTACATAGACTGCAAAAGAACAAACTAATTACATGTTGACCATTAAACTGTACCTCTCTAGGCTTGGGTTAAGTGTGTCTATGTTTAAATATATTATTAATTCCAAGAACAAATCTAGATCTTTCCTTAGCATTCCCTGTAGGAATGTCATCTACTGAGGTGGGACTTTATGTTCCAGACACATGACAGTGTTTGAAATTGCACCACTGAATGCCACTGGAAAAAATCACATGCTTATGCAGACTCACTCCAATATAAATGCATTAATTAAGGGGAATTACTTAGCATCCAAGACTAAATGCCTATTTGCAACATTTATCTCCCCGTCTGCTTACCTCCACCCCTCCTACCACAACCTTTTTAGCTTAAGACATTGCTGCACTGTTTGAGCATATAAATAATTAAAATAGACAAAATAACTCCTTACATCAAACTTACATATCACTTTCCAGTTTCACAGCCTCGCTCAGCTTCTTCACTTGAAGCAAATAAGATGATGATGCTTTATTCCTCTCAGTCTCTCATCTTACAACCGGACAACTTGACCCTACTCTATTAGAACCCATTATATCCCTTCCTACTACCAAACGCCATCTCTAACCCATATCTTCAACCTCCAATTCAATCTGTCATTGATAACATCCATCCTCAAGAAGCTTGCTCTGTATCCATTGATACTCTTTAACTACTTCCCTATTTCTCTGCTTTCACTTGCTTACAAACTACTGGAACAAATTGTCTATAACCATTGTATTAACTTTCTGTTATCTAGCTCTATACTAGACCCTGTGCAATCTTTTTCTGTATGCAACACTGAAAAAATTGCAGTAGCATATCAATTCCCATATCAAAATAAAGCAAAATATTCCGTACCTTTGCTCCTGGATGTTTTTGTTGTGGTATACACCACTCATCCCTTCTCCAGAAGCTTGGCTCTCTTGGTCTCCGCAATACTATTTATTGTCTCCTCATTCCAATCTTATCTACCTAGTCAGTCCTTTAGTATCTCATACTCGAACACAACTTTATTACCATTACCACTCACTGTCGCGGCATCTCAAGGCTCCTATTTAGGTCCATTGATATCATCCATATTCTGATGATACCCACATCTACATCTCATATATTTTCCTGAATTATCTCATTCCTTACTAACCCATATCACCACCTGTCTATTTAACATCTCCTTCTGGAAGGCCTCCCACAACCTAGAAATAAACATGTTAAACTCTTAATAATCACACCCTTTGTCATATCTTCAGCACAAGACATCACCCCAACAATTAACAACTCATCCATCATGTCTGCATTCCAAGTCTGCTGCCTTGGTATTACTCTGGATCCTTCGCTTCTCTCATCCATTCACTCACTAAAACCTGACACCTTTCCAAAATCTGTTCTTTTCTCTGACAAAATACAACCAAAACCCTAATTTACTTCCTTCCTTTCAATAGACTTTTCCAACTCCAATCCATCTTAAATGTCTGTACTACATATATCTCTCAGTTTTCGTCTGCCACACTCAACCCATGGCTTCACCTGCTTCCTATATCCATTGGAATTGAGTTCAAACCCCTCACTTCATCTTTACTTAATCTCCAGGCACTCTCCTAAACTCACTCTCACTTGCTCTTTTTTCTCAGATAATCACTTCATACTGTCTTCTCAAGATTATTCTTGTGTTGCCCATAACTCTCTACCCACTCAGATTCACTCCTACTCTTCACAGCTTCAAACACTTCCTGAAGCCTACAAACGTGTTCCCTAGTATCAATTGTTCAAACAAGACAGCGAATGCCTAATCAGCATGGATCCTGCTGCCTCCCTGGACCACCCACAAGCATCTCTAATACCCTAAACCTACTTACATTGTAGGCTCTTACAAGAGCAGTGACTTCTGTATCAGTATATATACTTTGTAATTTTTGTTTTATGTATTCACTGTATGTCCTATACTTAGCACTAAAAAAATATTTTCCCCAATAAAAAAAATTTACAAATAATTTTGGAGAATTATTTATTAACTATAGAAATGTATAAAATAATATAACCAAATATTAACCCAGCCATTTAATCTTAAACTTGAATAGTGCTCTATGTTGAGGGTGTATTACTGGAGGCTCCCTGGAATGCTGTCAAACCTCATCACTAAGCATTACAGCTAACACATATTGTATGTAATGGAAAATATAGTTTTACCATGCTGGTGACAGGTCATACGAAAAAAAAGCTGAAACAAAGAAATATCCCCAGTAAGAGAAGATACGCCACTCAAAAAGCATGTGTGTCTCGAATATAGCAAGGAGATGGATAAAACCCACCAGTTTAGTAAGTGCTAAACAAAACTGATGAATGAAAATCAGAAGGCCAAATCACACTAGTAATGTGGAGAAATTCCTTTGAAAGATCTGTATATCATTAGGTACATGACTATATCTCTAATGATGCATCACACCACATGAGTTGATTAGACAATATGAGAATGAGACCACTAATGGCTCAAACACAGAAGATTAGTAATCAGAGGTTCTTAGGACAGATAGTAGATACTGTTGTTAATGCCTAATAACAGAAAATAGTATTAACAAGCTGATAAGATTGCTGTCTGGTCTGAAGGAAAACATTTTTGGAAACCAGATAAAGTAATTATTTCATAAACCCATGAAAAGTCAGCTAATCAAAGATATTGCAGCAGCTAAATTGCAGAAAAAATCATGCTATGCGGCCTCCGCTGTTGCAATGATGTAGAATTCAGGCTAAACAGCGGTCTGTGCACAAGCCTCACAATGACAATACAATGGGGAACAATTTCACATGCTTTCTATGTCATTGAGCTTTCCTGAAGCAGTAACTCGGTTATACAACGTAAATAATGTAAATTTTAGAATGAGGAACAAGTCTTGTTATCTTAGATTTGAAGTGTTCATGCCTATATGCGCAATTTAAAATTACAAATCTTACCCCAGAAGTGTGGAGCAAAATAAATTAAAATAAATACACTTTTAGATGTTACGCAATAGGAAATAAATGTTATTGTTGGTTATGGAGTCTTTTTAAGACATTACACGACTCAACTCACTGCCAAGTGTATTTTTTCATGAAGAACTGTAAGAGCTTGTTTATTATCCTTGTGCAACAGGAGTGAGCAAAGCTGTCACAGTCTCTGTTGTGCTAAGGTGGATTACTGCAGTTAGCAGCATATATAAGCAATGATATAGAAAGCGTGTTATATAGACGGTGGGCACCATATATATATATATATATATATAATTATACAGAAAGAGTATTACATGGACGTGGGGACCTGGGGGGGGGGGGGTAGGAGATCTGAATGGGGCACCTGTGGGTGGTGGGGGTAGGAGGTCAGAATGGGGGACCTGTGGGTGGTTGAAGATCAGAATGGGGGATCTTAGGGGGGATTTTAGGGGGGCCTACCCCCATCACCCACAGGTGCCCCATTCAGATCTCCAACCCCCCCATATACACTCTTTCTGTATCATTGCTTATATATATGGTGTTCCCCCCTTATTCCCGACAGTGCGCGCACATTTTGCGCAAGGATAATAAGCAAGGTCCGAACTGTATAAATGTGTTTTGAGGTGGCATATATTATAGCATTTGTATGTAAATATAATCAAGAACAGACAGCATGGGTGTATTTAGGTTTTATGCTGCTCTAGGCCACTCAGATTTTTGTGCCCCCACTCCCCACTTGCAGCTCCTCCTTTTCCTTTTTTTATATACAAATATATTGCTTTGTACTGCATTGTACCTTCTGCCACCTAAAAGTGTGCCCTGTAGGCCAAGGCAGAAGCATATCCCTGGCAGATTATTTTTCCTTAGTTGGTAAATTGTCAAATTAGGTTGAGTGAGTAGAAAAGATACAAAAACTATTTTCACTAGCTAACCTAGATGATTAGGACTGGAATGACACTTAACACGACAGGGAATGTTAATGGGTAAGCATACCAATCCTAAATCAAATTTCTCAAGTACTTACCAATGGGGAATACCAAAGCGTTTAGTTACTCACAAACTGATAATATTCACATCACCCCAGTATATCAGTTTGCTGATATCTGCAGACAAAAAAATGAATGCTTACCATTTCAGTTTTTATATTATTTACAATTAAACACTGTTAGATACTGTTATAATAAGGCTGCAGGAAGCTGGTACATGGAGGTAGTATGTTCACTAATTCAGACAACACATTTATTATACTAGTTACATAATCCACTGTAATATTTAGAATAAATAAATACAAAATGTAAAAAAAATATAAGTTTTTTTAAAGGGTTTCTTATCAGATACAGTTTTTACTGTTATTTTTACATTGTTAAATGAGAACTGTGGTAGAATATTTTCTGTATTGTTGTTGAATAATGAAATTAATTAGATTTAAGACTGCTGCGAGCAATGAAAGACGTAACTGCTATATTTCAATTGTTTAAACAGACACTTCCTGTGTCATGCCAAATCAGCAAGTTTATCTCCTGATTACCAAATGGTAGATTTCAAAGCAGCATAATTGCATAGAAAAGATAGAGACTGTATTCTTTTCTTTATTATTTTTTATATGATATATATTTCAAGTGTACACCTGGGAAATAATACATTTTACAAATATAACCACAGTGGTTCTTTAAGTTTCTATATTGGTGTGTTTCTATATTTCTATATTGGCAGTACGCACATAGATGCTAAAGAGCTGTATTTGGCTTGATACAAAATATAATGGATATTGTACGAATATGTATATATATATACAGTATATATAAATTAGATCTACTATTTTAATTATATATTACGATGTTTGAAGAGGAAAATGTATGCATAAAGTGGGTGCTATTCCAAAATAATGTGCTGACCACTTTTAATTATTTACAGTGCCTTGCAAAAGTATTCACCCCCCTGGCATTTTTCCTATTTTGTTGCCTCACAACCTGGAATTTACATGGATTGTTTGAGGATTTGCATCATTTAATTTACAGAACATGCCCACAACTTTGAAGATGTTTTTTTTTTTCATTGTGAAGCAAACAACAAATAGGACAAAATAACAGAAAAAGTCAATGTGCATAACTATTCACTCCCCTAAAGTCAATACTTTGTAGAGCCACCTTTTGCGGCAATCACAGCTCCAAGTCGCTTTGGATAAGTCTCTATGAGCTTGTCACATCTTACCACTGATATTTTTGCCCATTCCCCCTTGCAAAACTGCTCCAGCTCCTTCAAGTTGGTTTGCGCTTGTGAACAGCAATCTTTAAGTCTGACCACAGATTTTCTATTGGATTGAGGTCTGGGCTTTGACTAGGCCATTCCAACACATTTACATGTTTCCTCTTAAACCACACAAGTGTTGCTTTAGCAGTGTGTTTGGGGTCATTGTCCTAGCCTCAAATCACGCACAGAGTGGTACAGGTTTTGCCCATGAATATCCCTGTATTTAGCACCATCCAATTTTCCCTCAGCTCTGACCAGTTTCTAGGTCCCGGATGCTGAAAAACATCCCCACAGCATGAAGCTGCCACCACCATGTGTCACTGTGGGGATGGTGTTCTTTGGGTGATGTGATGTGTTGGGTTTGCTCCAGACATAGCGTTTTCTTTGATGGATAAAAAGTTCAATTTTAGTCTAATCAGACCAGAGCACCTTCCTCCATACATTTTGGGAGTCTCCCACGTGCCTTTTCACAATCTCAAAACGTGCCATTTTGTTTTTTGCTGAAAGTAATGGCTTTCTTCTGGCCACTCTGCCATAAAGCCCAACTCTATGGAGAGTACGGCTTATTGTCATCCTATGTACAGATACTCCAGTCTCTGCTGTGGATACTCTGCAGCTCCTCCAGGGTTACCTAAGGTTTCTGTGCTGCCTCTCTGATTAATGCCCTTCTTGCCCGGTCCATGAGATTTGGTGGGCGGCCATTTCTTGGCAGGTTTGCTGTTGTGCCATGTTCTTTCCATTTGGTTATGATAGATTTGATGGTGCTCATGAGGATCATCAAAGATTTGGATATTTTTTTATAACCTAACCTTGACTTGTACTTCTCAACAGCATTGTCCCTTACTTGTTTGGAGAGTTCCTTGCTATTCATGGCAGTGTTTGGTTAGTGGTGCCTCTTGCTTAGGTGTTGCAGCCTCTGGGGCCTTTAAAAAAAGGTGTGCATATGTAATTACAGATCATGTGACACTTAGATTGCACACAGATGGACATCATTTCACTAATTATGTGACTTCTGAAGGTAATTGGTTGCACCAGAGCTTTTTATGGGCTTCATAACAAAGGGGGTGAATACATACGTGCCATGACCTGCTCTTTGAGTGAGATATGAAAGGCACTCCCTACCCCTATTTACTGCAGGAATAGCTCTGTTGGGATGACTCTGGACCGAATGATGGATGCAGCCAGTACTGGTAGGGCTCTCCCAATCATTATCAGTACCCAGAGATGCTTCTGGAGATCTACAGTAAGTCTGGATCAGACATTAATGTAGCAGACTGCTAGCTTGGACAATAATTCACTCCAACACCATAATCATGATGGAAAAAATTAAGACCCTTTATTTTACATTGGACAGGTTATATGCAGTCATCATCAAAGACCTGGGGGTGGCTAACCTTGAGGACTCCCTACTGTACATATGCTGACCCATAGTAACTGGTCTCTGAGACTTCATATTAATCCTGGTCAATGGGCTAAGGGAAATCCCTGGGAACGGCCAGCCTTGTCCCCAAAGCCGGCCCCCTAGGCGTGGCTAAGGGGCTCATTTGAAGATTGACTTGCGACCTGTGTACATCTCCCAGATGGATAGTTATCCCCTCAAGTGTAGGCCAGGAAACCCTGTCAGATCTGCCCCTGAGAGGTGCCTCAATGTCTGTAAAGACCCCTTTGTTCTGACCGTTATCAATCCAGTGTGTTTACCTGGGTGATAACCTGGGAGACCAGATGGTTGACCTCCTTATGTGTCGCAATATGTACAGAGATGGCTACCCCCAGTACAATATGGCTGCTTCATTCCCCATCCCTTTATCATGGTCAGGTTAACAGATTTTACTAGCCAATGCGTAAAGGCGCACATAATCATAACCTGCTTATGTGGAATAGTACTTTATTATGGGTATGTTATGTGTCCTCTTAGCCCTATTGTCTCACCTGTTTTAGTCACTTAGTCTCAGGGTCTGTAACCCCTGTTCCCTGGTACTGAAGGGTAGACACCGGATACCACACCAATCCACTTCATGCGTAATTGTCAACTTTATTAGTGGTGATGTGGTAAGCTGCCTTTTCCCCTAATGCATAACAAAAACAGTATAACAATGGGTCTCCTAGGCCCAGAACTGTTACTCTCCTGGATATCGTTGTTTGGGGAGTATATTAGTCTCAGGAGGGCACTTGGTGCACCACCAATATGACATAGATTAACTTGGGCCACATCCATGGTAAAATGGCTGCTACTGTAATCCAGTCCCTCCTGGTAAGCACAACTAGTGGCCAACTTAAGTTATGACAATACGCACATGCCAATTTTCTGGTTTCTATTTCTAAAAAAAACTTCACCAACTTAGACTATTGTGTTCTGATCCATCACATAAAATTCAGATTAACAAAACATTGAACTTAAGGCTGTAATGTAACAAAATAGGTAAAAAGTCAAGGGGGGTGAATACTTTTGCAAGGCACTGTATATTGTGGGGACAGAGGTTGTGGGTAAAAAATTAAGGGTGATAGGTGCTACTGTGAATAAAATTACAGTGAAGCTTAGATTTGTTTTTAGAGAAAGATTTTGTTCTGATTTATTCAAATTTGTGTCAAGACTGGAAATAAACATTGCATAGTCAGCAATTGTCTCCTATTTATCAATATACTGATCTCTTCCAAGAATGGGACAGAACAAGGTGTACAGAGAGCAAACTGTTTTTCTTCTGTGTTCCTAAAATGCATAGATGGATTCCACCCTACTAGAAAGAGAGCAGCCGAGTGTTATCAAGATTGCATCTCAGCCCTGCTTCCAGCCATTCTCATACAGACGACTTATCTCAGACCTACTCAATGACCACATACGGGACAATAATCCCGTATCCGTTTTTATCAACTAGCTTGAAGTTCACCCACCTCAAAATACAGACTTAATAAAATACTCATATACTTTGATCTGTTGCAAAACAAAGCTTGTCATAAATGGGAAACAATGTATATTGTATTCTTTTATGCTATTCATTAGGCAGTAAGAAATAAAGTCTAGCATTTGTAACATAATCATCTTATTAACCAACCGCCCCTTCCCCCAGGCCCCCACCTGCCCCTTCCCCCAGGCCCCTGCGTCTCTCTGTGTCTCCACAGTCCCAGACCCTGCTATAATTTCCTAGTTATCTGACTAGGCAGAGCAGGGGCTGACCCAGGGAGGAGCCACCAAGGGGAGGAGAAACACACCGGCAGCATGAAGGTAAGGCAAGGGGGCAGTGAGGGAGAGAGACAGAGACAGACAGGAAGACAAGGGGGAATAAGGTAGGGAGACAGACAGACAAGGGGGAGTTAGGTAGGGAGACAAATGGAGTGAATGTGCGATAAAGACAGACAGACAAGGGGGAGTGAGGTAGAGAGACAAGGGGTTGGAGAGAGTGAGACAGACAGACAGGAAAGGGCGAGTGAGAGAGAGAGACAAGGGGAGTGAGAGAGAGAGACAAGGGGAGTGAGGGAGAGAGACAAGGGGAGTGAGGGAGAGACAGACAGAAAAGGGGAAGTGAGGTAGAGAGACAAGGGGAGTGAGGGAGAGAGACACAGACAGACAGACAAGGGGGAGTGAGGTAGAGAGACAAGGGGAGGGAGAGAGAGAGAGAGACAGACAGACAGAAAAGGGTGAGTGAGGTAGAGAGACAAGGTGAGTGAGGGAGAGAAAGACAGACAAGGGGGGTGGGGGTAGAGAGACAAGGGGAGTGAGGGAGAGAGACACAGACAGACAAGGGGGAATGACGGAGAGAGACAAGGGGAGTGAGAGAGAGAGAGACAGACATAGAGACAAGGGGGAGTGAGATAGAGAGACAAGGGGAGAGAGAGACAGACAGAAAAGGAGGAGTGAGGTAAGGAGACAAGGGGAATGAGATAGAGAGACAAGAGGAGTGAGGTAGAGACAGACAGACAAGGAGGAATGAGGGAGAGAGATAAGGGGAGTGAGGGAGAGACAGACATACAGACAAGGAAGAGTGGGGTAGAGAGTCAAGGGGGAGTGAGTAAGAGAGGCAAGGGGGAGTGAGGTAGAGAGGCAAGGGCAGTGAGGTAGAGCGGCAAGGGGAGTGAGGGAGAGAGAGACAGACAGACAAGGGGGAGTGAGGTAGAGAGACAAGGGGAGTGAAGGAGAGAGAAAGAGAAAAATGAGAGAGAGAGATGGGGAGGGAGAGAGAGAAAGAAAAAAGTAGAGAGAGGGAGAGAGAGAGACATGGAGAAAGGGAGGGAGACAGAAATAAGAAGGAGGGAGGGAGATGGACAGAGAGAGATAGAATGGAGAGATAGGGAAGGAGAGAGAGAGAGAGACCTGGGAAGAGAGAGGAAGGAAGAGATAGAAAGGAGAGAGAGAGGAAAAAGAGAGAAAGGACAAGGGAGAGCGAGAAGAGAGAGGGAGAAGTAGCGAGAGGGAGAGGAAGGGAGAAGGAGAGATAGAAGAGGCAGAAGGGGAAAGGGAAAATGGAAGGGATAATGAGAGAAATGGTGAAAAGAGGGAAAGGGACTGGGCAGGAATTTGTTCATATTTTTTTCAAACTATAGCCCGGCCCCCAACAGTATCTGAGGGACACTAAACTGGCCCCCTGTTTCAAAACTTCGAGGAACCCTGCACTAAGGAGTCACAGTACTTGGTAGTATATTTACTAAAAAAAAGTATTTTTTTTTACATCAGGATATAAATACCATGCTTTGGTTCTGTCATCTCAAGGCAATATTTTCAATTATTAACTGAATATTCAGACATTTGCTAATACTTTTCAGTTATTTCCAGAACTAAAATGCGATGAGATGTGTTCTAAGTATTGATTATACTTATTAGTACTCTATTTTATATTAGATATACCAATCGCCTTTATAAGTATGGAAAGTTACATAAAATGCAAATCCACTAACCTCCAACTAAACACTACTTGTTTTTGTGGAGTGGGAGAATGGGCTACACAATAGTTTCCAACTTACCCTCTGCTCATAAAACAAAGGGATAAGATGTCCTGTTATGAAAATATGGATCTTCCGCTTTCAAATGAGATGCTTCATCACCTTCTAAAGGTCAGGTTGTCCTTCTAAAATGATAATCATCTGATCATTATTAACCCACCATGGGTAGGGGTGGTAAGCTAAAAAACAAATCAATTCAAATGAGAATGCTCATGTACTAAAAGGTCTAAATTGGTCTTGGCAATCACATGCTAGCCAGCAATAATCCAGTATATATCAATATTCAAACATCTTTCAGAAATGGGTAGAAGAAGATGTACAAATAGTAACCTGTTTTAAATCTGTTATTGAGACACATCCACCCTTCTCGGAAAAAAAGCAAGATTACTTCTCCAAGACACTAATGCTTCCCATTGATGAATGACATAAGACTGACATTAGATATAGTGGAACTCATCTTTTAAATGAGAAGTCACAACAACAATCATCTCCCAGGTTTTGACCTTCTTTTTTGTTGTTGGGAGCTTTAAAAATATACTCCATGGGGGGCGTGACCTGGTGTCTGCTGGAGTCAGACGTGTCTCTGTGGAGCTCCTGCCTTAAAGCACCCATCTGGGCTTATTAATTGCCCTAAATACATAAAACTCACCTCAAAAGAGGTTGGGGGAGCAGGAGAGGTCGAAGCTTAAGCCCCGTGGCACTCCGGGGGGTGAATATCGGAGGCACAGAGGCCCACAGGCAAAGACGGAGGGAGACGGGCGCAGACAGCACTCTCACTCGCATCCCTGCTGGGAGCTGCAGGAAGGAGAAGGCTAGAGAGAGCCTTGGCGATCTGACGCTTGGGGGTCCCGATTGAGCTGAGCGGAGAGGCCAGGAAAGAGTACCCAGTCTCTAGGAGGCTCAGCAGGGGCCTGGGGAGAACAGGCGGCGGCCATCTTAGCTACTCCCGAGGAGGGAGCTCCGGACGAGGCCCAGGTGAAGGGGGTACCCCAAAGGAGTTCTAAAGGCTCCCCAGAGACGTCCGGTGGCGGCTGGTTCCGGCCGGAGGGGTGTCAGGGGCCTGAAACCAACTAGAGCTGCAGCCCAAGGTACAACAGGTCGCGGGAAAAGCCCGCGAAAACGGGTGGTGGCCATTTTAAATATCAGGCCTAGTAAAGAAGTCACAGCCTCTCTACTCCCACAACTCCTGGGTCTCTAAGGACAAGGATTAATTGCCTGGACCTGAACAGTGAGTACCCTGCTATACTACAGGAGCCTAGGCTTCTATATATGCCACATCTCCATTACAAGAGATACTCTTAGTACTACAGCTTATACAAGGCCTACAAACAGCATCAGATACACAACACCCAGGAAGCAAACACAGCTGCACAGACGAATGTGGCGACTGGCAAAGCAGTTTAGCACTACTACTCTGGGTCACGGCTGTAAGACTCTGATTAAAATTGGACAAGACCTTTACTATCTATGAACAATCTAACTACTCTAACTACCTATTGGATATTGCTGGTATGTGTAAAGAGTGAAATGCAAGCCTAGTATGGTCCGCAGGGGGAAACCTTGACAGATCATGGCTTAGCAACATATTACGCCACAACTTGTAAAACAACAAACTGGAATCCTAACCTAACAGGAGCACATTTCTGGATTGGATCTGCTTCTGGGCAGGAACTATAGCACACCTTATATTGTGAAAAGTGCACTGGAGTTCAATATGGGAAAAAGTAAAAAATCCCTCCCACTCAAGAGAATTACAGATTACTGCAAGCCTCCTGAAACTCCTAGAGAAGGGAGATCTGACCTATCAGATGAATCGGAGGGGGAGGATATCCAAAATGCATCCCAGATGGATATAAAACTCTCCAAAAGTGCAATAGCACAAATTGAAAGACTGTTCCAAGCTTACACGACTAAAACGGTGGACGCAATCAGGAAAGACATTCAAGACCTAGGTCAAAGAACCCATCAACTTGAAGAAACAGTAGATCAATTAGTGGAAGCTCACGAAAAAGATAGGAGGGAGGTACATCACAACACGTCTCGTATTGCGGCTCTAGAGGACAAATATGAGGATCTAGAGAATCGCTCGAGACGACATAACATAAGAGTGAGGGGTATACCAAGAGCGGTAATTAATCTGAAAAGATATATTATGGACTTGCTTGCTGTGATCTTACCTGAAGGGGCAATAGCAGATGTTGATATAGAAAGAGCGCACAGGGCGCTAGGAGCTACTAGAAATGTGGATACCCCCAAAGATGTAATCGTTCGACTTTCCCGACAACAGTCAAGGGATTCAATTCTAGACGCAACCAGAAAAATCTCGGATCTTAGAGGCCCAGATGATGCTCAGCTTATGGTCTTTGCAGACCTCTCTCCGATCACACTGGCCAAGAGAAGAGAAATGAAACCGGTTTTGGGAATACTCAGTCAACACGGAATCCAATACCGATGGGGCTTCCCTTTTGCCCTGATTTTTCAGTATAAGGGAAAAACTCACACGACCCACAATTTGGAGGATTGTCAAACTCTCTTACAAATGCTACATATTACTCCCGATGGCGGAGATAGAGAGCCTGAAAGCCAGGGTGCAGCTTGGAATCCTCTTCCTAAGAGACAGTGGAACACAGTTCCTCAAAAGAACAGAAACAGAACTAAGGAGACAAATACATTAGATGCCACGACAAAACCCCCAGAGAAACTCACCAAGACTCGGGGGGAGGAACTGAGGATTTGTCCAGAAATGGAAGGACTTGGATAATTTATAATTCAAAACTATAGGAAAACAAAAAAAAAGAGAAGAGAAATTGTCTGAACCTCAAGTTAAAGAGATACCGGAAACGTCCTGGTTGAGTCATGGGACTTATAACTCAGAACTCTTGTGCCCAGAGAATTTTTTTTTCAATCTTTAAAAAAAAAAAAAAAAAAAAAAAGTTGTTATTTACAGTTGTGATTTTTTGAATCTAGTTAATATGTTGCTAGTTATAATATTAGCCGAATAATTTGATGTGTTGAGGGAATTCCCCCTCTTCTTAGTTGGAGTTTCTTTACCCCAAAGAAACCTCTTACCCCTTCCTAACGGGGTGGTACTAGAGGATGGCAGGTCCATTACTCTCTCCCCTAGAAGCCAGGTTAGACGACTGGCGTAGGAAGCTATGTGTATTAAAAGCAATGTTTATAATAGTATTCCTTGATGATTGCAAAGATAATGATCTCCTTGTGAACTCCTCTAATGTTAACCTGACTCCTTATTATGTTTTTCTCCTCCAGAAGTATATGCTCGACTGTCATCACTACAATGGCTTCAAGGAGCCTTTTGTCATGGCTCAAACACCTCTTCGGTCGCCCCATCCATCCCGGCTGCAACCAAAACAAGGTAAGCAGATTAGACCAGACTATCTTAGGATACAAGACAGAAATGACTAAGGTTATTAAGGATAAGTATAGTTTTTTAACACATAATGTTAAGGGCTTTAATTCCCAATTTAAAAGAAGGAAAGCCTTCCTGTACTACCAGACAAAGAAACCGTCCGTAATATTTATGCAGGAAACGCATTTTGCAAAAAATCACATTCCTTCGTATTTAAACAAGGATTATCCCATATACCACTCCTCTACCCAACGGACCAAAAAAGCAGGAGCCACCATACTCATTCACCGCAACTTCCCCTTTCAGATAGACGCCAAAACGATAGATAAAGATGGGCATTATGTCATCTTGCAGGGAACAATACAAGAGATCAAACTAACGCTGGTATCCTTTTATGCGGATACGGTGGCACCCCATAAAAGCCTACTACATATACTGAGAAAGGTAGAATCTTATTCAGAAGGTCTGGTGGTGATAGGGGGGGACTTCAATCTTGTTCTAGAGCAAGGGCTAGATCGCTCGAGTTCCCAGGTCTCTAATAGATATTCGCAGAAACTAAAACAGATTAAAAAGGTATTAGACAGATTGGGCCTAGTGGATGCCTGGAGGGGACACCATCCCAATAGACGCGAATATACTTATTATTCTCACACGCACAGGACCTACTCAAGGATAGACACGATCTTAGTGACCTCAAAGTTTTTTGACCAGACCAGGGGATCGGAAATTTTGGTATGCCCGTGGTCGGACCACTCGGCAGTTTCCTTGGATGTGGACCTTGGTGGTGACGCTAAGACTCCATATTCCTGGAAAATAAATGAACGTATGCTGGCGGATCCGGCGCTAATGACACAGATAAGGAAAGAGATACAACAATATTTTGAACTAAATAATACCCCGGGATCAAATATAGGATGGGTGTGGATGGCCCACAAGGCCTATATCAGGGGGTCATGTATCAAGATGGCATCAGTTCTAAAAAAAAACAGTATGCGTCAGGAACAGGAAATTAATACTCAATTAAGAGATTTAGAGTTACAAAATCAAACACACCCCACCATAAGACTTCGCAACAGTATAGATGATGCTAGACTAGAACTAGATGCCTTGCTTTCGCACAGGACAGAGAGCGCCCTGAGACGGACGAGTCAGCTGTTTTACTCTAAAGCTAATAAACCAGACTCATTTCTGGCACGGAAGCTTCGGACTAAAACAGCATTTTCCCGAATTCTGAGGGTTAAAACTAAGACTGGGAGGATAACAGTGAGTCAAAGAGAAATTAAACACACATTTAGGGAGTTTTATAACTCAATTTACTCGACAAAGATAAACCCGAGCCCGGAAGCTCTCAGATCTTACCTTGATTCCTGTGATCTCCCTAAAGCCTCTGAGCAAGACCTAGAGGATCTCAATGCGGAAGTAGGTGTAGATGAGATATTAGAAACCATTAAAAGCCTGAAATCAGGGAAGTCCCCAGGGCCAGATGGCTTCACCAACTCTTATTACAAGATATTTGGGAACGTTTTAGCCCCTTATCTTAGTTGTCTATTTAACGCAATACTAAATGGGGGATCTATGCCCCCGGAACTCAATAAAGCGAACTTGGTAGTTTTCCCTAAGGAGGGGAGGGATCCCCTGGAGCCGAAAAATTACCGACCCATATCCCTTATGAATGGGGACATTAAATTATTAACTAAAATTATAGCAAATAGGATGGCAAAGTTTCTCCCAACCCTAATTCATAAAGATCAGACTGGGTTCATACAACATAGACAAACGGTGGATAATATTCGTAGGACCATGAATGTAATACACTTCGCCTCCCAAAATAAGACGCCTCTCTGTGTATTGGCGTTGGATATGGAGAAGGCATTTGACACAGTAGAGTGGCCTTATTTATATGCGGTACTAGCTAAATTCGGTATTAAAGGACATTTTATACATCTTATTAGAACACTATATAAAAATCCTACAGCTCATTTAAGATTACCTGGGTCAGGAGAGGCAATGGTAGACATCCAAAGGGGTACCAGGCAAGGGTGCCCCTTGTCCCCACTACTATTTGCATTAGCTATTGAGCCTCTGGCCCAAAAAATAAGAAGCGAGGGGGAGATCGGGGGTCTGCAGATAGGTCACCACCACCTGAAATGCTCATTATTTGCAGATGATCTTTTATGCACTTTGACGGAACCTGTAAACTCTATACCTAAATTGTTGTCTACGATAAGGGAATTCGGGGCCATGTCAGGGCTACAAATTAACGAAGAAAAAACTGAGGCCTTGGGGGTAGGGGTTCCAGGGCCTATAATAGAAACATTGAAGGCGGCATACAATTTTCAATGGCCTAAAAATTCAATCAAGTACCTTGGAATCAATCTTACCAAAAATTTAGCGGGGTTATATAAAGCTAACTTGCCACCATTAATTAGACAGCTGACGGAAGACTTGACGACCTGGTCTAAATATCAAATCTCATGGACGGGTCGTATAACATCAGTAAAAATGACAGTTCTCCCAAAAATTCTATATCTTTTTCGAACTTTACCAATCAATTTATGTATGAGGGAAATAGATCAATTCCAGAATACAATACTTAGATTTATCTGGCGTCATAAACCACCACGTATCGCGAGGAAAACAATGTTCAGGAGTAGGCAAAAAGGGGGTCTTTCTTGTCCCAACCTGAGGCTTTATTTACAAGCAGCACGACTGGCGTGCATTCCTATAACTCATTCTAGTAAACTGCAACCACTATGGACCTTTATTGAAAATTGGCAGATGAAACCCCATTCATGGGATACGGTGATCTGGGAGATAGCAAAAATAGATACGAGATACAAACATACTAACCCAATAATATATACGATCCTTAAGACCTGGGATAGGCTTAAAAACTCGAGCAACTTGGTTTCACCCCTATCGCCACTGATGTCCTTAACATCCTTCCCTGAGTTTGGGGCCACTTTTAGCTCAAATTCTAGAATATGGTGGCAGACCAGCCCTTTAATGAGAATAGGAGAATGGTTTTCCACGGAGGCCCTGTTAACGCACACCTCTATCATATCCAGATTTCAAATTCCGGAGAGGGAATTGTGGAACTACCGGAAGTTTAGACATTGGATCTCTTCGTTAACCCATAGGTATGGGAACCCTAAACATACAAGTTGGTCATCTATATGCGCAAAGATTCCCTCAATGAAAGGCACTTTAGGTTACATATACTCTTACTTGATGGAGTTTCAGAATACACAAAAAACTAAATTTATGGTAAAGTGGGAGCAGGACCTAGGAAGGGAATTAGATCCCATAACCTGGAAAAGAATCTGTACTAATCTGACAAGAGGCTCATATACATACAGTTTACTTGAGACCTCTATTAAGGTACTACACAGAACCTATTACACTCCCCAACGGATGGCAAAATTTGACAAAAATATAAATGGAGAATGTTTTAGGGGATGCAAAACAGAAGGGAATTTTTTACATATCTGGTGGACATGCCCCATAACACAAAAGCTATGGGGAGAACTTTCTGACTTGTTTACACAAATCACAAAAAGTAACATGAGACCCGAAATTGAAACATGCCTGCTAGGATTGAGAAATAACGATCTATCTAGAGAGCAGAATGAACTTTGGCAATTCTGGACCTTGGCCACTAAAAATTGCATAGCCAAAAACTGGAAAACTTCCACACTATCAATTAAAGAAATTATAACAAAAATAAATTATATAATGATAAATGAGAGAATAGCCAACTCACTACAGAACACAATGCCTCAGTTTACTAGCACGTGGTCTCCCTGGTTGATGTCCAAATATAGTATACAGATCTAGGTTGGGATAGGATGGGTCAATTCGGGAAGTCGGTGGATGGTGGCGGCTGGAGAGGACGGGTGTTTCACATCTGGATGGAAGCTTTTGGAGTGATGATGAGGGAGCTCACAGGTACTGAATATTCTATATATGTTAACACAAGTAAGCATTAGCGGAGGAAGCTTAATGTTGGATAGATATTCTTGTAAAATGGATGTAAGTAAGCATACTTCAGAATGCAGGATGATAATAAAAAAAAAAAAGATAGGACGTCCTTTTTCATCATGGAATAGAAAGTCGTATGGAATTCGGATAATAGATGGTCCATATCAATATGGTGGGGGCACTAGGAGCCTATAGTTCATGTTTATCCTTATATGCTCTATTTATACCATTTTGCTGAAAATTTTAGATATTCGCTAGACCATGTTTGCATAGCAGGTTACGGAGGACAGGATGTCTAGACTTTTGTGTATTTTTGATCTGTTCTTCACTCTTTTTTCTGCTTATGTTTTATTGCTGTATGAGAGACTTTTCTATGCTATGCTAAATTGTTATATGAAAATGACTTGTCCTAAATAAAATATTAATTATTTAAAAAAAAAAAATATACTCCATTATAATCCATTTTAAACCTTTAATCACAAATGGCAAACTTCACTCATCTGTGTATAGGAATCCTACAGACAGTTGTAGTTACCTACACAGCTCCAGCTCCCATCCCTCACATACTAAAAAAAGTGTTAATTTATAGCCAAACCCTGGGGACCGCGACAAACATTTAAAAACGATGACTCCTTCAGGCAAAAGGGTTGCAAACCTAATGTATTTACACAGAAAGTAACCTCTGCCATTAAAACCCCCCTGTGAACACCTGTTGCAATACAAAACGAAAGTAAATACTTCCTGTACACCTCTGGTAACAATGTACCATCCGGTTCTAAAAGGAATATGCAAAATATTTAAGGATCTATAACCTCAACTAACAGAGGACGCAGAACTAAAACATATATTCCCCAAACCTCCCATTCTCGCATTCAGACAACCACCAAATCTGAGACAAACATTGGTGAATAGACGATTGGCAAATGAACAGCACAACAGAGGGAATGGCACCAAACCCTGAAATAAAAATTGCTGCAAATTATGTCAGCACATCTGCAAAGAGGACACAGCCATGCATAACAATAAGAGCTATAACATCAGAGGCGCATATTCATGCACATCATCCAATGTAGTCTACATGATACAATGTACTGTATGTGAAAGGGGATGCTACATTGGAAAAAAACAGAAACTACAGTGCCTTGCAAAAGTATTCACCCCTTTGGCATTTTTTGTTGCCTCACAATCTGGAATTAACATTGATTGTTTGAGGATTTGCATCATTTTATTTACAGAACATGTCCACAACTTTGAAGATGTTTTTTTTTTTTTATTGTGAAGCAAACAACAAATAGGACAAAATAACAGAAAAATCAATGTGCATAACTATTCACCCTTAAAGTCAATACTTTGTAGAGCCACCTTTTGTGGCAATTACAACTCCAAGTCGCTTTGGATAAGTCTCTATGAGCTTGCCACATCTTACCACTGGGATCCTGCTTGTGAACTGCAATCTTTAAGTCTGACCACAGATTTTCTATTGGATTGAGGTGTGGGCTTTGACTAGGCCATTCCAAAACATTTACATGTTTCCGCTTAAACTCAAGTGTTGCTTTAAGCAGTGTGTTTGGGGTCATTGTCCTGCTGGAAGGTAAACCTCCGTCCTAGACTCAAATCACGCACAGAGTGGTACAAGTTTTGCTCAAGAATATCCCTGTATTTAGCACCATCCATCTTTCCCTCAACTCTGACCAGTTTCCCAGCCCCGGCTGCTGAAAAACATCTCCACAGCATGATGCTGCCACCACCATGTTTCACTGTGGGCATGGTGTTCTTTGTGTTATGTGATGTGTTGGGTTTGCGCCAGACATAGCGTTTTCTTTGATGGATAACAAGTTAAATTTTAGTCTTATCAGACCAGAGCACCTTCCTCCATACATTTTGGGAGTCTCCCACATGCCTTTTCACAAACTCAAAACGTTCTATTTTGTTTTTTGCTGAAAGTAATGGCTTTCTTCTGGCCACTCTGCCATAAAGACCAACTCTATGAAGCTTACGGCTTATTGTCATCCTATGTACAGATACTCCAGTCTCTGCTGTGGAACTCTGCAGCTCCTCTAGGGTTAACTTAGGTCTCTGTGTTGCCTCTCTTATTAATACCTTCCTTGCCCGGTCCGTGAGTTTTGGTGGGCGCCGTCTCTTGGCAGGTTTGCTGTTGTGCCATGTTCTTTCCATTTGGTTATGATAGATTTGCTGGTGCTCCTTGGGATCATCAAAGATTTGGATATTTTTTTATAACCTAACCTTAACTTGTACTTCTCAACAGCATTGTCCCTTACTTGTTTGGTGAGTTCCTGGTCTTCAGGCCAGTGTTTGGTTAGTGGCGCCTCTTGCTTAGTTAGGTGTTGCAACCTCTGGGGCCTTTCAAAAAAGGTGTGTATATGTAATGACAGATCATGTGACACTTAGATTGCACACAGGTGGACATCATTTCACTAATTATGGGACTTCTGACGGTAATTGGTTGCACCAGAGCTTTTTATGGGCTTCATAACAAAGGGGGTGAATACATATGCACATGCCAATTTTCTGTTTTCTATTAAAATAAAATAGTTTTATGTATATATTTTTCTCATTTCACTTCACCAACTTAGACTATTGTGTTCTGATCCATCACATACTATTCAGATTAACAAAAAATTTAACTTAAGGCTGTAATGTATAAAAATAGGTAAAAAGTCAAGGGGGTGAATAATTTTGCAAGGCACTGTACATTTACGGATGAATCTACACAGAAGCTGCATCAAAAAGTACAATGAGGACAGTTACTGTACTCCAGTTCAACACCACTTTTTCACTTTTTGCTAAATAACCACTCCATACAAACCCTGAAAATAAAAATACTCAGGTGGTCATTTTAAAAACACACAAGAAAGAAAGGCCTTTGACATGAAAATGATAACACACTTTAATACGAAAAACACAGGTCTTAATGTTAACATGGAATTCCTGTTGCATTATCTAGAATTCATGTAATCTTACATTGCGGATATGTTTTGTATTTTTCCGGGTTGATTTTTTTTTTTTTGCTTTCTCTGTTTGTTTGTCTAGTTTATTTCTTAACTATCCCTGTGTCTCCTTACAGTTTTATGGTACCTCATACTCTCAAGATGTACAAATATTTATTACCCTGTTTATTTACTTTTGACCTACACCAATACAGACCTGTGCACAGCCCACTGAACTGAACAATTTATTTTTGTTTTTTTATTTATTTGTGTTTTAATGTGAATATATCAGAAATGCTTCGGACTTGAAAAAGAGAGGCACGCTCTCGAAAGCTAGTCAGGAAAACTATGAATATGTTTGTCCAATAAAAAAGGTATCACTATATCCTGCAATACTCTGATTATTCATCTCCATTACAATAACCTTTTTGAGGTGAATTCAGCATGAACATTTTGCTAGGTCAATAGCATATACCATTATAAAATAATTATACATATCCTAATTTAATACACAAACCATTATCTTTATAAATCATTTTACATAGACTTAAAAATAATATGAGGCATATGATCTTTATTTCATTTAATGAATATTTTTTGCTGCCGAATTGCCTTTGAAAATTGTGAAATATTTAAATGAAGGCCACTTCAATTTGATTTAAAATCATCTATCTATTTGTTTAATCAATTGTTATACAAATGTGTACCTTTTAAAAAATAATTATAAATAATCTATATAATAGAATTATATATTTTATTTAGCTCATTAATAAAATTCATGTTATTTTTTTAAAGCAATATTCATTATTAAACCTAATCTCAAACTTTCGCTTAGCCGTCTCCATTTACGTTTTCTGCTTCTACATCTTATAAGGCAGTGGCGAATGGTAACTTTCCAACTCGGTGGGGCGGAAAACAGAGACCTGGACCCTCCCCTTACACTGACTCCTCCCAACAGTATAAACCCCTCCCCTTCACAACATGTTACCACAACATGTATAGACCCTGCCTAGTGTCTCCACCCACAAAAGTCATCCCATAGAGAAAAACAGTGATAGAGAAAGGGAGGGAGGGTAGTGAGAGAGGGATAGAGAGAGAGAGAGGAAGAGATAGAGAGAGAAAGGAAGAGATAGAGAGAGGAAGGGATAGATAGAGAGGAAGGGATAAAGAGAGAGGGAGATAGAAAGTTAAGAGAGATATATTATATGCCTCTTCTTCTATCCCTCTTTCTCCCTCTCTATCCATCTCTCCGTCTACCCATCTCCCCCCCCCCCCCCCATCTCCATATTTCTCTATCCCTCTGAGCCTAGGTCAGGTATTTTATGACTGAGCCAATAATGATACAAGCAGATACTATGATAGCAGCAAATATATTGAGAAAGAGTAAAACTGCACAAATAAACCATTTGTTAAATGAGCAAATAGATTAATTAAATAAACAGATACTAAACAACACGTGGAAGGAACATCTTGCACCTACAGAAGGACAGGGTGATTCACCAACAACAGACCAGAACAAGAAAGTTGCACCCCAAGTTGGTTCTGCATGATTCAGCACTGTTTTGTTTCTCCCTCCATTTTAAACATTATTATCTTTATAAAATACATTTGAATAAATCGATGTGTTTGTAAAAAATATTTTAAAAAAATATTTATTCAGTTTATAGGCTGCCTTTACATAATTAATATTAAGTTGCAAAAAATGTATTTGAGTAACATATATTTCTAATTCTGCTCCTTCACACACACACACACACACATATATATATATATATATATATATATATATACACACACACGCACATATATATACACACACACATATATATATATATATATACTGTATATATATATAAATATATATATATATATATATACACACACACACATATATATCTTACAAATACAACAAGAGATCTCCCCCAAAAGTAAGTATAACCTCTCCTTATAAATACATATGGACATAGAGACCAATATACAGGACCCCTTCTGGATCGCTACCTTGTCATGGTGAAGGGGCTTGTTACCTCAATGAAGCTGTGAGCTACATCATGAAGGGTCACCCAAGATGGGCAGGTCATTTTAGAGAGGTCAGACAAAATTCAGTCCACTGGAGTAGGAACTGACAACCCACTCCAGTATCTTTGCCATGAAACCCATATGGATAAGCAAAACTAGAAACACAGACAGAGGTACCTGGTGTGCTGCATCCATGTGGTCACTGAAAGTCAGACACGACTGAAGGACAGAAAAACAACAGCAAGTCACAGAGAGGGATATGGACTCACCTGAGCTCTGCAGCTGCTTCGGTCTGGTATAGGCTAGGGTGGTGACAGACAGGACACAAGCTTGATGTGTGGAGCAGGGTAGTCATAATCAATAAGACCACCAGAGTATTGAAGCTGAAAACTGAAGCTCTACACGCAGCTCCCTCTATCGACATGCACTGTGCGCTGGGAGCTGTTTTATTTTCAATAAACTTTATTGAGATTGCACCAATGTATTCACTTCTGGGGGGACTGTGAGAGGTGCAGTCCCTGTAGCATACAGGACTTTTCCCTCCCGGCCATTCTGATTGGGTGATGCTGCGTTTGACAGACAGGCTCAGGTCTATCTGTTAAAGCACAGTCTGGGCATAGACAGCATTGTGACTGTTTTTTTTTGTTTTTTTATTCTCACATGTACCCTGATCTATATTGCTAGGCAAGTCACCAGTGACAGCAGCAGCTATTAAAAAAATAAAAATAGAGGCTATCTTGAGTCTAGACGGGAACAGGAGTGCTCTTCATTGGCTTGAAATTTGCTATGTTAAAGTGATTTTCTTTGGCAACTGCTAGATTATGTGCTCTGGCTAGGAAACAGCCAATGAAGAGCAATGTATAAACAAAAACTGGCCTCTGTCTGTACAGACCATTGTGAATCACTTTTAGACCTCCCTTCCAGCCTTACATATTCCAACCCAACCCCTTAATGGCCTTATGGGGGTGGAGGTGAGTAGCTCATTTGGGTGCTGAGATATTAATATTTAAAAGTAATGCAATGTACTATATTAATTTGAATATAATATGCAGAGTCTCTCCTCTGCCTTTTTTATAACAATTATGAACAGATTTTGTGCAAAAATAAATGCTTCAGATTTGATTTTTCCAACTAGTGTTATTAAAACAAAAAGTCACTGCCAATGCCAAAAGAGAAATTAACTGTGTGTTGAAATATCAGAAAAGGCAGAATTTCCTCAAGATGGTTTGTGGCCCCATATCCTGGAGCTTGTTTTTATTAAAGGCTGATCTGAACAAAAGCCAATGGATTACAGTATGTTATGTCATGTGTTTTTGGGAAAGTGAGCTACAACACATATCAGAAAGGAAAAGAGCCATTAACCTTTAGGATAGTAGTGGAAAGTCTGTGTTTTTTTTTGTTTGTTTTTTTGATAAAAAAGATTTATTTTCTAAAATATGCATATTACAAAAAGTTTATATAAATGTTTTTTTTACACCATCTTATTAGTAACTAGCGAATTGCCCATCAAAAAATGACGGCAATGAAATTGTAAGTGAGCTAATGCTGTTTGGTGTATAATAATCAAATAAATAATACATTAATATACTTTACCTATTTTCAAGTAATATATGCAGGAAGCATTGTGTTGAAGAGCTGGCAATCTGTTTTGATGTTATTGTTCTAAAATGGTGGCTAATGTGTGGTATGCAGCTGTGGCGCAATATCCGTAGCTGTTTTGTGGTGTTTTGCATGTTTCTAGTGGTGTTTTGCGTGTGTATAGTCCTGTAGCCTCGTTTTCATTTTGTTCGGCGGCCATTTTTTCTCTCGCTTAGGAGATTTTCAGGTGTTTAAACTCCGAAATTTGGACTTAAATCGAGGTGTAACTTTACTTGCAGAGGTCCTGGGTGCACCACCTTGCTGTGGGTAAGCTTTTTATATGTTTGCTGTGTGTATTTATTGTGTTTGTAATGGGTTTGGGGTTGCGCGGGTTGCGTCCTTGTTTTCGAATCTCGTAGGTGTTTTTCGGCAATTCCGTAGGTGTTTGGTGGTGTTTTGCGTCTTTAGACTGCTGTAGCCTCGTTTTAGTTTGTTTCGGCGGCCATTTTTTCTCTTGCTTAGAGAATTTTTTAGTGTTTAAACTCTTTTATTTTGAGTTAAATTGAGGTGTAACTTTTTTTTGAGGTCCTGGATGCCCCCTCTTGCTGTAGGTAAGCTTTTTATGTATGTGTTGTGTGTATTTATTGTGTTTTTCATTTTTTCATGTCCGCGGGTTGCGGCCGATTTTTGCGAGGTCGTAATGTCTCTAGTACTTTTTTGCGAGGGTCGCAGTTGCTGGCAAGGAGTGCCTTCGGCGTTCCTTGCCAGCAACTGCGGCCCTCACGAATGCGGCCCGTTATGCGAGCCCGCAAGAGTGAGCAACGCTCGCATGCTCACAACTATATATGTGACTAGCGAATTGCCCGTCAAAAAATGACGGCAATGAAATTGTAAGGTAGCTAATGCTGTTTGGTGTATAATAATGAAATATGTAATACATTACTAAATGAATATACTTTATCTATTTTGAAGCATTGTGTTGAAGAGCTGGCAATCAGTTTTGATGTTGCTGGAGCATTAGTGGTGTGAAGCTGCTGTGTAAGCATGCTGAATGTGTGCACTGTGTGGTATGAATATCCGTAGGTCGTTTGTGGCGTTTTGCGAGTTTCTTGTGGTGTTTTGCGAGTTTAGAGTGCTGTAGCCTCGTTTTCGTTTTGTTCGGCGGCCATTTTTTCTCTCGCTTACAGTTTTTTTTAGTCTCTAAACTATTTTATTTCGAGTAAAATGAAGGTCTAAGTTGCATTTTTGAGGTCCTGGGTGCTCCCTCTTGGTGTAGGTAAGGTTTTTATGTATGTGCTGTGTGTATGTATTGTGTTTTACATTTTGTAATGTTCGCGAGTTGCGTCCGAGTGTTGCGAGGCCGTAATGTGTGTGAACGTGTGTCGTATGTTGTTTGCGAGTGTCGTAATGTGTGTGTCGTGCTCTTTGGGTTGCGATGTGAACTTTGCGAGGGTCGCAGTTGCTGGCATGGAGCGCCTTCGGCGCTCCATGCCAGCAACTGCGGCCCTCGCTTTGCGAGGTCCTCAGGTGCTGGCATGGAGCGCCTACGACGCTCCATGCCAGCAACTGAGACCCTCGCCCAGTGCCCTCGCTTCGCAAAGCCCACGACTCGCGTAGCGAGGCCCGCGGGCTCGCTACGCGAGCCCGCAGCGTTAGCAACAACTCATACGCTCACAACTATATATGTGATGGTTGTACAATATCAAATGCTTTCCAGCCACAAGGACATTTCAGTAATAAGCAGTAGCATAAATAAAACATTTGTATACACTTTAATTTAAATTATCTTTAGCGACATATAACATTAAGGTCAAGAACACAATAGAAAAAAAAAATAATTGTAATAAAACTATGTCTGTCTCAGCATAATTTAAGGGCCTTTTACCTCACTGTAAGTGTTCTTCATGGTGTAAAAAAGCACAAAATTGTATTAAAATGATCTATTTTTTTTATAATTACACTAATAACACTACAAAAAAAATTAAAAGTTTTAAGTCTGTCTACTGCCTGCCTACTCCCTGTTGCAGGAGTGAAAACAGATGCTGTGTCGCAAAGTTTCTCCCTGAACTCAGGAATGCAGTGCAAAGTTAACCTATAGCTGACTGGTTTAGGTGATTCCAGCATCCCATGCATGCACAGTTTAATTTGTTGAGGGGTATCTTATGTTTTCCTTTTGCTCACTACACAGAGCTGTAATGTGTGTTGATTTCTCAGGGAAAAATGCACCTCTTTCCAAGATTTGAAAAGTATTTCAACATGCTTTTAGGAGATCTTTACTTTGATGTGATCCAAATTGGGCTGAAATAAGTGCCGCGTTAAGCAGGAAAGGAGTCAAATATTTAACAACCTCCTTAAATTGCGATTCAGTAAATGTAAAAGGGCTCTATTTAAGCACACAGCATATTTTATTTACAGAAGTTTTTAGTTAGTGAAGTCCTTGCTTTTGGATAGAAGTTCACTAACTGAAAACTTCTGTAAAAAAAATATGCTGTGTGCTTAAATAGAGCCCTTTTAAAGTTACTGAATTTAATAAGGCTGTTAGTTCTTAATTAGAAAAATAACTGATGCCTCTGCAGGACCCTGGTAAATTGGTGGAAGTTGTGTGTGTGAGAGGGTATTTCTGGAGAGCTCCGGTTCTATGCTTTGATGCAAGGGATCTGCTTCTGGGCCAGTGAAAGGGGTGTGGTGTCAATTTCAGTCTTATCCAATTATCTTTAAAACAACTCTCCTTTTCACTGCCAAAACACACAATGCAACCTCATGATTAAGTTCTTAGTATGTGATGTAGCAAACACAAAACAGATACCTGCACTTATAAAAGCCTTCAAAGATTCAGATTTAAAACCAAAAAAGTGCTTTGTTCATTTCTTACACAGCTGCTAATATTGTTAGTTAAATACATACTTGACAAACAAGTGTCTTTTTTTCTTGAACTGCAATACAAGCTGATACACATATCAAATCTAGCTGTAAAAGTATTAGAAAAACTAGAAATATACAATAGACAGATCAGATTTCATTAGGACATTTTAAAACAAGGTATATTAAAATATTATAATTAAAATATTATAAAGAATTACACTGGACCTTCAACTGGCACATTACTTACGATATTCTATATTTTAGTCCTCAGTTTTGAAGGTTGCATTAGACCAATTTAAAATGTGTTCATGCAAATATGAAATAAATGTGATTATTATAAAATATCACAAAATGCCTCATGCTGCCCACATAACTAAATGTATTATAAAACATAACTGAGATATCAGTCACATAACATGGCCATGCCATGCTCAGCTTATCACTACATCAGTGTACCCCAATGCGGACATTTCATATTATTATTTACTGCATATCTGCCTTGTGATTTGATCAGGTATGGATAGGCTTTAGATACTTTTTAAAAGCTTGTTGCCTCCGCATCTTCGAGCACAGCCCTGTCTCTCTAAAATAGGTTATAATCCTCCAAATGAATTGTACATGAGAATACTTCCACCATGTTTCAGTAATGCCTATCAAATCATATTTTCATTCACTGTTAAAGGCATATTTAAGTTTGCTGGATTATGAATGCATCTGATAGTAGTAGTGTATGCAAACATTTTTTACATGAAAAAATCCCGAAATAAACATTTCAACCTACATTGAAATTAGCAATATCTCTTGTAATTTCTGACAGTTGAACATTAGGGTTAACACCCCCCAAACCTAGGCTCCAGCATTGATTTGTTTTGGACAATCAGGTTATCTGAAACTTTTTAATTAATGATGAGTTCATGTTTGTGGTGCAAAGCAGCCTGGGATATTTAGTGTATCACTGGTATCTGCTATATGTTGCTTATATACAGACAGGCAGCTGCAAGGAGATTGGCTGAGAAAGCAAAATTAGGTAAATAGTGTGGGTTTTTTACTCACCTGATGCTGCATGCTGATTGGGGGGGGGGGGGGGGTCAGATGCCCCCTCATTAGAGGGATTTTTAGATATTTATAAAAATAAGATGTGCTGCATATGCATCAGTTGATTTTTGCCTATAGAGTGCAGAAATCTATTAATCCATGAAACTTTCAAGCATACACTTTAGATTGCAGGTTTGAAGTACCTTCCTCTATATTTGATTTTTTTTATCATGACCTCTCTATTGTCTCTACTAACCTTTCCCTCTTCGGCCCCATGAATAGTTAACTCAAAGTTTTGAAATATATATACATTTTTTCAATGTGCAGCGGCTCTTTAAAACAAATGATATTGTCAGTACTAAGTAGAAATATAATACACTATATAAATTGTGATTTAGATAAGCAACCAGATAATATGCTTATTTCCATTACCTTCAATATAAACATAGTCACTGAACAAACCGGTAAAAAGTATACTCTCTGGAAGTGGTTCAAAATTATTATGCAGCACAGCCTATCTTGTACAGTATGTATCAAGCCTCTAGCAAAATGCTGTCACGTTGCCTAATACATGTAATAAACAAACATAAATCACATGTATCACATTTGCATGTTCTTTTTGTATTTACAAATCACACATATTGTGATAGAACTCTCTGCTCTCTTCTTGCTTGTAAAGGGAGAGTTAGAGAGACACACAACCCTACTAATAGAAGGTGTACAATGCATGATGTAAGTGCAAACCCGCAACTAGGACCAAAATAAATAAATACAAAATGTAATTGCTGCTTTAACACATTGTTCCCAAAAATGATAATTGGAAAACCTTGACATCTGTTTCACCCTTCTTTTAAAATTTCTAATATATTAATAGCCTTTGGTCATACAGCCTCTTGAAATTGATATAGTGTTCAGGGGAGTTGCACAAATAGGGATACTGGTTGTATTGGGGCCACTAATTGCCATACATCTAGTCACACTATTTTAGTTTCCTGCAGCACTGTTGCATTTTTTGCCTATTTGAAACTATCTGATATAACTTATACACTGCCTTCTCTCTTCATCAATACTATTTCGCATATACTCTACAATAGGCCCCTATGTGCATAGTTTGGAATGTTTAATATTTAAATTTATATCCCACATACTTGACTTTTCCTTTAGTTTATTTAAAAAAAAGCATTACTCATGAATTAACTAGTGCTGGAGCTACTGCCAGTGCAGCAGGTGCAAAGCATCAGGGGCCACAGTAGAGCAGGTGCCCTCTGCTATCTGCACTCCTCTTAATTTGTTAGAGGAGGGCAGATAGTTATTTTTTATAGAAAGGAGTCTAATCCTCCTATGTGTGATCTAACCAACAACATATCTTTTGGACTTTTTATCAACCCCTGTGAGGTATATCGAGATATGCAAGTGGCCCTCCAATTATTTTGCACCGGACCCTAATTTCACTAGTTCCTCCACTGGATTTAGCCCTTCACAGATTTATTTCAAATTAGGAATTAGTATTTACACAGACATCATTATGTAAAGCTCCCTCAATTATGAACTTTATGGGTCATGGATTTTGTATTTTTTTTTATACATAATTCGTTTTAATGGCCTTATACTTTTTTGATAAATCTGTGAAGCACTTGAAACACAAATTAAATAAAATATAAACTTTCGTGGCCAGAAAAAACATAACGTATATCTATATAAATAACAATATAACTATGTAACCCCAATATCAGTTTAGTTGTGATTTCTTGTATTACTAATCTTTTTTCATTTTGCTAGCCATAGTGTTTACATTTGCATGGTTTAAAGCACTTTATTTGAAATTCCTCTTACAGCATGCAAAAATGGCAGACGTGTATACATTACTAAAGATTGTAGTCTTCAGAATTAAAAACATATTTGCTTCCCATCCAAGAGGCAAATGACTGTTTTCCTAGAATTTAATTTCAGTGTATTAAGCATTTTGGCAAAGCTCAAGGGAAAAAGTCAAGAACAAAACAGTCTCAAGGTGCATCATGTGCCCAAGATTATTGGAAGGGAGCCATCAACCTACATCAAAGACAGACTGTCAAAGGTAGAGAATGTTTTCAAGCAGCATCTCGACAGGGCTGATAATCTGTCTGAGAATGAGAGAGCAGAGTATTGTCTACTTGAGCAAAGGAATACTCAGTGAAGATTAGAAGCACTGCCAAGTGCTCCACTAATAGAGCTCAGTACTTCTTTGACTGGGTCTAGTTCTGAGTTAGGCAAATACAGCCAGAGTTTTAACACTTAGATGCGGAATATAATGACTATAGATGAACTAGCATTATTTATTAACTTCTCCTTTATCATATGATGCAGATCTTTAATGGTACATCTGCTACCGATAATATTATTTTAGATTATGTCCACTTATTTGTCATATTTATTGCATTCTGTTTTGAAGACCTTTACATGATAATGTGCACTATATTTACTCAGTTTAAAATAACTAAATACAGCCTTTAATTGTAACTGTTATATTCAAATTTGCTTTAATGATGACAGACATTTTGTTCATAAAAGGTTAATCTATATCTATCTATCTATATCTATATATATATACTAGCGACTTGCCCGTCAAAAATGACCGCAATAAAAACTGAAGCCTGGCAATGCTGTTTGCCACACAATGTAAGCCTCTCCCCCTCTACTTTACTGGCCTTGTTATGAGCGCCTTTGGCGCTCATCACAGGCCTTGCAATGAGCCCCTTTGGAGCTCATTGCGAGTCTCTCCCTCTGTCTACTTCCTCTCTCGTGTCTTATTTCCCCCCTCCTCTCCCTCCCTTGTGTCTCCTTCCACCTCGTCTACCTCCTTTGTATCTCCTGCCCCCCTGTGTTTTTACCTCCCTCTCGTGTCTCTAAACCCCTCCCCTGTGTCTCTTTCCCCCTTCTCCCTCCTGTGCATCTCTCACCCCCCTGTGTCTCCCCCAACCCTCCCCTGTGTCTCCCCCAACCCTCCCCTGTGTCTGTTCCCCCCTGGCCTGTGTCTCTTTCCCCCTCAGCCCTGTGTCTGTTACGGCCTTCCTCGTGTCTCCATTTCCCTCCCTTGTGTATCTTCCCCCCTGCACTCTCTCCCCTGTGTCTCTTCCCCCTCCTCTCACTCCCCTGTGTCTCTTCCCCCTCCTCTTTCTGTGCCTCTTCCTCCCTGTCTCTTCCCCCTCACCCTCTGTGTCTCTCCCCACTCTGTCTTCCACCCTCTCCCTCTGTGCCTCTTCCCCCGCCTCTCTCTGTGTGTCTCGCCACTGTGTCTCTTCACCCCTTCCTCTGTCCCCCCCCTCTGTGCCTCTTTCCCCCTCTCTCTGTACCTCTTCCTCCCTCACCCTCTGTATCTCTCCCCCCTGTGTCTCTTCCCCCCTCTCCCTCTGTGCCTCTTCCCCCCTCTCCCTCTGTGCCTCTTCCCCCCTCTCCCTCTGTGCCTGTTCCCCCCTGGCCTGTGTCTCTTTCCCCCTTCCCCCTGTGTCTGTTCCCCTCTCCCCCCCCCCATTTCCCTCCCATGTGTATCTTCCCCATGTTCTCCCTCCCGTGTGTCTTTTCCCCCTCCTCTACCTCCCCTGTGTCTCTTTCCCACCTATCCCTCTGTGTCTCTCCCCCCTCCCTCTGTGTCTCTTCCCCACTCTCCCTCTGTGCCTCTTCCCCACTCTCCCTCTGTGCCGTGCCTCTGCCCCCCTCTTCCCCACTCTCCCTCTTCCCCACTCTCCCTCTGTGCCTCTTCCCCACTCTCCCTCTGTGCCGTGCCTCCCCCCCCCTCTTCCCCACTCTCCCTCTTCCCCACTCTCCCTCTGTGACTGTCCCCCCCTCTTCCCCACTCTCCCCCCCCCTCTTCCCCACTCTCCCTCTGTGACTCTCCCCCCCCCCCTCTTCCCCACTCTCCCTCTGTGACTCTCCCCCCCCTCTTCCCCACTCTCCCTCTTCCCCACTCTCCCTCTTCCCCACTCTCCCTCTTCCCCACTCTCCCTCTGTGACTCTCCCCCCCTCTTCCCCACTCTCCCTCTGTGACTCTCCCCCCCCTCTTCCCCACTCTCCCTCTGTGACTCTCCCTCCCCCCCCCTTCCCCACTCTTTTACCTGCTCTCTAACCGCGCTGCGCGCAAGCGCTCTGCGCAAGCGCGGCTCGCGCCGCGCTCTGCGCAAACACTCCCTCTGTGCCTCTACCCCCCCTCCCTCTTCCCCACTCTTTTACCTGCTCTCTAACCGCGCTGCGCGCAAGCGCTCTGCGCAAGCGCGGCTCGCGCCGCGCTCTGCGCATGCGCGGCTCGGGCGCAGAGCGCGGCTCGCGCCGCGCTCTGCGCAGCACACTTTATAATTGTCTCACTGCGATTCGTCTGAAGCGTGACGACGAATCGCAGTTAGACAATTATAATATGTGATATATCTATATCTATATATATATATATATATATATATATATATATATATATATATATATATATAGATTAATAATGAGTATTGCAGTATATGATACATTTTGTATTGGACAAATAGCTTATTTATAAAGTCGAGATTTCAAATGGTTTTACCTCCGAGTATTGCTTCAGACTTGATAAAGAGAGGTCAAACCTCTTGATAACTCGTCAATATAAATGACGTTTGTCCAATACAAAAGGTATCATAAAATACAGCAATAGTCATTATTAAATTCTCTCTCTCTCTCTCTCTTTTACTTTACTTATGTTTAAAGACTGCCACGTCATATATATCCTTACAAAAGAACTCAACGAAACAGTAAGCCCGCATAGGATAACCCTCCCCATAAAGCTACAGCAAACTAACAGTCCAAGATGGAATCCACCATGAAGAATCTGTCTTGCATAACTGATAATGGTCACATATATAGTTGTGAGCGTACGAGTTGTTGCTAACGCTGCGGGCTCGCGTAGCGAGCCTGCGGCCCTCGCGAAGCGAGGGCACTGTGCCAGGTTCTCAGTTGCTGGCTTGGAGCGCCACAGGCGCTCCATGCCAGCACCTGAGGACCTCGCAAAGCGAGGTCTTCAGTTGCAGCAACTGCGACCCTTGCAAAATTCACAACACAAATTCCCAACCCAAAGAACTGCGAATCTCGCAAAGTTCACCTCGCAACACATTACGACACTCGCAAACAACATACGACACACGTTCACACACATTACGGCCTCGCAACACTCGGACGCAACTTGCGAACATTACAAAATTAAAAACACAATACATACTCACAGCACATACATAAAAACCTTACCTACAGAAACAGGAAGCACCCAGGACCACAAAAATGCAACTTACAACTTAATTGCACTCAAAATAAAAGAGTTTAGACACTAAATAATTTGTTAAGCGACACAAAAAATGTCCGACGAATAAAACGAAAACGAGGCTATACACGCAAACACCATACGAGACACGTTACCACACATTACGACCTCGCAAACATCGGACGCAACACGCCGACATACAAACATTTAAAACACAATAAATACACACAACAAACACATAAAAAACTTACCTACAGCAAGAGGAACCATCCAGCACCTCAAAAAAACAAGTTACACCAAAATTTAAATCAAAATAAAACACTTTAGACACTAATACCATCGCTAAGCGAGAGAAAAAATGGCCGACGAACAAAACGAAAACGAGGCTTCAGACGTAACTACACTACACTTACTCGCAATAATGAAACACATACTATGCGGAACGTATCACAATCATATTAAACACCATTTTGAACAGTAATACGCAGAAAATGGCGGATGGAACGCAAATTGTAAGCTGGAACGCAAATAGCGCATGCGTATTGCGTTCTAACGGTCTCACTTTCCAGAACTTTCTACAAGTTTATAAATACTGCCTATTTCACACAAAAAAATACATTTCTCCTCAGGTGATGAACGGAGTGACTTCAGACATAACTGCTGCTTTTACTTGAGAAGACAATTCTTTACTAATTTACTACTTTACACTGTGCAAATTACAACTGAGAGGTAAGCTATAATATATTACATTTTATTATCAGGACAGGTCAAACAAATAAAAAAATAAACTAGGATTTATGTAGTGACATATATGGCACATTTATGTGTATAGGCTCACAAAAAAAATACCGTTCATTTAACAAAACAACAAAAAACCATAATTCTATATTAAACAGAGGTTTATGTATAGTGACATGTGACACGCACATATATGTCTATAATGTATAGTGACATCTGACACGCACATATATGTCTATAATGTATAGTAAAATGTGACACGCACATATATGTATAGAATGTATAGTGACATGTGACACGCACATTTATGTGTATTGCCCCTGCATAGTGACATGTGACACGGACATATATGTATACAATGTATAGTGACATCTGACACGCACATATATGTCTATAATGTATAGTGACATGTGACACGGACATATATGTGTATCATGTATATTGACATGTGACACACACATTTATGTGTATTGCCCCTTCATAGTGACATGTGACACGGACATATATGTGTATCATGTATATTGACATGTGACACACACATTTATGTGTATTGCCCCTTCATAGTGACATGTGACACGCACATTTATGTGTATTGCCACTGCAACAAAATTAGCTTAAAACAAAATCAGTAAACAACTACATTTAAATGACATTATATGTCATGTATACTGATATGTCACACGCACATATATGTGTATCATCTATAGTTACATCTCACTCACACACATTTATGTGTGTTGGAAAAAAAAAATATAAAGTTAATTTAACAATTTAAATATGATTCATGTATATTGATATGTCACACGCACACAAAATAATTACATTAAACTATGGAATGTGCTTCATGTATGTGACATATGTGTGTAGCCCCCACCAAAAAATAAGGTCAATTGAAAATAATTACAGAAGTATATTTAAATGACATTAATTTACTGCAATTCAATAGATCACCTAAAGCTGAATCCTTCTATTTCTTTTAATATTCAAACAGACTCTGCATCAACAGCATCACTCAACAATTTGCACTGTGCACTGTGAAGCACAATCCCTTTTAAAGAACACCAACAAAGAAGAAGAGGTAAGATACAACAAGACATTACATGCTCAAAAGCCCATGCTTTGCTAGATGAAAAATTATAAATATACAAATAACTATTTCACTTTCTTTTTCAAACAGACACTAAAAGAAGACCGGCGGATTAAGATTGGCAGGAGGGGACCCTCTGTCATTCGACACTTCAATCACGGTAAAGTATTTAAGTATAAAAAAGAAAGAACCATGAGCCTTATTGAATTGCGACTTGCTCAATTGAATAGGGCTCTATATAAGCACATAACATATTTTTTATACAGAACTTTTTAGTTACTAAAAACTTTGCTCAATAAATATGTTATGTGCTTATATAGAGCCCTTTTCAATTGGCAAAATTGCAATTCAATGAGGACCTATATATCTTTAATGGCCGAGGGCCTCACTCAAATGTGATTTGCCCATTTCAATAGGGCTCTATATAAGCACAGAGCATATTTTTTAAAGGAACTTTTTATTCAGTGAACACGTTGCTTTTGGATACAAGTTCACTAAATACAAAATTCGGTAAAAAAATATGCTCTGTGGTGATATTGAGCTCTATTCCATTGGTCAAAACACAATTGAATGAGGAGATGACAATATAACAAATGCAGTAACCAAAGGCCCTCATTCAATTGCTGTTTTGGACAATTTAATATGGCTATAAATAAGCACTTTTAGGCCCTTATTCAATTGCCATTTTGCTAATTCTATAGGGATCCAAATAATCACATAACATATATTTTTCAAATAACTTTTTGTTAGTGAAAACCTTGCTTTGGCATAGATGCTTAATAAGTAAAAACTTCTTTAACAAATATATGTGATGTGCTTATTTAGAACTCTATTCAATTTTCAACATTGCAATTAAATGAGGGGCTTAGAGTACTATTACATTGTAAAAAATGCAATTGAATGAGGGGCAAACTATGCAACATATGTTACACACAAAGACCCTCATTCAATTGCAATTTGCACAATTGAATAGGGCTCTAAATAAGAACATAACATTTTTTTTCAAAGAAGTTTTTAGTTACTAAAAATCTATCCAAAAGAAAGTTTTTCACTGACTAAAAACTTCTTTAAAAAAATATGCTATGTGCTTATTTAGGGCCAATTCAATTAGCCAAATCGCAATTGAATGAGACCCAAACTGCTACACACAAAACAGAATTGGAACAAACTCACACAAACACATAGCAAAATAAATTAACTTTCTTATTCAATGTTTAACAACCTATAAGCCTTACAAAGAAGCCAAAATAAGAATAACAAAAGTGTTGCGCACCTAATAGCATTGTACAAAAAATCACACAAACACATAGGAAACTACATTAACATTCTTCTTTAATGTTTAACAACCTATAACCAGTACAATCAAGAATAAATAACTTTTGCACAAGTGGTGCGCACAAAACAGGATTGTACAAAAACTAACATAAACACATAGCAAAATAAATTCATATTCTTATTTAATATATCACAACCCACAAGCCTTACTAAGAACCTTAAATAAGAATAACAAAAGTCGTGGGATTGTACAGAAAGTAAAAAAAAAAAAAATAGAAAAAAATAACCATAACTGATACAATACAGCCAAATTCATACATTTTTAACTTATTTAAAAGACATTTCACTCAAACAACATTTTCTATTTTATATTACAACAGATACTGCGTGAAGACAATCGGACGAGGACTTTCTCCACAGGACCGGACCATCGGACGAGGACTTTCAACACAGGACCAGACCGGCGGACGAGGAATTTCAACACAGGACCAGACCATCGGACGAGGACTTTCACCAAAGGACCACAACATCGGACGAGGGCTACCGTCACAGGACCACAACATCGGACGAGGGCTATCACCACAGGACCACACCATCGGACCAGAACTTTCAACAGAGGACCAGACCATAGGACCAGGATTTTACACACAGGACCACACCATCGGACGAGGACTTCCAACAGAGGACCACACCATTGGACAACGATTTTCAACCGAGGACCAACAAACATTCGGATTTAAATCACACTTCAACCAAGGTACAGTATATTAAGTACTAAAGTATAAAACTAAAGAAACTCCTTTCAGTTGCATCCGTGTCAACAGAAAAATAAAAAAAAAAATTTACTATCTCCCTTATTCTATTTAAATTGCTACTTTGCAATACATAGCTCAATAACCACATCAATTTTTTTTTAGCAAAGAAGTTTTGCAGTGGTAAATATCTATCCACAAACAACGTTTTTAATAAATAAAACCATTATTTTAAAAAAATATGTTACATGCTTATTTACAGCAGTATTCCATTGGCCAAATTCTTAGCCAGTGAGGACAGGAATTATAATTTTAACTAAATATAAATGATACATTAATGATTTGACTTTTATTTCACCAATTGTGCACAAGAATCTTTAACAGGAATTACAAATTAAAATATACACAATTACATTTATTTTTTTTCCTTTACAGATTAATATGGCTGATAACGAGACGAAAGAAGAGAAGAAAAGACGTCAAACTAGAGAAAGACAAGAGAAATGGGCCGCCCAGCGGACACCGGAGGAGAAAGAAATTCGACGAGAAAAAGAACGCAAAAGACTTGCAAATAAAAGAATATCAGCTGCAAAAATGAAAGATACAACCAAAAAAAATAAAAAGATAATAAAGCATTTACAAACTGTTCCTAAAACATCAGATGACATTTTACAAGATACCAGTCAAGACAGACCAAAAAAAGCAACTACAAAAACAAAGCATTTACAAACTCTTACTAAAAACTTACAGTACATTTCAACAAAACAAGGACAAAATATACCAAGAAAAGCCACGAAAAAAACTAAACATTTAGAACCTGTTGTTGAAACATTTCATGACTTTTCATCTGATGAATATGAAAGTCAGCATCCGATATGCTTTGCAAATTGTCCTTTACTCAAGTCTTTAGCAGTAGAGGTTCATAGTTGTGGGGACATGAGTACTCAATGTCAATTTTGTGAGGCTTATTATTTTAAACAGGAGAGACCCAGAGATGGACAATTTATTAGTTGTCAAAAAGGAAAGTTCAAACTTCCAGAAAGGAAACAATTTCCAACCTACTTACAAAACATTATGACTGAACCTACTTTTCCAAATTACAAAAATTTTAAGACAAACATAAGATCCTACAATAGTGCCATATTATTTGCATCTATGGGGGCAACATTGGCTGCTAATGTACCAGGACATGGTCCTTATTGTTTTAAAGTCCAAGGACAAATTTATCATCGGACTTCACATTTACATCCAGAGGAAGGAGAGCAAAGAAAATTCGCTCAACTATATGTCCTAGATACAATGGAAGCTGTTGACCAACGTATGCAGATGGAAGAAAATAAAAAATGCTTACCCAGTGTTTTCATAGAGCTAAATAACATTATGGACAACAATCCCTACAGTAAAGCTTACAAAAAATTGGCAGAAGTAGAAAATGAACAACTACTTCATGCACAAAGACATCAATTACCCATGCCAAAGGTTAATATGGTGCTTAAAAGAGACAGACATACTGATAAACGTCGTTATAACTTGCCAACATCAAATGAGGTTGCAATGGTCTTTCAGAATGATGAAGGAGAACCACCATTTCAAAGAGACATTAGAGTATATCCCAGAAATGAGGAGCAACCATTTATTAATATTAATATCTTAAGTCCAAATTTAGATCCAATGACATATCCCATCTTTTTCCCACATGGAGAAGCAGGTTGGCAACCAAAATTAACCCTTCCCAGTTACCCAAATGCTAAAGCCAGAATCCGAAATAATGTTTCTATGCTTGAATTTAAAGTAGCTCAAATTGCCATTAGAGATGAATTTAATCCAATTTTATGTGGTGGAAAACTAACACAACAATGGATTATTGATTCATATTTGCAAGTTGAGACAAATAATTTAAACTTTATAAAATATCAACAAGATAAACTACGTGTAGAACAATATTGTGGACTCATGGACTATGTTGCTGACGTGGCTACAAGCAGAGACATGACAGCTGGCAAAGCCATCATTTTACCATCTTCCTTTCAAGGATCTCCTCGGAATATGAGAGAAAGATACAATGATGCTTTGGCTATTGTGACAAAATTTGGAAAACCAGATTTATTTGTGACATTTACATGTAATCCACAATGGCCAGAAATTAATCAAAATCTACTTCTTGGACAAAGTGCTTCAGATCGACCAGATTTAGTAGCCAGAGTTTTTAAGATCAAATTAAATGAATTAATACGTGACTTCACTATAAATCAGTTATTTGGCAAATGTCTTGCTTATGTATATACCATTGAATTTAAAAAAAGAGGCCTTCCACATGCACATCTTCTCATAATACTTCAAGAGAAAGATAAATTAGATACTTCGGACAAAGTGGATGCAGTCATAGTTGCTGAACTACCAGATCCAGAACTATATGGTAGACTATATGAGATTGTTACTCATCGCATGAAATCATGGACCCTGTGGAGACCTTAATCCACAATCACCATGTATGGAAAATAATCAATGTTCAAAAGATTTTCCAAAAGATTATAGAGACAAAACATATGCAAATTGTGATGGATATCCACTTTATAAAAGAAGAGAAGGAGATAGTGCCATTATTCGTGGAAAAAAAGTGGACAATAGATATGTAGTACCCTACAATCCACATTTACTCATGAAGTACAACGCCCACATCAACGTAGAAGCCTGCACTTCCATCAAATCCATTAAATATGTCTACAAATATATTAACAAAGGTTACGATGCAGCTACTGTAGTCGTCAAAAGTGCAGACAACCCTGAAAGTAGTGAGTTAGTACATGATGAACTTGCATCTCATGTAGATGCTCGCTATGTCAGTGCGCCAGAAGCTATGTGGCGGCTTTTAAAATTTGAAATGCATGATAGATCACATGCAGTATATAGGTTAGCAGTACATTTGCCACAACGACATTTAGTCTATTTCCATACTGGAAATGAAATGAATGCATTGGCCCAAAGTGAAGATCGTCACACTACACTAACTGCATGGTTTGCATTAAATTCCACTGATGCTGAAGCAACACAATACTTATATATTGAAATTCCATATCACTATGTTTTTGTGAATGGATTATGGAGACCAAGAAAAACCAGAGGCAATAAAATAATTCCACGAATTTACACAGTCAGTCCAAGAGATGTTGAACGTTTTTGCTTACGGATATTACTTTTAAATGTTCCAGGAGCACAAAGTTTTGAACAATTAAGAACTGTTAATGACATTGTATATGAATCCTTCCATTTAGCTGCAAGACAAAGAAACTTACTCGCTGATGATACAGAGTGGGAAAGATGTTTAGAAGAAGCAGCACAATGTCAAATGCCACGACAGATGAGAGAACAATTTGCTTTTATTTGTATCTTCTCAAATGCTCCAAATGCATTAGCTTTGTGGGAGACTTTTAAAAGTAATATGGCTGAAGACTTTATGCGACGATACAATGAACCCATTGCACACTTAAAAGCGTTAATGGAAATCCAAGAAGTCTTTTTAACTCATGGATTAAGTTGTGCAAGTTTTAATTTGCCTGATCCAGGTCTTATAGATGACATTAACTTTGAAGACTATGACATTCAACTACAAGCAGAAAGAACAGAAGAAAGACTTGCAACTTTAAATACACTACAATTGCAAGCATTTCATGCCATTAAAAATGCTATAGATGATGACATGGTGACAGAGCGTTATTTCTATCTTGATGGACCTGGCGGATCAGGAAAAACATATTTGTACAATTTATTAATGAGTTCAGTACGAGCACAAGGAAAAATAGCAATGGCGTTTGCCACTACTGGAATTGCTGCACTTTTATTAGAAGGTGGAAGAACTGTTCATAGTGGATTTAAACTGCCAGTGCCTCTTTTAGAAAATTCTGTGTCAGATATTCGCATGACATCCTTACAAGCAAAGAAATTGAAGAAATGTAAATTAATTATAATAGATGAGGCCACAATGATGTCATGCTATGCCCTCCAACGTATTGACCGTTTGCTTCGTGAAGTCATGGATAATATTTTTCCATTTGGTGGAAAGGTAATGTTGTTGGGTGGCGATTTTAGACAAACATTACCTGTCGTTGTACATGGAAATCGAACAGACATTATCGAAACATGTATAAAGTCAAGTACAGTATGGAAACATTTTACCCATCTTCAACTGCAACAAAATATGAGATCAGAAGGCCAAACTGATTTCAATGATTGGCTTATTAAAATTAGAGAAGGCAGAACAGAAAAAATACTACATTTACCTGACGACACTGTAGAGATCCCACCTCATATGATTTGTCAACAAGATATTATATCGGCTATATTTGAAGGGAGCATAAATAACGAAGAATATTCCGAGCTTGCCAACCAAGTTATACTGACGTGTAAAAATAAAGATGCATTAATACTCAATAATGAAATCTTAAAAAAAATTAATGCACCACAAAGAAATTATCACAGTGCTGATTCTGTACTTGCTGATGACAATGAAAGTCAGGCAAACTTTTCAACTGAATTCATAAACTCTTTAACTCCTTCTGGAATGCCACCACATATTTTGCAGCTAAAGAAAGGTGCAATTATCATGTTACTGCAAAATATGAACCCCAAAAAAGGCCTATGCAATGGCACAAGATTAATTGTTCAACAATTAAAGGACCATTTTATAGATGCTGAAATTTTAACTGGGACCCATAAAGGAGAGAGAGTTTTCATACCAAGAATAGATTTAGCACCAAGTGAAAGTAGTCTCCCTTTTATACTTCAAAGAAGACAATTTCCCATTATTATGGCATTTGCCATGACCATTAAAAAATCACAAGGTCAAACTTTCAAATCTGTGGGTATTTTCTTGGAAGAACCAGTTTTTGCACATGGTCAATTGTACGTTGCGTTGTCACGGTGCAAAAATCCACAGGCTATTAAAGTTTACATTGAAAACAATGAAAGTCAAGGTGATTTATTAGAAGATGGACGTATTTTTACTAAAAACATTGTCTACTATGAAGTACTATAACTTTGCAGGATACAAACTAAAGCCATGCAAACATTTTGGAAAAACATTCAAAAATACAAAACAATTGGTTGTTTAATTCAGTCATAATTAATGGAAGTCATGTTTATGGATAATTCGCCTCACAAAATACTTGCCTTGCATTTCTATGAAAAATTATGTTAAAATGTTAAGTCACTATGTTAATGTTTCTAATGTTACAAGTTTAAAAACAATATTTTCAAGTTATTTCATTCAACATATTACAAAGTTCATGTTAACAGCTCAAGCACCTTTTAAGTCACAATGTCAATATTCTCTGTTATCTTAAGATTACTACCTACATTAATGTTTATCGCCAGTTTATGTGCTCAGTAATGAATTACTTTAATTATGTACGGTTTAAGGAGAGTTTTTACTGTATGCCTTCCTCTACATTCAATGTATATTAAACTTAACAATTATTCTGATACAAATTGCATGTTAATACTGATTAATTTAAAGTTAAACTGTTTTTACATTCAAATGTTAATACTTTTAATTCAAAATTATGTTACAAAATGTATTTACTATGTTCCTGTTTATAATGTTCAAAATTGGACAAATGTTTTGCAAAACTTCCAAAGTTACATAAAAAATAAAGTTCAATTTTAAAAATATATACTTTTAAGGTTATTGCTTACATATATTTTAAACTTCATGTTAAAAATCGGGACGTTTCAAAAAGTCTTTTTACTTTCCTCTGGATTCTATGTATATTAAAGTGAACAATTCTTTAGATACAAATTTCATGTTAAAAAACCATTACATCAACATTTTACAAAAATACATGTTCATATCACAATACTTACAAGTATCAAAAAAATATTTAAATAACTAAACAACTTCACAAACATATACATCACATTGCCGTCATTTTTTGACGGGCAAGTCACTAGTGTTAAATAATCTTCAATCACTTGAAGTTGTTACAAGATTACAGCAGTATAACATTATACTTCAGTACTCAGTAGAAAAGTGATGATGGACCAGCAAGAGAGCTGTAATAGCTGTGCTTGCATGGCTAAGACAGTGACCCATTTGAACCTTAGTGAATCTGGCCCAAGCTTTTTATGCCAATTATTTGACTTGTAGATACATGGTTATGCTGTGTGAAAATACTCATTCAGTTTTATCACATAGCAACCATCCCAAATGTAGTATTGAGCCACATGCAAATTTATCTCCGAAGGCGCTCATTGGAGGAGGAGGAGGAGGGAAAGGGACAAGGAGGATAAGGGGGAAGAGGGAGGATGAGGGGAAGGAGGATGAGGGGAAGGAGGGAAGAGGATGGGAAGGAGGGAGGAGCTTAAGGGGGAAGGAGGAGGATAAGGGGGTAAGAGGGGGAGGAAGAGGGGGTTAAGAGACACAGGAGAGGGAGAGGGGGAAAGAGACACAGGGGAAGGAGAGGGAGGAAGAGACACAGGGGAGGGAGAAGGGGGAAAGAGAGATATAGGAGGGAGAGGGCTGAAACGAGACACAGGGGAGGGAGGGGAAAGAGTCAGAGGGGGAGAGTCACAGGGGAAGGGAGAGGGGGGAAGATACACATGGGTGGGAGTGGGGGAAAAATAGACAAAGGGGAGGGAGGGGCGAAAGAGACACAGGGGAGAGGGGGAAAGAGAGCCAGGGGAGGGGGAAGAGACACAGGAGAGGGAGAGGGTGGAAAGAGACACTGGGGAGGGAGAGAGGTGGAAAGAGACACAGGGGAGGTGGAACAGACACAGGGGAGGGAGAGAGGGTAGAGACACAGGGGAGGGAGAGCAGGGGAGAGGAGACACATGGTAGGGGGGAAGAGACACAGGGGATGGGTGGAAGAGACACAGGGGGGGAGAGAGGGGAAAGAGACACTGGGGAGGGGGAACAGACACAGCGGAGGGAGAGCAGGGGGAAGAGACACAGGGGAGGGGGGGAAGAGACACAGGGGGAGAGGGGGTAAAGAGACACAGGGGAGGGAGAGGGGGAAAGAGACACAGGGGAGGGGGAAAAGACATGGGGGAGAGGGGAGGAAAGAGACACAGGGGAGGGGGTAAGAGACACAGAGGAGAGAGATACAAACACACACATATGCACACAGCTCATGTGTCTTTTACGGGTCAAGCAAAGGTCCCAGCTAATTTTACAAATAAAACACTCACATATAAAATATATATTGCATATATATGCAAATGGTTGTTATTCTGAGTAGACAGTGAGAATCTATTGAAAGGGACAAGGAACACAACTTTCTTTGGAGCATTTAAAAGAAAATGTTTTAAACATTACTATAGATGAGGGGAAGGAGGGAGGAGGATGGGAAGGAGGGAGGAGGATAAGGGGGAAGGAGGGAGGAGGAGGATAAGTGGGAAGGAGTGAGGAGGAGGATAAGAGTGAAAGAGGGGGAGGAAGAGGGGGGTTAAGAGACACAGGAGAGGGAGAGGGGGAAAGAGACATAGGGGAGGGAGAAGGGGGAAGAGACACAGGGGATATTTCAGGTTTTCCGCCTGCCAGCAGTTGTGGCCAGCGGTGACGTGGCAGAGATTTTCTGCAATTTCTTGTTAGTGTAAAGTTTTTCATCTGCCACTACCCTCGCCCTAAACCTCCTAAATCTAACCCTAACCCCTAAATCTAACCCTAACCCCTAAATCTGACCATCACCCCTAAATCTAACCCAACCTCTAACCCTAACTCCTAAATATAACCGTAACCCTAACCATTACATTTAACCCTATTCCTAACCCTAACCCCTAAATCTAACCCTAACCCTAAACCCTAACCCTTAAATATAACCTCACCCCTAACCCCTAACCATTGAATTTAACCCTAAACCTACACCCTAAATCAAACCCTAACCCCCAAATTTAACCCTAACCCTAATCCTAACCCTAGGAAACTACCTAGTGGCATCTTGCCGCCACTGCTTGCAGGCAGAAAACAGAAAAGGTCCTAGTTGTTTCTAACATGCAAAAATATTAAGTAAAACCTGGTTAAAGTTTACTGAAACAAACAGGAAGTACAGAGAGCACACTTTAGTCTGCAGATCTCTTCTGCTGGCAGAGGGCAAGCCCCAAGAGCAGTTAATCTTCTGAATCAGTTTTTGTACTCTAAGAACCTTATTTGGAGAAAAAGAAAGCACACTGACATATTATCAAATGCCCTCCACTTACGTTTCCTGTTATCTGCCTTACACTGTGTTGTTAGAGTTAGGGTTTGGAGTTAGGGTAATAGAGGGCAGATAACAGGAACGATTCAAAATAAATAAAGGAACATGGAAAGTTATTTTGGATTAAGTTTAAGTATAGAATAAATGAACATATTATTCTCTGCTGACTTTATTTCATATGATTATCTCTGTTGATAAGACAGAAGAGCATGTCCAGTTAAATCTGAGACTTCTAAGTGTTACAATAGTGCACTACCCATGATCACACATCGGGAAAATTAAACTATGACATTTTAATGTATTGAAAAGTTTTTGTTTCATGACATTTTTCTTGCCAATGTAATCATTTTCACATATACCATGTTAGGACCATCTTCTCTCTATATTACACGTTGGTGCATGCTGGTCTCCTCCTCTCTGCACTTTCACTCACACAACTCCCACCTGAGAGAATCCTTTACACCTCACATGCACCAAACACCTTCATGCTATGGGCATATTACTTTTATCCTGACAGCATGATGGTAGTAAGTGAATGAGTGCATGAAAAGTAAGCGGAATAGAGGTAATAAATGTTCTTAAAAAATTGGGATTCTATGACGCAATGCTTAAAACAAGTCTGTAAATGAATATATTGTATTATACCTTGTAAATGAAAATATGTCATTTCTTGTAAGAGATTGTAACATCAAAAGTCAGTTAAAAGTAAAAACAAAAAGATTTTCCAAACAAAGGAGTAGAGACTCTAAGTTACTGTAAGGGATTGAAAAAGTGAGGGAAGGACTGAAAGGTCAGCACTTCCCATACGAAAATGGCATTGGGGTTTTCAGTGATTTTTTCTTCAATATTTAGCGAATCTAAGGGAACATTTAGTGTCTCCTTCTCTGGCACCTCTTCTTCTCCTCACCCTCTGTCTGTTGGTGTACCCCAAGGTTCAGTCGAAGGCCTCCTCTTCTTCTCCATCTACACATCATCACTTGACACCCTAAAAAAATCTTTTGGACTTCAATATCATCTCTATGCACATGGCAAGCAAATCTACCTCTAAGCACCTGATTTATCCCCGTCTCTTCTAGCACATATTTCCAACTGCCTCAAGCATATCCTCCTAATTTCCGCCCACCATCTCAAACTCAACTTGTCTAAGACTGAGCTCTTAATCTTCCCACCATCTACTACAGCGTCAATTCCTCACATCTCTCTCACTGTCAACGACACCATCATCACTCCTACCTCCCAAGCCCGTTGTCTTGGGGTTTTACTGGACTTCACCCTCTCTTTCATTCCTCACATACAGTCACTGACAAAATCTTGTCTTTTTGATTTAAAAAAAACATTTCCAAAATACGTCACTACCTTACACAAGACACAACAAAGGTTCTAATACATTCCCTCATCATTTCTCGTCTTGACTACTGCAACTCCCTTCTGGCTGACCTACCCACCACCCGTCTATCCCCCCTTCAATCCATATTGAATGCCTCCGCTACTGTAGTAAACCCTCCATGTCTGCAGAAGCTCTCTCTCAATCACTCCACTGGATTCCCATAGCCTTAAAATGATGACCCTAACTTACAAAGCCCTCAACAACACTGCACCCCCTTATATCTCTGCTCTAATCTCCAAACATTCCCCCACCCGCCCTCTTCGCTCAGCTAATGACCATCTTCTTTCCTCCTCTCTCATCACCTCCTCTCACTCCTCCCCTCAGGACTTTTCTCACGCTGCCCCTATCCTCTGGAATTCCTTGCCTCGCTCCACTAGACTATCCTACTGCTTCAAATCCTTCAAAACCTCACTAAAAACACACCTGTTTAAAGAAGCCTATAATCTGCCTCCTTAACATGCACATTGCATTTCTCAGCCTCCTGTACCACGCCCTAAACCTTTAGATTGTAAGTCTGCGAGTCTTAAATCTTACACTTTGCTTTGGGGAAACCTGTAATGTGTTAATATTGTTTTGCCTTGATCACAACTTATGTATAGCGCTACGGAATATGTTGCAAATAAACGATAATAATAATAATAATAACTACAGTATGTGATTCTACCTCATTTCATTGTATAGACAATGTCTCCATTCAAAAGTACTGGTTGGAAGTTTTCAATCTTGTTAGGTGCTTTAGGGAAAACACTCTGTACACTTGATTATAAGCTCAATAACAGGGCCCTCCATTATTTTGCATTGTATTCACATTTTTATTGACTTTTGCTTACCCTTTATAGAACTACTGAACATGCTGACATGTTCCAAATAAAGGATAATAATAATAATAATAATAATAATAATAATAATAATAATAAAATGACAAAGGGATTTTTTTATATACAAAATTTGTATATTAATAGATATTAATATAACCACTAAATACAATTGCATTGCCCCGTTGTATAGTATTTACAATGTCTAAAAACTGATAATGTGTTACTAACAAACCCTCTCAGAACAGGCTAAAAATATTGCTGCAGTGATAATGCTGACAAAGTACAAGTCTATTTTAATCTTCTTTATCCAGACAAAACAATGTTATAGCCAGGTCAGCCAAAGCTGATTGTCCTACATTTAACACCCAGTGTCAGAACTGTGAAAAGCTGTGTAAAAGTAAAGCTGACATTTATGATTTTGAAAAAGATATATGAATAAATATTTTAAAATGGCTTTATAATTGTTAGGTAACTAATTACCTGCAAGGGTCTCCCACAGGCACTTAATGTCTGCGCATTTTATATGACAATTTTATTATATCAGAGTACACCTTCAGGATGGAAAGGTGGGTTTAATAGTCTTCAAAACAGCATATAAATGTTCTGAAAATTATAAATAAAATGTTTACAATGCAAAGTAAACTTAAAATAAAAATAATAATTTAGGGAATCTTACTGTTACTTACTGTTATTATTAATGAAGCCTATATAATTAGATTGGGTTCCCTGCTGGTGCAGCGATTAGGATTTGGTGCTTTCACCACTGCAACTTTGGTTTGATTCCAGTCAGGGAACCAAGAGGTCACACCACCCTGAAGTCGAGCAGGGCTGGGCCTGGTCAGTACTTGGATAGGAGACCACCTATAATACCAGAAGCATCATATTGTGTCCAACTGGAGAAGGGCCTTGCAACACACTCCAGTATAAACCGAGAGGATCAGCATGACCATGGACATAAAGATGTAACAGGTCCTTTCCCACCCTCTGTGGTGCATGATGTCACAGAGTCAGAAACGACTGAATGACAAAAATATATAATCAGAGAAGGAGCCTGCTAGATTCTATTTGACAGTCAGAGGTTGGATTCATTTTCCCATGTTAGTTTGCTACAACTGTTCTGTATTCAGCCAAATAACTGCTTTTGTTTCCCAAAATCTATATAGCGTGTCACCATTTTTGAAAAGTCTGAGTGTAAGGGAGACAATAGAAATTATACAGTATTAGAGGTGTGGCAAGAAGTAGCAAAATTTTTATTTCTGGGTGCTGCAACGGTCAGTTTGGAAGTAGTTTTTTAGTCCAATAGGGTCTAGAGGGGCAAGCAGTATGTGTGTGAATGTATGCATGGGGGACACCCAGGCCTTCAATTTATTCACTAACTCTGCTTTATTTTAATGAAGTCTTATTATAATAAATTAGTTTACTGCTGCAGTGCTTGTAAAGTGGCATGTGGCATTTGCAAATGCATAATGACAGCCAATAATACTTGTCATTATTAGACACCTGTATATTTATCACTAATTGTGATGCAAATATTCAGCATACACATATCACTTTAAGGAACACTGAAGTGGTCATACAATAGGGTTACGTTTGTTTATTTTACTAACAGATTAGCAATAAAACCAGTATTTGAATGGAAAAAGTTCAAAGAGGCTTTCAAAGCTTTTTTTTTTTTAATTACCATTGTAGTTTCCAGCAGGTCTTCCTCCTATTACCATCTGTTAGGTGTGTAGGAAGTGAAAGATCTGCCCAGAAGGTTTACTTACTTACAGGGAAGAAGACAGATAAACAAAAATATCAGGAGAACAGATAACGACTCCCATCCTGGCAATCCCCCTGGGCAGGCCCTTTCCCACTCTCTGGACACCAGATAGAAAGTTGAGAGCAGCATAGCAGAACTTAATTTAAAAAAAGTATTATGACAAATACAGGCAAACCCCGCTTAATGCTACCCCGACGAGCGCTGATTCTCTATAGCGCTCTTTTCAGTTCTAATTCCCCGCTCTGCACTAAACCTTGCTAAATCTCATTTGACCTTTTAAATCCCCGCTTAGTGCTGTCAGGTTCCCCATGAATGCCACATTTAGCGCTGTTACCCATAGTCCTCCTGCATGCAGGAATGTCTGTAGGGTGCTAAATCGGGAATTCGTATACATAAATTATACATTTGCTGATGATTTTTATTTTATTTTACACTGCGAACCTACAATTCATTATAAAATAAATTATATTTATGCAAGAACAAGCACTATATTCCTTTCTCATGGACTGAATAACTTATACCAAGTGTCTATCCACATACAGCCTTATTAAATTGCGATTCGGCCAATTGAATTGGGCTGTATATAAGCACAGAGCATATTTATTTTACAGAAGTTTTTAGTTAGTGAACTTCTATCCAAAAGCAAGGTCTTCACTAACTAAAAACTTCTGTAAATAAAATGTGCTGTGTGCTTATATAGAGCCCTATTCAATTGGCTGAATCGCAATGTAATAAGGCTGTTGATCTCAAGGGCTAAAGGACTAATTAGTATAACTACAAGCCTCACTGCATCCAACAGATAGAAGGCTATTAGGCATAGTATCCTGTAGAACGGACACAAAATGACCATCAAAAGGAAAGCAAAAGTGAAAGTAAACCCTGGGCAGTGCAACCACTAATGTGTTAGATAGAATACACTCCTTGTATCACACTATAAAGGCCAATAATTGTAGCACAGAGAAGAAAACTATGACATGTCTTGCCAATAAAAAAGAAAATACTATTAAATGTTAATGTTAACTGCACACATCAGTATCAAATATATATAAATGACATAAGTTGTTTACATTAAATACACATAAGGTATATTTATTATTATCCGTTATTTGTAACGCGCCAACATATTCCACAGAGCTATACATGGGTTAAGTACAAGGCAAAAACAATTTTAACACATTGCAAATGAATTTCTTAGCTCATTACCTCAGTAATATTTTATATAAAATATTATACTAAAATATAAATATTATACTAAAATATTATACTTTTTCTGTAATTTCACTTGTTAATTACTTAGGCCCTCATTCAATTGCGATTTGGCCAATTGAATAGTGCTCTAAATAAGCACATAACATATTTTTTTTAAAGAAGTTTTTAGTTAGTAAATAGGTACCTAAAAGCAAGATTTTCACTAACTAAAAACGTATTTAAAAAAAATATGCTATGTGTTTATTTAGAGGCCTATTCAATTGGCCAAAATAGCAATTGAATGAGGGCCTTAGAATATAACATATAGATCTAGCGCTACAAAATATACATTTAGGAATCATTACTGCTAACAGATATTATAAATAATATATCAATTCCAGAATTTACAGTATTTTCACACAAACTATTCTAGCACTTTAGGGCCTTAATGTAGGAGATTTCCACCTATAAAGCTTCTTTGCAACTGCAACTTAATCATCAGTTGCACAACTCTCATATACCCTCTCATCCACACCAGTAGGTAAACAGCAGCTGCAAAAATGATAAGATAATTGAGACTGAGCTAAACTGCTTCTGGATCTAAATCTAAATTAGGCATCAACCAGGTGCACCTATACACCTGCTACATCTCTATTTTATAGAAGGGCTTTTGCTATTACAGGGTATGGAGCAACAGGACTATGCCTGTTTTAAACATTAGTAACTCAGCAGGATGATTGGGACCAACCTGTTCTTCATAGACAGGTGTAAGTACCTTTAAGGAAATCCCCAATCCTTTTTTTAAGCTGGCAATTATTTAAATAGGGAAATAAAAAATGTTCACTACCAATATTTTGTTAATTTCGCTATCCTGGCATAAAGTAATATGGCATTTTTTTTTTTACTTACGGTAAGTTAACTTGAAAAGTTTCTTTTGGAATATGTTAATATTGCTTCACCTGCGGACACTAAAATTATAAATAGTATCCAAGCACCGGATACCTAAACCTTAGCTTTGACACAAAGGTTATTATTACCTTAGTTTTAAAGAACTCTACCATATTCAAACAAACACACAGGAGAGTTTAATTTGCATGATCGATCATGCAGGCCCATAATAATTAGGGGAGCTTTATATATCTCATAATCCATGTGATTGTGCAGCATTTCCCTTATAAAGAAGTCTTTATATGCATTAAGGGCTTCCAAAGCAGTAGCTACACAACAGACCATAACAGAGGCAAATTAGGGATTTAGTTTACAGACCGGAGGATAACTGGATTTCTATGCAACATACTTAAACCCTTTGGCCCTCATTCAATTGCAATTTGCCCAATTGAATAGGGCCCTAAATAAGCACATAACATATATTTTTTAAAGAAGTTTTTTGTTAGCAAGCATCTATCCAAAAGAAAGGTTTTCACTAACTAAAAACTTCTTTAAAAAAAATATGCTATGTGCTTCTTTAGGGCCCTATTCAATTGCCCACATCGCAATTGAATGAGGCCCTTTGACAATAGGGAAGTCAATTCATACCACCCATTAAGGTCATGGGAAAGCAGTTTGAGAAGCTGAAAGACTATATATAAGCACAATTACATTTATTATAACTTGGATATTCTATGCTAAAATCAAAGCAATTAATATACGCTATTTTAGATATCACTAACTACTTCATTAGTCCAACATGTCTACCACACATTTAAAAAGAGTATGTTTAAAGTGTTGCTTAGTACTGGGCTGCTAAAGCTGGAGAACGGACAGCAATCATGACAATTTAAAAAATGTTTTCTTAAAAGCTTTTTAATATTTCCAAACTTGTTTTTAAAGTTTAAACAACATGTGTGGAATTATAATTTTAAAAAATATTTAATGTTAATAAAACATTCCCTTAACTACCATAGTAGTACATCTAGAGAGACCGCATTTATACATCCCTTGCATTGGGAACTTAAATCATGTTTTGCTACTTTAACCTGAAACATGGATGATGCAAGTAGATTTTTTTTAAATTATTCTTAATTTTAAAAAATTCCCCCACCCGTAAAAGGTTGTCCCTCTGAAGAATTTGCCAATAAATAAATGGTCATGTTTTGAATTTTACAAAGGGGGTTTAGGATAAAAAGATTATAGTGCATAAAAGAAAACAGAGACAGGGGTTAGATTGTTTACTCCACTCTGTTACGACCTCTTACTTGACCCATAGGTTCAGGGAGCACTTGGAGTATGTTTCACAGACACAAGCTTGTGTTTCATGGGTTTCAGTACTATCTTTTTGAAGTTAGCAAACACAAGTTACCTACTGGGGCATTAGATAACACACACACATCATCTCACACAGTTTTGTTTCTTTAATCAGGTTAAGATGAATCGAACACATTGCTTTTTTTCTATATTTCCACTGTTTCAGTATTAATATAATTTTGCAATTGATAAAGATTGCAGTTTCTTAATATCTGAGAGAATATGTGGGACTGTATTAGCCTTTATAGAAACACTGTAAAATGATATATATATATATATATATATATATATATATATATATATATATATATATATATATATATACATGTTTTAAAAAACACTTGGAATCTGATTAAGATTAAGTCTTAATTATGCATTAACAGGAAATATCATAAACCTAGGTTTATTAAATAATTAGGGAAATATACATTTTAACACTTCTGCAGGTGTGAGAGGGTCACTTGTATTACTGGAGATTGTGGCTGCATCTGTTGCTAGAAGTTGTGTGCTGTCAATGTCCATCTTATCTAGTTATCTAATAAAGCCTCTAGAATTCTTCCTGCTTCCTCCTTCCCCACCCCTCCCTCAACTGATATCTACAGAACCAACCCCACCTTAATCCAGCTCTTAGCTTGTGATGTAACAAACACAAAATGGATTCTTCTACTCAAACAGAATCTTCAAAACAAGGAGATGTTCCCCTAAAAATGTCCATTGGTTACGTAGCTGCTAATGTTTTAGTTTGGTACACACTCGACAAACAAGCAGTGGTGATCTAATCTTTTATTTTATGAGATCTTTTAAAATTTTACAATCAAGGCCCATTATATATTAATTATAATACACACCAGCTCCTAGCTAAAATGGCACACCCCGTTTGTATTAAAATACAAATCTCATTCTTCAAAATATTAAGATATCCAGATTTCAGTATAAGGTTTAATAACACATTTCTTGCTCAGTTTTGAAATCAACAGAATATATTCACAAGTTATGTGAAGTCCCAATGTTTTAAATATTAAAAGCAATTAGTTTTTTGCTCCAATAAAATGCACTGACTAGACTGCAGCACAGTCTTAACTTACCTTAATTTAGAAATAATTGAGGAATGGTACGTTTCAGTGTATGCCCTATGAATTTGCACAGCTTTTTGCCTATAATCTATCTTGTACCTGAATGTTTTTGTATGTAGTGCAATATTGACAATGATGGTGGATGAGACACACCCATTTTTATAAAATAGAGGAATGTGGAACATTTCTTACTCAAGTCTGTAAAAACATTTTTCCCACAATCTTTTAAATGACGATAGAAAATAATGTGATTTTTCTATATAGAAATGATTGAGATAATTATTGGTGCATCCTTATTACATAATAATATAACATTAGGATCGTAGACTGAAAAATATTAAGTGTGAATTCATTTTTTGCATATATTGTTTCAGTTGTATTCTAAAAAAGCAATTAAATTCTCAAATCATATATAGCTGTCAATGTTCATAACGTTTGCAATGTTGGTAACGCACTTGCAAGTCGAGCAGTTTGCGTTATCAACTCCCAAGGGGGCTGTAATGAGCGTCAAAGGTGCTCATTGCAGGGCTCACGATGAGCACTTCCGGCGCTCGCATCAGGGCTTGCATCACCCCCACTACTTGGGCTGCAATGAACGCCATAGGCGATCATCGGGGGGCCACTGTGTCTCCTCGCTCCTTATCCTCCTCCTTCCCCCCTCATCCTACTCCTTCCACGCTCATCCTCCTCCTCCGTTTCCCCCTTTACAATTACCTTCCTTTCCCCTCTCTCCTTACTATCATGCGATCAGCTCCTGCTGCTGCTCTTCTCTCCCCTGTCGCATCGGATTCTGGCTGTGTCCCAACCAGCATATGCTAATGATGTGACGCGCATTTGACGTCACGTCATTGGCATATGCCGGTTCCGGACACAGCAAGAAGTTGCTGCTGCAGGGGAGAGAAGAGCTGCAGCAGCAGCAGCTCATCGCATGATAGTAGGGAGAGAGGGGAAACGTAGGAAATGGGAGGAGGGGGAAAGGGAGGGGGAAAGGGAGGAGGATGAGGGGAGGAGGGGGAAATGGAGGAGGATGAGGGGAGGAGGGGGAAAGGGAGGAGGAGGGGAGGAGGGGGAAAGGGAGGAGGAGGAGGAAGAGGGGAGGAGGGGGAAAGGGAGGAGGATGAGGGGAAGAGGAGGAAAGGGAGGAGGATGATGAGGGGAGTAGGGGGAAAGGGAGGAGGAGGGGAGGAGGAGGAAAGGGAGGAGGAGGATGAGGGGAGGAGGAGGATGGGAGGAGGAGGATGAGGGGAAGGAGGGAGGAGGATGGGAATCAGGACGGAGGATAAGGAGGAGGATAGGGGGGATGAGGGAGGAGGATAAGAGGGGAGGAGGGAGGAGGATAAGAGGGGAGGAGGAGGATACGGGTGGAACTAGTTAGGGAAAGGGAGGAGGAGGAAGGTAAGGGGGGAAGGAGGGAGGAGGAGGATAGGGAGGAGGAGGAGGGAGGAGGAGGGAAAGGAGGGGGGAGGATAAGGAGGAGGATAAGGAGGGAGGAGGAGGGGAAGGAGGAAGGAGGGAGGAGGATAAGGGGAGAAGAAGGGAGCAGGAGGATTAGGGGGAAGGAGGGAGGAGAAGGAGGGAGGGGAAAGGGAGGAGGAGGATAATCTGGGAAAGGGAGGAGGAGGATAAGGGGGAAAAAGGAGGAGGATAAGGGGAAAGTGAGGAGGAGGAGGATAATGGGGGAGGGAGGAAGAGGAGGATAAGGGTGGAGGGGGGAAGAGACACAGGGGAGGGAAAGGGGGAGAAGAGACACAGGAAAGGGAGAGGGGGAAAGAGACACAGGTGAGGGAGAGGGGGGTAAGAGACACAGTAATTCAATGTTTATGCCTTTAATATTTAATTTGTTATCAATTTGCTTTTAATTCAGACATTAATGAATTATATTTTTACCTTGATTTCAAGCATGAAATAATTTTGGAGAAATAAAACACACATTAAAAAAGAAGCGTTCATGTGTAAATTATTTTGGATCCCATTATGAAGGTATGTATCCAAACTCATTTTTATATAGTTTAATATAATCAAGGTGGACTATTCAGAAGAGGAAAAATTTGTTGTGCTACCTACCGCTTTATCTTCCCCCAGACCTATGTGCTGCATTATGACAGCTCAATTTCTCAAAAGATCAATAAGGTTTGGGCCGAAGTCATAAGGAAATTAAGTGCTGCCTAGCAGAGTCTTCCCCATATTCACACCTCATACCCATTCTAATTTTTCTTGCTAATTTTTTGCCCTCTCACACACCTTTCAAGCACCTTTCTTTTTTATCTCTATACCTTACTTTAATTTGCCCCTCCCCGCCTACCTCTTTCAATGTGTATATATATCTCTCAGCTCTCCTAGCACCCTTTCTTTCCCATTCTGCTGCTTCTTATCTGTCCTGCATTGATTCTCTCTATAACCCTATATTTCCCCTGCAACCTAAACCCTATTTATATCTATATTTCACCTAAGTTCCTGTGTCTTTCATCATTCTCCATATCGCATATGTTATACTATTTGCTGATGACATATATGTTTCTAAGCTACTGGTGTTATATGGTCTATTTCTTACAGGTGTAGAAATGACTCCAAAGAATCAAACTTGAGGCCATGGAAACATAGCCCCCAGGCCCTTACCCATATTTGCATTACTGCAGTAATTTGGTAACAAAATATTTTACTATCACCAATACAATGTAAGGAGTACCTAAAAATTGTCAACTTTATTAAATTGTTTCACGCCGTCTTTAAAAAGTGAGTCCACATCATTAATTCCAAATCACATAAATCAAATGAAAAATATATAATCTAATAAGCAGGGATAGCGTTGGAGGTTAGGCCTATGACCTCCTGGAAGGCTCTCTAAGGGATAACCCAAATCTGGCTAAGAGCCCTGCAAATAGATAGAAAAAAATAGAGTCACATACTCTGAAAGGATATTGCGGACCTTCATCACAATAGTCCAATAATTGAATGTGATAGTGAATGATGAGACCACTGTATAAAAAAAATAATAATGAACCCTATTTTACATTTCTAGCACATCAACTCATAGGCTGTAACATAAAGAGAAAATTCTCCAATGCCCTATTGGGAGCCTCACAAGTTCTCTAGTATGATATGTGAAAACAGGTTTCTAAATGCTAAAAAAAGCGGCCAGCCTAAAAGTCGTTTCACCATATCTATGGCTTCATCAGGGTCTGTGGCTATATGAAAGGAACCAAATATTTTATGATAAAAAGTTAACAGATAACAAATTAAAATTTTTAAATATGAGTCTTAGTTTTCTTGTATAAATTATAATTGCATTAGCTTAATTCTGTAATACTTAAATTTGGTATAACCTTAATGAATGATATTTGCACCTGTGACACATACATAATTATCCTGTAGCCTTCAGACTTCCACAGGCAGAAAAGCCAGCAACAAAAAGCTCATCTGCCAATGAAAGGGTTAAAGGGCACTTCAGTACAGTGCACTACAGCAAAATAAACAACTTTACAATATACCGGTACTTATTTGTATATTTCCACCTTAAAGTCTCCTCCAATTGAGTCTTATATCCATGGAAGTGCAGTATTACAGATTACCCTGTGACTATAGTGATTTATTATTTACCTCTAGTAACATAAAAAAAGGAACATGACAGTCAGAGAGCTCTGGTCATATGATAATGTTAAAGATGACACTGAAAATGCCCATATATACTAGGGTAGATAAAAGCATTTACTCCCCCTCAGTCCTGAGGTTTTGTGGAACTAGATTGCAATAATGCACTGGGAGACAAGTTAGAGGTAAACATGTGTAATATTGCAGTCAGATTTTTTTATTTAGAAAAATCTTTGTTTTTTTACAAAAAAACCCCCACATATGTTTATACTATAAGTCTGTGTTTCTGTTTCCTTCAAGACATACATTTTTGGTATTCAGAGAGGGAGATTTACTAAGCATCATAGATGATTCCATCTACGTTTTTTCCATAGTATACATGGCCCTGTGATAGCTTAGTAAATATAGCTAAAAGATTTGACAGTGGTGTGAAATGTCTATACCATACTTCTACTGAATATAGGGGATGACTATATAGATAATATTCATAGATACGGAGCTCAATATTTGGATTCCTTTGTTTTTTTCTACATTAGTAGTGGCTGGATGTTAGTGTCCATCTGTATGTTGTCAATTATGGGTGGAGAAACTGTAAACAGACAGTATTAGTGTGAATACCACAAAGAGACCACTTCACTGATTAACCAATTGTCTCTGCTCAGACCGCTGCATCCTAGATTCACAGTAGAATGAACATTTTGTTCAATACATTTCTTAGCAAAGGAAGGCGCATACAGGGGTGTATTAGAGAGAGAGGATGCATTTTAAAAGCCAAGAAAGAAAAGTCTCCTCTGACACTTAACTTATTAGGATTTTCAGGAAAGTGATAGAAAATGGGCAACAGTTGTCACTTTGTATAAATACATGGTCTAGACCAGTAATGGACAACAGGCGGTCCGGAGCCCAATGTAGCCCTCAGGCAGTTCTCTGGAATGGAAACCATGGCCGTCATTCAATTGCAATTTGGCCAATTGAATAGGGCTCTAAATAAGCACATAACATATTTCTTTTAAAGATGTTTTAGTTAGTAAACATCTATCCAAAAGCAAGGTTTTCACTAACTAAAAACTTCTTTAAAAAAATATGCTATGTGCCTATATAGAGTCCTATTCAATTGGCCAAATCGCAATTGAATGAGGCCCGCAGTCTGTTATAGCTCTCTAAAACTAGCAAATAATATGTAATTGTAATCCAAAATTTGTCTCCTCATTAATTATACCTCTATTACCAATGGATTCCTTTACTAGAGTGATTTTACCATTTTGCTTTGTAAAATAAAGCAAAATGGAATCTGGAACTCCTTGCCTCGCTCCACTAGACTATCTTCCTGCATCAAAACCATTCAAAAATCACTAAAAACACATCTGTTTAAAAAATCTTAATATGCACAATTGCACAGCTTAATAACACTTACACCCACAATCTACAGTACAACACACAGACACCTCCGCTTGATTGAACAAATTGCTTCCACATTCCCTTCTTGCATCTATCACCCTCGTGTATCACACCCAAACCCTCTAGTTTGTAAATTTGTGATTTTTCAATCACGTGTTGGTGCTTTGGAAACAAGCACTATGTACAGTATATTTGATTCTAAGCTCAAAAACAGGGCCCTCCATTCTTGTAATGTGTTAATTTTGTTTTTGCCATGTACTTAGCCCCTGTATAGCGCCTCGGAATATGTTGGCGCATTATAAAAAAGATAATAATAATAATAATAAAATAATAAGGTTTAAGCCATTGTGAGATCCAGAGATTCAGGAGCTGCATATTGGGTCTTTTCACATGAAATTGGTTGCCCATCACTTGCCTAGACAAAGAATGACTTCATACTAAATTTGAATACCATTTTAAATAGAGTTGTCATTGCTATTTAGTACTTTGCATATTTTACTGCGGTATAGTATCTAAAGGGCAGGTTAATCCCTTACAATGTTTTCTCTACCAAAGGTCTCTTACAAGACTTTCCTTGTTGCCTTTAGCTTATTTGCCTAAGCATCCCTATTTCTGCATTAGTTGTTTGCAGAAGGGCACTCGATATTAGTGTATAAGTGTGAAAAACAAACCATTCAAACAAACACATGCCAATTAAATACTGATTTTAATCTGCAGGGATTTTTTTTTCCAAATTCATTATTTTATGGAGCTTTCGGATAAAACAGTTTAGGAGCTATTCACTTTTAGAGTATTTAAAATGTACTGCAGGGTTGGCATTGTGATTAAAGGATAAGATGTTTTTGTGCGTCTATCCACTTCTCTCCAAAGAAACAACTTGGCCCAGTCTGTATTAATTGAACAAGCAGATGGACAGCCAGTTTTATCCTTCAGTGCTCAGGATTTGCAGAGACTTGGTTACAAGCCAAATAATGACCACCTGTGGCTTGTACTTAAGAGCTCCTTTTTTTGCAAGCCAGACATTTGTTTGTGGGATTATTTCTTAAGAAAAAAAAAACCCCACTCAGCACAGCTGCATAGCAAATAATAAACACCTCTAGTGTCCAACCATAAGATACCGGTAAATGTGCTTTGGGCTATATTCTTCCTTTTACAATTGCTTTTACTGGCACAGTTGTCAAAGTATAAATACAATCAGCCGACTAGTGTAGAAACCACCTAACTTTCCAGCGAGGAAGCACTGGACGATGCATCACAACAAGATCCTAAGGATTTGCTTCCACCTATTGTATTTTTGCTTGATAATGTTAAGTGCTTACCATTATCACTTCAACATTTGAAAAATACGGTGGAAGTGCGCACAATTCAGTGTAATAGATCTCATTGTTTCCATATATTTGTTTGGCTGATTATGTTTGTTGTGTCAATATACTGTCAACACATTTGTACTTATTTTAATTTGATAGGTTTTGGACTGAAATGCTAATGAACATCTGAATCAGTGCTGTCCAACTTCTTTCATGTGAGGGCCAGATTATTATTGGCCTGTGAGCTGGTAGGCCGAGTTTGATATAGTAATTTGAAAATTTATATTTAAATATATAAATGAATACGTGCTATAAATTGTATGAAATAACTAAATACGTGGCAATGCATATATGATGTATCAAGTGTTTTATTTTAATAATTTAGACTTTAGAGGAGAATATACCTGGCTGAAAGTAGGCCACAGAATGATGCTGGTGTCTTGGAAACAAGCACTATGTACATTTGATTATATGCTCAAAAACAGGGTCCTCCATTCTTTGTTGAGTTAAGTTAAGTTTTTTTTTTGCCATGTACTAAACCCCTGTACAGCGCTACGGAATATGTTGGCGTGATATAAATAAAGATAATAATAATAATGCTGGAAAATGGGCCATCAGTTTGACAGCACTGATCTACATTAGAGGGCCACTTACGGTAAGTCTTACATTTAAACTATATACATACAGTTGTTAATAAGCAAAATTAGTTTAATTTATTGCCTTATTTTGAGCATGAATGCTGTAGTGTAATATACCATTTTGGTTTCTGACGATCTACTGACTCATAAGTGAGCAGACATTGTAGGCAGAGAAAGCTTCCATCTGCACGGTGGAATGTGTCTTGATATAATTGCCAGTGGTTTTTACAGGACTAATGTAAATCTCATTAGTTTGTTATTATTATCTTTATTTATAACGTACCCATCGATTGTAAAGTTTTCAATCTTGTGTCAGTGCCTTGGAAACAAGCTCTATGTACATTTGATTTTATGCTCAAAAACAGGGCCCTCCATTCTTTAAAAGGTGTTACATTTTTTTTTGCACTTAACCCCTGTACAGCGCTACGAAATATGTTGGCGCGATATAAATAAAGATAATAATAATAATAATAATAATGGTTCAACATATTCCTTAGCGCTGTACAGGGGTTGAGTACATGTCGAAAATTAACACCTTATAAAGAATAGAGGGCCTTGTTTTGAGCTTAGAATCAAATATACATAGTGCTTGTTTCCAAGGCACTGACACACGATTGAAAACTCGTAAACTTACAATCTAAGTGACAAACACACCTCAGAGAGCAACTAAAGGAAGTAGCTAAATAAAGAAAATGGAACCACACAGTAAACTGTATATATAAGTTAATAATTTAATGGCTGATGAATATATTTATTTACGTTTTATCAAAAACTAACTTCCCCTTTTATCAGGTTTAGTTATGCAAACAGGGAGCAGATAAAAATTGATCCTACAGCGGTCCTTTAATCACTTTTGCTAAAGTTAGAAATAAAATAAAAGCCCAAGATTAGTTTTAATATTTTGCACATTTAGGGCCTCATTCAATTGAGATTTGGCCAATTGAATAGGGCTCTAAATAAGCACATAGCATATTTTTTTTAAAGACGTTTTTAGTTAGTGAAAAACTTGCTTTTGAATAGATGTTTATTAACTAAAAACTTCTTAAAAAAAATATGTTGTGTGCTTATTTAGAGCGCTATTCAATTGGCCAAATCGCAATTGAATGAGGGCCATAGCATACTTTTTTACAGAGGTTTTTAGTTAGTGAACTTCTATCCAAAAGCAAGATCTTCTCTAACTAAAAACATCAAAAACAAAAAATATGCTATGTGCTTATATAGAGCCTTATTCAATTGGCCAAATTGCAATTGAATGAGGCCCTTAGCATTTAATAAAGGATGAGCAAGATCAACCAGAGGGAGTGCAACTTTCCCATGCCACAGAAAATGCTTTGGCCATATATACACTGACCTCGAGACCACAACCCCATATATCATTTGTCAGCTTCACTGTGACATTTGATCCCAAGAACAACACTCATTTACAACTGTTAGGAGGTTTTACCACATGATATAACATCTTACTTCATAGATTTAAATCTAATAAAACAGAATTGTAGAAATATGTGTGCTAACGTACAAAGAAACAGCCAACTCAGATACCTAATTAAAAACATACAATATTACTAAGGATATAAAGCAAATTATTAAAACAAAGCTTCAAGATAGTTACAGCTGGTAATGTAGTATCCAAAATAATCTATAGGAATCTTACCTATATATTATTTTTTAATGTAGTCTGAGATGTTGTGGTGTGATAAGGACCAAAAGCATGCTCATATGCTATAAATATGTATATAGGGCTCTATATAAGCACAGAGCATAATTGTTTACAGAAGCTTTTATTTAGTGAACTTCTATTAAAAAGCAAGGTTCATTAACTAAAAACTTATGTAAAAAAATATGCTCTGTGCTTATATAGAGCCCTATTCAATTGGCCAAATCACAATTGAATGAGGCCCTATGTGAGCATTCTGGCTTAACCAAATGAACAGTTTCATCCCCCTTATCATACTCAACTGTGATAATTAATTAATCATCCCAATAGTTTCAAAAGTAGTTACATAGAGAGAGTATATTTTCGTGTACTTAATTGTGAAAATGACTAATTTTCAAGCCCAATTATCTAACACTTCAACTCAAAACTTATAATAGCAATAAACACCCTTAGATTGTAAGTTTGCGAGTTTTCAATCTTGTGTCAGTGCCTTGGAAACAAGCTCTATGTACATTTGATTTTATGCTCAAAAACAGGGCCCTCCATTCTTTACAAGGTGTTTAATTTGTTTTCTGCTATGTACTCAACCCCTGTACAGCGCTACGGAATATGTTGGCGCGATATAAATAAAGATAATAATAATAATAATAATAATAATAATAAATTGCAATTATATTTATTTATATGTATAGTTTTTAATTCTGTGAACTTTACTGTATCACTTTAACTACAGCACAAACAGAAAGTATACAGTTATATAAATATACAACAAATCAAACTGAGCCTCCAGTGAGATTTTCTTTTATTTAAATTATAACAATAAAAATATGATGAAATATTTAAATATTTAGTATTAAGAGCATAATTAGGCAATTCAAAATAAAGCTAATTTTCAATTAGAAAATAATGTGATGCCCCTTACAGCTCCCCTAGGGGCGAGGTGTAATCAGCAATTATTAGCTACTTTCTGTCATTAACACATGAGAGGCATTAGTGGTTGGATCAGAAAGGATGACTGACAGGCAAAAATTGCATATGTTAATGTAAATGTATTTATAAATAACTTTCCACTGAGAAAGTACTTGTTACTCACTATAGTTTTAAAAGGACCACGTAAATGAGTTTCATATTAAACAGCAATAGCATTATTTGATACTTACCTAACCAATCCTATTGCAGATTAAATGTTCCACTTCCTTTCAGTAGCGATTAGGACAATGAGAGAGGTGGTGAGAGGTACCATTATTAAGGTAAAGGTGTTGATAAAATTATATTTTCTGGCTAAAGATTTGCTTTACTGCTGCTTGCACATGTATTTTTGTATTGTTAATTAGTGTTGACCTACTGAAAAAGCAGGTTTAACAAGAAAATTGCACTCAATGGTCGTTTAAATGATACCATATTTAGATTTTCTATGAGGATAATTTAAAGTTTGGACTGTGGTCAATTTAATGTACTGACTGGGTCCAAATGTGGCACAAGAGGGCAAGAGACAAATAGTAGTGTTAGGGCAGGTGGAGTTCCGGTAGGGTCAGACAGGCAAAGGTTTGGCAGCATGTAATGAGACAGGAAGGCTTTGGAAGGTGATCACAAAATAGCTGGCACACAGCGACCCTCAACAGGATTGGTACAGGTAGATAGCAGATGTACACAACACTGGCACAGGTAGATGACAAGTACACAGCAATACTGGCAAGGGTAGATGGCAGATATAAAGTAACCTTTGACACAGGTACATAAAAAGCACACTACAGCATTGGAACAGGTACATGGTAGGTATATGACAATACTGGCACAGGTAAGCAGTGGCAAAGGCAAAAGCAAATGGCATGTAAGTACAATGCAGGGCTGCCTCACGATAAATAGCAACAGGGATCCTAGATGCATGATCCAAAGCCAAGGAACAGTTAGAGCTGGCAATGGACAGGTGCAGGTGATGTGTCTTAAAAGTCAGGGACTTGTTCTTCCTAAAATTCTTATGTGAATGTATTACATTCATTTAAGTGGAGATATATTTAATGAATTGTTTGCAAACCCAGCCCCAACATACAACACCTGCGTTTTTATAAAATAAACACATTGGATTTTAGTGTATACTATGGAAAACAAAATACAAATACTATACAACATTATAGCAAATCTTATTTAAGCAATGAAAAGTTTCAATGAATATGTAATTGACTCTGTAATATGCACTAGAGTGAGATATTGCAGATTATCATATACAATATGGAGCAAGATTACAGAGGTAAGTATATACACCTAAAATGGATATATTGAAAATGTCACTATTACATCCACATCATAGCAACTGTTTCAAGCAGGAGTTTAGTTGTTCTAGGGCCTGGTATGAAGCTGGTAACACTAACACTAAAACACAGCAACCAAATTCCATACATGCTCAGTGTTTAGCAGCTGATCTCCCTGGAGTAAAGCAGCAGGTCACTGACCCTTGCTGCAGTTCGCCTGTCTTTATAGAGTATTTTCCCTTTACAAGTATTTCTGTACCAATCTTCAGCTTCAATCAACTGCCTCCCAGTTTCTCTTGGAGTTTAGCTAGGCACTAAGAAATATGAAGGGTTTCTTGGGTAACAGGTGCACAGCAAACAATCATTTCTATAATAAAACCCCCAAATCAAGTTATTTTTAAGTTATTCTTCAAGACAATGAAAAACTAGATATACATTGTGTTATCCATTTTTCTAAAATGAATCAATCTTGTTGTTGCTGCATTTATTTGCAAATAAGCCGCTCATGTATATTAATCAGCTGCTTTGATGTGCTAATTCGTATTACAGTCTTCTTTTCTGACTAGTGGCCACAATGAAGACCTGCAATGTTGTCTGGCAGCTAAACGCCTCTCCCACCCTTATCAAGAACTTTGAAATTAATATTATCATACTGAGCCATGCATTAGCATACAGCAGCCACAATATAAATTCTAAATATCTCAGAAATTATTCACTGCAAAAAAGTTTTTTTATTTTTGCTCTTTAAAATTAAATAAACTTTCTGATGGTTTTAACGTCCATAACATGATATAAATAAATATTTAAAGGCTGATATGAACCAAAAGCCCCACTTTGCCTATTCTATCTACCTAAAAGGATGGTGTTATGTTTATCTCTGGCATACAATATTCAAGGTTGTGTATTCTGATGATGTCTGATGATGTCATTATTTGCTAGCATGTATGAGCAAGTATCTTTCATAAAATTCATTTCTCCAACTTTTTAGCAGCTGGAGAGGCTAAGATCTCGTTGGCTTGACTTTGCAAACGAACATTTAAGAGGTTTGTTGTCCACATCTGCAGGCTATCTGGTGGCTAAGGATACCAATGTGGGACAGGCATATCTGACCACATTAGTTGCAAGGGAAAGTTTGCTCTGGCTTGGGTGCTGCAGTGACAGGATTTGTCCTCCACCTCCTCAAGACCAGCTCTGCATGCGCTCTCGAAAAAGGAGACAGCCTGGTGAATGGTACATCTCCAGGTCTTGTGGTCCAAAGCTAAAGCCGACCATCACCGATGGTCATATTGACATCACTGGACTGTTTCAGCAAATCCTTGTACCTCTTCTTGTGTCCTCCTCTGTCGCGATTAGTGAACTCACAATATAGCACAATCTTGGGCAGCCGATCATCCTCCAGAGATGTGTCCTGACCAGCGCAACTGCGTCTTCAATAGCATGGTCTCAATGCCGGTGACTCCTGTCTGTTCAAGGATTTCAGTTTTGTTGTTGTGGGCATTCCAGTGGATTTTGAGGATAGTGCAGAGGCAACGTTGATGAAAGCGCTCAAGAAGTCACAGGCGATGGCAGTAGGTAACCCACAACTCAGAGCTGTACAGTTGGATGGTCGACACAACAGCTCTGTACACACTTGACCTTGGTGCATTCACTCAGATGCTTCTTGTTCCAGACCCTTTTATATACCCTGCCAAATGCACCAATTCCCTTTGCCAGACTATTTCCTTGTCAATGCCGACATCTAAGGAGATGAAGCACCCCAGGTAGCTGAACTGTTGGACTGTCTTCAGCCACTGGTCATGCGAGAAGGACAGTAATCTTCCTGAGATGCAGGCTGAACTTCTGTCTTCTTGAAGCTGACTTCTAGACAGAAAAGCTTGCCAGCCTCAATGAAGCAAGATGTCATACGCTTCAGAGCTGTGCCATATGGGAAACAAGGGCATTGTCATCAGTGAAGAGTAACTCTTGAACGAGTCATTCCACTGTCTTGGGGTGAGCCTTTAGTCACCTCAGGTTGAACAGACTGCTGTAGGTGCAGTATTAGATGTAGAGACCATCCTCATCATCAAGGTCTGCCGTGGCCCTTTGAAGCACCATACTAAAGAATAGCGTGAATAGGGTCAGTGTGAGGACACAGCCCTGATTCACATGGTAACTTATCTGACAGGTCGTTGCTGGGCCTGGCTTGGCCGTGCTGGTCACGCTGGTCTTCATGTAGCTGGATGATCATGTTGAGGAACTTGGGATGACATCACATATTCCTGCTTTGGTAAGGCCGATAAACGTCACGTAAAGTCCCTTGTTCTGTTCTCTGCATTAATTTCTCTTGGAGCTGCCTGAGAACAAAAACCATGTCTCAAATGTCTTGTTAAGATAAATAGACCTTATAGCTACTGGGTATGAGAATAATCAGAGATTATGTACTAAATACTAAAAAAGTCAGTTATCTGACATAAAACATATATAGAACCCTTTTTAAAAAATAAATAAAAGCTCACAAAAGTGTAAATAATCTGCCTTAACATATGCATTAAAAAAGAGGTTCTATATATGTTTTATGCTAAATAATTTACTTTTTTTAGTATTAAGCAGATAACCATTTTTTTTACGTTTTGCAAGTACAGCATTTTTGCATGTATTAAAATAACCCACACTTACTTTACCATATATTTCTGTAGTTTTTTTCCTTTTGTTTTGACCTCTCCTCCAAATTATTTTTCATCAAGCTGATATATTCTGCAGAATAGTATCTTATCATTCATCCATACTTGGACATGGACTCTTACCATTAGAACTGAGGGAGAATCGGTATTGCCTCAGATCACTGCTTCCATTGGTGGTGGAAAAGTACCATTCCTTTGATATTCTAACACATTTTGTTTATATTGAGTGTCACTATTGTATGTTTTCTTTATACTTGTTGGTTGGCTTGTCCTGTCTTCCCTTGGAGGCTGCCTGTCCTTGGAGTAGAGATGAATTGCACCACTCAAGGCAACAGATTATTTGTCTCTTTAAACTTCATCCCACCCTCCCAGATTTTCTGGGGGCTCATACGCCCATGTTTGTGTGGTCAGCTTAAGATAGGTCACTGCAAAAATAAAGGAGTATTAGAAACTGGGGCATAGTTCACACACATCTAGCAGAATAAACACAAAATAAGCCCTTGTTTAAAAGGTATGTAAACCAAGGAAACGATAAAGATGGGAAATAGACGAAAAATTGGGGAAATAGACATTGATCCTGTATTGAAAATGAAACACCAAAATGTCTCAAGCCTTCCACCAATCTCAGTGGAACTCATCACAGATGATTTCAGGTCTCTACATATCTCACAGGCGGTCTTGAAAACCAATATGATGTACTGTTAAATCATAGCATACTAATAAATGCTGTCTCAAAAATCATCCCACACTAAATGTTTGTGATGCATCTGTTAATGTATTTAATAAAAGGTTGCTTAAGGTCAGTGGGCCTCATTCAATTGAGGAATTGTAATTGACTGGAGCCCGTAAACTAATTTGCTATTCAATTTGCGTATTTTTGTGACCCGCAAATGGTTTAGGGGTTTCAAACGATAACTTACACACCATGTAAGCCTTTGCTCTTTCACGTCTGCAAGAGTTACGATCACTAAAAACGCAAATCGCTATTCTATTGCTACAATTCCTCAAGCCCGCAAATGTTTTCACACCCGTAAATGGCAAATGTAGAAAAAATTGAAAGCAATGAAAGACATTAGAATTAATTGCAAAACAGTGTTAAGATTGCAAATCGGCAATAATTTTTTTTTTTTTATGTTTAATTTCAGGGTTATATCGATCTCGGGAATCAATGAGTTAATACATATCAGGCCACCCACATGGACTAGAACAGTATTGGCATTCATTTTTATCATTTTGCAGGTTTGCGAGTTTGATCGCATATGGGACCTCTAAAAGCTTATTGATTGACATGGCCTTGGTTAATTGATCATGTTCACACTCTGAAATGCTACTTACAGGTGCATGTTTTACGGTTTTCGGCTTTCGGCCCATAACTTGTGGGCTTGTTGAATTGAATCGGTCCGTATTTGTAGCAGAGTCCAAGCCTGCAACAAGCCCGCAGACATAGGGCCTGTTTACTGCGAGATGCGGCTTTGCAATTGAATGAGGCTCAATGAGTGTTAATAAATTATATGGTAGATGTAAGCATAGACAGAGAACAGAAACAAAAATGTAAGGCTATCTGTCATCTGTTGGTTGCTATTTGGACTGAAGTGATAAAAAAGAGGCTACAATTTGACACTTACTCTTTTTCTGGTAACATTTTACCAAACACTAATCTGTAAATTTACAATATTAAGTAGTCTAAATTAGTTATTTTCTTCAATATGGCAAATATAATATATTTTTTTATTCATTAGTAAAGACATTTTATATCGTGCTCTTCCTCTTTAGCACTTAATCTCTCTTAATCTCTGTTTCTTTTTTCTTGAACCAACAATATATACTGTATACACTAGTAGTTTGCCTGTCCTAAATGACAATATATTTGATGTGTCTCTCCCCCTCTCCCCTGTGTCTCTCCCTTTTCCCTCCCCTGTGTCTCTTCCTCCCTCCCTCCCCTGTGTATTTCCCCTCTCCCTACCCTGTGTCTCTTCCCCCTTTCCCTCTCCTGTGTCTTTCCTTCCTCTCCCTCCCCTGTGTCTCTTTCCCCTCTCCCTCTCCTGCGTCTCTTCCCCCCCACCCCTGTGTCTCTTCCACCCCCCCCATCTCTCCCACCCCTGTGTCTCTCCCACTCAGCATGGAATGAGTGGCTAGCTCTGCGCATTAATGCGAACTGTGCATGCACAGCTAGTGCTGCACATGGTTGATGCCGCGTGCTGCTTATTGCTGACTATAGTTTCCATTCTGCGCCTGCACTAGTAAAGCATTACACACAATGGAAACTATATTAGTGATATATATATCACATATATAGTTGTCAGCAGTGCGGGTTGGCAAAAGTTGTTGCTAACGCTGCGGGCCTTGCGAAGCAAGGGCCGAAGTTGCTGGCAAGGAGCGCTAAAGACCCTCCTTGCGATGCTGATGAGCGCCGTAGGGACTTACGACGGGACTTACACCGCAAAATTTATGGACATAGCATCCACAAATACAATACGCGGGACTTAGAAAAAAAATCATTACAAGCTCGCAAAAATACGGCCTTAGCGCCTGAACCCTGCGCACATGAAAACATTAAAAACACAATAAATACACACAACAAACACATAAAAAGCTTACCCACAGCAAGGGGAGGGGGGGGGGGGGGGGTACTCAGGACCTCTGCAAGTGAAGTTACACCTCAATTTAAGTACAAATTCAAGAGTTTAGACACCCGAAAATCCCCTAAGCAAGAGAAAAAATGGCAGCAAAACACGACGAAACACATACAGATTTTCCGAAAAAGCCGTACGAGGTCCAAGATACAACAAGATATTAACAAGGATGCAAAATCATCCACAGCCGCGTACCACACACATTCGCCGCCATTTTACAACACTAACTTACATAATGCGGAAGTACACAGCTACCCTAACGGATTTTCCTCGCGCACGCACACTATTTGCACTACACACTGCACATATTGCTCAGCACGAGGCTCGCAATGAGCGCCGAAGGATCTCGGAACAAGAACAAAATGAATGTTTACAACCAAACACCATTACCTGCATTACATTCTTATTGCCGTAATTTTTTTACGGGCAAGTTTCTAGTATATATATAAAGCTTGTGTTAGGAAAGAGTCAAGCTAGTGCCCTTAGCTGTGCTGAAAGGTTAACTATTTGAAAAAGGAGCAGGATAGTAGGCTGAATATATATCACATATGTGAGAACAGATTAAAATTAATTTAGTCTTGAGGTATGCCGCCAATGTTAATTGGACCTGCATACTTACATGACATTCCTCAAGATTTATGGGGTATGTCTAGAAAAGTACGCTACCTTTTTAAATGTATTTTGTACCGCATTCCAGGTTTCATTGTTTACTTACAGGAATTATTTTTAACATATTTTAAAATGAACAGAGAGAGGGTACTTTTAAAGAGTTATTTACATACCGGTATGTCTCTTACACTACTTACCGTAAATCAATAAGAACATACAATATATACATATATATATAAGATAGATAGCTATAACTTCTCTTAAGGGAATTATTCTATTGTGGTACATTAAGTGTCCATACATATACTTATTATTTAAATGCCTTTGAGTATATTGTGTCTATTTCTTTATCATCTGACAGTACTGACGAAAATAAAAGAAATCCATTTAGCTTTTAAAACCTACATTTGAACTTTCATGTTGCAGTCAGCAGTAGATCTGATTTTCTTCACCCCCATTAAGTCATTAAGGTTTTGGAGTGATTCTGTCCAGCCTACTGAAGCTTGTGGGTTGAACAGTGCCTTTGAATAAAGGAGAAAACAATGACAATTGTACACCACACATATTCTATTAGTTACACTTAATGTTCTTCCAGAGGAAATGTATAAAAAAAATAAAAAAAATAAAAGGCATGAAACTCATAATGACAAGGAATAACACATTGGAAGCAACATTTCCCAACCGCTAATTCTGATGTACAGTGAACACAAAGCCTCAAAATTCACCATGACTTCACGTACACAAGGTAAATACAACTATTTAAATTGTATATTTAGGCATTAAATAAATAAATATTTATCTATCTATCCATCCATTCATCATTATATTTTGTATATACAAGAGAGTTTTACCCATATAAAGATTCGGCAATGACAATCATAAAATATAGGCACAACTACAATTAAAGGGACACTTCAGAAATCTCAAACTTTATAGGACAGTAAAGTTACCACTAAATATCAACATTTTCAACTGGACGTTATTAAAACATGTCATCTTATAATAGAAAAACAGTGCTGAAAAATTGTGTCTGACACACTCTGCTCAAGACATACTGGCACCAGAATGAACTTCTTATTAGAATTTAATTTCCCCCCTATTATTAATGAATGGCTCCCTAATCAATGGCTTACATTTGCATATGGCTTCTGAGGTGTCAGTCTGTGGACATCTACAGCCTTATTAAATTGTGATTCGGCCAATTGAATAGGGCTCTATATAAGCACAGATCATATTTATTTTACAGAATTTTTAGTTAGTGAACTTCTATCCAAAAGCAAAGTCTTCACTAACTAAAAACTTCTGTAAAAAACATATGCTATGTACTTATATAGAGCCCTATTCAATTGGCCAAATCGCATTTGAATGAGGCCCAGTGTCTCTTGCCCTCGCCTGTAATTGTAATCAATCCTGCTTCAGTTGAATAAGCAAGAATACGTTTTTTATATGTCATAATGTTTCATGTGTGCCTGTATATATATATATATATATATATATATATATATATATATATATATATTTAATTGAAGGTAAAACGTACAGATTTACAGATACATGTTATAATACAATAATACCATGTAGTATGTATATACATATGGTACAACTGAATCATAAGTTTATAGTGGAATTGTGCATACTGTAACAACATTGCTTTATAACAATACTACTTCATGGAAATGATGCACAGGAGAATTGTAAGTAACATCATTCAACCGCTTATAAATATATCTGCTCTAACTCATAGACGGTTTAACCGTAGATCTGTAAACATAATTTCAATAGAGTTGTAAAACACTTAAAACAGAAAAGTAACATTAATGTATGCTATGCTAATACAACTGCTAAAAAAGTCTTGAAATGTTTGTATGAATTGATTTATGTTCTCTTTTGATATCTCATATACTTTCCTGAATCACTGGACAGTTTGCTCAGCATTTATGACTAAGTAGAGATTGCATAAATAATTTGCTTTTGCTGATTCAACCCTATGTTTTCACATTCTTAAGAATGACATTAACATAAAACATACCCAATAAATTTCCTATAAGATACACAATTTATTAATTTAAGCTAAGGTTATTAACATTGTTACCATTATTGTTACCATTATTAGATGCCAAGAGGACATATTGAATAAAAATCCAACATGGCACTTGCATATTTGTAAGCCATAGCTTATATATTGGAAAGGTATTAATGTCTTTATATTGACATCTAATCTATTCAGAATGTCAATCATATTTAAAATAGAAATATATTGTATATTATAATAATATGTTAATAGACTGAGTGTAGGATGACTGTATAGCAAGAATGTTTTATTGCATGTTTTTATATTCAAACTGTGTAGAATATTTTTGAATGTTATTATTTTTGTATATATCAATGTCCCATTTATTTTTATTTATTTTTTGTTTTGTGGTGAGTTGCCAATCTCCACTGGGATTGTGCCCATGTTTCTGGCACTTTGATGGAGGAACACAAGGCAAGAGGCTTTCATTTTACTATATTATTATCCAGTTATACAAATAAGAAATCAAAGAAAATAACAGGCCTAGCTTTCACTGAAGCACTACCTTTACTCTTAGATAGTTCCCTCACTATATTGCTCCCATCCAGCTAAACCTTGGTGGAGCAAAATGAAAACAAACAGTTCAATAGTTTGTTCACAATCCCTGGCCTGTATCCTTCAGAACTCCATGTTTTCACGCTGCTTCAAAATGAACATCAACCAAGCTGCTGTCTCTGCCTGTATCTGTTTTTAGCTTCAGACAAAACACTTCTCTCTGTATTTCTCTCTCCTGCCCAGACTGACTGTACATTTAGTTAATTAGCAGCTACACCCAAGTTCCTACAGCAGTCTTTAGTCCTGTCTAATCAGGTGCATCTAATCAACTGTTCATGATAGTTACATACTTTAGCACTCCTCTGGAAAGAGAGCTTTGGCTCACATAATCCACTTCTATGACTCTGTCACAACTTATTGTTTTACTTTCACATCCACATAATGAGGGGATGATTGGGAAATATAATGTTTTCACAAAAGTCTTTTTTTGTATAGCAAAATGGTATATGTACTGTATAATCTGAAATGCACAGACATACACATACATTTTATTTGCTCCAGCCTTTGTTTCTGAGAAAAGTTATATACTTGCCAACTTAATTCATATTCATCTTAATATGTTTGAATATTTTCCCTTATAAGACGAAACAGAAAACTAAATCTGTTACTTTTTAGCTTTTGTAAATAATTATGGATTTCTGGGAGGCAACCATATTGAGTTAGGGCTAGTTTAGATCTGTAGTTAGACAGCCTATAAAAGTATTACCTAAAGTCTACCCTTGCCAAGTGTTTCAGTAATAAATAATATATTATAAGGGCTGCACACAACATTTGATTATTGATGACGAGTGAGAGGCATTGGGTTAGAGAGGCTAAAGGAGCGAAATAGAGAGGCAAAGACAGGGAGGAAAAGGGGAACAGAGAGAATGGGGGTTGTACTGTAAATATCTGTATATATTTACATATTTTAAACTTATATTTTATCAAATTTTGTATTTATACAAACAGATCATACACAGAAACAAATAATACATAAGTTAATGTAGCTTTTAATTACATGACAACATTTTATTAATTTATAAAGTCATGCCATAATCTCTGGAATTTAATTTTAACCTTACATAAATGGGAAATATTATTACCAAAATGTTGTTAAATCTAAATTATTATACTCTGCCCATGGTTTCCAAATACTGTGAAATTGGTTTTCCTGCTCCAATATAGCATAAGATTTTTTTTTCGATTCGAAAATTTGCCGTATTTTGTAGAGGGGTTTAATGCTTGGTGTTTGTTTTTGCAGCCTGTGAACATGGTTCTAGCCGCAATCAATATCGGTATAATTAGGTTTTTCTCCATCTCTCCCTGTACCTTCCAAAGGCCCATTTAGTGAATATGAATGGACATGCTCAAGTCTATTACATCCTCTGAAACATTTTGGTCTTAAGTGTGGCTTGCATTTATATATTATGATTGGAATTCTGCACCAAAAGTATATTTATAATAAGTATATTTTGTAGTATGTTTCCTTAGTCTGAATATTTTTCTATGCTTTGGCTCTTCTGATTCCATATTTCTTTGCCATATTTTGTTATACAGTATATTCCGCTATTTGTAATATAGGTCTATTTGCTTGTATATGTTAATGTGCTATTTGCAATTAGATTGTTAAACATAGTTATATAGTAGTGATATAGTGCCAGAACCATCTCTACAATGGAAACATTGGCTTTCAAAAAAAGGGTAAGGTTGTAAAAAGCTTTATTTTTTAGATTTGTTTGTATATAATGGTTGACTTGAAGGTGCTTTCATATAAATCATAATGCAAAATATTTTTTTAATTCTGCATTATTGGCACATAAAATGCACTGGGAAACCACATTGTGACTTTTGCTTCTTAGGGAGGTCAATCCTGCTCAAACTTAAGGAAGCATGAGCACCATGTTTACGAATAAAAGGCCTAGGGGTGTAACACTAGGAAAAGTGAAATAATATTTTTGCCAGTAGAGAGAGAGCACTAAAACTGATCCCTGTAAAGATTCCTACTATAGCACATATTGGCAGCTCTAGCTTATATTGTGCAGGCATGCAAATTTGGCTCCTCTTGGAGAGACCAACAGATGAGTAAACTCATATTCATTGAATTTGTTCCAACTTGAATACTATTAATCCCTTAATACAGACTTCCCCACCGTTGTCAGTTGTCTGCAGCCATGACAATTTATTATGCACGCAAAATTATTTTATGTTAGTCAGCAATCGTTTTTGTCTGTGACTCTGATAGCTGCCATTTCCTTAAGATACAAATTAAAATCTTGGCCTTAGTATGCAAAGGTTATAACAAGACTGTACAAGACTGTACCTTTACTTTCTAACCAAATATTCCCCTAATTGCCCCTTTCTCTCAGTTCCTCTATTGTTATCTAGAACTGCATTAAATAATTTTGCTTGTGCTGCCCTTTAATATTTTCAACCCACACACTATAAAAAAATCAACTGTGAATTGTGTCATTCATAATATGGAAATACAACTAGCCTATTGACTGAACACAACTCCATTTGTATAATTGAAAACATCCATCTCACCAGTCGTTTATCATTGCTGGTCCGCTGTGTCAATCCATTCACTGGTGTCCAATATTCTCTAGAATTAAATTAAAAATGCTAATGCTCACTTACAAAGCCCTCAACAATACCTCACTGTCACGTTCTGCTACTTCAAGGGGGCTTGAAATGAACCTAGTTCAAACTTACCCCAGCAGAATCGTGTAGATCCTGTTCTCTGTGGCGCAAAAGATGGCTTCTGAAGAGGGCAAAGCCCAAAGATACAGACAGAGAATACTGCATATAGGTTACTAGTGGCAATGGCAATACCACTCCCCAAGTCAGGATACAAAACACAGAAATAGTCGCACACCTTGTATATGTGAAAACTATCTCTCAACCTTTATTGAATTCTCAAAACAACATATTTATGCTCTCCCATACCACACCCTTGTGTACCTTTGTGTATGTGTGCGATGAAACACATCTGCCTTGTAACCTTTATTAATATAAAAACTCTTGAGATGAAATTCACCAGATATCTGACTAGTGAAACAACCTTGATGTTAATCTCAAGTATTTGCTTTGGACTACTTGAAGTACATGCATCTATCTTGGCTGCTGTTTATCAAGGGCGAGGGTACAATGATCTGCAGCTAACCTCTGTGCAGAGCATTTTACCTTATCCTCATGTATTCTTCTGTTCTATATACATTTTCCCTCTATAACATATAATAACTAGTATACATAATAACCATGTACAGGCAACATATAACCACACACAATAATACATAATCCCAATGCAACAATGGCCATATTCATAATTACTGGCAATATCAGTCCTTAAACACTGAAATCTTGACACTCACCTTCCTACATATCAAACAATCTCCAAATAAGCACACACTCCACTCTGCCCATAACCTACAGCTCCTTACACTTTTCATTTGCTGTCCCTTATCTTTGGGATTATCTACCTCATCCTGTCAAACACTCTTTGAAAACTCATCTATTCAGAGAAGGTTATCAAGTTGTTCCCTAATGTCAGGTATTCAGACAGGTATTCAGACAAGCTATTCAGTGCCTCCTGTGCATAAATCCTGCTGCCTCACTGGACCACAAACAAGCAAGCCCCTGCCCTTTTGTCTTGAATAACCTTGACCTGCTTAGATTGTAAGCTCTTAGGAGAGCAGGACATGTATAGCAGTATGTATAGTTTGTCATATTTGTCTTATATATTTACTGTATGCCCTGTAATTAGCACTAGGGGATATGCTGGCTGACTAAAAATACACAATAAAAATAATAATAATGATTTATTTTTATTGTAGTTTCTTGTTTCCTGTGTATGATGAGCTGAAACTAAAATAAAAATATACTTAAAAACTATCCACCTATTTTTGTGTGTATAGATTGGTATTATAATGTTATTATAAAACTTCTTTACACAGAGAAAATATGACTACCATTCAACCCCATTCTGGTTTTTCAAACCCCACTCTGGTTAATCGGTTAAGGGGAAAGATAATTACAGAGAAGCAAAACTAGGGCAGTAAAATTTCTACAATTTGATTGCATTTTTGAGCATGGAATATATTTGAATGTGCAAGACGTTGCTGGTAGCATTGCACCAACCATCTTTCAGAAATCAACACCAGCCTAAGCTATGTACCACATTACCTCTGTAAGACTGACTTGGGGTGCTGGAGGTATGCAAAATATTTGCTCAGATCTCCTTCACAGTGTTTACTAACAATTTAAATTTACTTTGAGAAGGCTTTGCATAGCTCATTATAAGTGAAATTGTGAATGACCCTTCACGATGAAGGTTGGTGATTCTGGATCAGTGTCTGAATTTGTTTAGCCATATCCACACATATTACTTTTACATATGTATGATGCACATATTCTCATTTAAGAATAAAATGAGGCTTACTCTGTTTTCAAGATACAAACAAAATATAAATGCAAATGTTTTCATTATAGCAAAGTAAAAAAAGGAAATCTTTGGGAAAAACAGATTAACTATGTCATGAGGATATGTTGCAACTTATTAAATGGATTTGGATAATATAGTGGGTTTGAAGACGCTAGACAAATGCATAATGAGAACACATTTTTGCCTGATGAGAAAGGTGGCAACTGTGTAGTTTACAGATTGCTTCAAGCAAGAGGATGAAAAAATGTACTAGGGAAATGACTCATGGGATATACATGTGTATAGAGTTTAACTTGTGGTGGTGTGTGGGCAAATAGTCGCAATACAATTGCTTAACATTTACAACTCTGTTTCTGAGTCTTATTGAAATTTAACGTGACTCAAAAATGAGTAGTATAATTTATTATATCTCAAAATTCCTAACAAAACTCAATAGCCAAATTAATAAAGATTACTGCACATATGTTGGCATAATTAAATAATAATTTACAGGTACATTTATTAAATTAATCCAGAGATTTAAAAGGTCTACCTTAGTCTTATATTTACAACAATTTCATAATTACATATCATTGTTTGAAGAACTATACTTTATAATGGTCAATTTTTGTGTTCCTACTGCTCTGCTAAGTCAGATGGATTTACAGTTTGTCAATTCGATAGGATTTACAGATATCTTGTTAGTTTATAAGGGCACACACCCAGAGAAAACAACTCAAAACAAGCAAAGCAAAAAGGCAATGAAAGCCTATGGTAACAATTATTGCAAATACAGATGAATGATTTAAGCCTTGAATTTATTTATTTTTTCTCAAAAACATTTCACAAGTTATCAAAATTAATTCTTTAACACTGTTATTTGTACAGCAATGGTCCTGTATGCAACTATTTGTCCAAACATTAATTTGATACTATATATATATATATATATATATATATATATATATTATATATATATATATATATATATTTATATATTTATACATACGCATATATAAGAAATGAGGCAGTACATGAAAGAGTCCAGTAAATTGGCTTGACATGGATGTTAGTCAGACAAGCTGCTGCACAGATGTTAAATCAAGTGTGTGATGAATGTTAGCAATTTGAATTGAAATGCAGATGTTACACTGTTAAAAGCAAAGTCGCTTTAACTAACTATCAGCTTCCTGGAGTAGATAGGCAACACCTGTGGCTTGGGTTAAAATTGTTGCCCCAAGACACAGTTAATAAGGGGGAGAGGTGACTAAGGGTACACTTGTATACTTTGAAATTAACCCAGAACAAATGATCTATTAATACCCCAAAACACAATTTATTGTTCTAAACTATGGGAAAACCAGCAAAATTAAACTTCTTCATGTAGCATGTTTGCAGTTACCCACAACACATCTATCAATGCTTTAGCAAAGTCAGGAAAATATTTATAGGCTAAAGAGTGACACAGCTGTGAGAAATGAACGTGACATGACTGGGAAACCAGAAGCTGCATGATTTTTCTTTTTATGGATAAATTATAGATAAGTATAAGAAAGGGCACTTGAAATTCAGCTGAAAGAAGTTATTGGTTTATTTGTTCATTTTTTGTTGTGTGCATCACATTTAATCATATTTTTAAGTAACACAATATTGGGGCAGTGTTGCAACAGAAATAAATAGAGATGGTGGCATCGCAGGTGTGATTTACTAAAGCTCCTTCTCGCCAGTAACAGCTAGCTCATCTCAGGTTATTGTGAATAGGCAGTATAATGGGAATGCTATGGGCACCTATGAACATCCAGGTTCTCCAAATTTACTAAAGACAAATCTTGCTTTTTACACCCACAATGATGATATTCAACATTCCTTGTTTAAACCACGCATTAGCAGTATATTATATTTAAATAAAATTATATTATCAATATTCAGCCACTAACAAATAATATATACTACTAGGAGTTATATGTAGCAGCATATATTACATGTTAATAGGTGAATATTAGTTTTAGAATTTTATTTAAATTAAAATATACTGCTATAGTTGGGGTGCATAAGGACCCCTATGGTAGCAGTTTAGGGTACCATGGGGTCTAGAAACTGCAATGGAAGGGGTGGAGGGGAGGGGGCCTAATACCCCCTACCCTCCACCCCCTACCATTGTAGTCTCTAAGGAGTATATTATCATGTTACCATTGCAGTCTCTAAGGAGTATATTATCATGTTATCATTTGCCGGGTTTGGTGTTGTTATACGTCATTATAGAAGAATTGACAACCATGCCATCTTTGCCAACCAATATTGAACCTGCACCAGCAGGAAGAGCTGTTAAACAGAGCATGTTTTACCCCTATAACATGCATGTGCTGCTCTAATCTCAGATGGAGACCTGAGCAGCTCTCTTGAGCAATGTGCTGTGCTAGACAGTGGCTTATAGTGGATTTTGTTGTAAATTTCCCCCTGAACCCCATAATCAATGACACTTCAGGGCCTAAACCTCCCCAACAAAGAGCTAATCAGTGGGGGCACACTAAATTCTGTCCAGGACTCCCACAATAGGATTATATGGAGAAAAATTCCCCATGTCAATTTCCATTGAATGTGGGTCTGTTTCTGAGTGGCCCATTTAAACCTCCCAGGGAGGTAGGTAGACGACTCCCAGGAAGCCACCTGATTTGCCTGGGACTGTGCAGCCCAGGACCAGCTTGTTGTCTGTCGGTGATCTCAGGACTAGAGCCCGAGGGAACCCTGCCCTGCAGGCAACTGCTGACAGCCTATACTGATCTGTGTATGGACTATTGGCTTAATCATGGCCTGGACTTCATGATTTCTCTACAGGGAACTTATTATGCATCTCCCTTGGTATTTAGGGGGTTAGATGTAATGAATAGATTCCTACCCCATGGTACATCGTTTTGAGCCCCTAAATATCCTCCATGGACTTGTGCAGTTATGTCATGATATTTGCTTATGCCACGTACTACTATATACGTGGTCACTGTATACCATGGGACTGACTCTTAGCTCCTGTGTAACACATGAGCTATTCTCATGGCTTATTAATCCATCCTAAAAGATCTTAGCTATGTGTTGTACTGCAGTTAAATATGTGTGTGGTTACTTCATACGTACATGTTCAATCCTCTAAAGGGCTGCCGTCAATCCCCATGGCTGGTTCCCCTGTGACCAGTATTTCTCCCCCACCCTAACCCTATTGTAGGGTGAAAAATCAAGTGGAAAATTTGTTTACATTTCTAAAATTGACCAAGAATTTACTTAAATATTAAATATTGTCATTTTAGTTTAGTCCTTGAAGCCCTTCCACAAGAACCTGCATAAATAATACGGCTGGAGTCTGTAATTGTTACATGATCTATTATAGATTTATAGATATATATAAATAGATATACTGTATGCATTTGAGAGCAGAGTGTGGTGGTAAGTAACTTGTTTCTTTCTGCTACAAACATTTATGTGATGTTTCACCATATGACCAGACCAATAGAAACTGCTGCCTATGCCGTGTTTGCATTGATATATCCAATATTGAGATTCACAATTTACTGCCCACCACACACTGACATGGTCTTTTGGATAGGAGGGGTGAGCGATGCCACCATGGCAGCACCATTTATGTAAACAGTAAGTAATGTAATAAGTAGTAATAATTCATAACTTTATTACTTGTTTACCGCTACAGCTTCCTTTTAAGTCACTTTCTCTCCAAGCTCCTCAACTTATTCCCGCTTCAGGAAACCTCTCAGAGGGGATTTGCCTGTTTATTCAGTTATCTGTTTCCTTTTCTGTGACACTTTTTTGGCATTATTAATGGATTTATCTAATTGTCTGTTGTGAGATTAAAATCGTGTTTACAGAAACAAAATGTTTTCATTATCTTTTTACTTCACTCTTTTTTAATTCTTCCTCAGGTTGATGTGTTGTTTAGACTCAGTAGTTTGTTCACAAGTTCATATTAAGTGCTTTGGCTTTGGATTTTGAACATGTGAGCTTGGCAGCACCTAAAAAGGAATTAATGCTAAACATACACAGTCTGTCATCTAAGACCTCAGAATGTTGCGTACTTCCTAAAACTTAATTATAAAATGTTGGCAATACTTTTGGAAATTTTATTCAGTCCTCAACAACCAGAATTTGACCTCGCATTCACAGTATAACCATTCCAAAATATCTAGCATTATATTTCAATAAAACAAAGTGGATATTGTGGCTTTGCAAAAGATAATTGCTTCACAGTATTCAATTATAAGAGTGCAGTAATAATGAACAAAGCAATGGAAAAGTATGTTTTCACAGATGAGAAGAAACATTGCCTGGATTCATTAATTGATGAGGTATATTCATGCCGCTTTCATGCTCAAGTGGGCATTATAAAAGACAAAAATGGTAGAGATATAACAGAAGCAGATCAGATACCGATGGCAGGGCAGAACACCTATACAGCACAAATCTTTTTTTTCCCAAGTCTTCCAAGAGGAAGTGGGGTAATTAGTGGGGTAATTTAAAGCTCTTTGAAGTTATTTCCGTTCTTATGTTATTCATTTTTACCTGCCAATATCATGTATATATATATATTGTTTATTTATGTCCTCTATTGTAGGTTTATCTGATTTCCAAATTTTAGTTATGATAATTTTAGTAGCTAAAAATATTTGATTTATTAGTAGCTGTGTATCTTATGATATATTTGATACGGGTAATCTTAAAAATGCTGCTTCTGGTTTCTAGGGATAGGGAATCCTGTAAGTGTTTCCAAAACTGAATATAAACCCTATGTAAAGCAGGTGCTCTAAGATAGTGGTTATTTAATACATGTTTAATGCAATGGGACACTTAGCAGAAATATGTACTATAGCCAGACACATTAAAAATAGTGACTATGGTTTTAACTCTTGACCTTTCATAAAGTAACAATAAGTATAGGTAATTTATAAGTTTCCTTAGGATATATTTATTTGAGCTAATCACGTATGTAGTTGTCAGCAGGCGGGCTTGGCAAAATCCGTTGGTAACGCAACGGGAAAACTGCGACCCTCGCAAAGCAGCCAGGCAAGGAGTGCCAAATGCGCTCCTTTTGCTGGTGTCGATTAGCGCCGTAGCGCTCATCCCTATGACCCCGTACGACTTTCGCACCGCAAATGCGGACCTTCGTGAAGCGAGGGCCCGCATTTGCGGAGGTGGAGGCTCTATGGCGCCTCACAAGCGGCTACAGACGCCCACAGAAGCGGCACTTTAAAAATAAAACACAAAATTAAATACGGACTTACACAAAAAAATACGAGCCGCGGGACTTAGAAGAACAAAATGTGCGGACTTACACAAAAAATAAATAGGACCCGCGGGACTTAGGAAAAACCATTATGGACTCGCAAAAATACGACCTTAACGGACAAGCCACGCACAGTGGAAAACATTAAAATAGCACAAAATACACACAAAAACTAAATAAAAACCTTACCCAGAGCAACAAGGGGGGACACCCAGGACGTCTGATAGACAGGTTGCACCTCAATTTAAGTTGAATTAAAAAAGTTTGGACACTCGAAAATCCCCTAAGCGAGAGAAAAAATGGCTGACGAACAAAACAAAAACGAGGCTACACGACCCCTAAAGCTGCAAAACACCGTCAAGCGCATACAACTATATTAACACTAGCGACTTGCCCATCAAAAAATGACGGCAATGTGATGTATATGTTTGTGAAGTTGTTTAGTTATTTAAATATATTTTTGACCCTTGTAAGTATTGTGATATGAACATGTATTTTTGTAAAACGTTAATGTAATGGTTTTTTAAAATGAAATTTGTATCTGAAGAATTGTTTACTTTAATATACATAGAATCCAGAGCAAAGTAAAAAGTAAAAAGACTTTTTTAAACGTGCCGAATTTTAACATGAAGTTTAAAATATATGTAAGCAATAACCTTGAAAGTATATATTTTGAAAATTGAACTTTATTTTTTATGTAACTTTGTAATTTTTGTAAAACATTTGTGTAATTTTGAACATTATAAACAGGAACATAGTAAATACATTTTGTAACATAATTTTGAATTAAAAGTATTAACATTCGAATGTAAAAACAGTTTAACTTTAAATTAATCAGTATTAACATGCAATTTATATCAGAATAATTGTTAAGTTTAATATACATTGAATGTAGAGGAAGGCATACAGTAAAAACTCTCCTTAAACCGTACGTAATTAAAGTAATTCATTTAGAGCAGATAAACTGGCGATAAACATTAATGTAGGTAGTAATCTTAAGATAACATAGAATATTTACATTGTGACTTAAAAGGTGCTTGAGTTGTTAACATGAACTTTGTAATATGTTGAATGAAATAACTTGAAAATATTGTTTTTAAACTTGTAACATTAGAAACATTAACATAGTGACTTAACATTTTAACATAATTTTTGCTAGAAATGCAAGGCAAGTATTTTGTGAGGCGAATTATCCATAAACATGACTTTCATTAATTATGACTAAATTAAACAACCAATTGTTTTGTATTTTTGAATGTTTTTCCAAAATGTTTGCATGGCTTTAGTTTGTATCCTGCCAAGTTATAGTACTTCATAGTAGACAATGTTTTTAGTAAAAATACGTCCATCTTCTAATAAATCACCTTGACTTTCATTGTTTTCAATGTAAACTTTAATAGCCTGTGGATTTTTGCAGCGTGACAACGCAACGTACAATTGACCATGTGCAAAAACTGGTTCTTCCAAGTAAATCCCCACAGATTTGAAAGTTTGACCTTGTGATTTATTAATGGTCATGGCAAATGCCATAATAATGGGAAATTGTCTTCTTTGAAGTATAAAAGGGAGACTACTTTCACTTGGTGCTAAATCTATTCTTGGTATGAAAACTCTCTCTCCTTTATGTGTCCCAGTTAAAATTTCAGCATCTATAAAATGGTCCTTTAATTGTTGAACAATTATTCTTGTGCCATTGCATAGGCCTTTTTTGGGGTTCATATTTCGCAGTAACATGATAATTGCACCTTTCTTTAGCTGCAAAATATGTGGTGGCATTCCAGAAGGAGTTAAAGAGTTAATGAATTCAGTGGAAAAGTTTGCCTGACTTTCATTGTCATCAGCAAGTACAGAATCAGCACTGTGATAATTTCTTTGTGGTGCATTCATTTTTTTAAAGATTTCATTATTGAGTATTAATGCATCTTTATTTTTACACGTCAGTATAACTTGGTTGGCAAGCTCAGAATATTCTTCGTTATTTATGCTCCCTTCAAATATAGCCGATATAATATCTTGTTGACAAATCATATGAGGTGGGATCTCTACAGTGTCGTCAGGTAAATGTAGTATTTTTTCTGTTCTCCCTTCTCCAATTTTAATAAGCCAATCATTGAAATCAGTTTGGCCTTCTGATCTCATATTTTGTTGCAGTTGAAGATGGGTAAAATGTTTCCATACTGTACTTGACTTTATACATGTTTCAATAATGTCTGTTCGATTTCCATGTACAACGACAGGTAATGTTTGTCTAAAATCGCCACCCAACAAAATTACCTTTCCACCAAATGGAAAAATATTATCCATGACTTCACGAAGCAAACGGTCAATACATTGGAGGGCATAGCATGACATCATTGTGGCCTCATCTATTATAATTAATTTACATTTCTTCAATTTCTTTGCTTGTAAGGATGTCATGCGAATATCTGACACTGAATTTTCCAAAATAGGCACTGGCAGTTTAAATCCACTATGAACAGTTCTTCCACCTTCTAATAAAAGTGCAGCAATTCCAGTAGTGGCAAACGCCATTGCTATTTGTCCTTGTGCTCGTACTGAACTCATTAATAAATTGTACAAATATGTTTTCCCTGATCCGCCAGGTCCATCAAGATAGAAATAACGCTCTGTCACCATGTCATCATCTATAGCATTTTTAATGGCATGAAATGCTTGCAATTGTAGTGTATTTAAAGTTGCAAGTCTTTCTTCTGTTCTTTCTGCTTGTAGTTGAATGTCATAGTCTTCAAAGTTAATGTCATCTATTAGACCTGGATCAGGCAAATTAAAACTTGCACAACTTAATCCATGAGTTAAAAAGACTTCTTGGATTTCCATTAACGCTTTTAAGTGTGCAATGGGTTCATTGTATCGTCGCATAAAGTCTTCAGCCATATTACTTTTAAAAGTCTCCCACAAAGCTAATGCATTTGGAGCATTTGAGAAGATACAAATAAAAGCAAATTGTTCTCTCATCTGTCGTGGCATTTGACATTGTGCTGCTTCTTCTAAACATCTTTCCCACTCTGTATCATCAGCGAGTAAGTTTCTATTTCTTGCAGCTAAATGGAAGGATTCATATACAATGTCATTAACAGTTCTTAATTGTTCAAAACTTTGTGCTCCTGGAACATTTAAAAGTAATATCCGTAAGCAAAATCGTTCAACATCTCTTGGACTGACTGTGTAAATTCGTGGAATAATTTTATTGCCTCTGGTTTTTCTTGCTCTCCATAATCCATTAAAAAAAACATAGTGATATGGAATTTCAATATATAAGTATTGTGTTGCTTGAGCATCAGTGGAATTTAATGCAAACCATGCAGTTAGTGTAGTGTGACGATCTTCACTTTGGGCCAATGCATTCATTTCATTTCCAGCATGGAAATAGACTAAATGTCGTTGTGGCAAATGTACTGCTAACTTATATACTGCATGTGATCTATCATGCATTTCAAATTTTAAAAGCCGCCACATAGCTTCTGGCGCACTAACATAGCGAGCATCTACATGAGATGCAAGTTCATCATGTACTAACTCACTACTTTCAGGGTTGTCTGCACTTTTGACGACTACAGTAGCTGCATCGTAACCTTTGTAAATATATTTGTAGACATATTTAATGGATTTGATGGAAGTGCAGGCTTCTACGTTGATGTGGGCGTTGTACTTCATGAGTAAATGTGGATTGTAGGGTACTACATATCTATTGTCCACTTTTTTTCCACGAATAATGGCACTATCTCCTTCTCTTCTTTTATAAAGTGGATATCCATCACAATTTGCATATGTTTTGTCTCTATAATCTTTTGGAAAATCTTTTGAACATTGATTATTTTCCATACATGGTGATTGTGGATTAAGGTCTCCACAGGGTCCATGAATCATGCGATGAGTAACAATCTCATATAGTCTACCATATAGTTCTGGATCTGGTAGTTCAGCAACTATGACTGCATCCACTTTGTCCGAAGTATCTAATTTATCTTTCTCTTGAAGTATTATGAGAAGATGTGCATGTGGAAGGCCTCTTTTTTGAAATTCAATGGTATATACATAAGCAAGACATTTGCCAAATAACTGATTTATAGTGAAGTCACGTATTAATTCATTTAATTTTATCTTAAAAACTCTGGCTACTAAATCTGGTCGATCTGAAGCACTTTGTCCAAGAAGTAGATTTTGATTAATTTCTGGCCATTGTGGATTACATGTAAATGTCACAAATAAATCTGGTTTTCCAAATTTTGTCACAATAGCCATAGCATCATTGTATCTTTCTCTCATATTTCGAGGAGATCCTTGAAAGGAAGATGGTAAAATGATGGCTTTGCCAGCTGTCATGTCTCTGCTTGTAGCCACGTCAGCAACATAGTCCATGAGTCCACAATATTGTTCTACACGTAGTTTATCTTGTTGATATTTTATAAAGTTTAAATTATTTGCCTCAACTTGCAAATATGAATCAATAATCCATTGTTGTGTTAGTTTCCCACCACATAAAATTGGATTAAATTCATCTCTAATGGCAATTTGAGCAACTTTAAATTCAAGCATAGAAACATTATTTCGGATTCTGGCTTTAGCATTTGGGTAACTGGGAAGGGTTAATTTTGGTTGCCAACCTGCTTCTCCGTGTGGGAAAAAGATGGGATATGTCATTGGATCTAAATTTGGACTTAAGATATTAATATTATTAAATGGTTGGTCCTCATTTCTGGGATATACTCTAATGTCTCTTTGAAATGGTGGTTCTCCTTCATCATTCTGAAAGACCATTGCAACCTCATTTGATGTTGGCAAGTTATAATGACGTTTATCAGTATGTCTGTCTCTTTTAAGCACCATATTAACCTTTGGCATGGGTAATTGATGTCTTTGTGCATGAAGTAGTTGTTCATTTTCTACTTCTGCCTATTTTTTGTAAGCTTTACTGTAGGGATTGTTGTCCATAATGTTATTTAGCTCTATAAAAACACTGGGTAAGCATTTTTTATTTTCTTCCATCTGCATACGTTGGTCAACAGCTTCCATTGTATCTAGGACATATAGTTGAGCGAATTTTCTTTGCTCTCCTTCGTCTGGATGTAAATGTGAAGTCCGATGATAAATTTGTCCTTGGACTTTAAAACAGTAAGGACCATGTCCTGGTACATTAGCAGCCAATGTTGCCCCCATAGATGCAAATGATATGGCACTATTGTAGGATCTTATGTTTGTCTTAAAATTTTTGTAATTTGGAAAAGTAGGTTCAGTCATAATATTTTGTAAATAGGTTGGAAATTGTTTCCTTTGTGGAAGTTTGAACTTTCCTTTTTGACAACAACTAATAAATTGTCCATCTCGGGGTCTCTCCTGTTTAAAATAATAAGCCTCACAAAATTGACATTGAGTAGTCATGTCCCCACAACTATGAACCTCTACTGCTAAAGACTTCAGTAAAGGACAATTTGCAAAGCATATTGGATGTTGACTTTCATATTCATCAGATGAAAAGTCATGAAATGTTTCAACAACAGGTTCTAAATGTTTAGTTTTTTTCGTCGATTTTCTTGGTATATGTTGGACTTGTTTGGTTGAAATGTCCTGTAAGTTTTTAGTAAGAGTTTGTAAATGGTTTGTTTTTGTAGTTGCTTTTTTTGGTCTGTCTTGACTGGTATGTTGTAAAATGTCATCTGATGTTTTAGGAACAGTTTGTAAATGCTTTATTATTTGTTTATTTTTTTTGGTTGTATCTTTCATTTTTGCAGCTGATATTCTTTTATTTGCAAGTCTTTTGCGTTCTTTTTCTCGTCGAATTTCTTTCTCCTCCGGTGTCTGCTGGGCGGCCCATCTCTCTTGTCTTTCTCTAGTTTGACGTCTTTTCTTCTCTTCTTTGGTCTCGTTATCAGCCATATTAATCTGTAAAGGATAAAAAATAAATGTAATTGTGTATATTTAAATTTGTAATTCCTGTTAAAGATTCTTGTGCACAATTGGTGAAATAAAAGGCAAATCATTAATGTATCATTTATATTTAGTTAAATTTATAATTCCTGTCCTCACTGGCTAAGAATTTGGCCAATGGAATCCTGCTGTAAATAAGCATGTAACATTTTTTTTTCAAATAATGGTTTTATTTATTAAAAACGTTGTTTGTGGATAGATATTTACCACTGCAAAACTTCTTTGCTAAAAAAAAAAGTGATGTGGTTATTGAGCTATGTATTGCATAGTAGCAATTTAAATAAAATAAGGGAGATAGTAAATTAATTATTTTATTTTTCTGTTGACACATATGCAACTGAAAGCAGTTTATTTAGTTTTATACTTTAGTACTTATTATACTTTACCTTGGTTGAAGTGTGATTTAAATCCGAATGTTTGTTGGTCCTCGGTTCCAAATCGTTCTCCAATGGTGTGGTCCTCTGTTGGAAGTCCTCGTCCGATGGTGTGGTCCTGTGGCGATAGCCCTCGTCCGATGTTGTGGTCCGTTGGTGAAAGTCCTCGTCCGATGGTCGGGTCCTGTGTTGAAATTCCTCGTCTGCTGGTCTGGTCCTGTGTTGAAATTCCTCGTCTGCTGGTCTGGCCCAAGTCCTCGTCCGATGGTCCGGTCCTGTGGAAAAAGTCCTCGTCCGATTGTCTTCACGCAGTATCTGTTGTAATATAAAATAGAAAATGTTGTTTGAGTGAAATGTCTTTTAAATAATTTAAAAATGTATTAATTTGACTGTATTGTATGAGTTATGGTTATTTTTGTCTATATTTTTTTTTTTTTTACTTTCTGTACAATCCGACAACTTTTGTTATTCTTATTGAAGGTTCTTAGTAAGGCTTGTGGGTTGTGATATATTAAATAAGATGTGTTTATGTTATTTTTTGTACAATCCTGTTTTGTGCACACCACTTGTGGTATACTTATTTAACCTTTATTGTGATGCTTATAGTTAGTGAAACATGAAATAATATAATTAATGTAGTTTGCTATGTGTTTGTGTTAGTTTTTGACAATCCTGTTTGGTGCGCAGCACTTGTGCAAAACTTATTTCTTCTTGATTGTACTGGTTATAGGTTGTTAAACATTAAAGAAGAATGTTAATGTAGTTTGCTATGAGTTTGTGTGATTTTTTGTACAATGCTATTAGGTGCACAACACTTTTGTTATTCTTATTTTTGCTTCTTTGTAAGGCTTATAGGTTGTTAAACATTGAATAAGAAATTCTGTTTTGTGTGTAGCAGTGTGTGTCTCATTCAATTGCGATTTGGCTAATTGAATTGTGCCCTAAATAAGCACATAGCATATTTTTTAATATAAGTTTGTAGTCATTGAAAAACTTTATTTTTGATATCTTTTTAGTAACTAAAAACTTATTTTAAAGAAATTGTTATGTTGTTATTTAGAGCCCTATTCAATTGGGCAAATTGCAATTGAATGAGGGCCTTTGTGTGTACCATATGTTGCATAGTTTGCCCCTCATTCAATTGCATTTTTTACAATGTAATAGTACTCTAAGGCCGTAATTGAATTGCAATGTAGAAATTTGAATAGGGTTGTAAATAAGCACATCACATATATTTGTTAAAATAGAATAAGGGCCTAAAAGTGCTTATTTATGGGCCTAAAAGTGCTTATTTATAGCCATATTTAATTGTCCAAAATAGCAATTGAAAGAGGGCCTTTGGTTACTGCATTTGTTATATTGTGAGCTCCTCATTCAATTGTGTTTTGGCCAATGGAATAGACCTCAATATCAGCACAGAGCATATTTTGTAACGTAATTTTGTATTTAGTGAACTTGTATCCAAAAGCAACGTGTTCACAAACGAAAAATTTCCTTTAAAAAATATACTCTGTGCTTATATAGAGCCCTATTGAAATGGGCAAATCACATTTGAGTGAGGCCCTTGGCCATTAAAGATATATAGGTCCTCATTGAATTGCAATTTTGGCAATTGAAGAGGGCTCTATATAATCACATAACATATTTAGTGAGCCAATTTTTTAGTTATTGAAAAACTTGATTGTGGTTAGAAATTCAGTAACTAAAAAGTTCTGTATAAAAAATATGTTATGTGCTTATATAGAGCCCTATTCAATTGAGGAAGTCGCAATTGAATAAGGCTCATGGTTCTTTCTTGTTTATACTTAATACTTTACCTTGATTGAAGTTTGGAATGACAGACGGTCCTCTCCTGCCAATCTTAATCCGCCGGTCTTCTTGTAGTGTCTGTTTGAAAAAGAAAGTGAAATAGTTATTTGTATATTTAGAATTTTTCATCTAGCAAAGCATGGCCTTTTGAGCATGTAATGTCTTGTTGTATCTTACCTCTTCTTCTTTGTTGGTGTTCTTTAAAAGGGATTGTGCTTCACAGTGCACGGTGCAAATTGTTGAGAGATGCTATTGATGCAGAGTCTGTTTGAATATTAAAAGAAATAAAACGATTCAGCTTTATATGATCTATTGAATAGCAGTAAAGGAATGTAATTTAAATATAGTTGTGTAATTTTTTTCAATTAACCTTATTTTTTGTTGTGGGCTACACACATATGTCACATACATGAAGCACATTCCATAGTTTAATGTAATTATTTTGTGTACGTGTGACATATCAGTATACATGAGTCAAATTTAAATGGTTAAATTAACCTTATATATTTTTTTTCCAACACACATAAATGTGTGTGTGTGAGATGTAACTATAGATGATATACATATATGTGCGTGTGACATATCAGTATACATGACATATAATGTCATTTAAATGTAGTTGTTTGGCAATACACATAAATGTGCGTGTCACATGTCACTATAGATTATACACATATACGTGCGTGTCACATGTCACTATGAAGGGGCAATACACAGAAATGTGCGTGTCAAATGTCACTATACATTATACACATATACGTGCGTGTCACATGTCACTATGAAGGGGCAATACACAGAAATGTGCGTGTGAGATGTCACTATACATTATAGACATATATGTGCGTGTCAGATGTCAATATACATTATAGACATATATGTGCGTGTCATATGTCACTATACATTATAGACATATATGTGCGTGTCACATGTCAGTATACATAAATCTCTGTTTAATATTGAATTATGTATTTTTGTTGTTTTGTTAAATGAACCGGATTTTTTTTGGAGCCTATACACATAAATGTGCCATACATGATGACTACATAAATCCTAGTTTACTGTCCTGATAATAAAATGTAATATATTATAGCTTACCTCTCAGTTGTAATTTGCACAATGTAAAGTAGTAAATTAGTAAAGAATTGTCTTCTCAAGTAAAAGCAGCAGTTATCTCAGAAGTCACTCTGTTCATCACCTGAGGAGAAATGTATTTTTTTGTTTGAAATAGGCAGTATTTATAAACTTGTAGAAAGTTCTGGAAAGTGAGACCGTTAGAACGCAATACGCATGCGCTATTTGCGTTCCAGCTTACAATTTGCGTTCCATCCGCCATTTTGTGCGTATTACTGTTCAAAATGGTGTTTAATATGATTGTGATACGTTCCGCATAGTATGTGTTTCATTATTGCGAGTAAGTGTAGTATAGTTACGTCTGAAGCCTCGTTTTCGTTTTGTTCGTCGGCCATTTTTTCTCTCGCTTAGCGATGGTATTAGTGTCTAAAGTGTTTTATTTTGATTTAAATGTAGGTGTAACTTGTTTTTTTTGAGGTGCTGGCTGGTTCCTCTTGCTGTAGGTAAGCTTTTTATGTGTTTGTTGTGTGTCTTTGTTAAGTTTTAAATGTTTGTATGTCGGCGTGTTGCGTCCGATGTTTGCGAAGTCGTAATGTGTGGTAACGTGTCTCGTATGGTGTTTGCGTGTGTAGCCTCGTTTTCGTTTTATTCGTCGGCCATTTTTTGTGTCGCTTAACAAACTATTTATTGTCTAAACTCTTTTATTTTCAGTGCAATTAAGTTGTAAGTTGCATTTTTGAGGTCCTGGGTGCTTCCTGTTTGTGTAGGTAAGGTTTTTATGTATGTGCTGTGTGTATGTATTGTGTTTGTAATTTTGTAATGTTCGCGAGTTGCGTCCGAGTGTTGCGAGGCCGTAATGTGTGTGAACGTGTGTCGTATGTTATTTGCGAGTGTCGTAATGTGTGTGAACGTGTGTCGTATGTTGTTTGCGAGTGTCGTAATGTGTTGCGACGTAAACTTTTTTTTGCAAGGGTCGCAGTTGCTGCAACTGAAGACCTCGCTTTGCGAGGTCCTCAGGTGCTGGCATGGAGCGCCTGCGGCGCTCCAAGCCAGCAACTGAGGCCCTCGCTTTGCGAGGGTCCTCAGTTGCTGGCAAGGAGCGCCTGCGGCGCTCCATGCCAGCAACTGAGAACCAGGCACAGTGCCCTCGCTTCGCGAGGCCCGCGTCTCGCTGCGCGAGCCGCGGCCCTCGCTACGCGAGCCCGCAGCGTTAGCAACAACTCGTACGCTCACAACTATATATGTGATATATTAATTACAAATAGGTAAATTATATTAATCTATTCATTAATTAATTAATTATCATAAAAACCAACATATACAGAAAACGAAACAAAAAAAATATAACACAATAAACGCTAAAGCCCTTCACCGCGCGCCTCACAACGAGCGCCAACGTTGCTCATAGCACACAAACTACACCAGGACAGCCTTGCAATAAGTGCAAAAAGATCAGCGCCGACCTTACAATGACAGCAAAAGCGCCTCTGACAACCACAAATACCACAAACAAGAGGCGCCAAAGGATCTCACACCACCAAAACACTTAGGCCCTCATTCAATTGCAATTTGGCCAATTGAATAGGCCTCTAAATAAGCACATAACATATATTTTTTAAAGAAGTTTTTAGTTAGTAAGCATCTATCCAAAAGCAAGGTTTTCACAAACTAAAAACTTCTTTAAAAAATATATGCTATGTGCTTATTTAGACCCCTATTCAATTGGCCAAACTGCAATTGAATGAGGCCCTTAGACTTTTATTGACGGGCATGTCGCTACTGTTATAATGTTGTTCAGTCTTTCTTTTATGATCTCAAACTTTTGTCATGTTGAAAACATGCTGTTTTGAAGGTAAAATAAATAGTTGGATAATTTAGCTCCTTTTCTGAGATACAAAGATCATGTGTCACCTTATTTCGATGCAACAGGCCCAATATCATATTACTATTATGTGTATTATTATGCCAATGTATCCTTAGTGTGTACAATTGGATTAGAAAACTTGAACAAACACAACTATGAAAATAATAGTTTCAGGTATTACAGCAGGACAGAAACAAAGGATAACATGGAACACTTCCAAGAAACTTGCTAACTGAAGGAAGTGGATACAAACGGGAAGAATGGGCTTCTTTCTGTTCTCTGATTACTTTACTTCTCTTGCCATCAAAGTACACAGGCATGGGTTTCATTTAAGTTTCTAAAAGACACCCTAATCTTTCTATCCTCACCTGAACTGTCTCCAGTTTTAATTCTGTAACTATATGAGTTATCCCTAGCTGGATTTCCTCATGTCGGTGCCCAATAACAAAACAGTTTTAGGTTGTAAGGGCCCTATTCTACTCATAAATTTGGCTACAGGTGTTTTTTTTTTAATTTAAATGTTTAGATGTATTCTATTGACTCCAGCTTGCAAATTCGGACCTTAAGACTGAACTCATTAACGCTGCCTTTTTGAGTCAGATTTCAGGGAGCGTGATCATATGATCTGACAATATTTAAGCAAGCCCATACGTTACTTCTTAGACACAGCCAATAGTAAATGAGTATTATACTGTCAGTAAAACATGGAGTATATACTTAAACTTCACTCAGAGACTACAAATTAATTAGTGTCAAGAAGTAAATTTAGTGAGCAGACTCGCAATCCAGCAATGTAGAAATCAATAAAATGAATTAAAGCATCTGTTCTAGTCCATGCGGGTTCATGATATGTATTAACACCCTGAGTCCCGGGATCCATTTCACACAAAAAATTGCATATTTGTAGGTCTACAATTAATTTTAATGTATTTCTATGCTTTCCCATATTTTTTATAATTGGAAATTTTTATTATCACACATGTCATCGACAACTGCATCGATTTTAGACTCGCAGGTCTGCATCATTTACAACATTGTTATTTGACATGATTCCAACCTTTATTGACATACAACACTGTGATAACTCTCCTCTCCTTTTCCCTTTTCTGATACTTATATGTCTTCCCCTGATGTTAAACAAGTTAGCAGATATGCCCTAGCGGGCTTTGTGTGTGGGAATATAAAAGTAGTTTGAGTATAATGTATTCAGTTCGTTAAATTTATAGATCTCATTCTTGTTCACGTAATTGTGCTGTCTATATTTGCTACCCTATAGGTTTACCAACATAACTAAAAAACAAAACAAAACCTGTACCTCGTGTTTTACTAGATTTTGCACTCCGACCGTGATTCAAGGTCTTACCTTCAATCTTGACGTCTCCCCCGGTGTGGAAGTGGCTGCCCCGATCCCTGGGTCCATTCACCTCTTTCCTGCTAACACAGGGTCGCGTGTTGAGACTTATTCCATGTACCCCAAATTTTATGAAAAATTATTAGTGTGTTGTTTAGCGAGTGTGTCATCTTTTTGTAAATTTGTATGTAATTCAGTTTATTTACGATTTCTACTATGCTCAGAGTCGGCTTCTACCACTTTTGGGCTAAATGGCATTTGGCTGCTAGCATAACATATTGACTCGTTTTGGTATTTAGACAAGTTGGCGTCTGGTATTCCCAGCAAGCATCTATCAATCATGGGGCGTAAGTCTACTTCCAATGTGTCTGACATTAGGCCGGTGACTTGACTCCACATGGTCTTTGCAACCTGGCAATCCCACCATATGTGTTGGAATGATCCCACCTCTTGGCAACCTCTAAAGCAGTTTTGGGGCGCTGCCGGGTTCATTTTGTGTAGCTTGTCAGGGGTGTAGTATGCCCTGTAAAAGACTTTGGTCGATGTCTCCATGTGGCTAAAGTATAAGGAACCCCTGGTCAGTCTTGCACTAATTTTGTTCCATGCTTTGCAGTCCCAAACTACCCCCAACTCTCTTTCCCATTGGAGGACATTATTCGGTTTGTGCTCACCTCCAATTTTGTTTACTTCCATGTAAATTGTTTTAAGTATGCCTCTGGTCAGAGGTGCTTTACGGCACACCTTTGTGAGCCATGTTGTTTGTGGCATTCCATTCTCCCTAACTCGGGACGAGATAGCATGCCGTATTTTATTATAGTGGAAATACTCTCGGATGGGTAGTTCATATTTCTCGATAAATTGCTCTGTTGTCAGAAGACTGTTTCCTTCTATCCAACCCTCTAGCCTGTCTAGTTTCCGCGTCGTCCACCAGCTCAGTGAGTCAGTGCCAATAACCTCCACGCCATTTAAACAGTTGAACGTTGGTGTTAGGGCGCCATGTGAATGGGAACTTGTCATTAAGCTGCTTAATTTGTTGTTGGGGGAGTCTAGAGCCCATTGCTTCCGTCTTAGCTACGTTAATTTTTAATCCCGAGATGCCCCCAAACGTTTCCAACAGGGCCAGGAGGGCAGGTATGGAGCTAAGGGGGTCTGTGAGGGTGCACACGATGTCGTCCGCAAAGAGGCAGCACTTAAAGTTGTGAAAACCCACCTCTACTCCCTTAATAGCTGTACTGCTCCTGATGGCTTGTGCCAGGGGTTCTACTGTTAATGCGAAGAGAAGCAGTGAGAGTGGGCCGCCCTGTCTCGTGCCTCTACTTATATGAATGGGCGTCCCCCTGTCCCCCGGTAAGTTGACGTTCGCTATGGGGTCTTTGTAAAGTGTGTAGGGTACAAAGTGGAATGTCTCTATGTTTAGCAATATGGACGAGGTTCAGGATCCCCCCCCCCATGGCTGCGTTACATAATTTTGTCAGTGGTATGGCCAGTTCCGCTTCGAACGCGGAATAGTATATGTTCGTGAAGCCATCAGGTCCGGGGGCTTTCCCTTTCTTAAGGGAACGTATCGTCTTGCACACCTCTTCTACTGATATGTCTGCGTTTAGTTTGTCTACTTCCTCTTTAGATAGACTAGAGAGGTCCTGACTTCTTAAGAAGTCCTGGATCTGGAACTCGCTTGCAACCTGCTTAGTGGAGTATATCTCTTGGAAGGCTGTTATGAAAGTTTATTTTATTTTGTTCTGTTTTTTGGTGATATTACCTTTCCTATCTCTTATTTGGTTTATTTTGTTAACTCCCCTTTTATATCGGAGCCTCCTAGCTAACATTGAGGAAGGTTTATTAACTTGGGAGTAGAATTTATGCGAGGTCTTTCTAATGGCTAGCTCCGTTCTTGCTGCTTGGACCGCATCCAGCTCTAGTCTAGTTTTATCGATAATATTTTGGGTTTCCCTACTAAACTTGGCTTGATTGTCTCTTTCTAACTTTTGCAGCTTGTTAGTGAGGGCATTTTCTGCCTGTAATTGCTGCCTTCTATGTGTCGCTGCTAATTTCATTAGTACCCCTCTTATGTACGCTTTATGGGCTACCCATGACCAGCCAATTCCTGTCTCTGGGATGTCATTTATTTCAAAGAACGCTTTGATCTCCTCCTTAACCTGGGTTTGAATTGTAGGGTTGGACATGAGTCCCTCGTTGAGGCGCCACTGTGGCGAGCCTTTGTTTACCCCCTCCAGATTCAATCTGATATAAACTACTGTGTGATCTGACCAGGGGCATGTTAGAATTTGGGAATCAATCGTATGATTGAATAGCGAGGCTTGTACTAACAGCGTGTCAATTCTTGAGTATGTGCCGTGTGTGTTTGAGAAAAATGTGAACTCTCCATGCGTCTATCAATTCCAGTTCTGCAAGTAACTTATGTGCTATCTGGAGTTTCTTGGCATCTCTGTTAAGTGAGGATTTCCCCGATCTGTCTAGTAGGGGTTGCAGTGTCAGGTTTAGGTCACCTCCCATAATTACCCTTCCCATGTTAAGATGTTTCATAGTTCTTAGTAATGCTATTAATGTATTTGCTGGGTTGGTGGTTGGGGCGTACAGATTGACCAGGGAGACCCTCATGTTTAGAATCGACCCAGTTACTATCAGGAAATTGCCCTCCTTGTCTTTTAGTTGATTCTCAAATGTAAATGGTAGGTCCTTGTGTATTAGAGTGGCTATACCCGCTTTCTTAGATTGTTGGCAGCACGTGTATACATTTGGGTAATCACTATGTAGGAATGAGGGGACCCTGCCTTTCGCAAAGTGTGTTTCTTGGAGAAAAATAATTGCAGGTTTGATTTTTTTATAGTATTGAAATGCTTTACGCCTTTTGCAAGGTGAATTGAACGCCCTCACGTTGTGCGTGATTATAGTGTGTGTACTATCCATCTGGTACCCTAGTTGTTTGTCTAAGATCTCTAGTTATGTGCATCACCTGTAAGGGACCATCTCTTCTGAGTGCACTAGTGACCGTGAGGGATACAGGAGCGGGGCCTCCACTCCACACTCCAGGGATTTTTGACGTCTGTTCTGAGTTGCGAGGTACTAACCTTAATCAAAAAGGAAAACATAACATAGGTTAACAACTTGTTTAAGCTATTGCATAACTTTAACTTGTATTTCAACATTGTAACTTTATTTTTCCTCCCTGTACACCACCTAATTCTGTGGTAGTCAAGGCCTCAGGACACTCCCTCCCTTGCCTCTGACGGCCCCAGGGGAGGAATCTACTTGGTTTAAAAAACCTCAAGGTTTCTGGGCTAATTGTCCCACCCCTTAACCAAGTCGTGTCTTCCCACTATCGCTATCCTCCATAGGTACTTCATACTGTCGGCTAGTTAGCGTTCCCCCTAGACTATCCGTGTGCTCCTATTACTCCCCAGTCTGGCTAGACTAGTTAAAATACCCCCTTCTGCCTTAGACCACCTTAAAAAGTAAAGGCTAATAAACTGCAGAGTGCACTAATTGTGCCCAGGTGAGAGGGGTGTGGCTTGACTGTTAAACTTGTATAAAAGGTTTGTGAGCTGGTTTGGGGTCTGTTTACAAGTGGATTTACCTTAAAAAGTAAAGGCTGATAAACTGCAGAGTGCACTAATTGTGCTCAGGTGAGAGGGGTGTGGCTTGACTGTTAAACTTGTATAAAAGGTTTGTGAGCTGGTTTGGGTTCTGTTTACAAGTGGATTTACCTTAAAAAGTAAAGGCTGATAAATTGCAGAGTGCACTAAGTGTGCCCAGGTGAAAGGGGTGTGGCTTGACTGTTAAACTAGGATAAAGGATTTGTGAGCTGGTTTGGGGCCTGTTTACAAGTGGATTTACCTTACAAGTAAAGGCTGATAAATTGCAGAGTGCACTAATTGTGCCCAGTCGAGAAGGCAGAAGTTATTAGAAACCGGAGAAGGGGAACTTGTGAGCTTGCGAACATTTTCAGTATCAAGTGCAATTCTAGTAAAAGCCTAGGAGTTTAAATAAAAGGAGGGCCTTCAAAGAAAAGGGAGGGCAGATTTATAGTGCAAAGGAGGAAAACTTTATATAAATATATTATATTATACTCTTTATTTTTCCCACTGAAATTTCGTAGACAATAATAATAATTATGAGTCAGTCCAGTGGCAACCTTATTCAGTGTACATCCTGTCAAATGTATGCACTACTGGAACAGATGATCCAGTGTCCATACCTCTGTGACAGGTGTGAGCATGTTGCCTCTTTGGAAGCTCAAATTGAAGATCTGGAGAGGAGAATTGCAGCACTTAGTGATATTGCTCCACTGGAAAGAGAGTTGGTGCTCACGGAGCACAGTTTAGCTGGGCCTAGTATGGAGGGAGGAGCTGGGGCTAGTGAGGATGGCCAGGGAGGTAGCTGGGTTACAGTTAGAAGGGGAATCAGAGGGTACAGGAGGAGGCAGGCCAGTTCTGAGTTGGCAAACAACAACAGATTTGCCAGATTGAGTGAAACTGTTGGCGATGTCCATTCAGGAATGGCAATGCCAGATAGAGCTGTTCCCTCTAACAGCCGGGCGAACAGCTCTACTGGAGAAGAGGGAGGGCAGAATAGGCAGAGCAACAGACATGTTTTGGTGGTAGGGGACTCTATTATTAGGAAGGTAGACAGGGTAATTTGTCACCCAGATCCCAGCAATCGAACAGTTTGCTGTCTCCCGGGTGCTCGGGTTCGGCATGTTGTGGATCGGGTGGATAAATTATTGGGAGGGGCTGGTAATGAACCGGCGGTCTTGGTACACATTGGTACCAATGACAAAGTTAGTGGAAGATGGAGCGTCCTAAAGATTGATTTTAGAGAATTAGGGAATAAGCTTAAAGCAAGGACCTCCAAGGTAGTATTTTCTGAGATACTACCAGTGCCACGTGCTAGCCCAGGGAGGCAGAAGGAGCTTAGGGAGGTTAATGCGTGGCTAAAAAAGTGGTGCAGTGCAGAGGGTTTTGGGTTTTTAGAGCACTGGGCTGACTTCTCACTTGGGTACAATCTCTATAGCAGGGATGGATTGCACCTTAATGAGGAGGGCGCTTTTGTGCTAGGGAATAGGATGGTAGAACGGCTGGGGGAGTTTTTAAACTTGTAGGTGGGGGGGAGGGACTATATAGAAGTATTGGGGTAAATAGGGTAGAGAGGGAAAGGGATGAATTATTTACCCATGGGGGAGGAGAAGGGGGGAGGGTTACAATAGAAAGTAGGGAGATATTAATAGGGGCCTCAAATACATAGCAACATAAAGTGTATGATTGCAAACGCAAGAAGTTTGCCTGGGAAAATGGATGAGCTAGAAATATTAGCAGTACAAGAAAAATGGGGCTTAATAGGCATTACGGAAACATGGTGGGATGAATCTCATGACTGGACTGTTAATCTGGATGGTTATAACCTATTTAGGAAAGATAGGGGAAATGGTAAAAGAGGAGGAGGGATCTGTCTTTATGTTAAGCCTGAATTTAAGCCTATAGTTAGAGAAGATATTTATGCTGGCACTAACGGCATCATTGAATCCTTGTGGGTTGAGCTAAATAGTGGAGGAGCTAATTCTAAATGCATATTGGTGGGAGTATGCTATAAACCCCCAAATATAGCTGAAAGTGAGGAAATACAATTATTGTTACAGATTGGAAATGCAGCTAAGCATGGGCAAGTTCTAATAATGGGAGACTTTAATTACCCTGATATGAACTGGATAAACGAGACCAGCAGCTCAGCTAAGGGGAGGAGGTTCTTGAGTACACTCAGGGATCATTATCTAGCCCAGGTAATACAAGAACCTACTAGAAATGGGGCCATCTTGGATTTAGTCATCACAAGTAATATTGATATAATATCAAATGTAAAAATAGGGGAACCCTTGGGGAACAGTGATCACAACACAGTCTCATTTGAGATTGAATACAAAAAACAGAGTTGTAAGGGGCCAACAAAAACTCTAAATTTTAAAAGGGCTAACTTTAATGGGCTACGGGCAGCAATACAACATATAGACTGGGACAAAGAACTTACAGGGAAGAATACTGAAAATAAATGGACAACATTCAAATCCTTACTAAATAAACATACTCATCAGCATGTACCATGTGGAAATAAAATAAATAGGAGTAAATCACATCCCATGTGGCTTAACAATGACTTAAAGATCATGATGAGGAAAAAGAAATATGCATTTAAATTATACAAGAAGGAGGGAACAGAGGCATCTTTATGTGACTATAAGGAAATCAACAAGGCTTGCAAAAGGGCTATTAGACTGGCTAAAATAGAAAATGAGAAGTCAGTTGCAATGGAAAGTAAGACTAACCCTAAAATATTTTATAAATATATTAATGGGAAGAAGGCCAGGAAGGAATCAATAGGACCATTACAATGTGACACAGGCCATCTGATAATTAGTGACCAGGAAAAGGCAGATGAGCTAAATAGGTTCTTTTCGTCGGTTTACACAAGGGAGGTACCAGTGGTTGGGACACTGCAACATAATGGGGCTACACTACCTTCACTAAATAATTGGTTAACGCAGGAAGAAATACAAAAGAGGTTGGAGAAAATAAATGTTAATAAAGCCCCAGGTCCTGATGGAATACATCCAAGGGTACTGAGGGAGCTGGGTTCTGTAATAGCCAAACCATTATATCTAATCTTTAAAGACTCGCTCACTACAGGGTCTCTACCAGATGACTGGAGAAAAGCAGAGGTGATACCTATATTTAAGAAGGGATCTAGAGCAAATCCGGGGAATTATAGACCAGTGAGCCTCACTTCTGTAGTTGGGAAGCTTTTAGAAGGGTTAATAAGGGACAGAATACAAGAATATGTCTATTTGAACAGGATCATAGGTAGCAGTCAACATGGATTTATGAAGGAAAGGTCGTGTCAGACCAATCTAATTAGTTTTTATGAGGAGGTTAGTAGGAACTTGGATCAGGGCAACTCAGTGGATGTAGTCTTTTTAGATTTTTCAAAGGCATTTGATACAGTGCCACATGGAAGACTAGTGAGCAAACTAAGGGATACAGGAATTGCAGTAAATATCTGCTCATGGATCGAGAGCTGGCTAAAAGACAGGAAGCAAAGGGTTGTTGTAAATGGAACATACTCTGATTGGTCTAATGTGATAAGTGGGGTTCCTCAGGGCTCAGTATTGGGTCCTCTCCTTTTTAACATATTTATTAATGACATTGAAGTAGGACTCGAATGTAGTGTCTCCATTTTTGCTGATGACACTAAGTTGTGCAAGGTAATAAAATCAGATAATGATGTACTTTCCCTACAAAAGGATTTGCATAAATTAGAGAAATGGGCGGCTAAATGGCAGATGAGATTTAATACAAATAAATGTAAGGTTATGCATTTGGGAAGGAACAATAGCCAAGCAATCTATAATCTTAATGGAGCAAATCTAGGGGTATCAGATATTGAAAGGGATTTGGGAGTACTAGTGGACAACCACCTAGGTAACAGCGCTCAAAGCCAAGCAGCGGCTGCAAAGGCAAATAAAATATTAGCATGTATTAGGAAGGGTATAGAAGCCAGGGAAGAAGATATAATTCTGCCACTATACAAATCTCTAGTACGCCCTCATTTGGAATATGGAGTACAATTTTGGGCACCACCTCACAAAAAAGACATTTTAGAGCTGGAAAAAGTACAGAGAAGGGCTACAAAACTAATAAGGGGAATGGAGGGGCTAAGTTATGAAGAAAGACTAGCAAAATTAAACTTATTTTCGCTAGAAAAAAGGCGTCTAAGAGGAGATATGATTACGTTATTTAAATACATCCAGGGTCAATATAAGGCTTTGTCAAGTGAACTTTTTGTAGCAAGAGATTTTCAACTGACAAGAGGACATCCGTTGAGGTTAGAGGAAAAAAGATTTCACCTTAAACAAAGAAAAGGGTTCTTCACAGTTAGGGTGGTTAAACTGTGGAATTCTCTACCAAAGGAGGTGGTGACAGCGAATTCGATAGACAACTTCAAAAAGGGGTTAGATATATTTCTGAATAAAGAGGGCATTCAAGGCTATCCTAGATAACTAGCAAGGAATATTGATCCAGGGAGAAATTTGATCGCCAGTTTCTGGGGTCAGGAAGGAATTTTGCTTTTTTTTCCCCTTATGAGACAATTGGCAAAGTTTCAATGGGTTTTTTTTTTATGTTTGCCTTCCTCTGGATCAATTAACAATAATTAACAATTAACAATAATAATAAATAGTCCAAATTAAAAAGATCAATAGAGATCTAAAAAGGTTGAACTTGATGGACTAACTCTTTATTCATTCTCCAATACTATACTATTAATAATTATTTAATCAATAATTTAATTAATAACTAATCCGCATATTGCAGATCAGAGGAGATCTTAACAGGTTGAACTTGATGGACTGAAAGTCTTTTTTCAACCTTAATTACTATGTAACTATGTAACTACTACTATGTAACTATCTCACCTCGTGCTGGCTAAGCCCCACCCTGTGTTGTATAGTTTTGTGCCTTAGCGTCCCTGGGCTCAGTGCTAGTAGACATACTGCGGAAATAACTATGTACTTTGAGGCTACCCGTGTCTATCATTAGTTCTTATGCGGTGGAGACCCTTTGCCCCTCTTAGTCCTTTCTTGATAGATCTATGTCCTTTCCCCTTTAGGACCCTTGGATAAAAATCTACTCAACCTGTGGAGGGTATGTGTTATTAGACCATAGACATAGTACAATTTTCAGTAAATCAGGCTAGTCTTTCAAAAAGTCCTCAGGAGTGCTCTCATTTTTACTGAGTCTGTCAGGATAGTTCTGGAGGCCGCCCTTGTGGATTGAATCTCCTTCTGATTCTTAATTGTTTCAGTTAGAGGCGCCTGAGCCCTGGCCTGCCTCTCTCATTTCTGAGTTTGTAGCAATGTTCCCCAGGTGTTTAGAGGCCTCTATATTCCTTTCGGGTAAGCTTGTCTTTGTGTTGTCTGGAGCCATTAACTTTAGCCTTGCCAGTATCTCCATACATTCATCCAAGTTTTGTACTCTGTACGTTTTCCCACCTAGATGGAAAGTGAGGGCAAATGGGAAGCCCCATCTGTATATTATTTTGTGTTGTTGTAGCACGCACAGTGCCGGCCTCATTTCTCTTCTCTTTTGGAGGGTGGATGGGACCAGGTCCATGTAAATCTGTATTTTTGACCCGTCTGGGCCTGTCAGGATCTGTTTTTTCCTAGATTCTATTAGGACTGCGTCCCTTGCTTTCTGCAGAACAAATCTCAAGATGATGTCTTTAGGGAGATTGGGGTCTTTTGCGGAGCCTATCGCTCTGTGTAGTCTCTCTATGGCCCAGTCTGATTCATCTGTCGTAGGCAGGAGGGAGTGCAGTAGGGCTTTTGCGTAGGACATCAGGTCTGTTACTTTGTTCGGGACGCCCCTGATGCGGATGTTGTTTCTGCGCGACCGATTTTCTAAATCTTCAATTTTAGCTTGCATTTCTTTTATTTGATTAGAGTTTTGCTCTGTTTCAAGCCTGCAATGCTCATGTGATTCAGCCAGTTGGTCGAGGTTTTCTTCCAGAAACTGCGTCCTCTGGTTCAACGTGTGGGTGTCTTTGCGGAGGTCTTTCGCTGCCGAGTGTATCTCCTCCTGCAGCATTAGTTTAATTTTTTTTTTTTTTTAAATAGTTTTTATTGCAGGAATACAAAGTGCAAACAGTTGTACAATATTGAGGGTAATAAAACAATACCCCAACATCAATCGTGAAATCTTATCCTTGTATCCTGCCTCCTCCTTTTTTTTCATATTTACCTCCGTGCTATTATCGGTGAACCAATGCATAGATTTATAATGGACCCTTCTTGGCTATGTAAACATGTATCCCTAAACTTATCCGTAACCTATACTATTCTTTGGTTGTTAAGTTGTTATCTCCCATTACCTTCCTTTATTAACCTATGACTTAGCGGACCATAAAGATATTATAAAAAAGCCCTAATTTTATCCATTGACTGGCTCATTTACCTCTAGGGGGATATAGTATGATTTTCTTCATTTGCTAGTCTTTCAGTTCCTTCCTCCCATTCAATTCCCCCCCGTTATCTTTTCTTATATATTAAGGAAGAGTCGCTTACAAACATTTACAAATGTTAACTTAACCAATCAAACTAAAACCTTCTATCTGACACATCTATTTTAAGCCTTCCTCTTTGGAAAACATTTCTCTATCTCGATCTTGCTGGTGTTCCATCGTAACATACCTTTCTGTCTTCTTCCATATCGGTGCAGCTCCTCTCCCGGTATCTCCTCTCCAGCCCCCAGCCCCCCCTGTATCCTGTCAAGAAGGTGAGGGTGCCCTTCCCTCATCCTCCCCCTTCATTGGAGTAGAGGGATTCTGATATCAGTGTATTCTATCCAGGGACCCCACATTTCTAAATACTTAGGAATTGAATCCGCCACTGAATGGGAAATCCTTTCATTAACCGCTAAGTAGTGAATCTTAGCTCGAACTGCCCCTATATCTAGTGTATTTTTCTTCCAGCTCCTGGCAATATGTGATTTCGTCGCTAAAAAGATAAATTGTAGGAGTCTGTTGTGGGGGGCAGAAAGAGAGGCCACCGGTATCCCCAGTAGACTAGATTCCGGGGTAACTTCAATATGGTATCCAAATATATTATCCACTAAGTCATCCACAACGGCTGAACCTTTGGGCAGCTCCACCAAGTATGGTAAAAGAAGCCCAGCTCTGAGCATCCCCTAAAGCACTTCGGACTTTCCGTCTTACTCCATTTAGCTAGTCGATCTGGGGTAATGTACGCCCGATGAAGGACTTTAATTTATGTCTCTAATACACTATAATTTAGTGACCCCCTCATGAGATTGCCCCAGGAAGTCTCCCACGTCTCAATCTCCCAGTTCCTGGCTATATCCTTTTCCCATTCCCTCATGTATTTTTCTTTGGCTAACGTTTTTGGGGTATTGAAGACCCTGTATAATTCCCCTATCACTCCTCTTTTAAGGGGGGCTTTTTCACAAATTCTAGAGAACCTATTATGGGAGGGGACCCCTGAACTCCTAAGTAGTTTATCTACAAAGTACCTCAATCTGCAAAAGTTATAGTGCTCATAAAGGGGGATGTCATATTCGTCTCTCATAGTTTCGAATGTTAATACCCGACCATCTCTCATCCAGTTACCCAATCTTTCAAGTTTATTATTCTTCCACCATTGCCGAGAGACCTGTGAGATACCTGCCGGAGCTAGTGGATGCGTAAGTATAGGCGTCAAGTGGGATATCCGGGGTAGGAGGTCTGTATGATCGAAGGCCCAGATAATATTAGCCGCGGAGTTCTTTATTATAGGATTGGCAGATTTCTTAATCTCTGTGGGGATTGGGTGAATCCAGACCGCCGTGTCCCATGTATAGGGCATCATGTCTTGGCTTTCAACAAACATCCATGCCGGATGGGCTTCAGGTAAGTGGGCCTGGGGAATAAAAGCTAGTTGAGCTGCTCGATAATATAGTTTTAAATTGGGACATGCCAACCCCCCACCTGGATTTATGTTTGTACATGTTGTTTCTCGCAATCATGGAGGGACCCCCACCCCAGATAAAACGGAACACCCTGCTTTGGTAGTTTGAGAGGTCTTTCATATGTATCTGGATCTAAATAGATAAAGCAATCTAGGTAAAACATTCATTTTGACCAAACTAATCCTACCGAGCCAGGAGATGTTATATTTTCCCCATTTCATCATCTCCTCTTGGAGTAAACGGAACATTGGCCAGTAGTTAGCTTTATATAGATCTTGTACTTCAGCTGTCAGCCAAATTCCTAGGTATTTAATCCCCTTCCCAGCCCACTTAAATTTAAACCTCTGTGCGAGGGATTCTTTCTCCGGGAGCGGTATATCTAAGGCCAAGGTTTCAGTTTTTTCTACATTGATTTTCAATCCTGAAAGCACCCCGAATTGTTCAAGTTTTTGCATCAGGGGTGGTACCGACGTCGATGGCTCCGAAATGGAGCATAGTAAGTCGTCCGCAAATAGTGACACCTTGAAATGATGCGACCCCACTTGGATACCCTTTATCTCCGGGGAAGCTCTAATCAATTGGGCGTGGGGCTCGATTGCTAACCCAAATCGGAGCGGTGACAATGGGCAACCTTGTCTCGTCCCCCTCTGGATGCAGACCGCTGGCCTCCCCCCACCCGGGAGTCTTAAATTTGCCTTAGGATCTTTGTAATAAGTCCGAATTAGATTTAAAAACTTCCCTGAAAACCCGAATTTGGTCAGCGTAGCCATGAGAAAAAGCCATTCCAGGGAGTCAAAGGCCTTCTCTACATCCAGAGAAAGCAGGCAGGCCGGGGTGTTATTTAATTTAGCATGGTGGACTAAATTCAGAATGTTCCTGATATTGTACCCTGCTTGTCGCCCTGGGATAAATCCCACCTGGTCTTTGTGAATCAAGGAGGGGAGAACCCAGCTATCCTATCTGCCATGATCTTGGCCAGAAATTTTATGTCGCTGTTAAGGAGTGAAATTGGTCTGTAATTCTTGGCTTCTAACGGTCCCTCCCCTCCTTGGGAAACAAGACCAGGTCAGCTTTGTTGAGTTCTGGAGGGATTGGTCGTCCCTCCAGTATTGTATTGTATAACGTGGTGAAGTATGGGGCTAATGTGCTGACACATTTTTTGTAGTATGTGTTTGTAAAGCCATCTGGGCCTGGGGCTTTGCCTAATTTTGATTCTAAAATAACTTTGCTCACTTCCTCCTGGGAGATTGCTTTATTCAGTGATGTAACATTCTCCTCCGTTAGTTTAGGTAGATCCAGGGAGGATAAAAGTGATTGTGTTTCCCCCTGATCTAGGGAGTTCGAGGCTTTATATAGCTTACTATAATACGCCTGAAAGATGTCCTGAATTTTTGTGGGGTTGGAGGTCACAAGCCCTTGGGGTGATTTAATTTGGCAGATTCTAGATTGGTTTTGCTTTGATTTAAATTTATTGGCTAGGAATGAGTCAGGCTTATTTGCTTTGCCTTTAAAACTTGTGATGTGTGATTCTAAGAGCTCTCTCCGTTCTCTCTGATAGAATCATGTCCAGTTCCGCCCTGGTTTTCTCAATCTGTGACCTATCCCCAATAGAATTATCTTGCTGCATTGCCTTTTCCAATCTCATCAACTCTTTATTCAATGCATCCTCTCGGGCCCTATTTTGCTTTTTATGTTCAGCAGATATCTTCATGCAGACCCCTCTAATATATGCTTTGTGGGCCACCCACACCCTGCCTATTCCTACATCTCCCTTAGTATTCTCCCTAAAATATATCTCAAGTTCTTGCTGGATCTTGTCTTTGGATTGAGGAAATGCTAGTAGCGTCTCATTGATGCGCCATGTCGGGGGGGGGGGGGGGGGGGAATATACCGTGCCAAAGTCTAGGGCAATTTTGACCATTGAGTGATCCGACTAGGTACACGGAATAATCTCCGCTTCCTTTGCCTGATCCAAGAGCGAAGCATCTATGATGATATAGTCAATTCTTGAGTACGAGTTATGAGGGGCTGAGTAGAAAGAGTACTCCCTGTCCCTAGGATGAAGGTCCCTCCAGGAATCTACCAGATTCAGGTTCGCTAGTTGTGTTTTAATTTGTTTTAGCCTACTGGGGAAGTGGGGCCCCACTCTCCCCTTGGACCTGTCTAATTCGGGATCCAACGCTAAATTTAGGTCTCCTCCCAGAATAATTCTACCAAAGTCTCCTTTCTCCAGTACCATAAGTAGTTTCCGGACCGTGTTATAAGGGTTCGTAGGTGGGGCATATAGCGCAATTAAAGACACTGTCGAGTCAAGTATTTTCCCAGTCAGAATCAGGTAGTGACCCTCGGGATCTGATTTTTTACTCTGGAGTATAAACGGAAAGTCCTTATGCAAGAGAATTGCTACCCCCTCCCTCTTGGCTAACATACCCACTGTATAGAAGTGTGGGTATTGTTTGTGGAGAAATTTAGGGGGTTTGTTACGCATGAAGTCCGTCTCCTGTAGAAAGATTACTGAGGGGCGATGCTCCCTGTATGTAAGAAAGGCTTTACGCCGCTTATGGGGGGAGTTAAATCCCTTCACATTGTGGGACAGTATCTTAAATTCGGGCCTAGCCATTTATCCTTATCTGCCCGTGAGTGCTGTGCATGGTGTGCGACTTACATTTTTCCTGCTCAGGATGGGATGGTTATTCGAGGGCCAGAGAGCCGCAGACGAGAGACCCCCTGGGGTGACCAGGAGACGAGGTGAGTTTAATTTTTTTGAGTGAGCAGTCTGCAATAACCATGGGGGTACTCTGTGGCTCCTCTGTTTCCGATGGGTCCTGCACTCCTGCTAGGTCCGACTTTGGGCTTCTGCTTTGGGACTGGCTGCTATCTGTTGATTTATAGAAGTCTTGGATGTTTTTGTTGCTTTGGCTTTTCTTTGATGCTTTTGAACTTGTCCGAGTGTTTATTTTGTATGTATTTTCTGGACAGGCTCTGAGGTAAGTAGACGTGAGGTCTTGTTAATGTACTGCCAGGGTAAAGCGGTTCTAAAGGGGGGTGTTCTGTCTCTTTAGTTCCATTGGAGATTTGTTGCTACTGTACCCATGGGGACATCTTGTGTGGTCCTGTTAAACTGTCATTTTCACCAGCATATAGTTCTCTGTACCAGGGTCATATGCTGTTCAGACATGATATGTTGTGCAGCTTAGTTTGTGAGTCCTGTGTCTTCAGGGCTGCTGTTCAACCCCTGCTTCCCTCCCTGGTAGAGCAATTCGGGTTTATGGACCCCCAAACTTGGGCTGGGTGGCCCCCTCTGGGTGGTTTCTTCCCCTACCTGGGGCTCTCTGCAACCTTGGGGGTGGGATTGGCCTTCACAATAAGAATTTTTTAAGGGTACCTTTCATGTACCATCAGCTGTGGGTTCAAGCTCAGGGAGAACTCTGCCCCTTCTATGTGGGAATTTAGGGCCAAAACACAGAGTTGGCCCTGGAGCTCTCTCCACACACATCTGCTCCTTTCCCATATTTTTAAAGTACAGTATTGCATGTTTAATAGCTGCTAAGGCTCTAATAATTGACTGAAAAATTCCTTGCGAGTCCTCCTCTTAATATTTTTGACACAAACATTATACTTTTTTTATTTGCGAGCTTGAAAATATTTGTGAATTAGATCTGAGTCTAGCATATCGATTTTGTGTAACCTTAATTGGTTAGCACTTGTAAATCTTGTGCTGTGCTAAAACCAGTGGAGTCTACTCGTAATCAGTTTGCGAGTAGCTAAGAATATGTGACAATTGCAAACTGACTATATGTAGCAGAAATTTTCATTATGCGGGCAATAGAATAGGGCCCTTGGTCACCCAAAACTAAACATGGAAAGCTAGTTGTGCTTACACTGTACCAGAGTTGTTCTATTGTCACTTATTGGAACACAGTTACACAATATTTAGAGTTTGGGCTAACAAACATAGGGCCGTGATGCATTCAAAGACAGCACAGAGAAAATAAATCACAGACAGACACAGACCTGAGGGAGTGAGGTACAGAGAGTGAGCCACAGCACAGAGAGACAGGCAACAAAGTGGGAGAGAGAGAGGGAGGAGAGAGGTACAGAGAGACATACAGAAAAGTGAGAGAGAGAAGGAGAAGGGAGGTACAGAGAGAGACACACAGCACAAAGAGAGAGAGAGAGAGAGGGGAGAGAGAGAGAGAGACACACACAGCACAGAGAGACAGACAACAAAGTGAGTGAGAGAGAGATGGAGGAGAGACGTACAGAGAGAGTCACAGCAAAGTGAGTGAGAGAAAGAGATAGAGATACAGAGAGAGAAACACATACACAGCACAGAGAGACAGACATTAAAGTGAGTGAGAGAGAGGGAGGTAGAGAGGTACAGAGAGAGAGAGAGAGACAGCACAGAGAGACAGACAGCAACGTGAGTGAGAGAGAGAGAGGGAGGAAAGAGGTATATATATATAGAGAGAGACAGCACAGAGAGACGGCAGCAAAGTGAGTGAGAGAGTGAGTGAGAGAGAGAGGGAGGATAGAGGTCCTAAGATATCGTCATCTATAGATCAGCCACACAATCTATGTGCTAAGGTAAATGGAGATGCAGTGGGAATAGTCCCAGACAGTTCAGGTAGTATTCAGAGCAACAAATCAGTTTAGGGATAGGGGATAAGCAGTGGGTCCCCACAAATGCTCCAAGGGTACCTCTACTACAACCTATCTAAAACATGTCCACAGAGGAAAAATTACACTTCCCCTGTGTTTTCCACCTCTGCCATCTGTACTATATTTAATCTTGTTTTTCACTGCAACATATGCCTTTATGTCTATGAAAGTCACATATTAATTTAGCACTGATATTTCTATATTACACAGAAGTCAATATGAGTAATACCATTATACAGAAAACATAGTATATGGGATCTTTAATGAATATAAGAATTGTATAAAGAATTTACAAAGTGGTGCTCACTGCTAATGCTATTGTAATGATATAGGAATCACAAGGTTTTGGAGACCAGCAGCCTTGGTCAGCAATGATCCAATTCAGCAACTTGTAGGTGAAACAGGAACAAGCTTTATTGAAGGGAACAGGAACCACAATAATCTGGCAAGGTACATAGACAGGAAGTGCCTTATATAGGCCAAGGACCAGACACCTGACCAGACACAGCTGAAGAGACGAGTCCCTGATACTATTGCTAGCAGAGTCAAGGTTTATCAGATATCAAGGAAATTCACAAAGGCAGGCTGGCGCAGTGGTAGGGAAGAGATTCAGCGGCCTGGGGAGCAGGGTTCAAAACCCAGCTGAGTCAATTCCTCACATTACCCCCGCCTTTATAGGTGCAGCCTCTGGATGCCCTATTACCCGGTTTAACAGGGTACTGCACATGAAAAGACCGAAGAAGATCAGGAGCGTGAATATTGTCCACTGGTTCCCACGAACTATCCTCCTCACCATAGCCTTTCCAGCGAACCAGATACTGAAGCTTGTTGCGGAAGATCCTGGAGTCCAGAATTTTTTCCACCTCGTATTCATTCTCACCATCCCTGAGGACTGGAGGGGGGGCAGGCAGGGCTCGGCCAGGGGAAGTGTTGTCATGGAAAGGTTTCAACAGTGTAACGTGAAACACCGGATGTATTCTCATGGAATCTGGAAGTTGCAAACGAAAAGTGACAGCATTGATCTGAGCGATGATCTCAAAAGGTCCCATGAACCTCTGACCCAGTTTATGAGAAGGAACACTAAGCTTAAGATTCCTTGTTGACAGCCAAACCTTGTCACCAACATGATAAACTGGGGCCTCCATTCTATGCCTATCAGCAGCTCTCTTGTAACATTCCTGAGCCTCCGAAAGAGTCTCCTTCAACAGGTCTTGGGAATCTCTTAAGGTGGTTAGCCGATCAGTGACTGCAGGAATGGAAGTAGTAATTGGGAGACTCACTAGAAAGGTTGGATGGTAACCATAGTTGGCAAAAAATGGGCTCAGAGAAGTTGAGCAGTGTTGGGCATTGTTATAGGCAAACTCCGCCGTGGGTAGAAAATCCAGCCAGTCATCCGGCAGGTAACTAACATAGCACCGCAAATATTGCTCTAAAGTCTGGTTGGTTCGCTCAGTCTGTCCATTACTTTGTGGATGAAAAGCTTATGACAGATTTACATTAATACCTAGATTAGAGCAAAAATGTTTCCAAAAACGAGATGTAAACTGCACTCCCCTGTCAGAAACTACTTCATCAGGCACTCCATGCAAGCGAAATATTTCATGAATAACCAGGTCAGCCATCTGTTTAGCTGAAGAGAGACCACAAGCTGGTATGAAATGACCCATCTTAGTTAACCTGTCCACAACAACAAGAATGGTAGTGTGTTCCTTAGAGGGAGGTAGTTCCACAATAAAGTCTATGGATATAGATCCCCAGGGACGATGAGGAATCGGAAGAGGCTGAAGCAAGCCAACAGGAGATGAACGAGGAGTCTTATGTCTGGCACATACATCATAAGAGGACACATACTTCTTAACATCCTCATAATACTTCGGCCACCAAAAGGATCGGGCGAGTAACTCTTGTGTCTTTCGGATTCCTGGATGACCTGCTGGTTTTAAGTCATGGTAGAGATGTAAAAGGTCCAGTCGCACTGACTCCGGAGCAAACAGACGTTGTTGAAAAATCCAAAACCCATTAAGCATCGTCATATGGAGATTACAAGGAGGATCACGAAGAACTGGATCTTAATCGTAGCCCTTTTTAATGCGAGACATCAGATCAGAAAGAAATGTAACTCCAATAAATATATCCTCCGGCAAGATGGTGGTCTTGGTTACGACAGTAAGGAGGGGGTCAGCTATTCTAGACAAGGCATCTGCCTTACCATTCTTGGAGCCAGGACGGTATGTAACCAAAAAATTAAACCTTGAGAAGAATAGGGACCAGCGTGCTTGTCTGGCTGACAGTCTCTTAGCTGATCAAATACATTCCAGATTTTTGTGATCTATGAGGACAGTAATTGGATGGGTGGCTTCCTCCAAGAGATGTCTCCATTCGGTGAAGGCAGTTTTTATAGCCAATAGTTCTTTATTCCCTATGTCATAGTTTCTTTCTGCTGGCACCATCTGGCGGGAATAGAAGGCACACAGATGTAACAGCATCTTAGGTCCAGTCCTTTGAGACAGTATAGCACCAACAGCTGAATCAGAAGCATCAACTTCCACAATAAATGGTAATTCCGGCTGAGGATGTACCAGGACGGGGGCAGATGTAAACAGAGTCTTTAATCGGGAGAATGCGGTATCAGCCTTATCGGACCACTGAAAAGGAGTCCCTTTACGTGTAAGTTTAGTGATCGGTGTAATAACGGCAGAGAAATTCTTAATGAAACGCCTGTAAAAATTGGCAAACCCCACAAATCTCTGAATATCTTTTTCATTCTTGGGGATGGGCCAGTCCAGCACAGCTTTAATTTTACTTGCGTCCATACTTAAACCTTTAGGAGTTATTACATACCCCAAGAATTGAATTTCTGTTTGTTCAAACTCACATTTTTCCAGTTTAATTTATAGGTGGTGGGTACGAAGGCGCTCCAGAACTATACGGACCTGTTTTCTGTGGTTTTCAAGATTATCAGAAAACATTAGGATATCATCCAAATATGCCACAACAAACTGATCCAGGAGATCTCGTAGTACATCATTGATAAGATGCTGGAAAGTTGCAGGGGCATTACAAAGCCCAAATGGCATTACTAGATATTCGTAATGCCCGTACCTGGTTCTGAAAGCTGTTTTCCATTCATCATTTGGTCTTATGCGAACCAGATTATATGCCCCCCCGAAGATCAAGCTTCGTAAATATTTTAGCTGAGCGAAGTCTCTCCAAAAGTTCAGGAATGAGAGGCAAGGGGTAGCGGTTTTTAACAGTGATGTTATTAATGTCCCTGTAGTCAACGCATGGCCGTAGACTGCCATCTTTCTTTTCTACAAAGAATATAGGAGCTCCTGCTGGAGAAGTAGATGGTCGAATAAAGCCTTTGGCAAGATATTCTTGTATGTATTCACGAAGAGCTTTCAATTCAGGCTCAGAAAGGGAATATATACGGCCAAATGGGATAGCAGCCCCAGGTAACAGCTCTATTGGGCAATCATAAGGCCTGTGGGGTGGAAGCTGATCAGCATTCTTCTTATCACAGACATCTGCAAAATCCTGATATTGTAGAGGATGCTTAGTCAAGTTTTGTAGCAACCATTTCATTAATTGTTGTGGCAACAGGTGTTACCTTAGAGGGTTGACAATTCATTAAGCAGTGTTCTGAAGGAAAGGACAAAGTTCTGGTCTTCCAATCATTCTGTGGGTTATGCAGAGCAAGCCAAGGTACCCCCAAAATCACTGGAAACTGTGTTGAGGAAATTAGGTGGAAAGATATAGCCTCATGGTGATTCACTTCCAGAGTCAACTTTAAGGGCACAGTCTCATGTGTAACCGGGCCTGACGTAAGTAGAGAACCGTCTACTGTCTCCATTAACACAGGTAAAGAATTAGGGATAGACTGAATTCTATTTCCTGCTGCAAATTTGATGTCCATAAAGTTTCCGCCTGCTCCAGAATCTATTATAGCAGTAGTTGAAATGTTACGATCACCACATTGCAACGTGATAGGCACCACAAAATGAGGATGTTGAGTCAACATACCCTCTTCACCATGAGCCAGAGAAAACAAGGGTTGTGTGACAGAATCCAGTTGATCTGAAATCTGGGATTGGTATTGAATCTGTGCACCTTCAGCCACCATAGCTATTGTTCTTTTGGATTTGCTAGGGCAATTGATGGCATAGTGCCCTGCACTACCACAATACAGGCATAAATTGTGAGTGCGTCGCCACTGTTTTTCTTCATTGGATAATGGCCCTCTTATTAGATTTACCTACATAGCCTCAGGCTCAGAGTCTGTAGGTGTTTGTGGGGTCGGAGTAGAAATTCTTCAATAGGAAATAGGAGTAGCACTTGGTCTAAAAGAGCCCTGTTGTTCCAATCTTCTTTCAGAAAGTCTCCGATAAATACGGATAGCCAAACGCACAAATGCATCAAAGTCAGCAGGAAGATCAACATGAGCTAGCGCATCTTTTATAGCTTCTGAGAGACCTTTTCTGAAGTGGAACCTCTGGGCTTATTGGTTCCAGGTAGTGTCAGCAACCCACTGTGTTGAATAGGGAGAAAATAAATCCCACCTTCTCTCTTTCAGAGAAAAACGGTGAGGTAACATCATGAAGTGCAAACGGCATTGATTCAGGAAACCCCTAAATCTTTTGCGATCTCCTCCAAACTTTTCTGGTAGGGGCAAACGGGCATCTTGTGCAGGTGTAACAGTAGCAACCGCAACATCACGTGCCCTGTGGCTGGTATACTCACTGTGCATTGACTGATCTTTATTTTGCAGTTCAGCTACCTGGTCCTGCAGCACTTGAATGGTCTGTGCCTGGGTCTGCACAGTTCTTGCATTAAAAGCAACCTGCTGGGCCAATGCAGAATCTGACCCGGCGGTCTCCATGAAAGGGCCAGATTATTCTGTAATGATATGGGAATCACAAGGTTTTGGAGACCAGCAGCCTTGGTCAGCAATGATCCAATTCAGCAACTTGTAGGTGAAACAGGAACAAGCTTTATTGAAGGGAACAGGAACCACAATAATCTGGCAAGGTACATAGACAGGAAGTGCCTTATATAGGCCAAGGACCAGACACCTGACCAGACACAGCTGAAGAGACTAGTCACTGATACTATTGCTAGCAGAGTCAAGGTTTATCAGATATCAAGGAAATTCACAAAGGCAGGCTGGCGCAGTGGTAGGGAAGAGGTTCAGCGGCCTGGGGACCAGGGTTTAAAACTCAGCAGAGTCAATTCCTCACAGCTATTATTTGTTTGTGTGACATTCAAAGGACAATTAGAATACCCCTGACTCAATAGCAAAGTACAATTTGCTTTGCTATGAAATTATGGTACAGTATCCAATTTAGTTTTAATTGCCATACTTTTATGGTATTTGTGTGACTGTTTTTTAGACTTGATATCAATAAAAGCTAAATTTTATTTCAAATTATCCAGAGTGGGTCTCCATTTTCTCAAATCGAGAATATATCAATGTAATTATGGTTGCTTAGGGGTGATACACTATTGGTTGTATATAAAGGTGTCTTTCCTATCCTCTACCCTCTGTTTGAATATAATGACAACTACCTAATGGTCAGTAATACTTGCAGATGGAGATCAGGTGGGTTGGTATATTGTTACAATTAAGTATTTAGCACTGTACTGTAAATACATTTTTAACAGTTTTGTTATCCTCTTCTGCCTTTATTTATATTTTGACCACCTTTTTTAAGATTTTTTTTCTCTGTGCACATTGTATGTATGTAACTGGATTGGATTACATAGTCTGGATTTTTTATGCATCTGTTTAATTGAGCAGATGAATACCAGATGTAAGTGCTATGACCATTAAAGATTGCTTCTATTAAATGTAGTGATATGTGATGAGATTTGTACTCATCAGATTCTGGTTACTGTGGTGTACTGACCACATGTGACCCCAGAAGATGCTGTTATACAGTATTACCTTTTACCCTTTGGGTTTTCCCTCTTGCCCTTCCGGGATCCTCCCACACCACACCTATGATATTAATGCACAGTTGTATACATTTCTGAGTGTGCTTTGTGTATATAATAAAGTTTTGTTATCCCGTTATAACTGTTTCTGTGTCTTTTCAATGTTTTTGGGAAATCATCATACATAACATTTATTTAATTATCAGATATTCATAGGTAGAAATAAACTCTGGTCTCTGAGGAAGCTAGAAGGGATACGCATGCGTCAGACCACATCCAGTGACCTGTCCCATGTAGATGACGCCACAAATCGGCGCCTGATGCACAGCAGAGATCACCAAGACTGCAGATTGATCCCAGATTGTTACAGGTAAGTAGGTCCATCAGCGGAACTAGTTCCAGCTATCACAGTATAGGGCTCTCTTTTCTTAGACAGGGATAGAGTGCAAGTAGTGGGTCCTGCAATTACCACTACGCTATCATAGAGAGGCCACAGTTTTTAACCCCTCTCAATCCCTGCTGAACCCACTTATCCTAATGTCTCTGTATTTATTTTTAAACATGTGTCTGATTTAACTGATATATGAGACACTTCAGTCTGTATAGTTTATTGCTAGTCCATTGGTGCCACTATATACATGTGTTATCCATAGGTAGAATTTCTAAGACAGGAGTCTCATTACTATAAAATCAATTTTTTTATTTTTCCATAGATCTCCATACTATAGTATATAATCTATATATATACCCTATTCTTACTATCTATTCTAAAAACACCATTACACATAGGTGCTTATTTTTTTCCTGTCTGATTACTGTGTCACCAGTGCTATTGTCTGGGATTCGTGTCATCTAATATTGTTACAATGTTTACCGTATCCAGTGGGATAACATTACTACTACTATGTATAGTGGGACGTCTTTGCTTTTATTTGTTCTTAACCGTCCGTTTTTTAATCAGTGTTTTATTATATATCAATAAAAGTTATTCTTTACTTATCTCACCAGTCTTATGGTTCATTTATACACAGTGGATGTGGTAATTAGGAGTTATTGTGCTGAGATTTAAAGGTGTACTTTGTGGGCCTTCTTTTAGGCCTTAAAACCCTCCTTTACAATTTATTTTTACACTGGTCAGCAGGACACCCATAGACTGTTCAACTTCACCCAAGATAGCTCACCTATTACTAGGATGTCTTATCTCCTTTTTGGAAAAATTTACCACATACCCCCTCCTTTTTTGCTTTCAGAAATAAATTTATGAAATAATGATCCATATTTACTTTTCAAAACAATGTAATGTTAACATTCCGGCCCATTACAGTGACCCAGACATAGTTTCAAAGTGATCACATGTATTAATCTGTCCAAAATGTGGAAAAACACTATTTTATGTTGTTGTTTTCACTATTTTGGATATCATGCTTGAAGAACATTCTTGGTGATATTTGTGAGTTAATAATACTCATGAAAAGTATAAATTGTAGTACTTTTCAGTATCTACATTCCTCTGAAGGGTTGTTAACCAGTTGACAGGTATTATTACTAATTAAGTAATACAAGAACACTTGATAAACTTTCACAAAATTATTGTTGTTATACATCTTGCCACATGGCCATAAGCAGTGGCATGTGACTTTTACTGGATGGGTATACTCAGGATTAGCCTTAATGGAGGTGAGTTTGCTATTGCTCCATGCGCCTCTCCACAGCCTCCATATATGTTTGTGGGCTTTCCTGAAGAGCTTGAACAGATTAGTGCAATCCCCCTTGTCCTGATTTTTCCCTGAATTCCCATGTGCCTCTAACAGCGTGTTTCTTACATGCTCCCTGCGACAATACAGTGCCTGGCCTGGGCTTGGTAGCAAAATAATTCTGTCTTTAAAGCCTGAGGCTAACCACCCCATTTTCTTTGAGCTAAGGTTCTGTAGTAGATGCCATACCTTCCCATGGATGTGGGTAAATGATCTGGGTCAGTAGTGTGCTGTGGTGAAGATCAGTAGTGTTGCTGAATATTATTTGGGGTGCGTCTATCTCTTTAATAGTCATTGCATTAGAGCATCTGTTGTGGTCCCTGTGTGTTTGCAGATTTGTATTAACCTCTTGCGTAGTGTGGTGTATATTCCCCTGGTACTTGGTGGTATAATATTGCCAATAATTTTAGTACTAATATAGATATGATGACTGAAATTTGTAAATGAATATAATTATATTTTTCAAATCTACATTTAACCTCTGTGAGTATTATGTATTATTTGTAAAGCTGTTCCATGTTTTTATCCTTGCTATATGGTCATGTACTGTGTCTTTAATTGCTTTATGCATCTTGCTGCAACACTTTAAATTTTAACATATGCATGACCAGTCCATAATATAAATACATTTTTTTTAGCTAAAGTGAGTTTCCAGAGTGTTATGTTTAATTCCAACTGTTATTATAGGACTTCTTAAGGCATAGAGTAGCAAACTAAACAACAAAATCGTTTTTTGCAAGTGGATTTTCCTTTGCAAGTAAAGGCTGATAAATTGCAGAGTTCACTAATTGTGCTCAGGTGAGAGGGGTGTGGCTTGACTGTTAAACTAGTATAAAAGGATTGTGAGCTGTTTTGGGGCTGATTGCAAGTAAAGCCTGATAAATTGCAAAGTGCAATTATTGTGCCCAGTTGAGAAGGCAGAAGAAATATAAACAAGAGAAGGGGCGAACTTGTGAACATTTCTAGTATCAAGTGCAATTCTAGTAAAAGTGGAGGAGTTTAAATAAAAGGAGTTCAAAGAAAAAAAAGGGGGGGGCAGATTTATAGTGCAAAGGGGGGAGAATAAAGGAAAAATATATATTTATTTGAATTTTATTTATTTATTCATTTATTTTTTTAATAAAACTTTATACAAATATATTATTTTATATTCTTTATTTTTCCCATTGAATTTTTGAAGACAATAATAATAATTATGAGTCAGTCCAGTGGCAACTTCACTCAGTGTACATCCTGTCATATGCATGCAATACTGGAACAGATGATCCAGGGTCCATACCTCTGTAAAAGGTGTGAGCATAAACAAACAAAAAAAAGCTTGTTGCCTCTCTGGAAGCTCAAATTGGAGAACTGGAGAGGATAATTGCAGCACTTAATGATATTGCTCCACTGGAAAGGGGACTGGTGCTCACGGAGCACAGTTTAGCTGGGCCTAGCATGGAGGTGCTCGGGCTAGTGAGGATGTCCAGGGAGGTAGCTGGGTTACAGTTAGAAGGGGAATCAGGGGGAACAGGAGGAGGCAGGCCAGTTTTGGGTTGGCAAACACCAACTGATTTGCCAGATTGAGTGAAACTGTTGGGGATGTCCATTCAGGAATGGCAATGCCATATAGAGCTGTTCCCTCTAACAGCCGGGAGAACAGTTCTACTGGAGGAGTGGGAGGGCAGAATAGGCAGAGCAACAGACAAGTTTTGGTGGTAGAGGACTCTATTATTAGGAAGGTAGACAGGGTGATTGTCACCCAGATCCCAGCAATCAAACAGTTTGCTGTCTCCCGGGTGCTCTGGTTCGTCATGTTGTGGATCTGGTAGACAAATTATTGGAATGTTGCTGGAAATGAACCGGTGGTCTTCTTAACATATTGGTACCAATGACAAAGTGGAAGATGGAGTGTCCTAAAGAATGATTTTAGAGAACTAGGCAATAAGTTGAAGGCAAGGACCTTCAAGGTAGTATTTTCTCAGATACTACCAGTGCCATGTGCTAGCCTAGGGGAGACAGAAGGAGCTTAGGGAGGTTAATGCATGGCTAAAGATGTGGTGCACTAAAGAGGGGTTTGGGTTTTTATAGCACTGGGCTGGTTTCTCACTTTGGTACAATCTCTACAGCAGGGATGGATTGCACCTTAATGATGAGGGAGCTTTTGTGCTAGGGTATAGGTGGAAACGTTGGAGGAGTAGGTGGGGGTGGGATGGACTAGATATAAATAATGAGGTAGAAAGTGCAGAGGGTATAAGGGATGAATTTACAACTCATAGGGGAGGAGATGGGGGAGGGATAATATAGTCAATAGGGAGGTAGTACTAAGTAACTCAAGTACAGTGGCAGGCACTTCAGAACTACAGATTCATAACATAAGAGGTATGCTTGCTAATGCCAGAAGCTTGACAGGAAAAATGGGAGAGTTAGAATTATTAGCAATTAATGAAAAATGGGATTTAATAGGCATTACCAAAAGTTGGTGGGATGAATCTCATGACTGGACTGTTAATCTGGATGGTTATAACCTATTTAGGAAAGATAAAAGCAATGGTAAAATAGGAGGATGGATTTGTCCGTATGTTAAGCCTGAATTTAAGCTTATAGTCAGAGAAGATATTTATGGTGGACCTAGTGATAAAGTTGAATGTTTGTGGGCAGAGTTGAAGAGAGGAGCAACAAATTCCAAAATAATATTAGTAGGAGTATGCTATAAACCCCCAAATATAGCTGAAAGTGAGGAAATACAATTATTGTTACAGATTGGAAATGCAGCTCAGCACGGGCAAGTTCTAATAATGGGAGATTTTAATTACCCTGAAATAAACTGGATAAATGAGACCAGCAGTTCAAGGGAGCAGGTTCTTGAGTACACTCAGGGATCATTATCTGGCCCAGGTGATACAAGAGCCCACTAGAAATGAAGCTATCTTAGATTTAGTCATCACAAATAATATTGATATAGTATCAAATGTTGAAATAGGGCAACCATTGGGAAACAGTGATCACAACACAATCTCATTTGAGATTTAATTAAAAAAAACTAAATTTTAAGGGGCCAACAAAAACTCTTAATCTTAAAAGGGCAGATTTTAACGGTCTAAAGGCAGCAATACAAAGTATAGTCTGGGACAGAGAACTGATAAGCAAAAACACTGAACATAAATAGACAACATTTAAATCCTTACTAAATATACATACACATCGGCATATACCATGTGGAAATAAAAGTAAAAGGAGTTAATCCCATCCAATATGGCTTAACAATGATTTAAAGATCACGATACAGAGTCAAAAACAGGCATTTAAATTATACAAACAAGAGGGGACAGAAACTGCTTTAAGGGAGTACAAGGAAATCAACCAGGCTTGCAAAAGTGCTATTAGACTGGCTGAAACATACAATGAAATATTAATTGCAAAAGAGAGTAAGACTAACCCTAAAATATTTTTTATGTTGTCAGAACTTTTGTATAAATAAAGTTCTATCTTATATGGATATTATAGTATAATATGATATTCCAATTATTAACCACTATTTTTATATCCATTGTATTAATATTTTATATGCTGTATATTTATATATGTACCTATGCGTGCAATTCTATTACTTGAATATATCTATGTGAAAAATATGTTTTAACAGCTGCCCACAAAAGAGCTATCCCATGGTTGAATAATTCTTTGTTCTGTAAGAGATAAATATCTGAGTGAATTCCTAGGTCTATAAGGTAATGATACCCTCCTTAATATTTCACATGTGAAGAATTTGTTTCATAGACACCAAGTCTAATAAACAGAATAATAAATCTGTCTAGGGATATCTAATTGATAAACATTCTTATGACTTCATTTTGTTTATAGGTTGTGGGTCAAAGGGGTCATTAGTTAATTAAAGGGATGAAAATTCAAAGGTCCGAGAGCACCATCTTATGGTTAAAGGAATAAACGTCTCTATAGAAAAATATATTCATTATAAAATTTAAATAGGTGATGACATCATGAAAAGATTCTATTGGTTACTAGATACTTTAACTGATTTGGGATTCTGATAGGCAAATAAGCAAGAGGTATAATTATGGATAGAAACAGGATCTAAGAAAAAGAACAAAAAGAAAAACAAGGAGAAAGAAGAGAGAGAGAGAGAGAGAGAGAGAGAGAAAGAAAGTAAGAGATAAGAACTTCTATCTTGTGGAAAGGCGAGACAACTTTGGGATTAACCAGTGGAATCTTGTCATAATTCGTAATGTATAAATTGAAATATTTTATTTTATGATATAATTGAAAACCATTACCATAATTTCTCTGTTTGGTTTATTTCTTATCAAAAAGTTATTTAGATTTCCTTTTGTCATTGAAATTTATAAATCCGGATATAAATTTTAATGCAAAATTAGATTTCTCATTTTTCTTTTTGACCAATACAGATAAATTAATTTTACTTAGCTAACTCATCAATTATATTATAAAATATTTTACCATAATTGTGTTATATTCAATATATTCCTGTATAGCTATATATTATAATATAATTAGACATTGTTAGTACATGCTAAAACGTTATTAAGGATGAATTTGTATTAATTGATTTATCTGATTTTGTTCTATGGGTTGCTATTCCAGGTTTTATTGTTCATGTGAATGAGATACACATTTGTATTGAGATTTTAGGACTGTATAGAAAATATCATAAATAATAAGTATTACAATATGATGTATTAATTTTCTTTTATTATCTGGCTGGTTATACTGTGTTTTATTTGCATTTGATGTGATATATTACTGTGTTTTATTTGCATTTGATTTGATATATTACATTTTATCATTAGACTAGTTGATTTTGGTATTTTCAATAAATGTTATTTTATAAAAAGGAATATGTGTCTATAAATTGATTCTGAACTCAAAATTAATTATTCTATATTATTTAGAAAATAATATGTCGTATTAATCCCGACAATGTATATTAATGTGAAGAAGGCAAGGAAGGAAGCTATAGAAACATTACAATGTGACACAGGCCATCTAAAAATTGGTGACCAGGAAAAGGCAGATGAGCTAAATATGTTATTTTCTTCGGTATACACAAAGGAGGTACCAGTGGTTGGCACACTGCAACATAATGGGGCTACACTACCTTTGCCAAATAATTGGTTAACACAGGAAGTAATCCAAAAGAGGTTGGAAAAAATAAATGTTAATAAAGCCCCAGGTCCTGATGGAATACATCCACAGGTACTGAGGGAACTGGGTTCTGTAATAGCCAAACCATTATATTAAATTTTTCAAGATTCACTCAACACACGGTCTCTACCAGATGACTGGAGAAAAGCATATATGATACCTATATTTAAAAAGGGAGCAAGAGCAAATCTGGGGAATCATAGACCAGTGAGCCTCACTTCTGTAGTGGGGAAGCTTTTAGAAGGGTTAATAATGGATTTTGCAAAGGCTTTTGATACCGTGCCACATGGGAGACTATTGTGCAAACTAAGAGATACAGGAATTGCAGTAAATATCTGGTCATGGATTGAGAGCTGGCTAAAAGACAGGAAGCAAAGGGTTGTTGTAAATGGAACATACTCTGATTGCACTAATGTGGTAAGTGGGGTTCCTCAGGGTTCAGTATTAGGTCCTCTCCTTTTTAACATATTTATTAATGACTTAGAGGTGGGACTGGAAAGTAGTGTCTCCATTTTCGCTGATGACACAAAGTTGTGCAAGGTAATTAAATCAGATAATGATGTACTTTCCCTCCAAAGGGATTTACATAAAATTGAGGAATAGGCAACTAAATGGCAGATGAGATTTAATACAAATAAATGTAAAGTTAAACATCTCGAAGGAAAAATAGCCATGCAATTAACAATCTTAATGGAGTAAATCTAGGTTTATCAGATATTGAAAGGGATTTGGGAGTGCTTGTGGACAACCACCTAGGTAACAGTGCTCAATGCCAAGTAGCAGCTGCAAAGGCAAATGTAATATTAGCATGTATTAAGAAGGGTATAGAAGCAAGGTAAGCAAATATAATTCTGCCACTATACAAATCTCTAATATGCCCTAATTTGGAATATGGAGTACAATTTTGGCCACCACTTACTAAAAAGGACATTTTAGAGCTGGAAAGGGCACAGAGGAGGGCAACACAACTAATAAGGGGAATGGGGGGGCTAAGTTATAAAGAAAGACTAACCAAATTAAACTTATTTTCTCTAGAAAAAAAGGCGACTAAGAGGAGATATGATTACCTTATATAAATACATCCAGAGTCAGTATAAAGATTTGTCAAGGCAGCTTTTTGTGCCAAGAGGCTTTCAACTGACAAGAGGACATCCCTTGAGGTTAGAAGTAAAAAGATTCCACCTTAAAGAAAGAAAAGGGTTCTTCACAGTAAGGGAGGATAATCTGTGGAATTCTCTACCAGAGGAGGTGGTGACAGCAGATTTGATAGATAACTTTAAAAAGGGACTGGATTTATTTATAATTAAAAAGTGAATTCAGGGTTATCCTTGATAATTAGAGAGAGAGTATTGATCCAGGGAGAACTCCGATCACCAGTATCTGGGGTCAGGAAGGAATTCATTTTTTTATTCCCTTTAAGACGATTGGCAAAGTCTCACTTTTTTTTCCTGTTTGCCTTCCTCTGGATTAATCAATAATTAGAAAAAAATAAAAAAAAATAATAATTAAATAATTTATTAATAATGAATTAACAACAAATTATTTAATATTTAATCTGCATATTACAGATTAGAGGAGATCTTAAAAGGTTGAACTTGATGGACTGAAAGTTTTTTTCATCCTTAATTACTATGGGCCTCATTCATTTGCGATTTGGCCAATTGAATAGGGCTCTAAATAAGCACACAGCATATTTTTTTAAATAAAATTTTTTATTGAAAGGGATACAAAGTAAGGACAGGCATTAGGTACATTAACACATAAGATTTTCTATAAACATGTATATATACCTCGTGGTCAAATTACTAGCATCTCCTTCCAAGTTTTTATTTTTAACTTTTCCCATTATTAAATAGTTATTTAGGTCCTATAATTTAAGCAAGGGAAGCATGAACAAACAGAACTTATTTACATAGAAACTGAAACTTTAGATAAACAAACATGTAAATAACTATGGAGATAAGGGAGGAATCCCTAGCTCAGGTATAGTTTATACAATTATGATGCATATATTCACCTCCTGTGTTGCGTTCCAGGCGAACCAGTCAAATCAGAGCCTCCAGGACCAGACTTCGAGTCTCCTCCACTCCAAGCCTTTTTTTTGGCCTAGTTCTGTTTTGCTTTTGTTATAGTGCTATCAGTGAGCCCATCAGGGCAAGGGGAAACCTAACGAAGACTCTAGCCAAGGCCTCCAGGTTTCTTGGAACTGAGCCAAAGTATCTAGAATAGCAGATGTTAACTTTTCATTCATTGCTATGTAATTTATTTTTTTAATAACCTCTTGCACGCTTAGCTTTTCTGACTTCCATTGGCTGGCTATGTGTACTTTGGTAGCGGCGGCCATTATCTGGAATAGCCTATTCTGTTTTTTTGATAAACTAGAGAGTTTAACCCCTAGTAGGCAGGATTCCATAGTGGCTGTGACTCTTATACCAAATAACTTTGTTGCCATTAATGCTATCCTTTCCCATAAGTCATGGACTTTCTGACATAGCCACCAGGTATGGGCGTGGTCTCCTATCTGTGGACAGCCCCTAAAGCAGTTACTACTCACTCTGGGATCATATTTGTTGAGTTTGTCTGGGGTGCAATATATTCTCTGGAGAACTTTTATAGATGTCTCTATGTGCGAGCAGTTACTTGTTGCCCTGCGTAGGTTGGAGAATGATTTCTGCCATTTTTCCCAATCCCATTCACCTCCTAGCTCCCTTTCCCACTTACAGATATATGATGGTTTTTCTGTATTATTTGATTTAGTGAATGTGTCATATAAAGTGCCTAATATTCCTTTCGTTAAAGGCAGAGTTTTGCAGATTACCGAGAACCAGGAGGATTTCGGGGGTCCACATTTTTTAAATGCTTCACAGGCCCAGCTTCTTATTTTTAGATAGTTATAGTGTTCCCCTGGGGGGAGGGTATGTCTTTCTTCGAACTGTCTCAGGGTCATCAAATGATTCCCGTTAAACCAGGAGCCCAACTTATCTAGTTCTCTGGAAGCCCACCAATGTTTTGACATAATACTCATGGAAGCCCAGATATCTTGTGAAGAAAGGACCGACCAAAGGGGAGATGTACCTATGCCCAGTTTGTTCTTAGATCTGGCCCATTTCCAAGTTGCTAAATTTAGGTTTATTATGGGGTTTGGGTGAGTTCTTATTGGGGCCATTTCATCAGGAACCCAAATTAGTGTGTCCCAGCTATGTTGTTGCATTTGCTGTTGTTCCAAGAAGGCCCAGCTCGGCTGATGTCTGACTGAATGTATTTGTGGTAGTTGGGATAGCCTGGCCGCTTTAAAATAGTTTCGCAGGTTTGGGCAAGATAGACCCCCATCCTTGCTATGTCTAAACATTACTTTCTTGGGGATGCGGGATTTTCTGTTGTTCCATATGTATCTAAAGATGTTGGACTGGAACCGGTCCAAGTCCTGTAAGGAGATTGGTATAGGGAGCGTACGGAAGAGATATAGAATCCTTGGAAGGATGTTCATTTTAACTGCCGCTATTCGGCCGGTCCAGGAGAGAGGGCAAGTCCTCCATCTAAACAAATCTTCGTTTAGTTTTTTGTACATGGGGGGGTAATTGGCCTTATATAACTCGGAAATTTTAGGTGTGATGTTGACCCCCAAGTATTTTATGTGCTTGGTGGGCCACGCAAAGGAAAATAGGGATTTCAGATGATCTATGTCGCCCTGTGCCATGCCTACACTCAGAGCTTCCGATTTCCCTAAGTTCAGCCTAAGCCCTGACACCCTACCGAACTTGTCAAGAGTTGACATCAGTGCCGGAATGGAGGCCCCGGGATTTGTTAGGGTGCATAGGATATCGTCTGCAAAGAATGAGCATTTGTAGTGCTGCAGCCCCACCTGAAGCCCTTGGATTTCCCTATCCGCTCTAATGAGTTGCGCTAGGGGTTCCATGACTATGGCGAACAGTAGGGGTGAGAGTGGGCATCCCTGTCTCGTTCCTCTCTGTATGCTAATTTGGGCTTTGTGATCGCCTGGCAACCTCAAGAAGGCTGTTGGTGCTTCGTAGTATGTGCGGAGTAGGGTGATAAACCGGCCCCTAAAACCAAATTTGTCCAGGGTTTTAAACAGAAACGGCCATTCAACTGTGTCGAAGGCTTTCTCTATATCTAGAGCTAGCAGGCACATTGGAGAGTTGTTTTTCCGCGCTAGGTATTGGATGTTAAGGATACGTCTGACATTGTCCCCTGCCTGTCTATGGGGTATAAACCCCGCCTGATCTTTGTGGATAATTTCTGGCAGGAACTTGGAGATTCGGGTTGCCATTATTTTGGCCATTAGTTTGACATCCCCATTCAGTAAGGATATGGGCCGGTAGTTCTTCACCTCCAAGCTATCCCTACCCTCTTTTGGTATGACTACCAGTTCCGCTTGATTTAGCTCCGGGGGCATTTTTTCCCCTCTCATGATAGCATTAAATAGGGATGTCAGGTAGGGGTTTAATAGGATTTCAAATTTTTTATAGTATTGGTTGGAATAGCAGTCTGGCCCTGGGGATTTACCTATCTTAAGGCTATGAATTGCTGTTCTCACCTCCTCTTGTGAGATATCTAGGTTAAGACTATTTACTTGTTGTTCACTCAATGAGGGGAGATCTATGGTACTTAGAAAGGAGTCAAGGTCCAACCCCTCTGCCAGTTTCCCAGACGAGTAGATCTGCTGGTAAAAGGTTTGGAACTGCTTCTGTATATCCCTAGGGCTGCAGGAGATTATGCCATCTGGCTTCCTGATTTGGGTCACTCTAGACTGGATCTCTTTAGCTTTCAGCCTCCTAGCCAGCATTCTGTCTGGTTTGTTAGCTTTCCAATAATATAGGTGCCTAGTCCTCCTCATAGCCTTCTCTGTATGGGCAGAGAGTACTCCATCTAGTTCTATCCTGACTTTGTTGATTTGGTCACGGATCTTTGTGGAGGGACAGTTTTGATTGAGTTTTTCTAGGTTGTTGAGGGTGGATGTTAAATCCTCCTCTTTCCGTCTGAGTGCCTTACGGTGCTGTGCTGATAGTTTGATGCAGCAGCCCCTTATATAAGCCTTATGGGCTACCCAAATCCAGCCTACTTCTGTATCAGGAGAATCATTCAGCTCGAAGTACTGCCTAATGTCTCCCGCTAGGGATGCTAAGCTGCTGGGGTCTGACAGAAGGTGTTCGTCGATCCTCCAGCTCCTAAATGGGGATAGGTTAGGGCCTAACGTTAATTTAATAGCTACTATTGCGTGGTCAGACCAGGGGCAGGGGACAATGTCAGATTCTCGGATATTATCAAAAAGTAGTGAGCTTGTTAGGAATGTGTCAATCCTCGAGTAAGTGCCGTGCGTGGGCGAGTAGTATGTGTATTCCTTATTATCCGGGTGTAAGCCTCTCCAGGCATCCACTAAGCCCAATTTGGCCATTAGCTGCTTAATTTGGCTCCGTTTTTTTGAGAAGCTAGAGTCCTGGGCGTGTCCTGATCTGTCTAATGCTGGATCTAGGGTCAGATTGAAATCCCCCCCAATCACCAGTTTGCCTAGGTCTAGTGTGTCTAACTCTCTTAGCGTGTTAATCAGAGTTTGGTGTGGTGAGTTTGTGGGGGAGTATAGGGAAAGTAGGGAGATTCTTTGGCCTGAGACTAAGCCGGTGACCAAAACATAATTCCTCTCTTTGTCTATTCTAGTATGTTCCGGGGTGAATGGGAAGTGCTTATGTATCAGGATAGCTGCCCCTGCCCTCTTCGTTGACTGAGTGGCCATGTACACTGTCGGGTATTCCCCATGCAGATATTTTGGTTTACTCTCGTGTGTGAAATGCGTCTCCTGCATGAAGATAACCGAGGGCCTCAATCTTTTGTATTGCCTAAAGGCTTTCCTCCTCTTAAAGGGGGAGTTGAAACCCTTAACATTGTGAGTTATGAATGTGTACTGTGAGCTACTCATTGTGTTTTGGTGGATAGGAGTGCATGGTCTGCCTGGCTACCTTTTATTCCTTGTCCGACGTCCATTCCTTGGTGGCCGGGGGCGGGTGGAGGCTTGGAGGGGGGATTCTGGTGCTGGAGACTCCGTCCGCTGTTAGGCCAGAGGGAAGCAGAAAGACACAACATTAGATTTACAATTGACCAAGTTCCTTCAGTCCCACAGGCTCCTCTAATCTCCTGAAAGCTAGTCCCCTGAGTTAGGCTTTGTTGACTGCATAAACCTCGACTGCTGTCAGCTGGGAATTTATAGTTTTCGGCATACATTTTTATCAGTGGTGATCTTTCCGGACTTAGAGATAATTTGCTAATTGCTCCCTGGGAGCTTACTCGCTTCTCTATCAAGCCTAGTGGTATCCTCTCTCCAAAAAAAATAACTATTAACCTCAACAACCTTTTAACTATCTGAAGTAAACTAGGATGCCTTCCGTCTATTTCGGGCATCTGGCTTTAACAGGCCCTTCATTAGAGGCCTCGACTAACATCTGACCTAACTAAAGTCATCAGTGCCTATTCTACCCTCACTAAAGCAGGTCAGAGAAGTCCCATAAATAAATGAGAAAACAAAGACTCAAGACAACTTCCTGTTGGTGGGTTGCCTTCACTCCGATCGCGATGGTATCAGGCCTTCTGAAGTCGGGCCCGGGCCTCCTCTGTGCTGAGTACTCAGCCCGCCTTGGCTCCTGCGGGGCAAGTTTTTGTCTCTGGGACTCCTGGGGGGAGGCGGGTCTTCCTTCGGTCGCTGTGACCCTACCACAGTCCACTGTTTTTTCGGGATGGGAGGAGGAGGGGGGAAGTTGAGTTCCTCTGCTGGGAGGTCCGCTGGGCAGAGACGAATGTGGCGCAGTACTGCGAGGCAGTCTTCCAAGTTGCGGGTGGTGTGTGATGTACCTTGGTAGCTGAAGGTGAGGGCAAAGGGGAAGTTCCACCGGTATTGGAGCTTGTTCTGTTGCAGAATCGCCAGTGCAGGCTTCATCTGTCTCCTTCTGTCTAGTGTGTTGGGGGACAGGTCTGCATACACTTGCAGGTTGGAGTTATCTGGTCCTTTGACTGCCTGCTTCTTCCTTGTTTCTGCTAAGAGTAGGTCTCTGGCTTGTTGTCTCAAGAATCTCACCACAACATCCTTAGGGGTCTCTGGGTTTCTCGCCCCTCCTAGCGCTCTGTGGGCTCGTTCAATTTCGAGGACGCCCTCTGGGTGATCGGGTAGTATTGAAGTGAAGGTGTCTTTTAAGTACCCTGTCAGGTCTTGTGTAGTCCTTGGGATCCCCCGTACCCTGACGTTATGGCGGCGGGATCGATTCTCTAGATCTTCAATCTTATCGTTCAGCTCCATGATGTTATACGAGTTCTGGTCTATGGCAGACCTGTCATGTTGCTGCGCTTCTCCCATCTGATCCACCATCTCCTCCAGAAGTTGGGTCCTCTGCCCCAGTTCTTTCAGGTCATTTCTTAAGGGTTCTAGTGCCTTGGTTAGAAGCTGTTCTATCGTTGCAATGGCCCTAGGCGATAGGTCTATGTGTTGTTTTGACCTCTTGGGTATCTCCTCCTGATCAGATGATTCAGAGTGGTCTGAAGCTGAATCCAGTGGAGATGGCGGCTTTGTTGCTTTGGGTGTGAAGTGCTCTCGGATGCCCTTTGCGGAGGAGTTCTTTCTACTTTTCTTCATTTCTGAAGATGGAGATGTGCTTGTTACAGGAGCTGTAGTATTTTTCCCCTTGCTTTCTCTGCTACCAGTTCCCTCAGGAGTGCGTAGCTGTAGAGTTTGTTAGGTTGGTGCGGCCAGAAGCTGTATTCTCGTGTAAGATCGGTCGTTGTAGCTTGTTAGTCAAGGCCTCCTGTCAGGCTTCACTCACATCTCTTGGCTCAGTGCTTCATATCGGTCTTTGCAGGCTCCGCCAGGAGCAACTGGAAGGGGGCTTTCAGGCTGGTTGCCTTGGCCCACATCAGCATCAGATTTACTGAGTGGCCACAGGGTGGCAGCAACGGCTCTCTGCAGCAATGTTCATGCAAATCTTCACAGGATTTCACAAAAATTTAACTGCAGGGTTGTCTGAGGTTGTTAAGTCAGGGTGTAGAAATGTCACTGTGTGGAACCCAGAGGGTGGCAGGATCCTCTTCCTTAGTAAAGTTGCAGTGACTTCTTGCCCGGTAGAGCTCAGTGCAGGGTCTGGCGTTGTCAGGGTTAAAGTTTCAGACTAGGTAGTAGATGCTGCTTTCCTTTAGTGCAATGAACTTTCACAGTGTGAGAGGCAAGACCCAGTATGGGGTGTCCAGAGGGGTTAGCTCTTCCTGGGGGTTGAAGTCTTGGGTGTAGGTCAGCTGGGATCTGTCTGTGTCTGTTCCCCTTCCACCATGAGGTGCCACAAAATGGCGGCCGTGGATTCGCGGGCTTAACCTCTCCCCCTTCTTCTTTGTATTGGTGGCTGCTATGCAGCCCTGCCTTCTCTCTCAGGGGGGTTTTAGGGTGCGTGGGATCCCCCTGCTGCCCCTCGGTTGTCTTGGGAGTTGCTATGGGTGTCTGTAGAGGGAGTTCTCCCTCTGGCTAGGCCTGCTTTGGCCTGTCAAGATGGCGGCCCAGTGCTTCCTGGTCTCCCCCCGCAGCCCCTGGCAGATCCAGCCTACCTTGATCTCTTGCTGTGCCTCCGTGCTGCCCCTGGCCGGCCTGAGTCTCCTCTTTTTGCGTTGTGCTGGGGGAGCAGGCAGAGCAGGCACGCAGGACGCTCCCCTGCTATGCAGCAGCTGCTGAGTTCGGAGTGCTCCTGCACTCTCCTGGAGCCTCGTTCCGGTAGTCGGGGCGACTATCTGGGGGCCCGACGGCTTCCCCTGGTGCCCCCTGATGTTATTGGGGGTGTCACAGGGGGTTTACAGGGCAATATTGCCCAAATGTCAGGCAACTCTGACGGAGCTCTCCCCTCACACGTCCTGCTGTTAAGGACGCTGGCTCCGCCTCACAGCATATTTTTTTAAAGGAGTTTTTAATTAGTAAACATCTATCCAAAAGCAAGGTTTTCACTAACTAAAAACTTCTTTAAAAAAAAATATGCTATGTGCTTATTTAGAGCCCTATTCAATTGGCTAGATTGCAATTGAATGAGGCCCTAAGTAACTATTTAGGTTGCATTATAGGCCTTAATGAGATTAACGGTTTGTTTTTACCTAATACGTTTCATTAAAATTTAACTAAGTATCACAAATATTTAATTCAAGTTCTTTTGTCACTTACCTATTGTAATAATTTTGACTTTTATATAATACTTACACCTATTATGTTTATTAAAATTGAATTTTAGTGGATATGTAACTTACCATCTGTTTTTATCTTTACATTCTAGTTTTATAGTAGAAGCAATAGTGGCTATGCTTTTAATATTCATCATGGGGAATTGACTCATGCTTCGTCTTTAAGGGAATAACATTTAATTAGAATGATAGATAATCATCATGTTAACAACACTTAGATGTTTTCGTGATTTACTTTCGAACTTATGGCTAGTAAGCATAGATGTGGAACGTGATAGAGAGGATTTGTGAACATGATATATAGGATTTGACAATGTATATTTCACTTATATTTACAGTATATAAATAATATTTCTTTTTGGCATAATGTATAATTATTTGCTGATAGTTGTAGCTTTAAGGAATTTGAGAAGGTGGTCAGTAATACATGTATGAATTGATATGTTTTTATAAATGGATGACTATTCCTTTTGGATTACTGCTTCAAAGGACTACTTGACATCTTGGTTATCACTCACCATGCTTATGCATTTATTTATTTTCACTTCACCTTATAGTATATACTAGCGACTTGCCCGTCAAAAAATGACGGCAATGTGATGTATATGTTTGTCAAGTTGTTTAGTTATTAACATATATTTTTGACACTTGTAAGTATTTTAATATGAACGTGTATTTTTGTAAAATGTTGATGTAATGTTTTTTTAAAATGTAATTAGTATCTGAAGAATTGTTAACTTTAATATACATTGAATGAATAGGAAAGCAAAAAGTAAAAAGCCTTCTTTAAACGTCGCGAATTTTAACATGAAGTTTAAAATATATGTAAGCAATAACCTTCAAAGTATATATTTTTACACTTGAACTTTATTTTTTATGTAAGTTTAGAAGTTGACAAAACATTGGTATAATTTTGAACATTATAAACAGGAACATAGTGAATACATTTTGTAACCTAATTTTTTATTAAAAGTATTAACATTTGAATGTAAAAACAATTGACCTTTAAATTAATCAGTATTAAAATTCAATTTCTATCACAATAATTGTTAACTTGAATATACATTGAATGTAGAGGAAGGCATACAGTAAAACTCTTCTTAAAACGTACGTAATTAAAGTAATTCATTACTGAGCACATAAACTGGCGATAAACATTAATGTAGGTAGTAATCTTAAGATAACAGACAATATTTACATTGTGATTTAAAAGGTGCTTGACCTCTTAACATCCACTTTGTAATCTGTTGAATGAAATAACTTGAAAATATATTTTTTAAACTTGTAACATTAGAAACATTAACATAGTGGCTTAACATTTTAACATAATTTTTACTAACAATGCAAGGCAAGTATTTTGTGAGGCGAATCATTCATAAACAGTACTTCCATTAATTATGACTGAATTAAACAACCAATTGTTATGTATTTTGGAATGCTTTTAAAAAATGTTGGCATCTTTAATTTGTATCCTTCAAAGTTATAGTACTTCATAGTAGACAATGTTTTTAGTAAAAATACGTCCATCTTCTAATAAATCACCTTGACTTTCATTGTTTTCAATGTAAACTTTAATAGCCTGTGGATTTTTGCACCGTGACAACGCAACGTACAATTGACCATGTGCAAAAACTGGTTCTTCCAAGAAAATACCAACAGATTTGAAAGTTTGACCTTGTGATTTATTAATGGTCATGGCAAATGCCATAATAATGGGAAATTGTCTTCTTTGAAGTATAAAAGGGAGACTACTTTCACTTGGTGCTAAATCTATTCTTGGTATGAAAACTCTCTCTCCTTTATGGGTCCCAGTTAAAATTTCAGCATCTATAAAATGGTCCTTTAATTGTTGAACAATTAATCTTGTGCCATTGCATAGGCCTTTTTTGGGGTTCATATTTCGCAGTAACATGATAATTGCACCTTTCTTTAGCTGCAAAATATGTGGTGGCATTCCAGAAGGAGTTAAAGAGTTTATGAATTCAGTTGAAAAGTTTGCCTTACTTTCATTGTCATCAGCAAGTACAGAATCAGCACTGTGATAATTTCTTTGTGGTGCATTAATTTTTTTTAAGATTTCATTATTGAGTATTAATGCATCTTTATTTTTACACGTCAGTATAACTTGGTTGGCAAGCTCGGAATATTCTTCGTTATTTATGCTCCCTTCAAATATAGTTGATATAATATCTTGTTGACAAATCATATGAGGTGAGATCTCTACAGTGTCGTCAGGTAAATGTAGTATTTTTTCTATTCTGCCTTCTCCAATTTTAATAAGCCAATCATTGAAATCAGTTTGGCCTTCTGATCTCATATTTTGTTGCAGTTGAAGATGGGTAAAATGTTTCCATACTGTACTTGACTTTATACATGTTTCGATAATGTCAGTTCGATTTCCATGTACAACGACAGGTAATGTTTGTCTAAAATCGCCACCCAACAACATTACCTTTCCACCAAATGGAAAAATATTATCCATGACTTCACGCAGCAAACGGTCAATACATTGGAGGGCATAGCATGACATCATTGTGGCCTCATCTATTATAATTAATTTACATTTCTTCAATTTCTTTGCTTGTAAGGATGTCATGCGAATATCTGACACAGAATTTTCTAAAATAGGCACTGGCAGTTTAAGTCCACTATGAACAGTTCTTCCACCTTCTAATAAAAGTGCAGCAATTCCAGTAGTGGCAAACGCCATTGCTATTTTTCCTTGTGCTCGTACTGAACTCATTAATAAATTGTACAAATATGTTTTTCCTGATCCGCCAGGTCCATCAAGATAGAAATAACGCTCTGTCACCATGTCATCATCTATAGCATTTTTAATGGCATGATATGCTTGCAATTGTAGTGTATTTAAAGTTGCAAGTCTTTCTTCTGTTCTTTCTGCTTGTAGTTGAATGTCATAGTCTTCAAAGTTAATGTCATCTATAAGACCTGGATCAGGCAAATTAAAACTTGCACAACTTAATCCATGAGTTAAAAAGACTTCTTGGATTTCCATTAACGCTTTTAAGTGTGCAATGGGTTCATTGAATCGTCGCTTAAAGTCTTCAGCCATATTACTTTTAAAAGTCTCCCACAAAGCTAATGCATTTGGAGCATTTGAGAAGATACAAATAAAAGCAAATTGTTCTCTCATCTGTCGTGGCATTTGACATTGTGCTGCTTCTTCTAAACATCTTTCCCACTCTGTATCATTAGCGAGTAAGTTTCTATGTCTTGCAGCTAAATGGAAGGATTCATATACAATGTCATTAACAGTTCTTAATTGTTCAAAACTTTGTGCTCCAGGAACATTTAAAAGTAATATCCGTAAGCAAAAACGTTCCACATCTCTTGGACTGACTGTGTAAATTCTTGGAATAATTTTATTGCCTCTGGTTTTTCTTGGTCTCCATAATCCATTCACAAAAACATAGTGATATGGAATTTCAATATATAAGTATTGTGTTGCTTCAGCATCAGTGGAATTTAATGCAAACCATGCAGTTAGTGTAGTGTGACGATCTTCACTTTGGGCCAATGCATTCATTTAATTTCCAGCATGGAAATAGACTAAATGTCGTTGTGGCAAATGTACTGCTAACCTATATACTGCATGTGATCTATCATGCATTTCAAATTTTAAAAGTCGTCACATAGCTTCTGGCGCACTGACATAGCGAGCATCTACATGAGATGCAAGTTCATCATGTACTAACTCACTACTTTCAGGGTTGTCTGCACTTTTGACGACTACAGTAGCTGCATCGTAACCTTTGTAAATATATTTGTAGACATATTTAATGGATTTGATGGAAGTGCAGGCTTCTACGTTGATGTGGGCGTTGTACTTCATGAGTAAATGTGGATTGTAGGGTAATTTCATATCTATTGTCCACTTTTTTTCCACGAATAATGGCACTATCTCCTTCTCTTCTTTTATAAAGTGGATATCCATCACAATTGGCATAGGTTTTGTCTCTATAATCTTTTGGAAATTCTTTGGAACATTTATTATTTTCCATACATGGTGATTGTGGATTAAGGTCACCACAGGGTCCATGAATCATGCGATGAGTAACAATCTCATATAGTCTACCATATAGTTCTGGATCTGGTAGTTCAGCAACAATGACTGCATCCACTTTGTCCGAAGTATCTAATTTATCTTTTTCTTGAAGTATTATTAGAAGATGTGCATGTGGAAGGCCTCTTTTTTGAAATTCAATGGTATATACATAAGCAAGACATTTGCCAAATAACTGATTTATAGTGAAGTCACGTATTAATTCATTTAATTTAATCTTAAAAACTCTGGCTACTAAATCTGGTCGATCTGAAGCAGTTTGTCCAAGAAGTAGATTTAGTGTAATTTCTGGCCATTGTGGATTACATGTAAATGTCACAAATAAATCGGGTTTGCCAAATTTAGTGACAATAGCCATAGCATCATTGTATCTTTCTTTCATATTCCGAGGAGATCCTTAAAAGGAAGATGGTAAAATGATGGCTTTGCCAGCTGTCATGTCTCTGCTTGTAGCCACGTCAGCAACATAGTCCATTAATCCAGAATATTGTTCTACACGGAGTTTATCTTGTTGATATTTGATAAAGTTTAAATTATTTGCCTCAACTTGCAAATATGAATCAATAATCCATTGTTGTGTTAGTTTGCCACCACATAAAATTGGATTAAATACATTGCGAATGGCAATTTGAGCTACTTTAAATTCAAGCATAGAAACATTATTTTGGATTCTGGCTTTAGCATTTGGGTAACTGGGAAGAGTTTATTTTGGTTGCCAACCTGCTTCTCCGTGTGGGAAAAAGATGGGATATGTCATTGGATCTAAATTTGGACTTAAGATACTCATATTAATAAACGATTGCTCCTCATTTCTAGGATATATTCGAATGTCTCTTTGAAATGGTGGTTCTCCTTCATCATTCTAAAACACCATTGCAACCTCATTTGATGTTGGCAAGTTATAACGACGTTTATCAGTATGTCTGTCTCTTTTAAGCACCATATTAACCTTCGGCATTGGTAATTGATGTGTTTGTGCATGAAGTAGTTGTTCATTTTCTACTTCTGCCAATTTTTTATAAGCTTTACTGTAGGGATTGTTGTCCATAATGTTATTTAGCTCTATGAAAACACTGGGTAAGCATTTTTTATTTTCTTCCATCTGCATACGTTGGTCAACAGCTTCCATTGTATCTAGGACATATAGTTGAGCGAATTTTCTTTGATTTCCTTCCTCTGGATGTAAATGGGAAGTGCGATGATAAATTTGTCCTTGGACTTTAAAACAGTAAGGACCATGTCCTGGTACATTAGCAGCTAATGTTGCCCCCATGGATGCAAAGGATATGGCACTATTGTAAGATCTTATGTTTGTTTTACAAATTTTGTAGTTTGGAAAAGTAGGTTCAGTCATAATGTTTTGTAAATAGAGAGGAAATTGTTTCCTTTCTGGAAGTTTGAACTTGCCTTTTTGACAGCAACTAATAAATTGGCCATCTCTGGGTCTCTCCTGTTTAAAATAATAAGCCTCACAAAACTGACATTGAGTAGTCATGTCCCCTCAACTATGAACCTCTACTGCTAAAGACTTGAGTAGAGGACAATTTGCAAAGCATATAGGATTTTGACTTTCATATTTATCAGGTGAAATGTCATATAATGTTTCAACAACAGGTTCTAAATGTTTTGTTTTTTTCGTTGCTTTTCTTGGTATATGTTGTATTGTTTGAGGTAAAATGTCATGTAATGTTTCATGAAACGGTTCTAAATGCTTTGTTTTCTTTGTTGCTTTTTTTGGTATCTCTTGTATTTTTTCTGGTAAAATGTCATCTGATGTTTGAGCAACAGGTTGTAAATGCTTTATTTTCTTTGTTGCTTTTTTTGACATATCTTTAATTTCTGCAAGTGACAGTCTTTTGCTTGCAATTCTTTTGCGTTCTTTTTCTCGTCGAATTTCCTTTTTCTCCGGTGTCTGCTGGCTGTCTGCTCTCTGTCGTCGTTCTCTAGCTTGGCGTCTTTTCTTTTCTTGTTTACTCTCGTTATCAGCCATGTTAATCTGTAAAAATAAAATAATGTACCATTAGTTTATTTTGAGATGTTATGTTGTTTTTCATGACAAATAGTTATCAATAGTGTGTTAACATTTTATGCTTAATGAATTTCAATGCGGTCAATTGAATAAAAGTCTAAATAAGGCCATCAAATAATTATTTAAAGAAGTTTTTATTTATTAAACATGTATCCAAAAGCAAGTGTTTCAGTAACTAAAAAGGTATTTTCAAAAAGATGTTATGTCCTTATTTACAGCACTATTCAATTTGTCAAATGGCAATTAAATTAGGGTTTAGGACTGGAATTTTACAATGACAAATTGTATAGATTCTGTGTTTTTAGACTTTTTTGGACTATGCCAATTTTTTTTTAAAGTTTACATTGAAGTTTGTATTTACTGTTAAAGATTATTGGCCCTAAAAGACAAATAAGAGATAGATGAAAAATGTGTTAGTTATATTTTCTCAACAGTTATAGTTACCGGTGGTTTATTTTAAATTTTATTTTCTGTTGACATCGATGCAAAGCTAAGATCTTTATTTTTTTTTTCTCTTTTTTTACTTTTTATACTGTACCTTGGTTGAAGTTTGATTTCAAGCAAAATTCTTTGTTGGTCCTGTGTTGAAAGCCTTCGTCCGATGGTCTGGTCCTGTGTTGAAAGTCCTCGTCCGATGGTGTAGTCCTCTGTTGAAAGTCCTCGTCCGCTGGTCTGGTCCTCAGTTCGAACTCCTGTTCCGATGTTCTTGACGCAGTATCTGTTATAAAATAAAAATGAAAATGTTATGTTATTTGAATGTCTTTGTATTAATGAAAAAATTCCATTATTTCTGTGTTTTTCTACAATCCTTTTTGGTGCGCCGCAATTTTGGTATGCTTCTGTAGGCTTTTTTCTAAGGCTTATAGGTGGTTAAACATTAAAGAAGAATATTAATTAATTATTCTCTTTTTTTACTTGTTATACTGTACCTTGGTTGAAGTTTGATTTGAAGCAGAATCTTTGTTGGTCCTGTGTTGAAAGCCTTCGTCTGATGGTCTGGTCCTGTGTTGAAAGTCCTCGTCCAATCGTCTGGTCCTCTGTTGAAAGTCGTCGTCCGATGGTGTAGTCCTCTGTTGAAAGTCCTCGTCCAATGGTCTGGTCCTCTGTTGAAAGTCCTCGTCCACTGGTCTGGTCCTCAGTTGAAACTCCTGGTCCGATGTTCTTGACGCAGTATCTGTTATAAAATAAAAATGAAAATGTTATTTTATTTGAATGTATTTGTATTAACTAAAAAATGACATTATTTCTGTGGTTTTCTACAATCCTGTTTGGTGCCCACCACTTTTGGTATGCTTATTTAGGCTTTTTTTTCTAAGGCTTATAGATTGTTAAACATTAAATAAGAATATAAATGTAGTTTGGTATGTGTTTGTGTGAGTTTTCGTACAATCCTGTTTGGTGCGCACCACTGTTGGTATGCTTATTTAGGCTTCTTTCTAAGGCTTATAGGTTGTTAAACATAAAATAAGAATATAAATGTAGTTTGCTATGTGTTTGTGTGAGTTTTCGTACAATCCTGTTTGGTGCGCACCACTGTTGGTATGCTTATTTAGGCTTCTTTCTAAGGCTTATAGGTTGTTAAACATTAAATAAGAATCTAAATGTAGTTTGCTATGTGTTTTTGTGAGTTTTAATACAATCCTGTTTGGTGCACACCACTGTTGGTATGCTTATTTAGGCTTCTTTCTAAGGCTTATAGGTTGTTAAACATTAAATAAGAATCTAAATGTAGTTTGCTATGTGTTTGTGTAAGTTTTCATACAATCCTGTTTGGTGCACACCACTGTTGGTATGCTTATTTAGGCTTCTTTCTAAGGCTTATAGGTTGTTAAACATTAAATAAGAATCTAAATGTAGTTTGCTATGTGTTTGTGTGAGTTTTCATACAATCCTGTTTGGTGCACACCACTGTTGGTATGCTTATTTAGGCTTCTTTCTAAGGCTTATAGGTTGTTAAACATTAAATAAGAATCTAAATGTAGTTTGCTATGTGTTTGTGTGAGTTTTCATACAATCCTATTGGTGCGCACCACTGTTGGTATGCTTATTAATGTTGTTTTGTAATGCTAATAGGTTGTTAAACATAAAATAAGAATCTAAATGTAGTTTGCTATGTGTTTTTTTGTGAGTTTTCATACAGTCCTATTTGGTGCGCACCAATGTTGGTATGCTTATTTAGGCTTCTTTCTAAGGCTTATAGGTTGTTAAACATTAAATAAGAATCTAAATGTAGTTTGCTATGTGTTTGTGTGAGTTTTCATACAATCCTGTTTGGTGCACACCACTGTTGGTATGCTTATTTAGGCTTCTTTCTAAGGCTTATAGGTTGTTAAACATTAAATAAGAATCTAAATGTAGTTTGCTATGTGTTTGTGTGAGTTTTCATACAATCCTGTTTGGTGCGCACCACTGTTGGTATGCTTATTTAGGCTTCTTTCTAAGGCTTATAGGTTGTTAAACATTAAATAAGAATCTAAATGTAGTTTGCTATGTGTTTGTGTGAGTTTTCATACAATCCTGTTTGGTGCGCACCACTGTTGGTATGCTTATTAATGTTGTTTTGTAATGCTAATAGGTTGTTAAACATAAAATAAGAATCTAAATGTAGTTTGCTATGTGTTTTTTTGTGAGTTTTCATACAGTCCTATTTGGTGCGCACCAATGTTGGTATGCTTATTTAGGCTTCTTTCTAAGGCTTATAGGTTGTTAAACATTAAATAAGAATTTAAATGTAGTTTGCTATGTGTTTGTGTGAGTTTTCGTACAATCCTGTTTGATGGGCACCACTTTTGTTATACTTATGTAGTGTTTTTTCTAATGGTTATAGGTTGTTAAACAAAAAGAATATGAATTTAGTTTGCTATGTGTTTGTTACAATCCTGTTTTGTGTGTACCAGTTTGTGTGTACCATATGTTGCATACTTTGGCCCTCATTCAATTGCAGTTTGGCTAATTCAATAGGGTTCTAAATGTGCTTATTTCGAGCCCTATTGAATTGTCCAAAATATCAATTGAATGAGGGCCTTTGGTTGCTGGATTTGTTATATTGTGAGGGCCTCATTGAATTTGGTTTTTCACAATGGAATTGGGCTCAATATGAGCACAGAGCATCTTTTTTTACAGAAGTTTTTAGTTAGTGAACTTGTATCCAAAAGCAAGGTCTTCACTAACTGAAAACTTCTGTAAAAAAATATGCTCTGTGCTTATATAGAGCCCTATTGAAATGGGCAAATCACATTTGAATGAGGCCCTCGGCCATTAAACATATTTAGGTCCTGAATCAATTGCGTTTTGACCAATTGAATAGGGCTCTATATAAGCACATAAAATATTTTTTGACAGAAGTTTTGAGTTAGTGAAGACCTTGATTTAGTATCGAAGTTCAGTAACTAAAAATGTCTGTCTAAAAAATCTGTTATGTGCTTATATAGAGCCCTATTCAATTGGCTAACTCGCAATTGAATGAGGCTCATGTTTCGGTTCTTTTTTATACTTAATACTTTACCTTGATTGAAGTGTGGAATGACAGAGGGTCCCCTCCTGCCAATCTTAATCCGCCGGTCTTCTTGTAGTGTCTGTTTGAAAAATAAAGTGAAATAGTGAATTATAGAATTTTTTATTTGTATTTAGCAAAGCATGGCCTTTTCAGCATTTAAAGTATTTTTGTTTCTTACCTCTTCTTCTTTGTTGGTGTTCTTTAAAAGGGATTGTGCTTCACAATGCACGGTGCAAATTGTTGAGAGACGCTGTTGATGCAGAGTCTGTTTGAATATTAAAATAAGTAGAAAGATTGAGCTTTAGGTGATCTATTGAATTGCAGTAAATTAATTTAATTTAAATATACTTCTGTAATTAATTTCAATTAACATTATTTTTTGGTGGGGGCTACACACATATGTCACATACATGAAGCACATTTCCATAGTTGAAAGTAATTTTTTTGTGTGCGTGTGACAGATCACTATACATGAATCATATTTTAATTGTTAAATTAACCTTATTTTTATTTTTGGCCAACATACATAAATGTGTGGGTGACATGTGACTATAGATGATACACATGTATGTGCGTGTCACATATCAGTATACATGACTCATATTTTAATAGTCCCAACTTATTTTTTTCTAATGTAATTTAAATGTAGTTGTTTAATTAGTTTGTTTTAAGATAATTTTGTTGCAGGGGCAATACACATAAATGTGCGTGTGTCATGTCACTATACATTATACACATATATGTGCGTGTGACATGTCAGTATACATTATACACATATATGTGTGTGTCACATGTCAGTATACATTATACACATAAATGTGCGTGTCACATGTCACTATACATTATACGCATATATGTGCGTGTCACATGTCAGTATACATAAACCTCTTTTTCTTATTTAATTTTTTTTTTTATGTCCTGTCTTGATAATAAAATGTAATATATTATAGCTTACCTCTCAGTTGTAATTTGCACAATGTAAAGTAGTAAATTAGGAAACAATTGTCTTCTCAAGTTTTAGCAGCAGTTATGTCTGAAGTCACTCTGTTCATCACCTGAGGAGAAATGTATTTTTCTCTGTCAAATAGGCAGTATTTATAAACTTGTAGAACATTCTGGAAAGTTAGACCGTTAGAACGCAATACGCATGCGCTATTTGCGTTCCAGCTTACAATTTGCGTTCCATCCGCCATTTTGTGCATAGTAGTGGTTAAAATGGTGTTTAATATGAGTGTGATCCGTTCCGCATAGTATGTGTTTGATTATTGCGAGTAAGTGTAGTGTAGTTACGTCTGGAGCCTCGTTTTCGTTTTGTTCGCCGGCCATTTTTTCTCTCGCTTAGCCGATTTCCGGTCGTTTAAACTCTTTGTTTTGGACTTAAATGGACGTGTAAATGAACTTTTGGAGGTGCCCCCCCGTGCTGTAAGTAAGCTTTTTATGTGTTTGTTGTGTTTATTTCTTGTGTTTGTGATGTTTTGATGCGCGGCGGTTGGAATGGGTCTTTCGCGGCCGTATTTTTTTCCGATGCGGCCGTATTTTGTTGCGATGTTGCCGTATTTTTTTGCGATATACGCAGTTAGCTTTTACGTGTACGACGCAGTGTATTTGTTTCTAAGTTGTGCGTATGTGTGTTAAGAGCGTGTGAAGGGCCTTTTTTACTGTTTTTTTGTTAAGTCTTGCGTCTGTGTGTCTGGGTGTAAGCGGGTGTGAGGCGACTTTGAGTTTTTTTTTGTTATGAAGTTGTGTGTGTGTGTATGTGTGTGTTAACACAGCCGATGTTGGGATGCTCCCACCACCGCAAATGCGGACCCTCGCTTCGCGAGGATCCGCATTTGCGGGGACGTTGTTGGGTTTTTGTTGGCTGGGCGGTTGGGTTTATTCTGTTAAAAAGTTGTGTGTGTGTATGTGTGTGTTAACACAGCCGACGTTGAGCCTCCACCTCCGCAAATGCGGACCCTCGCTTCGCGAGGATCCGCATTTGCGGGGACGTTGGGATGCTCCATCACCGCAAATGCGGGCCCTCGCTTCGCGAGGACCCGCATTTGCGGGGAACTGTGTCCCTCGCTTTGCGAGGGACGCAGTTCTTGCGGGCTCGCTACGCGAGCCCGCAAGCGTGAGCAATGACCCGTACGCTCACAACTATATAAGTGATAGTATATATTGATATTTTACTTTTAGCAAAAGTTATTGCTTATTCATATCATGGTATACATTTTATGAATTAATAGATCCACATAGGTAAACTTAAAGTATTTCAGTAACACATTATCTTCAGTAGCATAATTACTTCTCACTATTTATTATATAACGACATAGCTGTCTTCTTATTATATGTGTAATATCACATATTTATCTATTATCTATTACCCACCCACAATCACTGCAGGCCAGCCAAAGACGTAAATCAGCCCTATCTCCTCCATTGATTTTTTAAGCCTGCAAAAGTTAGCAGTGCTAAAAGCGCAAAATCGATATTTAATTACAAAAGTTCAAGTAACTTGCAAATTAAATTTGACCCCCAACTCCAAAATGTATCAAAAAATATTACGAGTACTAGATACGACTCGCAAGGGAGTTAGACACTAGTTCTGACAACTGCAGCAGCTATTAAACACACTTTACTGTACTTTAAAATACTGGGAAAGCATGGAAAAATATTAGAATAAATTGCACAACAGTCTCCAGCATGCAAATCTGCAATAAAAAATAATTATTTTTAACGTCTATTCCAGTTTTATATCCATCCCTGGAATCAAGGGGTTAATACATATCATGGAATCAGTATGGACTAGAACAGATGCTTTAATGCGTTTCACGATTGCTTGAGAGCAACCGAATCGGCAATCATTACTTATTTGTGATTTTTAGAGCTTAACCTACAATTGTAGGTTAAAGCTAACCTCCATGTTTTACTGACGTCATGATGACTGTCTCATTTAGTATTGGCAGTATCTAAGATGTAACTTATGGGTTTGCTTTAATATTGACAGATCATGCCCCCTAAAATCTGACTTACGAGTGCATGGTTTCTGTGCGGAGACTATGATAGGGCAATTTCGAGTTAGAGACAATTGAATAAGTTTAAATGTTTAGAAAAAATGTAACCTGCAGCCAAAATTTCTGGTTACAGGAAATGACGGGTTTCATTGTGGGGGGCCATTGTGTGTAGGAGTTTTGACAGTAATTTGTGATGTTGCTTTTTGAATATGTAAGTCATTCATTATGCAGTCTTTTGAGGGATGGTCTATTACTAAAAGTCTATTTATAAGAGATGTTCAGTTATAGTGTTCTGTTTAGGTAAGTGGATTATCGCTATTCTAATTCCTTCAGGCACATAAAGAAGTTACTGTATATTAATGGCACTGAATTACTTTCATCCTAAATAATAAAGAGTTGGACAATATATTCTATTTTTACCTTAGTTTCCTCAGTTTCCAGGAGATCCTTAGATTGACATATATGACTTTGCCTAGTTACCAAGGCAACCATAGCTAATATAAAGACAGTAGCAACAACTTTGACCCCCCTTTTGACAAAGATGTGTAGTTACGTTAAAACATGTTTCAGGTGTGACGTGTGTCTAAGCGTCAGAAGCACGTATCTTAGCACAGGGTCTGTGTTTTGGTGAATAGTAAATGGTGGATCGAAATATCAGCTGTAGTGTAGTGAATCGAGGTGGTATATCAAATTGGCTTAATCATACAGTATCTTGAATGGAAGGAGTTTAGCATATTAACAACTAAGGGCTCATTAAAGTGAACTAAGAAAATGTGCCACAAATTGATAGCAGAGTGGAAGTATAAATGGGGTGCCCGGCATATACTTAAACAATAAGACCCTCATTCAATTGTGATTTGGCCAATTGAATGGGGCTCTAAATAAGCACATAACATATTTTTTAAAGAAGTTTTTAGTTATTAAACATCTATCCAAAAGCAAGGTTTTCACTAACTAAAAACTTCTTTAAAAAAAAATATGCTATGTGCTTATTTAGAGCCCCATTCAATTGGCCAAATCACAATTGAATGAGGCCCTAAGCATGTAAATAGAAATAAAATAAAAAAAAGGATAAAAAGTGACAATTGAATGGATTGTCGCAATAATTGTTAATTTGCAGATAATAAATGAAACGGGGTATCCGGCATAGAAAAGAATAACAAGCATACAATTGAGAGATAAAAATAAGTTCCTGTACGGGCAGTCCTATATATAAAAAGATAAGAATTGGCTATTTGATTACACTGACTTATTTTTACTGCAGCATTTACAGAGCCTTGAAATTATATTTTGTTAATGAAATGCAAATATTCTTATAGATCTACCATATAGCTACTCAATTGATGGTTACAATGTATTACTTATTATGCAAAGTTGAAGTTCAGCCAATTCTTCTGTGTGTGAACAATATGTTGTGGTTTAACACATATAATATACTTTGTGGAGCAAAGTACAAGTATGGCATAATAAAGTAAAACAACTTTTAAAATTAATAAATGATCTAGTCTTGCTACTACATATTAGAAAGATCAAATTTTTTTAGATAAACCTTTAAAATTGAATTTACTGTCAACAGCTATCTCCATAAAGATAATCTAAGCCTCTAGGGGAAAACAGGCTATTGGTAACTGTTAGATAATATCCAATATCAATTATTATAGTACTTCTTTATACTTTCTGGGAAATATCTACTTATAAGAACTTCACAATAAAGTGGAAAACAAGCTATAACACAGTTACAGTGACACATGTATAAGTTTAAGAGCTTAAACTCTGAGAAACTTTTAATGAAGTGGCAAATAAGTCTAAGAATCTAGACTATAAGAATGGTATAAAGTGATAAATAAGCTTAAGTGCTAAAACTTTAAGCTGGACAACAAAGTTATAAATAAGCTTAAGAATCTAAATGCTACCATTGTATAGTAAAGTGAAAGCATGTTTAATAGTTAAAACCATGGGAAAGTTACTTTTACAGCAAGTAAATTAGCCCAGTCAGCGTCCCCGCAGACGACTTGCAGGGTAAGCCGCAGGACGGCCGAAAAATGCCTATGGGACGTGAACGTGGAACTTCGGAGCAAGCAAATCCTTTGATCTGTCATGCCCGTAACCACTACAATTCCAATCATGCTATTAAATTGCAACAAAGTCATCCGCGAGATAGCCCGTAACACGCCAATGGAGCCTAAAGCACAACATGTGTTGGAGAGGACTCGCAAGGGGGGTACTACTGTACTTTTATTAAAAGGGAAAGTGATGTAAGGTCTTTTAATTAATAGCACAAAATTCTAAAGCTCGCAAATCAGCCCCCAAAAATACATTATTTCATGTTTAATCAACGTGTTAATACATTTACTGTGACTCGCATGTAATAGAATATCATATTTATGGCTTTATTAATATTGCATTATTTTGGAATGTGGGCCTGGTTGCAACTTGTAATTGAAGTTTGTAGGACTTTGAAATCTATCCTCCCCTTTTTCAGTGACATAACGCTAACAATCTATTTTTTCATTGGCTCCGTCTAAAACCGTAACTATGGTCTACACTAATTGATCGCCCGCTATGCCACAAATCGCATGTTCTACGAACGAGCTACGATTTGAGTCTCAAGCCTGTAGCTAGCAGCCCATTCTAATTTAATAGCTTCACATTGGACTTAAGGTCCTCAAATTTAATAGGGCTGTAAGAGTTGTGCAACTAAATAACAAATAAAACAAAGGGATTGGACTCCTAAAATGATATAAAAAAGTGAACAATAATTGTAAGAGCCTGAGCCCTAACAATTGGGTAACAGAGTGGAAACTATGGGCCATATTCTATTAGAAGCCCGTAAGTGACTCTAACCCGTGATTTTGGCTGCATGCTTTTTTTTCTCTCTAAATGTTTAGATGTATTCTGTTGCTGCAATTTACGTCCTTAGGCTTAAACACGTAAACCTTGCCCACACTGGGAAGCTTTAGGGGGGCCTGATTATATGACGCTCACAAATGTTTTTACAATATTTAATTTCCAACCTCGTGACAGCCCTAGGAACCAATAGGAAGCCTAAAACACTAATACATTTTTGCTGAAATCACTTAATGTAATTATTATCACTTAATTTAAACCACACATACTTTCTGATTTTGCTTAACTCACACACATAGATTATTACCTACACATAGCTATACAGAGTTAGGCTACATCCCTTATACACCCCCCATACCCCAACACATTTAGAACACACATAAAACACACATTCTTGTTCTAACTTAAATACATAACATATACATTTTATTTTAACTTATCCTTATATTATTTTTCATATCTATATAGGAGGGAAGGAGAGTAGGAGAGGAAGAGAGTGAGGGGAACAGCATTGTTGGAGGAGGAGAGGGTGAAAGGAGAAGAGGAGATGAGGAGAGGAGCGGAGGGGGAGAGGAGGAGAATAAGATCTGTGTTGGAGAGGAGGAGAGGGAGAGCTATGGAGAGAGGGAGTAGTGAAGAGAGGGAGAGGAAGGAGGGGTAACAGTGAAAAGAGAGGGAAAAGAGGGATGGGTAGCAGCTCAGGTAAAGAAAGAGTTGTAGGCGAGACGGAGGGGAGAGGGATGTGCCACTAGATACCGACACACAAAGAGCAGGGGCAGAGGGTCAGGGGCCTGACCACAGAGATGGAAGAAGTGGTGGGGAGGGAAAGACCCCAGGGACATATGAAGGAGAGCAGCAATGCACAGGGCTCATAATTATACCTCAGTCATAATATCCTGATATTTGGCATCAATATGTGTAAAGCTACTGGAAAAAGAAAATACTAAATACTAAAAATATAAAATATAGCTTTTATTCATTTATATATATAAATTATGTATATAATTATTGAATATACGATGATTAAAAAATTAATATATACAATATGAACAATGTCCACAGCATTTAATTAACTCCTATTCAAAATTAGCTTAGACTTGTGCTTTGGCAGAAATAATAATTTATTGATTGTGTCCAATACAATGATGAATATAGTACAGGTGTATATCACCCATGGATAATTAAATGTATGCTCTATAAATCCACAGTAATAAACTTATACAAAAAATATATGATTAAACAGAAATCATGTGGTGTAACAAATAGCAGAAATGAACTACAACAGGGAATTTATTACATTAAACTGTGGCCCTAGTATACCTCATCTGTAGTGGAAGTTACAGGACCCACTACTTACCCTCTGAGAGCACTGCTCTCTTGGATGAAAAAGTCTACACTCTCTATCAAATAGACTAACCCCCAACAATCACCTATTTATATACAGAACTAGCGACTTACCCGTCAAAAAATGACGGCAATAAAATTGTAGGCAGGTAATGCTATTTGCCACATAATGTAAGGCTTTTAGTCATCTGAGTACCTTCAGCGCTCATTGCGAGCCTCTCCCCTTGTGTACTTTTGCTCCTCTACGCACCCCTGGCGTTCATTGTGAGCCCCTCGCTGAGCACCTTCGGTGCTCATTGCAAGCCTCTCCCCTGCTCTTTATATATATGTGTCAGCAATGTATCAAGTGTGCAGTATAAATAAGCTGCGTGAGCGAGGGCAAATGGTTTGTTTAGTTGTGTAAATCGCCATTTTAGAATGGTAATGTTATTAGTTGCAAGTTAGTGTTGTAAAATGGCTATAATTGTGTATGTGTTACACAGGTCTGGAGCATTTTCCTTACTTCCTAATAATGTATTTTGTATCTCGTAAGTTCCTGGTTAAAAGTCTTATTTGCCTGGCGGTGTTTTGTGTTGGTAAGGGGTCGTGTAGCCTCGTTTTCGTTTTTTTCAAACTGCTATGGGTCTTGCATTGTAATTGAGATTTCTGTTGATCTGTAGTTCCGTGGGTCGAGGAATGAGCGCCTATGGCGCTCATCTCCACAGGCACAGTGAGAGCCTTCGACGCTCACTGGCTAAGTCGTGGGAGGTCGTAGGGATAAGCGACTTCAGCACTCGCTGCCTAAGTCGTACGGGGTTGTAGGTATGAGCGCCTAGGGCACTCATCTCCACCAGAGCAAGGAGCGGCTTTGTTGCTCCTTGCCAGCAACTGCGACCCTTGCTTTGCGATGGCCGCAGTTGCCGTGGGCTCACTATGCAAGCCCGCAAGCATTAGCAACAACCCTTATTGCTCACAACTATATATGTGATAGTATCAATAGTCATAAGCAGCACATCTATTGTCATATAGCCAAAATCAGATTAATGAACCACTTTTAACATATACTCTGATCCTCTTGATTGTATCATAGAATATAATTACACAGTACTTTCAGCATAAGTAATGTACCCTGCCAATACAATTGTCAATACTCAAGTAAATGTCTGCATCGTATCGCAAGTTACAACTCGCTTCACAGTATCCAGCTGACAGTTCAGCGTCTGACGTCATCCACTGTGGACGGAGGAACCTGGTCGATACGAGCATTTCGCGTCAGAACTTCTTCCAAGGACTAGAGGACCCTAATTTCCCTATAATGGCCTCTAACAATGGGCGCGGATATGGAGGTCCTGCCAAGCCTAGCATGGCTGTGGAAGGAAACGGCGGTGGTGGTGGCCCAGTGGGGGTGCTGAGGAGCAGCTGGTATCCTTCTGGGTGGTGGGTTTGGTGGTGGTAATAGTGGCCAGGATATGCCGGTGGTGGAAGGAGGATATGGTGGTGGCATTGACCTAGTATAATTTGCTAGATACGAACATTGCTTTGTATTATGAGCTTGGTTGCTGTTGGCTCATAACAACATCTTGATTTCTGCTGCGTTCTGCCCTCTGTAGCACATGTATACACATACTGTGCAGAACTTGACGTGTTCCCTTATAGGCTAGTATACTACACTGCACATGCATTTCTGCAGAGTCTGAATCCTGTATTTAACGAGGGATAGATGATACATCTATCCCTAGTGAAATCCAGGGAGCTGACATATCACTCTCATTGGCAGCATTTACAAGGTATGTGTATTATCTATGTGTGTGTGGTTTACATATAGGGGTATGTTGGTGTATATGATATTCACCCGGCAAGGATGGTGGATCTGGTGTTAACATCAAGCATGGAGCTCCATTTGCTTGATTCATCAACTCCTTCAGCAACCTCTCACACTGATTATACAGTACAGTCACTTGGGATCCACCAATTGGAGATCTCGCTGCTCTTACCTAATCATCCTTCATCCATCTCACCTTGGCTGTCATAATAATGCCTTACTGACCTCACATCCCTATTCGCAGAACTGACCTCAGTAACTGCAGCTGCCATCTCCTTCCAGGCCTGGACCCTGAGATTGGGCCTCAATTTCCTCCTCCCTGTTAGGATAGTGGAGCAGGCAGGTATGGCATTGAGGAGGACAACCATCTCCTTGTGTGTGTGTAGTTAGGGGTCCTGTGCTTGCCCACAACTTCTTGTCTGCACGACTGTGGATGGGGAACCTGGATTCCCTGCTCTATCCTTGCGGCCTCTCCTGCCCTACCATTACCCCTCTGATTATTATGGGGTCATCAAACCCTGGCTCTACCTCACCTCCAAACCTTTCCCCAGAAATACCACTCCTAACCCTCCCCCTCCACTATAAGTGCCTATTACTATGGGGTCATCCCTCCCTCTATCTTCCTACCCTCCATTCCCTCCCTACACCGCCCCCTCCTTCCCACCTCTCGCTCCCTCCCTCTCTTCCCCTCCTCCCTACCTTTTCCTCCCCTCCACTCACCAGGGCCCTCTCCTCTCCCCCTCTCTTCAGCTTCTCCCCACCTGTCCCCTCCTTGCTCGGTCCTCCATCAAAATTCCAAGAAGAAAATATGGATAAATAAAAAAAGTGTTTATGTATATATTTATGATGGATAGAATATGTAGGTTTAATGTGTTTTTTATATGTTAGGGTGTAGGTACGTGGCTGATACTTTATGTGAATCCATGATTATTATTTTTCTATGTGTATTTATATTACGTGTTATCAGTATTAATGTGTCTGGTAAAATTAAGTGTAAATTAAGTATTTGTGAATAGATAATAAGTAAAATATGTACCAATCACTCTGCAAGTTCCCAAAGCTCCTTCTATGACTCTCTCGCTGTAATCCCTCCTGCTCCAAGACCTGCATTCTAAATTGCCAACATCTACAACACAGTCAATGCTGGGGCTGGAGGCTTGGAAATATATTATCTCTCCTACTCGCTGTGGCGCAGGAATAAAATTAGTAAATCAAGTTGATTGTTGATTGCAAGCATCACCTAATCCAGCCCCCTCAGTATTACTGACGAGAATTTAGTTTAAATTATTGTGTATATATATATATATATAGTTGAATAATCAGAGGTTACTTTAGAGGTTACTTTACTTTACAATCACTGCTTCCTCACTCTTTTTATATATATATATATATATATATATATATATATATATATTTATATATATATATATATATATATATATATATATACATTTATATATATATATATATATATATATATATAGATATATATATAGATATATATATATATATATACACATACATATATATATATATATATATATATATATATATATATATATATATACATTGGATATAAAAAGTCTACACACCCCTGTTAAAATGTCAGGTTTCTGTGCTGTAAAAAAATGAGACAAAGATAAATCATTTCAGAACTTTTTTCACCTTTACTGTGAACTATAAACTGTACAACTCAATTGAAAAACAAACTGAAATCTTAAAAAATATAAAAATAAAAAAATATGGTTGAATAAGTATTCACACCCTTAAACTAATACTTTGTTGAAGCACCTTTTGATTTTATTACAGCACTCAGTCTTTTTGGGTATGAGTCTATTAGCATGGCACATTTTGACTTGGCAAGATTTGCCCACTCTTCTTTGCAAAAACACTTCAAATCTGTCAGATTGCGAGGGCATCTCCTGTTCACAGCCCTCTTCAGATCACACCACAGATTTTCAATCGGATTCAGGTCTGGGCTGTGGCTGGGCCATTCCAAAACTTTAATCTTCTTCTGGTGAAGCCATTCCTTTGTTGATTTGGATGCATGCTTTGGGTCATTGTCATGCTGAAAGATGAAGCTACTCTTCATGTTCATCTTTCTAGCAGAAGCCTGAAGGTTTTGTGCCAATATTGACTGGTATTTGGAACTGTTCATAACTCCCTCTAACTTAACTAAGACCCCAGTTCCAGCTGAAGAAAAACAGCCCCAAAGCATGATGCTGCCACCACCATGCTTCACTGTGGGTATGGTGTTCTTTTGGTGATGTGCAGTGTTGTTTTTGCGCCAAACATATCTTTTGGAATTATGGCCAAAAAGTTCATCCTTGGTTTCAATAGACCATAACACCTTTTCCCACATGCTTTTGGGAGACGTCAGATGTGTTTTTGCAAAATGTAGCCTGGCTTGGATGTTTTTGCTCGTAAGAAAAGGCTTTCGTCTTGCCACTCTACCCCATAGCCCAGACATATGAAGAATATGGGAGATTGTTGTTATATGTACCACACAGCCAGTACTTGCCGGATATTCCTGCAGCTCCTTTAATGTTGCTGTAGGCCTCTTGGTAGCCTCACAGAGCAGTTTTCTTCTCGTCTTTTCATCAATTTTGGAGGGAGCTCCAGTTCTTGGTAATGTCACTGTTGTGTCATATTTTCTCCACTTTATGATGACTGTCTTCACTGTGTTCCATGGTATATCTAATGCCTTGGAAATTCTTTTGTACCCTTCTCCTGACTGATACCTTTTAACAATGAGTTTTGGAAGCTCTCTGTGGACCATGGCTTTTGCTGTGGCATGCAACTAAGAACATTTCAGGAAAGACCAACTAGAGCATCTGAACTTTATTTGGGGTTAATCAGAGGCACTTTAAATGATGGCAGGTGTATGCTGACTCCTATTTAACACGATTTGGAATGTGATTGCTTAATTCTCAACACATCTACATCCCCAGTTATAAGAGGGTATGCAGACTTATGCAACCACATTATTTTTCTTTTTTATATTTCTTCCCTCGACCTAAAAAATTTCAGTTTGTTTTTCAATTGAGTTGTACAGTTTATAGGTCACATTAAAGGTGGAAAAAGTTCTGAAATGATTTATCTTTGTCTAATTTTTTTACAGCACAGAAACATGACATTTTAACAGGGGTGTGTAGACTTTTTATATCCACTTTATATGTATATATATATATATATATATATATATATATATATCTACACAATAATTTAAATATAGGAACAAAAGCTTTAGGAAGAAATATATGTTCACCATAACACAAGAAATTAGAACTGTTAACAATGTAGAACTTAAAAGTCTAAACAAGGAAAACAAACATGCTTTTCCTATAAATTTAAAACCATTTGCTGACTTTCATAAAATTGATAGGCTGTTTAATTTAGATTGTATAACAGAACATCTAGAATTGAATGTGCAACAGTTGAGAAATGTTCTAGAATGTTAGGATAATTAAATGTTTTGGCGTACTTCTATATATTTAATTAAATTCCATCACTCAACTTGTCTTGAAGGTCTTCTATTGTAGTTAAAAGTAAATTGGGACTGTGATGGAACAGAAACATCCAGGCTGTAGCTGGAGCTCTACATCAGCCTCCTGGAGCGTTTAGCAGATCCCAATATCTTCAGGATCCAGGATAATTCCAGCCCTTGGCAAGAGGGAAGAAACACTTGATAAATGAAACTCAGAAATCAAGGAGTACAGCCAAAAGCATTTCCCTCATCCACTCTTCTTTATTGAATGATGCACACTTACTGTACAGTGAAACACAATAAAACATTCCTTACCCTCACAGATAAGATAACACAATAGGCCTACAGACAGTTTTATTTGGAACTAGTTGGTGGAGTCTCACTGTAGCCCCTAGAAAGCTTTCTGCTTGGCTGGTTACTAAGAATATAATTACAGTGACATGTTAGCATTTCCCAGTCCCAGAGAACATACAATAAACATAGTCCTTTTCCATTCTCAAAGTTGTATCCACTTATATTGTCTTGCAAGCCATACTAACACTTTATTAGTGAGCAAATGTATTGTTTATCTCTAGTTTGTGTATATATGTGCAATCTTATTTAGTATAATAATTGCTAATGTATTTTTATATTTCGTTTAAGAATATCTTTTTGATTGTACTATTCTCTTGAGAGCATCATTCCCATAATACATTTGTTTATGGTCCGTCAGCATATTTATTAATATAAAATGTCTAATTATAACCAACATATGCATTATTTATAGTTGTATTAGCAGTATTCTTCATACTGTTACATTTTTAGAAATGTATATACTGAAAACTTCTTGCTCGGTTGTGTCTGAACCATCAGTACCAAATAATAAAGTAATACTTATGGAAAACTGGATTAATCAGGAAAACTGATGAATAAACGCTTCAAATGCTTTTTCTACAAGGGTTTTTAATTTTGTTTGTTTTCAAGTGAAAGCTTACAATATCACCTTTACCAAGAATGGATCTAACTATTTGAGATTCCTGTGTTGACAGCTGGGGAAGCTGTAATGTGGAATTCGGCTATTTTAGCCAGTATGCATTTGTGAAGTCACCAGAAATAGGAATGTGTTGTAATGAATATGAATTTTGCTGGCCTCTGTCAAACAGAGCTTGCAAGCACTTGTGAATAAAATGAAGTTTAGATATGCAAACAAACCCTTTATTTTAGGAGTTTATTTAATGTCAAAAATAGGAAAGCTTCCATACCCCTTTAACTGCTCATTGTTACCAAGATAAAATACTATATTACTTCATTGATTTTTTTTTATTATTCCTGTTAATTTAAATAATGGAAGGTTAGAATTAGTTTTACAACTACTGAAACTGATATATTACATTTTTACATACCTTACCAGAGACTGCAATGCACACAAGAAGAAAGTGCCCTGTAAACCCTTCTTGATTTAATATATGTTCTACTCCCACATTGCTCTTTATTTACAATACACTGTATATTCAATTAAGAGCACATTCCATAGCAGCTTCTCTCTAGAATGTGCAACAGTTGCTATGCAGCTGTCAGAATCCTAGAAATCCCAACCAATGTCATGTCAGATGGTATGAAAACAAAAAGAAGAGAAAACACATGGCATAAGTTCACAAAAATATAAAAAATAACAATATACACAAAAAAAGCAGGGGATTAAATTTTAGACAATATATATAACTTGGTTGTGTTTTTTTCAGTGGAGGAAGTAGCTAGGCATGTGGCATAAGCTATGGATCCTTTTAATGCTTAGAGGGCCAAAGGGAGTATGAAAGTATTATTATTATTATCATCATTATTCTTTATTTATAAAGTGCCAACATTTCCATAGTGCAATTAACAAAGTATAATAGAGTAAAGGGTACAATTTGTATATTACAAAAGTATAAACACATTCTAAGGTAAGTAGAAATACAAGCACAGGTACAGAGCAATACAAATATGAAACAAATGGGTCCACAAACAGTCCCTATTCCAAAGAGCTTACAATCTAGAAGGTGAGGTTGGGGTGTGATATGGCAGGGTAATAGATGGCAGTGAGTAAGGCAGTATGCTGATGTAAGTGGATGTGTCTGTGTGTTGCACTGTAAATTGTGTGTGAGAGAAATTGTGTGCATTGCTTGCATGTTTGCATATTAAGGTTTAAGTGATAAGCTTCTTTAATGTTTTGGTGCATTCAGCGTCATTGTGCACCCAGCTAGCTACATGTGAGGATACCCACCCACCCATCCCAATAATAAAAAAATTAAAAAAGAGAGATGTTTGTTTATAAGGTTGAGTTGTATTTGGTAGTTGTTGGTTAATGTTTATGCTTATTTTGATGTATATTTTTAATGATCTATGTTAACAAAAAAAATAATTATGTATTGTCACAGGGGCGAATGGTAAGGGGGAGTAGTGAAGTCATCCCAGTAAGCTCTGGATGCAGGTTCATGTTGTAAAGTACTATCTCTCTATCTCTATTCAGGCTCTCTATTGTGTTTTACCAGCACATGTTGTGAACTGTTTTCTTCCAACATGTTGTCTGGATCTGATTTTTATAGTTTAATATACTATCTGGGAGGTGCTTGGGTCAGGCTTAGAACACCTGTATCATTACACAGAAAATAACCCCTGCCCTGAAAACACCCTAAAGAAAAAAAATCCACAAGTGTTCCTTCTTGCAGACAGCCCCAAACCTGAAACTAGGAGTCAGCAGAAGATTGGCCATTGAACAGCTAAACAGAGAAAACTATGCAAAACTTGCAACATAACTATTTGTAAACCACATCTGTCTTGATGACACGCCTGACTACAAGACCTATAATATCAGAGGGTCATGTTCAAGTACAACCTCCAATGTATTCTGACCTTCTGTATAGAGCCACAAAACTCACATATTTGCTTGAACCAATTATTTTATCTATGATGCCCAGGTTACATCTTAACCAGTATTGCTTTTGACCAGGGGTGGCTGGTGCATAGGGGCAAAGGGGCAAGCGCCCCCCCCCCCCGCCAAAATTATCAATCACTTTAACATTGTATTTAACATTTTACAATTTACAATTTAATGTTATCTGTATATGAGCTTTCATGTCTTCTTTCGCATGATTTTTACTTTAAATTAACCCTTTGTCACGCTACGCCCTCCTGCCCTAAACTGGCTCCATCTAGGCCCCACTACCCCCTGCTGCCCTACACTGCCCTATCTAGGCCCCGCTACCCCCTCCTGCCCTACACAGCCCCCATCTAGGCCCTGATGCCCCCTCCTGCCCTACACTGCTGCCATCTAGGCCCCGCTACCCTCTCCTGCCCTACACTGCCCACATCTAGGCTCCGCTAGCCCCTCCTGCCCTACACTGCCCCCATCTAGGCCCCAATGCCCCCCTTTCCCCCTCTTCCTCCTTTTCTCCCCTTATCTTCCTCCTCCTCAATTTCCCCTTATCCTCCTCCTCCCCCCTCTCCCTCTTCATGTCTTCTTTCATATGATTTTGTTAAAAATATGTATCTATCACTTTAAATTAACCCTTTGTATGCCTCCCCCTTGCCTGGTGTCTCTCTCCCTAGTGCTGCCATATTACAATGTGTGTGAGCGTTGAGCACGAACGCTCCACTTCAGTGTGTACAAATGCAGTGTTCAATTAAATGTATACATTTTCCTGACTGGCAGCTTGCAGCTTCAACCAATCAGTGCTTTTGGCTGCCTGGTTGCTAAGAATATCCCTCTGACTGTTCCCTCTGAGCCCCCACAAGCCTATGGAGTCTTAATGTTAGATATGACATCAGGAAGGCTAAAAAAGCCCATGATTACAAACCCCTCCCACTTTGTTTCCTTTTTGTTGCCTGACTGATCTTCCCTGACAGATCCTCCCTGGCTGGACCCTGACCTACCCAACCCTAAAGTAAGTTTGCCCAACACCAAACTACCTAAGTCCCCTAGTCTTAATAAACTCAGGCCCCCCCCACTACTGCCCCCATCTACCCCCTCCTGCCCTCTAATGCCCTACACTGCCCCCATCTACTCTCCAATGCCTCCTCTTGATCTCTGATGCCCCTATCTACCCCCTCCTGCACTACACTTCCCCCATCTAGGCCCCGCCACCCCCTCCTGCCCTACACTGCCCCCATCTGGGGACCACTACCCCCTCCTGCCCTACACTTCCCTTATCTATGCCACGCTACCCCCTCCTGCCCTACACTGCCACCATCTAGGCCCCAATGTTGCCACCTGCCCTACCACCCTATCTAGACCCCGCCACCCCTCCTACCCTCTGATCCCCCATCTAGGCCCACTACCCCTTCCTGCCCTACACTGCCCCCATCTAGGCCCCTCTACCCCTCCTGCCCTACACTGTCCCCATCTACGCCACTACCCCCTCTTGCCCTACACTGCCCCCATCTAGGCCCCGCTAGCCCCTCCTGCCCTACACTGCCCCCATCTTGGCCCCGCTACCCCTCCTCCCCTACACTGCCCCCATCTAGGGCCCACTAGCCCCTCCTGCCCTACACTGCCCCCATCTAGGCCCCGCTTCCCGCTCCTTGCCCTACACTGGCCCCCATCTAGGCCCCGCTACCCCCTCCTCCCCTACACTGCACCCATCTAGGCCCCACTACTCCCTCCTTGCCCAACACTGCCCCCATCTAGGCCCTGCTACCCCCTCCTGCCCTACACTGCCCCCATCTGGGCCCTGCTACCCCCTCCTGCCCTACACTGCCCCCATCTAGGCCCCGCTACCCCCTCCTCCCCTACACTGCACCCATCTAGGCCCCACTACTCCCTCCTTGCCCAACACTGCCCCATCTAGGCCCTGCTACCCCCTCCTGCCCTACACTGCCCCCATCTGGGCCCCGCTACCCCCTCCTGCCCAACACTGCCCCTATCTAGGCCCCGCTACCCCCTCCTCCCCTACATTGCCACCATCTAGGCCCCAATGTTGCCTCCTGCCCTACACTGCCCTATGTAGGACCCGCCACCCCTCCTATCCTCTTATCCCCTATCTAGGCCCGGCTACCCCCTCCTGCCCTACACTGCCCCCATCTAGGCACCACTAGCCCCTCCTGCCCTACACTGCCCCCATCTAGGCCCCGATTCCCCCCTTCCCCCCCTCTTCCTCCCTTTCTCCCCTTATCTTCCTCCTCCTCTCCCTCCCCCTCTTCTCCCCTTCTTTCACCTTTATCTTCCTCCTACTCCATTTCCCCTTATCCTCAAAGGGCGGTCATTGGAGGGAGAGGGGGGCGTTCATGGGAGAGGGGGAAAGGGAGGATGAGGATAAGGGGAAATGGAGTAGGAGGAAGATAAGGGGGAAAGAAGGGAGAAGAGACACAGGGGAAGGAGAGGGGGGAATATATGGGGGCAGTGTAGGGCATGGAGGATTAGAGTTAGAGGGTTAGGGCATAGAGGGTTAGGTCATAGAGGGTAAGGGCATAGAGGGTTAGTGGGTTAGGGCATAGAGGGTTAGGGGGTTTAGTTTAGAGGGTTAGGGGTTTGGGTTAGAGGTTTAGGGGGTTAGGGTTAGAGAGTTAGGGGGTTAGGGTTAGAAGGTTAGGGTTAGATAGTTAGGGTTAGAGGGTTAGGGTGAGTGGTGTAGGGTTGGGGGTTAGGATTAGAGGCTTAGGGTTAGAGGGTTAGGGCATACAGGGTAACAGGATATGGTTTAGAGGGTTAGGGGTTTTGGGTTAGGGGGTTAGGGTTAGAGGGTAAGGGGGTTAGGCTTGGAGGGTTAGGGGTTAGAGGGTTAGGGAAAGAGAGTTAGAGGGTTAGGGGGTTAGGGCATAGAGGTTTAGGGCACATAAGGAGAGAAGAGTGGGAAAGGGAAGAGACACAGAGCAGAGGGAGAGGGAAGAGACACAGAGGGAGGGTGAGAAGAGACACAGAGGGAGTGGGGAAGATGCACAGAGAGAGAGAGTGGGGAAGAGGCACAGAGTGAGAGGGGAAGAGGCACAGAGGGAGGGGGGGAGAGACACAGAGGGAGAGGGGGGAAGAGACACAGAGGGGGGAAGAGACACGGGGGAGAGACACAGAGGGTGAGGGGGAAGAGACACAGAGGGCGAGGGGGAGAAGAGACACAGAGAGAGGGGGAAGAGGCATAGAGGGAGAGGGGGGAAGAGACACAGAGGGAGGGGGGAAGAGACATGGGGGAGATGGGGAAGAGACACAGGAGGGGAGTGGGGGAAAGAGACACAGGTGAGGTGAAAAGAGACATGGGAGGGAGAGGTGGGAAAGAGACACAGGGAGGTGGAAAGAGACATGAGAGGGAGAGGTGGGAAAGAGACACAGGGGAGGGAGAGGAGGGGGGAAGAGACACAGGGGAGGTAGAGGAGGGGGGAAGAGACACAGGGGAGTGAGAGGAGGGGGAAAAGACACACAGGAGTGAGAGAAGGGGCAAGAAACACAGGGGAGGGAGAATAGGGGGAAGATACACATGGGAGGGAAATGGGGGGGAAGAGACACGAGAAAGGGGGAACAGACACAGGGGGAAGGGGGAAAGAGACACAGGCCAGGGGGGAACAGGTGCAGAGAGAGGGGGGGGGAAGAGGCACAGAGGGAGAGGGGGGAAGAGGCACAGAGGGAGAGGGGAAAGAGACACAGAGGGGGGAGAGATACAGAGGGTTAGGGGGGAAGAGACACAGAGGGAAAGGGGTGAAGAGGTACAGAGAGAGGGGGAAAGAGGCACAGAGGGGGGAGACACAGAGGAAGGGGTGGAGAGACACAGGGGGGAGAGACACAGAGAGAGGCGGGGGAAGAGGCACAGAGGGAGAGGGGTGGAAGACACAGAGTGGGGAGAGACACAGAGGGTGAGTGGGGAAGAGACACAGAGGGAGAGGGGGGAAGAGAGAGAAAGGGAGGAAGAGGCACAGAAAGAGGGGCCGGGAAGAGACACAGGGGAGGGAGAGGAGGGGGGGGGGGAGATAAACAGGTGAGTGAGAGGAGGGGGAAGAGACACAGGGGAGAGAGTGCAGGGGGGAAGATACACAAGGGAGGGAAATGGAGACACGAGGAAGGGGGAAAGAGACACAGGGGTATGGGGAAAGAGACACAGGCCAGGGGGGAACAGGCACAGGGGAGGGGGGGAGACACAGGGGGGGAAAGAGATGCATGGGAGGGAGAAGGGGGAAAGAGACACAGGAGGGAAAGGGACACAGGGGAGGGGTTTAGAGACACAGGAGAGAGAGGGAGGTAAAAATACAGGGGGCAGGAGATACAAGGGAGGGAGAGGAGACGGAAGGAGACACAAGGGAGGGAGAGGAGGGGGGAAATAAGACACGATGGAGGAAGTAGACAGGGGGAGAGACTCGCAATGCGCTCCAAAGAGTCTCATTGCAAATCTTGTGATGAGATGCCAAAGGCGGTCATCGCAAGGCCAGTAGAGTAGAGGGGGAAACTCTCCCATTGTGTGGCAAACAGCATTGCCAGGCTTCACTTTTTATTGCCGTAATTTTTGACGGGCAAGTCGCTAGTATAAATATATACACCCATGGCATGGTTGTGGCCTATATTGTTCCGCTTGTTATTTTAAGGTTTTTTAGGTAAGGTTTGGGCCTATATAGTCCTGATTGGTGTAATGTGGGTTTTTAAGATCTGGTTGCGGCCTATATAGTCCCGCTTGACATAATAGGTTTTTTTTGTTACATTTGGGGCCTATATAGTCCCGCTTTGTATAATATGTTTTTTTTTACGTATAGTTGGGGCCTAGATAGTCTTTCTTGGTTTCATAAGTGTTTTTAAGTACGGTTGGGGTCTTGCACTCTCTGATTTGTTTGCTTGTTTTAAATCACCCCCAGGTCCAAACACTCTGCGGCTGCAGACTATTTTTGAGTACTACACTTGAAGACACCCTGAGAAGGAGAGTCAACTGTTGGTGAGTGTCATTATATTCATGCAGAAGAGAAATGTTATTATACAGGGAGTGCAGAATTATTAGGCAAGTTGTATTTTTGAGGATTAATTTTATTATTGAACAACAACCATGTTCTCAATGAACCCAAAAAACTGTGTGTGCAGGTGACTATTACTGTGCATAATTATTAGGCAACTTAACAAAAAACAAATATATACCCATTTCAAGTATTTATTTTTACCAGTGAAACCAATATAACATCTCAACATTCACAAATATACATTTCTGACATTCAAAAACAAAACAAAAACAAATCAGTGACCAATATAGCCACCTTTCTTTGCATGGACACTCAAAAGCCTGCCATCCATGGATTCTGTCAGTGTTTTGATCTGTTCACCATCAACATTGCGTGCAGCAGCAACCACAGCCTCCCAGACACTGTTCAGAGAGGTGTACTGTTTTCCCTCCTTGTAAATCTCACATTTGATGATGGACCACAGGTTCTCAATGTGGTTCAGATCAGGTGAACAAGGAGGCCATGTCATTAGATTTTCTTCTTTTATACCCTTTCTTGCCAGCCACGCTGCGGAGTACTTGGATGCGTGTGATGGAGCATTGTCCTGCATGAAAATCCTGTTTTTCTTGAAGGATGCAGACTTCTTCCTGTACCACTGCTTGAAGAAGGTGTCTTCCAGGAACTGGCAGTAGGACTGGGAGTTGAGCTTGACTCCATCCTCAACCCGAAAAGGGCCCACAAGCTCATCTTTGATGATACCAGCCCAAACCAGTACTCCACCTCCACCTTGCTGGCGTCTGAGTCGGACTGGAGCTCTCTGCCCTTTACCAATCCAGCCACGGGCCCATCCATCTGGCCCATCAAGACTCACTATCATTTCATCAGTCCATAAAACCTTAGAAAAATCAGTCTTGAGATATTTCTTGGCCCAGTCTTGACGTTTCAGCTTGTGTGTCTTGTTCAGTGGTAGTCGTCTTTCAGCCTTTCTTACCTTGGCCATGTCTCTGAGTATTGCACACCTTGTGCTTTTGGGCACTCCAGTGATGTTGCAGCTCTGAAATATGGCCAAACTGGTGGCAAGTGGCATCGTGGCAGCTGCACGCTTGACTTTTCTCAGTTCATGGGCAGTTATTTTGCGCCTTGGTTTTTCCACACGCTTCTTGCGACCCTGTTGACTATTTTGAATGAAACGCTTGATTGTTCGATGATCACGCTTCAGAAGCTTTGCAATTTTAAGAGTGCTGCAACCCTCTGCAAGATATCTCACTATTTTTGACTTTTCTGAGCCTGTCAAGTCCTTCTTTTGACCCATTTTGCCAAAGGAAAGGAAGTTGCCTAATAATTATGCACACCTGATATAGGGTGTTGACTGCTTTTGACTTAATAAAGAGAAGAATATCTCTCAAAAGCTTGTCACTAAATAACATGTTTGTCCAATCAAAAAGTTATCACTTTATACTGCAATAATCTGATTATTTATCTGAAATACTGAGCATTCACAGATTTTAATTTCTGTGTCTTTATCTCATTCTCCTCAATCTAACCTACAAAGTTACAAAGCCCTCAACAATAGCACACCATCTCTGCTCTTATCTCCAAATACTCCCCCACACGCCCTCCTCCTTCTGCTAACGACCTTCTTCTTTCTACCACTCTTGTCACCTCCTCTCACTCCTGCCTCCAGGACTATTCTCGTGCTGCCCCTATTCTCTGGAACTCCTTGCCTCGCTTTACCAGACAATCCTCCTGCCTCAAATCCTTAAAACTTCAATAAAAACACATCTCTTTAAAGAAGCCTATGACCTACCATCCTAACACGCACAACACAACTCTTTCCCTACTGTACCACATACAAACATCAACCTTTAGATTGTAAGTCTTCGAGTTTCAATCATAGTTACATAGTTACATAGTTACATAGTAATTAAGGTTGAAAAAAGACTTTCAGTCCATCAAGTTCAACCTGTTAAGATCTCCTCTGATCTGCAATATGCGGATTAGTTATTAATTAAATTATTGATTAAATAATTATTAATCGTATAGTATTGGAGAATGAATAAAGAGTTAGTCCATCAAGTTCAACCTTTTTAGATCTCTATTGATCTTTTTAATTTGGACTATTTATTATTATTGTTAATTGTTAATTATTGTTAATTGATCCAGAGGAAGGCAAACATAAAAAAAAAACCATTGAAACTTTGCCAATTGTCTCATAAGGGAAAAAAAAAAGCAAAATTCCTTCCTGACCCCAGAAACTGGCGATCAAATTTCTCCCTGGATCAATATTCCTTGCTTGTTATCTAGGATAGCCTTGAATGCCCTCTTTATTCAGAAATATATCTAACCCCTTTTTGAAGTTGTCTATCGAATTCGCTGTCATCACCTCCTTTGGTAGAGAATTCCACAGTTTAACCACCCTAACTGTGAAGAACCCTTTTCTTTGTTTAAGGTGAAATCTTTTTTCCTCTAACCTCAACGGATGTCCTCTTGTCAGTTGAAAATCTCTTGCTACAAAAAGTTCACTTGACAAAGCCTTATATTGACCCTGGATGTATTTAAATAACGTAATCATATCTCCTCTTAGACGCCTTTTTTCTAGCGAAAATAAGTTTAATTTTGCTAGTCTTTCTTCATAACTTAGCCCCTCCATTCCCCTTATTAGTTTTGTAGCCCTTCTCTGTACTTTTTCCAGCTCTAAAATGTCTTTTTTGTGAGGTGGTGCCCAAAATTGTACTCCATATTCCAAATGAGGGCGTACTAGAGATTTGTATAGTGGCAGAATTATATCTTCTTCCCTGGCTTCTATACCCTTCCTAATACATGCTAATATTTTATTTGCCTTTGCAGCAGCTGCTTGGCTTTGAGCACTGTTACCTAGGTGGTTGTCCACTAGTACTCCCAAATCCCTTTCAATATCTGATACCCCTAGATTTGCTCCATTAAGATTATAGATTGCTTGGCTATTGTTCCTTCCCAAATGCATAACCTTACATTTATTTGTATTAAATCTCATCTGCCATTTAGCCGCCCATTTCTCTAATTTATGCAAATCCTTTTGTAGGGAAAGTACATCATTATCTGATTTTATTACCTTGCACAACTTAGTGTCATCAGCAAAAATGGAGACACTACATTCGAGTCCTACTTCAATGTCATTAATAAATATGTTAAAAAGGAGAGGACCCAATACTGAGCCCTGAGGAACCCCACTTATCACATTAGACCAATCGGAGTATGTTCCATTTACAACAACCCTTTGCTTCCTGTCTTTTAGCCAGCTCTCGATCCATGAGCAGATATTTACTGCAATTCCTGTATCCCTTAGTTTGCTCACTAGTCTTCCATGTGGCACTGTATCAAATGCCTTTGAAAAATCTAAAAAGACTACATCCACTGAGTTGCCCTGATCCAAGTTCCTACTAACCTCCTCATAAAAACTAATTAGATTGGTCTGACACGACCTTTCCTTCATAAATCCATGTTGACTGCTACCTATGATCCTGTTCAAATAGACATATTCTTGTATTCTGTCCCTTATTAACCCTTCTAAAAGCTTCCCAACTACAGAAGTGAGGCTCACTGGTCTATAATTCCCCGGATTTGCTCTAGATCCCTTCTTAAATATAGGTATCACCTCTGCTTTTCTCCAGTCATCTGGTAGAGACCCTGTAGTGAGCGAGTCTTTAAAGATTAGATATAATGGTTTGGCTATTACAGAACCCAGCTCCCTCAGTACCCTTGGATGTATTCCATCAGGACCTGGGGCTTTATTAACATTTATTTTCTCCAACCTCTTTTGTATTTCTTCCTGCGTTAACCAATTATTTAGTGAAGGTAGTGTAGCCCCATTATGTTGCAGTGTCCCAACCACTGGTACCTCCCTTGTGTAAACCGACGAAAAGAACCTATTTAGCTCATCTGCCTTTTCCTGGTCACTAATTATCAGATGGCCTGTGTCACATTGTAATGGTCCTATCGATTCCTTCCTGGCCTTCTTCCCATTAATATATTTATAAAATATTTTAGGGTTAGTCTTACTTTCCATTGCAACTGACTTCTCATTTTATATTTTAGCCAGTCTAATAGCCCTTTTGCAAGCCTTGTTGATTTCCTTATAGTCACATAAAGATGCCTCTGTTCCCTCCTTCTTGTATAATTTAAATGCATATTTCTTTTTCCTCATCATGATCTTTAAGTCATTGTTAAGCCACATGGGATGTGATTTACTCCTATTTATTTTATTTCCACATGGTACATGCTGATGAGTATGTTTATTTAGTAAGGATTTGAATGTTGTCCATTTATTTTCAGTATTCTTCCCTGTAAGTTCTTTGTCCCAGTCTATATGTTGTATTGCTGCCCGTAGCCCATTAAAGTTAGCCCTTTTAAAATTTAGAGTTTTTGTTGGCCCCTTACAACTCTGTTTTTTGTATTCAATCTCAAATGAGACTGTGTTGTGATCACTGTTCCACCAAGGGTTCCCCTATTTTTACATTTGATATTATATCAATATTACTTGTGATGACTAAATCCAAGATGGCCCCATTTCTAGTAGGTTCTTGTATTACCTGGGCTAGATAATGATCCCTGAGTGTACTCAAGAACCTGCTCCCCTTAGCTGAGCTGCTGGTCTCGTTTATCCAGTTTATATCAGGGTAATTAAAGTCTCCCATTATTAGAACTTGCCCATGCTTAGCTGCATTTCCAATCTGTAACAATAATTGTATTTCCTCACTTTCAGCTATATTTGGGGGTTTATAGCATACTCCCACCAATATGCATTTAGAATTAGCTCCTCCACTATTTAGCTCAACCCACAAGGATTTAATGATGCCGTTAGTGCCAGCATAAATATCTTCTCTAACTATAGGCTTAAATTCAGGCTTAACATAAAGACAGATCCCTCCTCCTCTTTTACCATTTCCCCTATCTTTCCTAAATAGGTTATAACCATCCAGATTAACAGTCCAGTCATGAGATTCATCCCACCATGTTTCCGTAATGCCTATTAAGCCCCATTTTTCTTGTACTGCTAATATTTCTAGCTCATCCATTTTCCCAGGCAAACTTCTTGCGTTTGCAATCATACATTTTATGTTGCTATGGCTCTGCTGATGTGAAGTGCCTGCCACTGTATTTGAGGCCCCTATTAATATCTCCCTACTTTCTATTGTAACCCTCCCCCCTTCTCCTCCCCCATGGGTAAATAATTCATCCCTTTCCCTCTCTACCCTATTTACCCCAATACTTCTATATAGTCCCTCCCCCCCACCTACAAGTTTAAAAACTCCCCCAGCCGTTCTACCATCCTATTCCCTAGCACAAAAGCGCCCTCATCATTAAGGTGCAATCCATCCCGGCTATAGAGATTGTACCCAAGTGAGAAGTCAGCCCAGTGCTCTAAAAACCCAAAACCCTCTGCACTGCACCACTTTTTTAGCCACGCATTAACCTCCCTAAGCTCCTTCTGCCTCCCTGGGCTAGCACGTGGCACTGGTAGTATCTCAGAAAATACTACCTTGGAGGTCCTTGCTTTAAGCTTATTCCCTAATTCTCTAAAATCATTCTTTAGGACGCTCCATCTTCCACTAACTTTGTCATTGGTACCAATGTGTACCAAGACCGCCGGTTCATTACCAGCCCCTCCCAATAATTTATCCACCCGATCCACAACATGCCGAACCCGAGCACCCGGGAGACAGCAAACTGTTCGATTGCTGGGATCTGGGTGACAAATTACCCTGTCTACCTTCCTAATAATAGAGTCCCCTACCACCAAAACATGTCTGTTGTTCTGCCTATTCTGCCCTCCCTCTTCTCCAGTAGAGCTGTTCGCCCGGCTGTTAGAGGGAACAGCTCTATCTGGCATTGCCATTCCTGAATGGACATCGCCAACAGTTTCACTCAATCTGGCAAATCTGTTGGTGTTTGACAACTCAGAACTGGCCTGCCTCCTCCTGTTCCCCCTGCTTCCCCTTGTAACTGTAACCCAGCTACCTCCCTGGCCATCCTCACTAGCCCCAGCTCCTCCCTCCATACTAGGCCCAGCTAAACTGTGCTCCGTGAGCACCAATTCCCTTTCCAGTGGAGCAATATCACTAAGTGCTGCAATTCTCCTCTCCAGATCTTCAATTTGAGCTTCCAAAGAGGCAACATGCTCACACCTGTCACAGAGGTATGGACCCTGGATCATATGTTCCAGTAGTGCATACATTTGACAGGATGTACACTGAATAAGGTTGCCACTGGACTGACTCATAATTATTATTATTGTCTACGAAATTTCAGTGGGAAAAATAAAGAATATAATATAATATATTTATATAAAGTTTTCCTCCTTTGCACTATAAATCTGCCCTCCCTTTTCTTTGAAGACCCTCCTTTTATTTAAACTCCTAGGCTTTTACTAGAATTGCACTTGATACTGAAAATGTTCGCAAGCTCACAAGTTCCCCTTCTCCGGTTTCTATTAACTTCTGCCTTCTCGCCTGGGCACAATTAGTGCACTCTGCAATTTATCAGCCTTTACTTGTAAGGTAAATCCACTTGTAAACAGGCCCCAAACCAGCTCACAAATCCTTTATCCTAGTTTAACAGTCAAGCCACACCCCTCTCACCTGGGTACACTTAGTGCACTCTGCAGTTTATTAGCCTTTACTTTTTAAGGTAAATCCACTTGTAAACAGACCCCAAACCAGCTCACAAACCTTTTATACAAGTTTAACAGTCAAGCCACACCCCTCTCACCTAGGCACAATTAGTGCACTCTGCAGTTTATTAGCCTTTACTTTTTAAGGTAAATCCACTTGTAAACAGACCCCAAACCAGCTCACAAACCTTTTATACAAGTTTAACAGTCAAGCCACACCCCTCTCACCTGGGCACAATTAGTGCACTCTGCAGTTTATCAGCCTTTACTTTTTAAGGTAAATCCACTTGTAAACAGACCCCAAACCAGCTCACAAACCTTTTATACAAGTTTAACAGTCAAGCCACACCCCTCTCACCTGGGCACAATTAGTGCACTCTGCAGTTTATTAGCCTTTACTTTTTAAGGTAAATCCACTTGTAAACAGACCCCAAACCAGCTCACAAACCTTTTATACAAGTTTAACAGTCAAGCCACACCCCTCTCACCTGGGCACAATTAGTGCACTCTGCAGTTTATCAGCCTTCACTTTTTAAGGTAAATCCACTTGTAAACAGACCCCAAACCAGCTCACAAACCTTTTATACAAGTTTAACAGTCAAGCCACACCCCTCTCACCTGGGCACAATTAGTGCACTCTGCAGTTTATCAGCCTTCACTTTTTAAGGTAAATCCTGCAAGGTGCTTTAGGGAAAGCACTATGGACACCGTATTCCAAGCTCAAAGACAGGGCCTTCCTTTCTTTGCAATGTATTAATTTTGAATTTGTCTTTGCCTGAAACTTAACTTATGTATAGCGCTATGGAATATGTTGGAGCATTGCAAATAAACAATAATAATAATAATAATAATCTCCCTTCCCCTCACCTCCTGTAGCCCTAATGCCACCTAGTGGGGGAGGGGAACTTTTTATTGGCCAGTGAGCTGGTGGGCTGGATTTCTAGAAAACTTTTGGGAATGTATATGATGTATGATGTTCAAAGTGTTTAAACTACCCAAGTATTTTATATGTTAGGTTTGTGAGGAGACTCTTCCTGGCAGTCAATACGTCGACCGAAAGCAGCTGGTGTATCCAGCCTCTAGACCACAAATTAGACAGCACTGGGTTAACTATTATTTTAAACCTTTCTACTCAAGTATTATGAATACAAAATATAAAAAATGAAGTAGAAAAATAATAGTAGAAATGGTAAAAAGGTAGACAAGCTGCATATTTATCTTATATTTAGCAAAAATAACAAATCTATTCCTGTTAAACTGATGTAAATAACAAGCAAATAGGCTTCACAGACAGTATAAATGATGCTGAGCAGCAGCTGCCTCTCTAGAAATGCTAATACATAGATACTGTGGAAAGGGTCCTTAATATGAACTGCTATAAATAGTTTTATTCAGACAAATGAAATACTTGTCTAACAAAATCGGAACTTGGAAACCTGGTTAAAAAGATTTTCTGTAACTAGTGATGTCGCGAACATAACATTTTTGGTTTGTGAACCGCAAACGCGAACCGCCGCAAATGTTCGCGAACCGGCGAACCCGGCGAACCGCCATAGACTTCAATGGGCAGGCGGATTTTAAAACCCACAGGGACTCTTTCTGGCCACAATAGTGATGGAAAAGTTGTGGCATGCCGGAGGGGGGATCCATGTCAAAACTCCCACGGAAAATTACATAGTCGATGCAGAGTCTGGTTTTAATCCATAAAGGGCATAAATAACCTAACATCCCCCTCCATCATCATCCTCCCCTGTATCTCTTTACCCCCTCCCTCATCATCCTCCCCTGTGTCTCTTTCCCCCCTTCCTCATCATCCTCCCCTGTGTCTCATCCCCCCTCCCTCATCATCCTCCCACCTCCCTCATCATCCTCCCCTGTATCTCTTTACCCCCTCCCTCATCATCCTCCCCTGTGTCTCTTCCCTTCTCCATCATCATCCTCTCCTGTGTCTCTTTCCCCCCTCACTCATAATCCTCCCCTGTGTCTCTTTTCCCCCTCCCTCACCATCTTCCCCTGTGTCTCTTCCCCCCCTCCCTTATCATCCTCCCCCGTGTCTCTTTCCCCCTCCCTCATCATCCTCCCCCCTCCCTTGATGATTAGGGGGGAAGAGACACAGGGATTAGTGTGAGGGGAGTTAGGGTAAGGGGTGTTAGGGATAAGGGTGAGGGGGTTAGGTGTTACGGTGAAGGGTGTTAGGGCTAAGTATGAGGGGTGTTAGGGTGAGGGGTGTTAGGGATAAGTGCAAGGGGTGTTAGGGTGAGGCATGTTAGGAATAAGTGTGAGGGGTGTTAGGTCTTAGGGATAAGTGTGAGAATGTTAGGGTTAGGTGTTAGGTTGATAGGTGTTATGTATAAGTGTGAGGGGTGTTAGGGTTAGGGTGAGGGGTGTTAGGGATAAGTGTGAGGGGTGTTAGGGTTAGGTGTTAGGGTGAGGGGTGTTAGGGATAAGAGTGAGGGGTGTTAGGGTAAGGGTGAGGGGTGTTAGGGATAAGTGTGAGGGGTGTTCGGGTTAGCGTGAGGGGTGTTAGGGATAAGTGTGAGGGGTGTTAGGGTTAGCGTGAGGGGTGTTAGGGATAAGTGTGAGGGGTGTTAGGGTTAGGGTGAGGGGTGTTAGGGATAAGTGTGAGGGGTGTTAGGGTTAGGGTGAGGGGTGTTAGGGATAAGTGTGAGGGGTGTTAGGGTTAGGTGTTAGGATGAGGGGTGTTAAGGATAAGTGTAAGGGGTGTTAGGGTGAGGCATGTTAGGAATAAGTGTGAGGGGTGTTAGGTCTTAGGGATAAGTGTGAGGGGTGTTAGGGTGAGGTGTTAGGTTGATGGGTGTTATGGATAAGTGTGAGGGGTGTTAGGGTTGGGTGCTAAGGTGAGGGGAGGATGATGATACGGGGGGCAAGAGACACAGGGGTGTCCTTGCAGCAGAGATCAAAAGAGTCCTTCAGGACTGTATTGCACACTGTGTACAGTAGCCTAGCTATAGTTTTCCCTATTGATGCAGTATCACCTACACTCAGCCTCCTCTCAGTAAGACTGCAAGTTAGTTATGATTCCAAAATGACTGCTGTCCATGAGGTAGAAGGCTCTGGAAGGGAGTGTATGCTGCTGATTGGCTGGAATGTGTCTGCTGACTGTGACATGCAGGGTCAAAGTTTGCTCAATAATAAAGTATAGGGGGCAGGTCAAATATCGCATATGTTCGCAGTTCGCCGCGAACGCAAACATGCTATGTTCGCCGGGAACAGTCCGCCGGCGAACTATTTGCGACATCTCTTTCTGTAACATATCCAGAGACTCAACAATATGACAATACTAGCGACTTGCCCGTCAAAAAATGATGGGAATAAAATTTGAAGCCATGGTAATGCTGTTTGCCATCAAATGTGAGGTTATGGCCAGTCTGAGCAGCTTCGACGCTTATCGGGAGCCACAACTTGCTAACCTTTGGCGCTCATTGCAAGCCCCACAATGAGCCTCTCCCCCTGTGTACTTTATAGGGTTTGCACTTGACCACCCTTACTACCTTGGGTTACTACCTTGTGTGTTACTACCTTGGGTTAAGTGTCACTTGTCTTGATTAAGTGTTAGTGCCTTTGTTTAATTTTTTTTCAGCTGCCATTTTGTTTCTCGCCTCTGCAAATTTCGATTGATGAAAAAGCCAAAATATGGCTTAAATTAACTTGCAACCTCACTCACAGGTTCCCTGCCCCCCCCCCCCCCCCGAGCTGTGTGCGAGTGTGTAAGTAAATTTGAGGCATATTTGTGTGTTTTTACAGTTTGGCGGTTCGGCTGTTAAATGCATATTTTTGCTGTCCGTAATTTCTCTGCCGTTGATAAGTCCCAAGTCGTATGGGCTGTAATTTTTAATTATTTATGCCTGAATAAAATTACCATTTAAAATAGATAGCTGTTGCCAGGGGCTAGCATTTTCTTCAGTAAAAGATCACATATTATAATTGTCAAACTGTGATTTGTCGTCACGCTTGCGAGCCTCACAAAGCGAGGTGAGCCGTTTGTGGCCCAGAGGGTGGCAACTGCAGGCCTTGCAAAGTGAGGTGAGCGATTGAGGCATTGAATGCTTCCGAGCTCGCAGGACGGGCCACACCACCCACAAGTGACATGGGCTACAATAAGCCCCTGTGTCTCCTTCCCCCTCGGCCTCCCCTGTGTCTCATACCCACCTCTCCATTGCCCTTACCTCCCCCTGCCCACCAGATGCTCCCTCTGTCCCCCAGATGCTACCTCTGTCCCCCCAGATGGTCCCTCTGTCCCCCAGATGGTCCCTCTGTCCCCAGATGTTCTGTCTGTTCCCTCAGATGCTCCCTCTGTCCCCCAGATGCTCCCTCTGTCCCCCATTATCTGCAGTTTCATTGGTGATTCAGTAAAGTCCCTGCCAACACGTCCAGTCTACAGTGTAGAGGGACTCCGGAATATCGTCAGAGCTACGGCGCTACGCTGGAGACTGAACGGGTGGGACTCCACTAAACCATCGATGAAACTGCAGGTAAGGGGGTACAGAGGGAGCATCTAGGGGGACAAAGGGAGCATCTGGGAGGCAGGGGGAAGGTAAGGGCAATCGAGAGAAAGGGGGAATGAAACGAGAAGGGCAGGTATGAGACACGATGGGGGGGTATGAGACGCGAGAAGGGAGAGGTATGAGATGCGGGGAATATGAAACGTGAGGGGAGGAGGTTATGAGACACAGGGGAGGGCGATCACACCGTCATTTTTGGCTGGCAAGTCGCTAGTATACATATAATCAGAATCCATATTTTATATATCCCTCCCCCGCAACACAACACAGGCTGAGATCCCGCTCCATGCTGATGATAGCCAGTAAGCTTGAAACAGCTGTACATGGATTGGATAATCAGCCTGTGTTTAATCCAAACTTGGCTTTGCATTAAAGCTGTGTAATACAGCATGCATAAGCTTAAAGGAAGGAATGGCTAAGGATTGAAGAACAAGGCATTTGTGGGCACATTTGCATGTCCCGGCTTAGCTTTTCAGAATGCAGTGTAATAACTGTTTTTCTCGGAATTCTGAGCTGAAAGCAGGTTTTTAAACTTGTTTTAAACATTCAAAAGGTAACACAGATGTACTATTTATTTACTATATATATATATATATATATATATATATATATATATATATATATATATATATATACAGTGCTTTGCAAAAGTATTCACCCCCCTTGGCATTTTTTGGTGTTTTGTTGCCTCACAACTTGGAATTAACATGGATAGTTCAAGGATTTGCATAATTTAATTTACAGAATATGCCCACAAATTTGAAGATGTTTTTTTTTAATTATTATTGTGAAGCAAACAACAAATAGGACAAAATAGCAGAAAAAAGTCAATGTGCATAACTATTCACCCCCCTAAAGTCAATACTCCCTTTTGTGGCAATCACAGCTCCAAGTCGCTTTGGATAAGTCTCTATGAGCTTGCCACATCTTACCACTGGGATTTTTCCCCATTCCTCCATGCAAAACTGCTCCAGCTCCTTCAAGTTGGATGGTTTGCGCTTGTGAACAGCAATCTTTAAGTCTGACCACAAATTTTCTATTGGATTGAGGTATGGGCTTTGACTAGGCCATTCCAACACATTGACATGTTTCCCCTTAAACCACTCAAGTGTTGCTTTAGCAGTGTGTTTGGGGTTATTGTCCTGCTGGAAGGTGAACCTCCATCCTAGCCTCAAATCACGCACAGAGTGGTACAGGTTTTGCTCAAGAATATCCCTGTATTTAGCACCATCCAATTTTCCCTCAACTCTAACCAGTTTCCCAGTCCCGGCTGCTGAAAAACATCCCCACAGCTGCCACCACCATGTTTCACTGTGGGGATGGTGTTCTTTGGGTGATGTGATGTGTTGGGTTTGCGCCAGACATACCGTTTTCTTTGATGGCCAAAAAGTTCAATTTTAGTCTCATCAGACCAGAGCACCTTCCTCCATACATTTTAGGAGTCTCCCACAAGCCTTTTGGCAAACTCAAAACATGCCATTTTGTTTTTTGCTGAAAGTAATTGCTTTCTTCTGGCTACTCTGCCATACTTGTTTGGAGAGTTCCTTGGTCTTCATGGCAGTGTTTAGTTAGTGGTGCCTCTTGCTTAGGTGTTGCAGCCTCTGGGGTCTTTCAAAAAAGGTGTGTATATGTAATGACAGATCATTTGACACTTAGATTGCACACAGGTGGACATCATTTCACTAATTTTGCGAATTCTGAAGATAATTGGTTGCACCAGAGCTTTTTATGGGCTTCATAACAAAAGGGGTGAATACATACGCACATGACAATTTTCTGTTTTCTATTTCGAAAAATGTGTTTTATGTATATATTTTTCTCATTTCACTTCACCAACTTAGACTATCATGGTCTGATCCATCACATAAAATTCAGATTAACAAAACATTGAACTTAAGGCTGGAATGTAACAAAATAGGTAAGAAGTCAAGGGGGGTGAATATTTTTGCAAGACACTGTATATACAGTATATATATATATATATATATATATATATATATATATATATTAGGAACTTGCCCGTCATAAATGACGGTATCATAGAATGTTATCTTGAATTGTCTGGGCTCTCTCTCTGCACTCTCTCTCTCTCTCTGTGATCTCTCTCTATCCTTGTGTGTCCTCTCTCCCTGTGCACTCTCTCTCTGAGCTCTCTCTCTATCTCTCTGTGTATTCTCTCTCTCTCTGTGCGCTCTCCCTGGCTCTCTCTCTCTGTGCACTCTTTGTGCACTGTCTGTGGGGTCTCTCTCTGTGTGATCTTTGTGTGCACTCTCTGTCTGTGTGCACTCTCTCTGTCTGTGTGTGGTCTCTCTTTCTGTGTGTGCTCTCTGTCTGTGTTTCCTGCCTGTGCTCTCTCTGTCTGTGTGTGGTCTCAGTCTTTGTGCACTCTTTCTGTCCGTGTGTGCTCTTTCTTTCTATGTGCATTCTCTATCTTCGTGTACTCTATGTCAGTGGTCTCTCTGTTTGTTTGCGTTCTCGGTTTGTGTGAGAGCTCTGTGTGTGCTCTCTGTCTGAGTGTGGTCTCTGTCTGTGTGCGCTCTCTGTGTGTGCGTCTGTGTGCACTCTCTGTCTGTGTGCGCTCTATCTGTCTGTGTGTGGTCTCTGTCTGTGCATGCTCTCTCTTTCTATATGCGCTCTCTGTGTGTGCTCTCTGTGTGCGGTCTCTCTGTCTGTTCCCTCTCTGTGTGCATTATCTGTCTGTGTGCGCTCTCTCTGGCTGTGTACGGTCTCGGTTTGTGTGAGCTCTCTCTGTGTGCTCTGTCTGTGTGCTCTCTCTGTGTGCGCTCTCTGTGTGAGCTCTCTGTGCTGTCTGTCTGTGTGTGCTGTCTCTCTCTGTGCTGTTTATGTGCTGTCTCTCTCTCTATATACTATCTCTGTCTATGTGCTGTCTCTGTCTGTGTAATGGCTCTCTCACTCTCTGAGGTGTATAATGACGACTGCTATGACACCTCCTAGCCCCCCCCCCCCCCCCCGATGATGCCATGGTTCTGCCCCTCGATGATGGCATGGCCCCGCCCAGCATTACAAACATAAGGAACTGCTAATTGTTATATATGATTTTAATATATATTTTTTATATAAATATTCTAGTAACTTGCTTATCATAAATGATGGTATCATAGAATGTTGAATTGTCTCTGCTGTCTCTTTCTTTGCTGGCTCTCTCTCTCTGAGCATTCTATCTCTGTGCACTCTCTGTGTGCTCTCTCTGTCTGTGTGCATTCTTTCTGGCTTTGTATGCTCTCTCTGCCTGTGTGGGCTCTCTCTGTCTGTGTGCGGTCTATCTGTCTGTGTGCGCTCTGTGTATGTGCACTGTGTGGGTGCTGTCTCTCTCTGTGCTGTCTATGTGCTGTCTCTCTCTCTGTTCTGTCTCTATCTGTGTACTGTCTCTCTCTCTGCTAATTATATATATATATATTATTATATATAAATAAAATATATATTATATATGTGTAATAATATATAATATGATATGTATTTTTTTTTATTTCTGTAGTGTAGTGGGCTCTTTGACCTGCACTAGGCCCCATGGCCCATCCCGGCCCCTCTGCCTCCTATGGCCTGCTCAGAAGTACTAACCACCCAGCAGCACCAGCCTCCCCTACGTTAATGTCGGCTTCCAGGTGGCATTCATTACTGGTTCAGCAGTACTACTATCACTCCCCTGCCAGTTTGTCTTCTCTCCAGGGCAGAAATCCCCAATTAAGTCATGTGTGTGTGATGACATTGGAGATTCCCTTCATGGCAAGAAGCGCCGCCAGAAGAGGGATAGCAGTACTTCTGAACCACTAATGAATTCCACCCAGATCCATATTAAAGTTAGGAGCGGTCTGGTGAAGCTGAGGAGCCCGTGGGCGGGGGTGAGGGCGCTGCAGGGGGCTGTCAGGCAGCGCAGGGGGCTTGGGGGTTGTGGGGGGTTGGGCCGACAACAATACAGATTAAAAAAAATACAAAATAATACAAAAAATTATAGATTGCACAGGGGCCTCTCCAGAACAGGGCCCCAGTGCATTGCACTGCCTGAACCTACAGTAATTCCGCCCCTGCTGCAACCCTTCCAACTCCCAGACCCGTATACAGGTTGTCTGCACCAGGAAATACAACCATTGCTTTTCAGAAATGTATTCCGCCCTCTCATTTCCACCAATGTATCATAGATGCCTCAAGGGTGCAGCAGCATTACTTAGTTAATGCTTTTATTTAGACTCAAAGAGCCCGATTCAAATGAACAATCGTAAGTAACTGGAGCCAGTAAGTGAGGCCGTAAGTTAATTTGCTGTTCAATTGGTGCCTTTTTGTGGTCTCTAAATAGTTTACGGGTTATGGCTTTGAAAACCTTGCCGTTGTTAAACCCGGAATTTACAGCCTCCCGAAGCCTTTGATCTTTCCCGTTCGCAAGAGTTACTATTGCTAATATCGCAAATCGCTATTCAATTGCTCCAATTCCCCAAGCCCGCAAATGTTTTCACACCCGTAAGTGGCAAAAGTAATATAAAATCCTACGAGTGCTAAAGAGGACCCACAAGGGGTTTAATCCCTGTCTGTATCACTGTACATGCAAATAAATAATCAATACTGCACTGTAAATGATGGGGAAAGAGATGAAAGACATTAGAATTGGCAATAAAAAAAATTATGTGTCATTTCGGGGTTTTATCGATCTCAGGAATCAATGAGTAAATACACATTAGGCCACCCACATGGACTAGAACAGTGTTGGCATTCATTTTTATTATTTTGTATTTTGCGGTTTTGCAAGTCTGATCTCATATCGGACCCCCAAACGCTAATTTATTGACATGTAACCTCCATGTTTTACTGTCATAATGATGGCAGTCTCATTTTCTATTGGCTGTTTTGAAATGGATGGTTACGGCCTTGCTTAATTGATCATGTTCGCGCCCAGAACTGCTACACACGAGTGCATGGTTTACTGTTTCGGCTTTTGGCCCCTAACTTGCGGGCTTGTTCAATTGAATAGCACCGGAATTGTAGCAGAGTTCAAGCCCGCAGCACGCCCGCAGACAAACGGCCTGTATACCACGAGATGCAGGCTTCTAATTGAATCAGACTCAAAGTTTTCAAACTTTTTTTTCTTTACCTTTAATGTATCTTTAAGTGGGAAATGACCTGTACTTATCAAATTGTAAATAAATCTTTAAAATGAGATTGCAATGGTCCAGAACTTTATCTTTGTTATCATAGCACTTTCCTTATGTATTCCTTCAGACATCCCTATGCAAGCTATCTTCTACCAGTAATGAATTTTACATATTTATGCTGTACAGTCTGGTTCATAAGTCATTGAATGTGTCATTCAACTGACAGCTGACCCTGTAAAAGCTTTGCCATCCCATAAGCACCAAGCATTAGTTAGCACATGTCCTTGGTCCATTAGAATGCATGTGAAGCATTTTACTACTGTGAAAAAAATGCAAATCCTTAATGGAATGCTAATAAGTCATTCCTTGGTAACCCTATATCAGTATGTATTGACATCACAATCTCATTCCATAGAGGCATGTCACATTACTGTATAGACCTTTCATCACCATAACATTATTACAGTGTTTAAGCAAAGTTTTTGGTCTTTATGCTAACATTCATGTGTAGACTAATAGCCATCTGATTTTTTTCACAGTAATCCTGTAACCTAAAAACTTAAGAAAACACAGAATATAGCATATTTTCAGCTTTATTTTACCTTTTATTGACTTTTATTGAATACAGAAATTCACTGCATATATTTTAACTAGTGACTTCAAAAATGACAGCAATACAATTTAAAGCTTGGCAATGGTGTTTGCCACACATTGCGAGCCCCGCCCCCCCCCCCCCCCCCCCCCCGTAACCTACCTGCCTCGTGATGAGCGGCTTCGGCGCACATCGCAGGCCTCGCAATGAGCATCTTGGGCGCACATTGCAGGCCTCGCAATGAACGCCTTCGGCTCCCCCCTTTACATTACTGGCTGTGTTTCTTTCCCCCCTCTCCCTCCCATGTGTCTCTCCCCCCTCCCTCCCCTGTCACTCTTCCCCCCTCTCCCTCCCCTGTGTCTTTCTCCCTCCCCTGTGTCTCTTTCTCCCCTCTGTCTCTTCCTTCCTCTCCCTCCCCTGTGTTTCTTCCCCCTCCTTCTTTTCTTGTGTCTCTTCCCCCCTCCTCTGTGTCTCTTCCCCTCTCCTCTCCCTCCCATGTGCCTCTCCCCCCTCCCCTGTGTCTCTCCCCCCTCCTCTCCCTCCCGTTTCTTTCCCCCCTCCTCTGTGTCTCTCCCCCCTCCCTCCCGTGTCTCTCCCCCTCCCTTCCATGTCTCTCCCCCGCTCCCGTTTCTCTCACCCCCTTGTCGTGTGTCCACTTGTGTGCGAGCTCTCACCCAGGGCTCGTGTGCGTGTGCAAGTTGCCGAGGCCTGTAATGAGCGGTGAAGTAGATGGGAGGAGAGGCTTGTAATGAGCGCCGAAGGTGCTCAGAGGGGACAGAACATTGCATTGTGTGGCAAACCGCATTGCCAGGCTTCAAATTTTATTGCCATAATTTTTGACGGGCAAGTCGCTAGTTCGTATATACCCCTGTTAAAAAGTCAGGTTTCTGTGCTGTAAAAAAATGAGACAAAGATAAATCATTTCAGAACTTTTTCCACCTTTAATGTGACCTATAAACTGTACAACTCAATTGAAAAACAAACTGAAATATTTTAGGTGGAGGGAAGAAAAATAAAAAATAAAAATAATGTGGTTGCATAAGTATGCACACCCTCTTATAACTGGGGATGTAGCTGTGTTCAGAATTAAGCAATCACATTCCAAATCGTGTTAAATAGGAGTCAGCATACAACTGCCATCATTTAAAGTGCCTCTGATTAACCCCAAATAAAGTACATCTGTTGTAGTTGGTCTTTCCTGAAATTTTCTTATTTGCATCCCACAGCAAAAGCCATGGCCCACAGAGAGCTTCCAAAGCATCAGAGGGATCTCATTGTTAAAAGGTATCTGTCAGGAGAAGGGTACAAAAGAATTTCCAAGGCATTAGATATAGCATGGAACACAGTGAAGTCATCATCAAGTGGAGAAAATATGGCACAACAGTGACATTACCAAGAACTGGAGCTCCCTCCAAAATTGATGAAAAGATGAGAAGAAACTGGTCTGGGAGACTGCCAAGAGGCCCACAGCAACATTAAAGGAGCTGCAGGAATATCTGGCAAGTACAGTCTGTGTGGTACATGTGACAACAATCTCCTGTATTCTTCATATGTCTGGGCTATGGGGTAGAGTGGCAAGACGAAAGTCTTTTCTTACAAAGAAAAACATCCAAGCCAGACTACATTTTGCAAAAACACATCTGAAGTCTCCCAAAAGCATGTGGGAAAAGGTGTTATGGTCTGATGAAACCAAGGTTGAACTTTTTGGCCATAATTCCAAAAGATATGTTTGACGCAAAAACAACACTGCACATCACCAAAAGAACACCATACCCACAGTAAAGCATGGTGGTGGCAGCATCATGCTTTGGGGCTGTTTTTCTTCAGCTGGAACTGGGCCTTAGTTAAGATAGAGGGAATTATGAACAGTTCCAAATACCAGTTAATATTGGCACAAAACCTTCAGGCTTCTGCTAGAAAGGTGAACATGAAGAAGAACTTCATCTTTCAGCATGACCACGACCCAAAGCATACATCCAAATCAACAAAGGAATGGCTTCAACAGAAGAAGATTAACGTTTTGGAATGGCCCAGCCAGAGCCCAGACCTGAATCCTGAAAATCTGTGGGGTGATCTGAAGAGGGCTGTGCACAACAGATGCCCTTGCAATCTGACAGATTTGGAGTGTTTTTGCAAAGAAGAGTGGGCAAATCTTGTCAAGTCAAAATGTGCCATGCTGATAGACTCATACCCAAAAATACTGAGTGCTGTAATAAAATCAAAAGGTGCTTCAACAAAGTATTAGTTTAAGGGTGTGCATACTTATGCAACCATATTATTTTATTTTTATATTTTTTCTTCCCTCTACCTAAAAGATTTTAGTTTGTTTTTCAATTGAGTTGTACAGTTTATAGGTCACATTAAAGGTGGAAAAAATTCTGAAATGATTTATCTTTGTCTAATTTTTTTACAGCACAGATCCTGACATTTTAACAGGGGTGTGTAGACTTTTTAAAATCCACTGTATTCACTAAAATCATGTTATGGCAATGATGGAAAATCAAGGCTCTTCTAATTTTATTCACCAGATCATATATTTATGACAATATATGGTTTAGAGAATATTGATAATTAGAAATGTCATATTAAAGGACTACTGTAGAACTCATGCAGCAGGATTTAAGTTTTGCATGTAATAATTTATTAGCAATAAAATTGGTATTTGAACAAAATACCGTATTTATCGGCATATAACACGCACCGGCGTATAACACGCACCTCATTTTAAGAATGGAATTTCAGAAGAAAAAAAAATTCAAATAAAGAAATTTGAAGCAAAATCCTCAACCTCAACCTCGCTCCTCATCCTCAACCCCCTCCTCAATCTCCCTCCTCATCCTCCGTCCTCAACCCCCTCCTCAAACCCCCCATCCTCAACCCCCTCCTCCACCCCCCCATCCTCAACTCCCTCCTCCACCCCCCCATCCTCAACTCCCTCCTCCACCCCCCCATCCTCATCCTCCTTCCTCAACCTCCCTACTTATCCTCAACCACCCTCCTCATCCTCAACCCCCCTCCTCATCCTCAACCTCCCTCCTCAACCCCCCATCCTCAACACCCTCATCCTCAAACCCCCTCATCCACATCCTCCCTCCTCATCCCCCTCCTCAACCTCAACCCCCCTCCTCAACCTCAACCCCCTCCTCAACCTCAACCCCCTCCTCAACTTCACCCCCCCTCATTCTAAACCCCCCTCCTCCTCAACCTAAACCTAAACCCCCCTCCTCCTCAACCTAAACCCCCCTCCTCAACCTCAACCGCCCTCATTCTAAACCCCCCTCCTCCTCAACCTAAACCCCCCTCCTCCTCAACCTAAACCCCCCTCCTCAATCTAAACCCCCCTAAATACCTACCCTTTACTTACCTGCTTCTGCTCCGGCCTCCGCTCCGCCCCTTGACCCGGTGACGTCACATGCACGCCAGCGCGCCACGTCATTAGCATATACCGGGTGCACACGGTAAAGGGTAGGTATTTAGGGGGGTTTAGGTTGAGGATGGGGGGTTAGAATGCGGAGGGGGTTTAGAATGAGGAGGGAGGTTGAGGATGAGGAGGGGGAGGGAATATGGGCGTATAACACACACCTATCATTTGCCCCCTATTTTCAGGTAAAAAAAGTGCGTGTTATACGCCGGTAAATACAGTAAGTAAATGCAGATTTTAATGCTTAAATTTGCCTTTAGTATTACAACTTTATCAGATATGCTTCTCTCCCCCCCAATCGTGTTTTCAGCTTGTGGGAGAGGCTTAACCCAGGAGATTATCCTGGGCTGAGTCTTTATCTGCCTCACTGTAGATCAGGACAGCTTCATGGACAGATCCTCCCCCACTCCCTAGTAGTGGATGTAGAGACGGAGCTCTGCTAGCCCATGGATACTAGTTGAAATATAAATTTTAAAGGACAGATGAGAAGTCACCCTCAGACAAAGTGTCTCCTCTCCAGGGCTTATCAAAGACCCCTTGGGTTTTTCACGTGGCTAAGGGGGAGGCTGAATATGATTTGATAATGTGGTGCATAAATATTCTAGATCAGAAAGATTCTAGATCAATCTCACCCAGTATGTCTTTTGGAATATCTCTGTTAGTAGGAATGAATCCAGAACAGCATACCTCCTCCAACAATAAGAATAAGAAAGGCCGTGTTGCAATAAATCCCTTGTGTAGAATTATTATCCACACAGAATAAACCATACACAATGCTTATGTATGTTTAAACTAAAAATGGCACATTTTGAGACAATGCCTGGGTTTCCTTCATACATCAATAAATGAACATAAAAATGGCTTAACACATTTTAACATGGCCCACAGTGAACAACATCCCACACACAACCCCCAATGACCAACATGGGTTCCAGATTCCTGACACTCCAGCTCAGTGGACATCTTCCAGAGAAAGGATAAGAAATAGTGACCCACTCGTGATGGTTCAGGCCCCTGTCAGTCCAACAGTCACATACACAGTTTTAGGGTTTCCCTGGGCATAACAAAAATTACAAAATTTGGTATTTAATTTAGCTCAAGCTCACATTTATGTCACCATAGATTTGATAAAAATTTAGTCAGGAAGTCCAGGGTATGCTCACACATGCTTGCTAGAATACAACAAACTTACTTCTAAAAATATTTACTCTAACTGTCCCATGATGCAGTGGACATTCTCCAGCAGCATCCTTAGATCCTTGCACTCTGGATCGATGCTATTATCTAATAACATTTCTGTCGTGACATTTGGGACTTAACAGAGAGAAAATGTCTCAGGTATGGGACTGACCCCGGAAACGGAATAATCTGGTCACCCTATTCAGAAGAGGAAGTGAGCCATCTTCAGTGGTAATTTAGATTTCATTAATAAACAGCATATTTAATGCAAGAAGTTGAAAGCTCTACTTGTACTATCTATGGATGCTTAATATTGCAGGGTGACTTATGTGTCGTACAGTACTGGGTAATAAAGCACTAGGTCTATAACAAAGTCCTGAGCAGATGACCAGGAACGCGCTAGTTATCAGAGTTGTCTAGCTCTTTAAGCCAATGCCCATCTAATATTGCAGTACTGAAGTATGTAACTGTTTGCAATCCTCAATTGTAAATTAAACAGAATTTCCTTGAAATCTAAGTTGTTGCATGGATCAGATCATTAGTTGCAAAACATATTACATCCTCATCCTTGCATACAACTAATTAATAGTATAAGATTACTGTCATATTAAATGTTATTTTTTGACTATAAAAACAAAACCATTAAAAAATATTTTTTTTAAAAACATATGAAACAGCACCTGTTACAACATAACAGGAAATGGAGTCTGAGTCTATATCCTGTCTTTGTTGTCTAACAGTTACTAGGTGAAAAGTGTGTACAATTTAGGAATTTTTTCTACAACGCATTCAATTATTTTTTTCAGCCTAACAGCCTTATTCAATTGGGATTTGGCCAATTGAATAGGGCTCTATATAAAAACATAGCATATTTTTTTACAGAAGTTTTTAGTTTGGGAACATCTATCCAAAAGCAAGGTCTTCACTAAATACTAAAAACTTCTGTAAAAAAATATGCTCTGTGATTATATAGAGCCCTATTCAATTGGCCAAATCACAATTTAATAAGGCTGTAAATCTTTAAAAAGATATTCCAAATTTTTTTGTTTGTTTTGTATTAATATGTGTTTCTTAGAATTATCATGGCTATATATATTGAGGTTAAATGGTAACATTACAGAAAGTGGGCAGGTTACATGCAAATAAAAATTACTCCTTTTTTTTATGTACTTCCCTTTGAGCTTCACCGTAAGATTTTAACAATCTACTGTACATGTGATTTAATTATATATTCCTCCATAGCTGTGCAGAAAATGAAAAGGAGAGTTAAAGGAGATTAAAAAAAAACTTTCCAATGTCCCTGTAACATTTGTCATCCATTATAAAGGTTTATCCTAAATTCACACTTCCCGTGCTATGTATCACAGCAATGGTACACTTTTAAATATGTATCAGAAGTAAAAATATATCAAGATTTTAATTTTCTTTCACTGCTTTCTTAACAAAATCCACTGATCAGCTAAGGCTTGATATTTTGTCTAACTCTATATGTGCATACTTTTTAAAATATTTTAATTGAATGTAGCCCTTAGAAAAGGTAATTCAAAATTCTTAGAATGACATTATACACAATAATATTTAATCCAATAATTTCAACGTTAAGCAGATTCCATATTTAAAAAGGAAATGAAAGAAACAAGAGAAAAAGTTGAAAATAGACATCAATGCTTTTCAAAAAAAATAAATCAGAGGTGCTCAATCGGAGAACGAACAATACCTAAGTTGGTTTCTTTTTTAGGCCTGGTTAACTACTCTAAGAGCAACCTCTTTTAGCCACTTGTGCCCTTCACAGGGAGAAATATCCTGTAGTATATCAGTCGGGTCTCAATCAGAAGAGTGATCCAGTCCCGAAATACCAGACAATTCTACCCTGAACAGGAGAAACAGCAAACACCAGACGCGTTTTGGCCTTTTTGGCCCTTGTCAGTGAGGTGCAGCTGAACTCCCTAAGGCACAGTGAGCAAGGAGTCCACATCTGGTTCCCCCTATCACCCTTAGGGTGAGAAAAACCCCTAAGGGTCATTTACATATACAAAAAAGAAATCAGATGTGCTCAATCTGAAAACGAACAATACCTAAGTAGGTTTGTTCTCTTGGTCTGGTTTCCTACTCAGAGAGCAGCCTTTTTTTAGCTCACTTGTGTCCTTCACAGGGAGAAATATCCTGTCCTATATCAGTCAGGGTCCCACTCAAAAGAGTGACCCACCCCCGAAATACCAGGCAATTTTACCCTGAACAGGAGAAACAGCAAACATTTTTTTAAACTTATTAAAGTACATTATACTACAAAGGAATGTTACATTGAACAACTATATAACCAATTAAGTAAACTTTATTAAGACGTGAACCATTCAATGTAAATCGATTCTAAGAATCCCAAATCTGATTTGTTTCAATACCCTTTTTTTCACTTTTGAATAGGTATTTAAAATGTTCTTCCCATCATGGAGCCAGTTGTTCCATTTCTGAGCTATTTAAACTTCAATAACAATCAATATGTAAACAAGCAGGGAAAATGTAAAGCAAAAATACATTAGGAGATATGTGCAAATAAACACTTGTTAAATTTTACCCCAAATGAGAAGCTTTCAGACATGTTTTTAAATATTTGGTATGGAACACAAATATGAAATAATTCAGCTTATAAGTAAGTAATATCTTCTCCTGCAAATTGTATCACTATTCAAATACTACTTTTCATTATAATATAAAAAGTTTAAAACCTATAGAAGAAACCTACTTAGGTATTGTTCGTTCTCAGATGAGCACCTATGACTCTTTATAATTTTTTTCACCTTATGGGTGATAGTGGCCTCCAGACGTCGGCTCCTTGCTCACTGTGCCTTATGGAGTACAGCTACACCTCACTGACAATGCCCACCGAGGCTGAAACGTATGTCAAGGGTTTGCTGTTTCTCCTGTGAGCTAACCAGACCTATAGAATAAACCTCTCACGTGAGCACCTCTGACTCTTTTTGTATATATTTTATATTTGAATAAAATATAAGTAACAATATTTTGCCTTTAACATACAATATACGTTGCTGGGAGTTATATTTAGCCATGTATGTTGTATAGTAATAGTGAATATTAGTTCCATACACTTATTTGAATATAAAATGTACTACTATTGTGGTGTTGTAAGCAATCAGAATGCAGGGATTGAAATCTGATTAGTTAGCCTTTAATTAGTCAGAGGGATCTACTTTCCCCTAGGGTTTAATTCTGGTTTTACCCTTCTCCCATTGACTACTTAAAACAGCCAGTTAGAGAAGAGAATATTAGCTTATAGAACCCACATGATATCCAGGTTAATGTAATGTGTCACTGGGATCCATAGAGTTCCCATGGGGTTAATGGGCCCTACCCCGAAGCACAAGGGGATGGGGGCTCAATGGCTACCCTGGTTGTTGAGGGTGGGTCCCGGGGAATAGTTGGGCTCATAAGGGTTTGCAGGCTAGTGTAGTTTGTTCATGTTAATATATTGTAGATGGCAGTTACTTTATTAATATGCAGTAGATCGAGGCTTATCACAATTCATTTGAGTAAATTCCCTTCTCTGTCAAAAGATTTCAAAAGTAGCTACAGCCCTTAGTTCCTTTAGATTAAGATATATTAAAATAGAATCTTAATTGAAAAATAAAATATGCAGAAAAGGAGAAAAAACTTTTTTATTGGATTTCTTTGAAATAACCAATTTTCCATTTTATACATAAAACCTAGTAAATAACATAATTACATTTCCTTAAAAAACTATTAAAAATAGGGCACAAATTTATGAAAGAGACTCAAAGGATATATATTATTTAGGGATAATAGTTTTATTCACAGCTATTTTAAACAAAACTTAATCGTTAACATATTAGTCTTTCTTTTGCTTCGGATCATAATTCAAGACTTTTTAAAGGGACTAAGCAGACTAATTGATTACATGCTATATCTCCTGAAATATGACCAATCAAGTGTATGTAAAAACTTTTTTGCTTTATAGTATAGAGACATTGAGGATCCTAAAACCTCCTTGCAACTATTTTATATTTTTGGCTAACATAGAATAATATTTTTGGCTATAGAATTGTTCCTATCTCAGAAAAATGTAAAAAATAAGGTTTGCGATTGTTTTAACATGTACCTTGAAATAGAAACTGGAATAAGTAAAGCAGTTGCGGGAAAGCCATAATTTTCACGGCTGAAATCTCCACATTTTGCATAATCCCTTGCCTTTTGCCTTACTGACAAGGCATGGATTTATAATTGCATGTGGGATCAGTAATATTACGGCTGAGGATCATTCAGTCTGTGTGTAACGTTACTGAAAAAAGTTTCCACAGCCAAATTTACATCTAAAAGTAATCGACTTAGCTTAAATTGAATGAGGCTCTTAGTAGAAAAAGAGAAGCTGGAAGTCCAGGGAATTTCCATAGTGTAGCATTAAAAATGCATATATTCATAAGTAAAATGACAAATACACAATCACAATGTACAAAAACTGTATACAATGTCCAGTGGCAAATATATAAACCCTATATGTGTGTATTTATATGGCTAGTAGAAATCTAGACAGAGGTCTGATATAAATAGCTGGCATCTCCTGAAAAATATGTTTAGGGCTCACTACCGTATTTAGATGTTTGATGTGTTTAAATATGGCCAAATGTTGTTAGAGGAGTTTCTCATTATATTTCTGTTTTATTAACATACTAGCGACTTGCCCGTCAATAAAATTTTAATGCTGTGAAAACTGCTTGCCGCACAATATGAATCTCTGACATTCTTAACCTTTTCTTTATTATGTACAAAGAAATACAAAGTTTTGAATAAAACTTTTTATTTTTTTAACTTTCAACTTGTATTTCACCAACAGGTATTGAATATTTTTTTTTCAATATTAACTCTTTTAATTGTCATATATGGAATAACAATATAACAATGTGTAAAGTTTTCATGCAACTTGTATTTTAAAGAATCTTCAACCTTTTTTTTAACAATACTAACATTTTGAATTGATAGTTATCCATGAATAACAAACGACTATGTAAACTTTCTGTAAATAACTATTTTGAACAATGAGATGCTTTGTAACATTCCTTTTTTTTAAACACTAGTTAAACTAAATTGGCATTGAATCCAGAGGAAGGCAAACAATAACCCCCCCCCCCCCCATTGAAACTTCGCCAATTGTATCAAAGAGGGAAAACAAATTATTCCTTTCTAACCCCATTAACTGGTGATTGGATTACTCCCTGAATCAATTCTCTCTATTTAAATTATACAGTTCAATGTATTAACAAATGATGAAACTTGTAGTAACATACATCCTTGACTATATACGATATACAATAAACCAACTTTCCACAGCTTTGAAAATACAATGTTAACATGTGAAATAGTAACATAAAACAATAACATTTAACCTTGAAGTTAAAGAAAATGCCACTGAATTGTTTTGTGGGGCCAATCATGTAACAAGGTAACTTCTAACCGATTCCATTCTGTATAACCACTGTTTACTGTTGTTTTTCTTTTTTTTTGGTCTTGTAGTTTGTGCAAATGGCACATAGAATTTCCTAAGTGAAATAGTGGTCCCCTATTTAAAGAGTCTCTAACATTTTGTCCTGGAAGTAAAACCACTGTTCTCTCTATTTTTTTTTGCCATTGTATAGAGTTTCTTATTGAAATAGTGGTCCTCCAAAATCAGTCCGAGTAACATAAAATGTTGTTGTCGAAATTAAACCACTGTCCTCTATATTTACATCACCACATAGTACACAATGTTTTTTTGTAAAAATGCGTCCATCTTCCAATAAATCACCCTGACTTGGGTTTTCTTCAACATGTACTTTAATTTCCTCTGGATTATTGCAAACACAGGTTCCTTCAAAAAAATACCCACAGACTTAAAAGTTCGTCCTTGGGATTTATTGATGGTCATGGCAAATGCCATGATAATGGGAAATTGCCTCCTTTGAAGAACAAAAGGCAAACCACTCTCACTTGGAGCCAAATCAATTCTTGGTATAAGAACTGGTTCGCCTTTATGGGTACCACTCATAATTTCTGCATGTATAAAATTATCCTTTAAATCCTTCACAATTAATCTGGTCCCATTACAAAGTCCTTTTTTTGGATTCATATTTCTCAATAGTATGACAATTGCCCCTTTTTTAAGTTGCAAAACATGTGGTGGCATTCCAGAGGGAGTTAAAGAATTAATAAATTCCATAGTAAAGTTAACTTTATTATCTTTGTCATCAGCCAGAACAGAATCTGCACTGTAATAGTTTTTTTTGGGGTGCATTGATTAATTTTAATATTTCATTGTTTAGATTCTAGGCATCTATATTTTTGGATGTCAATATGACTTTGCTTGCAATGTCTGAGTAATCCTCGTTATTGATGGTATTGAGGAAGATTGTCGAAATTAGTGGTTCTTTTGAAATCATTTCTGGTGGAATTACAGCTTTATCAGGTAAATTATTTATTTTTGGCTGTTTTCCTTCTCCAATCTGAATGAGCCAATCATTGAATTGATTTTGGCCTTCAGATCTTATATTTACTTCAAATTTAAGGTGTGTAAATATCTTCCACAGCTTACTTCTTTTTATACACATTTCGACAATGTCAGTCCGATTGCCATGTGGTACCGCAGGTAATGTTTGCCTGAAATCTCCTCCTAACAACATCATCTTTCCACCAAATGGCAAATCATTAGCCATAACTTCTTTTAATAATCGATCAATACATTGCAGGGCATGACATTACATCATAGTTGCCTCATATATTATAATTAATTTACTCTTGTGCAATATTTTGGCTTGTAATGAATTCATTCGAATATCCGACACTGATGTTTCCAGAATGGGAACTGGCAGTTTAAATCCACTATGCACAGTTCTACCACCTTCTAACAAAAGTGCGGCAATTCCAGTGGTTGCAAATGGCAGTGCTATTTGACCCTGTTTTCGATTGCAACTCATCAACAAATTATATAGATACGTTTTTCCTGATCCACCAGGGTCATCCAGATAGAAATAACGCTCTTTGAGCATGTCATCTTCTATTGCATTTGTGATGGCATTAAATGCTTCCAATTGCAAGGCATTTAAAGTTTCATTTTTTTCTTGTGTTTTTGGTATTCAATATCAGTGTCATACTCATCAAAGTTAATTTCATCTATAATTCCTAGATAAACTGGCACAATTTAATCCATGACAAAGAAAGATTTCCTGTATTTCCATTAATGATTCAATTGTGCAATGGTGTCATTGTAACGTTTCAAGAAATCTTCACACATATGTAATTTAAATGTTTCCCACAAAGTTAATGTATCTGGTACATTGTAAAAGATACAAATGAAAGCAAATTGTTCTCTCATTTGCTTTGGCATTTGACATAGTGCTGCTTCCTCAAGACATCTCTCCCATTCTGTATCATCTGCCAGAAAGTGTTGATGTCTTGCAGCCAACTGGAAAGTCTCATAAACTATGTCATTGACTGTGCGTAAATGTGTAAATTTGTGCACCGGGAACATGTAAAAGGAGTAATCTTAAACTGAAACGTTCAATGTCTCGTGGACTGACGGTATATATTCTTGGGATAATTTTATAATTATGTTTCTTTTGTTGTCGCTATTCACCATTTACGAATACATAGTGATTCGGAATGTCAATGTATAAAAATTGTCTGGCCTGAGTATCCTGACAATGTAATTGAAACCAAGTAGTAAGCGTTGTTTCTCTATGTTCACTTTGTGCTAAAGCATTTGTTTCATTGCCTGTAGTGAAGCAAACAAATTGACTTTGCGGCAAATGGACAGCTAATCGATACACAGCACGTGACCGATCATGCATCTCAAATTTGAGAAGACGCCACATTGCTTCTGGAGCACTTACATAGCGAGCATCTAAATAAGATAAAAGTTCATCATGTAAAATGGGATTGTCTTTTTCATTTTGTGCACCTTGCACAACAACAGTTGCTGCATCATATCATTTATATATATTTTTATACATATTTGATGGATTTGATAGAAGTGCAAGCTTCCACATTGATATGTGCATTGTACTTCATCAGCAAATGTGGATTGTATGGAACCACATATCTATTATCAACCTTTTGGCCACGGATAGCTGTTTGTCCTTCTCTTCTTTTATACAAAGGGTATCCATCACAATTAACATAAGTCTGCATTTGAAATTGTTTTGGAAACTCTTTTATACTTTTTATTTTCCATACATGGTGAGTTTGGATTGATCTCTCCACATGGATCATGTATCATTTTATGAGTTACAATCTCATAAAGTTTGGAATGTTTCTCTGGATGTGGCAGTTCAGCAGTAATTACTGAATCCACTCTGTCTGCTGTATTCAATGTATCTTTTTCTTGCAAGATTAAAAGTATATGTGCATGTGGCAAGCCTCTTTTTTTGAAATCCAATGGTATAAGCAAAAGCCACAGAAGTAGTTTGTCCAAGCAGTACATTTTCTTTGTTCTCTGGTCATTGTGGATTACATGTAAATTTAATGAATAAATCTGGTTTGCCAAATTTAGTGACAATAACCATGTCATCATTGTATCGTTCTCGCATATTGTGAGGAGATCCTTGGAAAGAGGATGGCAAAACCATTGCTCGTCCAGCAGGAATGTCTCTGTTTGCAGCCAATTAAGCGACATAATCCATCAATCCACAATATTGTTCTACTCAAAGCTTGTTTTGTTGAAATTTTACAAAATTTGGTTTATTTGCTTCAACTTATAGATAGGAATCAATAATTCATTGTTGTGTGAGTTTACCCCCACAAAAAATAGGATTATAATGATCCCGGACAGCAGTTTGTGCCACTTTATATTCCAGCATGGAAATATTGTTTCTAACACAAACTTTACTATTGGGATAACTTTGCAACTGTAATTTTGGTTGCCATCTTGGCTCCCCATTTGGAAAGAAAATGGGATATGTCATAGGATCCAAATTACTGCTTAAAATATTTATGTTTATAAAAGGTTGTTCTTGATTGAGTTGATATATTCTAATATCCCGCTCAAATGGTTGTTCCCCATCATCATTTTTAAATACCATAGCAACCTCATTTGCTGTTGGTAAATTATACTGTCTTTGATCAGTATGGCGATCTCTTTTGAGAACCATATTTACTCTTGGCATTGGCAATTGATGTCTTTGCGCATGTGCCAGTTGTTCTTTTTCAACCTTAGCTAATTTTTTGTATGCTTTACTATATGGGTTGTTGGCCATAATGTTATCAAGTGGTTCAAAGGCTATGGGTAAGCATTGTTTATTTCCAAGAAGCATCATTCGTTGTTCAACACCTTCCATTGTATCAAGGACATATAACTGTGCACATTTCCTTTGTTCTCCTGATTCTGGGTGAAAATGTGAAGTCCCTGGTATATTTGTCCTTGGACTTTAAAACAGTAAGGACCATGTCCTGGGACATTTTCGGCTAATGTTGCACCCATTGAAGCAAATGAAATTGCACTGTTATAAGACCAAATGTTTTTCTTAAAATTGGTGTAATTTGGAAATGTAGGATCACTCATGATACTTTTTAAATATTCTGGAAATGTGTGTCTTACTGGAAGTCTTACCTTTCCTTTCTGACAGCAACTAATAAACTCTCCATCAGTTGGTCGTTCTTTCAGAAAATGATAGGCCCCACAAACCTGACAAACCACATTCATTAATCTACAATGTTAGTCTACTGTTAGTGCTCTAAATAAAGGACTATCATGACCTTTCTCAATATAGATATCAGTTGACGTTTCTATATCTAGATTGGTGTCATCTCTATCAACATTGGTGTCAGAAGGCAAAATAGGTTCATTAGAGAATGTTTTACAGGCATTTTTTTGTTTACTTTTTCTTTTCTTTGAATCTCCAGCAGACTCATTTTGTTGTTTTTTAGCCATTTGTCTTTTATTTAGAAGTTTCTGTTGATCTTCTTCTCTTAAACGTTGTGAAGTCTCAGGGGTCTGTGCATCTCTCCATCTCTGCTTCCTTTCCCTTGCCATTCTTCTTTTATATTCTTTCCTATCTTCATTGTCTGCCATTGTAATCTGTTATTGGAAATAGAGTTGTAAGAATTGCATTAGTTTTATTATACATATTTTTTAACTTGTCATATATTTCTAAAAAATGTAATGGTAATCTGTCTCTATCTGTCTCTCTGGGTGTGTGTGTCTCTGGGTGTGTGTGTCTTTGGGTGTGTGTGTCTCTGGGTATCTGTCTCTACGTGTCTGGGTGTCTTTGTCTGGCTGTGTGTGTGTCTGGCTGCGTGTGTGTCTGGCTGCGTGTGTGTCTGGCTGTGTGTTTGTCTGTCTCTCTGTGTCTGTCTCTCTGTGTGCCTGTCTCTCTGTGTGCCTGTCTCTCTCTCTCTGTGTGACTCTCTGTGTGTCTGTCTCTCTGTGTGTCTGTCTGAGCTATTAGCAAACTATAGATTGACATGAATAAATATGTGAAGTGTAATTCTCATTCATGTAAAGATAAATTTGTTTTCATATATGTATTTTTTAATGAATGACAACCTGTGAATAATGTTGATGAAAAAACAGTTAGAGACTTATTAAATTGTGATTTAACCAATTGAATAGTGCTCTATATAACCACATAACATATTTTGGTTATGTAAGTTTGTAGTTAGTTATCTTCTATCCAAAAGCAAGGTGTTCAGTAAGTAAGTATTTGTGTTCCAAAATATGCTATGTGGTTATATCGAGCTCTATTTCATAGGGCACCTTGCAATGTAATAAGGGTGTTAATTCTGTCAAGAATGATACCTGTCAATTAGATGTGATATCAACTGAAATACTGCAGACGTCACTCTGTGTATTCAGGGAGGTGCAGAGATGATGGATCTGTAACATGACATATAAAGATTTTGTAAATATGCATTTTAATTGGCATACATAGCAAACGTAAATCCTGTGAACTAAAACTGTGAACTAAATAAAAAAGCCTTGTTAATGTATAAGTAAATGCACTATAAAATGTAAGAAAGTGATGTAAATATTTAAGCGGTTTGAGGATCCTATTCCTTTGAGACAATGTTCAGCAATAGATAAATATGATGACACTGTAAAATCTACCTATTTTTTGATGCATTTTAGCACCTTTAATTTAGAAATCTTTAAAATAAATGACTAATTAAATAATCAATCATGAACATTAGTAATTAAGCATCAACACACAAAAACAATTGTATAATAATGTAGGCTGAAAACATAAATATAACAGCAATGTAATAATGAAGCAGCAACACTGAAAAATGTGTTCTATGAATGATCAATGAAGTAATTAATGAACATTAATAGTTGTGCAGCAACCACGAAATGTAAGTCCACTATGAAATATACATCTTTTTTTATATTTTTTTACTATATTTGTAATTATGACTAATTAATAATTAATTAATGAACATTATTAATCTTAATGATTAATAAAGTAATACATGAACATTAATAGTTCAGCATCAACCCCAAAATGTAAGTCCAGTGATAAATATACATATTTTATGATCTATTTTTTATGAACTTTCCTATTATTAATAATTAATTATTAATTAATGAATGGACATTAGTAATTCATTATTTAGTAAATATATTATAAAGAGTTAATCAATAATGTAATCATAAAGTAAAGGTAGTGACAATTGTATATATTTTTGAAAATAATTAATAATTAATAAATTAATGTCCATTGAAAATTAATTAATCAATTAATAAACATATTTGAAATGGTTAATGATTAATACCGTAGTAAAGTACAGGTTTTGCAAAATGTAGTAATGCATTTTTTATTTATTAATATTTATTTTTAATTAATAAATAATAAATTAATTAATATACTTTACCTATTTATAATAAATATCCAGCAATCAATATCCTGAAGAGGTAACAATCTCTTTGGATTTTCCAGCAGCAGAAAATGTCCAGTCAGACTGTCATCACCTGAGGAGAAAGTGTCAGCAGTGTGTCAAGTGTGCCCCATATATAGGCTGCCTGCTCGAGCCAGAACCGTTAGTTTAGGTGGGAAAACGGCCATTTCAGATGCGTTATTGTGTAGATTGTCGTAAAATGGCAGCGATATTGTATGTGTAACGCGCATCGGAAGGATTTTCCGTCTTTGGTAACAGTCCGTTGTAGTACCTCGTACGTGCCTTGTCAAACTGCTACGTGTCTGGCTATGCTTTACGCGCTTCACAGTTATGTAGCCTCATTTCAATTTTTTCCGCCAGCCATTTTCTCTCTCGCTTAGCCGATTTTCGAGTGCAGAAAATCATCTAAATCGAGTTAAATTCGCGTTCCAGCTCACTGACAGACGTCCAGACTGTTGCCCCATGCTCTGTGTGATGTGTTTGTATTTTTTTCGAGTGTATTTAGTGTGTTTTGACTGTTTTTTGGTTTGCACGTCTCGGCCGCTAAGTTCGTATTTTTACAACTCATATTTTGGTTTTTCTAAGTGTTACGACTCGTATTTGGAGTCTTTTTTTTCTAAGTCCCGCGGTCGTCATGTTTTGCTAAGTGCTGCTAGTTTTGTCCGGTGGTGTGTGGCGCCGTAGGAGTAAGTGCTGCAGCTTAAGGTTTGTGTGTGGGAGTTTTGTGGGTTTGTTTGAAGCGCCGTAGGCATAAATAGCTGCGAGTTAAGGTGTGTGTGGGAGTTTTGTATGGTGTTTTAAGGCACGGTAGGGAAAGTGCTGGGAGTTAACAATGCGGGGTTGTGTTGTTAGTTTTTTGAGGCGGTGTAGGAGAAAGTGCTGCGAGTTAAGGATTATGCGGTGTTGTGTTGTTCCAAAGTCACGCGCCTTAAAGTCTTCACCTTCCGCAAATGGCAGAGTGACAACGATTCGTAATTTGACAACTATTATATGTGATTGCATTACACATACCTTTACCTCATCAATACTCCCTTACTCCCTCCTTAACCCCATCCTCTCTCTCCAATGATATCCATTCAGTTTACAATGAAACAATTTACCCTTGATTGATGTATTTGTTGCTTTAGGGTGTTGTTATCCTAATATAAATAATTTTTCATGCAAAAAAGAAAGCATTTAGATGCCCACTTTGATGGATGATAGAAAATTTGTGGACATAGGGTCCTTAAAAGGGTCTCTATAATCTGTAGTAGGCATGGAAAACTGTCACCTTAGGGGCGTTATGTGATCCACACAACAAAAAGTTAAAGCCTCTGGCTATTTTTTTTATGTGTTAAAGAACCCAACAACTGTCACATCTTATCCATATTTAGTATTTATAAGTTTCAGCATGGTATAAAACCTTATTCATAGTTATGCCTGTGTAGGTACAATATTTTGAATAAACCTCTCGGCATCATTTGAGTTTGATGCACCTGCTCTATAGTATAACAGAAATATATTTTGTAATTAATTGTTTGAAATAGATACATATTTCTTAATTATCTCTCATTGCAAAGGTTTTTTTCTACATCTTATTCAAATTAGTTTCTTGCCTCCCCCACCCAATATACTAGATTCTGTCAGTGTATTATTATTATAGGCTATTATAACACATCTGTGTGATTGTACTGTCACTGTAAGTTCCTTAAGTCAAACAATTAAGGACACCTTGGATTAGTCAGATTTATTTTATCATGCTCAGCCATTAATGATTAAGAACTTTTTAAAAGGGGACAGTAACTATGTATTTCAAAGCAAGGGAAATGAGTGGGTAAGCTTTCTCACTAAAGATAAACTTTTTTTTATTAAAGCAAATGACAAAATCCCTTACACTAATGTTCTGTGCTGTAATTTGAGTTGCAGTAGTCATTCAGGGGCAATCTCAGGTCCTGGCAAATAGACACGGAAGAAGTGGAGGCAGTGACAGATTTTATTTGCATGGGATCCAAGATCTCTTCAGATGGTGACTGTAACCATGCCATTAAAAGACGTTTGCTTCTGGGAAGGAAAGCTATGGCAAGCTTGGACAAGCTAGTAAAAAGTAAAGATAGTACACTATCAACAAAGGTCTGCATAGTTATAACTATGTTATTCCCAGTAGTAACATACGGGTGTGAGAGCTGGACCTAAAAGAAGTCTGGGTGCCGTAGAATTGACGCCTTTGGGGAAAACTACTAAGAGTCCCTTGGACTGCAAAAAGATCCAACTAATCAATACTTCCAGAAATCAATACAAGCTGTTCACTAGAAGGTTTAATCATAAGACTGAAGCTCAAATATTTTGGCCATATCATGAGACGGCAAAATTCCCTAGAGAATATGCTGATGCTGGGAAAGATTGAGGCAGAAGAAGAAAGGGAAAACAGAGGAGATGGATAGATGAGGTCACTGAAGCAATGAACATGAACTTGATGCAGCTCAGAGGGGCAGTGACTGAGAGATGTACCTGGCGTTCTGCGATCCGTAGAATCGGACGCGACTGAACAACTAAATTACAGTCATTCAGGTCCAAGGTGTCAAAGTAAAGGAACACTGATGTCACCATATGTAATCAGCATCATCCGACAGGGTGGAAAAGTAGCTAAATGAATTCATCTATCAGTGTCTGAAACTAGTATTTTAAGCTGCTTTTAACCTGTCCTTGCTTTTTTCAGAATACCTAATGAGCCACACTGGGCAGTAGAACTAACTAGAATCAGATGGGCATGGTGTATAAGAAACTGTTACAATTTCTTATTAGCCCTATATTACTTAGATTGGTCTTTTTACCAATTGCAAAGCATGTAGACAGATAGCCCTGGTTACACATTCCTGAACTGGAGTCCATGATAAGCGAAGAGTATAGAAATTAATAGAGCTAAAATATAATTAGCGTGACACTCACTGCCTGAACCTAATTGTATTTAGAGCTTTATGTGGGAGGGCTTCATGTGCTACACATTTCTACCCTCTGATGGTGCAGACCACATATGGTTGCCTCAGTGTCCCTTTAAAATGTGGTAAGAGGGATCTCTTGTGGTGCACTACTTCAAGACTTAATTTTGTATATACTGTTGGTGCTTTAGTGGTACCTTTATTGCATTTCTGACATTAAACTACCACAACAGGATAACGCAGAGTTCTCTCATTATTCAACATAATAAATAAAGGTTAATTAAGTGATGTGAATTAAATAAATACCAAATGTGATAACATTACCCAGACAATATGGATAATATTGATATTATCCATTAGCCATATTAAATTCCAGCCTCGTAAGCCCAATGTGTGCCTTACAGATCGAAATTTGCCTTACTTACGTTGCTATTAAATTAGAATTGGCTGAGACCTATGAGCGAGAGAGGCTATTTCGTAAACCAGTTCACTGCCGTCGGGGGTTGTGTGCTCAAACGCAAGCAATTAATCAATTACATCGTTACAGGTTCATATGGAGTCAATGGAAAAAGGTAACATTAGTGTTACGTCACTGAAAAAGGGGAGGAAAAAGGATTTCCAAGTCCTATGTGCTTCAATTCCATTTTGCGATCGGACCCACAGGCCAGAAATAATGCAATATTAATAAAGTAGTAAATATGATATTCTATTACATGCGAGTTACAGTATTTGTCGTAACACATTAATTGCACGAATCGATATCACACAAAATATGAACATGAAATAAAGTATTTTTTTAGGCTGGTTTGCAGGCTTGAGAATGTTGTGCTATTAATTCTTAGACCTAACATCACTTTCCCTAAATGTATAGTAGTGTGTTTTTATTCGCCCACAAAGTGCTACGTATTGGACTTTAGGCTCAGTTTGCGTGCTATGTGCTTGCTCGCGAGTGACCACGTTGCAATTTAATAGCTGAATTGAACAAGTAGCAGTTACGGGCATGACAGATCAAAGGATTTACGTGTGCAAAGTTCCCACGTAGCTCGAATTGTAGACAATTTTCGTCCGTCCTGCGTGTTATCACACAATTCTGCTGCGAGTAACATTACGGGGCTAATTTAATAGCTGTAACACGTAAATCTCGAGTTAGGAGCTACGTGTTAACATGTAGCTCCAATTTTATCAGGCTGCATATTTCAGATTATTAATCCATAGCGAGCAATTCATTAAATTTCCATGTACTATGTATTAAACATATAGTTAATGTGTTTTATATAGTATTATGTATTACAAATTAAGGATGCTGACCTAAATTATGTGCAGAAACACATCTTTCACTTATTATTTATGAACTTACTTGTACTTTTTCTTTATGTCGATTCATGTAAGTGACACACATTGTTGTAAACAGGTCAAGGGTTATGTCAGAAATTTACCAGGGTCTTGTTGAAAATTAACATGCATTTGTCATTGTGCAGTAGAAAGAATCAGTGAATTTTGTTCAGTGAGTGTCATGAAAGTACTATAAATAGCATTTTGTTAAATGTGGAAACATAGTGTAAAAGACAAGGAACTATACAAGGAACAAAACAATAGTCCAGGTTTTATAATTTTAAAGAATCAACAATCAACATAAACAACTTTAGTTAATTGTAATTTAACAAGTTGATTTTTTGTGAAGTAACATAAACTGAGTTTACCACAACCTTGAGGCTAAAGCTCCTCCTATCTGATACTTGTGGTGAGTATATTCCCCTACACTCTGCCACAAAACCCAGATAGAAATGAGAAAACTGCAGTGAGATGTGCTCCACACTTTGCCAGTGTTTGTAAAAGTTTATAAAACAGCTTTTTTCTCAGAAAAGATCAACTTTATTAAAATGGCCCTTTAATTCACAAAAAAAAAATCTTTATATTGATATGATTTACTGCAATGCTATTTAAACTTGAGTTTCTTCTTATTGACAATAACTATTAAAACAGATAATGTCTGTAGTTTTTGCCCTATTTTGAAGGTGTTCAAATGGTCCGAAACAATTAATTTTACTAACTTTTTGGATTGGATGACAGCTGTGAATTTATTTGCATATCTATATGTGATTTATTTTGATGTTAAGAAATACAAGAAATAGGAGTTGACAGCCGATAAAAAACAACACTCTCATATAGTCACATAGTAGCTTAGTAATGGAGGAAAAAGGACTTTTTAGCTCTCCTGCAATCTATAAAATGTTGGTATGTGTCAACTGATATTAGCGAAAAAAATCCTTCCTGATTCACAAAACTAACAATTGGATTGTATTTGTTAACTGACATAAACTTGTATACCCTTTTTAATCAAAAATGAATCCAACCCTCTTTTATGATGATCTATTGAATCTGTGGTCAGTTTTATTAGAGGTGGGTTAGGTATTTAATTAGAGGGAAGTTAGTAATTTATTAGTTGGGGGTTCAATTATTATTAATTTATTTTATTGGTGGGATAATTAAATAGTTAATGGAGTGTTAATTAGGTAATGAGGAAGGTTTAATAGGTATAGAGTAGGTTAAATAGGTATCAATAGGGTTAAATAGGGTTAATGAGATGGAGGGTGTAACGAAATCCCCTATTTTACAGACTTCACAAACCCATCTGTTCGGTTATTTGAGGATTTACAATGGGCTTTCGTGGAAATACCTAATAAGACAAACTTCAGTCGATAATTCTGAGAACTGCGTTCGTGGGATCTGAGCGCTATTCGCCTAGTATATGCACTCAGATCTCAGCTATCTGGGGATATGTGGAACTTCAAGTTTATATTGTGTAAAAACAAAGTTAAACATTTTTATTCTGTTTGTTTAAAACAAAGAAGCCAGGTTCCTTTCTTCCTGGAGATAATTAAGGCTCTCTGTGCTACCTTAATTTAATTACCTCCAGGATAGAAAAGAGGGAGTGACTTATGTGTAAGGGGAGTGCTTATGCTATAGCCACTGTGATTGGCTACTGTTTTTCCTTTGTCCACCAGGAGGAAGTCCTGAGATATAGACCGGGCGTGTAGCCCACAGTAAAGAGTTCATGTTTACCCCTTCATGAAGTTTTGACTCATGTTTGGGGGATTGGAGCTATAATCACTTTGTTTCAGCTGGAGTTCGGAGGAAAACGCAAGGATCATCGCTGCACTAATGCAAGGATCCTTTACACTGGTGGCTCACCTATTGTCCTATATGTGTATTGTGTGGGGGATATGTGCAATGTCTGTGTGTTATGTGTAAAAACATACTTTTACTAACTTTTGAACCCCTGGTCTGATTCATGCCATTTTTGTATATGTTGTTCCCCTGGGTGAGAGCTATTGAATGGTGCGGGACTTAAAGGTGTACCCCCTGTATTTGGGGTACATCCAGAATGTGGTTAAAATTGTCTGTTTTAATTGTGTTACCTGTTATCTGAGGGGAGGAGACGTGGGGGTTGAACCATGTAGATAATTGGCTGTTGTGATAATTATGTGGGTGTAGCCCTTCAGAGGGCAACATTGCATAAAAGGAGATTCTCTGTCATTAAAATATAGTTCTTCTTGACCCTTCAAAACGTAGTCTCGTCTCGTTATTTGAGGGGATCGCTATCATACTGGGGATTGCTATGCTTCTGCATACTCCCTTGAGCTGTAACTACTGAACGCTTGTTCCTGATGTACTATCCTTGGAGTCTGTGGTGGTTTTGGTGTCCGGTGCGGTGCTTGTAGGCCTCGACGCAAACTAGGACGCGTCTATCAACGGAGGTACCCGGTCGGGGTGCCAGTAGATCCGTTACAGAGGGTTTAATTAGTTAGGGTAGGGGTTAATAGGATAGAGGGGGAGGTTAATGGAGTAGGGGTCAATTGGGTATAAGTGGGTTAATTAGGATAGAGAGGGGTTACTTAGGGTAGAGGGGAGTTAATTAGGTAGTGAGGGGGTTAATAGTGTAGTGCTTAGACTTAGTGTCATGAGGGTCCTGGTGGACCCTCATGGCACTTATAGTGTTAATCTAAGGGTTCATACTTGTCCCATAAGGGTCTATATATAGACCCTTATGGGACTAATGGGGTTAATTTGGTTATCATGGGGTCTGTATAGACCCTTATGAATTATAGGAGTTCATCTTAGGTGCCGCTGGGGTACTTACAGTACCCCCGTGGCAAGTGTTAATTTCAGACTAGCGCGGGTCCTTTAAGGACCTGGGGGCCGGAAATTTGAAATGCAAGGGTTAATTGTTAGGCCTCTGCAGGGGACCCAATTTGGAGCCTGCAGCATGGGGGTTGATTGTAGAAGCAAGGACGGTCCTTTAATGACCCCTCCCCCTTGCAGAGGGTTTTTTGGTGCCGGGGTGATTGGACAGAGACACAGAAGTGTCTCTTTAAGGGCTGCTGCAGCACACAGCAAGGCTTTTAAAGGCTTTACTAATGCTCTTTGGTACCCATAATTATTTTTTAGTCTTTGGGATTTAGGGGAGTGCTGTGGTTTGGGAGTGGGGGGAATATTTTTATTAGCATAGGGTTTGGGTGTCAGAGTGTAACGGAGCAACTCGTAATTTACTGTCAGGGCAAAACTCAATGGGGATTTATGCCTTGCTTTTCACCGTTGTTGTGAAGTTCATTCATAGTAGTTGCCTGTAGCAGTTTGCTCGCAATCTTTTAGGGGAGTGGGATCAACATAGCTAGATAGAGTTTACTCATTAGATAGGGCACTCGCAATTGCTTTTCCAATGATTTACATAAGGCCCTTAATTTGTAGATAAGAGATCTGATAATACAATATAGAATCAAATTGCTATTTTTAAATGGTAATTTTTATATACCTTCTGGTAGATAATATGAAATACAGGACGGGGTGTTAAGCCTCTAACTGTCCATATATCTGTTCTCTAACATTTACGCAAATCATTGAATGGATTATCAGTCACCTCCCTCTTATATCATTTAATTCACTGCATATCAAACCCCCACAGCCCAGATCTTATAGGAACAACCAGTAACCTGTGTTTAACTGAATTTGCAGGAGCGCTATATACAGAGCATTGTGATGCCAAATAATATTTGGCTAGATTATGTACTCCCCTGCTTCCACATTCTGGAAGTATCATAATTATTTTGATTAGTTTGCAAAGTTTCTTTTTAAACGAAATAAAACTATTGCTTTTTAAATGAGACCTCTCAATTGGAGTTTAAACATTTCCTTTAGACACTATTTTATTTTTCTGCATTTAGATACACAAAATAATTCTGTGTTCTTTGTGTCAATCTTGAAACCAGTTTTTAAATATACTTAGTTCTTGAGCACATTGGGTTTAGATATAAGGATCATCTGAATAATTTAAGAATTATTAATAACGTGAAAGGCTGTCCTTGAATATTGACAATACTGACACTCTCATAACATAATTTTAGATTATTTTTGGGAGCCCTGTGTATAAACTACTATCCTAAGCTTACACTATAAATACAAACAGACTTGTAATTCTTTTAAATGACTGAATTATTGTAGTTTATAATATAATATGATAATTCTTTAAACATGAGTTACTGATAATTATATTGTAGTATAAATAAAAAGTTCTGGAGAATTCAGATTAGATTGTGAAACCAACAGTTGTAGCTTTTTGCTGACATCTAGTGGAGTTTACAGCACAGTGCGGACAAATCCTCATACACTTTATATTATTTTAATAAGCATTTTCCCATTTAATATTCATGTTTTGTGGATCATGTGACATAGTTTAAATATCTTCATAAAAACATTTACTGTAATATTAAAAGTTCACTTTCTTACACATTCACTTTGTTTTTATGCTAAAATCAATCCAGAGCCTAACCTTATATCCTGTCTTCCCAAACACAGGAAAATATTATCTGTTAAGTGCATTTTATGCCAAAATAAATTACTGACTTTTATCCAAGTTTCCATTTTATCCTAACACTGAAAAGTTATTCTGTGGAAAAACTGACCTCATATTTTTTTCCTAATTTTACTGATGTTTATTATGCTAAGAAGAGACAGAGTGACATTTGGATACACAGACTTCTGTTTTATTAGAGATGACTTTTAACCATAAGGATATAAGTGTCTTTACTTCTTATTAAAAATTCTAAAATAATCAAAGCAAATAAATAATAAAAATATAATTATGTGCATCAGTTAAAATGCTTATCTTTACAGCAAAATGTGTTAAGTGTCTTATAGAAGCCCAAGTTTGATATGATATTAAAGTCTAAGGCCCTCATTCTATTATCGGCCGTAGGAGATGCGGGGCCGCAAGGACCGGCCGCAAGCTATTTGCCTATTCTATTCCCTTCCGGCCGGGGACTCCGGCAGGCTTGCGGCCGGCGCCTTGTTATCCCTTGCGGCCGCACGCGCCGGAGGCAAGCCTTTGATCTTAAACGGCCGCAAGAGTTTCGGCCGCAAGCAAATCCCGGTTGCTATTCAATTGCTCCGGGAACCCTCTCTGCAAGGTTAAAACCGAGCCGCAGCTTACTTGCAGCAAAAAGGTCCCGCAGGCACACAATTAAGCACATAATAAAGCCATAATAAAGCCATCCTGCACTCTGAGGAGACTATAAAGTGATTGTAGGTGTTAGCATTCATAGCACAACATTCCCCTACACTCAAATCCGTAAATAATTTTTATTTTCATTTATGTCAAATATCCGTGGAAAAAGTCCAGAGGGCTTGGAGCACCTCAGACACGCCCACGCTGCGGCCGGAAAATAAACAGTTAATGAAATATTGGATTTGGGCTGATGTGCAAGCTTGAGAGGGGGTTGCTAATAATCCTCATGTCCCCCATTATGATCCCTCACATTTACAGAGCTTTACAGTGCCGTCTTGAATTTATATTTGCTTTTAAAGATTTCTGAGCTTACGGCCGGTTGCAAGATATGTGGCCGGCCGTAAGGGGATATCCTTGCCGCGCCGTCTATTTGAATTGCAAGGTAACGGGAGCCCCGCAAGGAATCTCAGCTTTGCGGCCGATTTATGGCCGATAATAGAATGAGGGCCTAAGTGTAAGACGTTTTTTGTTGCAAAGGTTATAATGTAAAACAGATAGACACCAGTCATTAAACATTAGTCTAATATACAAAATAGGTTTATTTAAATACCAGATTTTAATCACAGGACAATGACTTTGCTTTCCTAAAAATAACATCTTTATGTGATTTACACACATTTTACTACTACGATTATGGTTATGGAGCATTCCGGAATCCTAATTGACTCTAGTGTCCATCACAAAAGTCTTCTGAAAACCTAGAAAAGACAACTGAAGTCACAAGTTGAGCTCTGCATCGCCAGGTAGAAGGCTGAAAGGAATGTGGAAAAAAGTAGTTTCCTTTTTAAAACCTCTGTTGAAATGGATAGTGTTAAAGACATTTTAGTTTAGGCTGACATATGCTTGAACCCTCCCTTAGCTATGGTATATATTGAGGCTGGATCCTCAGAGTCAATGGATCCAGGTTTCAGGATTTTGTATGTTACTATTTAATTTTTATAGTTGGTTTGAGTCATTCGAGTACTAGATAGAGCAACACACGGCAGTGAAGCCATTCCAGAGTTTAAATAAAGATGATTGCTCTACTTGTTTTTAAGAAATGTTATTGAGTTCACAGGATAAAAGAAAGAGCCAATATAAACTGTTTATAACAACTATGTGATCTCCAATGCAGGTAGTTATAGTCACTAATTCATTTGCTAAACACAGATTAGCCACACTCGCCATCTCTTTTCCTCTGCAAGGCTGGCACCAAAGAAATCAGTTAAAGTGACTATCACAGCCTGAAGCTGATGAGTGACACAGGGAAAGTTCTGACTACTAGACCCAGTACAGAGTAATTCACTTCACTGGGTGACAACATGAAGCAACTCATTGTGTGGCTAACCTCCATGCTCATTAGCTATGCAGATTCTTGTAGGAGGGCTTCAGCAGATAACCTATCAGTAACAAAAAACGCCTATAACACAGTCGATATTTTAAGGAAAATGTAAAATGTGAAGTTTGAAAAATATAAAATTTGAACCCTGTCTTGGTTGGTGCTCAGTGGTATTGGTATTGGTATAAACAAACATTCATGAAAAAATACTGAAGGGTTTGTGACAAATACACTATGAGAATATTTTGTTGTTGTTTAATCATTCAGTTGGATCTTGTTCTCTGGTACTGTATGGAGGCACATCTTGTGAAAATATGGGTCAAATTTAATACTTGGATGAAGTAAACACTTCCAGCAGAAATGACAAATATTTATAAAATTATTTAAACATGCTTTGGATGTATAAAGGTATTTATTCATATAAAACATTCAACTAGGTATAGTGGGTAAATGTAGGAGTTAGCAAACAAAGTAGATGGAGTAAAATTACCAACATCCCTATTGTCCTTAAAATGTCAGGAATTATTATTTTCTAGCCTGAACTTTGTATCAGATCCATTTTCATTTACACATGTAATGAGAGTGAAGGAGATGTATTCCGATAATATGAAAAGTTCTTCAATTTCTTTATCATCTGTCCGCAACTTTGCCAAATAGCACTATTTCTCATTAGAAATATTGAATCTGTCCTCCAACCCCAAACCTTTGTTCGCCACATTCAACACTGCCCTCCTGCACCTCCCGTCCCCTCCTTTCTCACAGCTGAGGACTTCGCTAGTCACTTTAAACATAGGATTGAAAACAGTAAAAACAAAGTCTAGTATCAACTTTTCACCTTACAACCTGTCCACAGGACCCTATTCTATCACAACTGATCCCTCCTCTCTCTACTACACTTATCCATGCTCTCACACATATATTCTACCATTCCCTAAACACTGGGAAGTTTCAAACAGCTTTAAAATATGTTATAATTCCACCCATTCTTAAGAAACCCTCATCTAGCCAGCTGGGCATTTGGCTACTTTGTGACAGTTGACTAATTTGCCCCTTTCCTCTCACAAATAGAACCACCCCCAATGTATCTTGGCCAGGAATGTCAGACCCCTGCTCCCCAACACACTTCACCACACCAGCAGCAACTGTTGGAGCAGCTTCACGTCAATAAGCAGCATCACAGGCCACTTCCCCACAGCCACTCTCTCCCACATCTGAGGTGGACGACCAGGATCATCAAAGAGGCCACAATCTGCCATCAAAAAGAACTTGTACAGATTGGGGGACCTCCTCACCAGCATGTTGAAGAACAGTCAGAGGCCCCAATAAACCCTCCACCGCCTATTACCTCCAGAACCTATATGAGACAAGGGAGTGGACAAGAAGCCCCTGTGTACAAGAGGGGTAGGAGATAGGGGCTTCTTTTGTGCCAATGTTCGTGTATCCTTTACTAGTTGTTTGAAGCATTATTGTAAGAATTCAACTCTCCACTGACCATACCTATTTATAGTATGTCCTATCTAATGCATAGTCAAGATAGAGATTTGTATAGAGGAAGTGGTTTTCTTTAAAAATCACATGTCAGTAATAAGCTATATGCACTGTATTCTATAACTTTACGGTTTGATAGTTAATACAGCATTGGTAGCACTGCTTGGAGATCAACAGTAGGTTGGAATGATAACTTGAATACTAAAATGTAAACCTTACTAAAATGTATATGTCATCTTTTTTCTCTTTGCCCTCTTTTTTTGCCCTATACAAAACATTCCAGAGTTGATTTTTTTTCACTGATACTTGCTGTGTGCAGGTGAATGGGATTCCCATCTCCTAGGAGATAATCATTCTGTTTTACTGAAGAGAATATTAAGGTGATATGCACTGTTACTGATGGTTCAATTTTAGGAATTCATTCTTGCAGAATCCCTACTCTAAATGTATATGTATGCTATATACTTACCAGATACAACAGATATGTAAGTGCTATGCATATTTCTAGCGTTATGGTTTAGATAGGTTTGATATGCTATTTTTATGTCAGCCTCATTGCCCCCTGGGATTAGTTTTCCCCACACTGATTACATTGATCTTGTTACTTTGGCAACCATTGTTATTGTAAATTGATAATTGTTTAATAAACCTTTGATACTGATTGACTGTTTTGCCTCTATTTTGTAATGGGTGATTGTTATGTGCACATACACTTGCCTCATGGTGGTGAGGTCAGTTCGGTTATTGCCACCCACAACCTAGGATTGCGGTATGTTTCTGCTTGTGTATTAAGGTTCTCTTAGTTTGAAGCAGGGGCATAACTGTATAATATTTATGCACCTGGGCTCCAGCTGAATGAACCAGAATACATTAGCATAATTCAAAAGCAAACCTGGATTGTGGGCAGCTCCTATTTTACTGACTTTGCCTCCAATGTGTGGGGCATTATGTTATATGTGATGGTGTTAATGATCACACACTGATTGACTACATATGTTGTCAATGTTTTTAATTATTGCACATGCTTTTCACATTCATCATATAATATATACATTTTCAAACATTTAACTTGGTATTACATGTCAGGGGATCCAGATCAAATTCTTAAACTGGATTATTGTTGATGGGAGTTGTATATGTATTTGTAGGACCAGCAGGTTTAATTGTCTGAGCTGATATTTTTAATTGATATTCTGATTTAGTTGATTTTTCTTTAGTATTGCTTTGTTTGTTTTTTAAGCAGTGGCGTATCCTGGTAATGGGAGGCATGTGTGCTGCTTTTTAAAATGAATATGTACTTAATTGAAAAACCAACTATATTCAATTAGGCAACTATAGTTATTGAGATGGAAGAACAAAAATTACTGTATATACTCGAGTATAAGCCGAGTTTTTCAGCTTATACTCGAGTCACTCTCCCCCCCCGTGTCTCTCTAACCCCGCCGTGTCTCTCTGCCCCCCCCTGTGTCTCTCTACCCCCCTGTGTCTCTCTAACCCCCCGTGTCTCTTTCCCTCCCCCTCCTCATCCTCAACCCCCCCTCCTCATTCTAAACCCCCCTAAATACCTCCCCCTCTCCCTTTACCCTCACTTACCTGCTTCTGCTCCGGTCTCCGCTCCTTCTTGACCCAGCGCGCATGTGACATCACATGCGCACCACGTCATTAGCATATACCAAGGGGGTTGAGGAGGGGGGTTGAGGAGGGAGGTTGAGGAGGGGGGTTGAGGTTGAGGAGGGAGGTTGAGGATGGGGGGGTGAGGATGAGGATGGGGGGGTTGAGGAGGGAGGTTGAGGGGTGGTTGAGGAGGAAGGTTGAGGAGGGGGATTGAGGATGGGGGAATTGAGGAGGGGGTTGAGGATGGGGGGTTGAGGAGGGAGGATGAGGAGGGAGGTTGAAGATGAGGAGGGAGGTTGAGGAGGGGGTTGAGGATGAGGAGGGGGTTGAGGATGAGGAGGGAGGTTGAGGATGAGGAGGGAGGTTGAGGAGGGGGGTTGAGGAGGGGGTTGAGAATGGGGGGTTGAGGATGGGGGGTTGAGGAGGGAGGATGAGGATGGGGGGTTGAGGAGGGGGGTTGTGGAGGGGGGTTAAGGAGGGGGGTTCAGGAGGGAGGATGAGGAGGGAGGTTGAAGATGAGGAGGGAGGGTGAGGAGGGAGGTTGAGGAGGGGGTTGAGGATGAGGAGGGAGGTTGAGGATGAGGAGGGAAGTTGAGGAGGGGGGTTGAGGAGGGGGTTGAGAATGGGGGGGTTGCGGAGGGGGTTGAGGATGGGGGGTTGAGGAGGGAGGATGAGGATGGGGGGTTGAGGAGGGGGATGTGGAGGGGGGTTGTGGAAGGGGGTTGAGGAGGGGGGTTGAGGAGGGGGTTGAGGATGGGGGGGTTGAGGAGGGAGGATGAGGAGGGAGGTTGAGGATGAGGAGGGAGGTTGAGGATGGGGTTGAGGATGAGGAGGGAGGTTGAGGAGGGGGTTGAGGATGAGGAGGGGGGTGTTGGGACTTCCTAATCAGTAGTTGGCAGCTTGGAAAACACAAAGCCCAATCAGAATTCTGGGGAACCCGTACTGGATGTAACACACTCACAAAAATCATTCTCAGTACTAATTACGTTTATTGCCACGTCATTGCAAAGGTATATACTTGCAAAAGAAGGCGGATAGTAGAGGCGATTTTCAGTACATTGTAGTCAGTTGCAAGGACAGATAATCAGATGTTTTCTGTTTCTTAGAACAACTAGAAATGTTTTGTGTTTTAGTAAGGTTGCAAAACATCCCAAGGATAGGAACATGATATTATGGTTAGACTATATGTCAGCAAAATATGTTAACCCCTTCATCAGCAGAATATGTTAACCCCTTCATTCCCCTCTTAGATCACAACGTGATCTTTATTTGGGATGTAAGCAGTGGTGTATATATATGATAGTAAGCGAACTGAGACAATGGAAGGTGATAGACCCTCAAGGGTATCAGTACATGAGATATACCTGTGACCAGGTGGTGTTAAGTCACAGTATTTAGCTGAAAATTCTTAGGAATAAAGCCTTGCAGCATGTAATAAAAACACAAAGGAATACAAGGGAAGCAATGACAGAGTAAAGAGAATTATCATCAATATAAGAACAACATTCTTTACCTATTGGCACACACACCGCCTTTGGAAGCTAAAACATAATCTAAAGCCATTCTATTCTGCAAAGTGACCATTCTAAATTTGCACCTGCTCCTAGTTTAGTTTCTCAATTGCTTCAGCAGAGCTATTTAAGGCCCTCTGTACTAGTAGAGAATGGATGGATAGTTCTACCTGTAGTTTCCCTACGCCTGCATATGGGAAGGTTATACCTAGGGTGTCTAGGAATATTTTCCACCCGCTCTATATCCCTCATGTTCCTGATGCGGCCTTGTGAAAGTGTTGGGGTTGTGTATATATATGGGATTACAAGACCTCAATAACAACTGCCCATCCAATTAGGGGTCAGCCATCGATAGGCGTTCCTGCCACAGATAAAGTATACATTCATGGCTGGAGAAGGTGGCATAAGGTGGAAGAGATTAGACACGGACCCATTACTGTTGCTACAACCAGTACCATTAATTGATATATTATGTAAAAGAGAAAATAAGTAGGGACATCCGGGACCACTACAGCTCCAAGGTGAACAACTCTTGTACAGGTCAGGAAGGGAGGAACCAGAGGAGGTCCTGTAAAAAAATAAGTGTGGTATTGGAGCAAGTGGACCAACCAACAGATTTACCTTTTCCTAGGGCCCTAAAACAGTTATACCCTGGGTTAGTGTGGATTAACATAAATTATACACTCTTATTATATATTGGTGGGAAATACGTGCGTATGAGGTGTTGCATCCATATAGAGTTAAGTGGTGTGGCTGATTGTACATAAGTAAAGAAATTCCATTCGCGGGGTTGTGTACTGCCATTTTAATATATGTGGCTTTGAGTGAAGTTTTCTGCTGGAAGGCCAAATAGAGGCATACCCATTTCCCATGTGTAGAGACGTGTGCACATACCCAGCAATTGGAAAGGTTAAAGGAGTAAGCATATCCTTGTAACATTATGGAAAATGTATTACGTTCCCAGGGATAATTTTGTATAATTGTGTTATCACGTGTGGATCTCTTGTGCCTATGAGGTGAACTAGTATTGGTGTGAGTGTTATTGTGTTTACCACAAACAGACTTTAATGGTCCCAGTTCGTCTGGGTCATAATGGCAATTAAGAAATGTCCATAAGGGCAAATAAATCAGGAGCATAATGCACATCAACAGGAGAAAGTTCTTGAATGCATTCTGTGGATGCAGGAGTAGGTTTGACATTTTTATTATCGCTGTCTTCAATTGCTTTCACGGGGACTTTGTCACCTGCTTCACCCCTCTTTGGACACAGCTTCAGACGTGATGCGTGGATCCAGATGTCCTGTGAGTCAGTGAGGACGGCAGTCCTGGTTACTGCTACAGCGGTAGTCGGTGGTCCGAATGGGAAGCCTCCCTTCTTTGCTCTATTCAGTTGTCGGACACAGACGAGGTCACCTGGCTGGAACGGATGTGTTGGTTCCTGTGAGGGTAAAGGAAAGCGAGAAGACACATCACCATAGATGCCATTCAATTTATCAATCAATTGTTGCACATATTGTTCTCTGATAAGATCAAGATCACCAGACATAATTACAAGTGGGCCTTTTACCCAAGGAGTTGGAAATGGTCTTCCCATTAGAATCTCAAAAGGGGACTATTTAGTAGACTTATTAGGAGTCATCCTGATTTCTGCTAGAATGGCAGATAAGTATTTCTGCCAGTTCACCCATGCTCCTGCAGTGGCCTTTGTAAGTTTCTCCTTAATAGTGCGGTTCATTCTTTCCACTATGCCTGAACTCTGAGGATGATAAGGGATATGGAATTTCCGGGTTATCTGTAGCCATTGTACCAGTTCCTTAATTACCGCACTAATAAAGGCTGGTCCATTATCAGAGTTAATTTGCAATGGGCATCCATTTCTCAGTATTATCTCGGTAGTTAATATTTTAGCTACCGTCTTAGCATCCTCTCTTTGTGTTACAAAGGCCCCAGGCCACCGTGAGAACTGGTCTACTATCACCAACAGGTACAATTGCTTTGATACTGTCTTTGGGATATGAGTAAAATCAATTTTAAATGGGTGAATGAAGCTGTGGGTGGAGGCAAATGATCATGTAATGCTTTGTTAGGTACTGTAGAGTTATTCTGTAGACACTGTATACATCTTTGTATGTATGTCTGGCAGTGTGATTTTAAGTTTCTGATGCAAAATGACAGTTTCAACTGTTTGCTACTCTGTCAGCTAAAGCATTACCTCTAGATATAAAATCATTGCGATTCTTTGTACTTGCTATGTGTTATCAGTTTTTACTAGTTTAGTTTTCAGTGTACTACTGGATGCAGGGGGGGGGGGCTGGGGGGTTGGTGCTGCGGTTTCTGTTCTCTCTGTCAGTCCTTTTGCTAGAGCAGGTGAAGGAGGGAAGGGAATGCTTTCTGTACGGCCACATCGCAAGCAGCCAAATGCTTGGAGTCACGCCGGCATCCCCTGGACCAGAGTAAGGACTACTTTGGAAAAGAATGCAACGGGACACATACTACCTCCGTGATCTTGGGCACAGACCGCGGCCATGGTCATACAGTTGTCCCTTGCATACAAATGAAATGGTTTACAATAATCAGGTAGTCCTAAAGCGGGGACCTGCATAATGCTAACTTTTAAGGTCACATAAGCTTCAGTCATGCCTGGAGTCCACTGAATATGTTTTGGGCTGTCCCCCTTAGCAGCCGGACGTAAAATGGAGTCATAGTGTGAGCATTCAGGGATCCATTGCCTGCAATAATTAATCATCAACACGTGCTGCCCCCATTTGTATTTTGTTTTTAGTTACCTTGTGACCTTCAGCTGCTAGGTGCTGTAGCAAACTGAGTGAATCCTGTCTATTGGCTTCCCCGGTAGGACTACACAACAAACAGTAGGTCATTTGACGTACTGAATGGGGAAATAACCATGACACGGGTCCATGACCTCAAGGTATTGTTGGAGCACGAGTGAGTAAGAAGCTGGTGAATCCACGTAGCCTTAGGGGAAGACGGGACCATGTTAATTGGCGCCCATCAAAAATGAAAGCCATAAGTAGTTGTGTCTCAAAGTCCAATGGGACCGAAAATAATGCGTTTGATAAACCAATAATAATAAATATAGTGGCATCATAGGGAATGGCCGTAATGAGAGCAGTGATATCAGGGACAATTGGGGCAATTGGGATGACTAAGTAGATTTATCCAGGATTTAAGGGCCATTAATTAAAGTCATTGTCACGTATTGGAAGGGACGTTAGCCCAATTCCATCCTGACTCTGTATCAGAGTCTAAAAGTCTGTATAATAAGTCTGATGTCAGTCTGAGTCATGGTGTCCTTGACACATTCACTTCAGATACATCATATATGTAAAAGGATTAATTTTGGGGTTAAGGGCTTTCATAACTAGTTGGTCACCTACGGTTAGAAAAAAAATCCTTTTTACAAAATTAAATTGTAATCACAGGGATGAACCACAATTTCTCTATAATAATGAGGGCTGCCTGTTTTCTCTTTCCATATTTACTATTTGCAATCTATTCAAAAACAAACTCCATTTTGGATCAAATTCACATACAAAATCTCTCTTTCAAATCACTTACTAAAACAATTCTAGAAACCATTCCCTTCAGTTCCGTACTTAACTTACAATAATTACCAACTAACACTCCTCTTCCTGAGACATCTCTCCACAAACATTTAACTACAAATACTGGAATCCACCTTAAAAAGTTCAAGAACAACATTCCATACACATGACAGTTTTCTTATCCAAACTAAATACGACCTTAAGAATTTTCTGCCGGGAGACAGAAATTCACAGCTTTTTTTTTTTTGGGACGCTTTAAAATAGAATAAACACACTGTCTTACACTTACAAACAAGATAGACCATAAATCCTCCACTGTTACATATTTCTGGAAAAAGATTTCCCTTTATATATATATATATATATATATATATATATATATATATATATATATATATATATATACATATATATATATATATATATATATATATATATATATATGCCGGCTTTAGAAATATATCTCAGTGTTGGACACGATCTCTACAGCCTTAAAGACACAGAGGAAAATTCTGTAACCTGCATTTCTCAATTGTATTGCAAAGAAAAGAAAGTACAGCAAACACTTACAAATTTATTTGCAGCAAAATACAAGACAATCCACCTACTTTATAAACAAAAGCAATCAGAATATTATATAAATGTATGTAAAGAAAAAGTTCCTTTATATTTCTGTGTTCCTATTTCTTTTATTATCCCTTATCTCGTTTGCTCTTTCACAGGACCTGATGTTGCGCTGTGTATATAATTACATATGACAGCTTTGCATGATTCTCCCGGGTTGGGAGGTGGGTATTGTTTAGACTGGGAAGTACCCATTTCCAACTATCCTTCTAAAAAAAACTTTAGGTGGTTGTCTCAATAGACAACGTAACCTTATCTGCTAACCTTATTTGCTATCACGGAACAGTCTGTACTGAGCTGAAATAGCTCCGACAGTTCCGACAGATATTCTCGAGTTAACGGGTTGCCCCGAGACACAGAGACGGTGCGTCTTACAGTGTCCAGAGACCTTACTTCCTGGTTTTTACACAGAATAACATTTCTTTTTTTTTATTTATTTTTTATTAATTTTTATTTTTATCTTTTTCATAAACACCATACAAGAAAGAATAATAGGCAATACACGAGTATACACATATCTGATATCTCTCCAGTTTAAACTTTACAATTAACAGAAAACAAAGGAGGGGGAGAAAGGGAAAAAAGAGGAGAAAAGAAGAAAGAAGAAAAAAGAAAAAAAAAAAGAAAAAAAGAAAAAAAAATAAAGAGAAATTTCACTCTCTCTCACCTTACCTCTCCCTTGGTATTCGTCACGGGAACATTGTCAATAGCTATCTCATCGCCCCCATTTATCTAGCTTGATATTAAATATTGGTCCCAGAGCTGCCATTTTATTATACGAGTGGCCTTAGGGATATTATCTCGGGAATTAACTAGCGGTTCTAGTTTCATCAATTCTCTATTTTTTGAGATAGTGTTCTCTAATTCTTTCCAGGAGGGTACTTGTGGTTGTTTCCAATATTTCAATAATAACCCTTTAGCAACTAGGCAAATGTGTGATATTAATAATCTTTCTCCTAATGGGAAGATTTCCATTTGTGAGTGTAAAATAAATATTATCGGATTACAAGGAATTTGTTTACCAATAAGAACCGAAAGTTCTTTACTTACTTTCGTCCAGAATATTTTAATTTTTTTACAATCCCACCACATATGAATAGTTGTGCCTGATAGACCGCATTGTTTCCAACATAGGCCATCTAGGTTTGTTATATATTGTTTTTAATCTATAAGGGACGTAGTACCATCTATGGATTAACTTGACCATCATTTCATTGTATGAAGAATTAATTGATGATTTCTTAACAATACTAAAAATTTTAGTCCAATCTTCCGCCAGTATTATGATTTTCAAGTCATCTTCCCAGGCTAATATACCCACACTCTTTTCAAAGGGAGTGTTTTCATCAATTATATTACTGAATTTGGAAATAATGTGTGACGATTCATCTTTGATTAAATACTCTTCCATTTTCCAGATTTTATTCATATTAATATTTTTGTATCCTAGGGAAGTAAGGTGTCTTTGTAGACCTTCATAGTCTAACCAGGTAATTTTATCTATATTAAATTTCTCTTTGAGTCTTTTCAATTCCATTAAGTTTCCTTTTTCAAATAGGTCACCTACTTTTCTAATATTATATAGTTTTAGTAGGGCTAGAAATAATCCATTCGAATTATTTTTAAGGAAATCTATTGGAGCTGCCAAAGAAGGGGACTGCACTATTGATAATTTTATTTTATTTTTGTGCCATATGTTGATAATATATTTAATATTAGGAGGCAATTCTAAATTCCCTTTCTGTTTGTACTCGGAAGTCCATAATATATTATCTATTGGGATTCTACCCGATAGGGAATCCTCTAATGTTAACCATCTAGGACTATTTTGTTTATAATTATATCCGGCTGCTTGTGTTAAAATAATTTTTTTATTTAACTCTTTAATAGAGGGAGCATTTAGACCCCCTTTCTCCAATTTCTTGCATATAGTAGATTTTTTAATTCTTGTTTTTTTCCCCAGATAAATATAGTCATCTATTATGTCTTGAATGTTCTTTATACAGTAAACCGGTATTTTACCTGGAAGACATCTCATTATATATGTAATTTTAGGAATTAAACTCATGTTAACTGCGTTTATTCTAGATAACCATGGTAGCTGTATAGATCTCCAATCATTAACCTGTTTTCTTATCTGTTTCGATATATCATTATAATTATCTTTAAAGATATTTTTTATATAGTCTGGGAATTTTACCCCCAGGTGTATTATATGGGAGGACTTCCAGCAGTAGGAATATGCATCCATTAACCTATTTTTTTCTTCTAATGGAATGTTATGGGTCAGGACTTCGGTTTTCTGTTGGTTAATTTTAAAATAGGAAAATTTACCAAATTCCTCCAGGCTGGTCTGAAGTGCTCTACAAGAGTGTTCAGGGTTTGTTATTGTTATAATAATATCATCCGCATATGCCATTATTTTATATTCCTCTTGTCCTATTTCGATCCCTCTTATTTCTGCCGAGTCTCTAATTTTAATTAATAAAGGTTCGAGAAATAAGACAAAGAGCAATGGTGACAGTGGACAACCCTGACGAGTACCGTTTGATATTGAAAATTTACCCGAACTAAATTGTGAAGATGAAATATGTGCTATAGTATTTACATAGAGGGGTTTTATTGCTGTTGACGCAAAACTTTTTAGGCCGAAACTCTCCAGAACACTCTCTAGGAAGTCCCACCTGACCCTGTCAAAGGCTTTCTCTGCATCTAATGACAGGGTCAGGGAGGAGATCCTCTTTTTTTTTATATAGTACAAGATGTCTAACAGACGCCTAGTATTGTCCGACGCTTGTCTATTCGAGATGAAACCTGTTTGGTCTAGATGAATTAGGGAAGGTATAATCTTGCTTAATCTATTGGCCAAGATTTTAGAATACATTTTAATATCAACGTTAATTAAGGAGATTGGGCGATAGTTTTTATAATCTTCAGGATTTTTCCCTTGTTTTAATATATTAATTTTTCTTATTTCCGTTAATTCTGATGGAATCCTTACTTCTTGTTTTATCTCGTTAAAGAGGTTACATAGAGTACTGTTTAGTTCTTTACTTAAAAGTCGATAAAATAAGTTGTTAAATCCATCTACCCCAGGAGTTTTATTTTTTTTATTTTTGGACACAATTTCAGATATCTCCATACTTTCTATTTGCTTATTCAGGGAAGTAAGTTGGGCTTCCGATACTTTGGGGAATTTTATACTGTTTAGATATTGTTTAATCTCTTCTATTCCTGGCTTAATTAGTTGATGATCTTTCTCTAGATTATATAGGTTGCTATAGTAATCCTGGAATACCAATCCTATTTTGTCTGGATGCGTTTGAGGGATGTTATTAAGATCTAGAATTTTTTCGATGTTATTTTTAATGTACTGTTTCTTCAATTTATTAGCCAGAAATTTCCCTGATTTGCCCCCTTCAAAAAATTGTGTCTGCTGAAATTTCCATAGTATTTTATCTGATTGAAGCTGGAGAATCTTCTGAATTTGACTATTTATATCTTTTATTGCTTTACTGTTTTCACTATTTGGTGTCTCCCTAAAGATATCTTTCATCTTGTTTAAATCCAGGTAGAGAGTCCTTAGAGACTTACCTCTTGACCTATTCATTTCAGCTGTTTTAGCAATGAATATACCCCTCATATAAGCTTTATACGTACACCACAAGGTTATATTTGAATTCACGGATGGCTTGTTGATTTTCAAAAATTCCAGTGTTTCTTTTTTCAAGTATGCCACAAATTCTTCATCCTTCAGGAGCCAGGAATCCATCTTCCAACTACTCTTTTTTTTTTGGGTGTTTATATTTAAATCTTGTTACTCTCATTTAAAGAGTGATCTGACCATGGTGTAGGGTGGATATTTATCTTTTTAATTACTTTTAACGTTGGAAGATCAGTTAATATATAATCTATTCTGGAAAATGAGTTATGTCTATATGAGAAGTGGGTATATTCCCGTACACCTGGATGTAAGATCCTCCATGAGTCTATCAGATTATTATCTTCCTTAATTTTACGAAAAGCTTTTGAGATACAGTTTGTTTGTGGCATCAGTTTCTTTGATCCAACTATTTGTTTATCTAAGTTATCGTCGAATGTCATATTGAAATCGCCACATATTATTAACAAACCTCCTTTAATTTTATTAACTTCTTTGAGCAGTTTCCTAAGGAAACCTATTTGACCTTTATTTGGTAGGTAGGTATTAACCAATGTTATTAGACACCCGTCGATCTGACCGGTCCATATAATATATCTGCCCTCTGGGTCTATCTTACTCCCTTCTTCTACTAGTTTCAAGCTATTTTTAAATAAGATAGAAACTCCTTTTGATTTTTTCTTAAAGGTAGAGTCTATTCTATTCACATATTTTGTATTATTCATATATTTTAAATTTTCCTGTTTTAAATGTGTTTCTTGCAAACAAAGAATTTCCGCATTAAGTTTATAATACTCTAAAAAGGCCGTTTTTCTTTTAGTTGGAGAATTGAGACCATTAACATTATGTGAAATTATTTTTATTTGCATTTTAATTTGTTAAAAGAGTATATGTAATGTTCCTCGATTACTTCCCTAACACGCGAGAGAGAAAGAGAGAGAGAGAGAGGGAAAGAAAGGAAAAAAAAAAAAAAAAAAAAAAAAGAAAAAAAATAAACACACTGAAGGACCACCCTACAGGGATGTAGGGGTTGTCTCAAGACCAGCTGTAACTTAACAAAGGAAATCAGCTGATCTTTAGCAAGACGCATTTGCTCTCGGGAAGTGAAAAATATATCGCTCTGTTACTGAGCGAGGGGGTGAGAACTAGGGTACCAAAAATTTTTTTAAAATAAGGGTTCAGGGGGACATAAACACTATAATACATTTGCTACAGACCACCCTTATAGTGATTATCCTTTGTTCCTCGGACAGACTAGGGGGGAGAATCTCCCCAAGCATATATTATAATATTATCTGTTTTTTACTTAAATTTGGCTTCCCCCCCTATAATCATATCTACACAGTTCTGATTATGCCCATACCATCTGAGAACGGAAAGTGTTTATTAAATTTCAACTATCCGAGGAGAAAAGGATATCATGAGGTAGACATTTTTATAGGAGTCAAGGGAGTCTTCTCTATGTGATTCTATTTATCCCCTTAGATTTCTTTTAAAATATCCTATATTATCTAGTGCAATTCCTGGAGGCACTTGCTTACCGGTTGTTTATCAAAGTGCGTATAACCAATCTTAATTTAGTTGCTACACCCTACTATTGATTATCTTATCCAGTGTTTCCGTATAGTGTTCAGTGTAGTTTCCATTCTGTACATAATAATTTACAAGTGAACTATCTCAGTGAAAAACATTTTTCAAGAGTCAATGGGGTCTTCTCTATGTGATTCTATTTATCCCCTTGATTGTCTTTTAAAATATCCTATATTATACGGTGCAATTTCTCTTCTGGAGGCACTTGCCTGCCAGTTATTTATCAAAGTGAATATAACCAATCTTAATTTAATTGCTACACCCTACTATTGATTTTCTTATCCAATGTTTCCATAAAGTGTTCAGTGCAGTTTCTAATCTGTAGATAATAATTTACAAGTGAACTATCCCAGTGAATATCTCTAGTCTTCATTGATTATTATCAATTACTATTCCAACTATTTTACTTCTTCAAATGTAAAAAATTTGTTTACTTATCTCATCTGACTAATTTAGTTAAATTTTATGTGAAACATTAATGTTTTAAAATTTTATCTCAAACTCGTAAAAACCTAATTCTCTACCTATGATTTCTTTATAGAGATCTTTGTGTTTGACAATGTCTATCTCTCACCCAACCATTTTGACTTATATTCCATCAGTAGAAAAAATCATTATGACCCTCTAACTGTGGCCCTTTTATTTAATAATCTTTATGTTAACCGGTATTTGTCTGTCCCCCCACCCCTACTACCAGTATGTGAGCTTATTAATAACATTTCTTATCTTAAACAGCACAGCAATACAGCATAATTAATGAGCAAGCAAAATAGCGGATTTGGGGCACTGTCAACCAAGCCGTCAAGTATATATTTATATCAATTTTATCCTTTCTATTCCCACCTTAGGAATATATATATGGCCTTCCAGAGGCCTAATTTTACACTCTCTTCCTTAGAGAGTCTCCCTACCTCAGGGATTACCTGCAGTCTACCAAAGACTTAATTCTTAATTCTCCCTACCGCAGGGAGTGTGTGCCCAACTTATTTACTTGTATACAGTTTACAAAGGAAGACGAGAGTGGGAGCAAAGGAAGGTGCAAATAGACACAATTCACTCTACTCACCCACTCCGTCGTACTTCGATCTCTGTATCCCACTTCTGACACCAGTTTGTTGGGACTTCCTAATCAGTAGTTGGCAGCTTGGAAAACACAGGGCCCAATCAGAATTCTGGGGAACCTGTACTGGATGTAACACACACACAAAAATCATTCTCAGTACTAATTCCGTTTATTGCCACGTCATTGCATAGGTTATATACTTGCAAAAGAGGCGATTTTCTGTTCATTGCTAGTCAGTTGCAAGGACAGATAATCAGGTGTTTTCTGTTTCTTAGAACAACTAGAAATGTTTTGTGTTTTAGTAAGGTCGCAAAACCTCCCAAGCATAGGAACATGATATTATGGTTAGGCTATATGTCAGCAAAATATGTTAACCCATTCATCAGCAGAATATGTTAACCCCTTCATGGGGTTGAGGTAGAGGAAGGGGAGGAGGAGGGGGGGTTGAGGATGGGGGGGTTGAGGAGAGGGTTGAGGATGAGGCGGTTGAGGAGGGAGGTTGAGGATGAGGAGGGAGGATGAGGAGGGAGGTTGAGGATGAGGAGGGGGGTTGAGGAGGGGGTTGAGGATGAGGGGGTTGAGGAGGGAGGTTGAGGATGAGGAGGGAGGATGAGGAGGGAGGTTGAGGATGAGAAGTGGGGTTGAGGAGGGAGGTTGAGAATGAGGAGGGGGGTTGAGGAGGGTGATAAGGGAGGGGGGAAGAGACAAAGGGAAGGGAGAGGGGGGAAGAGACACAGGGAAGGCAGATGGGGGAAGAGACACGGGAGAGAGAGTGGGGACACAGAGGGCACAAGAGGGACACAGGGGCAGCACATTTCCCACCCTCGGCTTATACTCGAGTCACTCATTTTACCCAGTATTTTGTGGTAAAATAGGTGCCTCGGCTTATACTCGGGTCAGCCTATACTCGAGTATATATGGGACTAAATAGTGCATATTTCCACTTACAGGTTAATCAGCTTATCAGATTCATTCTGCTTTCTTAGTAAAGAAAATGTCTTTTTACCAATGTTGTCCAACGCTTGCAGTTTGTGTATATGTCAATTATCTCCTAAATAATAACTAGTTTATAACTTGAAAGTTGTTTGAAACACACTGACACTGTAATAGACTGCACTCTGCTTCGCCTGACTCTCAGCAAATAACAAACAGTAATAACACTGTGACTGCCTGTGCATGTGCGATACATCGCACTCAGCCTCTCGCAATTACCTCATGAACTGACAGGAGCTGTGAGCAAGCCGCACACATCCAACATGTAGAATAGCTATAACCTGTCCCCCGCCCCTCATACTATGTATCACCAAACTTGCCAATAGGCGTGACTCCGAACAGAACCGCACACACACCACACAAAAGTATATAGAAATAATGAAGAGGAGCATGCATTCCAAACAGACCAGAGTGACAGACAGCTGCTACAAACAATCATCTCCCTCCACGCGTATTAGAACACTTTGCGGCCACAAACTACATCTAGGCATCCTGGATCCGGGAATTGTGCGTGGTCCGCCAGCAGAACATCATTAAAAGAGAAATATTTCATAGAACATTTTTTATTTTTATCTTTGGCGTAGGTGTGCAGCACACACCTAGCACACATAGAAGATACGCCCTGGTTCTAAGATGTGCTGGCTTAAATGTTATTGAATCACAGTCTTGTAGCGACTTGAATTGTCTTGTAAGTGTTCTCGTAAGCGTTTTCTCTGTTCGTGTGAGTGGTTACGTTTACACATAAGGATTTGCCTCACTGTGAGAGCCTTATGAGAACACTTAAATAATTACTATTTTATATTACATGTATCTATATAAAGGCACATAATCTGGCCTATTGGTGAGTTTTATGTGGCAGTTATATACTCCAAATTTATTTTTAAATAAACTATATGTTAAAAATGTGCTGTGTTCCAGCTGTGACTGGTATTCCTGCTAATATTGAATTTCTCACTTAATTGCAGATGACAGATCAGATGAGAACACAGCACATTAAACAGCAGCATTGAATGACACATTATATTAATCACTGTCTTCACAATCCCATTTCTAAATACTTGTTACAGTCATTAGACTGTCAGTCAGTAACATTACAGCTCCGTGTCTGAGTCGAGGATGGGTTAATATGAACTGATACATCATTACTGATTGCACTTCTTGAACTTCCTTAAAAAATCACCCCTACCTAACATTTGAGCTGATGTCACTTGGATATTATCCCTGGTTCTTTATTTCATTTAATGGTCCAATATTTTCTGAAACATTTTTCACAGTTATTTTGCAGTGATGTCATATAGAGGAAGGCTGATAAAATACATTGCAATAACAGGAGCAGAAAGATCTTATTTTGATTATTTTATGATTGGCAGAATTGAGTAAATAAATAAAATGTAGCATATGTTCTTTCCTAACAAGCTGGAACACTTGTTTATTACAGAGTAATTTAGCTTTGTTGGTACATCAAATAATTTGTATAGCACTAATTTATATGATTATGATTATCAGCTATGCAAACCATTGACATAAAAACCTTTTTAGAGAAAATAAGAATGTTTGATGGTGTGTTTCTTTATCAGTTAAGTCTCACATACCAGAGTATCAAGAAGAGGCATCAAAAAAATGTAAAACTAGCTTTATTACTTTTCTCCTGCTTACTATTGCTCCTATTCTTAGATTTTCTAACATATATTTTTTCATTGTACAGTTGCCCTTTAACAAAAAATTATGAATATGTAAAAAAAAAAAAAAAAACGTAAAGGGAAATAGGTATAGAATTGTCTGATTTAGTATACAATGTTTCAATGGGCACTGGAGCGGTAGAATAAGTCATAGATATATAAAGTATAAGTTGCATCTAATAAAAGCCATAATAGTGAAATTATAATGTTATAAAGCAGTGAAGATGCTGTATCTGCATTAGAAGAAAACAATGACAAGCTTTTTTTCCAGCTTTGCCCTCCAGCCATGAGAGTCTGTGTCCAAGACTCTCATGGCTGGAAGTCATAGTTGGAAAAAAGTTCCCACACAACAACCCGGCAGCCTCCTCAATGATCTGGGCCTGGTGCCCCTTCCACAACTAGCTCCCCATATGAGTCTTGGGCACTCCGGGCCAATTATGTACAATAGAAATGTTTATGTATTTCAAAATACTTTTGCTTAAAATATTCAATTATTATATATAATACTAGCGACTTGCCCATCAAAAATGACGGGGCTCATTGCGAGGCTGTTGGTTGTTGTATTTTTTTTTCTGATTGGCGCTTTTGCTGTTATTGTTTGGTCGGCGCTGATCTGCTTTTTGCGCTTATTGCAAGGCTTTGTGTGCTATGAGCAGCGTTGGGGCTCATTGTGAGGCGCGCAGTGAATGGCTTTTGTGTTTATTATGAGAGTGTTTTTTTTTTGTGTATATGTATTTTTGTATGCTAATTAAATAATTAATACATTAATAAATGAATATACTTTACCTATTTGGAAGTAATATATGCAGGAAGCATTGTGCTGAAGAGCTGACAATCTGTTTTGATGTTCCTGCAGCATATAATGTAGGTTTGCACTGTTGTGGAGCTGAGGTGTAAGTGTCAGCAATGTGTGCAGTGTATAGTGTAAATAGGCTGCGTGCGCGAGGGAAAGCCATTAGGGTAGCTGTGTACTTCTGCATTGTCTAAGTATAGTGTGGTACGCGGCAGTGGATGACGTAGTGTCCTTTCTAAAAGTGTATCTTGTACCTCGTACAGGTTTTTTGAAAAGCTGTATGTGCTTGGTGGAGTTTTGCGTCTGTAGGGTCCTGTAGCCTCGTTTTCGTTTTTTTTTTTCGGCGCCCATTTTTTCTCTCGCTTAGGGGCTTTTCGGGAGGATAAACTCGGGAATTTGGACTTAAATTGAGGTGAAACTTCACTTTCAGGGTGCCCCCCTTGCTGTAGGTAAGCTTTTTATTATTTTTTTGTGTGTATTTATTGTGTTTTTAATGCTTTCAGATGCGCACGGTTCAGCTGTTAAGGTCATATTTTTGCAAGATCGTAATGTTTTTTTTTCTTAGTCCCGCGGCCTGTATTTTTTTGGCTAAGTCCGAAAATTTTGCCTTCTAAGTCCCGCGGTTCGTATTTTTTTGTGTAAGTCCGTATTTAGTGATTGCGTGTTAGATCTATTTTGTTAAAGTGCCGCTTGTGTGGGTGTTTGTAACTGCGTGTGAGGGGTCGCATTTGCGGCCTGCAATGAGCCTTTGGCTTATTGCAGCCGATGTTGGAGCCTCCACCTTCCGCAAATGCGGCCCCTCGCTTCACGAGGGTCTGCATTTGCGGACCAAACTGTGTCCCTCACTTCGCGAGGGACGCAGTTCTTGCTCGGTCCCTTTGCTCGGTCACTAGATGACCCTGCATCAATGGAGGACCAGTTCTTTGTTTTCTCCAAGGTGTCCTGTCCATGGAGCAGTATTACATAGCCCCTGTCCAGTTACTCACAGGGGACTACTGGAGTTTCCATTTCCTGCCTATTAGGGTGGATGGCAAGCCCACAGAGGTCTTTAGGAACACTGGATCATGTCTGACCCTGATTCACCTGGTGAGCTGTATATGACCCAGCACCAAGCCAAACCAACGCTAAGCCAGATACCAACTCGGTCAGACCCAATAGATTATGAGGGAGTGTGGCGAGGCAACAGTCTACCTTTGTGTCAATGTCCTGTTTTCGAACACTCCTGATGGAGGAACACAGGAGGTTGTTAAATGCTTTCTAAACTTTTAATGTTTCTTCACCAGTGACAATAACAAGTAAGAAAAATAAATAAAACAAGAAATAAATAAGCCTAGCCCTAGACCTTTAGTCTCTCTTTGGATCTGTCTCTCCAGGTTCAGATTCTGCTACTCCAGTACAAATCCAGCAGCCACTCTGGGTAACTCTCTCTGTCTCAGCAGGGGTTTAGAACTAGGTCACTGATTGGGGAGACAGGACGTATAGGTATATTGGGGAGGGCGACCTGTTGTAAAAGGTGTCCAATCCCCAGAGAGACAAGCAGCCTTGGAGGTCATACCCGAGAGGTACTGGGCAGCACTAGCCATTGCCCATGACATTCCATTAGCAGGTCGATTGCCCACTCGCCAATGCCTAACTCAGGCCTTTTATTGTCCCAGATTATGAAAAGATGTCACTAATTTCTGTCACTAATTTCTGTGACATCTAGTAACATCTTTGGAGGACTGTGGATATGCTTGACTCTCTTGCCAAGCCTAGTATGTCAGACAAGAGATAAATCCTCCTGGTGGTGGATTTTGTGACTGGAGGCTGTAACATTTGGCTGAATTATAGCAGCAATGGTAGCCTATGCCTTAGTAACCATTTTCCCTGGATTTGGGTTCCCAAGTTAAATTGTGTCAGATCAGGGTACCCAGTTTATGGCTCAGCTGACCCAGCAGTTGTGATAGAAGAGTGGCCAGAGCGATCCAGCTAAGGTACACCCCCAATCATCACTATACCAATGGCTTGTGTGATAGGCTCAATGGCACTCTGAATGTTATTATTTAGAAACTTTGTAAACCAGGAGAAGGAAGACAAAAGTTTATTCTCTAGCTTCTCTTTGCCTACAGAGAGGTCTCAATAGAGCCCATGGGATTCTTCCCCTTTGAACTTTTGTATGGACAGTGATTCAGTGTATCTACATAAAGCTATAAGTGGATTATGCTTACGTTTTACTCCTGAAATGGTATATTAAAAAACTTAAATGCAACACATGGTAATCTAATCTATAATCAGGGGGTTCTTATGGACTTGCATGCCACCTGATATGAACAGTTACCATGGGGCTTCCTTTAGATTAGGGACTCCCATGGCATCTAACCCCATTACTATGGGGGTCCCTATGAACTCCCATAGAATATCAACCTGTAGTCAAGCATGTCCTTATGAACCCCCATTGCACTTAAACTAAACTCCCTACCATGGGGGTCCTAAACCGTCATAGACCGTATCATCATATGAAAAAAAAAACATATTCAAAATATAATATGTTGAGCTAGGAGACACAATGCGGTACATAGTAATAAATTATAAACACTACCAAATTATAAACACTTAATGAATAAATTCATTCTGTTTACATAATAGAGGGAACTATAAGAAGATAAAATATACTTTTGAAAAATATGTACAAGGATGGAACCAAAGGATTTTAAGTCTAACAATATTTTAAATTAATCAAAATACTTCAAAGAGGCATAAATTAGAATAAGCATCTGAAATATTTCAGGTATGCTGTTGCCTTTCACACAAACGTAGAGTCAGACAAACAGACACACACAAAGAGACACGCCGATGAAGATAGAGACAATGAGAGGTGGAGACAAAGCCAAAAACAGTGTGAGGCAGAGGGAAAGACAGGTATAGAGATGGAGATAAAAAAAAAAATATACAGTTATAGAAAGATAGAACGAAAGAGACACAGAGTGAGACAAAATAGTGATCTAGGCACAGATTGCCTATATTAGGCCATAATTGTGTATAATAGTCAGTACATTAAATACTATTTATTTTTACTTTCTAAGACACATGTTGCCCATTATCAAGTCTATTATTTCAAAAGAGCATTTTACAAATATGAGACATACGTTTTAATTTGTTTACAATAAATATCAAATGTCAAATCCATTCTCACTTTCTTACTATCCCTCTCCCATTTCTTAATCTCTATCAAGAAATACAGCACAAATTGTAAGGATAAATCTCTTGAATTAGATTGTTTGTGTTTTCCTTAAAATACTCTTTTCTACAAGCAGATACATAACATATGCTGTTATATAGGTGTTATATGGCCATAAGCCATTCAGATTTGTTTGCCCCCACACCCTACTTACAGCTCCTCCTTTCCCCTTTTTATACCTCAAATCGTAGGTTTCTGTGCATTTATGTATATATGTGAAATGTCAAAAAGAGTCAAGTACACTTACAGACAGAAATATCACTGCATATAGACATTTTTTGTGCATATGCAAACATATTTCGAGTAATATGCTGCACTTACAGGCAATCTACTGTCCCCTGAAAATATGCTGCCATAGGCCTAGGCCCTCAATGACCTACGTAGGAAAACACTCATGCTATTTCAACAATTAATGTAAAATAAGGCTTTCATTTCTGTTTAAGAACTGGCATATTGACAAATAAGCAGTGTGTTTCTCCAGCTACTGCTGACAATACAATATTTCATCTATTCAGTAGTAGTGCTGACAATAATGTGGCTGAACAAGAATCCACTGGGTGCATGGATATATCAGCCTGAACGCAGTTCTTACATTCTGCCTCAAGAGGGCAGCATCTGTCTAACAACCTAACCATAGCTGTAACACTCACTACTGTGCCTTCTCTCCTCTGCTAGTTTTAATGTAAGATGTTTGTTTTATTGTTGCAATGATTGTTCGTCCTTGCAGCCTTGCAGCCTTAGCCTTTGGCGCTCATTGCAGCCTAAGTGCTGCATGGCTGTTTTACCTTGCTTTGCGAGGCTCGCATTTGTGACAGCGCCGCTGACTGCAATGAGCGCCTTTGGTGCTCATTGCAGCCTAAGTGCTGCGTGGCTGCTTTGCCTCGCTTCGCGAGGTTCACATGTGTGACGACGGTGCTGGCCCGCCGCGCTTCGCGCAGCTTGAAGTTCAGCCCTCGCTTTGCGAGGGATGCAACTGCGTGACCAACATGGCAAACGTTACGAACAGCGCAAAGATCCACAACTTCAAAGAAGTACAACAATTGTAATAAATGTTTTAATGTTTTTTTACATTGAACTTGTTTTTGAAGAACTGTGAAACCATCTTTTTTTAACAATATTAACCTTTTTAATTGTCAAGTATGCAGGAATAATACAAGAATGGATGCATTTTATATGAATAAGTATTTTAAACCATTACATAAAGCTTTGTAACATGTTATATTTCAAACAGTGGTCAACCAATTATGTTTAATAATACTAACATTTTTAATTCTGAGGTATGCATGAGTAACATAACAATAGGTCAAGTTTGTATGAATGAGTATTTTATACCATTACAGAATGCTTCTTAACATGCAACTTATAGTTGAGCTACTGGTAAAGCACATAGGTATTGAATCCAGAGGAAGCCAACAGTAAAACACCCATGGAAACTTAGCCAATTGTATCAAAAGGGGGAAAAAAATAATTCCTTCCTGACCCCATTATCAATCCTCTCTATTTAATTATACATTTACATTTTTAACAAATGTTTATGCTCCTACTGACATAAACCCTAATAAGATCCAATAAAACAACTTTTCAAAACTTGTAAAATACAATGTTAACAATGCAAACATTAACATAATATAATACCATTTAAGCTACAATTGTCCAAAAATACAGTGATCGAATCCAGAGGCAAACCAAAAAAAAAAAAAAAACAGTAAAAGTTGCTCAATTGTTTGAAAGTGGTCAATTTTAACATTCCAAACAGTAACTTAATGTAGTAACATGTAACCTTGATTTTTTACGAAGATGCAACATAACTGTTTTGTGGTGCCAATCATGCGAAAATTGCTCGATTGCTGCATCTGGAAAAAGAAACATAGAGTTGTCCATGGGCAAATACAGGTTCCTGTAAAGAAATATCCACAGACTTAAAAGTTTGTCCTTGTGATTTATTAATGGTCATGGCAAATGCCATGATAATGGGAAATTGTCTCCTTTGAAGGACAAAAGGTAAACCACTGTCACTTGGAGCCAAATCAATTTGTGGTATAAAAACTCGTTCACCTTTATGGGTACCAGTCATAATTTATGCATGTATAAAATGTTCTTTTAAATCCTGCAAAATGAATCTGTTCCCATTACAAAGTCCTTTTTTGGGATACATATTTCTCAGTAGCATGACAATTGTTGCAAAACATGTGGTGGCATTCCAGAGGGAGTTAAAGAATTTATACATTTTATAGAAAAGTTGGATTCACTGTCTTGGTCATTAGCCAGAACCAAATCTGCATTATAGTACAATTTTTTTTTTTTTAATATTCAGATTCAAGTCATCTATGTTTTTTTATGTTAATAACACTTTGTTTGCAATGTCTGCGTAATCATCGTTATTGATTGTATTCAGAAAGATTGCCGATATTAGGGATTCTTTGCAAATAACCTGTGATGGAATTTCAACAGTGTCATCAGGTAGATTATATATTTGTGGATGTTTTCCTTCTCCAATTTGAATTAGCAAATTATTGAATTTATTTTGGCCTTGAGATCTCATATTTTTTTCAAATTTTAGGTGAGTAAATATTTTCCACAGTTAACTTGTCTTTATACATGTTTCAATGATGTCAGTCCTATTTCCATATGGCACAACAGGTAATGTTTGCCTAAAATCTCCTCCTAACAACATGACCTTTCCACCAAATGGAAAATCATTAGCCATAACTTCTTTTAATAATCGATCAATACATTGCAGGGCATGACATGACATCATTGTAGCCTCATCTATTATAATCAATTTAGTTTTTCTGAATTTTTTGGCTTGTAACGAATTCATTCGAATATCCAACACTGATGTTTCTAAAATGGGAACCAACAGTTTAAATCCACTATGCACAGTTCTGCCACCTTCTAAGAAAAGTGGGGCAATTCCAGTTGTTGCAAATGGCATTGCTATTTGACCCTGTGCTTGGATGTAACTCATCAAACAATTATACAGATATTATACAAAAGAGAAAAAAGAGAAGCATAGGAATGCGACACGTGCGTTGTGTTCTGTTGCTCAAGGCTGCTTTCCATCATTGGCTCAGGTTCTACGCATGAGCGGGAGTCAATAGAGTGCGTGTGACGTCACTGATGAGTGGCGCAGCGTTTGGATCACTCATGGAGGATACCACAGCACTAGCTGGCAAACCTGTTTTTTTGTGGAGTCCTGCTGCTGTTCCCAGTACCTCTTTGTATCAGGTAGGAGATCTCTTGCAATGCATGCAGCGGAGTGGTATAAAAATGCTGAAGTACAATGGTGCTCAGGTTTATAATATTACCCTACTTAGTTTTAAGTGACATAGTGTCAGTACTATCCCTATTACCCTATGTTTGGGTGTATACACAATCTCTATGTTTAAATATGTGTAGCATTAGTACTATTATCATTGTCCCTTAATATCTCTCTGTTAGAGAATAATTAAAAAGTAATTGTGTGCATTGAGAAGCACTACTGTTTACCTTATTTGGGTATTGCCTAGTAGATCACATTTAGTGTAGCTTATTGTTGCACAAGTTTATTTGGGGGAGGCATTATTTAGTTTACTCTTGAGTACCCTATTAGACAGTATAGGATCCTGGGAACAGTTGCACAGGCCAGTTGTCGATTTGTCTGCGTTACTTTAATTAGAGGAATTTTTTCCTTTTATGGTATCAGCAACAGTGCTGCATAAAGTTTTACTCGGTTTGCCCCCCTATTGACCTTTTGTCTCATATATATCTTTGGCACCACATGCAGCGATTTGCTTCTCTTTTTTCTCTTTTGTATAGTAATTCATTGATAGCAACTGTATGTCGAATTGACCAGAGTCACTATCCTTATTGGAAACCTTTCTGTATCTTTAGTAGTCAAGTTACTCCAGTGAAGCACACACATTAATTATAAATTATACAGATACATTTTTCCTGATCCACCAGGGTCTTCTAGATAAAGGTCTTTGGCTATTTCATCATCTGTTGCATTTGTGACGGCATTAAATACTTGCAATTGTAATGTATTTAAAGTTGTAAGCTTTTCTTGTGTTTTTTGGTTGTTGAAGGTCAGTGTTATAGTCATCAAAGTTCATTTCATCTATAAGTCCTGGATCAGGCGAATTAAAACTTGCACAATTTAATTCATGAGCCAGAAATATTTATTGAATTTCCATTAATAGTGCAATGGGCTCATTGTAAAGTTTCAAATAGTCTTCACACATATTTAATTTAAATGTTTCCCACAAAGCTAATGCATCAGGTACATTGCAAAAGATGCAAAGGAATGCAAATTGTTCTCTCATTTGCTTTGGCATTTGACATAGTGCTGCTTCTTCCAAAAACCTCTCCCATTCGGTATCATCTGCTATGAAGTTTTGATGTCTTGCAGCTAATTGAAAAGTATCATAAACGATGTAATTCACTGTGCGTAAATGTTCATAACTTTGTGCACCGGGAACATGCAAAAGAAGTAATCTTAAACTGAAATGTGCAATGTCTCTTGGACTGACTATATAAATTCTTGGGATCATTTTATGAGTATGTTTTTTCGTTGTCACCATTGGCCATTTACGAATACATAGTTATATGGAATCTCACACGACTTACCCCCAGCTGCATAGGAGATGGAGAGCAGGGCAAAGAGACACAGTAGATGGAGAGGGGGGAAGAGACACAGGGGATGGAGCGGGGGGAAAGAGACACAGGGAAGGGAGGGGGGAGAGAGAGGGGCGAGAGACACTGGGGAGGGGGAAAAGGAGACACAAGGGAGGGAGAGGAGTGGGAAAAGGAGACACAAGGGAGGGAGAGGAGGGGGAAAAGGAGACACAAGGGAGGGAGAGGAGGGGAAAAAGGAGACACAAGGGAGGGAGAGAGGGAAAATGAGACACAATGGAGAGATGGGAGGGGGAAATGAGACACAAGGGAGAGAGAGGAGAGGGAAATTAGACACAAGGGAGGGAGAGGAGGGGGGGGGGGGAAATGAGAGACAAGGCAGGGAGATGGGGAAGAGACACAAGGGAGGGAGAGGTGGAGAAATTAGACACAAGGGAGGGAGGAGGAGGAGGAACGGAGACACATGGGAGGAGAGGAGGGGGGAAATGAGAAACAAGGGAGGAAATAGACAGGGAGAGAGACTCGCAATGAGCACCAAAGGCGCTCAGTGCGGGGCTCGCGATGATCGCAGAAGAAAAATTGGCAATGGCGCCTTCTGATTTGCTGAAAAGACTGTCAATCAAATTTCAGCCAATCAGAAGATGCCATATCCCATTCTGATTGCTAATGCACCTGTCAATCTTTTTGAAACCAATCAGAAAGCTCTATTTCCTTCAGCCAATCACAATGGGATACAGCCCCATGATGTGATTGACTGAAGGCATCTGCACCTTCTTATTGGCTGTAGTCTGATTGACAGTGACAACAGCCAATCAGAAGGCGCAGATGCCTTCAGCCAATCACTGTGTGGGAGTGTATGTCATTGTGATTGGCTGAAAAGAATAGCGCATTCTGATTGGCTATTGTCATTGTCAGACTGCAGTCAATCAGAAGGTGCATATGCCTCCAGCCAATAACCCCATGGGGGTGTATCCCATTGTGATTGGCTGAAGGCAATAGAGCCTTCTGATTGGCTAATGCACCAGTCAGTCTTTTTTAAACCAATCAGAATGGGATATGGGGTGCAACTTCTGAAATGGCTGACATTTGATTGACAGCGTTTTCAGCCAATCAGAAGGCGCCATTGCCAAATTTCTTGCGTCAAAAGCTCTAGGGGCCTCATTAGCGTTGGGGAGCTCCGCTAGTAGAAGCTCCGCTAGTTTATTTATTTTTTGATGGAGTGTGGATTCTTTCAGGGGCCAGCCGGGGCAGAAGAGGAGGTGCATGGGGACATTGCACCAAGGTAAGTTGAATGTAAATTATGTTTATTATATTTTATTTTGTGTGGGTATATGTTGTTGTAATGTAATGTTTATTTTTAACAGGGGCTGCGCCGGAGAAGAAAATAAGACAGATGGGGACATGCTGGATAGGTGAGTTGAATATTTCGAATATTTAGTATGTTTATTTTTACTATGTTCTATTTTGTACTCATTATTATTATTTTTTTTCCTAGGGGGGCGATCTGAAGGGACATCTGCAAAGGTAAGTGGTCTTAATGATTCTATTTTAGGTTAGATTTAGGGTTTGTGTATATAGATAGGATTTAATGTATGTTAGATAGGGGTATTGTATTTTAGATAGGGGGGTATGTATATATTTTAGATAGAGGGTATTGCATATTATGTGTATTGTAATGTATATATTTAGTATGTATTTCCTTTAAAGGTGTGTAATATTTTTTTATTTTCTGTAGTGGGGGGGGGGGTGTAGCTTTTTTATTTTTTGTAATGCAGCTTTTTTTTGTAATGTAGCTTTTTTATTTTCTTTAACGTAGCTTTTTTATTTTTTGTAATGTTGCTTTTTTATTTTCTGCGACTTAGGCTTTTTTATTTTCTGTGACTTAGGTTTTATTATTTTCTGCAATCAGTGGAGTGGGGGGTTTAATAGGGGGTAGGTAGTGTAGGTGTTAATAGGTTAGTGTAGAGGGGGCTAGCTTAGATTTAATGGTTTATTGGGGGTGTAGTGTGGTGTTTGTAGTTAGTGTTATAAGGGTCCTGGGGGACCCTCATGGAACTTACGGGGTTAATGTTAGGGTTCTAACTGCCCCATGAGGGTCTTTATATACCCTTATAGGAATCATAGAGTTACATTGAGGCTTATGAGGGTCTGTATAGAACCCCATAAGAGACAGGGTTAAATAGGCTTAGATGGGGTTAAATAGGCCCAGTTAGTGTTAAATAGGCCCAGTTATTGTTAGATAGGTACTGTTAGGGTTAAATAGCGCCAGTATTGTGTTAATGGGGTATAGTTAGGGTTAATAGTGTAGTGCTTACACTTTGTTTATGAGGGTCCTGGATGACCCTCATGGCACTTATAGTGTTATTACATGGGCTAATTAGTGTCCTATAGGGGTCTATATAGACCCCTATTAGACTGATGGGGTTAATTAGTGGCTTATGGGGGTCTGTATTGACCCCCATGAGTGTCAGGGTTAATTAAGGGATTATGGGGATCTTCATTGATCCCCAGGAATGACATGGTTAATTATGGGCTTATGCGGGTCTGAATTGACCCCCATGAGTGACAGGGTTAATTAAGGAATTATGGAAGTCTGTATTGATACCCCATGAGTGACAGGGTTAATTAAGGGTTTCTGGGCATCTGTATTGACCCCCATGAGTGACAGGGTTAAATAAGGGTTTATGGGGGTCTTCATTGATCCCCATGAATGACATGGTTAATTATGGGCTTATGCGGGTCTGAATTGACCCCCATGAGTGACAGGGTTAATTAAGGAATTATGGAAGTCTGTATTGATCCCCCATGAGTGACAGGGTTAATTAAGGGTTTCTGGGGGTCTGTATTGACCCCCATGAGTGACAGGGTTAATTAAAGGTTTATGGAGGACTGTTTTGACCCCCATTAGTGACAGGGTTAATTAAGGCATTATGGGGGTCTGTATTGAGCCGCATGAGTGACAGGGTTAATTAAGGGTTTATGGGGGTCTGTATTGACCCCCATGAGTGACAGGGTTAATTAAAGGTTTATGGGGGTCTGTATTGACCCTCATGAGTGACATGGTTAATTAAGGCATCATGGGCGTGTGAATTGATCCCCCCATGAGTGACAGGGTTATTTAAGGGATTATGGGGGTCTGTATTGATTCCCCATGAGTGACAGGGTTAATTAAGGGTTTATGGGGGTCTGTATTGACCCCCATGAGTGACAGGGTTAATTAAGGGTTCATGGGGCTCTTCATTGATCCCCATGAATGACATGTTTGATTATGGGCTTATGCAGGTCTGAATTGACCCCCATGAGTGGCAGGGTTAATTAAGGAATTATGGAAGTCTGTATTGATCCCCCATGAGTGACAGGGTTAATTAAGGGTTTATGGGGGACTGTTTTGAAGCCCATTAGTGACAGGGTTAATTAAGGGTTTATGGGGGTCTGTATTGACCCCCATGAGTGACAGGGTAATTAAAGATTTATGGGGGTCTGTATTGACCCCCATGAGTGACAGGGTTAATTAAGGTCTTATGGGGGTCTTTATTGACCCTCATGAGTGACATGGTTAATTAAGGCATTATGGGGGTCTGTATTGATCCCCATGAGTGACAGGGTTAATTAAGGTTTTATGGGGATCTGTATTGACCCCCATGAGTGACAGGGTTAATTAAGGGTTTATGGGGGACTGGTTTGACCCCCATTAGTCACATGGTTAATTAAGGGCTTACGGGGGTCTGTATTGAGTCCCATGAGTGACAGGGTTAATTAAGGGTTTATGGGGGTCTGTATTGAGCCCCATGAGTGACAGGATAAATTAAAGGTTTAAGGGGGTCTGTATTGACCCCCATGAATGACAGGGTTAATTAAGGTCTTATGGGGGTCTGTATTGGCCCTCATGAGTGACATGGTTAATTAAGGCATTATGGGAGTCTGTATTGAGCCCCATGAGTGACAGGGTTAATTAAGGGTTTATGGGGGTCTGTATTAACCCCCATGAGTGACAGGGTTAATTAAAGGTTTATGGGGGTGTGTATTGACCCCCATGAGTGACAGGGTTAATTAAGGTCTTATGGGGTTCTGTATTGATCCTCACGAGTGACATGGTTAATTAAGGCATTATGGGGGTCTGTATTGATCCCCCCCATGAGTGACAGGGTTATTTAAGGGATTATGGGGATCTGTATTGACCCCATTGAGTGACAGGGTTAATTAGGGGCTCCTAGGGCTCTGTTTAGAGCCCCATGAGTGATAGGGTTCATTTTTATTTAGCGCAGGTCCTTTAAGGACCTTCACAGTCCTTTAAGGACCCACAAGGCAGTAAATTTGAATTTTGATTGCACACGATTGGGCCGCCCCACTACGAGGGTTAATGTGGGGTAAATGTGGGGACCCCCAGCATTGTTGGTTTGATTTTAGGTGCCGGTGGGAGTACTTAAAGTACCCCTGCTGCTGGCCTTAACGGTTTGTGTGCCGCGGGCTCTTTAAGGACCCGTGCCAGGGACTTGACACCTTTTAAATGCAGTGGGGGACATGATCGTGATCCCCACTGCAAGGGTTAATGTCGGGACATTGCGGGGGTCCCCCACGGGGACCCCCAGCATGGGGTTTATGTGGGCACACTTCGGGGGGCCGATTGGAACCCAGCAGCAATGGGTTAATGTGGGGCTACGCGAGGCTCGCAGGCAATGAGCGTCTTCGGTGCTCATTGCCTAAGTCGTACGCACCATGCAAAGCGTGACGATGTCTTGCAGTTTGACAATTATAATTTGTGATATATTCCAGTAATATTCTTAGCATGTCATATTAAGAAAAAAGAAACTGCCAAAAGCAGTAATAAGCAGTTCCTTAGACACAGAGTCCTCCATAAAATACATGTATAGAGCTATACAAGTCACAAGCAGTAATATGCACATCATTATACACAGAGTTCTCTATATAAAGCATGCACACAGCTATACAAGTCACAAGCAGTAATATGCAGGTCCTTATACACAGAGTCCTCAATAAAAAAATATGCATAAAGCTATACAAGTCACAAGCAGTAATATGCAGATGCTTATACACAGAGTCCTCTCTATCCAGACCATGCAAACCCTTTACTTGGCTCTGCTGTTGTGTGACATTTCTATTTGGGGCTAGAATATATATATGGCTAATGATTTTATTTCTATTTATTAACCAATTTCTTTTTATCTTGTTCACAAGAAGAAATATAACTATATATGTAATTTTCATGTTTTTATGGTATGAAAGTAGAGCCATTATATGATATATTTTTTTTATTTACATCATATGTGTTTATACTTACAGTATCTCACAAAAGTGAGTACACCCCTCACATTTTTGTACATATTTTATTATATATTTTCATGTGACAACACTGAAGAAATGACACTCTGCTACAATGTAAAGTAGTAAGTGTACAGCCTGTATAACAGTGTGAGTTTCCTGTCCCCTCAAAATAACTCCACCCACAGCCATTAATGTCTAAACCATTGGCCACAAAAGTGAACACTCTCCTAAGTGGAAATGTCAAAATTGGGCCCAAAGTGTAAATATTTTGTGTGCCCACCATTATTTTGCCAGCACTGCCTTAACCATCATGGACATGGAATTCACCAGAGCTTCACTGATTGCCACTAAAGTCCTCTTCCACTCCTCCATGATGATATCAGGGAGCTGGTGGATGTTAGAGACCTTGCGCTCTCCCACCTTCCATTTGAGGATACCCCACAGATGCTCAATAGGGTTTAGGTCTGGAGACATGCTTGGTCAGTCCATCACCTTTACCTTCAGCTTCTTTAGCAAGGCAGTGGTCACCATTTTAACAGTATGTTCGAAACTCAATAACGTTTCCAATTTACCCTTTTATATGTCACAAAGAAAAGCTTATGCTATCCTAATCAAGTTTAAAAGGAGCCCTTTTGTGGTCTTATACAAGCCTGTATAAGAATAGACAATTAATTATTTTTTAATCACACTCCCATGTTATATAAGCTCCATATCTCTCACTCCCTGAATGAAGTATTGTGTCTGGCGTAGTGTCACACATGATGGAGGATTATGTAAATTGGCATACCACAACTGGAGTATGATAGTAAGAGGTGTCTAGAAATTGTGTGTATACATGGCTAGGAGCTCAGGTTACACTACTGCATGCCTTTAATTTGTGTTTCAGACAGTCATTTTCATTTTGGCACTTCCCCCAGGATGGGTCTTTCCAACCACAATACTTTCATCAGGGGTGGAGAGATCTGGAAGCTTATACAGCCTGGGGATCACTGAAAAATAGTAAGTGATTGTTTAAATTCACAGTGATAGTTTAATAAAAAAAAATGTTTTATCAAGTCTTTCCAATATTCTTAGAGGACCATTTATAAGACTGCTAAACTGGTCCCCTTAACCTTGATTAGGATAGCCTGAATCAGTATTATTGTAGATAATTCTGTATACTGTAACCAGAAGTCCATTAATTTTGTATACTGTTTGTGTTGTTACTATACCAAAATGTATAGAATATTGAATCGTAAACTGTCCATAAATGTATAACTAGTTAAATTATAAACTTAGTAAAATCCATAAACCGTCTATGTCCCTTTAAAGGATATTTTCTTCACATTGATTTCTGGAGCTCAGCAGTACAGGGCTAGATAAATGTGTTACAGCTAGAAAATATCTCACAGTCACCAAGACAGTTACATATAGTAAGTGGCTCTTACCGTAACGCAGTATTACAAGGGTGCTGCTGATGTTGGTGCTACTGATTGGACTGTGGGACAGTTGTAGGCATTCATCACCAATGATTGTGTTCTATGTATGGTATTAAAGTACACATGGTTAGATGTCATCCTCATTTACCTAACATATTTTTGATTTGAGATTCTAAATTAAGTTTCCAAATACTGTGACATTATTTTCAGAGTAACAGATTATGTGAGGAACTACTCTTATTATCATCATCACTGTAATGTAACCTCTAATAACAGCAGAGGAGATGTTAGCTATGGTGCTTACTGGGAAGGGGATTGCATGGTCAAATCAATGGAATAGTTTAGAAGAGTAGTTTACAACAGCAGGTCCTTAGTAACAAACAGGACCGTGGAGAGCCTTCTGCTAGCATTAATCACAGCTATAGATAGATAATTGATGAACTTATAAACCAATCTGCAGTTAAAATGTACTCTACTCAGTAGAAAACTAAATGAAAATGTTGTATGTCACATGTGGTAGGATCCTGTTAAGAATGTTCTGGATCTCAGAAATGGTTCCCAAAAGCACTGTAAAGTAAGCAGCTGGGCCTCAGACAAAAGAGAGCAACTGGTTTGGAGGATTATTACATTTGAAGATTTTGCACTTACTTTTTGGAAAAGAAAAAGTTTAAAATTAACAATGTCATTCTCATCTTTTTCATTCAATGTTCAAAACGCCTCCACATTTTCTTGTTTTTAAGAAAAGTAAATACATTTTTTTATGAAGTCCAATGATGTTCAAATGTATTTGGTGAAAATAAAATAAAGGTTCAGAGTACATAATATCTTAAGTATACTCATACAAATATTTAAATATATTGGCACTGACAAGGGTACAGGAAGGGTGAATATATTTGGAATAAAACATAGATTAGGTTTCCATTTAACTATAAGGTGACTACAGGAGCTTTAGGAGGAATATACAGAAAATGTAATAATGATGTGGAGGTTAAGATCAAATAGGTCCTGAATTGGACCCACGTCCACCTTTTGACTACCCCTAGGGCCTCATTCAATTGCTATTTGACCAATTGAATAGGGCTCTATATAAGCACACAGCATATTTTTTAGTTAGTGAAGACCTTGCTTTTGGATAGAAGTTCCCTAACTAAAAACTTCTGTAAAAATAATATGCTCTGTGCTTAAATAGAGCCCTATTCAATTGGAAAGATCTCAATTGAATGAGGCCCCTAGTGTTCAAGATGAATGTGGTCCAGAAGTCATAAATATTATCTAATACAACTGAATGCCTGCTTTTCCATAGCTACAAAATTCATTTGAATGAATATTGGTGTAGATTATAACATCCTATGAGTTCAATAGGAAATGTTTTGACTCACAATTTGTTTGTCTACTTGAAAGTAATGATTGATTGTGAAAAGTGCATCACTGCAGAGTATAATAGTGCTTTAAACAAAGTGGTTCTGGACTTTTTTTGGAGACAGTGACTGGGTGACTACCAGCCTAAACATCTGTGAAACATATTTGAAATCCAAACCACTATTAATAGACCAGTTCATCAATATCACTGATATGTTGCTTTACTTTATCAATCTCGTTCACCCCATCCACATCTTATTTACTTTTCTGTCTGAGGACCAGCAGATAAGAGCTCAGGGGTCCGCCGTTGGTCCCTGACTGAAGTTAAGAAACACTATTTGAAAAAATAATAATGCAATAATGAATACATACAGTCTATGTCAAGATATACAGATGCCAGTCCAACATGTAACTAAGTATTAAAGGAATAATGTACAAAGAAAAACAATATGGGCCTCATTCAATTGCGATTTGGTCGATTTTGGATATTTTTTTACAGAAGTTTTTAGTTAGTGAACTTCTATTGAAAAGCAAGGTATTCACTAACTAAAAACTTCTGTAAAAAAAGATGCTATGTGGTTATATAGAGCCATATTCAAATGGCTAAATCACAATTGAATGAGGACCCATGTTTGAAACTTTTAAACTAACAGCCTTATTAAATTGCGATTAGGCCAATTGAATAGGGCTCTATATAAGCACAGAGCATATTTTTTTACAGAAGTTTTTAGTTAGTGAACTTCTATCCAAAAGCAAGGTCTTCACTAACTAAAAACGTCTGTAATAAAAATATGCTATGTGCTTCTATAGAGCCCTATTCAATTAGCCGAAACACAATTTAATAAGGCTGCTTGAGCATAATTAAGCAGGTATGTGAGTCTATAGTGCACTCTTCGGTTAAGAAAAAATAGTATTCTTTCATGAGATAGAAAAAAATGTACATGTACAAAGAGCCTAAAGTAAAAATTATTTTTTATAGATTCATTCAGAATTAAAATCACATAAAACTGTAATTCACAGAGAATAAAATAAAAAATGGGAAACAAATTGCTGTACTCTGACTCTGTATTGGAAAAGTATATATTAGTATCTAATGAGTGAGTCTTGGCCTAGTATAGTAGCAGAGGAGAAGAGTAAATACCAATGAAAAAATGTATATGATTACTCAAAATAAAGTTGAAATATTAAATGTATATAAGATATTGATAGTGAGATGTAAAGTGTTTCTGGAGTGAGTATCCTACTAAGAATTCTCAATTCAAGAGAATTCAAAATAACTGTTGGTAACATTTTCTCAGTAACTTTGCTTACCTATAGTAAATTCCCAATATGTGCACATTAAATTTCCAGGAAGGAATTCACCATTGGGTATTTATTATATACTAACTTAAAACCATTATTATTCCATATGATTTAGAATGTAATTTTATAGTGATAGTTCTCCAGTAGAGGGCTCTCTGCATTTGTCACGTATATTTTTTACACAGATTACCAAGCTACTGTACAGATCAACAATATTCTTCATTAGGATTTGATCACAAATGGCATTTATTAATTAAGGATACAATTTTCCCTTCTTTTCTACTTTTTCACAACATAACATTTTATAGTTTTATGGTTAAGATCAACAGTTATCACATAACACTATATACATTTAGCATAATCTCATTTATTTGTTTACAATAGCCAATACATTATGATTTATATTGAGAATTATTAGTAGAACTAGTGACTCGCCTGTCAAAAATGACGGGGCAATACAGTTTGAAGCCATGGGAATGCTGTTTGACACACAATGTAAACCTTTTTGTACTCCTATCACCCGTCTGTCTCCACTCCAAGCCATTTTGAATGCGCCCGCTAGACTCATCTACCATACTAAACGATCAGTGTCTGCAGCACCTCTCTGTCAGGCACTCCACTGGCTTCCCATAGCCTCTAGAATACAATTCAAAATCATGACCCTAACATATAAAGCCCTCCACAATAGTGCACCCTCCTACATCTCTGCTCTCATCCCAAAATACACTCCCACCCGCCCTCTTCGCTCTGCTAATGACCTTCTTCTCTTCTCCTCTCTCATCACCTCCTCTCACTCCCATCTTCAAGACTTTTCACGTGCTGCCCCTATTCTTTGGAACTCTTTACCTCGCACCACCGGACTATCTTCCTGCCTCAGATCCTTCAAAATCTCTTTAAAAACACTATTCAAAAAAGCCTATCATCTTTAGCCTCTTCTTTCACTATGCATCTCTCACTCTCCTGTACCTCACCCATACCCTTTAGAATGTAAGTTTGCGAGTTTTAATCTTGTGAGGGGCTTTAGGGAAAGCACAGTGTATATCAGATTGAAAGCTCAATAACAGGGTCTTCCATTATTTTCATTGTGGGGTATTGTTTATACTTGTACCTAACCCCTGTATTGCGCTGCGGAATATGTTGGCGCGTTATAAATAAAGGATAATAATAATAATACTCTGAGGACCTTCAGCCTCGCGCTGAGAGCCTTTGGCTCTCATTATAAAGAGAGATATATATTTATCTATATTTACTTAATCAATAAAGAATTAATTAGTTCTTGAATAAATTAATATACTTTACCTATTTGTAATTCATATATCCAGCAATCAATAGCCCGAAGAGCTAACAATCTGTTTATATTTTTCCGTCAGCATACAATGTACAGGGAGTGTTGGTGCTCTGATGATAAAGTGTAATGAATGTCCCAGCTGTGCATTCTAAATGGTTTGCGTGCGCGAGGGAAATCCGTTGGTGTAGTTGTGTAAAGCGCCATTGTAGAGATTGGTAATGTTATTAATGTGTCATTTTAAATAGTGTATTTTGTAGTTCGTTGGTTCCTGTGTGAAAGTGCTATGCGTTTGGCAGTGTTTTGCATGGTCCGGGGCTGTGTAGCCTTGTTTTAATTTTTTTCTTGCTTATGAGATTTTTGTGCGGTGAAATTGCTTTAAATTCGCGTTCCACCACACTCCCAGACGTCCTGCCTGTTCCCCCGTGCGGTGGGTGATGTTTTTGTTGTATTTATTTTTATTTTCTTTGTGTTTTTTTCTGTTTTTTGGATGTTTGCGGTTCGGCCGTTAACCTATTTTGGCTATCTCATATTTTTTTGTCAAAGTCCCGCTTACCTTTGTGCTGCGAGTTTAATTTCATTAACAGCTCGCCTCGTTACACAAGGCTCGCAGCCGATGAGCGCCTTCGGCGCTCATTGCCTAAGTGCTACGCGATAACAGCTCACCTCGCTTCATGAGGCTCGCAGCAATGACCGCCTTTGCCTCTCATCACCTAAGTGCTACGCGTTAACAGCTTGCCTCGCTTTGCGAGGCTCACAGCGATGAGCGCCTACGTCGCTCATCACCTAAGTGCTACGCGTTAACGGCTCACCTCGCTTTGCAAGGCTCGTACCAGGCAAAGAGTGACGACTTTTATATGTAATACTCACTCCAGAAACTCTTTACAGCTCACTATGGGCCTCATTCAAATGCGATTTGGCCAATTGAGTAGGGCTCTATATAAGCACATAGCATATTTTTTACGGCCAAATCACATTTGAATGAGGCCCTATCAATTCTTTTATATACATTCAATATTTATCTTTTTATCAGGTATTCATATACATTTTTTCATTGGTATTTACTCTTCTTCCATTAGATACTAATATATACTTTTCCAATACAGGGTCAGAGAACAGCAATTGGTTTCCTATTTTATATTTTATTTGCCGTGAACTACAATTTTGTGAGATTTGAATTATTTTTAAATGAATCAATAAATGTTATTTTTTACCTTAGGCTCTATGTATGTGTATATTGTTTTTTATCTCATGAAGGAATACTCATTTACCTTAACCAATAGACTCACGTTCCTTTCTGCTTTTTGTTGCACCGGTACTTAATATTACTATAGTACCTTTTTGGTTCAACATTATCTAGTGTGAATTCCATGTATCTACTTTAAAGCCTAATTGAGCAGGAAATATGTCATCCAGTTATTTTTCAAAACCCCAAAACATTTCAATTTGTTTTGGGATCTTGGAAGGGTCCATGGGTGTATATTAGAGGGGCATTTACATTTCCTGATAGCTATTGTGTCCAACCCCTTTATTCGCTGATAACTATAAATGCACACACCCATCATCCAGGTGTCAGGAAGTGATGTAACAAATACAAAATGGATTCCTATACTCACAAACAGAGTCTTAACAAATTTAGATATTCCCCCAAAATGTTTTATTTCCTTGGCTTACACAGCTGCTTATAGTATTAGCATGATACATTGTCCTTTAACCCTGTCCATAAGGATACCAGCAGTAATCAGCATGAAAGCATCTTTGGAGAATATGTTAATGTTAGCAGATTTTGCATGTGTGTTTAGTTTACATGTTGGGCTGCTTGATTCCCCGGAGTCAGCTAGGAGGGCGATCCTATTGTAAATCATGTCTCCAATTGATCATGATTTTAAGTACCTTAACACTGTGGCTGTCTTTCAACAGAATTGAGTATAGATCGTATCTGTAACATGGAATTATTTTTTTGCTTTGTAGTTATCTTTCATTTACATTAAACTTACTTTACATAGTATGAAGCCACATAGACCAATTTATTGCAATGTGTATGTATTACAGTGCCTTGCAAAATTATTCACCCCTTTTGACTTTTTACCTATTTTGTTACATTACAGCCTTAAGTTCAATGTTTTGTAAATCTGAATTTTATGTGATGGATCAGAACACAATAGTCTAAGTTGGTGGAGTGAAATGAGAAAAATATATACATAAAACTATTTTTTAGAAATAGAAAACAGAAAATTGTCATGTGCATATGTATTCACCCTCTTTGTTATGAAGCCCATAAAAAGCTCTGGTGCAACAAATTACCTTCAGAAGTTACATAATTAATGAAATGATGTCCACCTATGTTCAATCTAAGTGTCACATGATCTGTCATTACATATACACACCTTTTTTGAAAGGACCCAGAGGCTGCAACAAAAGGCACCACTAATCAAACACTGCCATGAAGACCAAGGAACTCTCCAAACAAGTAAGGGACAATGTTATTGAGAAGTACAAGTCAGGGATAAATTATAAAAAAATATCCAAATTTTTGATGATCCCCAGGAGCACCATAAAATCTATCATAACCAAATGGAAAGAACAGGGCACAAGAGCAAACCTGCCAAGAGACGGCCGCCCACCAAAACTCAAGGACCAAGCAAGGAGGGCATTAATCTGAGAGGCAGCACAGAGACCTAAGGTAACCCTGGAGGAGCTGCAGAGTTCCACAGCAGAGACTGGAGTATCTGTACATAGGACGGCAATAAGCCGTACGCTCCATAGAGTTGGGCTTTATGGCAGAGTGGCCAGAAGAAAGCCATTACTTTCAGCAAAAAACAAAATGGCACGTTTTGAGTTTGAGAAAAGGCATGTGGGAGACTCCCAAAATGTATGGAGGAAGGTGCTCTGGTCTGATGAGACTAAAATTTAACACCCAAAGAACACCATCCCCATAGTGAAACATGGTGGTGGCAGCATCATGCTGTGGGGATTTTTTTTAGCAGCCGGGACTGGGAAACTGGTCAGAGTTGAGGGAAAGATGGATGGTGCTAAATACAGGGATATTCTTGAGCAAAACCTGTACCACTCTGTGCGTGATTTGAGGCTAGGACGGAGGTTCACTTTCCAACAGGACAATGACCCCAAACACACTGCTAAAGCAACACTTGAGTGGTTTAAGGGGAAACATGTAAATGTGTTGGAATGGCCTAGTGAAAGCCCAGACCTCAATCCAACAAAAAATCTGTGGTCAGACTTAAAGATTGCTGTTCACAAGTGCAAACCATCCAACTGAAAGGAGCTGGAGCAGTTTTGCAAAGAGGAATGGGCAAAAATCCCAGTGGTAAAATGTGGCAAGCTCATAGAGACAAAGCCACTTGGAGCTGTGATTGCTACAAAAGGTGGCTCTACAAAGTATTGACTTTAGGGGTGAATATTTATGCACATTGACTTTTTCTGTTATTTTGTCCTATTTATTGTTTGCTTCACAATAAAAAAAAAAAACTTCAAAGTTGTGGGCATGTTCTGTAAATTAAATGATGCAAATCCTCAAACAATCCATGTTAATTCCAGGTTGTGAAACAACAAAACACGAAAAATGCCAAGGCACTTTATATTACATTATAGTATTCAACATAACATTTTCTTTCTGTCTACAGCAGACTTCATATGGAATGTTTTTCTTTAGGACACATTAATGCCTTTCCCTGAACTTTTGTGTCTCAATACATAACCACTAAACTTAGTAAAATATTTTAGTGGGAAGAGTTTAATAAAAAAACATATTTATATTTTATATTTGCAAAGATTGATTTTGTATTGAAAAAAAAAGCACTAATATACAGAATGTATGCGTTAGGTGTATTTCCCACTTGTCACCACAAGAGGCTACTAGTTTATAGCTATATCAGCAATGTAATCTAACTTGGAAGTAAGATGAATGTATATCTATAAAAGTATTATATATAATATGTTGCTTACCTAAGAAGGAAACAAAATAAACTGGCACTTAATAGGGTTGAAAAGTAACTGTTAATGTGTTACACAAACCCAAAAAGGTCTGCCAGATCTTCATCGATCTGCAATAAGACAATCCAATACCCTTGAAAAGTCAGCGGCAATGCTGTGAAATGCTGGCCTGTGGTTTGTTTGTTGATTTTCCTTAAGTAACACATGAAATGGCTTATGGCTCAGAGCTATTTCTACTCCTTCCGTACGAAACATAGAATTGTTTTGTTCAGATAATAATGGGCCACATGTGTCGGATTTAAAAACTTATAATGCCTGTAATTTAATTTATTAGGCGAATTAAATGCATCTATGGTTTAGAACAGGAATATGGTATAGTTATAAAAGATTTAAATCTCTTCTTATAAGTGTATGGAAATTTGTCCTCCTACAAATGCAAACTAAATCCCAGTAAATCAATAAGAATATTATTTATTGGTATTTATAAAATAGACAAAATGCAGAGGATGTATTTTAATGCAGGTATCTGTAAAGACTATAGGTTGCTGAACTTTCCTATAATGTTTGAGGAGTGGTATGTACCAGACTTTTTGTATACACCTTCAGTTTGGGGACAGTTGATTTCTACGGTGTGGTGGCTTAAAATAGTTTAAATTAGCATTCATATTATAATTTATTTTTGTGTTCTTCAGAAACGCTCAGCAGTTACTGAAATACATCATAAAATGTTCATTTCTCTCAATATCCGTTCGGCCTAATAAAGGAACATCTATGATATTTAGACGTTCACCAGACAAGTTATGCACTGAACGTATAACAGTCATGTTGTGAGTTCCTGTGTTATTCTCCCTAAAGAATAATATTATGACAGTTTTTGACTGAATTCAAGGTGAAATCAATAATACAGTAGGTAGAAATACTGTATATCAAAATAATATGTAAAACATAGAATGCCTGGATTAATTTACTCAGAAGCTCTTAATGAGAGAATACAGAGAAAGTCATATTGCACTTCTATTAATACATTTGAATGTATAGTAGACTCTCAGTTTTAACCGGAACTCAAGCAACCAGAACTCTCAAGTAACCAGAAAAAAATGAATCCTGTACTTAAAATAAAAATTAAGATTTACAAGGCTCAACAAATGCCAGGAGCCAGGTTATCATGTCACAAAATGCTTACAGGCACCTTGATTTCATTCACTGTATATCTCTGCAATTCAGACAGGCATGAGTGATTGAGCCAGTGCAGTGTTTGCGTTAAATTCCCCGGGTTCAGCACTGCACCCTCCACTCGAATGTACCTGTGTGTAAGTGAGGAGTGAAAGCTGCTGCTGCTAGAACAGCCCTCACTGACTTAGCAGAGCATCCTATGTGCAGGTAATCTAGGCCCCTTTTATAGAAACTCTCAAGCAACCAGAAACTTATCCGGCATTTACCAATCCCCATGTGTGCCGGTTAACTGAGAGTCTACTGTATTCATGTGAGTATATAATCATATTGCCATTGGTATAATCATCATGTCATTGGTAAACGTGAAGGTAAATGCAAGTTATAGGTAACTATTCAGTTAAAAGTCCACTGTAATCCAAAAGTTTATTTCATGCATTTAAGGATTATTTTGTAAATATTACAAAATGCATATAAAAAAGAATGGTCGAGTGCAGGGATCGTCAACCTTTTGATACCTAACGCCCACTTTTGTATCTTTGTCCAGGGCAAAATTTTCCTTACCTCCCACCAGTACCGCAGTAACTCAATTTAGTAAAACTAAAATAATCACTTAATAATCACTTTCTCTACTTAAATCAGCTATGATTCATCCATGTGTATGATTGAATCTGTTTTTGTAGGATATGATGCATTTGTAATGGCCTACTGCACACAAGTTAATAGTGCAGGCATGCCTGGTTGCATTTTGTAGATAATTATTGTATGACATGGAGGTTCTGCCACTATTATCGAAGAGCACACACCTTCCTTCCTGACAGGCATGGTGTTGCCCCCAGATACTCCAGCACAAGCATCAACAGGCTGCCAGGAGCCCTCAGATGGAGACAGTCCCCGGCTTTCCCTCACAAGTTAGAACATGGCAAAGTTCTGTACCCATATCGGGTGCGGTGGGAGAGTCTTGTCCTATTGTCCTATATGGGATACCCTCAATAGAGCTGCTCCACACACTCACAGAGGGGGGTTCAAATTTACTTCTGTTTATATCAGTGTACATCCAACAGTGAGATGAACCGGGCCCCTCTCTATCCTTCCATGACTAAAATTGCGCAGCACAAAGTTGCTCACAAGGGGCGACAGAAGTTCCTGGCTTCTTCTGTTCACCCACTCTTATTTTTACTGACAGATAAAAACTCCACTCCAAAGTGCTGCTGCTTCTCCTCAGTCTCTCCTTTACCCTCCTCCTTCTCTTCCTTGTCTTTCTCTCTGTCTCACCTCACCACCCCTCCATAATTCCACTTCCACTTCCCCTCCTCCTTTCTCTCTACTACCACTTGGAAATCACAAACTTTCCACCAAAATGGCACCCTGGAGCTGGCCGCGGCAGATCATGTGATCTGCTTCTCTGTAATCCATTGCGCCACCACCAATCAGGAGTGAGCTTTGTCGGGTGGGAGAGCTAGGCTTTACATGGTGATTACCACACTGCCCACCATGAAAGCTTGCATTGCTGTGAAGATCCCAAAAAGAGGGTCTATTTAGCTACAGACAATCCCTGCCTTTGGCCACAGGAATTCCCCACTAAATAGGCAATCTTCATTGAAGAAATGGGCTGCTCGGTATCTGACTAATGGATTAGGAACATGTACATGTGCTTTAGCTCAGGAAAAATAATAAAAGCCTTCCCGTTAAATTAAACACACAATTCTCTATGCGTCCCAAGTAACAACAATCAACTTTATTTTTTACAGCAATCTCTATATCACATTTTTCATGCGGGTGGGAGAACCTATCCAAAATCCCTTTTCCGATCAGGATCATCCAGTAAAGGAACAGCAGCTGGGGGGTATGGGCAGAATTGGGTGATTAGAGCCAATGAAGGGCGGATGGTTATGGGGCTTGGCTTGGGGGATGTACCACTGACCCTCACCCACAGAGAATCAGTGGCAAACCGAACAAAGGGCCTGTAATTACCCCCAACATCCTGCAGTCATATCTTGTGGGCAAGAATTAGAATTACGAGTCTTTTTCTACAACTATCCTTTAAAACAGGATTGTATATTAGTTAAGGGCAAACCGATTTTCACAATTGCCCACTAGTAGGGTGGTAGGAACAAGGTTGACTACCACTGGTCTAGAGTGTTGAAAAATGACACTAAAATGATAGAGGCTGAGTTTTAAGTGTTCTAGAAAGCAACAACTCTGTGCCTCTGTTTCATTCACTTAAATGGAAATCAAATAGGAAAACAAGTATAACAGGATCTGCCTGAATTACTACACTTCCTCTCAATTTACTGATAAAGCAAAGGCAGATTTTCATCTGTTTCTGTGATGATTTGGTGTTAATGGGTAAAGCAATATTTATTATTCACACATAAACAACTTGTAATGCATAATACATAACCTTTTAAATATTTGATTGATTGTTTTGGACTATAGTGGCCCTTTAAAGTTGTTGCCACAAGTCAGACAAAGGTTATAAACAGTACACAGACCCATTCTTTATGCACAGAAAAGCAGAATAAGAAGCTCGAGATCACAGTTTCTTAAATGCTGCTAACAGTCAAATGAATAAAAAGAAACACACCAATATTCTTTGAAATAAACTATCTCCAAGTAACAGATTAAGATGTTTTCTCCTCCCCATGACATTGATGGTTCTCTTTGTATGTAAAAACAGAGCAATCAGGCAAATCAGTTTGTAATTTGTATGGCTGTGACTGATAATACATTACAAACCCTTGTTTACACATTCAATTTGTTGCCAGAAGAGGTAATTATTAAGATTTTCAAAAGCCTCTTCTGCTGGTTAAGTAACACATAATTTTCTGGACTCATTTTGCAATAAAATAGACAATGAAAAAGAAAAAATATTTTTTTGCAATAGTTAAATATGTTTATGTACATAATAAATATAATTAAGAAGGTTTGAGGTTTAATTAGTGCATGGCAAGATGGAGGTGGCCATGGTGATTTAATTGATGGTATTCTGTGCCTTGACATTCTGTGCACCTGTCTGTGTGCATTATAATGTTTGGAATTTTATAAATTTGACCAGGATCAGATTGAGCTTTCCTGTTATAATAACTGGTCATGTTGGCAGTTGAAGGAGGTCCTTGTCTCACTTTACATCTGTGATGCACAGAGGGTCAACTGGACTTTTGGGGGTTATGGACTGTTGTGAACCCTGAGGGAAACCTGGTACCCGAAGTCATGGACTCTGTTATTTGTAACCCCAGCACGTGTGATTGCCAATATCAAAATGGACATGAGATGTGTGCTAAGGACTGTGACAATTTGTCTTCCATTCATGTGTAATGTTTAAAGAATGTATGTGTGTTCAGAATGTGTTCTGTGCTAGTATCTTGCTTAATATTATTGGTTGAAGGGATGTTTTTCATTAATTAACTAGAAGCAGCCGTGATTACTGCACTGTAATAATGTTATTTAACTGGTAACTAGCAGAGATACACTATCTGCCACGTTGTGTTCAGCACCCCAAGGACCTCATTCAATTGCGATTTGGCCGATTGAAAGAGGCACTAAATAAGCACATAGCATATATTTTTTAAAGAAGTTTTTAGTTAGTGAAATTCTATCCAAAAGCAAGGTCTTTATTAACTAAAAACTTATTTTAAAAAAATATGCTATGTGCTTATTTAGAGCCCTATTCAATTGGCCAAATCGCAATTGAATGAGGCCCCATGTTTGTAAGCGAGACAGCAAATGGTTAACGCAATGTCTGCAAGAATTTAAATGGATATATGGTCTCTCAGATAAATCAAAAGATTTCCAACAGGGCAACGGTTATTACCCGTGGAATGATTGTTCTGTCAGAGAGGGCACTAAGGTGGAGATATGAGTTACACATTGAGAAGATAAACTTCTAGTGTGCGAAGATAGCATTTAAAAGGGTCTTAGGGTATTTAATTTGTGTGTTTTATTTATCCTGTAAATCCTATGGTATGTCTGTTGTTGATAAGGGAATAGAAGTTAGTTATACAATATTATAATATGTTTTAGGAATTCCACCCCCAGGATTCCAGGTAGGGCTAAGCCAAGCAATTTTGGAAAGATGCCTTGTCTCTGGGCAGATAGTCATAAAAGTTGATAAGCTCGACAAATAGATAACCACCAAAACTCCAAACAGCAGAGCAAAACCAGAGTGGGTTTGGCTAAAGAAAGTGGGAAGGGGGAGATGTGGGTTTATAGAGCTGTGCACTGAGATTACCCCCACTTTTCCACAATCCAGGGGTGCTTCTGTAGCAGAAGGCAGGAGAATTTGGGGTGAACGTGAACCCCTCAACTCTGTGTTGTGACAATTGTTCGGCATCGGTTGGAAATCGTGCAGTAACCAGCAGGAGTATGGCTACCTACAAGAACATGATGGAGGAGCAAATGCCAGAGATTGAGCACTGCAGAGGACAAACTGGAGGTAGGTTATAATGTTGTGTAGGTCACCACAGCCCCAGGTTCTCTGCAGCTGAGGAGGACAAGGTGTCCAGGAGGTTGCAGAGGTGGTGGACTGTAAAGCCTCTGGATCTAACTACAGACAAGTTGGTGACCCTCCAGACACAGATTATTAAGGAGGTCCAGTTGGGGGGAATGGGAGGTACATAACTGCCCTTCCTCAGTTCCAGTGGAACTTCTATCCCCAATTGAGGCAGAAATCTCCTGCAGGCTTGGAGGAGACAGAGAGGAGGAAAGCCAGGTGAAAAGGGAGGCAAAGGACTTCAGGGAATGGCTCTTCTAAAGCAATGGATGACATTCCTGGGACTGTGGCAGGGCCATGAGCTGTAAGGCTGGCTAGAGGCAAAATCTGTTGGTGCCCCCAGATGGGACCCCTATTTTCGGTTGGAGCTGATGGAAGGGCTCTGGGAAATAGTATATGGGGATCCTGAATGTGGCCTGGGTACTGTAAAGAGACAGACTAACTTATTTTTTAAATGCTGTCAAGGGCTGGGACTTGAATCATGGTCCCAGGAGGCTAATTTTCTGGCATTCCTGATTCATCAAGAGCTGCAATTGGAGGCTAAATACCTGGAGTTGCTAGATGAGGAATCTCTGGAGGGGTTTTGGCCACCAAGTTGGAAGGAGCCCTGTCAGTCGGGCAGGGAGGAAGGCCCTAACAGTATTCAAGGGGTCTGGGGAGAGGATGGTATGGACTCTTACCAGGACTATATCAATATGGATGTACAAATGGGCCAGGCCCAGTTAATTTTTGCTATGATTGGGACAGATGAGGATGGTACCATACATTATGGGTACATCCAAGAGGCAGTGGGGTCTGAATCTCAGATGGTAATAACAGGCCAGGGTTCTGGAAGGAACCAGAAAGGAACTGTGAACTAGTAATTGGGCTCCAGAGGATAACTACTGTCCAGGAGCCAACCACAGACCATGGGGCAGTCAGAGAAAGTAGCCCTGGGACTTTACTAGACCAAGAGGACCAGCCATACCCAGATTGCTGGGGTGCAATTGCTAGCAGCAAGGCGGTGGGGAGGACAGAGGACATCTGTCAGCCTGATGACCCAAGGGAGAGTTGCAGCCAAATCCATCAGCTCTTGGAGGAGGACTTCATAATAGACTGTGGCATGTTGATAGAGCTAACTACGGAGCAAAGAACAGCAGAGCGGAACCAGTAGTCCCTGACAGTAAGCACCCAGACTGGGGACCCAGGAGGAGCGGAGTACTATGCCCAGATGTTGTTTCAGGGATGCCGTAAACAGGTTCCTTTACAACCTCAAGGATTGGAGGCTCCAGCCAAGGGCAGCAGGGTGAATAACGGCTTGTTGACCTTGCCAGGAAGCTCCTTATCAAATGTACATTGTTATTGGGCTTACTAGGAGCATATTTGTCCGACAATGGTGGGAAGGAAGGGGACCATGGCCTTGATCAGTGGGGGATTGGTTGGGAATTGCATCATGGAGGCTATCCCCAAAGTTATGTGCCTGCAGGAATTTGGGAGTCTATATGGAATGTGGGGTACCCTCAAACCCATGCATGCTCCTGATCTGATAGCTAGAGCTGGGCCCTGAGATTTCCCCCAAGTTTCCACAATCCAGAGGTTGCTCCTGTAGCAAAAGGCAGGAGAGTTTGGGGTGAACGTGAACCCCTCATCTCTGCGTTGTGACAACATCTATTTCTTCAGGTTACCTGTTTGTGATTATGTTCCTTGAAGGTATATAGAACTTTGTGGGATATCAGGTGTTTTAAGTTTTTCTGATTGCACATAACTCATATTAAGTCATTTTATTGAGGAATTCTGAATATTTATAATTCAAAGTACATTTTTTGTGTGAGCTACACCCTCAAGGCACCTATTTAGGCAGAGTGTCCTAGATAAGAACTGTGTAGATAGGTGTTGCCTCCTGAGCAGCTTTTTCTCAGCCATTGAGAGGGAAACGGATACATTGTTGTACCTGCCACAACTAATTATTAATTGTATGCTAATTTAACTTGGATTTTAAGGAGTACTCCATCTCAAAATCAACTGCCTGAAAACTGAAGAAATTTAGCACATTTTAAGATAAGTTTATTAATGCTTATTTAGGGATTTTTTCATGCAAAAGATGTTTTCATAAACTACTGCTTCTCCTCCTGCTTCTCCTCCTGCATCCATAATCCTTGAAACTTCTATATAACTTTAAGGGAGCAGAGATTAAGAACAAAAGTTCAGACATAGTTTTCAAATTTAATATGATAAAATGTTACATGTAATCAAAAGCTAAGCAGCTCATAAACAAAGGAAAACAACCTTACTATGAAGTGTCTATGTTACAGTCACTCTAACCACAAAATGGGAAGAGGTCAGGGATCCAAAGAGAGATGAAGCACCTAGAATCAACACATAAATAGTAACAAGTTCCATAAAAAACAAACAAGGCAAAGCTAAGCTTAGACTAATGCTTAATAAAGACCTTTTTTTTGCGTCCTTCCCATCCAAGTACAGACCAGGCCCAACCCTGCTTGGATTCAGGGTGGTGTGACCTCTTGCTTCCCTGACTGAAACTGAACCAAGGTTGCAGTAGTAAAAGCACCGAATCCTGACCACCGGGGAACCTTTAGTCATCATTTGTCAAAGGGAGGAACTCTGTCCAGTTTATTATAAATCAATAATTGAAAAAATATATTTATACTCATGATTGCTACTAAAAAGTTATGAATGTTGGACCATTCCATTGGGCCATTCCAAGTTTTGAATGTTGGTCTATTCAATGTGAATGGTTGATTAGCAACATTGCCCCACTCCTGCTGTCCTGAATAAAATGAAGATTTTGTCTATACACTGGGAATGTTGCTATGTGTTTGCTGGGTTATTGCTACTATCTCTCATTGCCACAAATTGTTAGTATGCAGTGATTAATTATTTATCATTAATTATTCTTTGATGTGGGGCTCCATTTTCTTTGCCTGATGCTGTCTGTTACTTTCTTGGATTATTGTGCCCTTGTAAACTAATGAGTTTCCCTTAGCCTGTTGAGAGCACTGGCAGTTGCTGCTGCCACATTCCAATTGTGCTTACAACATTTTCATTTTATTCAAAGTCTCATTCAGCCTCAGGAAGTTGATCTGCTGAAACCAAAATAGTAGATTACAGAACATCTCAATTACATGTAAAAAAGTAATACATTAGAGATTGTATTATTTTTTGGTCATTATAAAATTATGTTGCATAAAAGTGTAATTATTCAAATCTTAAATATTAAAAATATGACCACAGAGGTCCTTTAAAAATCCCAACCTTTGCGTCTGTATGAGCTACAGCAGAAACGGACCAAGAACTCACTGAGAACATACAAAGAGAAATCAATACCATTGTGGTATAAAAATAAATATTTATATTTGTTATGTTGATGTGTACATAAGTATATTTTTTTGCAAAATAAATGCTTTTTTTGACAGTTAATGTGGAGTACAGTTTTGGGCACCACTTCATAAAAAGGCCATTTTAGAGCAGGAAAAAGTACAGAGAAGGAGAACAAATCTAATAAAGGAAATGGAGGGGCTAAGTTATGAAGAAAGACTAACCACATTAAACTGTAGGGTGGATAAAAAAAGGGATATGATAACCTCATATAAATACATACAGGGTCAGTATAAAACTTTGTCAAGTTAACTTTTTGTGCCAAGAGGTTTTCAACTGATAAGAGGACGTCTCTAGAGGTTAGAAGGAAAAAGATTCTAGCTAAAAGAAAGAAAAGGTTAAGGGTGCTTATTCTGTGGAATTCTCCACCAAAGGAGGTGATGACAGCGGATTTGACAGATCACTTTAAAAATTGATTTGATATATTTTTTTATAAAAAAGGCATTCAGGGGTATCCTGGAAAATTAAAGAGAGATTGGTGATCGCCAGTATCTGGGGTCAGGAAGGAATTCATTCTTTTTCACCCTTATGAGACAATAGGCAAAGTTTCAATGAGGTTTTTGTTTTGTTTTCCTTTTGATTTTCTCTGGTTAAATTACCAATTAATAGTTAATCTGCATATTACAAAGATCACTGGAAATCTATAAAGGTTGAACTTGATGGACTAAAAGTATTTTCAACCTCAATTATTATGTCAATTACTATGTAACATTTCTAGAAAAGAACTGATAATATGTATTGGCAAATAAATATGTTAATTGACAGTTAAAGTTTTAATCAAATACATTAAAAAACAACGGAAATCTTTAAATTTTGCAGTTGAAAATCATAATATAGAAACCCTGAGAATTAAGCAAAGTTAGTTAGGCTAACCAAAGATTTTTAGATACATATTATTGATACTCTGCCACCAACCTAACTTGAATGTTTCCATGACACTCTTCTAAATAAAGTATATGGTCAAAATAAAATAGTAGATCACATGGGGATTTATACTGTAAATCAGTGATGTACTGCAATCCTAGACTGCTAATTGTGTCCAGATCCCTGGTCTATATTACCAGGGCCTCCAAGATGAAACACAAGTCTCTCCTTAAAGGACCAGGGTAAACGATTTTCATGTTAAATCTATTTTTTAGTTTGCAGTTTATTAAGATAAAAAGAAACATGTGCATATGGAAGCAAACAAAATATTTTGCCAGAAAACATAATTTAGACAGATTTTACCTCATGTCCACTTCAATACTCGCCCACCAACCTAATTGTCCTAAGCACCACTGAGGAAAAGGGGAAGATCTGAACTGTGATAACATCATTTAAGCCTTACTGAGCCAGTCTAATCAATGTTGACATCTTCCAGTTCCTTCCAGTAGTTTTCAGGACAATGAGAGAGATGGGAAGGGTACAACAGTGGCTTAATGAGATAAACTGTGTTTTTAAATTATATTTTTTTGCAAAGATTTGCTTTGCTGCTGTTTGCACGTGTATTTTTAAAGTTAATTAATGGTGAATTAAAAATAAATACAAGAGAATGTAAGTAGGTACAATTGCAATGAAAATATAAGTATATTTGTTCGAAGTTTTTAATGTCATTCTTGAACAATGAGAACATTATTTTTGAGTTGCTTTTTCCCCAATACAATTTTAAAACTGCAGAATGATTTTTTTTTATCACTAATGAGAATCTGACAATAAAAACACCCCCCCTTAATGTTGTTTCTGTCTGCTGATAATTCTTATAAATATTAGTTTTATCAATTTTGTGTCTTCTCAAGGTGTCCCTTTGGACACTTACAGGACTGTTGCAATAGTTCATCTTTAAAACAAATTCCAGTTTCTTATGATTAAAAAAATTATGTTTTGTGCAAAAAAAATACTATGTGAAATAGTTTTCATATTAAACCTGGATTTCCCTCCTTATACACTCTGTCCCAAAATCTGTACAGCATTTTTTCATAGAAATGAGCTCCTCACTCGCTACAGTATGTAAAAGAGAGGAGGAGCTCCAGCCTAAACATGGTGGGTACATCCATTTTTTTTAAATGTAAGATTTTTCTAACTTTTTAATCACATTAAAATTAAAAGTGGTTTGTACTGATGTTTACAATTAATTATAAATGTTAGATCATTACGCTGGCAGATTAAAGAGACAAGGAGCACAGTGATTTCATACATTTAAAAGAGCATATGTTAACTATTACATGTTTTATTTTTGTTTGGTTAAATAAAACTCATTTAAACCTCATTGAATCAAAAGTGCACAGAGCATACTATGTTATATTGGTCTCATTGACAGGCAAGTATTACACTATATTGCTGCACATTGGCTGACAAGGGCAAGCCCCTCAGAGAAATTGAATACTTGATTCAATGTATTGAGCCTATGTTTTTAAAAAAGGAAAACACACTGTGATATATTATCATTGTATACAAAACAAGAAAATAGATACTTCAATGTCTATTTAATGTTCTTTTTTTTAAAGAAGATCATCGAATGAGCCTATTATGGGACAGTTTACAGTGTTACTATCAAGTGTAACAGATGCAACTTATCATGTAAGTTATGATCTCCAGATCTCTGCTGGTTTATGGTTGTGGTTGTGTTAATATAGAGTGAATCCTTTTATTGCATTTACTAAACAGTTAATTATTTCAACATCTCAAAGTGGCAAAGCTCCTATACCTGTAGTAATGTCTGATAATACAAGACAATGGGCTTCATTAAATTCCAAATTTGCAACAGTTACGGAGCGATTAAATTGAACAGGCCTGCAACTACATGGCCAAAATCCAAAACTGTAAACCATGCTTCCATATGTAGCATTTCAGGGCATGATCATGATCAATTAAGCAAGCCCGTAAATAACAATTTAGAAACAGCCAATAGTAAATGAGACTGTCATCATGACATCAGTGAAACATGGCGCTTAAACGTCAATCAACTAGCGTTTAGATGCCAATCAATTAGTGTTTAAACGTCCGATATGCAATCGGGCTCGCATTCCAGCAATGTAAAAATCAATAAAAATGAATGAAGAAAATGTTATAGTCCATGTGGGTGGCCTGATATGTATTAACTCCTTGATTGCCGAGATTGATATAACACAGAAAATAATAATTTGTGATTGCAGATTTGCCTACTTGAGACTGTTGTGCAATTGATTCTAACGACTTACATCACTTTCCCATTATTTTAAAGTACAGTATTGAGTTTTTATTTGCTTTTATAGTATTACGATCAGGTGTTTAACCCCCTTTCTGGTACTCGGCTTTTATTATCTTATTATTATTATATTTATTTATAACGTGCCTACATATTCCGTATCGCTGTACAGAGGTTGAGTACATGATGAAAACAAAATTAACACCTTATAAAGAATGTACTGCCCTTTTTTTGAGCATAGTATCAAATGTACATAGTGCTCATTTCCAAGGCACGGACACAAGATTGAAAACTAACAAACTTACAATCTAAGGGTTTAGTTGTGATAAAAGAGGGTGACAAATGCAAGATGGAAAGCAATTTGTTTAGTCAAGTGGAGGTGTCTGTGCGTTGCACTGTAGATTGTGTGTGTTAGTGTTATTGAGCTGTGGAGTGTGCAATTGTGCAGATTAAGGCTGAAGGTGATAAATAGGTGAGTTTTTAGTGATTTTTTAAAGGTTTTGAGGCAGGAAGATAGTCTAATAGAGCGAGGCAAGGAGTTCCAGATAGTAGGGGCAGCACAAGAAAAGTCTTGAATACGGGACTGAGAGGAAGTGATAAGAGAGGAGGAAAGAAGAAGGTCATTAGCAGAACGAAAGGGGCAGTTGGGAGAGTATTTTGAAACAAGAGCAGAGATATAAGGGGGTGCACTGTTGTTGAGGGCTTTATATGTTAGGGTCATGATTTTAAATTTGATTCTGGAAGCTATGGGAAGCCAGTGTAGTGATTGACAGAGAGGAGCGGCAGACACTGATCGTTTGGTATGGAAGATAAGTCTAGCGGAAGCGTTCATTATGGATTGGAGGGGAGACAGACGAGAGATGGGTAGGCCAGCAAGGAGTGACTTGCAGTAGTCGAGTCGAGATATGATGATAGGGTGTATTAGAATTTTAGCTGTGTCTTCTGTAAGATAGTGACGAATTTTGGAGATTTTTTTTTAGGTGAAACTGACAAGATTTTGTTATTGATTGAATGTGAGAAATAAAAGAGAGGCTGGAATCCAGTAGAACCCCAAGACAACGGGCCTGGGAGGTGGGAGTGATGATGTCATTTTCAACAGTGAGAGATATTTGAGGAGTGGAAGCTGTAGTAGAGGGTGGAAAGATAAGGAGTTCGGTCTTAGACCTGTTAAGTTTGAGTTGACGGGCGGACATCCAGGAGGATATGCTAGAGAGGCAGTTGGAAACTTGAGCTAAAAGTGAGGGGGATAGATATGGTGCAGAGAGGTAGATTTGAGTATCATCTGCATAGAGATGATATTGAAATCCAAAGGATTTTATAAGGGTACCAAGGGAGGATGTGTAGATGGAGGAGAGGAGCGGGCCTAGGAGAGATCCTTGAAGAACGCAGAGAGACAGAGAGGAAGGTGAAGAAGAGGTGCCAGAGAAGGAGACACTAAATGTATGATCTTCTAGATAGGATGTGAACCATGAAAGAGCTGTGCCCTGGATGCCAAAAGAGTTGACAGTTTGGATTAGAAGAGGGTGGTCAACTGTTTCGAAGGCAGCAGAGAAATCCAGCAGTATTAGAATAGAGAAGTGACCCTTTGATTTGGCGGTTAGCAAGTCATTGGTGACTTTTGTGAGGGCTGTTTCTGTAAAGTGTTGGGCCCGGAAGCCAGATTGAAAGGAGTCAAGAAGTGAATTGGAGGAAATAAATTGAGTGATTATAACTAGGATACATAATAACCATGTACAGGCAACATATAACCACACAATAACACATAATCCCAAAACAACAATGTCATGCTCCCTTGGCCATATTCATAAATAACTGCCAATATGCGTCCTTAAACAATTAAATCATGACAGTGAGCTTGACAGATCAAAGGCTTAGATGGGTGGGAGTGACGATTTTGACAATCGTAGTGGCTTTTCAGCCCGATCAGCAGATCGATTGCGGGTGGCTAAAAGAGGCTAATTTAAAAGAAGTAACTTTTGCGGGCTACGTTATGGGCTTCAGTAACAACAATTTGGACAATTTAATGAGGCCCAATGGCCCCCATTCAATTGGTCAAATTGTAATTAATGTAGCACGTAAAAGTTACTGATATTCAATTTGTTACATTTTGCTACTTGCAATCCATTTGCAAGTTACAGGCTCAGAATCACTGAGGTTGTAAAAAACGTAACTCCGTCCTATCTCCTCCTTTGATGTTTCAAACCCGCAAATGTTACCAGTGCTAAAGTCACAAAATCCAAATTCAATTACAAAAATTCAACAAGCCCACAATTGCCTTCAAACCCGTAAATGGCAAATGAATCAACAATTTCTACGAGTACTATATAGGACTTGTAAGTGGGTTAAACACCTGTTCGTAACACTGTAAAAGCAAATAAAAACTCAATACTGCCCTTTAAAATGCTGGGAAAGCGATGCACAACAGTCTCAAGCTCGCAAATCTGCAATCATTTTTTTAATCTTTTATTTCCGTGTTATATTGATCCCAGGAATCAAGGAGTTAATACATATCAGGCCACCCCATGGACTAGACCAGTTTATTTATTGATTTTTATTGATTTCTACATTTCTGGATTGCGAGTCTGATTACAGATCGGATGTCTAAACACTAATTAATTGTAATTTCAACTCCATGTTTTACTGACATCATGATGACAGTCTCATTTACTATTGGCTCTGTCTAAATTGTAACTTACGGGCTTGCTTAATAGATCATGATCATACCCTGTATTGCTACGAACGGATTCATGGTTTATGGTTTTGGACTTTAGACCTGTAATTGCGGGCTTGAGTCAATTGAATAAAGCCGGAATTGTAACAAATTTCTAATCCGCAGACTTGAGGCCTGTATGAATGTAATTACGGGCTTGCAATTGAATGGAGGCCAAGGTTTGCCATGTGTTATTATTCAAAGACAATATAAATAAATCCAAAAAGCTCAATTTATAGCCATTATCTACTGCGTGAATAGTATTAAAAAGGAAGACTTCAGCACCATATGTAATAGGTTTAAGAATTGATGCTCTAATATTAATTATATTCTAATTTGACTATTAACTTGTATCAGATATACAGCCTTATTAAATTATGATTTGGCTAATTGAATTGGGCTCTATATAAGCACAGAGCATATTTTTTACAGAAGTTTTTAGTTAGTGAACTTCTATCCAACAGCAAGGTCTTCACTAACTAAAAACTTCTGTAATAAAAATATGCTCTGTGCTTATATAAAGCCATATTCAATTGGCCGAATCGCAATTTAATAAGGCTGATAATTACTGGTATAAGCTTTGCCATAATACCACCATAGCTCAGTGGTGGAGAGGTACCATACAATAACATTGCTCAACACCAAGTAAACATTTAGCACATCCAATTCTATTAGAGGAGAAGGCGATGTGACCTACACAAAGAAATAATTAATTTAACTTCCACAATATAGAATTGGAACTTTAGCTTAATTTAAATCAACCAGATTACACATCTCAAGAAAATTTTAAATATCAGTGACATTTTTTTACTGGAATTCTCAAACAAGCAGCAGTAACTCTTAAACTGGACAAGTTACACATTTTAAGAGAATTATTTCAAAGAGTTAAAAGCTATGTCTTGGTGGAACTTCCTATTTAAGTAAGACAGCCAGACTCATTCTAGAGTGCTGAACCAATAAAATATACTTCTGATTCCATTATTGAAAAGTCGGTGAAGAAACAAATCTACCAATAACTATGATGCTTCAGCAACTTTCCGTTTTGTTTGATAGACTTCCTGCCATTCTCGTTGGTTCTTTTGCCGCATATCAAGTGCGATTTTAAATTAAGTTAGGATTGCCCACCGAGAGTTCAGTTTGGTGGCCCTATTATTATACACTTGTACCTCTACTTTCATGCAGTGTGACCTGCTGTTTTTAATTTAGATGAAGATAATCAAAATTAATTTATTGAGCAGCATTTAGCATAGAGAAAAGAAAGTTAAATTGATTTTTGCCCTGGTCTATAACTGTTTCATTTTTTATTAGGAGCTTAATTTAACACAATTATTGCATTTGAAAGTTGATAATGTGAGTGATCTCCACATCTTCACATCTCTTTTATCTTCAATCCATCCTAAATAGCACATTGAATTCAAATTGCCTTGAGGGTCTTAGCCAAAGGGCAGTCTATTCCCAAACTCGGTAAGATAGACATTTGTTCTGAATAGCTAAATCACACCAATTATATTAAAGTAAATATTTAATGAAGTGTGCACTGAATTTTACATGCGTAATTTGTATTTGCATGATGATAAAAGCACCGGCTTTATTTTATTAAACTTATGCTAATATTTCAGAATTTTTTTAATAGTCATTGTATATGTCTCATAGAGCAGCACAAAATAAACCTAAACCAAAGAAGCTTTTTATATCCTTACAGTTTAAGCTTGAAATTACATTTAAGCTTGAAATTGCACAAAAGTGTTTAACATAAAAGTAAGCAATGGTGGTCAGAAAACTATATAAATAGCAATACAAGTCAAGGGCGGAAGCGAAAAATAATTCTATGAGATCATTTGCACTAATAATTGTTTCATGTTCTTTTTACCAGAAACAATAACATTTTATGCAAATAATAATTATTAAGCATAAATTACATATATATTACCACTAATCACACCCACCCTTCCCTTTATTATTTGCTATCACCTTCCATTAAGCTTGCCCTACCGAACCATTATAGCCAAACATATTAGTGTGCTAGAAGGGGTGTATATATTCTAACCTTAACATCTCCTCTAATTCAAGTAGTGACATTTTAAATTACATAAAATGGAAATAATGTTCCCCACAAGCCAAACCCTTGCCTGCCTCCTAGGGACCCTATTTATAGCCCCAACATGGTTTCTAATAGGTTTTGTATATCAGTAAGGAACAGGAATTATACTCATGGACTTGTTTCCACCATTGTCGAATAATCCATCCCACAGAAAATCGGTGTCACTCTCTAATATAATTGAAATGAACTAAAGGAGCTCTTCCTATGAGCAACTTTAACTTATTAATGACATTTACCGGGCGTGTCAGACCCTTTAAGGCTTCTCATTGGCTAAAAGATGTATCATTCTCTTTGCAGGGGCTTTTTTTAAAGCATTCAGATTGATTAATGCTTTCTGATTGGTAAATGCATAGCCCATCAGATTAAATAATTCAGAAAACTAATCTTCAATCTAATTGGCTAACATGTTAACCAATCAGAAAAGGATATATGTCTCCTCTCTGATTGTTTATCTCTAAGAAACCAGTTATATTTTACAAGAGCTGATAATGAGGATGTGGAAAAACAAATAAGAAAAAAAAAAAAATATATATATATATATATATATATATATACAGTGGATATAAAAAGTCTACACACCCCTGGTAAAATGTCAGGTTTCTGTGCTGTAAAAAAATGAGACAAAGATAAATCATTTTGGAACTTTTTCCACCTTTAATGTGACCTATAAACTGTACAACTCAATTGAAAAACAAACTGAAATCTTTTAGGTAGAGGGAAGAAAAAATATAAAACTAAAATAATATGGTTGCATAAGTATGCACACCCTTAAACTAATACTTTGTTGAAGCACCTTTTGATTTTATTACAGCACTCAGTCTTTTTGGGTATGAGTCTATCAGCATGGCACATTTTGACTTGGCAAGATTTACCCACTCTTCTTTGCAGAAACACTCCAAATCTGTCAGATTGTGAGGGCATCTCCTGTAAACAGCCCTCTTCAGATCAACCCACAGATTTTCAATCGGATTCAGGTCTGGGCTCTGGCTGGGCCATTCCAAAACTTTAATCTTCTTCTGGTGAAGACATTCCTTTGTTGATTTGGATGTATGCTTTGGGTCGTTGTCATGCTGAAAGATGAAGTTCCTCTTCATGTTCAGCTTTCTAGCAGAAGCCTGAAGGTTTTGTGCCAATATTGACTGGTATATGGAACTGTTCATAATTCCCTCTTTCTTAACTAAGGCCCCAGTTCCAGCTGAAGAAAAACAGCCCCAAAGCATGATGCTGCCACCACTATGCTTCACTGCGGCTATGGTGTTCTTTTGGTGATGTGCAGTATTGTTTTTACTCCAAACATATCTTTTGGAATTATGGCCAAAAAGTTCAACCTTGGTTTCATCCGACCATAACACCTTTTCCCACATGCTTTTGGGAGACTTCAGATGTGTTTTTGCAAAATGTAGCCTGGCTTGGATGTTTTTCTTCGTAAGAAATTGCTTTCGTCTTGCCACTCTACCCCATAGCCCAGACATATGAAGAATACGGGAGATTGTTATCACATGTACCACACATCCAGTACTTGCCAGATATTCCTGCAGCTCCTTTAATGTTGCTGTAGGCCTCTTGGTAGCCTCCAAGACCAGTTTTCTTCTAGTCTTTTCATCAATTTTGGAGGGCGAGCTCCAGTTCTTGGTAATGTCACTGTTGTGCTATATTTTCTCCACTTGATGATGACTGTCTTCACTGTGTTCCATGGTATATCTAATGCCTTGGAAATTCTTTTGTACCCTTCTCCTGACTGATACCTTTTAACAATGAGATCCCTCTGATGCTTTGGAAGCTCTCTGTGGACCGTGGCTTTTGCTGTGGGATGCGACTAAGAAAATTTCAGGAAAGACCAACTAGAGCAGCTGAACTTTATTTGGGGTTAATCAGAGGCACTTTAAATGATGGCCGGTGTATGCTGTCTCCTATTTAACACGATTTGGAATGTGATTGCTTAATTCTGAACACAGCTACATCCCCAGTTATAAGAGGGTGTGCAGACTTATGCAACCACATTATTATTCTTTTTTTTTCTTCCCTCCACCTAAAAGATTTCAGTTTGTTTTTCAATTGAGTTGCACAGTTTATAGGTCACATTAAAGGTGGAAAAAGTTCCAAAATGATTTATCTTTGTCTAATTTTTTTACAGCACAGAAACCTGACATTTTAACAGGGGTGTGTAGACTTTTTATATCCACTGTATATATATACAATAATTCCCAATATACTGTACTATAGATAGTGCAAGACTCTTTCAATTATAATAATAACAGTAATAATTCTTATTTTCACATTTCTCACAGGGAGAATTCTGGATAGATGAGACTAGTATGAGTATAAATGCATGAAGAACATGGATGTATGAATTATCCTGAGAAATAGGGATTTGGACCATCAAAATGTGTTGGTCCCCCCCCCCCCCTTTGTCTTTATGTGTGTCTGTCTGGACATATGCAAATAGGATTCCATGTATTCATTTTGTTTAATAAATGTTGTGATGATCTGCTCTTCTTATGGGGCTTGAGAAGGCTTAGTAGAGCTGACCCTACCCCACAGTTTAATTTGGTTAGTTTGGAATCCCCTATGTAAGTCAGCAGGACCTTACCCAGACACTCATCAGTAACCTCAGACCTTTTCGGCAGCAGGAATACAGCTGGCCTGGAGATAGGTCGTTAGTTGACCAGAGTAACAACCATGATATCAATTCATTTTGAAAATTCCAACATATTTAAAGGACATAGAATACAAGGGGTGTATACAATACAGCAATGAGAGGGAGTGACAGATAAATACAGAAAATTACCCCACAGGGAGTCTAGCAGTAGCATCCTGTCTGGCACCTCTAATAAACATAATGCTGTCTAGTCCCTGAATAGAGCCCATGGGAGATGGGATTAATTTAAAAGGATAAAACAGATAACGATAAAATAGAAGTTTTAGTCCTTCCTGCTTAGTCTGAAATGCAGGGGTACATAGTTAGTCACGGTGGGCCCAAAAGAGTGCAGCAAATAGTCCAAAGTCCGGGGCTACCATGACAAATGTGATAGCATTTCACCATTGAAATTGTGCTCTCTCTCTTCTGTTGTATTTACCTGTGATATTGTGGCCTAAATCAGATTCGCCTTTCACCTTTATTACACAAAAATATGTTAATCTTAAATACCATATATATGTGCAAGTATGGCTAAATCGCTTGTGGTATGTATTGAGCCACATGGTTTGCAATATGTCAGTATGTAGTTATTTATGGTATATTACACTTATTATTATTATTATTACTTTTATTTGTAACGCGCCAACATATTCCGTAGCGCTATACAGAGGAAATGAACAAGGAAAAATATACATTTTAACAAACTGCAAAAAGTGGAGGGCCCTGTTTTGAGCTTAGAATCTTTGTAGAAAGTGCTTTTTCCCAAAGCACTCTACAAGATTGAAAACTCTCTACTTACAATCTAAAGGGGATGGAAGAGGCAAATAACAAATGGCAAGGGTCAGGAAGAAAGTGAAGTTTCATTAGGTAGGAGGGTATGCAAAGTTAGAAGGAAAAGGAAAGCAACTGAGAAAGTAATTTGGTAAGTCATCCTAGTATGTAATATGTTATCTGTCCCTAGTGGTCAGATAGTATAATCTGCGAGTGGGAGGTGAGGGGCCTGTGTTAGGAGGTATGTCCCAAGAAGCCAGCAGAATAAAGAGAGAGAGGGAGAGGAAGTGGGATTTGGACTTGCAGGAGTGTTTCTGCTTATGAGCTTTAGAAGGGGTAGGAGATGGTGGATGGAGGAATAAGAGTAGCTCATGGGAGCATAAAAGAGGAGAGGAAAGCATGTAAGGTGAGATGGTTACGTTGGAGACATGATGTGGCAAAGTTGAGAAGAGAAGCTTGAGGAAAGAACAGGATGTAATGAGGAAGGAAAAGGCATGAGGAAACATTGTGTAAAAGATTAATTAGGTATAGTTAGCAGATGTTGCTAATTGATCAGCTGTAGGAAATTTGAGTGACTCAATAAATCAAGAGAAACAAGGGGCGGGTGGGTGAGGGGCAGGGGGGGAGGGAAGTAGTTCCAGATCCAGAGAGAGTGAGAGAAGAAACTGAGGCCCACAGATAGTGGAGAGACTGCAACAGAATGTGAGAAGGATGGACAAATGTTATTTCAGAGATAAGAAGCAATAAAACCAGGCTTTGGGGGTGGGGGAGCAGGCAAGGTAAGGGGGGTTTCAGACAAATGCAAAAGTATGGATTTGCTTAGTAAAAGTTTTCTATCTCATCAAATATTATATCACAGAAACATTCATACAAATATTGATAATACTACATATAGTACAAGTTGAAATGGCTCCAAAGTGTCTTTAGATACCTCCAGCACAGCTTCAGACAGTGTGTTTGATTGTAGATCCAGCGAGAGAGAGTGAGAGAAGAAACTGAGGCCCACAGATAGTGGAGAGACTCCAGCACAGCTTCAGACAGTGTGTTTGATTGTAGATCCAGCGAGAGAGAGTGAGAGAAGAAACTGAGGCCCACAGATAGTGGAGAGACTCCAGCACAGCTTCAGACAGTGTGTTTGATTGTAGATCCAGCGAGAGAGAGTGAGAGAAGAAGCTGAGGCCCACAGATAGTGGAGAGACTCCAGCACAGCTTCAGACAGTGTGTTTGATTGTAGATCCAGCGAGAGAGAGTGAGAGAAGAGACTGAGGCCCACAGATAGTGGAGAGACTCCAGCACAGCTTCAGACAGTGTGTTTGATTGTAGATCCAGCGAGAGAGAGTGAGAGAAGAGACTGAGGCCCACAGATAGTGGAGAGACTCCAGCACAGCTTCAGACAGTGTGTTTGATTGTAGATCCAGCGAGAGAGAGTGAGAGAAGAGACTGAGGCCCACAGATAGTGGAGAGACTCCAGCACAGCTTCAGACAGTGTGTTTTGATTGTAGATCCAGCGAGAGAGAGTGAGAGAAGAGACTGAGGCCCACAGATAGTGGAGAGACTCCAGCACAGCTTCAGACAGTGTGTTTGATTGTAGATCCAGCGAGAGAGAGTGAGAGAAGAGACTGAGGCCCACAGATAGTGGAGAGACTCCAGCACAGCTTCAGACAGTGTGTTTGATTGTAGATCCAGCGAGAGAGAGTGAGAGAAGAGACTGAGGCCCACAGATAGTGGAGAGACTCCAGCACAGCTTCAGACAGTGTGTTTGATTGTAGATCCAGCGAGAGAGAGTGAGAGAAGAGACTGAGGCCCACAGATAGTGGAGAGACTCCAGCACAGCTTCAGACAGTGTGTTTGATTGTAGATCCAGCGAGAGAGAGTGAGAGAAGAGACTGAGGCCCACAGATAGTGGAGAGACTCCAGCACAGCTTCAGACAGTGTGTTTGATTGTAGATCCAGCGAGAGAGAGTGAGAGAAGAAACTGAGGCCCACAGATAGTGGAGAGACTCCAGCACAGCTTCAGACAGAGTGTTTGATTGTAGATCCAGCGAGAGAGAGTGAGAGAAGAGACTGAGGCCCACAGATAGTGGAGAGACTCCAGCACAGCTTCAGACAGTGTGTTTGATTGTAGATCCAGCGAGAGAGAGTGAGAGAAGAGACTGAGGCCCACAGATAGTGGAGAGACTCCAGCACAGCTTCAGACAGTGTGTTTGATTGTAGATCCAGCGAGAGAGAGTGAGAGAAGAGACTGAGGCCCACAGATAGTGGAGAGACTCCAGCACAGCTTCAGACAGTGTGTTTGATTGTAGATCCAGATCCAGAGAGAGTGAGAGAAGAGACTGAGGCCCACAGATAGTGGAGAGACTCCAGCACAGCTTCAGACAGTGTGTTTGATTGTAGATCCAGAGAGAGAGAGTGAGAGAAGAGACTGAGGCCCACAGATAGTGGAGAGACTCCAGCACAGCTTCAGACAGTGTGTTTGATTGTAGATCCAGCGAGAGAGAGTGAGAGAAGAGACTGAGGCCCACAGATAGTGGAGAGACTCCAGCACAGCTTCAGACAGTGTGTTTGATTGTAGATCCAGCGAGAGAGAGTGAGAGAAGAGACTGAGGCCCACAGATAGTGGAGAGACTCCAGCACAGCTTCAGACAGTGTGTTTGATTGTAGATCCAGCGAGAGAGAGTGAGAGAAGAGACAGTTGAATTCAATCATATTTATTATTTAATAGATTAACAACTGTTGAAATACATGTCTCACTCCAAAATAAGTATTTCTGGGAAGCTAAATCATAACCAGTTTTTTAAATTGAGCACTATAATGCCGAACAAGAGGAGGTGGTTATTTTAATTACGTACTGCTAATTAATACAATTATTATTTAATGCTTTATAATATCAATAGTCAAGATTAGATTCACTTATCTAATATCAGCCTCCAGTTAAGTGTCTGTCTCCAATCTGATAGGGTCATCAAGAAGAGCATGGAGGATTTAGATGAGAGAAAGTGCTTTAAGAACAATCCGATAAGATAAACAAACAATGATTCCCAGGCTTCCCCATAACAAAAGCTTGTTACCAAAAGAAACCACTGTAAGACAGCAGGCTATGTATAGCAGTCTATTGGTATAACTCTGTGCCTAAACATTTGCACTGCCTGTTAGACAAAGCCACCTCCCCCGTTGACTTTGAGGCTGAACTTTAAAAGTTTAATATAGAATATTTAATTTTGAAATCATTGAATATTAATATAACTCATATTGCAACATATAGCTCATATTGTAACATATAGCTCATATTGTAAGGGTACTACAGTGCATTTTTAATGAAGGCATTTGATATTCAACTTTGCTATTAAAAATGTAAATTCTAGTAACAATGGAGCTCAAACTCTATTTAAAATGCAACACACATCTAAAAACTACAATAAACACTTTCAGGTTATCTTCTTATTTTGTTTAATTATCATAAGAGGCAACTTTTCATTTGTAAATTCCTGTGATATAAAATGTTCTTCTCCTGGGGCATATTTGTATATAGTAATCATTCTAGGGGAGATTCCATAAGCTATAGAAGGGGATGCAAAATCCACAAAAAGGGCTGTGACAGTAGGGCTCCGTAGTCCACCTAGGCATCATGGGTTGGGACAGAGGTGGCCTTTGACCAGGCAGGACCGGGGGTAGGTTAATGGGAGGAGGCTAGCTGGAGAGCGGAGACATTTATAGGCTCTTTTGGCACCATCAGCGCCATTATGCCCCCAGCCAGTCATGAGTGAAGATACCCCCCCCCCCCAAAAAAAATGCGGAGGTTTGCTTATAAGTAAAATGGTATTAGGTGTTTGTTTGTTCTATGTATCATGATTTATGTTATATATATATATATGTTATCTATATATGTATGATGTTTTGGCAGTAAATAGGAATGTTATACCATTTCAAAACTCTGGCATATTTACTTAGACTTTTTATTAGCTCATTTTTTGTTTCATAACTTTACCCATCTCTGTACAAGGAATGCCTATTTACCCAGATTTAAAAAAATATATATCTGTATACATGGTATTTCATTTTTACCTGATAAAAATAATTAATGATAATAAAATCAAGCCACAATGCATATTATTCTTAATGGACATCTGGCAGTATTATGCTCTTAAAGAACCTGACTTGATAATGTACAAAATGTTTTAGTAAAAAAATATTAACTGGCATATGCAAATCTTTACTTGCTTTGTTTGCTTTCATTAAAGGCAAAAATAGATGAATAATGCATCTGATAGATGAGAATCAGTAGTGTATGAAAACATTTTTTGCATAAAAAAAATAACAAAATAAACATTAATAAACGTACCATAGAGTTTGCTAATTTCTTCAGCTTATATAGCAGTTGATTTTGACAAGGAATGCCCCTGCAAAATCCTAGCTAAATTAGCATAAAATTCATAATTCATTTTGGCCAATCACAGGCAGCTAAAACATTGCTGTAATCTGTGGAAAGTAAGTTTCTGCAAAGCACCATTGGATGTGTAGTCCACACCACAAGGAAGAAAGGAAGAGCTCAGACATTGCTATGTTAATTTCTCCATTGTTCTGCTGTTGGCTTATAGGTTAGTATTGGGTTAAAAACCATATATGAATGCAGTGTTTCTATTGGTTAGTACAAGGCAACTATGCAAGCAGCCCTGGGGGATTGGAAACCATTTTTTAGAAAATAAATCTGTATAAACGTTGTACTTTTTACTTTCTAAATTAAAAATAAAGGCAAGCATAACAAATTTGACTTGTATATGCATTAATTACTTACGGCGGGGTTACGTTTTTTTCTGTTGATTCTTTTTGCTACTCTCTCAGGAAGTGTGTCTTTTAACTAATGAGCTTAAGCCTTATTAAAAGCCCTTCCCTTGTTAGCAGTCATATTCCCATTGAAGAATGCAGCTTCCTCTGCATGCAAAGTCTCCTTACACATCATGAATTAGATCAGCCAAAACCAATATATAACTGCATTTAAAAGTTAATACATTAAAACAGTATTACTTTACATTCCAACATTTGGCCTTTTTGCAAGTGCAGTTCTTTAAAATAGTATATTGTAAATTTCAGACTAAAGCAGCCCTTTTTTGCCCCCCCCCCCCCCTTTGGTACACATTTACAAAATTAGCAATTTATAATTGAGAACATATTCATTTTAATTCAACAAGCAAGAGTGGTATCGGTGTGGATAAAATAACTATTATGAAGGAATAATATCTATCCATTCTATAGTTAATAATGCATACAATCCCAAATCGGTGCTCTTTTGTATCAAGTTACTCCACTAGAGGGAGCTAGTGACCTTATATAATTATTATAAGTCTAAATATTGTTTTAAATTAATTAATAAATCAAGTCAGATGTGAAAAGTTACTAGCTAAACTGCATCTTAAGCACAATTTATATTCAGCAAAAAAGTACTGTATATTTATAAGATGTGTTTTTTACATTTTTTTCTAACAGCAAAAATATGTGAATAAAAGCAAATGATACCAAATATGTTTAACTTGCATTAATTATATTCATAGTGATGTTCAAATTAATTGATGTCTAAAATTATATTATTTTGGATTCCAAATTATGGGTTTAATAAAATGAAAACAGTTTTACATAAAATACACTTTTTCATAGACTCCATCTCAATACTAAACACATACATGCAAGAGCTATTAAATGCTTTTATGCTGACAGGAGGATATTTATTTAAGTCTTTAGAAAATACTACAATTTCCCATAGGAAAGATTAAACAGTATTAGTAGAGAAAATATGCATTGTATAATATTTAGGTTTTTATTGCAGATCCAGGTACTTGAGACATTCAAGGACACCTTAAAAAGGGACATGGAACTCAAGGAAGACTATATAATTCATTTAAAAGAACATTAGCATTTTTCTTCCCCATTAGGGCCACTGTAATGATCTACCACCATAATCTATATGTTTTAATTTTGATGTTGTTGAGTTGTTCAGTCGTGTCTGACTCTCCATGATCATGGCCAGATTACCCATTAGGCCAACTAGGCAGCCGGCTAGCAGCGGTCTAGCGCTTCCCTGTAACCACCTAGAACAAGAGAGTTACAACAGGAAAAGGAACTTACACGCACGGAAAAGGCAAAAATAGGTGCGTGCGAACCTTGCGCACTCACTCGCAGGGGCTCCTCCACTTCACTGCCGAGGGGCTCCAAAAAGGTAGATTCTGCCCTGTCCATGATCCTATGGAATACACCACACCAGTCACATCTTGTTTCTGGATTTGCTTATCCATAAGGTTATCTTGGCAAAGATATATAACATTTGAATTTTGGCTCCTTATATATAAAAATATAAGTGTATGTGTGCTTATGTATATCTACAGTGTATTGGAAAATATTGGCTACATTTATAGAAGGAAACGTCACTGTATAATTGTCATGGACACAGTTTCTATCAAAGTCTTTGTGCAATTTAAGGCAGGCAGCTGCCTCCTGAAAATATGCTGCCCTAAGCTTGGGTCTTGTAGGCCTAGGCAAAGACATACCATGGACTACTTAATTGTTGTCTGTTTAATAATTTGAATGCACTGTGTAATATTCAATGGTGACCAGATTTCGCACGCAAAATGAAAAGTTGCCTGTGCTCAATCCAAACATTGGTGACCCAGGTCAATCTGTGCCGAAAGATGCTGCATCCCACGAATAGAAAGTCTGAACGTCTATGCCTTTCAAGTAACAATGCTTTATATTTGGAATATCCTCAATTCTAAACCCAAATGATGATGTCACAAGTTCAACCACAGGAAATATGACTACGCAATATTTTGTTATTCAGCAATGCCAGATAAAGAGCCCATCTATAATGATCAAACCCTTAGGGTCACCCTTTTGTCTGCAGTCATGGCACCCCCTTTAGCCATTTCACTTTTTTTGCATATGCTTTTAAATATATTTAAACTGATGCAAATATTTAGTAGCTGAAATGTGTGATATTTATGATGAGGATAATCTATTTCTATATGTGTAGGTTGTCTGTAGAAACTATGTTTTTGTAAACTGACAGGTTACTTTGATAAAAAGAAAAAAGGAACAGGTGTATGAAGGTTTTTGATCAGAATTAGCTTGTATTTCCATATTGCTCTTGAAGTTTTAGATCAAATAAGAAAAATGTTTTCAGTTACTGTTCATCTCCAGCTCATTTTTAATTAATTTGGATGTTTCAAAATACAAGACAACCATACAAACACAAAATAGACCCATTTTCATTAGATCATAAGAAAAGCAAATGCCCTAAATCACAAAGGGATAATACATTGAAAAACACGAAAGTAATTTAAATGTCTTCTGTATGGTATGTAAACTGCAAACAATAATTCCTATGCCTTAATTACTCTTTGCTACGTGAAAAAGAATATGCGAACTGAAATATAGTGTTCAACAAAATGACATGACGGCGAAGTCAATTAATGGGACACTTTTCTAAAGTGAACCATTCCTAAAATATTTAGTTTTGTTTGGGCAACATTATTATGTAAATGAATATCTCCCAAATACTAGTTAGTTGCTTTCATGTGCTAATTAATATTACAGTCTGCTTGTCTGTGTCTGGTTTGAGCAAAACAAGGTTCCCAATGTTATAATATGTCGCCCTCAAGTTTTTACATTGCTGGATATCTTCAGAATTATTTACTGTATTATTATCAATAACTTTTATTTAATTTATGGAGGAGACAGAGACCTGGGGAAGAACTGGTAAGGAATAGCATGGATCAAGAAGGAAGTGACAGATAGTTCAGGTAGATAAAAATGGCAAATACATGCTCTTTAAAAAGAAACACACTTGTTGTTGGGGTGTCAGTATCCCTTTAAGTGAAATTAACTTTATTACCTTGTTGTTCTCTTTTGTACATGGGTTAAACACATTTTTAATATAGCACATGTTTAATATAGTTAAGTTATAATCTTATAGTGTTACTAAAAATATACACAAAATTGCACTGAGATAAGTGAATATATATAAAAAATAACCCTCTTGAGCATTACAGTAGGACCAACAGTAGATGGCGATCCTGATATGTTTTCAATTGGTGGAGCAAGTTCTGCCTGGACTGCTAAGCATTTTAAAAGTATGTTTTTAATATTTTTGTTCAGCTACTATTAATCTGAGCTTTTTTTGTAAAAGCAAAGAGACAGTAACGTCTGATCATTACATTGTCATGGTGAAGAGGCATGTGTACTTCAGTGAAGCTGTGAGCTATATCATGTAGAGTCACCCAAGATGGGCAGGCCATAGCGAAGAGGTCAGCAAATCTCAATCTACTGGGGAAGGAACGTGCAACCAACTAGTGAACATAAATGGACTGTAATGGGTCATTTCACATGAGAAAATCACCAGATTCTACTTCTACCATGGTCAAGAATCCCACAGAAGAAATGGAGTAGCCCTCATAAGTAATACAAGTGTGGCCGAAGCAGTGGCAGGTAACAACCCAATAAATGACAGAATTATTTAAATTCTTATTGCAGGTAAGCAGTGATTCAAGGCTATGCTCCAATCATGGAGGCTAAAGAGGCCGAAGTTGTCCACTTCTACGAGGATATTCCACACCTTATAGATATAACGCCAAGAAAAGATGTTACTCTAATCATAGTGAATTGGGATGCTAAAGTAGGGAACCAAAACACACCTGGAAAAACTGGCAAGTTTGGCCTTGGAGTACAAAATGAAGCAGGTCAGAGATCAGTAGAATTCTGGCAAGATAATTCTCTGGTCATAATAAACACCCTCTTCTAACAACCTCAGAAACGACTATACATATAGACATCACTAGATTTAAAATATAGAAATCCAACTGACTATCAGCCTCATTCAATTGCAAGGTCGCAACTCACTCTCCGGCTGTCTCTGAGTGAGCTGCGAGCTGTGTTTCCCCTCCGTTTCTGAGGCTACTCAATTAGCCAAGGCTGAGTCACGCTGCCCGACATCCAAAATCGGAAACCAATGTTTCCGATGTAAGCAGAGCTAGGCTTGTGACTGCAAGGCCGCAGCTACTGCTTATCAATAGCAAATGGGAGTTGAGACCATCATGATTGACGGTACTCAAAGCTGGGAGTGCTCTCGCAGCCTCCCAATATGATAAGTCTGCTGCAGAGGTCACAATCAGACCCCTACAGGGTCCCCACATGAACCCCAATGATGCAGAAGCCCCGATCGGACTACTGCAGTGTCCCCACATGATCCCCATGCTGGGGGTCATGAAGAAGACCAGATGAAGATCAGAAGATTGACAGGTCCATCAGCCAATCAGAATGGGATATAGGGGTGTATCCCATTGTGATTGGCTCACACCTTGGCGCCTTCTGATTGGCTGAAATTTGATTGACAGCGTTTTCAGCCAATCAGAAGGCACCATTGCATCTAAAAGCCTTATTAGCGTTGGGGAGCTCCTCCAGGGAAGAGCTCCATTAGTCTTTTTTATGTTTTTTGGAGCAGCAAGTTTTTTTCAAGGGCCCAGCCGGAGAAGACTTCCCGAAGGACGGGGACATCGCGAAAAGGTAAGTTTAATATATAGTATGTTTAGATGTGTATGTTGTGTTTATATTTGACTAATTTTATGTTTCATTTTTTCCTAGGTGTGAGACCTGCGGCAGGAACATCATTGTCGTTGAAGGAGCATTTGGGCAAGTAAGTGGTCCTATTTATTCTATTTTATGTTAGATTCAGGGGCTTTAATGTATAGTTAGGGGGTTAATGTATAGTTAGTGAGTTAATGTATAGTTAGGGGTTAATGTATGTAGTTAGGGGTGTAATGTATGTAGTTAGGGGTTAATAGTATGTAGTTTGGGTGTAATGTATGTAGGTAAGGGTTAATAGTATGTAGTTAGGGGTTGAAAGTATGTGGTTAGGGGTTAATAGTATGTAGTTAGGGGGATACAGTATGTAGTTAGGGGTTAATATTATGTAGTTAGAGGTATATTTGAACTGTATTTACTGTGTATATTACTGTATTATATTGTGTATGTATTATAATGTGTTGTGCTATTTGTGCATGTGTTTTCTTTTCAGGTGTAATTCTTTTTTTATTTTCTGTAAGGTGGGGTGTTTTTATTTTTTGTAATGTTTTATTTTTTATTTTTAGTAATGTTCTTTTTTAGCTTGTATAACCTATCTTTTATTATTTTGTGTAACTTAGTTTTTTTTTATTTTTGTAATTAGTGGGTTGGGGGTTTAAATAGGTGGGTTAGGTAGGTAGTGTAGGTGTTAATAGGTGAGGGTAGGTATTAAGTAGGTAGGGGTTAATAGGTTAGGGTAGGGGGGTCGTTTAGATTTAGTGGTTTATCGGGGGGAATAGTGTAGTGTAGTATTTGTACTTAGTGTCATGAGGGTCTTGGACGACCCTCATGGCTCTTATGGGGTTAATGTTAGGTTTCTAATTGCCCCATGAGGGTCTTTATAGACACTTATGTGACCGATGGGGTTAAACGGAGGCTTATTGGGGTCTGTATAGACCCCCATTAGAGATGGGGTTAAATAGGCCTAGATGGGGTTAGATAGGCTTAGATAGGGTTAAATAGGCCCAGTTAGGGTTAGATAGGCCCAGTTAGGGTTAAATAGGCCTAGATAGGGTTATTGGGTCCAGATAGGGTTAAATAGGCCCAGTTAGAGTTAGATAGGCCGAGTTAGGGTTAAATAGACCATGGTTGGGTTAATGATGTATAGTTAGGGTTAATAGTGTAGTGCTTAGACTTTGTGTCATGAGGGTCCTGGAGGACCCTCATGGCACGTATAGTGTTATTATATGGGTTAATTACTGTCCTATATTGGACTGATGTGGTTAAGTAGAGGCTTATGGGGGTCGGTATAGACCCCCATATGTGATGGGGTTAATTAGGGGCTAATGGGGCTCTGTAAAGACCCCATAAGTGTTGGGGTTAATTAGAGGCTCGTGTGGCTCTGCGTAGAGCTCCATGAGTGATAGGGTTAATTAGGGGCTCATGTGGCTCTGTATAGAGCCCCATGAATGATAGGGTTAATTAGGGGCTCTGTACAGAGCCCCATGAGTGATGGGATTAAATAGAGGCTGATGGGGCTCTATACAGAGCCCCATGAGTGATAGGGTTAATTATTATTAATTTACGGTAAATTTGAATTTTAAATGCAGTGGGGATCCTGATTGGGACCCCCACAACAAGGGTAATGTGGGGACATTGCAGGAATCCCGATGGGGACCCCCAGCATGGGGTTAATGTGGGCACACTGTGGGAATCCCGAACCGGGCCAACGCAGCAAGGGGTTATTGTGGGGACCCTGCGGGGGTCCCAATCGTGGCTCCTGCAACATTGGGGTCTCTCGTAGGAGTGTGGGGGCAGGAGTGTTAGGTGCCCTAGGGACTTATCGGGGACCATACGTAAGGGCTTCTAAAGTCCTTGCGGGTCCTCCTGAGCACACACAGGACTTCGTTCTGCATTTGCGCTTTGAATAGGGATTTGCGTTTTCAGTCCTGCAAAAGTGACAGATCAAAAGATTCAGAGTGGTGCAAGCTCCGAGTTGCAGGTCAGCCATTTTCGCAGGGACGTCACTTGGAACCTGATCCGAGGTCACAAAATGGAGGAAATTGAATAGGGAATTTGCCAACGATTTCCACTTTTGACCTCGTATCTCAAAAAACGAGCAATTGAATGAGGCTGAATATACTTTGTAGCCAAAGACAGACAAGCTCTATACAGCTAGCAAAAGCAAGACCTGGAGCTGACTGTTGCCCAGATTATGAGCTTCTTTAAGTTCAAAATTAAACTGAGGAAAAGAGAAAATATCATCAGACCAAGCAGACACAAAATAAATACTATACACAGTGAATATGTAGTGGAGGTAAATAGTAGTTTAAGGACTAAATATGGTAGATAGAATGCCTCATGTCACATGCCAGCAAGGTAATGCTTAAGATCATGCAAGCTCAGCTGATGGCTGAAAGTGAGGAGGAACTAAAGGACCTATTGATGAGGGTGAAAGGAGAGAGTGCAAAAGCTGGCCTGCTGCTCAACGTTAAAAAGATAAAGAATATGGCAAACAGTAATCTCAGTTCCTCCAAAATCACTGCAGATGGTGATTGCCATGAAATAAAAAGATGTTTGCTTCTGTGGATGAAAGCTATGGCAAGTCTGGACAAGCTTTTAAAAAGTAACGCTATAAAACTTTCAACAAAGGTCTCCATAATTAGAACTATGGCATTCTTAGCAGTAACATACAGATGTGAGATTTGGACAATAAAAAAAGGCTAAGCACCATAGAATTGACTTCTTTGAATTGTATTGTGGGAGAAAACTGCATAGAGTTTCTTGGACTGCAAGCAAACCCAATAAATCAAAACTACAGGAAATCAAATTAAATTGTTTACTGGAAGGGTTGATCATGTGGCTGAAGCTCAAATATTTGAATCATATCAAAACACAAAAGGATTCCTTAGAGAAGTCTGATGCTGGGAAAATGTGAAGCACACAAAGAAGGAGATGACAGAGGCAGAGATGGATAAATAAGATCATTAAAGCAATGAACATGAGTCTGATGGAGCTCAGAGAGGCAGTGGTAGACCAATGTGCCTGGCATGCTGCAGACCATAGGTTCACAGAGAGATGGACATACTGTAACTGAACAACAACAACAAACTCATTAAAGAGAACTTTCTGTGTTGCATTTGAAAGATGTATATGATAATAAACTACTGTATGTTTTCTTTTTCAATTGATGGTCTCAAAGCAAAAAACCCTGATTCAATTATTTAACTGATCTAGGGATTGCCCCGTTAGCCAGCGAGCAGTAATATATGTGTGAATCATCCTTGCCTGCCAATGAAATATACAATTTTACATGCTTGCTTCCCGTCATGTTTGTTTCAATAAAGTTTAAACAAGTTTTAATTAATATTTTTTCATGCAAAACAATCTTTGATTAATCTTTTTTTTTTAAAAGTAAGAAAAAAAAGGTTTGTCTTCCAGATTACTTTAAGTCTTGTCTGATGACAGATCTAGGTGAGATTATGTTACAAAACTGAGGGTCTCATGTAGTGGAAGATGGATAAAGGGTTAATCTTTCATCTGTACCCTTGAACCTGTCCAGCCAAAAAATGATGATGTACATAGAGAAAATAAAAGGAAATGGAATATCTGAGGGTGAATATACTATGTCATGTGATTTTAAAGAAAACAATAAATATGTACAGGTAGGTTTACAAGTCTATATGATTAATACATTCGGGATAATATAATTGATAGAATAACATTTTTCTTCCACACTTAATTGTTCTATGTTTATTTTATTGTAAACAAGTTAAACAATTTTTAACAATTGTTTGGTTACACATATCTGTTACTGTTCCACTGAACAATAATTCATTTTGACTAATAATGGTCACAATGCTGATGGTATTCCACCTAACAGGAAGATATTTAAGAGTAGAATAACTCTAGAAGAAGCTTAAATACCCAAAGAAGCAACTATAGCATCCTCAATACATATGTTGATTTAAAATTATTGCTTTCCAAATTGGAAGGTTTGCCAAATACAGTTATTTGAATAGCCTTTAGATTGTAAGTCTGTAAGTTTTCAATCTTGCACGGTGCATTGGGGAAATATCTATGGACACTGGATTTTAAGCTCAAAGACAGGGTCCTTTCTTTGTAATGTGTTAATATTGTTTTGCCTTGATCACAATGCATTTATATTGCTACGGAATATGTTGGCGCTTTACAAATAAACAATGATCACATATTATAGTTGTCAAACTACGAATCACTGTCACGCTTTGCGAGCTCGCAAAGCGAGCTCGCAAAAACTGCGTCCCTTGCAAAGCGAGGGATGCACCTTGGTCCGCATTTACGGAAGGTGGAGGCTCCAACGTCGGCTGCAATGACCCAAAGGTTTACTGCAGGCCGCATTTGCTGAGGTGGAGGCTCAAAGGCGCTTCACACGCGGTTACAAACACCCACACAAGCGGCACCATTACGACCTGGTAAAAATACGACCGTAACGACTGAACCACGCGCACCTAAAAACAGTCAAAACACAATAAATACCCCAAAAAAAATACATAAAAAGCTTACCCACAGCAAGGGGAGGGGGGGCACCCAAGACCTCTGCAAGTGAAGTTAAACCTCCATTTAAATCCAAATTCCGAGTTCAGACACACGAAAATCCCCTAAGCAAGAGAAAAAATGGCTGCCGAAAAAAACAAAAACGAGGCTCAAAGACCCAGGACCGCCCAGCCACGTACAACTTACCCAAGAAGGGATCCGAGATAAGCTCATAACCCGCATTAACCCCCCATTAACCATCGCAGTTCGGCGTCCCGATCGCACCCGATCGCGGACCCCCGCTGCAATGAAAATTAAAAATTCCCACATTACGGGTCCGGATTCGTTATAAAAAAAATATATACACTATCACGCATGGGGCTCTATACAGAGCCCCATCAACCATCAATTAACCCTGTCACCCATGGGGGTCAATATAGACCCCCATAAGTCCTTCATTAACCCTGTCACTTATGGGGTTCAATACAGACCCCCATAAGCACTTCATTAACCCCCTCACTCATGGGGGTCAATATAGACCCCCAAGAGTTCTTCATTAACCCTGTCACTCATGGGGGTCAATTCAGACCCCCATAATCACTTAATTAACCCTTAATTAACCCCCTCACTCATGGGGGTCAATACAGACCCCCATTAACCCCTATTTAACCCTGTCACTAATGGGGGTCAATATAGACCCCCATAAGCCCTTCATTAACCCTGTCACTCATGGGGGTCAATACAGACCCCATAAGCCCTTCATTAACCCTGTCACTCATGGGGGTCAATACAGACCCCCATAAGCCCTTCATTAACCCCGTCACTCATGAGGGTCAATAAAGACCCCCATAAGCCCTTCATTAACTCGGTCACTCATGGGGGTCAATACAGACCCCCATAAACCCTTAATTAACCCTGTCACTCATGAGGGTCAATACAGCCCCCCATAAGCACTTAATTAACCCTATCACTTATGGAGGTCAATACAGACCCACATAAGCCCTTCATTAACCCGGTCACTCATGGGGGTCAATACAGACCCGCATAAGCCTTTCATTAACCCTGTCACTTATGGTGGTCAATACAGACTCCCATAAGCCCTTAATTAACCCTGTCACGCATAGGGGTCAATACAGACACCCATAAGCACTTAATTAACCTCCCGGAACCTTTTCCGGAAGAAAATAGGCAATGGCGCCTTCTGATTGGTTGAAAACGCTGTCTATCAAATGTATCCAATCAGGAGGCACCCATGTGTGAGCCAATCAGAAAGGGATACACCCTAAAATCCCACTCTAATTGGATAATGCACCTGTCAATCTTTATTTAAACCAATCACAAGGTGCAGATGCCTTCAGCCAATCTGATTGGTTGCACTGACAATAGCCAATCACAATGGGATACACCCCCACATACTGATTGGCTGAAGGCATTTGCGCCCTCTCATTGGCTGTTGTCAATGTCAATCAGTATTACAGCCAATGGGAAGGCGCAGATGTCCTCAGCCAATCACCCCGTGGTGGTGTATCCCATTGTGATTCACTGATGGCAATAAAGCCTTCTGATTGGTTCAAATAAAGATTGACAGGTGCGTTATCCAATCAGAGTGGGATTTTGGGGTGTATCCCTTTCTCATTGGCTCACAATTGGTGTTTTTTCTGATTGGCTGAATTTGATAGACAGCGTTTTTTAGCCAATCAGAAGCCGCCATTGCCAATTTTATTCTGGAACACTCCGTAGGAGGCTCATTAGCGTCAAGGACATCCGCGAGTGCGGATGTCTGTTATTTTTTTTTTACATTTTTTTTTAGAGCACGGATGCATCCAGGGCCCATCCGGGGCAGAAGAGGAGGAGGCCGGAGACATCGCGGGGAGGTACGTACAATGTAGATTATGTTTATTTTACTTTGTTTTATGTTAATTTATGTGTACTAATGTAACGTTTTTTTTAAAAGGGGGGGAATTGGAGAAGAAGAAAAGAAGAAGGACGGGACATGCTGGAAAGGTGAGTAGAATATTTAGAATATGTACTATGTTTATTTATTTTACTAGCGAATTGCCCGTCAAAAAATGACGGCAATGAAATTGTAAGGTAGCTAATGCTGTTTGGTGTATAATAATGAAATATATAATACATTAATATATTAATCGACTTTACGTATTTTAAAGCATTGTGTTATATATATATATATATATATATATACACTCTGCACATTACACACACACCTCACACACACACACACACACACAATACATCATATATATCATATATATATATATATATATATATATATATATATATATATATATATATATATATGTATACACACTGCACATTACACACAATACATCATTATATATATATATATGTATACACACTGCACATTACACACACACCTCACACACACACCTCACACACACACAATACATCATTATATATATATATGTATACACACTGCACATTACACACACACCTCACACACAATACATCATTATATATATATATATATGTATACACACTGCACATTACACACACACCTCACACACACACACACACAATACATCATTATATATATATATATGTATACACACTGCACATTACACACAATACATCATTATATATATATATATGTATACACACTGCACATTACACACACACCTCACACACACACCTCACACACACACAATACATCATTATATATATATATGTATACACACTGCACATTACACACACACCTCACACACAATACATCATTATATATATATATATGTATACACACTGCACATTACACACACACCTCACACACACACACACACAATACATCATTATATATATATATGTATACACACTGCACATTACACACACACCTCACACACAATACATCATTATATATATATATATATATATGTATACACACTGCACATTACACACACACCTCACACACACACACACAATACATCATTATATATATATATATATGTATACACACTGCACATTACACACACACAATACATCATTATATATATATATATATATATATATATATATATATATATATATATATACACACTGCACATTACACACACACAATACATCATTATATATATATATATATATATATATATATGTATACACTCTGCACATTACACACAATAAATCATTTTATATATATATATATATATATATATATATATATATATGTATACACACTGCACATTACACACACACACACAATACATCATTATATATATATGTATACACACTGCACATTACACACACACCTCACACACACACACAATACATCATTATATATATATATATGTATACACACTGCACATTACACACACACAATACATCATTATATATATATATATGTATACACACTGCACATTACACACACACAATACATCATTATATATATATATATATATATGTATACACACTGCACATTACACACACACACCTCACACACAATACATCATTATATATATATATATGTATACACACTGCACATTACACACACACCTCACACACAATACATCATTATATATATATATATATATATATATATGTATACACACTGCACATTACACACACACCTCACACACAATACATCATTATATATATAT